>JAGSMR010000094.1:980000-2267500 GCA_029286605.1 Sericinus montela | reverse complement strand
CCCTGGGGAAGGCTTTTCTAGGCAGATTGTAATTAAGTGAGAGCAGAAAAGTTTGCATATAATATGGATTATCATTACGAAATATTCAAATGGGGCATTTTCACGGAACATGTCAAGGAATACTATGTTAACATTTTAGCTGTCCATATAAGTGTTCCTGTTTTCTAAAATCCAGTCTAGGCAGTTTTTAATAATTGTTGCCATTGAATGTTACGAAAAAGTCACATAATGTCACTGTCACATTATTTTGACAATTAATTGTATTTTTATCCTAACCTAACCTAAGAACAATTTGTACAGTTTATTATATTTACTTAGTTAAATCAAGCGAAAAATAAAAATGAGATTAAATACTACTTTATTTTCAGCACCATTCAATAAATCCGCTAGGGCCCCACAAAGGGAACCAGTCCCTTTCCAAATGTTATTACCCTTAAAGCTAAAGAAAACAGTTTCTGGAAAAGGAGATAAACTTAGGGAAGCTGCCTGTATGCAAGAAATGGCCACAATGTTTGCATGTTTGAAAAAAAATGAATTTAATCAGCAGGAATGCTTGAAAGAAGTAACCGCATTCCAAGGTTGTTTTCGTGAATATGGTGAGAAACTCGCAACACAGAGGGAACAAGGAAAGAAGGGCATCTTGGTGCCCGGAGAGAAAAAGTTAACCCACAGACAATTAAACCAACTTTTAAAATCGTTTCCTCCGAAAAAGTAGAAATATTATCATTTTATTTAGATGTTAAAATTTATATAGTATGAATAAAATAATTTTAGTTATTTAAATTTTTTTCTCATTTCAAAACCATTGTTAAAATAAAATTAAAGATTTAAGTAATTGCCAAATTAACTCCAGTGTAATGAAATTAAACACATATGAGACAAAGTGATTTGATTTATAATTCTGCTCAAATTTTAAGATAAATCTCAATGTATGTGAAAAGGGAATATGATTATTTCTAGGCAAACACTTCACTGAAATGTTTGCCTAGAATTAACCATAATTTAATGAGTGTGCAAAACATGAACACAATTAATTCATAGACACTCAAGCACACTGTTAGCACCAACATACCCTGAGTCATACCTTTAAGGCTGTTTTACAGTTTAAGCAAAAGCAAGTCTCATTAAAATTCAGTTTTAAAGAGATTTACAAATAATGATTATGTTGTTCATTTGACCAAGTCATTAAAAATTAATATCTACACATATATTCGCAATACTGGGGTAGACAGAGGACTAGATAATTAAGTCTTTCAACCCTTTTTTCAACAGCAGACTTTTTGGGAAAATGTGACTGGTGGTGTGCTCATTGTTGTTTTAGTGTCCTAGCCAATGGTACCATATCCTTACATTGGCTACACACATTAGCTTGATTATTCAAAATTGAATTTTAACTAGATTATAAAGAGGTGGTTATCCCATCATTCATCTACCCATTAATCACCCAAAAAAGTTAAAATCAATCATGATGGACAACAATTCAAAAACAATTAGTACAACATTATGAAAGGCTTTATCTACAATGAAGTTACTGGAGTATCGAAAGTGCTCTAAATAGTCTGGTGAAAAGTACACAATTAGTGTACATTATTATTATAAAATATAAAATTATTGTAAATTACAAGTGTCTGTAATTTACAACAGTAGCGGGATCAGGGGATTTTGATTGCACATTTGCATTATTTATTTTGGATGCTAAATTTTGTTGATGTGTTCTAGATATTGATGTTGTTGTTCTTGTGTGTTGTGTATTCATATATTAGGAGGATTCCTCTGCCTAAGAGTTAGTTATTAGAGTCTGTATCACCTTCTTAACCATTTCTGCTACCATATAGCATTTGTATTCCAATTTGAAAGGTATAAAGGTGCAACGTAAATCTTCCTTGGAGTGACAACACATAAATGACCTTTTATTGCAATGGTTCGGTGAGCACTTTATAAACCATTTACAGATGGTAAGTAGTGGTCCACCCAACTACAAAATATATTTAATTTAATATTCATAGAACTACATAATGGATTACAGTATTAAAGTACAGTATTATTATTAATTAGAGGATAAGTCAATGTATGAGTTATGTTGAAGTTAATCTATGTTGAAAATTCCATCTCTTATCTGAACCTATCGGAACAAGTTTCAAAAACTAAGAAGCATATGATTCATGAACTAGACTTCACTATCTTGATAAAACTCTATATTGAAATAGTGATTCTTACTGTAGATGTTTGTATGAAATGTGATATTCTGTGAAACATTTTATGGATTGGATTCCAGTCAACTGGAAAACCGTGCAAGAAAGTGTAGGTTGCACCTACTCTATTACATATATAATGATATTAAGGTCTTTGAATAGAAAATAAAGACAAAACTGTAAAGACAAAAGAAACAACATTTAATGCCTGTACTTCAGGTCTCTTTATATTTTAACAAATACGGAAAAATTCTCCTCTCAATAAGTAGTTATAAAAATTAAATGTCTCTACTGTCAGTTGTGGCATCTTTTTCAATAGCCAATATTCTTGTCGACTACTAAGCGGTGACGCAGCAAATACAAATTGGTGAAAAGCACACAAATTAGGTGATTTTCTTTACATCTCCCCCCTAAAAGACAACAATTACAAGTGGTTAAGTACATAATTGTTCATTTAGTAACAAAACACTGGAGACAGTTTTGTAATGTGGTAGAGGTTTGATTCTGCTTTTTTGTGTCCAGTATTAACTTTATAGATTGAATTTGAAATTGTCTTCACAATTTTGTATGGTCCAGTCCTTAATTTATCTATTTTCTTTCTATTTAGTCGATTTCCGTTTTCATCATAGACTCTATATCCTACTTTTAATTTATAGTCTTCCCTGTGCAGATCGAATCGTTTTTTATTATAATAGTGAAATGTTTTTGTGTTTTCAAGACCTAGTTTTCTATCTCTTTTCAGATCTTCTTTTGTACATTTAGTTTTCAATTCTATTGGTAGAATATTCACATTTTCGCCTTCTAAAAGATATTTTGGAGCAAACTTTGTCACTGTATGTTCTGTTTCGTTATATTTTTCTACACATTTCTGTGCAATAGTAGGCCATGCTATCTTTTTATTGCTTTCTTTTATTTTACATCTTATCTTATTGACTAAAGTTTAAAAATGGTGTATCCACAGCAGTGAAAATCATTTTTATGTTTTCATTCTTCAAGTATTCTTTGAATTCCTTGGAATTTATGCCAGGGTATTGGTCTGTTAATACCATACCAATCTTGTAACTCTGTATAACATTTTTTATTAGTTTAATGAAATCACTCGAGCTTTGATATTTGGATGTGAGAATATAAGCATATGTTGTAAAGTGATCAACCAGTAGATGTAAGTATCTTTTTGTTGACCGTGATCCTCCAAACCCTCCAATGGTATCAATAGATATAATTTCAAATGGGCGTGTTGCCAGACCTAAATGTGACATTAGGCCATATTTTGAATACCACCTTGATTTGTTTTTTAAACAAATTTCACCACCATCAGTTATTTGTTTAATGATTTTATTTATCATCTGAGTTCTCCCAATGTGGCAGTAGGTATTGTGGACCTCTTTGATTAAAGATTTGTATAATTTTTCTGACAGTATGATTTTTTTCTTCTATTATTTTTTTTATAGTAAATTTCATTTTCAATATATGTTTTTTCAAAATATATGTTTTTTATTTTGGACATCTGTATTTGTGTGTTGGTCTTTTTTTATATCTTTTAGGCTTATTAAATTTACTACTTTTAAAAATCTTCAGCATTATCATACGGTTCTAGAACTGGGTTTCTGCTTAAACAGCCTGCTTCTTTGTTTGTTTTTCCTGGATTATATTTGATTGTGAAATTATATTGGGATATATATGTATATATATATATATATGTATATATATATATGTATATATATATATATGTATATATATATATGTATATATATATATATATGTATATATATATATATGTATATATATATATGTATATATATATATATATATATGTATATATATATATGTATATATATATATGTATATATATATATGTATATATATATATATGTATATATATATATATGTATATATATATATATATATGTATATATATATATGTATATATATATATGTATATATATATATATGTATATATATATATATGTATATATATATATATATATGTATATATATATATGTATATATATATATATATGTATATATATATATGTATATATATATATGTATATATATATATATGTATATATATATATATATGTATATATATATATGTATATATATATATATATATATATATATATATGTATATATATATATATATATATATATGTATATATATATATATATATATGTATATATATATATGTATATATATATATGTATATATATATATATATGTATATATATATATATATATATATATATATGTATATATATATATATGTATATATATATATATATATGTATATATATATATGTATATATATATATATGTATATATATATATGTATATATATATATGTATATATATATATGTATATATATATATGTATATATATATATATATGTATATATATATATGTATATATATATATATATATATATGTATATATATATATATGTATATATATATATATATATGTATATATATATATGTATATATATATATATATATATGTATATATATATATATATATATGTATATATATATATGTATATATATATATGTATATATATATATGTATATATATATATATGTATATATATATATATGTATATATATATATGTATATATATATATGTATATATATATATGTATATATATATATGTATATATATATATATGTATATATATATATATATATATATGTATATATATATATGTATATATATATATATATATATGTATATATATATATATGTATATATATATATATGTATATATATATATATATATGTATATATATATATATATGTATATATATATATATATGTATATATATATATATATGTATATATATATATATATGTATATATATATATATGTATATATATATATATGTATATATATATATATATGTATATATATATATATATATATATGTATATATATATATATATATATGTATATATATATATATATATGTATATATATATATGTATATATATATATGTATATATATATATATGTATATATATATATATATGTATATATATATATATATATATATGTATATATATATATATATATATATGTATATATATATATATATGTATATATATATATATGTATATATATATATATATATATATATATATATATATATATATATATATATATATATATATATATATATATATATATATGTATATATATATATATATATATATATATATATATATATATATATATATATATATATATATATATATATATATATATATATATATATATATATATATATATATATATATATATATATATATTCACCTTCTTGTTTCAACACTGCACCCACTCCTTTCATACTTGCATCCGTGTATATGTTTATTGGTAGGTCTGGGTTAAAGATATATGTTCAGTAATGGTTCTGAACATAGCAATGCTTTAATTTTATAAGTGATTCCTGTCATTCCACAGTCCATATGAATTTCACATCTTTTCGTAATAGGTTATGTAATGTGTCCAGGATAATTGCACTGTGAGGTAGAAATTTACAATGAAAGTTTATTTTTCCCACGAATTGTCTTATATTTTTTCTTGTTTCTGGTACTGGAAATTTTTTAACAGCAGTTAAATAATCTTTCAAAGGTCTGATTGATATGTTTTCTATTATGTGGCCTAAAATTTTTATTTTAGTTTTCGAGAAAATTAAGATGTTGTCTATGCAATTTACTGCAAAACTAGACAGATTGTGTTTTCTTATAATGTTGCTCAGTATTCTTTGAAAAAATGGCTGGAGCAGTCTTTAGTCTAAATGGGAGACACATCCATTGATAATGGCGTTCTTGTGTAGCAAAGCTGTTATATATCTATCGTCTATTTTCAATGGAATTGACCAAAATGCTGAGTGTATGTGTAAAGTAGAAAAATACTTAAAGTTTACAGTTTTTATCATTCAATCCTAAATCAATAGGAAAGGTTGTGATTGTGGGACAACGATTTTGTTCAATTCCCTGAAATCTATACATAACCTTGTTTTCTTTTCATCTTTTTTTTTACATGCCATAGTTACTGGAGCAGCAAAAGGGCTATAAGATTCCTCAATCAAATTCTTCTTAAGTCGTTTTGAAATTTGATTTTCTATCTTCAATTGTGCATCTGTATGGGCATTTAAAACAGTATTTATCCACCATTAAGTCAATATGAGCTTCATAATCTCATACAGTACCGATATCGTATTTATCCTTAGCAAAGACTGATTTATACATTTCCATCAACTTCTCTATTTCAGATTGTTGATATGATTCTAGATGGTTTACTAACATTTCAAATTCATCTAAGTTTAAGTGTTCATTGAAATTTAGTTCATATTTAAAAATGTGGATTGCTCCTTGTTTTAATTCTTTTGTGCCTGAAGAGATTTCTTCTTCAATTTTGTCACCAAGTACATCTGGGATTGCGACATCTGTTAAATTTTGTGAATAATTTTTCTCGTTTTCTTTCAAATTATTATTTTGTGTGATCTTCAATTCATCATTTTGATTAATTTGATTTTTTTTATACAATACAATAAAAAAATCATATTTGAAAGTTTCATTATCTACTACAAAAATATCCACAGTTTTTTCTATATTGTAGATTTTTATTTTTAGTGATACCATTCCTTATGTTTTTTTCTCACCATTAATAGTCTTCAAGTTTGCCATTTGAATATCACTTGTAATTTGTACTGGTTGTATTTTTAATAATTTTGCATTCATTAATGATACATTTGAACCTGAATCATAAATTCCTGTAACTTTTAAAGTATCATTTAATAGTAACTTTACTTCTATGAATGGTGGCACCTCTAGTTTTTTTGGGTTCTTCTCATTCAGTTTTATTCCCAATTCTGAGTTATTTACTGATTTTACAACTGCTTTATGATTTTTTTCTTCAAGTTTTTTGGTTTTATTGTCTAAATTTATGGTACTTTTCCTTTCATACCTATTTTTCCCAACCAGATGTTCTAATTTTCCTATTTCACTGTAAAGATCTTCAGTTCCTTGTAATGTTTCTCTGTCAATTTTATCAGATTCATAAGTTGCTATAAGGTCTATAAATGTCCCAGTATCAATTAATTTTCTCACTTCTAGTAACAACTTTTCTTTTTTTAAAGCATATTCAAGTAACATACCTGCTTGGTATTTAAAGGTTAGTGCATATCTAATGGGTGACCATCCTTTATTGGCAAACGTCTCACAAAAATGTTTCTCCCATCTGTTCCATTCCGAGTCCACTGTAAGTTTCATAAGCATGCAGTTGTACCAATCTAGACTACATTGTTCCATAAAGTTTTTCAATAATTCTATTTTCTTTGTATCTTCATTGAATTGAAATCGTTCACATTCCTTATTGAAGTCTGTAATCCACTGGTAAGCATTTGTGTTTCTGCCAGTGAATTTTTCAATCATAAAACCATTCGCAATTATCCCTAAATTTTGTGTTTCAGATTTTGATTGTTTATCTTCAAGTAATTTCTCTAACAGTATTTCCAACGTTTGATTTGAGGTACTAGGTATAGGTTCAGCGATATTTGGTTTTTCTAAGTTTTCTTCAAGGTAAAAGTCTTTGAATTGTAAGTTTTGTTCTTTATCCAAATAAACTTTTGATATGTCATCTGTTAAGGTTACCCATATTTTCCTTGTTTGATGTCTTTTATTTAATGTTTTTTTGATCTTGACATAGTTTGAAGTATTTGTTATTTCTTGGTGTGCTGGTTGGTACTCCTCTGGTACAGCAAAAACATGTCCATCTGGTGTAGCTAACGAGGTTATACAAATGACGTTTGATTTTCCATCTTCTGTTTGTTTCACAACAAAATCAAACCTCAACTTTTCCATGTTTCGTGTGTTGTATGCAGAAAATGTTGTTTTATAATGATCTTAAGGTCTTTGAATAGAAAATAAAGACAAAACTGCGTTCCTCTGTAAAGACAAAAGAAACAACATTTAATGCCTTTACTTCAGGTCTCTTTATATTTTAACAAATACAGAAAAATTCTCCTCTTAATAAGTAGTTATAAAAATTAAATGTCACTACTGTCAGTTGTAGCATCTTTCTCTTCTTCTACTTCTTCTTCCTGCCCTTATCCCTGTGGCATCTTTCTCGATAGCCAATATTCTTGTCGACTAGTAAGCGGTGACGCAGCAAATACAAATTGGTGAAAAGCACACAAGTGAGATGATTTTCTTTACATATATAAGTCTCATGTCACATTGTTACTCTGAACCATTGCTCGGTGAACTCCAGAACTATCTGACTGGTTTTAAAATCGATTTTAAAAAGGTGTAATACAGATAGGATACATAATAATTACAGGATAGTTTCTATCACATATTTTTTTTAATTTCAAGGCTGGACTACATCCCGGGCCAAGCTCACCAGAACAAATTCTGGGGTTACTGTATGAAGTTATAGCATAGAAGAAAAAAAAAAGACAAAATAACGCTATATTTATTTTATTATATATATTCAAAATATTAATTTGTCAATTTTAACAATATATGTAAAAAATATAAAATAGCACACAATTATATATATATTCAAAATAGAATAGTTTGGTGAAAAGTACAACTTAGGCGATTACTGTACATTATTATTATAAAATATAAAATTATTGTATATTACAAGTGTCTGTAATTTACCCCAGTAGCGGGATCAGGCGATTTTGATTGCACATTTGCATTATTTATTTTTGATGATTGCTAAATTTTGTAGATGTGTTCTAGATATTAATGTTGTTGTTGTGTCTTGTGTATTCATATATTCGGAGGACTTCTCTGCCTAAGAGTTATCAGCGTCTGGTTCACATTCTTAACCATTTCTGCTACCATATACCATTTTGGGGAAACTTGTACTCCAGTTTGAAAGGTGTAAAGGTTGAGCTTAAATCTTACTTAGGGGTGACAACACATCAGTAACCTTTTTTTGAAATGGTGTGGTAAGCACTTTATAAACCATTTACAGATGGTAAGTAGTGGTCCACTCAACTACAAGATATATTAAATTTAATATTCAGTACCAAACTATATAATAGATTACAGTATTAGAGTACAGCACTATTATTAATTAGAGGATAAGTCTACTTTACCAATGTATGAGTTATGTTGAAGTGAGTTTATGTTGAAAATTCCATCTCTTATCTGAACCTATTGGAACAAGTTTCAAAAACTAAGAAGCATATGATTTATGAACTAGACTTCACTATCTTGACAAAACACTATATTGAATTTGATCGAGTACTGGTAATTTTTATCTAATTAAAGCTCTTGGTGATTATGTGGTAACAGCATGAGAATATGCCATCCCCTTCTCACTGTAGATGTTGTATGAAATGTGATATTCAGTGAAAACTTTTATGGATTGGATTTCTGATAACAAGAAAACTGTGCAAGAAACTGTAGATTGCAATAGAGTAGCTATTAATCTCTATATGATTTATCTTCTTTATATGATTCTCAAGTCACATTGTTACTCTGAACCATTGCTCGGTGAACTCCAGAACTATCTGACTGGTTTTAAAATCGATTTTAAAAAGGTGTAATACAGATAGGATACATAATAATAACAGGATAGTTTCTATCACGTATTTTTATTAATTTCAAGGCTGGACTACATCCCGGGCCAAGCTCACCAGAACAAATTCTGGGGTTACTGTATGAAGTTATAGCATAGAAGAAAAAAAAAAGACAAAATAACGCTATATTTATTTTATTATATATATTCAAAATATTAATTTGTCAATTTTAACAATATATGTAAAAAATATAAAATAGCACACAATTATATATATATTCAAAATAGAATAGTTTGGTGAAAAGTACAACTTAGGCGATTACTGTACATTATTATTATAAAATATAAAATTATTGTATATTACAAGTGTCTGTAATTTACCCCAGTAGCGGGATCAGGCGATTTTGATTGCACATTTGCATTATTTATTTTTGATGATTGCTAAATTTTGTAGATGTGTTCTAGATATTAATGTTGTTGTTGTGTCTTGTGTATTCATATATTCGGAGGACTTCTCTGCCTAAGAGTTATCAGCGTCTGGTTCACATTCTTAACCATTTCTGCTACCATATACCATTTTGGGGAAACTTGTACTCCAGTTTGAAAGGTGTAAAGGTTGAGCTTAAATCTTACTTAGGGGTGACAACACATCAGTAACCTTTTTTTGAAATGGTTTGGTAAGCACTTTATAAACCATTTACAGATGGTAAGTAGTGGTCCACTCAACTACAAGATATATTAAATTTAATATTCAGTACCAAACTATATAATAGATTACAGTATTAGAGTACAGCACTATTATTAATTAGAGGATAAGTCTACTTTATCAATGTATAAGTTATGTCGAAGTGAGTTTATGTTGAAAATTCCATCTCTTATCTGAACCTATTGGAACAAGTTTCAAAAACTAAGAAGCATATGATTTATGAACTAGACTTCACTATCTTGACAAAACACTATATTGAATTTGATCGAGTACTGGTAATTTTTATCTAATTAAAGCTCTTGGTGATTATGTGGTAACAGCATGAGAATATGCCATCCCCTTCTCACTGTAGATGTTGTATGAAATGTGATATTCAGTGAAAACTTTTATGGATTGGATTTCTGATAACAAGAAAACTGTGCAAGAAACTGTAGATTGCAATAGAGTAGCTATTAATCTCTATATGATTTATCTTCTTTATATGATTCTCAAGTCACATTGTTACTCTGAACCATTTCTCGGTGAACTCCGGAACTATCTGACTGGTTTTCATATAGATTTTAAAAATGTGTTGTACTGGTGTACCTAAGACAGGGATAGTTTCTATCACGTATTTTTATTAATTTCAAGGCTGGACTACATCCCGGGCCAAGCTCACTAGAAGATTATAAATAAAATGTGTCAAAGCAAATTCTGGAGTTACTGTATGAAGTTGTAGGATAGGAGAAAAAAAGACAAAATAACTCTATATTTATTTTATTATATATTCAAAATATTAATTTGTCAATTTTAACAATCTATTTAAAAATATAAAATAGCACACAATTATCACTTTGAGGCAGTATGAATCCATTGTGGGAGGAAACTTGAAGCTCTATTTGTCGCACTGTTATCAGTTCATCATCAATTTCGTGCACATTGTAGAATCTTTCTAATTCCTCTATTGCTTTATCTTCAAGCTAGAATAAGTAATAAAAAAAAATATAATATTTAAATTAGGTTTTTTAGCAATGTTGGAA
Organism: Sericinus montela; assembly: GCA_029286605.1. Classification (NCBI taxonomy): domain Eukaryota; kingdom Metazoa; phylum Arthropoda; class Insecta; order Lepidoptera; family Papilionidae; genus Sericinus; species Sericinus montela. The sequence continues at coordinate 2,256,040 of JAGSMR010000094.1, read as the reverse complement.
TAATCAATTTTGAATAATTAACCTATTATGGAATAAGTAGTACCCTTGTGCAAACATGAAACAAGGTTGCATTTTTATACTGGTTCTTTGGTTCTGGTTCACATTCTTAACCATTTCTGCTACCATATTCTATTTTGGGGACACTTGTACTCCAGTTTGAAAGGTGTAAAGGTTCAGCTTAAATGTTACTTAGGGGTGACAACACATCAGTAACCTTTTTTTGAAATTGTTTGGTAAGCACTTTATACACCATTTACAGATGGTAAGTAGTGGTCCACCCAACTACAAGATATATTAAATTTAATATTCAGTACCAAACTATATAATAGATTACAGTATTAGAGTACAGCACTATTATTAATTAGAGGATAAGTCTACTTTATCAATGTATGTTATGTCGAAGTGAGTTTATGTTGAAAATTCCATCTCTTATCTGAACCCATTGGAACAAGTTTCAAAAACTAAGAAGCATATGATTTATGAACTAGACTTCACTATCTTGACAAAACACTATATTGAAAATATTAATTTGTCAATTTTAAGAATATATGTAAAAATATAAAATAGCACACAATTATCACTTTGAGGCAGTATGAATCCATTGTGGGGAGGAAACTTGAAGCTCTATTCGTCGCACCGTTATCAGTTCATCATCAATTTCGTGCACATTGTAGAATCTTTCTAATTCCTCTATTGCTTTATCTTCAAGCTAGAATAAGTAATAAAGAAAAAATTTAATATTCAGTACCAAACTATATAATAGATTACAGTATTAGAGTACAGCACTATTATTAATTAGAGGATAAGTCTACTTTATCAATGTATGTTATGTCGAAGTGAGTTTATGTTGAAAATTCCATCTCTTATCTGAACCCATTGGAACAAGTTTCAAAACTAAGAAGCATATGATTTATGAACTAGACTTCACTATCTTGACAAAACACTATATTGAAATAGTGATCGAGTACTGGTAATTTTTATCTAATTAAAGCTCTTGGTGATTATGTGGTAACAGCATGAGAATATGCCATCCCCTTCTTAGTGTAGATGTTGTATGAAATGTGATATTCAGTGAAAACTTTTATGGATTGGATTTCTGATAACAAGAAAACTGTGCAAGAAACTGTAGATTGCAATAGAGTAGCTATTAATCTCTATATGATTTATCTTCTTTATATGATTCTCAAGTCACATTGTTACTCTGAACCATTTCTCGGTGAACTCCGGAACTATCTGACTGGTTTTCATATAGATTTTAAAAATGTGTTGTACTGGTGTACCTAAGACAGGGATAGTTTCTATCACGTATTTTTATTAATTTCAAGGCTGGACTACATCCCGGGCCAAGCTCACTAGAAGATTATAAATAAAATGTGTCAAAGCAAATTCTGGAGTTACTGTATGAAGTTGTAGGATAGGAGAAAAAAAGACAAAATAACTCTATATTTATTTTATTATATATATTCAAAATATTAATTTGTCAATTTTAACAATCTATTTAAAAATATATGTAAAAATATAAAATAGCACACAATTATATATATATTCAAAAAGAATAGTTTGGTGAAAAGTACAACTTAGGCGATTACTGTACATTATTATTATAAAATATAAAATTATTGTAAATTACAAGTGTCTGTAATTTACACCAGTAGCGGGATCAGGGGATTTTGATTGCACATTTGCATTATTTATTTTTGATGTTTGCTAAATTTTGTAGATGTGTTATAGATATTAATGTTGTTGTTGTGTCTTGTGTATTCATATATTCGGAGGACTTCTCTGCCTAAGAGTTATCAGCGTCTGGTTCACATTCTTAACCATTTCTGCTACCATATTCCATTTTGGGGCAACTTGTACTCCAGTTTGAAAGGTGTAAAGGTTGAGCTTAAATCTTACTTAGGGGTGACAACACATCAGTAACCTTTTTTTGAAATGGTTTGGTAAGCACTTTATAAACCATTTACAGATGGTAAGTAGTGGTCCACTCAACTACAAGATATATTAAATTTAATATTCAGTACCAAACTATATAATAGATTACAGTATTAGAGTACAGCACTATTATTAATTAGAGGATAAGTCTACTTTACCAATGTATGAGTTATGTTGAAGTGAGTTTATGTTGAAAATTCCATCTCTTATCTGAACCTATTGGAACAAGTTTCAAAAACTAAGAAGCATATGATTTATGAACTAGACTTCACTATCTTGACAAAACACTATATTGAATTTGATCGAGTACTGGTAATTTTTATCTAATTAAAGCTCTTGGTGATTATGTGGTAACAGCATGAGAATATACCATCCCCTTCTTACTGTAGATGTTGTATGAAATGTGATATTCAGAGAAAAATTTTATGGATTGGATTTCTGTTACCTAGAAAACCGTGCAAGAAACTGTAGATTGCAATAGAGTAGCTATTATATATGATTCTCTTGTCACGTTGTTACTCTGAAACATTTCTCTGTGAACTCTGGAACTATCTGGTTTTCATATAGATTTTAAAATGTGTTGTACTGGTGTACCTAAGACAGGGATAGTTTCTATCACGTATTTTTATACATTTCAAGGCTGGACTACATCCCGGCCGAGCTCACTAGAAGATTATAAATAAAATGTGTCAAAGCAAATTCTGGAGTTACTGTATGAAGTTGTAGGATAGAAGAAAAGAAAGACAAAATCACACTATATTTATTTTATTATATATATTGAAAATATTAATTTGTCAATTTTAAGAATATATGTAAAAATATAAAATAGCACACAATTATCATTTTGAGGCAGTATGAATCCATTGTGGGGAGGAAACTTGAAGCTCTATTCGTCGCACCGTTATCAGTTCATCATCAATTTCGTGCACATTGTAGAATCTTTCTAATTCTCTATTGCTTTATCTTCAAGCTAGAATAAGTAATAAAGAAAAAATTTAATATTTAATATCAATTTTGAATAATTAACCTATTATGGAATAAGTAGTACCCTTGTGCAAACATGAAACAAGGTTGCATTTTTATACTGGTTCTTTGGTTCTGGTTCACATTCTTAACCATTTCTGCTACCATATTCCATTTTGGGGCAGCTTGTACTCCAGTTTGAAAGGTAAAGGTTCAGCTTAAATCTTACTTAGGGGTGACAACACATCAGTAACCTTTTTGAAATGGTTTGGTAAGCACTTTATACACCATTTACAGATGGTAAGTAGTGGTCCACCCAACTACAAGATATATTAAATTTAATATTCAGTACCAAACTATATAATAGATTACAGTATTAGAGTACAGCACTATTATTAATTAGAGGATAAGTCTACTTTATCAATGTATAAGTTATGTCGAAGTGAGTTTATGTTGAAAATTCCATCTCTTATCTGAACCCATTGGAACAAGTTTCAAAACTAAGAAGCATATGATTTATGAACTAGACTTCACTATCTTGACAAAACACTATATTGAAATAGTGATCGAGTACTGGTAATTTTTATCTAATTAAAGCTCTTGGTGATTATGTGGTAACAGCATGAGAATATGCCATCCCCTTCTTAGTGTAGATGTTGTATGAAATGTGATATTCAGTGAAAAATTTTATGGATTGGATTTCTGTTAACTAGAAAACCGTGCAAGAAACTGTAGATTGCAATAGAGTAGCTATTATATATGATTCTCTTGTCACGTTGTTACTCTGAACCATTTCTCTGTGAACTCTGGAACTATCTGGTTTTCATATAGATTTTAAAAATGTGTTGTACTGGTGTACCTAAGACAGGGATAGTTTCTATCACGTATTTTTATGCATTTCAAGGCTGGACTACATCCCGGGCCAAGCTCACTAGAAGATTATAAATAAAATGTGTCAAAGCAAATTCTGGAGTTACTGTATGAAGTTGTAGGATAGAAGAAAAGAAAGACAAAATCACACTATATTTATTTTATTATATATATTCAAAATATTAATTTGTCAATTTTAACAATATATGTAAAAAATATAAAATAGCACACAATTATCACTTTGAGGCAGTATGAATCCATTGTGGGGAGGAAACTTGAAGCTCTATTCGTCGCACCGTTATCAGTTCATCATCAATTTCGTGCACATTGTAGAATCTTTCTAATTCCTCTATTGCTTTATCTTCAAGCTAGAATAAGTAATAAAGAAAAAAATATAATATTTAAATTAGGTTTTTTAGCAATGTTGGAATAATAAATTTTGAATAATTAACCTATTATGGAATAAGTAGTACCCTTGTGCAAACATGAAACAAGGTTGCATTTTTATACATATCGTTTTGTGTGTCTATACATTTATTAAAAAAATAAAATGATCTATGTATTAATATGTGAAGAGAAAACTGTTGAATAGCTCTTTTTGTTTGCACCACTTTTTTAGTACATTGCAGACATGTAGGAGCGTGAGATTTGGTATATCTTAAATTTATATGGAATAGCCTTACAAATACATATACAATATCTGAACTATATCACATAAAATATTGCATACATATAAACATTAAATACTGCCAATATCAAACACAGTAGTCTGTGCCAGAGTATCTGAACCCTATGCTTTTTTTAATTTGTCTACATATAATTTTTAACCTTATAATTTATTAAATTACAGTTAAAATTTGATCCTTAATGAACTTTTTAAGCCGATTAACTGCATCATTGGATTAATACGACGGTGAAAACCAACGAAAGTACATGTATTTTGTACCTCTGTGTTTCGAGTAGCTACTGTAACTGTTTATATATAAATAATATGTAATGTAATACAATTAATTGAATGAAATAAACGGCGATAGGCTCACCACCTGTCGCATTATCGTAAATAAGCTTCAGAGAAAAGTGGGACGAAATGACTTCATTGTTTAAAAATTCTGCCTACCCCAGTATGAGAAATTGCGTGAAGATAAATAGACTTTTAAAATCAATTTTGTACCTGAGTTAGTGCCAGAGGCTTTGTCATAATCCTAGAAAAATCATCCTTCTGCTTCCTTTGATCAGCCAAAATTTGATTGAATTCAACCGCTTTGGCCTTAGGACTACTACTGGCTATGGGCACTTAACATACTTTCCAAGGATTCTTCGGTTTTTCTGGTGGACTGCTGAGGTTTAACTTATTCAAATAAATATCTAGACTTTGTGCAGGCTGTTCATTTCCCTGCATTGCTAACTTCTTGCGTTGTTTCTGGGACAATTTAGGTCCGATATAGCTTACAACTAAATTTCCTTGTGGGCTCCAACATGGTTCGGTGAGCGGTGATTCTTTAGGGGACTCTGACATACGCGAGGTACTGGGAGCATTGCTTTCTTTGCTGACAGGACTCATGGCACATGAAGAATTGCTTTTAATTAGTTTCATAGCTTTTAATTAGACTCGGTGGGTGCTTCATTGAGAATATCCTAGTTACTGGAGTATCGAAAGTGCTCTGAATAGTTTGGTGAAAAGTACAACTTAGGCAATTACTGTACATTATTATTATAAAATATAAAATTATTGTAAATTACAAGTGTCTGTAATTTACACCAGTAGCGGGATCAGGGGATTTTGATTGCACATTTGCATTATTTATTTTTGATGTTTGCTAAATTTTGTAGATGTGTTATAGATATTAATGTTGTTGTTGTGTGTTGTGTATTCATATATTAGGAGGACTCCTCTGCCTAAGAGTTATCAGCGTCTGGTTCACATTCTTAACCATTTCTGCTATCATATAGCATTTTGGGGCAAATTGTACTCCAGTTTGAAAGGTGTAAAGGTTCAGCTTAAATCTTACTTAGGGGTGACAACACATCAGTAACCTTTTTTTGAAATGGTGTGGTAAGCACTTTATAAACCATTTACAGATGGTAAGTAGTGGTCCACTCAACTACAAGATATATTAAATTTAATATTCAGTACCAAACTATATAATAGGTTACAGTATTAGAGTACAGCACTATTGTTAATTAGAGGATAAGTCTACTTTACCAATGTATGAGTTATGTCGAAGTGAGTTTATGTTGAAAATTCCATCTCTTATCTGAACCTATTGGAACAAGTTTCAAAAACTAAGAAGCATATGATTTATGAACTAGACTTCACTATCTTGACAAAACACTATATTGAATTTGATCGAGTACTGGTAATTTTTATCTAATTAAAGCTCTTGGTGATTATGTGGTAACAGCATGAGAATATACCATCCCCTTCTTACTGTAGATGTTGTATGAAATGTGATATTCAGAGAAAAATTTTATGGATTGGATTTCTGTTACCTAGAAAACCGTGCAAGAAACTGTAGATTGCAATAGAGTAGCTATTATATATGATTCTCTTGTCACGTTGTTACTCTGAAACATTTCTCGGTGAACTCCGGAACTATCTGACTGGTTTTCATATAGATTTTAAAAATGTGTTGTACTGGTGTACCTAAGACAGGGATAGTTTCTATCACGTATTTTTATTAATTTCAAGGCTGGACTACATCCCGGGCCAAGCTCACTAGAAGATTATAAATAAAATGTGTCAAAGCAAATTCTGGAGTTACTGTATGAAGTTGTAGGATAGGAGAAAAAAAGACAAAATAACACTATATTTATTTTATTATATATATTCAAAATATTAATTTGTCAATTTTAACAATCTATGTAAAAAATATAAAATAGCACACAATTATCACTTTGAGGCAGTATGAATCCATTGTGGGGAGGAAACTTGAAGCTCTATTCGTCGCACCGTTATCAGTTCATCATCAATTTCGTGCACATTGTAGAATCTTTCTAATTCCTCTATTGCTTTATCTTCAAGCTAGAATAAGTAATAAAAAAAAATATAATATTTAAATTAGGTTTTTTAGCAATGTTGGAATAATCAATTTTGAATAATTAACCTATTATGGAATAAGTAGTACCCTTGTGCAAACATGAAACAAGGTTGCATTTTTATACATATCGTTTTGTGTGTCCATACATTTATTACTAAAATAAAATGATCTATGTATTAATATGTGAAGAGAAAACTGTTGAATAGCTCTTTTTGTTTGCACCACTTTTTTAGTACATTGCAGGCATGTAGGAGCGTGAGATTTGGTATATCTTAAATTTATATGGAGTAGCCTTACAAATACATATACAATATCTGAACTATATCACATAAAATATTGCATACATATAAACATTAAATACTGCCAATATCCAACACAGTAGTCTGTGCCAGAGTATCTGAACCCTATGCTTTTTTTAATTTGTCTACATATAATTTTTAACCTTATAATTTATTAAATTACAGTTAAAATTTGATCCCTAATGAACCTTTTAAGCCTCATCTTAACTGCATCAATGGATTAATACGACAGTGAAAACCAACAAAAGTACTTTGTATTTTGTACCTCTGTGTTTCGGGTAGCTACTGTTACTGTTTATATATAAATAATATGTAATGTAATACAATTAATTGAATGAAATAAACGGCGATAGGCTCACCACCTGTCACATTGTCCTAAATAAGCTTCAGAGAAAAGTGGGACGAAATGACTTCACTGTTTAAAAATTCTGCCTACTCCACTATGAGAAATTGCGCGAAGATAAATAGACTTTTAAAATCAATTTTGTACCTGAGTTAGTGCCAGAGGCTTTGTCATAATCCTAGAAAAATCATCCTTCTGCTTCCTTTGATCAGCCAAAATTTGATTGAATTCAACCGCTTTAGCCTTAGGACTACTACTGGCTATGGGCACTTCACATACTTTCCAAGGATTCTTCGGTTTTTCTGGTGGACTGCTGAGGTTTAACTTATTCAAATAAATATCTAGATTTTGTGCAGGCTGTTCATTTCCCTGCATTGCTAACTTCTTGCGTTGTTTCTGGGACAATTTAGGTCCGATATGGCTTACAACTAAATTTCCTTGTGGGCTCCAACATGATTCGGTGAGTGGTGATTCTTTAGGGGACTCTGACATACGCGAGGTACTGGGTGCATTGCTTTCTTTGCTGACAGGACTCATGGCACTTGAAGATTTGCTTTTAGTTAGTTTCATAAAAGACTCGGTGGGTGCTTCATTGAGAATGTCCTTAGCTGTTGTTATGGCTTTCAATCGTGCTTGAATTACCTTCTGTTGCTTTTGCTGGGCCGATGGCACTTCTATCCATTTATCTTTTTTCCTATCTTCTTTTCTTTCAGTCTCCTTCACTATGGAACTCAGTGATAGTGTAACATCGCCCGAGGCTTCGTTGGACAGGTCTAATGACGTCACAGAACTAACAGACTCGTACCTCATTCTGGCCTTTTCACTTTCCGTGTACTCTATTTTTTTCGATTTACTCCTCTTCTTACTTACATCCACTGAACTGTCTTCTTTCCTCAAATCCTCATCGATTACATTTAAATTTACGGGACACAGTTTAGCGTATTCTTCGATAATTTCATCGCTCGGGGAATTGAAGAAAGGTGTGATGACTCGCGATGACATGATTGGATTTATCTTGCAATAGTGTTTTGTTATATCCTCCAAGAGATCTTCCTCTAACGGATCGAGCGATCGATTTTCCAGTATGTTACAGATATTGAGTGAAATGAATTCCATACAACATTGCTTCAGTTGGGTGGCGTTGTATGTATGAGCGAACTGACAGAGCTCCGCACAGTTTTTCAGTGTTATCAAACTAGCTAAAGTCACCTCGCACATTTCCCTTAGTCTGCCGATGAACAGTTGGTCGGCGACGATAAGCATGCTGCAGATAAAATCTATGCTCTCTGAATTTTCAACATCGGGACAGGAGTCTGTGTAGAGGAAATTGATGACCGGCAATAGTATGCCATAGTTTATGGGCAACGTGACCGTCGACATTAGTTTACTCTGCAAAGAATAATTTCGGTTAGACTACATTATATACAATGCAATGTGTACGATTTATATCGTTGGCTTGGACATAAAGACGGCGACGGGCTCTACACCTGTCTCGTTGTCCCGAAAACATCTTCCGTGGAAGGTGGGTTGAAGGGACTTCATTGTCTAGAGTAGACCTCTGTCTACCCCTGTGGAATTGCGTGAAGATATTTATTTATTTATTTTATTTAAAACAAATGTATGTTAAGTTTTGCAGTCTCATCCGTACTGTTTCTTACACACGAACATATACAAATATTATTAAATTAAAATAAACAAATATACAAATCTTTGTCTTCGGAGAGACAGGATCACTACCAACTGTGCAATTGGACAAGCATATTATAATATAAATGAAAACCTTATTAATCTAATCTAATTCAAAATAAATAATCACCTCAGACCAAGAGTGCATGAACATTCCATTGAAATACTCGAGCCTCGCAGCCAGTATACACTTGTGTGCAGGTATAAGAGTGCCATCTTTGGAGCACACGTTGGTATCAACCAGTTCAGGAAAGGACTCCCGATTCCAACGCACAGGTGAGCTCTTTGTGTATGTGGCACTGTCTTTCAGATATATTGTACCGTCCCTGTAACTATTACAAACTTGTTTCAACATGAATTAGATCACACAGACATCTTCAGCATTGTATTCTAATGACCTACGTGGATGAGTGGTGGACGTGTCGGTTTTTATAGTTTAGCCTGCTAAAGTCCCGGGTTTCAATTCCCGGTTGGGTCAATGTAGAAACCACTTCCTCTATATTGTCGCGTATCTGGGTGTTTGTGGTACCTACGTTGTTTCCGATTCCATAATACAAGTGCTTAAGCTACTTACTTTGGGACCAGAGCAATGTATTTGTTGTCCCTATCTATGTATGTATTTATGATATATAGATATGCACCTATTCCCCTCCCTCCTTTTTCTCTTCTTCCTCTTTCCCATTTCGTTTCAAAAAAGGTAGGTAATGCACCTACAGCGCCTTGGGAAAATATGAATGGCCATCAATAGAAATTTTCCATCATCAGTAGACCAAAAAACCAGCCCTGCAGCTTTACTTTAATACAATTGAGTTGTAATAAAGCTTCCCTTTGAGAATTTCGATTTTTCATTGTGCCTTTGATTATACTTTGTAGGATAGAATAAAATAGGAGAAAATGAAGGTAAACGGTAGACCGAAAGGAATTAAATGTCTAGTTCTCTGCCTACCCCTTTATTGTGAATGGCGTGAAGATATATATATATTTAAAGAAACTGCACTTACTAATACTTATCGAGGAGTCTATGCAAATTCATAACTTGCAACCTCTTAGCGGTTGCCTGCACCAACTTAACCGGGTCGCAGTACAAGTGGGTGCGTGTTGGTGTTTCTGTATTACGTCGGCTGCGGTTGCTACGTTTGCCTTTCTCGCTCTGCTGCTTATACACTTCGAATGCGGTGACCTCCATGGGATTTTCTGTAAAAAAAATAAACATACTTCATATTAAAAGTTATGTGAGTTAGTTGGTGCTATTCTTCATCAGTCTTGAAAATTATCTGATGTTTTGAAAGGTGGTCAACCCACCATCAGTCGGTCATTGCTATTTACAAAGCTTTTACCTTCTGATGACACCAATCTAGCAATAATCTTAATTTAATAAATAATATAAATATCTTTACTCAATTCCCAATACAGGTGTAGACAGAGTTCTAATCTAGACAATTAAGTCCCTTTGACCCACCTTCTACCGAAGATATTTTAGGGACAAAATTACATACTTTGTTCTCATCCCAAAGTAAGCAGCTAAAGCAACTTGTGTTGTGGAATAGAAAACAACGAAGGCACCACAAACACCCAGACCCGAGAAAATGTAAAGTTATTTTTCTATTTTGACTGAGATTAGAAACCGGGACCTTAGAGATGGCGACACCTTGAAAATTGGCATGTACGCCACTCGTCCTCATTCGGTCTTATACTTAATATCTTCACGCCATTCCCAATACTAAGGTAGACAGAGGTCTAGACAATTAAGTCCTTTCGACCCACCTTCCGAAGACATATTTTAAGACAATGTGGCAGGTGGTACGCCTGTCGCCGTCTTTATGCCCTAACCAACGATATAAATCGTACATACATTTATGAATAAAACCCATTATTACGAGCCTTCCACCAGCGGATCAAACTAGGGTCTCTCAACTCAAAATTCCGAACACTCAACCACTCGGCTATCATGACTACCTTGTACGAATCCACCATAACCACCTACGTCTTCTAAGAGTGCCAGCACAAGAAGGACTGGTTCAATAAACATTATCTTACCAATAGCATCAATATCGACACCAATATTCTCTTTTTCCTTCTTCACAATAGCATTCAGATCTTCCCTCCTTATCTTCAGTCCACAGTGACCGAGCTCAGCGACATCACAGGTCCCAACGTACATAAATCTCAAGATCCTCTCAAACACATCTGGATGCACGTTCTCCAGCATCACTGTAGGCTTCCCATCTGCATTTGTGCGAGACTCTTGGCATAATTTATATAGGAGTTCACTGTTGGATGCAATTATAAAGATGTGCGCCGGATATAGTTTTGTGCCAACCTGAAGATAAATACATTTGTCTTATTTTGTTAACTTTATGACAGTGACGATAGCCGAGTGGTTGGGTGGACGGTCAAGAGACCCGGGTTCGATCCCCAGGTGGCAGGCTCGTACCAATGCGTTTTTCAAAAACTTATGTACGGATTACATCATTGGCTTGGACATAAATACGGCGACGGGCTCTTCACCTGTCACGTCCTGAAAATATCTTCGGTGGAAGGTGGGTCGAAGGGACTTAATTGTCTTATTTAGTTAACTTAATGAGAGTCACGATAGCCCAGTGGTTGGGTGGTCGGTCAAGAGACCCGGTTTCGATCCCCAGGTGGAAGGCTCGTACCAATGCTTGGACATAAAGACGGCGACGGGCTCTTCACCTGTCACGTCCTGAAAATATCTTCAGTGGAAGGTGGGTCGAAGGGACTTAATTGTCTAGAATAGACAATTAAGTCCCTTCGACCTCTGTCTACTCCGGTATTGTGAATTGAGTGAAGATATTTATTTATTTATTTTGTTAACTTAATTGCCATAATCGCCATTTTAGGCAAGCGGATTGGCGACCTCAGCACCACACTGCTGCCTTTCACTGGTCTATTTAATTTTAGTCTGATATTTGTATTTAAAAATTACTTGCCTGAAATACAACATCATGTAATATGTCATCCGAAGTTGAAGTTTCTAGCAGAGACTCCATATGTTTGGAAAAGCTCGTTGGGGAGAGTTCCGGTAAAGACGTCAGCCCACAAGTGGGTTTAATCTAATTGGAAAGAAAAAAGAAATTATTATTACATTATATTGTTAACTATATAGTTATATCTCAATGTACGGCTGGTTATAAGTCACGATAGGCGAGTGGTTGGGCGATCGAAATTAGAGTCGAGGGTTCGATTCCCAGGTGACAGGCTCATACCAATGGGTTTTTAAAAAATCTAACCATTCATATGGCTGGCTTTGATACAAAGACGGCGACGGGCTCACACTACCTGTCACGTTGTCCCATAATATCTTCGGTGGAAGGTGGGTCGAAGGGGCTAAATTGTCTAAACGAGACCTCTGTCTAGCCCTCTATTGGGAATGGAGTGAAGATATTTTTTTACGGCTGATTCGAAACACATACCTATTAGGCGACAACAGCAGTTAGTGAGATCTGACCGACTAACACAATTTTAATTCATTATGCAACGAACGATCTTCAAAGAAACATTTAATAATTTGTATGTTTAAAAAATTTACTTTTTAAATAATAGCGAGGTCCTTAGCAATTTAACGATATATAAAAATTTATTATACCATTTCTTTTAATAACAGTATATAAATTACTACATATATAAAAGACATTAGACAACTACACCGTAACAGAATATGTGATAAGGAAACCCAGTTTAAATAACAGTTCATGGTAATCACATATTGCTCAAATGTCAGCCATTAGCAACAAAAGCATTAGCATGGTCGACGCTATTACGGCTTACCACCTGTCACGTTGTCCCAAATTATCTTCAGTGAAAAATGGTTCAAATTACGTCATTGGTGAGACCTGTGCCTACCCCAGTATTACGAAATTGCGTGAAGATTGTTTATCACTTGGTAAATCAGCTTTAATAGCCCCATAGTGGATTGAAGAACTTGTCATGTTGTTTATGAAAAATTTCTTATTTCTAGTTCCTTCTAGATATTCTTCATAGCCAAGTATGTTATAAATTTATAACTTAGGATTGCCATCAACAAATAAAGTGCTGCTTTAGGACCTGTTACAGTTTCATAGATTAAATTAAATTACTATTACTAAATTGTTAGAAATTACTAAATTATTGGAAATGAACATGAAATTTAACTTACTTGCAAACAGGCGAAGTTCAATCCCTCACTATCAACGGCAATGGAAACAGCTCTATGAATATTAGGTATTTTAATAATCCTAACTGGCGTGCAATCGTCCTTCTCTAAGAACTTGACGAGCGCAGACTTGTTGCTGTCCTTTTCTTTATCTTTTTTCATTGGTTGCGTTACAGGCGACGACTTTCGGGATATACAGCCAACGAACGCTTCGCCGTATTTGGTTGTGAAATACACTGCATCGTGAGTGAGGGCTAAGTGAGTTATGACAGTTTGGTGGGTGAGGCCGAATACGCATCTGTAATGAAGTCAATGAATAAACAAAAATAACATCATAATCACATCACAACACAACGGCCAATAAAAAGGAATAGGCCGGAAATAGGCCTCTCCCGTAAGGGATATGTATTCACCACTTATGACAAGCGGATTGGCGATTACAGTAGCAGATACCCCTTGTCCTTGCAGATGTCCCTTAGATGCTGCTGTCTCATCACTGGACCGCTAAAGTCTGGAATTTATCAAGATGGTTTTCAACCCCCTGTCGGTTGCAAGTTGCATTTCATGGCTTTTCTTCTTTATCTCTAACGACCGACACGGGCAAAGTGGCTACCACACGACAATGTTTAATATTGCAACCCGTACCCCAAATACCAAGTTGAAAATTTAATTTCGATGTAAAATATTTCGGAAGATAATCTCCTTAGTCGACTTTGGCTAAACTGGACAACCAATTTAACGACATTAAAATAGTTTTCATCTAAAATAATTTAAAAATAGTAAACGCGTGTCTGTAATTTTTGGTCGTTCGAGCCCGATCGCCAGGATTTAACATTCTTTGAACGTAATGTGTTTATTGAGCACGATACTTTTAAACTATAATAAAATAATTATGAGCCATTGAACGTGGGAATGCAGCCAGTGTTCTTGATACCATAACACGAGAAATACGGCTGTACGATTAATGTAGTTTTTAGTCAAAGAGTATTGTAAATATAAACATAATTTAGTTTTAGAAAATAAACACGTTTATTTTGTTAATAGGTCACGATAGCCGAGTGGTTGGATGGTCGGAATATCGAGTCAAGAGTTCCGAGTTCGATCCCCAGGTTCGTACCAATGAGTTTTTCAAAAACTTACGTAAGAATTATATCGTAGACTTGGACATAAAGACGGCGACGGGCTCACCACCTGTCACGTTGTCCCGATACTATCTTCGGTGGAAGGTGGGTCAAAGGCACTTAATTGTCTAGACTAGACCTCTGTCTACCCCTGTATTGGGAATTGCGTGAAGATATTTATATAAAAAAAACACGAGTAATATAATGTTTGCTTACCTCGTAAGCCGGTTCGTCGTATCCTGCCAGATGTGCAGTTGTCCAACATTAGTGAGTAACAAGACAGTAACTCTCGAGTAAGCACCTTGCTCGCTCACTTTCGCCTCTACGCATATTTGACGCAGGTTAATTTGTCTATGACAAGAAATCAGAGATAAATAATTGATAACTACATATAATTGTCATAGAATATTATAGAGGCGTATATTCTATGACAATTATATGTAGTTAATATAATATTAATTGTCATAGAATATTACTGTCATAGAATATTATATATAGCGATCTTTGAACTGCGGAAATTCTGACAAACACCTTCCTTGCTTATAGCCACGATAGCGAACAAGTCAGTCACCCAGTCAGGGTGATCGGTATCTGAGTCAAGAGAACCGAGTTCGATCCCCAGGTGTTAGGCTCGTACTAATGAGTTTTTTCAAAACTTATGTGACTTGGACATACGGATGGTGACAGGCTCATCGCCAGTCACGGTGCACCAAAAAATTTCGTGAAAGGTGGGACGAAAGGACTTAATTGCTGACTAGACTTGTACTTCTGTCTAATCCAGTATTGGGAATGGCGTGAAGATACACGTTCATTCCATATGCAGTAAACATAATATAGTAAACTTCAATGGATATGACTTGATGAGTCTGCTTTCCTGCTTGAGATTTTGAAGGTTTTCCTTAACAAACAAACAAACATACATACATATGTACATACATAACGGCCTGTGAGAGTCCCATGGAGACGATTTGCCATAATCGCCACGCTTGGTAGGCGGATTGGCGATCGCAGTACCAGAACACTCGCACCTCAGGTGCTGCTGCCCCTCTTCTACTATCTCCCGACATTACTTCACATACATTGCTGTGATACAAAGTAGCTAAAGCACATGTGTTAGAGAATCATAAACAACGAAGGTACCACAATCACCCAGACCCGAGGCAAAGTAGAAAAAGTTTACACTGACCCTCCCGGGAATCTGACCCGGGACCTTGATTCGGTGTGTACGCCGTTCGTCCACGAGTCGTCAAGTATTTGAGTTAATATTGTATTAAAATTTATAAATGTCTAAACTTTACACGAAAATCTCAAATAAGTTATGTTACTTATTTAATGAAATAGTTAAAAACGGCTAAACTCGGTTAAAACGCTATATTAATCGGTTAAAGTTACTCCACTCACCCTGATGAAGGACCTCCAATAGCTCCGAAACCAGTTGGTACCTATACCGATTACTATAACGTCAGTATAGCCGTTTTTAACTATTTAATTAATAGTGTCCCACGAAAGTTTTAATAATTTAATATATTATGCATATACACTTACACCTACATATACTTATATAAACATATACATAAACACATATATGCATAAACACACATACAAACAACATATACACTTAGGTAAATTATGTGAGTAGTTCTATTATAGCCTTTCTTTTAAATGTGATGTATATTATCTTATATGTTATGTTACTTACTTGATAACGATTTTTTTACAAATGTGTTTGTGCAACAGATAGACGTCGCCGCGGCTCGTGGTGAAAACCGTGGCGGCGTCCGAAGCCGCCACCAGTTGTATTTCAGCTTGGTCCTTCGTGTTAATTGACACCGCTACCTAATATTGAACGTAGTCCTTTTTTAACATATAGACTGATCGGAATTTCGTGAGACCCAAGAGACCCGAGTTCGATCTCCAGGTGGCAGGCTCAAACCAATGGGTTTTTCAAAACTCATGTACGAATTATATCGTTGGCTTGGACATAAAGACGGCGACGGGCTCACCACCTGTCACGTTGTCCCGAAAACATCTTGGGTAGAAGGTGAGTCAAAGGGACTTAATTGTCTAGACTAGACCTCTGTTTACCCCTGTATTGGGAATTGCATTAAGATATTTATATTTATTTATTTATTTAAAATATAGATTAATGTAAGGTTATTATTATACATATGTGGATTTTACGTAAAACGATTTGCCATATCGTTTATATAATTTATGCTAGTGATTTTTGCCACTTTATGAAACTGCACGATATAAAAAAAAATTATTGCACGATATTTAAAAATTTATTTATGTACTACATATTCACTTTTGTTATAATAAGTGTTTAATATATAGAGTAGTCATAAAAGTGAATATGTACATTAATTAGCAATGTCAAACTAAATTCGGCGGATAATCTTTGATAAGATATAACGAAAACAAAGTCTACGTGATAAAAAGTTTTTTTATCAAAAGAAATATATATTTTTTCGTGTATGAAAGCATCGCAGAATATGCATTTCAATGTTTTCTACGACTTTTGCTTTTGTGTTTTGTTCACTGAGTACAGCCTTCCTTGCTTCCTTTTCTTATTTTATGAACGTCAAAACATCTACAGCCTCTCGGGTATTCGAATTTGCTTGTGCGTCGGTATAGCTTACAATTAGGTGAACGGCATGCTTCATTACCTGTTTTAGATCTTCAAGCAATTTCCCAATACTGGGGTAGGCAGGAATCTAGGTGATGAAGTCCTTTCGACACACTTTTGAGACAACTCACCGGCTCACAAAGCCGCAGTTGCGATGGCTGCGACTCAAGAAACGGGATTCGAACTGCTCGATCACCCTCCCTATTCGCCAGATCTAGCTCCTAGTGATTTCTACCTCTTTCCTCGGCTCAAGGAACGCCTCCGAGGCAAGAAATTCGAAGACAATAGCGAAGTAATGACCGCTGTTGAAGCGTTGTGGGAGGGTCAAGACAATGAATTTTTTTCAAAGGGAATCCTGTGTTTAGTTATATGATTTTTTTAGGCTGACGTAGTGAGTATATAAGCAAGCAAAAAATATATTTTTTTGGATTTTTATGCGGACCCGAAGTAACCGATTATCATTACTTTTGGATCACACCTCGTACTTACTTTATTACATATATATTTACGTAGATAAATATTCATATATACGTATAAACATCCATTAACCAAGTACAAACATGCAACATCCAAGAACCATATGCAAAAATGTTTGCCCCTAGCGGGATTACAACCCGTAAACCTCGAAGCTACGAAGACAGAGTCACCGCGAACTCAGCCATCGATTCACATTACATTGTCATAAAAAATCGTTCCCTGAGTGAAGGCAACAGGCAAATACATTACCAGAGGATTGGACACACGGTTCGCTACACTACAGTACTAAAAAGACACAGAGGATTTGACACACGGGTTCGTTACACTACAGTACTCACCCGTTTAGGCGCCGGCACCACTTTATCCTCCTGGGGATGGCCAAGCTGTCCCAGGTTGGTGCCCCACGTGTAAACGGCGCGCGGATTCCAAGCCACCGCGTGGGACCGTCCCGCGCAAATACCGAGCGGATCGGCCAGTTTTAACAGAGGCTTTGTTGCCGCCAATTTGATTACCGCCGGTGTCTTAGAGTTGGACGAGCTTATGTTGTCTGTGGTATTCAGGCCGTACTGCACCACCTGAAACGAATTAAAAAAAATAATCTAATTCGAAATTTAATTTAGATTAATAAAAATATTCCACTCAAAAACCTCTAAAATGAAAGGCGTAATGTTGATATGCTTCGGACGTCACATATTATTGTAAAATATAATTAATGGAATATAATAATTATTAAATAATAATTAATAAAATAGCGAAATTATATTATTATAAAATATGCAACATCCAAAAATAAAAAAAACCTTATCTTCTTCACGCCGTTCCAAATACTGAGGTAGACCGAGGTCTAGACACCTAACATCATCGAAGAAATTTTTTTGGGACAACGTGACAGGTAGCGAGCCAGTCGCCCTCTTTATCTCCATGTCGAAATAAATAAAATGTCAACGTTATAAATCGTACACAAGTTTGAAAAACCTCATTGGTACGAACCTCTCACCTGGGAATCGAAACCGATTCGAATTCCGATCACCCAACCGCTCGTTTTTCATGATTGTATCCAACTAAGTTTCATTGTATCCTATAAATTATTTTCCAATTTAATATTTTAACATCATACATTGTCAAACCTTCATCTATTACTACATTATATTCGGATATTTTCTATAAGTGTAGATGTGGTATTGGAAGAAATTTAAATTTGGAACATGATCGTATTAACGCAGATTAAAAATAAATATAGTAAGCAAAGCATATATCGGACACTGCAAACATACCGCGCCACTTTGCAGTAAGAAGACAGTGGAAGTGAGGGTTATGGCTGCGGCTATGCAGGGCTCCGGCAGCCGGAGCGGCGTGGGGCGAAGCGCCGTGCTGTACGGGCCTCCGGCTCGCGCGGTCTGCCCGCTGCAGAAAGCCTCCCCTCCACCATTCTCGCAGACCCACACGCTGTGGAACTTGCCTAGGCACACCTGCACGATGATGTTACGTGATAGAATATGGTTTTATATGAAAAAGACGTGACTATATAATTGTTTATACATAAAAAAGGTTCCAAATTTCGATTTTTATGTTTATTAACTTTGCGGCGTAAAAATAAGGTAATTATTGAGAGTATATACTTACTTCCTTAGCGGCCTGTAAAAGTATAGGTCAAAGTTCAGACCTAAACCTCCCCATAAGATTATCCCATAATCGGCAAGCGGATTGGCGATCGCAGTACCAGACACGTTGCAGCACATCAAAACAAACAATCGCTTATGGGTTAGAATATAAAATCACTAAGTATGTGACCTCGGTATTATACGCAAGGTATATAACCGATATCACGTATACGTATTCATACAAACTCCAAACGATAATAGATAAAGTTAACTCGCTTAATTTTCATGTATAAAAAGATATGAAGCGAATATCAATATTAGTCTTGATACTGTCACCACGGTTGGGCGGTGGTCACAAAATCAAATACCGCCAGTGTGATATAATTTTTTAAATTTCTCATTTATTTACAAAAATTCTCTGTATATTCTTATTTTATAATATCCACATTATTTGTTATTAATTTTCAACGGCCAAACACCTTTTTATGCTATTATTATTTCCCTGAAGTCGCCGGTTTGCGGATTCGAATCTAGTACGGGGCAAACGTTTGAATGAATAATAAGTATGTATTTAGTCATATCGTTGGCTTGGATATAAAGACGGCGACGGGCTTACCACCTGTCACGTTTTCCCGAAAATATCTTTGGTGGAAGGAGCGTCAAAGATACTTAATTGCCTAGACTAGACCTCTGTCTACCCCTGTATTGAGAATTGCGTGAAGATATTATATATTTTTTTTTGCATTTAGTCAGGAATATTTATTCATATAGATATTTGAATATGCCTTCGAACTTAATCCCAAAAAAATAGGATTATGTGAAATAAAAGACAGAATAATTTAAATATTGTTATTTTCTTAGAGGTTTCATATTATGATAAGGCCACATTTCATTGCCTCTGTAAGCATTCGGGTCGAACTTATAAATCTGTCCTGGATTTATTGCTGATACAACTCTAACGACCTTTTTGGAGGCTCTTCTGAAAATACTGTATTATCCACAATTGGTCTATTCGGCACTATTACCTTAACCTCTTTATTTTTAATCGGTAGTTGAGACTGTGATTTGGTCGGCAGAGGCTTTATGGGGATCCATTTAGGATCTAATAACGGTTCACCTCTAATTAAACAATACGAAAATGACACGAGAAAGAAGTATGAAAAAGACAGAAGTACGACGTAGGTCGTCAATGTCCCCTTATTTTTTATTATGGCCTGCCTCAACGCATCAAAGCATCCGTCATTCTTGTGATTTCCTAAATTGTTCGAAACGGTCGTCGTGCAAGCTGGATCTAAAGGCAAAAGGGCCGTTTTATTTTTTAACATACAGCAATGTATCGGAAATAGATGGCCGGGATGTTTCCTCTGCCACGGTGAGTTCGCGAAATCTTCATAATTATTCACACCGCAGCATTCATAATTCACCATTACATAGTCCCATACGTAAGATATAAAATCGTTATCACTGCCATAGTAATTGCGTATCGTCGATTGTAAATAGCTTCTTGTTTTGGGGTTATCCGAATAGATATTATAGACGCCGGACACGAAGAACAACCAGAAAGCGATCGAAGAGACGACCGTGACGAGAAACACGTAGGATTTGACGGCGCATTTAATTTTACAACTAGCCCCCATAATACCGCAACATGACGTGAACATTGTCACCGCAGCCAACACAATTATAATCGACGTGAGCGGTGTGAACCATAGCTTCAGATTGACTATCTCCGCTATAACGGGTACGTAGGAACTTTTCGTCACACTATAGTTGACCTCGCGGAAAACATTCGTGTTGATAATGCACCATACGCAGATGAAACAGCTCACCACACCCAACGAAAAGAACGTAACGTTCGTAAAACTGAGACATGTGCGCGGTAAATTTACTGTATGCATTGTGTTTTTCTAAATAACATTATACGCATCGATGCTATAACATTCATATATTTCCATATAAAAGTTAGTTTACCTATATTTTGATTAAAACTATTTGACAGTCTTGACAGAGTTAAACAATCTAGTGAGTATCGTAATCAGCCAGACTTTTGGATGTTTTAATAAAAACTCTTTACGATACTACTCTTTTTAATAGTAAAAACGTCCAAGTGATAGTTGTACTTGCGCAACATATGTTTCTGACACAAATGACAATCGAATATTCTTATCTATATGTATAATAAGCAAGTTATGTTCTTTTCATTCTTTTGCTTAACCTTACTTTACTTATATTATCTATCTATGTATAATAATAATAATGCGTTTATTTTTCCTCACATATTACAGACAATCTGCATTTATAACTATAAATAAATTTAGAACTATACGGGTACAATATTGTAGTCTCATATATGTATGTATGTATTCATTTATTTTAACCGGCAAAAGACATATTAATATTGATACTTTCTCCAATACATATTAATATTAAAATATTACTAATATAACTGTGTTTATTGTTTATTTATTGAAACAGAATTCATAGAGAAACTGAGAACCAGGCAATCATAAACGAAGGCAGTTTATACAATATAATATTACCTGTTTCACAGAGTTATTGGTGCGACTGAAACAGGTGAGTAAATCGGGAGCATTGCGTTGCTGCTGCGTACCAGTGCCCAAAGTATAGTTCGAGTTACTTCCCCACACATAGACATCACTGGGCTGGTCTCCTATATGTTTGTACATGTAATGGCGATCAAGCATTGCGTGTTCTAAGGCTTTGTAATCATCCTTGTCCAATATATCGATATTGATACCTAAAAATTTTAACGTCAAATTTTCAGTCATTAAAAAATTTTGTTACTCTCGTCCTCTATTTAGAGATATAAGAAAAAAATTTTAGAATAAGATATATACATAGATATATACAATATATATGTTAGTACAAAGTCGCTTGATAATACGAGTCAAGTTTCATACTGTATGTTACATGGTGTTGTAAAGTTATAAAGTGTAGTATAATAGTAGTAGTATGTAGTGGTATAAAATCTGTGGTCCTGGTCCACAAAAAAAAGAACACCACCAAGAAGGTCGAAGATTGAAAATTAGAGACGATAAAATAATCTGTAACCTACTTTAAGATACTTTTAGAAATTTCCCACAAAAGGGCGAAAGACTCCTTCCCAGTAACCAGTCTCAAAAATCATGACGTTGATATTTCCGATCTTTTGTAATACTGGAATACTAAAATGGAGACTTTTGTCTTATGCTGCTTTGACTCTGGCTTATAAGGATAAACTCACAACTCGAGATTATTTTGCTAATATTTATTTTGCCAAATCCGAGAATATGTTTCGCTTGTCGTATATATCCTTTAAAGATTTGTATCTTTTCATTCTAGTAAAGAGGCAGTAGATGTAGGTATACTTCATAAGTAAGTTTGTAATTCTCTATAAATTTAATAAAATGTATACATAAACTTGACCTGCGCTAACATGGATACATACAACCATTAAAACAGTATCAATTTATTCTTTAAATTAAGTCCCGAAAAATCGCTGCAGCCAAGCCCAAAATTGCAATGCCACCTGTGGCTAAGTAGCTAACCCATTTACCTAATTTCAGCAAAGCCAATGCAGTATGTATCTGTTCACAAAAGATACATCTATTTAAGGGTGTGTATTCTGACTCGCGAACGCGCGCATTTACAAATGTATACTTCATTACTAAGGTTGTAATTCTCTATAAATTTAATAAAATGAATACATAAACTTGACCTGCGCTAACATAGACACATACAATCATTAAAACAGTATCAATTTATTCTTTAAATTAATTCCAGAAAAATCGTTGCAGCCAAGCCCAAAATCACAATGCCATCTTTGGCTAAGGAGCTAACCCACTTACCTAATTTCAGCAAAGCCATTGCAGTATGTATCTATCCATAAAAGATACATCTATGTAAGGGCGTGTATCCTGAATCGCGATCGCGCGCATTTACAAATATATACTTCACTAGTAAGTTAGTAATTATCTATAAATTTAATAAAATGTATACATAAACTTGACCTGCGCTAACATGGATACATACAACCATTAAAACAGTATCAATTTATTCTTTAAATTAAGTCCCGAAAAATCGCTGCAGCCAAGCCCAAAATCGCAATGCCATCTGTGGCTCAGTAGCTAACCCAATTACCTAATTTCAGCAAAGCCAATGCAGTATGTATCTGTCCATAAAAGATACATCTATGTAAGGGCGTGTATTCTGACTCGCGATCGCGCGCATTCACAAATGTATAATTCATTACTAAGGTTGTAATTTTCTATACATTTAATAAAATGTATACATAAACTTGACCTGCGCTAACATTGACACATACAACCATTAAAACAGTATCAATTTACTCTTTAAATTAAGTCCCGCAAAATCGCTGCAGCCAAGCCCAAAATCGCAATGCCATCTGTGGCTAAGTACTTAACCCACTTACCTAATTTAAGCAAAGCCACTGCAGTATGTATCTGTCCATAAAAGATACATCTATGTAAGGGCATGTATCCTGACTCGCGATCGCGCGCATTTACAAATGTATACTTCATTAGTAAGTTAGTAATTCTCTATAAATTTAATAAAATGTATACATAAACTTGACCTGCGCTAACATGGATACAGACAACCATTAAAACAGTATCAATTTATTCTTTAAATTAAGTCTGACTCGCGATCGCGCGCATTTACAAATGTATACTTCATTACCAAGGTTGTAATTCTCGATAAATTTAATAAAATGTATACATAAATTTGACCTGCGCTAACACGAATACATACAACCATTAAAACAGTATCAATTTATTCTTTAAATTAAGTCCCGAAAAATGCAGTATGTATCTTATCATAAAAGATACATCAATGTAAGGGCGTGTATTCTGACTCGCGATCGCGCGCATTTACAAATGTATACTTCATTACTAAGGTTGTAATTCTCTATAAATTTAATAAAATGTATACATAAACTTGACCTGCGCTAACATGGACGCATACAACCATTAAAACAGTATCAATTTATTCTTTAAATTAAGTCCCGAAAAACCGTTGCAGCCAAGCCCAAAATCGCAATGCCATCTGTGGCTAAGTAGCTAACCCACTTACTTAATTTCAGCAAAGCCAATGCAGTATGTATCTGATCATAAAAGATACATCTATGTAAGGGCGTGTATTCTGACTCGCGATCGCGCGCATTTACAAATGTATACTTCATTACTAAGGTTGTAATTCTCTATAAATTTAATAAAATGTATACATAAACTTGACCTGCGCTAACATGGACACATACAACCATTAAAACAGTATCAATTTATTCTTTAAATTAAGTCCCGAAAAATGCAGTATGTATCTTATCATAAAAGATACATCAATGTAAGGGCGGGTATTCTGACTCGCGATCGCGCGCATTTACAAATGTATACTTCATTACTAAGGTTGTAATTTCTATACATTTAATAAAATGTATACATAAATCCTGACCTGCGCTAACACGAATACATACAACCATTAAAACAGTATCAATTTACTCTTTAAATTAAGTCCCGAAAATGCAGTATGTATCTTATCATAAAAGATACATCAATGTAAGGGCGTGTATTCTGACTCGCGATCGCGCGCATTTACAAATGTATACTTCATTACTAAGGTTGTAATTCTCTATAAATTTAATAAAATGTATACATAAACTTGACCTGCGCTAACATGGACGCATACAACCATTAAAACAGTATCAATTTATTCTTTAAATTAATTCCAGAAAAATCGTTGCAGCCAAGCCCAAAATCGCAATGCCATCTGTGGCTAAGTAGCTAACCCATTTACCTAATTTCAGCAAAGCTAATGCAGTATGTATCTGATCATAAAAGATACATCTATGTAAGGGCGTGTATTCTGACTCATGATCGCGCATTTACAAATGTATACTTCATTACTAAGGTTGTAATTCTCTATAAATTTAATAAAATGTATACATAAATCCTGACCTGCGCTAACATGGATACATACAACCATTAAAACAGTATCAATTTATTCTTTAAATTAAGTCCCGAAAATGCAGTATGTATCTTATCATAAAAGATACATCAATGTAAGGGCGTGTATTCTGACTCGCGATCGCGCGCATTTACAAATGTATACTTCATTACTAAGGTTGTAATTTCATAAATTTAATAAAATGTATACATAAATCCTGACCTGCGCTAACATGGACGCATACAACCATTAAAACAGTATCAATTTATTCTTTAAATTAAGTCCCGAAAACCGTTGCAGCCAAGCCCAAAATCGCAATGCCATCTGTGGCTAAGTAGCTAACCCACTTACCTAATTTAAGCAAAGCCACTGCAGTATGTATCTTATCATAAAAGATACATCAATGTAAGGGCGTGTATTCTGACTCGCGATCGCGCGCATTTACAAATGTATACTTCATTACTAAGGTTGTAATTCTCTATAAATTTAATAAAATGTATACATAAATCCTGACCTGCGCTAACATGGATACAGACAACCATTAAAACAGTATCAATTTATTCTTTAAATTAAGTCCCGAAAAACCGTTGCAGCCAAGCCCAAAATCGCAATGCCATGTGTGGCTAAGTAGTTAACCCACTTACTTAATTTCAGCAAAGCCAATGCAGTATGTATCTGATCATAAAAGATACATCTATGTAAGGGCGTGTATTCTGACTCGCGATCGCGCGCATTTACAAATGTATACTTCATTACTAAGGTTGTAATTCTCTATAAATTTAATAAAATGTATACATAAACTTGACCTGCGCTAACATGGACACATACAACCATTAAAACAGTATCAATTTATTCTTTAAATTAAGTCCCGAAAAATCGCTGCAGCCAAGCCCGAAATCGCAATGCCATCTGTGGCTAAGTAGCTAACCCACTTACCTAATTTTAGCAAAGCTACTGCAGTATGTATCTGTCCATAAAAGATACATCTATGTAAGGGCATGTATCTGACTCGCGATCGCGGGCATTTACAAATGTATACTTCATTAGTAAGTTAGTAATTCTCTATAAATTTAATAAAATGTATACATAAACTTGACCTGCGCTAACATGGATACAGACAACCATTAAAACTGTATCAATTTATTCTTTAAATTAAGTCCCGAAAAATCGCTGCAGCCAAGCCCAAAATTGCAATGCCACCTGTGGCTAAGTAGCTAACCCATTTACCTAATTTCAGCAAAGCCAATGCAGTATGTATCTGTTCACAAAAGATACATCTATTTAAGGGTGTGTATTCTGACTCGCGAACGCGCGCATTTACAAATGTATACTTCATTACTAAGGTTGTAATTCTCTATAAATTTAATAAAATGAATACATAAACTTGACCTGCGCTAACATAGACACATACAATCATTAAAACAGTATCAATTTATTCTTTAAATTAATTCCAGAAAAATCGTTGCAGCCAAGCCCAAAATCGCAATGCCATCTTTGGCTAAGTAGCTAACCCACTTACCTAATTTCAGTAAAGCCAATGCAGTATGTATCTGATCATAAAAGATACATCTATGTAAGGGCGTGTATTCTGACTCACGATCGCGCGCATTTACAAATGTATACTTCATTACTAAGGCTGTAATTCTCTATAAATTTAATAAAATGTATACATAAACTTGACCTGCGCTAACATGGATACAGACAACCATTAAAACAGTATCAATTTATTCTTAAATTAAGTCCCGAAAAATCGCTGCAGCCAAGCCCAAAATCGCAATGCCATCTGTGGCTAAGTAGCTAACCCATTTACCTAATTTCAGCAAAGCCAATGCAGTATGTATCTGTCCATAAAAGATACATCTATGTAAGGGCGTGTATTCTGACT
Organism: Sericinus montela; assembly: GCA_029286605.1. Lineage (NCBI taxonomy): Eukaryota > Metazoa > Arthropoda > Insecta > Lepidoptera > Papilionidae > Sericinus > Sericinus montela. The sequence goes on along the minus strand of JAGSMR010000094.1, from coordinate 2,229,082 downwards.
CGCGATCGCGCGCATTTACAAATGTATACTTCATTAGTAAGTTAGTAATTCTCTATAAATTTAATAAAATGTATACATAAACTTGACCTGCGCTAACATGGACGCATACAACCATTAAAACAGTATCAATTTATTCTTTAAATTAAGTCCCGAAAAATCGCTGCAGCCAAGCCCGAAATCGCAATGCCATCTGTGGCTAAGTAGCTAACCCACTTACCTAATTTCAGCTAAGCTACTGCAGTATGTATCTGTCCATAAAAGATACATCTATGTAAGGGCATGTATCTGACTCGCGATCGCGGGCATTTACAAATGTATACTATTACTAAGGTTGTAATTTCATAAATTTAATAAAATGTATACATAAACTTGACCTGCGCTAACATGGATACAGACAACCATTAAAACTGTATCAATTTATTCTTTAAATTAAGTCCCGAAAAATCGCTGCAGCCAAGCCCAAAATAGCAATGCCACCTGTGGCTAAGTAGCTAACCCATTTACCTAATTTCAGCAAAGCCAATGCAGTATGTATCTGATCATAAAAGATACATCTATTTAAGGGTGTGTATTCTGACTCATGATCGCGCATTTACAAATGTATACTTCATTACTAAGGTTGTAATTTCATAAATTTAATAAAATGAATACATAAACTTGACCTGCGCTAACATAGACACATACAATCATTAAAACAGTATCAATTTATTCTTTAAATTAATTCCAGAAAAATCGTTGCAGCCAAGCCCAAAATCGCAATGCCATCTTTGGCTAAGTAGCTAACCCACTTACCTAATTTCAGTAAAGCCAATGCAGTATGTATCTGATCATAAAAGATACATCTATGTAAGGGCGTGTATTCTGACTCATGATCGCGCGCATTTACAAATGTATACTTCATTACTAAGGTTGTAATTTCTATAAATTTAATAAAATGTATACATAAACTTGACCTGCGCTAACATGGAAACATACAACCATTAAAACAGTATCAATTTATTCTTTAAATTAAGTCCCGAAAAATCGCTGCAGCCAAGCCCAAAATCGCAATGCCATCTGTGGCTAAGTAGCTAACCCATTTACCTAATTTCAGCAAAGCTAATGCAGTATGTATCTGATCATAAAAGATACATCTATTTAAGGGTGTGTATTCTGACTCGCGATCGCGCGCATTTACAAATGTATACTTCATTACTAAGGTTGTAATTTCTATAAATTTAATAAAATGAATACATAAACTTGACCTGCGCTAACATGGACACATACAACCATTAAAACTGTATCAATTTATTCTTAAATTAAGTCCCGAAAATGCAGTATGTATCTGTCCATAAAAGATACATCAATGTAAGGGCGTGTATTCTGACTCATGATCGCGCATTTACAAATGTATACATAAACTTGACCTGCGCTAACATGGATACATACAACCATTAAAACAGTATCAATTTATTCTTAAATTAAGTCCCGAAAAATCGCTGCAGCCAAGCCCAAAATCGCAATGCCATCTTTGGCTAAGTAGCTAACCCACTTACCTAATTTCAGCAAAGCTAATGCAGTATGTATCTGTTCACAAAAGATACATCTATGTAAGGGCGTGTATTCTGACTCACGATCGCGCGCATTTACAAATGTATACTTCATTACTAAGGCTGTAATTCTCTATAAATTTAATAAAATGTATACATAAACTTGACCTGCGCTAACATGGAAACATACAACCATTAAAACAGTATCAATTTATTCTTAAATTAAGTCCCGAAAAATCGCTGCAGCCAAGCCCAAAATCGCAATGCCATCTGTGGCTAAGTAGCTAACCCATTTACGTAATTTCAGCAAAGCCACTGCAGTATGTATCTGTCCATAAAAGATACATCTATGTAAGGGCGTGTATCCTGACTCGCGATCGCGCGCATTTACAAATGTATACTTCATTAGTAAGTTAGTAATTCTCTATAAATTTAATAAAATGTATACATAAACTTGACCTGCGCTAACATGGATACATACAACCATTAAAACAGTATCAATTTATTCTTTAAATTAAGTCCCGAAAAATCACTGCAGCCAAGCCCAACATCGCAATGCCACCTGTGGCTATGTAGCTAACCCACTTACCTAATTTCAGCTAAGCTACTGCAGTATGTATCTGTCCATAATAGGTATATCTATGTAAGGGCGTGTATCGTGATACGCGATCGCGCGCATTTACAAATATATACTTCATTACTAAGTTTGTAATTCTCTATAAATTTAATAAAATGTATACATAAACTTGACCTGCGCTAACATGGATACATACAACCATTAAAACAGTATCAATTTATTCTTTAAATTAAGTCCCGAAAAATCGCTGTAGCCAAGCCCAACATCGCAATGCCATCTGTGGCTAAGTAGCTAACCCACTTACCTAATTTCAGCAAAGCCAATGCAGTATGTATCTGATCATAAAAGATACATCTATGTAAGGGCGTGTATCCTGACTCGCGATAGCGCGCATTTACAAATATATACTTCACTAGTAAGTTTGTAATTTCATAAATTTAATTAAATGTATACATAAACTTGACCTGCGCTAACAGGGACACATACAACCATTAAAACAGTATCAATTTATTCTTTAAATTAAGTCCCGAAAAATCGCTGCAGCCAAGCCCAAAATCGCAATGCCATCTGTGGCTAAGTAGCTAACCCACTTACCTAATTTTAGCAAAGCCACTGCAGTATGTATCTGTCCATAAAAGATACATCTACGTAAGGGCGTGTATCCTGATACGCGATCGCGCGCATTTACAAATGTATACTTCATTACTAAGTTTTTAATTCTCTATAAATTTAATAAAATGCATACATAAACTTGACCTGCGCTAACTTGGGTACATACAACCATTAAAACAGTATCAATTTACTCTTTAAATTAAGTCCCGAAAAATCGCTGCAGTCAAGCCCAACATCGCGATGCCATCTGTGGCTAAGTAGCTAACCCACTTACCTAATTTCAGCAAAGCCACTGCAGTATGTATCTGTCCATAAAAGATACATCTATGTAAGGGCGTGTATCCTGACTCGCGATCGCGCGCATTTACAAATGTATACTTCATTACTAAGGTTGTAATTTCTATAAATTTAATAAAATGAATACATAAACTTGACCTGCGCTAACATAGACACATACAATCATTAAAACAGTATCAATTTATTCTTTAAATTAAGTCCCGAAAAATCGTTGCAGCCAAGCCCAAAATCGCAATGCCATCTTTGGCTAAGTAGCTAACCCACTTACCTAATTTCAGTAAAGCCAATGCAGTATGTATCTGATCATAAAAGATACATCTATGTAAGGGCGTGTATTCTGACTCACGATCGCGCGCATTTACAAATGTATACTTCATTACTAAGGCTGTAATTCTCTATAAATTTAATAAAATGTATACATAAACTTGACCTGCGCTAACATGGAAACATACAACCATTAAAACAGTATCAATTTATTCTTTAAATTAAGTCCCGAAAAATCGCTGCAGCCAAGCCCAAAATCGCAATGCCATCTGTGGCTAAGTAGCTAACCCATTTACGTAATTTCAGCAAAGCCACTGCAGTATGTATCTGTCCATAAAAGATACATCTATGTAAGGGCGTGTATCCTGACTCGCGATCGCGCGCATTTACAAATGTATACTTCATTAGTAAGTTAGTAATTCTCTATAAATTTAATAAAATGTATACATAAACTTGACCTGCGCTAACATGGATACATACAACCATTAAAACAGTATCAATTTATTCTTTAAATTAAGTCCCGAAAAATCACTGCAGCCAAGCCCAAAATCGCAATGCCATCTGTGGCTAAGTAGCTAACCCACTTACCTAATTTCAGCAAAGCCAATGCAGTATGTATCTGATCATAAAAGATACATCTATGTAAGGGCGTGTATCCTGACTCGCGATCGCGCGCATTTACAAATGTATACTTCATTACTAAGTTTGTAATTCTCTATAAATTTAATAAAATGTATACATAAACTTGACCTGCGCTAACATGGATACATACAACCATTAAAACAGTATCAATTTATTCTTTAAATTAAGTCCTGAAAATCGCTGCAGCCAAGCCCAAAATCGCAATGCCATCTGTGGCTAAGTAGCTAACCCACTTACCTAATTTCAGCAAAGCCACTGCAGTATGTATCTGTCCATAAAAGATACATCTATGTAAGGGCGTGTATCCTGACTCGCGATCGCGCGCATTTACAAATATATACTTCACTAGTAAGTTTGTAATTCTCTATAAATTTAATTAAATGTATACATAAACTTGACCTGCGCTAACAGGGACACATACAACCATTAAAACAGTATCAATTTATTCTTTAAATTAAGTCCCGAAAAATCGCTGCAGCCAAGCCCAAAATCGCAATGCCATCTGTGGCTAAGTAGCTAACCCACTTACCTAATTTCAGCAAAGCCACTGCAGTATGTATCTGTCCATAAAAGATACATCTATGTAAGGGCGTGTATCCTGATACGCGATCGCGCGCATTTACAAATGTATACTTCATTACTAAGTTTGTAATTCTCTATAAATTTAATAAAATGTATACATAAACTTGACCTGCGCTAACATGGATACATACAACCATTAAAACAGTATCAATTTATTCTTTAAATTAAGTCCCGAAAAATCGCTGTAGCCAAGCCCAACATCGCAATGCCATCTGTGGCTAAGTAGCTAACCCACTTACCTAATTTCAGCAAAGCCAATGCAGTATGTATCTGATCATAAAAGATACATCTATGTAAGGGCGTGTATCCTGACTCGCGATAGCGCGCATTTACAAATATATACTTCACTAGTAAGTTTGTAATTCTCTATAAATTTAATTAAATGTATACATAAACTTGACCTGCGCTAACAGGGACACATACAACCATTAAAACAGTATCAATTTATTCTTTAAATTAAGTCCCGAAAAATCGCTGCAGCCAAGCCCAAAATCGCAATGCCATCTGTGGCTAAGTAGCTAACCCACTTACCTAATTTTAGCAAAGCCACTGCAGTATGTATCTGTCCATAAAAGATACATCTACGTAAGGGCGTGTATCCTGATACGCGATCGCGCGCATTTACAAATGTATACTTCATTACTAAGTTTTTAATTCTCTATAAATTTAATAAAATGTATACATAAACTTGACCTGCGCTAACATGGATACATACAACCATTAAAACAGTATCAATTTATTCTTTAAATTAAGTCCCGAAAAATCGCTGCAGTCAAGCCCAACATCGCGATGCCATCTGTGGCTAAGTAGCTAACCCACTTACCTAATTTCAGCAAAGCCACTGCAGTATGTATCTGTCCATAAAAGATACTTCTATGTAAGGGCGTGTATCCTGACTCGCGATCGCGCGCATTTACAAATGCTTCCATGGAATGTTTCACTAACCATTCCATTAACCTGGATCTGCCTCTAGATACCGTCATGTGCAGGGCCGTGCGTCCCTAGAATTACATGTGCTGCATTAGACAATTTTATTTTATTATTATACCCAAGTTTCATCCAGGAACTTGGTTCGCAAAATTGAGGTTTTTCAAAACATTTATCCGATTTATTTATTTATTTAATCTTTATTGCACCGCAAAAGGCGAGCTTAATGCTATACTGCATTTATATCGCATTTTTGGTTATAAGCAGACGACATGCTCACCATCTGTCAGGTTTTCCCAAAATAAGCTTTGGTGAAATGTGGGTTAAAAGGACTACAAAATCTAGACTTCTGGCTACCCTGTATTGGGAAATATGTGAAGATATAGCTCGCGCAGGTATACTTTATTAGTAAGTTCAGATAATGGCTTCCTGTCTTGTCATCCCAGCAGAGTCCATATGAAAAAGTAATAGATTTTTGAAATTCTTTTTATTTGCAACTATAAGAGTATAATATGTCAATGACTATGAAATTAGAATGTAGATAAAACAAGTATTTTTAATCTGTAAGTATTTCATACAGGTGAAAGCAAGGTCATATTTTACATATAGCCAATGACATTAATTTCAAAATTAAAATTAAAATTTTGACATTTGGGAAATATTGACAATAAAATCAGTTTCTGAATCTGCTTGGCAAGCATAAGTATGACAAATACCCCTAACAGGAATGGCCCAAGTTAGGCAGAGGACTTTTATTACTTTACGTTGTTAAGTAAATAGAAGTAGGCCAGTGTTATTTTTCATTTCATGTAATAGTAATATGATTGTGTTACAACAAAATAAAATGCAATTATCATAAAACTTACCTCGAAATCGAAAGCCTTCGGAAAATTCGCACATGTTGCTTTTATGAAGCTTGCTAAAAATTCATCTGTCACAGATCTTTTTGTAATAGCACTAGTAAGAGCTTGGCCGTGATTTTTGGACCGACATCTCCTAGTGCAGTCTACATCTATATTTATCTTATTCATGATGTAGTTATTGTATTTGTAAATTAACTTATGTACAGAAAAATCATACACTTATTAGTTTTTTTCAAGCTATCTTTCCATTAACTCTGTTCTTATGATAGTTTATTATCATTTAAGTTTTAAAATAATAAGTACTAGCAGGTACAAAGATATGTAATTATGCTTTCACTATTGTTCAGCAACAAACAGAACTTAAAACCACCGAAGAGCTATGCTCTAAAGTAGCTCCATAAAGGAGCTACCAAAATCTTCTTAAGCAGACATAGTGTTCATGTAAAACAACTGAAAAAAAAAATTATTGTTACAAAAGTAAATAAATTCATACATTACGTATGTTAGTAGTACGCCATTCGAACCTCAATAACTGACCAATTGCACAATATGACGTATGATATCGAAATGAATTTTAATCGAAGGTAATTTAGGTCGCAAGCATTTATAGGAAAATACTTACGTAAAACCAGATAGGATGCCGTATTAGTTTTTAAAAATTTTAGCAATTCACTAGGTAAAATTAATTAACTATTACCTTTAGAAGTAAATAGATTGACGAACGGATCTTGTCACTGAGATAAAAATGAAAAACATATTTTACGTTAAGTATATTATAACTTGCTTCATTAGTATCAATCAGTATTAGTAATAAAAGTGTATTACATTAAACAAAGTAGAAGTAAAAAATAAATTATATGAAAATCTAAACTTCTTAGTTTTATGGGAAAATCTAAACTATTATTACATCTAATTACAACTCGACGACAGTGAAAGTGACACTGCCACTGGCTACGACCAAAGAGAATGGAACCACCACAGAGTAGAAAGAGTGAATATATATATGAGTGAAATAAATATAAGAGTAAAAATATAAGCTAAAATATTTCAAGGTTTCGACGAAAATGATTATTTTGCCGTATAAAAAAACTTACACAATATGGGAAGTAAATTTTGTGGTCTTCGAAAGTTAGTCTCGGTCTACCTCGACACCTTTTAATATTAACTTTCGCGATATATATTTTCTTCACCATTCGGTCTTCACTCATTCGCTCAACGAGACTAACTTTCGAAGACCATGTGAGCATTGCTCGAAGAGGGGAGGGTCAAGAGTACTCGGATACCTAGACGTGCATGTATGAAGAAGATGATGAATCTGAAAGAAGCGAAAGAAGTATGTAGGGAGTGTGATACTTGGCGATCTGTTCTCTCTGGCTACAAACAAATTCTTAAAAATATGGGATAGATTTTTAAGAATTTGTTTGTAGTTCAATATTTATTACATATCATATCGGAGTTGGCATACGTAGTACTTGATGAATAATAATCTTGTCATAATCAATTGCGACTTAAAGATTTTGGCCTTAATTGACGCCAAAAAACCTTAGGTCACATATCTTTTTATGACAAATTTTTAAATTATACGCAAATTTGAAATAAAATTTGTAGGCATCAATTCCATCACGTATTATAGTTATGAGCTTTTTTCAAGGTATAGAGTAGTTTCGTAGCTAACAAAGTATATCTTATAATAAAATTTAGATAAGAGTATTTAGGATTACAGACCAAATTTAAAAAACCAAGTTCGAGGAAGTTCAGAAGAAAAAAAAACACTTTACAAGAAACGCAAATGTTAAAAATAGTTGCACAAAGTTTCATATAATTTAATTTATATTAACGATGCATACATAAATTAAAAGCATTAAATATATATAGTTCACGATTTGAATACAAATGAGATGAAGCAAGTGCCATTACACCTTAAAAACTACACCTTAAAAGTCCCGTCTGGTTTGGTATTCACAAAAATAGTTTTGAGAAATATTTTTTTTGAACTGTTACTTACATTTATATAACAGACTAATCTTACTCATGTACTACATAAGCATACAAAGTTAGTCGAATTAGATTTCTTTAACTAATTAAATACAAGGATTATATAATTATATATAAGCCGAGTGGTTGGGTGGTCGGAATTTCTAAAACCTATGTACGAATTACATCGTTGGCCTGGACATAAAGACGGTGACAGGCTCACCACCTGTCACGTTGTCCCAAAAATATCTTCGGTGGAAGGTGGGTCGAAGGGACTTAATTGTCTAGACTAGACCTCTGTCTACCCCTGTATTGGGAATTGCGTGAAGATATTTATTTATTTATAGATTATTAATCATATAATGTAAATTTGTTTACTTCACATCTTTCGATCGTTCTGCCGTTGTCATTGTCATATCAGAATTGTCTTTGATTTTCATTTTGTCTTGCCAAAGTATCAGACGTCTTTACGTTGTGTAATACAGAAACGATAAATTTAACTTGAATCGTAGAAATAACTGTGCGAAGAATGTTCAAAATTCTAAATCATACGACTAGATTATCTCGAAATGCAATTTCGAGGTATTTACTGTAAAACATACAAAAATTAGTTTTCGTTTTTACTAGTGTGTAAAACATTTCTATTATTTTAGATCAGCTCCATCATCTTCATTGACGAATACCAGATTTTCTTCTACCTTTGATCCAACATGCCGTAAAGAAGCACCGAGAATCGACAATGAGACCGTCCTAACTTTGCCTGATGAAGCACGTGAAAAAAGTGCACTAGAATCTACCATATCAGTCCCCAAAAAGGTGAGTGTTGCTACATAAATAGTTAACGATATATGTTCATTAATATATGTAGTTAAGAGAGCGTTCACACCTAGAGTGAAATCATAATGAATAAATTTGAAAATGACTGGAGGCAGATTTGAGCTAGTTTTGATTAATCCAGCATTTGGGTCCAGCGAAGCAGTCCAGTGTTGAATGATTGGCTGTGGCACTGGTTCCACAGCATTTAGACAAGTCCAGTAATTACATTATTGAAATCTATTTCATGAATACCTCTCTATCTTGGCATTGTGGAAAGCTGTTGTTGCGACAAGGTTCAGAGTTTATCTTCCATGAATGTTCTTTATGTGTATATAATTAAATGAAATTAAAATTTTCACTGCTTTCTAGTCATAATTTTTTATGGAAGTGGTTATGTTATGATGACATGGCATCTACTGGATCAATGTGTCCAGTGGCACTGCCTTGGGAGAGTGAGAAGTGTGGGAAGCATTCTCTGGATTGAAAAATTTGGCTGCTCTATTGAAATCTGGTACTGAGTCTTGGAATCTGCACCAGATTGAGTGAGAAATTTTTACACTTACATTAGATCAAATTTCATGAAGAGATCTTCATGAAATTTGATGTAATGTAAGTGTAAGTTAAAATTTCTTTATTAACAGAACTTCTTTATTAACAAAGCTTAAGAATTGACAAACCTATATATTTGGTTATTATTGATTTTTTATAATATATGTCATATATAGCAGTCTTATGCTTCTCTAGAATATATTCAATTTCTTTATTTTACTATTGCCTACTAAAATTTTTTACCAAATGAATCCTGGTCCTAATGTATATGTATTGTACCATTAGCTTGGACAATATTTTTACTGTAGGCTCACCACATGGGAAATTGCATGAAGACATATAATTAGTCAGTATTTTGTAATCTCTCATATAGCCTGTAAAAGTCCACTGCAGGATAGGACTCGCCTACAAAATAGAAACATTATTTATAAGAAACATGTTATAGTGCAATACATTCCTTAACAAGATTAGCTTAATCACTCTAGTACGATTATTTAATTTGCTTAATAGCTCAATGCAGAACATAGGCCATGCATCTGATGGGAATTTAACATAATCAATGTGCTTTGACTTTTTTATGTAACTTTTTTTGCATTTTAATTATTTTTTTTAATGCTTTAACAATGTAATGCACATTGCAACTTAATATCATTTTGTCACATAATCAGCTAGTTGGATTATATTGGAATTGAGGAGTCACAGCATTTAGAAAGAGATTATTTATATTTGGAGAGTAGTAGTAGTAGTACTCAAACACACAACCCTATGGTTTTGAAAGCAGGTTTATTATTAATTATGCAATCAGGTCATCTCGTAAGGTTTGTTTGCCGTAACTGTTTCATAAAGCTAGTGCTTTGGAAATGCAATACTAGACACTTGCATTTATGTAATGAAAAATTTTTTGAAATTATTATTATCAAAGCATTTCTCTTTTGAAAACCGTGGTAAAGATCAGTGGTAAAGATACATTCTAATGCCAACACAACAATGAATGTGTGCATGCTAGGTATTTTATTATAAATATCTTTTTTTAATAATTTCAGGTTGACATTTCTCCTATTACTGGTGTGCCGGAAGAGCATATCAAAACGCGTCGTGTTCGCATTTATCAACCATCCAAGAATGCAATGCAGAGTGGCACTAACAATATCCATCATTGGGAAATGGAGTTTGATAATCGTCAACGATGGGAGAACCCGCTTATGGGTTGGACATCTACTGGTGATCCATTGTCCAATATGAAAGTGCAATTCTCATCTCCTGATGAAGCAATAGAACATTGTGAAAAGAATGGATGGATCTGGTACTTGGACTGTCCGAAAACTGAAAAGGATTTCAAACCAAAGAGCTATGGCATTAATTTCTCATGGAATAGGCGTACTAGAGTGTCAACTAAGTAATATGTGATTTGATGTTAATTGACATAAATAGAAAATACAACTGAAGTAGTATATAAAAAGAGTATATTACCTGTTTAAAACACATAAAAATAATTTAAAACAATTAGTTGTTTAATTTATATTAAAACACATTAATTAAAATTTATTTCAGGCTTATTTTAATTTATTGTCTGTGTATGTTGCAAAGCAAATAACAAAAATGTACTTATTCACAATTTATTATACATAAATCTTGGTGAGTCCAGTACCATTTTATTATACATAAAGCTTAAACATTCTTTTATTTTGTATTAGTCATTTAAAGTTATTTATGCATTAAATTATAACCCACTGTACTCTCTTGCAGTGTAAAAAATTAGGATAGGTTTCGCGAGAGCTTCTGTCGATAACGGGAAAATAATTATGGAATAAGCAAGATTAAGCAGATTTATGCAGTGTCTATGTTGCGATGTATTTGGTAGTAGATCGCCAATCCGTTTGCCAAACGTTGCGATCATGTTACTTCGCCAAAGCGGGTTCCGGATGTCGAAGATCATACACCTTCCCTGCAGGATATTCTGCTGACCTCTCATCCAGACAACTATGTGGTCTCCGTTGATGCCTTTGCAGGCCACCGCCGTGTGTGCCACTACAGGTCGGCAGATTGGGAAGGGATGCGATCTTTCTTTGCATCCTACCCATGGGGGCAGGTTTGCTTCTCGCTGGAAAGTCCCGACGCCGTTGCAGATTCCGTCGCCGATGTGGTGCTTCAAGGAATGGAACTTTTCGTTCCTTCCTCTGTGGTGCCCATCGGTGGTAGATCTAAGCCTTGGTTTGGTAGCGCATGCAGAATGGTATCTCGTCAAAAGCAGCAGTTCTACCGGGCCTGGGTTAATGCATTGGCGTCCCGGGATTCAAATACTAGCGTTTTTAAGAAGAAGTATAACTGCCGCCAGGTCCTTCAAAAGAGTAGTTGCTGCGGCAAAGTCCGAGCACATTGGCAGAATTGGCGAGAAACTGGTTCGTCTTCCTTCCGGAACTCGTGCGTTCTGGTCCCTCGCCAAGGTTGTCCAAGGGAATTTCAGTCAGCCATCATTACCATTTCTGCACAGGGAGGACAACTCGCTGGCCCATGACGCAAAAGAGAAAGCCGATCTTCTAGGTTCTCTTTTTGCGTCCAACTCGACTCTCGATGACAGGGGAAACTCACCGCCGACCATCCCGTGCCACTGCACGGGATGGTCGGCGGATGGTGCACTGCAGTGCTCTATGCCGGACATCCGGTTCTTTCAGAGCTCAGTGCGAAAAGCACTCCTCTCCCTGGACATCCAGAAGTCGAATGGGCCCGATGGTGTCCCCCCTATTGTGCCGAGGATGTGTGCTCGAGAGTTGGCACCGGTTCTAATGCGTCTTTTTCGGTACTCCTACTCTGAAGGCGTCGTCCCGATGACATGGAAGACAGCTTTGGTGCACCCGATACCTAAGAAAGGCGACCGCTCAGATTCGGGCAACTACAGACCGATCGCTATCACCTCCTTGTTCTCAAAAATAATGGAGTCCATTATAAACTGCCAGCTCTTGAGGTACTTAGAGGAGCACCAGTTGATCAGTGACCGCCAGTACGGCTTCCGTCGGGGTCGCTCAGCTGGTGATCTTCTTGTGTACCTCACTCATCGATGGGCGGAGGCAGTAAAGAGCAAGGGGAGGCCCTAGTAGTTAGCTTGGATATAGCAAAAGCCTTTGATCGAGTGTGGCACAAAGCGCTTCTCTCGAAGCTTCCATCATATGGGCTTTCTGAGAAATTTTGCAATTGGGTCACTAGTTTTCTCATAGACCGGAGCATCAAGGTCGTAGTTGACGGTGCATGCTCGGACTCCAAGTCTGTGAGCGCTGGTGTCCCACAAGGCTGTGTGCTATCGCCAACCCTGTTTATTCTGCATAGCAATGATTTGTTACAAATTAGTAATATTCATTGCTATGCAGACGACAGTACTGGTGATGCCCTGTACACCAGCCGTGCCAATATTTCTCGGGAACACGTCGACGAGTACCGGAACGAACTTGTGTCTGAAGTCGAGATTTTGTTAGACAAAGTCTCGGATTGGGGCCGACTAAATTTAGTCCAGTTCAACCCTAAAAAGACACAAGTTTGCGCGTTTACCGCTAAAAAGAAACCCTTCGTCGTGTCATCTCATTTTGAGAGCACTCCCCTAGTTGCCTCAGCCGGTATCGGAATCCTTGTTGTCGACATATCGAGCGACGTTCAGTTTCGCGGTCACTTGGAAGGGAAGGCCAAATTGGCCTCTAAGAAGCTTGGCGTGCTCAGTAGAGCACGACAGTACTTCATGCCGGCCCACCGCCTGCAACTTTATAAGGGGCAGGTTCGGCCGCACATGGAGTACTGTTCGCATCTCTGGGCGGGGGCACCTCAGTGTCAGCTACTTCCATTTGACCGTATCCAACGGAGAGCGGCTCGAATCGTCGTCGACCATGTTCTATCTGATAGACTAGATCCCCTGGCATTGCGAAGAGATGTTGCATCTCTTTGCATTTTTTACAAGATTTACTACGGGGAGTGCTCTGAGGAATTGTTCGGATTAATCCCAGCCGCTGAATTTCACCATCGAACCTTACGGCATAGTCAAAAATTCCATCAACACCATCTTGATGCCTGGCATTCCACCACAGTGCGTTTCTCGCGGAATTTTCTGCCACGCACTTGCACTTTATGGAATGTGCTGCCGTCAGCGGTTTTTCCGCGCCGATACGACTTAGGGACCTTCAAGAAAAGAGCCTATACCTTTCTCAAAGGCCGGCAACGCATCTGCTATGCCTCTGGTATTGCGGATGTTCATGTGCGGCGGTAATCACTTACCATCACGTGAGCCACCTGCTCGTTTGCCTCCCTTTTCTATAATAAAAAAAATAAACCGTATATAAGTTTTTTTAGAAAAAACCTTGGTGATCGAACTGGGCTCTCTTGACTCCCTTCCCCATAAAAAATGTATATCAGATATCTATTAATACATAATATATTATTTACTTTCTAAATTCATAGAAAAATATTTGGAATATTTTAAAAATATATACCATAATACATATTGCATTTTACAATTTACGTATTTTGCAGTATAATACTCTTACTCATATATGATAATACTCCTGTGGTAGTCGGAGGTCTAGTTAATTATTCCTTTCGACAAATAATTTATAGGAGTTTGAGACAATTTGACAGGTGGTGATTTTGTTACCGTTATTACTCTATAATTATAGAGATGTTAGTGTAAAATTATTATGCACTACTACGTATGTCTGAAGAAAAAAAGGAAAGCCAAGTAATACGATATATTGAGAAATATATATTCAAGTACATAAAATTCATGACTCGTATTTTCATATTCGTCACATGTTGGCCCCTAGCGGGATTTATATCTACAACCTTTATGGCAGGGTAACATTAGGCATGTTACCCTGCCATAAAGGAACCGATGCCTTATATCTACAAGATATAAGGTATCGGTTCATCAATTTTTTTTAATAACCTTAAAAGTTTTTTATCTTTACGCAGTTCCCATTATTGAAGTAGTCAGAAGTCTAGAAAACATAACCTTTAGCGACCCTCAATTCATCAACAGACAGACAAGCACGTGACAGATAAAAGTGATACAAATCGTACAATGTTTCCAAAAAACTTATTGGTACTATTTTTCATCCTGAGGATAAAACTCGGGTCCTATGATTTGAACTTCGATCACCTAACCATTCGCTTATCGTGACTTTAAAAGGTTCATTATTATTAACACAAAATTCTTTTCTATTTTAACCATGAGAATTAATAGGATAGTTAATAGATTCACGCGTTGCTTTACGGAAATTAGTTATTATAAAGATATTTCTATAAAATTATATTGCCCGACTCCGAACGCAAAACTAAATGCAATTTTATTGATTTATAAAGCATATTTATGCTGAACTTTTAAGTGAAGATATTAAAGAGGAAAAAGTTTTTAAAATTTCAACTGACACGGGCGGGATTCGAAACTGCGACCTTCGCCGATCCGTGGCAACGCTCTTACCTCCAAGCCACCTTGTCTTACACGCCATAGTTGTAATTTTAAATCTGTATTCTCTTTTGTTTACTTATGCCTTGTTTTTAGGCATCGGCGCCATCTATTATCCCTTTTGCAAATGACTATTTGATATTCCTGACTTTTCAGTTAGGAATAATCAATAAGATAACGCCAGCTTAATTCTTATTATGCAATTTTATTGATTTTTAAAAAGCATATTTATGCTGAACTTTTATGTGATTAAATTAAAGAGGAAAAAGTTTTTAAAATTTCAACTGACGCAGGCGGGATTTGAACCTGCGACCTTTGCCGATCCGTGGCAACGCTCTTACCTCCAAGCCACCTTGTCTTAAACGTATTAGTTGAAATTTTAAATGTGTATTCTCCTTTCTTTACTTATGCCTTGTTTTTAAGCATCGGCGCCATCTATTATCCCTTTTGCAAATGACAATTTGATATTCCAGTTAGGAATTATCGTAAGATAACGCCAACCTTAATTCTTATTATGCAATTTAATTGATTTTTAATAAGCATATTTATGCTGAACTTTTATGTGATTAAATTAAAGAGAAATATAATTTTTATATATTTTTTTTTTATTAGAAATATAATTTTGAGATGGGAATCCCGCCATCGGTATCGGTCGGTAGTATTTATGTCACCCTTTGTTCCCGTGAGTGTCGTAAGAGACGAGTAAGCCAGTCGGCGGTGCCAGATACACTCTTCGTCATATCGATATGTTGACATTCTTGTATGATGATGCCACGAGATTGAGGCCACATTTGATATTGGCGTAAGTATTTATGTCTCCTTATGTTCCCATGAGTGTCGTAAAGGGCGAGTAAGCTAGCCGGCGGTGCCAGATAGACTCTTCGTTATATCGATGTGTTGAGATTCTTATATGATGAGGCTACGATGAGCGTCTATGTATAAAATCGGAGCACTATACCTATCCAATCGCAGAACGGTGTAAAATAGGGTGACATTATATCCTCAAAATTCATCACGCATGTTTTCGAGCTGTTGAACTGAAAAGAATACCATATTAACGTCAATGGCGAATACTTTATTCACTTTTGGTTTCCCGTCGACAAAGTCCGGATAAGCTCCGGATCGCTGGAATAGCTCAGCACCATTTTTAATAACCTTAATAGTGTTACTGAACAGGTTGGTCTTAAAATGAACAAAGACCAGTCTAAGATAACGTCAATGTCGACTTCAGACTAATGCCGGTAATTTTGGTCAAATTTGAACAAATTTGGTTACTTGGGTCTAGATAGCCGAGTGGTTGGGTGGTCAGAATTTCGAGTCAAGAGACCTTAGTTCGATCCTCAGGTGGCATGCTCGTACTGATAGGTTTTTCAAAAACTAATGTACGAATTATATTACCGACTTGGACATAAAGACGGCTACGAGCTCAACACCTGTCACGTTGTCCCGAAAATATCTTCGGTGAAAGGTGGGTCACAGGTACTTAATTGTCAAGACTAGACCTCTATGACCTGTATTGGGAATTGCGTGAAGGTATTTATTTTATTTTGGGTCAAATTGTCACTAGGCAAATTCAACCTTCAAGCCAAGCCACGATGAATCCAATTCTGCTTGACAGAGTCCGGGATCTCGTCGTCAAGTATGTTTCAAAATTTTAAAACCAATGAATACAACTAGTGCATGTTGCTGATGATGACTGGTGATAGCATTCGCAACGGAAACCTCCGCAACAGAACTTAGTAACTGACATAGGCATAAAGATGAGCGCATTGAAGTGGTAATAGCCTGGCTACAAAGCTCGACGAAACTGTTAGGGAAAAAAGGTTCTCGAGTGGCAAACTCGTTTAGGCAAACGCAGTAGATTAACGACCTCTCTTCGATTTCCGGTCGGGTTAACGTAGAAAAACCACATTTTCTACATTTTTTCGGGTCTGGATGTTTGTGGTGCCTTCGTTGTTTCCGATTCCAATACCACAAGTGCTTAAGCATCTTACATTGGGATCGGAGCAATGTATGTAATGTTGTTCCTATCTATATATAGATTTTTATATTAACAGTATATGACGACCCCCTATAAGATGGTGCACGTAGCTGAGGATCGTTCTGTTTTGGAAAATTTTAGGGCAGGTCTATGTCAGGAGTGGACTCTTGATAGGCTACAAAGATAACTGGATAATCATCTCGAAAAGTAATACACCAAAATTAAGTAAACCGGTGATGGGCATCTAATGTTAAAAGTATCTGTTATTGCATTTTTTAGAATTAATATACATATACACTCAGGAACTTTCGCATTTTTAAAATTAGTCATTTAATTTTAAAAAATTTTATTTATGTCACGATAGCCGAGTGGTTGAGTGGTCGGAATTTCGAGTCAAGAGACCCGAGTTCGATCCTCAAGTGGCCGTACCAATGGGTTTTTCTTAAACTTATGTACGAAATATATCGTTGGCTTGGACATAAAGACGGCGACAGGCTCACCACCTGTCACGTTGTCCCGAAAAAATCTTCGGTGGAAGGTGGGTCGAAAGGACTTAAATGTCTAGACTAGACAGAGGTCTACCCCTGTATTGGGAATTGCGTGAAGATATTTATTTTATTTATAGTGCGATTTTATACAAGAAATTATTTATTTTTTATTTTAGTTATGATACATGTTGCAATAAAAATGATGTAAAACGAGTAAAAATGATTTGTCCGTCTAGGTGCTTTGTAGGTGCTTAACCTCGTGATAGTGTCACGATCTCACGAGTCTAGAGACAGTTGGCAAAGTCACAATGCTGATAACGAGACATTAGTAACAGTTTATCAGAGGTATTTTATAGTTAAATATATGTCATTAAATAGGGATTTTAATAGATGAGTGATTTTCATAAAATTAAATAACAGGAAGAAAAAATAGTTGGAAAATCTAAAAGTGCACGCCTCATAGTCTCATTCATTACAATAAAATTGAGATTATTTGTAAATAATAATTAAATTACATCAAATTATACCGTGAAAAGTAATAGGCTTCTATTCCTCAAAATACTGAAGCCTAAAAAAAACCAACTCGATAAGTGAAGTATTTCGCTCGTTATCGTGACCACAAGATACGGGATTCGCACTTACAGACACACGGAGGTCCAAGACAGAACTTTTTTAAACATTTTTTTAATCACTTTAAATAATAAAAAGAGATTTAAGAATATCATGAGTGTTAAAAATGGTGTTTTTTCTCAACATTTGTCTATTTATATTCACTTATAAAAGCAATAAAGAATAAAAAAAGTGCCATTTTAAGTTGGAGAATCACTCGGAGTGCGTAAACTGAAAAGTAATACCCATCTCAACGCTTCGCTTATGAGGCGTGCAAAAAAACTATTTAATTTAATTAAATTAACCACAGTTTTGTAGTTGTGTTTAAAACCCAGTCTTTTTGAGCAAAAGTCTGTTTTGTAAGTGATAACTGTAGCAGTGTTACTAGATATGTATATTTGTCAACACCAACAAAGAAACCTCGAAGCATTTAATTATGATACTAACTTGTTATTATATTACGTACATTACCGTATACCCTTCAAAATGGAACACAAATTCGTTTGCATTACAGCTTCGTTAGCATTGCATTATGTTATTGGCCATGGTCAACAAACGTAATGGTCACTTGTATTTACTATTATCCTGAACAGTAATATTTATCTGACACTGAATTTCTATTTGCCACAGAGAATATCCAAGCGAGCTTCTGAAAACTAGTTTTTGTCGCTTCGGCATAGATCAACAACAGCTTTTCAACGACAAGTCAATAGTGAATTTTATCATTTACATTAACCCATTATGCCCATTATAGCGTAGCCTCCTATCTTTATAAGAGCACCAGTCAACAGTTTGGTACTCAAATAATTAGTACACCATCCCATTAGTTAAGATCCCGCAGATTTCTACATTTCGCTGGTTAAAGTAAGTACGTAAAGTAGTAGCTTTAAAAACCCAACTCTTTTTCTGAACAATTTATATGACGTCAATTTAATTAAACTAAAGTATTGTAGGAATTTTATTTATACTTTAATTTTTATTTTTAACGGTTTATATTTAACACTTCACTTTAAAGGTACTACAGACCAACAACACCATGTACTATTTTTTACAATGGTATATAAGGGGTGCATTCTAATAAAAATATGAATGGCAATAATTTTACATTTCGTTATTTCAGTTCGACACCTGGCGCAGTCGTCTGCTGTGAAATGAATAGCAGCAGCACGTACAAAAAGCTCCTTATTCATTTTGATCGCTGCGTTATCTTTATATTAAAACTCATAACAGTTTTATAGTTTAATCTTAAATTTAATGCGTTCGTACCCTTTGTTAAAGAAAAATGAAACTCGGTAATTTTCTTAATTGATATTGCCATTGTCTTCATCATTATTGCTTAAAAAAATATTCACATTTAAAACATTATTGGTGTAGGGTATATCAGTAAATAAATCATCCGAAAATAAGCAGGAAATTACTCTGAATTACTAAGCAAACTACTAAATAACAAATTCTTACTTGACAAGGCTGTCCAAGGGCAAAGCGGTAAGTCAGGCTTGCAATCTCTGCACATTGAGGACGCACTTCTGGATTGTATAGGAAATGGAAAAGTAAATTTTTTATGAGAGGGCTCATAGAAAATCATTATATTATGCTACCCCAAAATGAGATTTTATCAAAATCGGCAACAGTTCTCTCGCATTTAAAAAGGAATTGTGCTCACTACCTGTCACGTTATCCCAAAAAGTGTCTGGCCGGTAGAAGGTGGGTCAAAAGGACTTAATTGTCTAGACCCCTGTTTACGCTTGTATTGGAAATGGCGTGAAGATATTTTTTTTCAGATCAACAAATTCCCGGATGAACGGAGTCCGATTAGTAGAGTTTAAATCGATTTAAACCTATTTTATATATCCTGCTTAAATCGATAGCTGGTGATTGTCTTGTTCATTTGTTTGTAATATATTGACTACCGAAACCATACCACGGGGTAGTCGTCAAGGCGTTTGCTTAGGACACAATGACTCAAGTATAATCCACAGGCCAGGGATTCCTAACAATCACTACGAGCCCTAGCTAACTTTTGTGCCAGTGCGTATGAAAAATAAAAAAAATAACCAGTACTGAAGCAGCCTGGCAGATATCCTCCCTCTCTAACTTCTTAACTTCTCAAATATTAGCATGAGGGCCTGTGTCTAGTGTGTTGAAGTTGTGTTGAAGTGCTTTTACTTACTTGCTCACTTTACTTTGCATTGACTGATAGTTTCATTATAATTGACATAATAATAAATAGCTTTTTTTTTGTCTAGACCACTTCCTACTGTAGTATGGGAATTTGTGTGAAGATATTTATATCTAAAAAGTAAAAAGAAAGCCCTTTCATGTGTCAAGCGTTATTTACTTAAACTGTTATATTCTTTAACTATTATATACTTTATTACCATTACTGGTTCGAATTGGCTATCGCAGAATTAAAAGCTGGTGTATTTTATTGTATTGTACGGGCAATGCCCGTCACCGGTTTGCTGAATTTTGGCCTGGTATGGTTATTTCGCTATCGGTTGATAATTAATGCTATTTTAAGGTTTTTCTCTCTGTCGCTCCACTTACTACACCTACGGTAAGATAGGGGCATATACTCATGCATGAAAAATGAAAGAACCCTATAAACATCCATGACTCGAGGAAAAATATTAATTTCAAATTGGTGGGATACCAAAGATTTGTGGTGTACCAGACCAAACGAGTATAAGTGTAATAAAATTACTCATTACCCGCAATCCTTAGGCAGAAAGCAGGGACGCTACTAACTAGGGTATTTAGTCGCTTTTATCAATTTTATAAATATGACCCAGATATGCGCATGATAGCTAGTATAATATAAAATTAATATATTCAATAGTACAGCCTTTAAATGCTACCTAAAGAGAAGAACCGTATGCTTCTAATGAACCTCATTACTATCTTTCCATAGAGATATACGTATATCTCAGTAGAACATCGTATAATGCAGAGAGGAGGGTAGGGATATGCTAAGAACCTACAGTGGACTTGATTTTAAATCATCTCTCGCGTAAACACCATTATCATGCAAATTTAGTCTCATGTTGACATAATTTAAAATTAGGTCAACCGGAAATGGTTGCACTATGCTTACGCATCTTATTTAACTGTATAAATTTTAGACGACCCGATAAACGATTTGGTAGTAACCTGCTTTCGAGCTCAGGGCAACCCTTGGCTCCGAAAGGTTCGAATCCCGCAAACAAACATTTGTGCCATGAATATGAAAGTTTGTATGTTTATGTATGTATAAATATATTGTACCGATAGTTTGAAAATTAAGTCGGTGATAGGCTCACCATCTGTCACATTATCCCCTTATTTGAAAACTTTTGAAAATGGTCTATTGGTCTATGAAACAAAGGTCTGGTAGCCTCTGGTCTTAAGTTCTGCTCACCTCAGTATGGGTCTTGGTATGGAGTTGTGTTGAATCTTTTGCCTAGTTGTGGGCATTTAGAATCAGTTACATTTAATAGATATGTAAATAGATAGGCATATAGGCAGGTCACGATAGCAGAGTGGGTGGCTGGAATTTCGAGTCGAGAGACCCGAGTTCGATCCCCAGGTGATAGGCTCGTACCAATCGGTTTTTCAAAAAGTTATGTACGAGTTTTTGATGTGAAACATCTATAGGCTCACTTGTAAACCGAATTGGCGTGGCGACGCTTGCCGTGGCGACGGGTCGCCAAACAATGGCTTTCGTATATCGTGTAACGTAATTTACACCCAATTACATGAGAATTAAGGTTTATAATTAAACACTGAAATCCCTTTTTTAAATTAGTGTACTATTTTGGTTCATTGGATTAATCATTTTAAGATTTATCAATTTTTGAGAAAATCAAAATACTCAGGAACGCTCTTGTACTCTTGTTAGAATATCATAAAATATTATTAAGATTAACAGCCGTTTTAAAAAATGCTCCGAACTCTGAACGATACGTTAGTTTCTTATTACTTATACATAGACCAATATCATAGCAAACTTATAGAAAAGATTAAAGCAAACTTATAGATTTTGAAGTTAGAAAATTTAATACTTAATTGAGTCTAGTTTTTACATAAAAACAAATGGTCCGTATAATAAAATATCATTTCGACGAAAGGTACTGTTTTTCTGCAAAATAAAAAACACCATAAATTAAACAGAAATCTGCGTATTGAAAAAGCAAATTGTTCATAAGCGACATCTAAAGGATTATATCAATAATAATATGTTATAACAACATTACTTCATGAATTTCAAAAGTTTCAAATCGTTTCGCTAGATGTCGCTTCTAAGTAACATAAAATACAAAACATCTATAGGCTCACTTGAAAACCGAATAGTTGGCGTGGCGACGCTTGCCGTTATATCAAATGTAAATAAATGTTTATTAAATAAAGTTACCATTTTCTGTAAGAAATTCGTAATACTTCATTTTTTCATTAGGCTATATTTAATTCCCGTAATAATATTATCTTTTATGCATATTACTTGTACACACACGATGTTTCACATCTGCCAGGCGGCCTATGACGGCTCACATTTTTTTAACAGTGGTAGAGCCACGCATCAGCCTTTGTTGTTGCATGAATTGGCCGGCTCGACGTACGACGAAGTACCACGTAGTCACTTACCATCACCTCAACCACCTGCTTGTTTGCTTCCCTTTTCCATAAAAAAAAGAATTATATCGTTGGCTTGGACATAAAGGCGGCGACGGGCTCACTACCTGTCACGTTTTCCCGAAAATATCTTCGGTGGAAGGTGGGTCGAAGGGACTTAATTGTCTAGACTAGACTTCTGTCTACCTCTATATTGGGAATTGCGTAAACATATTTATATTTATATATAGGCACTACATCACATACATTGCTCTGATCCCAAAGAAAGTAGCTAAAACACTTGTGCTATAGAATCAGAAATGAAGGTATCACAATCACCCCGATGCAAGACAATAAGTGGTTTTCTACATTGACCAACCGGGAATCAAATACGGGCCCCCAAAGCTGGCGGTACCTTGAAAACCGGTAGATACGCTACTCTACCACGGAGGTTTTCACATTATGATTATAATGATAGCATTATACACCACGACTCGGTAACCAGACCCTCGTTAGTAGTGTGCATTATGGGGTGAGCGTTTGATAAAAATGTTTGAGACAAGATGTAAATGATACCTAAAGTAATAAAAAATATTCTTAGGAGACTCTACTCTTAGACAGAATGTTTATGAAAAGCAGAACAATGTTTGAAATTGTATCACGCAGACTCTTTTTACCAATTTTTGTAAAAGCGTGTAAAGAAATAATATCTAACAATCGACACGAAAAACTAATACTACTAAATCTTAGTATTCTAATAAATAAAATGTACTCTGTGTTCCATGAACATAATACCAAAATTAAGCAACGAATTGAGTAATTAGCGAAGCCAACGATGTTAGTAGTTCTCTAATGGTAACAACCTTACACCTAGTTTACTTTTTTAAATGCAGTAGGCAAAATATTTTGCTTAAATTTTATTCCAGTTTTGGATATTTTGTGAGGTAAATGTGTAAATGTAAATGTGTATAAATATATAAAGTAACTGTGATATTATTTATTGTGATTTTCCTATTTTGAGAATAAATAAAAAGAGACGGTGCACACATACATTGTTAAAATATCTTAACATTATGTATAAGGAAAAGTAACATATTGCTTTCTAAATTGTACATCTTCTTTAATATATACTACATATTTTGACATGTAGAAAAAAATGCGTTAACTAACTTTGTCGGGATACGAACCCGCGATTTCCGCGGTACTGGGGTTCTGAGCTACCTTGTTTTAAATCTTTTTTGTACGCCTCCCAGGGGTCAACCACATCTACTGGTTCTTATACAATTTCCAACACATTGCTCATAACTTTATAGCTATAAAACATTAATATCACCAACCATATATTATATTAAATTTATAAAAACTTTCGTAAAACATTGTTAATCAGTTTATTAAAAACGGTTCAGCTGTATTATAAACAATCGGTGTGGGTACCGCCTAGTTTCTAGTAGACTGGGGTGAGTAGGATGGGTGGTCCCACTTTCCCTCACATGCGACCCCCGGCCTATAGCGATTGTTTCTACGTGAGTTCAGCCATACATTATGTGAGACATGCTCTATGAATGCCGGATACATTTATTTTGTTATCAGGCTTGTTTTTAAAGTCAGTATTGGCAAATTTTTAAGACTATGGCACTTTTTTGGTTAAATAAAATTGATCATTAAGTTTAAACAAATCTATGTTTGTATATTTTTATGAGAAGGGAGGGGATAAATGCCAGCTAAGGAAGGATTTACTTTTGTAACGGTAAGCGATAATCAATGATTATGTATATTCACGACCCGGATGGGAGGGAGTCCTTCGGTTATTTCCTTTACAAGACAAAACACAGAAGCAAAAGATTACTTTACGTCTGCATTATGTGAGGAAGGGTGGGATAGAAAAGAAACACTCTCCGGTTACATGTGCTTCAGTTTACTATTTAGTCACACCGCAGCGTTCTACTTGCAAATCATAGCTTTTAACTCATATTTATGTAAGTACTTAACAAAGTTTCCGCAAGTCTGGTCTTGAAGCAGCTCTCATATTATGTTAAACGCTAAATAATTTCAATGAAAAATGATGTTTTTCTTATTTTTTGTTTATTTTCACGCATTTTACCAATATTGGGGTAGAAACAGGTCTAAACAATGTAGTTTTTTCAGTTCACTTTTTACCAATGCATGTTCGGAACAACGTGTCAGGTGGTGATACTATCACCGTCTTGTACTAAGGTGATATTCTCACCACCTGTCATGTCGTTTTCCAAAATAGGCTTCGGTTAAAAAGGCAGCTTGAATTAATTAATAAAAATTTGGGAAAATTTACTAGGTGCCGTTGCGGTCGTGGGATCCGAAGCGACAATGAGTTCCTTTCGCCTTACATATAAGATAAAGGAGAAACATTTTGAGGTTACATAATATCACATGGAAAATTAATTTTAAATCCGCTAAAAGTGAATTAAATCGAAATATTTAACATGAATAAAATATGAAATAGCTTATTGCGTGTAAAAACATGATTTTAAATAAGAATAGATGATGAGTGTGTTAAGGCTGTTGAAGTCTCATATCCGTACGAGACTGTTGAAGCCTTTTTCGTGAGACAGTATTTTTGGCAAGATCAGAAGATATTATGTAATTCTAACAAAGTTTAATTATTCTCATTTTTTTTTTTTATTTATCTTCACGCACAATCCCTGACGGGGTAGCCAGAGAGAACAGATCGCCAAGTGTCACGATCCCTACATACTTCTTTCGCTTCTTTCAGATTCATCATCTTCTTCATACATGCACGTCTAGGTATCCGAGTACTCTTGACCCTCCTCTCTTCGAGCAATTTGCTCACATGGTCTTCGAAAGTTAATCTCGGTCTACCTCGACACCTTTTAATATTAACTTTCGCGCTATATATTTTCTTCACCATTCGGTCTTCACTCATTCGCTCAACGTGCCCAAACCATCGAAGCACGCCCTTATCCATTTTGAGACAAGGTCATCTTTCAAACCTGCCATATTGCGAATCTCTTCGTTTCGCTTTCGGTCGGCCATGGTAAGGCCGCACATTTTACGAAGAGATCGCATCTCCACTGCATTCAACCTGCTTTTATGCTTCTTCTGGCATACCCAGGTTTCGCTGCCATATAACAAAGTCGGTACCAACACTGCGTTATGTATTGCAGGGCGTGCCCTTTTCACAACGCCTTGCCTTTTGATTAACGCAGTCAGGGCACCATTGACTTTGTTCCCGGCAGCGACACGCCTGTCCACATCTAAATCACATCTTCCATCCCGGCTAAACGCACTCCCCAAGTATACAATTTCATTCACCTGTTCTAGACATTCCTGATTTACTCAAATTTCGCACTTCGTTCTTTCTTCGTCCCTTTCAAATACCAGAACCTTAGTTTTATTAGCATTCAAACGGAGACCATTAATTTCACATTCTTCTTTCATACACGTGACTAATGCCTGCAGTTCTGCCTCTGATGG
Source organism: Sericinus montela (assembly GCA_029286605.1). Classification (NCBI taxonomy): domain Eukaryota; kingdom Metazoa; phylum Arthropoda; class Insecta; order Lepidoptera; family Papilionidae; genus Sericinus; species Sericinus montela. The sequence continues at coordinate 2,202,874 of JAGSMR010000094.1, read as the reverse complement.
TGCTATAAGCACTGCATCATCAGCATAAAGCAGACAATTTACTTTTATGTCACCCAATTTCACACCCAAACAGCTATCTTTCAGCTTCTGTAAACAGCTGTTGAGATACAGTATGAATAGCCAGGAAGACATGACACAACCCTGTTTTACGCCCGTTTGGACGCTAAACATGGGTGACAGGTCATGCCCTACCCGCACACAGGCTTTACAGTCACAGTAAAGTGACTGCACAGCCCTTAGCAATCGACCATCCACACCATACCCCGGCATTTAATTATTCTCGATAATCATATTAAATAATTAACAAATTCTGTTTCAGGGAAAGATGTTTTAAATAATCATTAATGTTTAATATGAATTACTTGTTTAGCTCCCTTAAATGTATGATTAACCTTTCTTATCATTCTAAATAATATCATGTATCCTTCATGTTAGGACTGTTGGTTATGATTACCACGCATGTTGGGACAAATATATATATATATATATATATATATATATATATATATATATATATATATATATATATATATATATATATATATATATATATATGTATATACTTGTATATTTGTATATGAATGTATGTATGTAAGTTTATATTATATATTTATCTTTATCTTTAATTGACTACATATCTATTTTTGTGTAATACTTGTATTAGTGTATATTTCTTTTCATTTGTTACTTACCTACACTAGATTTCTTTCTTCTAAATCCTGTCCATCCAAAGGTTGTCTGGAAGAAATCGCTTTGAGCGATAAGGCCGCCCATTGTGCTACCATTTATGTTTAGACTGTTTGTCATATTATCTATCTTGTTTTTTATGGTGTGCAATAAAGTGTACTCTCTCTCTCTCTCTCTCTCACTATAATTGCCAATCTGCTTGCCAAACATGGCGATCATGGCATATCTTTCTGGTTGAAGAAGCCTTTGCAGTGATCTTTTACAGGCTGTTAATTAATAAAATAATAAAAATATATTAAGGAAACACTTGAAGAAGGAAGAAATATATAATACTTTTTTCAGTATATTCATCATCATCATACATAAAAATCCACGATAGGAATTAGGCCTATAAGAAGAAGGATAAGGCATAACCACTACGCCTGGCAAGCGGTTTGTCGTTCATAGTGCCTGATATTTTAAACCTTGCTGTTCGTTACCGGTCTTTTAATTTTTGATGTGGCATATCCAAATCTTTCGCATAGTAGTCTTTTACGACACCAACGAGAAGAGAGGGTGAGAAGTGGTATTTATTATTTTTATGCCAATACCACACGGAAACAGTTTATCGTAAAGTCACAGATTAAATAATGGTTGCAAGATAAGTAAAGTGGTTACTTTTCAGTATGGAACAGTGGATTTAAAATTGTTTAATTTATTATAAATAAATGTCGTCTCACGATGTATTCCTATTCATGTTCAGCACTTGTCACGATAGTCGAGTGGTTGGGGTTCGGAATTAGGATCAAGAGACCCGAGTTCGATACCGAGATGGCAGGCAGGATGGATGAGTTTTTTTTAGAAACTTATAAATACGGCGACTGGCTCATCACCGTCACGTCCCAAACAATGTGTACGGTGAAAGGTGGTTTGTAAGGACGCAATTGTCTAGATCTCTGTCTAACAGTATTGGGAATAGAGTGTAATATTTTTTTACAATGTTGAGTAGATGTCTGATAGAGACTTTGTTCTTAAAGATTCAGTCTGAATTGAGGTTTACTTTGGAATAGTTGTTAGTAAATCAAAAAGTATTTTATATATTTTAAAACAAATTATATATCTCACCTATATTTGTTTATAAAATAACCAAGTAAATTAGAAGACGTTATGTTGATCCCCTTAAAACCAAAGTGTTTAAGGGTAAATTTACTTAGGACTGGCAAAAGGAAAACGCAAACTGCCTAATACACAAATTAATATTAAAATTTGCGCAAAATTTTATTTGGCTGTTGTTATGTAAATTGAGTAAGATAAGTACAACACAAATAAATATAAATTTGCTTTGGGGTATATTTTTAAAGTAATATTTCTCTTCATTGGCCGGAAACACTTTGAAAATTTATAATTTTTTGTATTATTTTTGGGATACCCGTATACTAATGAAAGCACACAATATTTGATTAGTTATTGGATCAGCCTCGGTAATAAATTAGATCGCATGAGGCAGGTAGATTCCCAACCAACAATATGAAATATTTTCGAAGTTGTCGCCCACCGGTATTTTGCTAGATATTTCTCTCGAGATCTCACTTACAAATAGCCCTTAGTTTAATTTGATGCCTCACAAGGGATGAGTGAGGTTGTCATTTAAGTACTATGCCGCAACTAGACGACACTGTTTTAATTTTTTTAATGTGTTGATCGATTTGTATTTTATTTTACTTTTATCCGTTGTTGCTTTTAATAAGCCGACAATTTTGTATAAATCGTTGATATTTTATTTCATAAATAAATTATGAATGAACAGTCCAAGTCAACTTTCCTTAATGGCAGGATATGCAATGAACATCACAGCAATTTGCGAAAGGATTGGCGATCGTAGTAGAAGACACCTCGCACCATAGATGTTGCTGGCTTTTTGTTTTGGTTAACTTTTGTTCAGGTATTAGTATTGGTATGGGTAATATTTATTACTTTCAGTCTTTTTTATTTTATCCATATGTACGTTACGAAACTCATGGCTAGAAAGGGGGTGTGATATTCTAATTCACGGGTATTTCTAAAAAGCTGGCACTCATTTCGTGGAAGATTAGTACAATGAAGTTAATTGAAGAACAGGAACAGATTCATCCATCTTATAAGTACTCTGACTTTTCCTTCGTCAAACAATTTGCTCACGTCATGTTTTCAAAATTAATTCTCGTTTTACCTCGACCATTTTATTTTTCGCTTTCGCGTTTGTATTTATGATCATATATATTTCTTTGTAGTATTAGTGAGTAAAAAGACCGCTATATGTCAATTTAAAAAAATTTAAGTCCATCTTTCTATACATCATTCTGTGTTCAATAGAACAATAGAAATTTAATAGTTTCAATACACTAAAGCGTAGTTTTTTAATTACGCGTCACTTGAAGTTAAATGAGGCGCCAGTTTGTTGGTTTTAAAGGTAACGACCTCATTGTTTATCTAGGACCAAAACTATATATCATGAAAAGACAAACACTGGTAATTAATTAAAGGAAGTATATTCGAATGTTCTACGTGATAAATGTTAAATACAGTGCCATAACACTTGTAAGAGTTTTTGTTCCTAATCCATCACACAGTGCTAAACCTGGCACAATGTAATTCAATTGTTCAGGAGTGTTTTGTAACACAAATATGAGTAAGGGATAAAATTTGTTAAAACTCTAAAGTAATTCTTTTGCAATTTTTTTATTGATATTAAAGTATATAAGTGTAAAAAAGTCACGATAGCCGAGTGGTTGGGTGGTCGGAATTTCGAGTCAAGAGACCAGAGTATAATCCCCAGGTTGCAGGCTAACGTACGAATTATATCGTTGGCTTGAACATTAAGACGGTGATGGGCTCACCACCTTTCACGTTGTCCCGAAAATATCTTCGGTGGAAGGTGGGTCAAAAGGACTTAATTGTCTAGACTAGACCTCTGTCTACCCCTGTATTTGCGTGTTACGAATTGCGTGAAGATATTTATTTATATTTATTTTTAAAGTATATAAGTTATGCAGAACTTTTTGTTATTAAATTAATGAGAAAGGAAGTTCAAAATTTCAACTGACACGGGCGGGCTGAGGTCTTACCCCTTGCCAGGGTAAGGTTGCGTTGAGTAAGAGAGTTGTACGGTTGCCACGGTAAAAGTCGCGGGTTCAAATACCCCCGGTATCGGTTGAAATTTTTCTCTTTATTATAACACGTAATTGTTCAACAAACTTATTCATTAAAAACTTTAACCAAGGATAAAATAAATAGATAGAAGTCTTAAAAAGATTATTCTTCTTTCTATATCTCTGTATGGCATCGGCATGGAAATCTCTCACCGCCTTTCTTCTTGTGGGTATTCTAAAAAGGTATGAGATATAATGTATTATAAGAAGGAGATATTAAAGACCTTCGGAATGAGGATAAGTAAGCATGTCGGAAACACCAGGCTAATATTTATAAGACTAGAGTACACTCCTTTAAAAAATATTTAATGAGTCTTCTCTAATCTCTCCTATATTAGAGCAGACGCATTAAATATTTTTATTACACCTTAATCGGCATTGTGCATTTTAGTCAAGCTTTAATACAACAAACACTTTGAAAAGCAAACATTTAAAAGCAAACATTTTGATGGTCCTTTTTATCCTTCAGAATAATTTCGTACTGGAATTGCTAATATACTTTTAATCGCTCTCGCCATTTGCCATTCATCGTGGCTGATGCATGGCAGGCGCTTTAACGACTGCATCAAGAATGTAAACAGTTTCTTAGTTAAGGTGTTATCAGGTTTATTTTAGGCTTCTTTCTTCTTTGTTTAATCGTATTCTATGTTTAAACGACGCAATAACATTTGTGTAAGACTGTATTACACTAGTTTCGTAAAGTGCAGTTGCTTTATTTATCGGTATAAACAACCCACACAATACTACCTATTTCTTCTTACTTGTCTTGATGGTCTGTTTTCTAAATACCATCTTTTCAATTACATAATTTTAAAAGCATGTTTTTATCTTTTATGCGATTAAATTAAAGAGAAAAAAATGTTTTTTTTTTTTATTTCAACTGACGCGGGCGGGATTCGAACCCGCGATTTCTGGCGAACCGTGGCAACGCTCTTACCTCCGAGCCAGCGTAAAAAAACATTTTTACCTTCTTTTCCACTATTTTCGTTATCTCAATTTAGTACGTGAGATATCAAATGTTATTCATCAAAATTCTTTCAAATTGTAAATATTCGAATGTTGTTTGATATGTTACAATATAAATATGCATGGAAGTAATATAATTCCTAGTAATAGTGATTTCAGCAACTAGAGATGATATATTATGCATATTAAACACCGTGATAAGCCATTGGCTATTCGGTTCGATTTCGATCGATTTCTGATTGACTAACCATTCATCACGATACATATTGGACGATGTAGGTGTTGCCTACACCAATCAAGCCAATTAACCGCTCAGTTAAATATTCGATAATAATTTTAACTTGTGTATGAGATGTTATATTAAAAGAAATGGAATTATATGCAAGCACTTTTAATGACTTTTGATCATTTTAGATTGTCAACTCCTTCTCTGCCTAAGGGTCGTTTCGGTCAGTACTACATTCTTCTTCTTTCTTTGTTATATGGCGTCTCTAAGAAGAGTACTCTTAGCTATTTATGCCGCCAAATAGCGGAGTAACAACTATTGTGTTCTGGTTTGTAGATTAGAGAAAGCCAGATATGGCGGCGTAAATTTTTTAAACAATATACGAGCCTAAATTTAAGCTGGCCGGTCGAGAATCATCGTTTAAAGTACGAAGTATCTAGTATTGCCCTTGTGTCTCCAGCTCGCCAGCTTTTTACGTTGCTCTCTCTCTCTCTCTCTCTCTCAGCTCTGAGGTCCCGGATACGATTACCGGTCGGGACAATGTAAAAAACACTTTTTATTATTCAGTATTTTTAGTACTTACATGTTTCAGATTCCATAACACAAGTCCTCAAGCTGCTTACTTTGGGATCTAAGCAATGTATGTGATATTGTCCCTACCTATGTATGTATTCATTTATTTTATTTTATTGCGGTTTCCGCTCCGCTTGCCAAATGTGCCATTTCCTCTTTACGGGAGAGGTTTATATACTGAAGTAGACATTTAGAGTCTACCAAGATAATTTATGCAAAAATCAAACGAATATACAAAGGTCGAGACAATTAAATCCTTTCGACCCTTCACCGCAGCTAATTTGGGACCGTGACAGGTAGTAAGCCTATCGCTTTAAAACACGAAGCCCGTAAGGGATTCTGGGAATATAAAGAACAGGTCGGTTAATATAAAACAAAAGTTACTTAAATGAAATCCAACTTCACATAAACTTTGGGCACATTTCTTTAAAACTACAGCAACATGTAGTAGTTACCATCCGACTAAAAGTTTCGGAGAAATGCAAGGAAATATATACAAATACATACATCTATAAAATATCTGTAATACGTATCTCTTTTAGTCACGATAGTTAGATAGTTAGGCGAGACGTTGGGTGATCGGAGTTCGAGTCAAGAGGTCTAAGTTCGATCTCCATATGGTAGACACGTATCAATGGGGTTTTCAAAAATTTATAAAAGATTTACATGCTGACACTGACCTGAGTTGTATGTATTTTTGTATGCTACATCATACAAAAATAAAAACAAAAAATTTTTCTAAAAAATGAACATTTAGGGGTGGACCCACTCTTAACGTTTAGGGAGATGAAAAATAGATGTCCAATTCGCAGACCTAACCGATATGCAAACAAAATTTCACGAAAATCGGTTGAGCCATTTTGGAGGTCACAAACACCGTGACACGAGACTTTTATATATTAGATTTGATATCGTTGACTTAACATAAATAGGCTCATCAGCAAACTCTTACCTCCGAGCCAGCGTAAAAAACATTTTTACCTTCTTTTCCACTATTTTCGTTATCTCAATTTAGTACGTGAGATATCAAATGTTATTCATCAAATTTCTTTCAAATTGTAAATATTCGAATGTTGTTTGATATGTTATAATATAAATATACATGGAAGTAATATAATTCCTAGTAATAGTGATTTCAGCAACTAGAGATGATATATTATGCATATTAAACACCGTGATAAGCCATTGGCTATTCGGTTCGATTTCGATCGATTTCTGATTGACTAACCATTCATCACGATACATATTGGACGATGTAGGTGTAGGCAATCAAGCCAATTAACCGCTCCAGTTAAATATTCGATAATAATTTTAACTTGTGTATGAGATGTTATATTAAAAAGAAATGGAATTATATGCAAGCACTTTTAATGACTTTTGATCATTTTAGATTGTCAACTCCTTCTCTGCCTAAGGGTCGTTTCGGTCAGTACTACATTCTTCTTCTTTCTTTGTTATATGGCGTCTCTAAGAAGAGTACTCTTAGCTATTTATGCCGCCAAATAGCGGAGTAACAACTATTGTGTTCTGGTTTGTAGATTAGAGAAAGCCAGATATGGCGGCGTAAATTTTTTAAACAATATACGAGCCTAAATTTAAGCTGGCCGGTCGAGAATCATCGTTTAAAGTACGAAGTATCTAGTATTGCCCTTGTGTCTCCAGCTCGCCAGCTTTTTACGTTGCTCTCTCTCTCTCTCTCTCTCAGCTCTGAGGTCCCGGATACGATTACCGGTCGGGACAATGTAAAAAACACTTTTTATTATTCAGTATTTTTAGTACTTACATGTTTCAGATTCCATAACACAAGTCCTCAAGCTGCTTACTTTGGGATCTAAGCAATGTATGTGATATTGTCCCTACCTATGTATGTATTCATTTATTTTATTTTATTGCGGTTTCCGCTCCGCTTGCCAAATGTGCCATTTCCTCTTTACGGGAGAGGTTTATATACTGAAGTAGACATTTAGAGTCTACCAAGATAATTTATGCAAAAATCAAACGAATATACAAAGGTCGAGACAATTAAATCCTTTCGACCCTTCACCGCAGCTAATTTGGGACCGTGACAGGTAGTAAGCCTATCGCTTTAAAACACGAAGCCCGTAAGGGATTCTGGGAATATAAAGAACAGGTCGGTTAATATAAAACAAAAGTTACTTAAATGAAATCCAACTTCACATAAACTTTGGGCACATTTCTTTAAAACTACAGCAACATGTAGTAGTTACCATCCGACTAAAAGTTTCGGAGAAATGCAAGGAAATATATACAAATACATACATCTATAAAATATCTGTAATACGTATCTCTTTTAGTCACGATAGTTAGATAGTTAGGCGAGACGTTGGGTGATCGGAGTTCGAGTCAAGAGGTCTAAGTTCGATCTCCATATGGTAGACACGTATCAATGGGGTTTTCAAAAATTTATAAAAGATTTACATGCTGACACTGACCTGAGTTGTATGTATTTTTGTATGCTACATCATACAAAAATAAAAACAAAAAATTTTTCTAAAAAATGAACATTTAGGGGTGGACCCACTCTTAACGTTTAGGGAGATGAAAAATAGATGTCCAATTCGCAGACCTAACCGATATGCAAACAAAATTTCACGAAAATCGGTTGAGCCATTTTGGAGGTCACAAACACCGTGACACGAGACTTTTATATATTAGATTTGATATCGTTGACTTAACATAAATAGGCTCATCAGCAAACTCTTACCTCCGAGCCAGCGTAAAAAACATTTTTACCTTCTTTTCCACTATTTTCGTTATCTCAATTTAGTACGTGAGATATCAAATGTTATTCATCAAAATTCTTTCAAATTGTAAATATTCGAATGTTGTTTGATATGTTACAATATAAATATGCATGGAAGTAATATAATTCCTAGTAATAGTGATTTCAGCAACTAGAGATGATATATTATGCATATTAAACACCGTGATAAGCCATTGGCTATTCGGTTCGATTTCGATCGATTTCTGATTGACTAACCATTCATCACGATACATATTGGACGATGTAGGTGTTGCCTACACCAATCAAGCCAATTAACCGCTCCAGTTAAATATTCGATAATAATTTTAACTTGTGTATGAGATGTTATATTAAAAAGAAATGGAATTATATGCAAGCACTTTTAATGACTTTTGATCATTTTAGATTGTCAACTCCTTCTCTGCCTAAGGGTCGTTTCGGTCAGTACTACATTCTTCTTCTTTCTTTATTATATGGCGTCTCTAAGAAGAGTACTCTTAGCTATTTATGCCGCCAAATAGCGGAGTAACAACTATTGTGTTCTGGTTTGTAGATTAGAGAAAGCCAGATATGGCGGCGTAAATTTTTTAAACAATATACGAGCCTAAATTTAAGCTGGCCGGTCGAGAATCATCGTTTAAAGTACGAAGTATCTAGTATTGCCCTTGTGTCTCCAGCTCGCCAGCTTTTTACGTTGCTCTCTCTCTCTCTCTCTCTCAGCTCTGAGGTCCCGGATACGATTACCGGTCGGGACAATGTAAAAAACACTTTTTATTATTCAGTATTTTTAGTACTTACATGTTTCAGATTCCATAACACAAGTCCTCAAGCTGCTTACTTTGGGATCTAAGCAATGTATGTGATATTGTCCCTACCTATGTATGTATTCATTTATTTTATTTTATTGCGGTTTCCGCTCCGCTTGCCAAATGTGCCATTTCCTCTTTACGGGAGAGGTTTATATACTGAAGTAGACATTTAGAGTCTACCAAGATAATTTATGCAAAAATCAAACGAATATACAAAGGTCGAGACAGTTAAATCCTTTCGACCCTTCACCGCAGCTAATTTGGGACCGTGACAGGTAGTAAGCCTATCGCTTTAAAACACGAAGGTTAATATAAAACAAAAGTTACTTAAATGAAATCCAACTTCACATAAACTTTGGGCACATTTCTTTAAAACTACAGCAACATGTAGTAGTTACCATCCGACTAAAAGTTTCGGAGAAATGCAAGGAAATATATACAAATACATACATCTATAAAATATCTGTAATACGTATCTCTTTTAGTCACGATAGTTAGATAGTTAGGCGAGACGTTGGGTGATCGGAGTTCGAGTCAAGAGGTCTAAGTTCGATCTCCATATGGTAGACACGTATCAATGGGGTTTTCAAAAATTTATAAAAGATTTACATGCTGACACTGACCTGAGTTGTATGTATTTTTGTATGCTACATCATACAAAAATAAAAACAAAAAATTTTTCTAAAAAATGAACATTTAGGGGTGGACCCACTCTTAACGTTTAGGGAGATGAAAAATAGATGTCCAATTCGCAGACCTAACCGATATGCAAACAAAATTTCACGAAAATCGGTTGAGCCATTTTGGAGGTCACAAACACCGTGACACGAGACTTTTTTATATTAGATTTGATATCGTTGACTTAACATAAATAGGCTCATCAGCAGTCCCAAACAATGTTTTCGGTAAAATACGAGTCAAAGGGACTTAACTTTCTACAGAGCGTCTGTCTACGCCACTATTGGGAATAGTGAGAAGATATTTTTTTCATTGGGAAGCATATCAAATATATAATAGATTATAACACCTTTATATAGTGCAGTACCAATAATATGACATTAATTCGTATCAAATAACACCATTTTTGTAAGTGGATACCAGCAATAAATACTTCACTTTTAAAATGTGTCTACCAGTGTTTCTACATAATTGTAATTTACATAATTAAAGCAGAAATTAATCTTTATTTATCGTACCAATAGTCAAAATTCATTAATCAGTCTTGTGAACGAGTGTAGGTACATTTGTGTGGGTTGTGTAAATGTTAGCTTCTCGCGTAGGAGTAACATTTCGGTCCTTTATAGCAGGAGATACTGTTACATTATATTAGCTAACGAAAGAGGATGTTACTTGATATGCTTTTACATTTTGTTAATCGCCCTAATCCCAGAGTAAATATTTCAGCTGACCTTTGTTGGATACCTTAGTCTAAAAATAAGTAGGCATTAATAGTCAAGTTGCTCGAAGAAGGAAGGGTCAAGAGTACTCGGATACTAGGTATCCCAGTCCACCCAGACGAACAGATTTTCCTTAAAATAGTTTTTTTGTATTTAAATATAATTTTAATTTAAAATAGTTAGTTAGTTAATTTTTACTTAGTTTTTTACTTAGATAAATAAATTTTAAATAATAATGTAATAATACATACGTATTATATGGTTTATGGGTTTACATTGATTGTCAGTTAGTCAATACTTTATAATTCAATTTACTAATTACATAAGTCAAATCAAATCAAAATCAAATCAATGTAGTCATTTCATTCAATCAAAATAGTCATTTTTAATCTTCCACCTTTTCGTAATGAAGTTCCTCTAACGGAGAAGAAACAGGCGAAAGAAACTCCGTAGCTTTCCTCTTTTTTGGTCAATATTTTTAACAATATAATATATTATACAAATATAATGTGATATTTTCTAGAAATAGCTTGGGAGCGATCACCTCAGTCCCAGGGGTTACTGTCTTTAATATATTCATTTATATTATAATAACCCTTTCTATAAAGCTTTTCTTTAATAAATTTCTTAAACCTGTTAATAGACAGGCTTTGCACATTTACCGGGACTTTGTTGTAGAAGCGTATACACCGCCATAAAAACGAGTTACTTACTCTATGGAGTCTAGTAACCGGTGTTACAAGCTTGTGTTTGTTCCTAGTACTTACATTATGTACATCAGAAGTCTTGCTGAAAGTATTAACGTTTTTATGCAAATATATTAAACTTTCATATATGTATTGATAGGCCAGTGTTAAAATATTAATTTCTTTAAATTTCTCTCTAAGAGTTGCTGAAGAATTTAGACAATATACAGCTCGTATGGTCCTCTTTCGTAAAACAAATACTGTTTCTACGTCAGCTGTGTGTGTGTGGTAGCAGAAAACCATATGACATTATGCTATGGAAGTAAATAAAATAAACAAGTCTAGCCGTTTGTACATCAGTTAAGAGCCTTATTTTTCTTACAGCAAATGCTGCAGAGCTTAACCTATTCGCAAGTTGGGATATATGGGGGCACCATTGAAACCCCGCATCATGTTTTTTTTGGCATGTAATTTTCCTTGCGACTATTTATTTTCTCATTTAAGAAATTGAACCTCGAACTTCATATTAAATAAAAAGTACTTACTTAGTTGTCTTCACGCACAATCCCTGACGGGGTAGCCAGAGAGAGATCGCCAAGTCCACGATCCCTACATACCTCTTACGCTTCTTTCAGATTCATCATCTTCTTCATACATGCACGTCTAAGTATTCGAGTACTCTTGATCCTCTCTTCTTCAAGCAATTTTTTGTGACAAGGTCATCTTTCAAACCTGCCATATTGCGAATCTCTACGTTTCGCTTTCGATCGGCCATGGTAAGGCCGCACATTTTACGAAGAGATCGCATCTCCACTGCATTCAACCTGCTTTTATGTTTCTTCTGGCATACCCAGGTTTCGCTGCCATATAAAAAAATCGGTACCAACACTGCGTTATGTATTGCAAGGCGTGCACTTTTCACTACGCTTTGCCTTTTGACTAACGAAGTCAGGGCACCATTGACATTTTTTTTCCATCCCGGCTTAACGTACTGCCTAAGTATACGATTTCTTCACCTGTTCTAGACATTCCTGATTTACCCATATTTCACACTTCGTTCTTTCTTCGTCAGACAGCTTAGCATTCAAACGGAGACCTTTTATTTCACATTCTTCTTTCATACACGTGCCTAATGCCTGCAGTTCTGCCTCTGATGGTGCATTAAGCACTGCATCATCGGCACAGCAGACAATTTACTTTATTGTCACCCAGTTCACACCCTAACAGCTATCTTTCAGCTTCTGTAAACAGCTGTCGAGATACAGTATGAACAGCCAGGAGGACATGACACAACCCTGCTTTACGCCCGTTTCGACGCTAAACAGGTCATGCCCTACTCGCACACAGGCTTTACAGTCACAGTAAAGTGACTGCACAGCCCAAAGTAAATAAAAAGTAGCACTATTAAATACCCATATCAGGGCAGAGTTTTATCTCAAATAATGTTTGAGTAAACAACAGATAAGGATCAGTCAGGAGTCGTGATTGCACGAGTCTGCAACCAAAATCACTTACTTTTAAACAAAGAGAAGAATCTGTAAAACTACTACGGTTCTTCCATGCCATTATGCATATGATCCATTGAAAATAATAATATAATACTTACACAAAATTGGAATAAGTATGCGTAAGAAATGAAAGCAAAATAAATTATGCCAGCGTTTGCATACCTCCGAAGATATTCAGATGAAATATTCAACATTCTGCAGGAGCGGGATCTGCTTGATTATATTTCATATGCACAGGACATACGTAGGTATTCCATATTGCTGTTTGTACATAATGTTATGCAATAATATACTGAAAAAGTTATATGAAATATTTATTTTCAATTTTGTTTACTGCCACAAAAATTACGTGATAATATTATATTTTGGTCATTGATATTGTAGAATATTCTAGGTGACACACGTAACACATTTTTTTAATAATACTTTATTTACAAAAACAAAATTATGTTAATATTTACAATACTTATTAACTAAAAACTGTAATAATGGTTGAATCCTACTCCTCTACTCCATTTATTAAAAAAAAAAAAACAATTTATATAATTGTTTTATTACATTTATCATCGAAATTGACAATTGATTAGAAAAATGTGTATATGTATCGGTTGTCTGGAAGATATTGCTGTCAGCAAACAAACCTCCCATTACACACTTCAATAACATGCGTGTTTTGCTGTTAATCGGGGTCTGACAAGGTTTAATTATATTGGAAGTATACCATAAGAAATTAAATTATATTAACTCTTAGAATTTGTTAATAAATATTAAGGAACTATTTAGAATAAACATTTTAAAATCAGTAAATAAGTCACGATAGCCGTATGGTTGGATGATCGAAATATCGAGTCTAGAGACTAGAGTTCGATCCCTTGGTGATAGGCTCGTACCAAGGGTTTTTTTTCAAAACCAATGTACGATTCATATCGTTGGCTTCGACATAAAGACGGCGACGGGCTCACCACCCGTCACGTTGCCCCAAAAATATCTTCGGTGGAAGGTGGGTTAAAGGAACTTAATTGTCAAGACTAGACCTCTGTCTACGCCTGTATTGTGAATGGCGTGAAGATATTTTTTATGTTATTTAACGATTGTTTTAGAGATTACGTCTATCTAGTATTATCTACTAGTAGTAATGTTTTCGCTAGCAAAACATTAACTAAATACAAATCATTGGACACTTTCATAGAGTAGTTTCCGTCATGTCATAGAGATACGAGTACATATTGATAGATTTACATACATTTATGCTATATATAGCTATAAACAGCCTTTTTCCTAAACAAAAATATTTTTTATATATACTTTTAACTTTGGTGTTTCTAGTTTTAACAATTTAAGTCACTCAGTTTTATGAAAAGTGTAATTTTATAGAAATGAAGAGTAGCCACAGTCTCTCAGCTCTATTCAGACTTCACAAAGATATTATCCACACTATCAAGTTTGTAAGGTAAATTACGACAGTCTCGGCTTAGACGTTCAAGTGTAATTGATTCATTTATTTAGTTAGTGTTCAGGTCAAAGCGGAGAGGTTTGGTCGGTTAAGGAATATTATTGCCAACTTATATTTTTATTATAAATAATAATAATAATAAATATCTTCACGCAATTCCCAATACAGGGGTAGACTAGTCTAAACAATTAAGTCCCTTCGACCCATCTTCCACCGAAGATATTTTCGGGACAACGTATATATATTTTCGTACAAGCCACGATACAAGCCACGAGATATAATTCGTACATAAATAATAATAAATAAATAAATATCTTCACGCAATTCCCAATACAGGGGTAGACAGAGGTCAAGTCTAGACAATTAAGTCCCTTTGACCCACCTTCCACCGAAGATATTTTCGGGACAACGTGACAGGTGGTGAGCCCGTCGCCGCCTTTATGTCCAAGCCAACGATGAAATTCGTACATAAGTTTTTGAAAACTCATTGGTACTGCCACCTGGGGATCGAACTCGGGTCTCTCGACTCGCAATTCCGACCACCCAACAACTCGGCTATCGTGACTTTATTTTTATTCATATAATTTATTTGAAATAAATACACATTTCTAAAATAAAACGATTTTCGATATTTGTGCTTTGCGACGTTTCGGATGCTTTACAGATTCCGTGGTCACGGGAGTTTAGAAGTAAGTATTTTAGATGTGCACTTTTTAATAATGTTTTTATATTAATTCCCAACAGGAATTAATAAAAAATTTCCTCTACGATGTGTTTCGCATGAAGTTTCGATGAACTTTAGCATCATTTGTAGTCATCGTGATTTAAATGGCTTTTGCCTTAATCATCCCCTAAGACACATAGGTACAAAGATTGGTACTAATATCACAAGACATAACACTTGCATCTGCATGAAATAGTTCCATATCGCATGATACTATAACTGTTATTGGATGGTGCCAGACTCTATTTTTCATGGTTTCTGCTATTAAAGCTGAAATTTCAATTACATTTATTTTCAAACTGGATGGAATTGGATGAAATGGACGAGATCCTAACTAACAATGGACCTGATTTTTTTAATTAAAATTTTAGTAACAACAGTGTGAAAGTGATTTTAAAAGTGATATTAGTAACAACAGTGTGAAAGTTTCAAAATAGTGCAAAATAGATGCGAAAGAGGAATTTAAGTAATAATTGTAACACTTGGCGATCCGATAACTAGCTATGTAGGGCTGCGTTAAGATAAGTATGCATATACAATAATAATAATCGTAGAGAGGTTTATCAAAAACTTATGTACGAATTATATCGTTGTCTTGTACATTGCTTTGTCTTGTACGCGGCTTGTACATTGAAACGGCGACGGGTTCACCACCTGTCACGTTGTCCCAAAAATATGTTCGGTGGAAGGTGGGTCGTCGAACGACTTAATTGTCTAGACCTCTGTCTACCCCTGTATTGGGAATGGCGTAAAGATATATACAGAATTTTCGTGAACTAAATGTCTTTTTTGTTACTAATTAAAAACTTTAATACTTAATACTGTTCAAAAAGAATTACTCTATGTTATTAAATTCATAGCTAATATAAAAAGATTTAAGCTACAAATTTCTGCAGCATTAAGTTTATAGCCTTTATGTAGACAGTTACTTATGCGGAAAATAAGGTGCCACAAAATAAGACTAACACAATATGAGGTGATGAAATATTACGTAAGTATATTGTTTTTTATATTCTATAAAATACGTTCAAAATTAACGCTCAGTATTTTTTTCTAAAAATGTTAAACTGTGTCCCATCACTATGTACAATATTGTTTGTATAATAGAAAATAATAATTTATTGTTAAATATTTTATTTAAATGTATGCCAAAGAATATATGTTTGTATGTATGAAAAATTATAATGGTTCTAGTTACATACATCAAATATATATTTTTCTTTTTCTTTTGTTACTGCCGTCAATATTTTACTACCACCTTGACTGGCAGGGAATGCTTTTAGCATTAAGTACGACTGATGTTCCATTACTGTTTTTTAAAGTGAATTAAATAATTAATAAATAAAAAATGTTGTACATAAAAACATTAGAATTGCATTTGGTCAACTTTGCTTTCTGCTTTGCTTTAGTACTATATTCAACCATATTTATTTTGACGTATTATCTACAAAAGATAGCAGATAAATAACATCACTATATTTATGTTATTGGTCAATTATCGCTAATTGGAGGTAAATTTGAGTTTCGAACATAGACGATGGACACACAGATGATAGATATAATTATACTAGTTTCGTATTTGTTTGAATACTAGCGATGTTCATTCGTTCATATTTTTAATACTAGTCGAAGGAATATCTCTCTGGGAGTCTAAAAAATAAATTAACTAAAAGTAATTTTTGGACTCCCATTACATTATTAGTAAAAGTTTTGTATATTATTCGAGGTACGCAAGTACAAACCAGAGAAATAAGCGTCTCACGATACTTAACAAAGTTTGAGTGTATAGTACTTGTTCAGGGAGACGCCCACAACTTTCTTATAGCCCACCTGCGTCCATAAATTTATAACAACGCTTCCTAAAATGTTAATGATATAAACACTTACCGCTTTAATGCAATATTACTGTCCTAACGAAATATTGAAATAAAAAAAATTCGCAGAAATATGTGTGATGTTTGCTTGCTGATTTTAGTTGTTTGTTTCATGAAGAGTTGTTCGTCGGACCTTGTTTGTTAGTATTTTCGGTCGTCGCGGAAAGTCATTTCATTGTCAAAATTGGCGAATTGAAAATATGACATAGTGGGTGGGTCGGTGAATGAAGACCGTGCCTAGAAAGAGAGGGATAAAGAGAGATGAATTCACAAAGTCATATCAGAATCGAACATGTACAATCGTAAGAGTAATTTTTTTACAAAGATTTAAAAGAAAAAAGTTATCTCAGCTCTTGAGTATGCAAATATTGCGGGACGTTGAATACTTAGTTAGTGTTCTCTCGTGCTAAAGAGAAAGGAGACAGTTCATAAAACCTCAGAATCCATCACATACAATAGCGAAATTACATTACAATTGGATTATAAATAAATAAATAAATATGTTCACGCAATTCCCAATACAAGGGTAGACAGAGGTCTAGTTTAGACAATTAAGTCCCTTCGACCCACCTTCCACCGAATATATTTTCGGGACAACGTGAAAGGTGGTGAGCCCGTCGCCGTCTTTATGTCCAAGCCAACTATATAATTCGTACATTAGTTTTTGAAAAACCCACACGAGCCTGCCACCTGGGGATCGAACTCGGGTCTCTTGACTCGATATTCCGACCACCCAACCACTCGGTTATCGTGACTGTTACACAACAATAACATACAATAAAAAATTTTTATTTATCTCCTCGAACAGTCACTGGCGGGGTCCAGAGAGAAGAGATGGCCAAGTGTCACAATCCCTACATATTCTTTCCCCTTCTCCTCCTTCGCATATTTCAAATTCATATTTTTTTCATACACGCACATCAATGTATCCTAGTACTCTTGACCATTCGGTTTTCACTCATCCGTTGAAGGTGCCCAAAGCAAAATAAAAGTAATACAAGAAACCTCCACAATTTATAAGGTTTCACAAGACTTTCAGTCAGCTGAAAATACGACGACGCCATGTTGTCATTGCTGTAAATAAATCCAAATAGACTTGAAAGAGCCCCGCGAGCGTTTCATTACTCGCGTTAATGATTTGCATTAATTTGTATAACGGCGGTGTACGGGAAATCGAGTTAGGAACACAAAACATTCAAGAGACGGTTGTTTTGACTCCGTTTTCATTGGCGATTTTACATTAATTGGAATATTTTGTTGCCGTTTCATTTGAAGATCAATTATTTATTCGTCATTTTCACATTTCAGAAGCATATTTGAAAAATGAAGAGCAACAGTCTCCTTGCAATAATAATTTCAGAGACTTCATTTATCATCACCACAAAGACTTAATATAAGTCCGGCCAATTCCTTAACGGAGAGAGGAAATGAATCAAAGAATGGGCTAGCACAGACGACTGCCTAGCAGGAAATCTATCTCCTGAAGAATTAACAACACTAGGGATTATGACGTCATTTATTTCTGTATATTCGTTCATAGCAAGAAACTAACAGATTGCGGGATAACCATCTCGAAAAATACCAGACAAAAATTCAGCATGCCAGTGACGGGCAGTAGCGTCTAAGGTTCGAGGTGTATCTTCAATCGCCAATCCTCTTGACAAGCGGGGCGATTATGACAAACACTCCTATGTCCTGCAGTGGACTTTAACAGGCCGTTATGGTTATGATACATATAAAATGTAATTTACTAGAATTACTTATAATATTTAAGTACCTGGGCCACCAATTATCGCTTGGTGTCAAAAAATAACGACTTTTTTTATCAACAATGTATTTTTACGCATGTAAACGAAATTTCAGATACAACATTCAGATAAACTTGCAATAAAAATAATTATTAATATTGGCAAAAATGTTGTCAATATATTTTTTATGTCTATATAAGACAACTAAAGTATAATATATAAGTAGATAAAATGTTTACTTCAGCATTATAAGATAAATGTTTACAATTACTTTTTAAAAATGTTGTGTATATTTTCAGATGAAAAATTTCATACAAAGAACAGCATAAAATTGTTAGTGGTAAAGAGTAGAGTCGACTACGCTACTACCAGAGGTCACGCGTAAGGTTAGTTATGAAGATTTATGATTTCAAATGGGTCTGAACAAAACAAAAGAACGCTCTCAAGAATTTCATTCTTTTGTTGGACAGTTTTTTTTAAAGAAAAAGGAGGCAAACGACCGATCGGCTCACCTGCATACGCAGATGATTGTATACCTTGAAACTGCAGGTGAGTTTAAGACTTTTAAATAAAAAAAGATCAATTACAGTGACCAGAATGTAATGTTAAATACAATTAAGTACATATTGACAAACTTACTATTACGTATTAGTATGGTATGACTGTATGTTATTAAAATTAGTGAAAAAGTAACATTTGTATTAGTTGTCAGACTAGAACAACCATGGTTACCATGGATACCTACGAAACAAATTACATGTCTATAATATTGTAGTTTTGAGAAATAAAAATCCCGTTTCTGTGAGTACTACGTTCCTGGTAGTCCTTTGAGAACCACCCGAAGTGACGATAGCCGAGTGGTCGGGTGGTCGGAATTTGAGTCAAGAGACCCCGAGTTCGATCCTCAGGAGGCAGGATCGTACTAATGGGTTTTTCAAAAACTTATGTACGAATTATATCGTTGGCTTGGACATAAAGGCGGCGACGGGCTCACCACCTGTCTCGTTGTCCCGAAAATATCTTCGGTGGAAGGTGGGTCGAAGGGACTTAATTGTCTAGACCTGACCTCTGTCTACCCTTGTATTGGGAATCGCGTGAAGATATTTAGATTTACTTATTTTTATCTATTTTACTGCACGATTGAAATCAGCCTACCGTGTACAAGCTTATCACCTGAGGATAGAAGTCGCATCTCTTGCATCGAAATCGGATCACTCAATTACTCGGCTATCGTGACTACTAAAAATCTTACCAATAACCTGAAATACAATATTATTAAGTAACAGGAGCCCGACAACATCATATAAATCAGCCACTACAATATAAATCTTTTCGTTTGTTTAATCAAACCTTTGGCCTATTTCCAATAAGTGAAACAATTTTAAGAATTTCTTAGGTAGTTCGTGAAATTCGCCGTCATCGTTTAAAGGGGCCTTGTAATAAATTTGCTGCAAGACTTTTAACGCCAAGTTCGAATTACATTTCTTTGTATTATGATCGAATCTTACAAATAGTCGTACCAATAGTGCCCTATTTATTAGGAGTACTATATATTGTACTATTATACATTTAGATGTAGATAATAATATTATAAATGGAAACATTGAATGTTTGATAACGAACGGCTAAACAGATCAGAATGAAACTTGACACACAACCTAACATTTAACACATATCATTCACTTTATTTCGAAAATGTGCACTGTTCTTGACGAACACCTGAAACATTTTGCGTATTTGTTATATTGTGGGTCCGCTAAATAGGGCACTATTTACCCTTGCTTTTCTTCTTCTTCTTCTTTACAGCCTATTAAGAGTACACTATTGAACATATGCCTCTCCTAAAACTTTCCACAGTGATCGGTCCTCAGCCACCTGCATCCATCGACTTCTCGCAATATTTTGCAAGTCGTCGCTCCATCTCGTGGGGGGTCGTCCAACACTGCATTTGCCAGTACGAGGTTGCCACTCGAGAACCTTTCTTCCCCAACGGTTGTCAGTTCTACGAGCTATGTGGCCGACCCATTGCCACTTCAACGTGCTAATCCTTACGGCTATGTCGGTTACTCTGGTTCTGCTGCGGATGTCTCCATTACGGATTCTGTCACGAAGAGAAACACCGAACATAGCCCTTTCCATAGCACGCTGAGCAACTTCGTGCTTCCTCATACGGCCTGCAGTGAAAGACCACGTCTCAGATCCATATGTCATCACTGGAGACCAACCTGTTGAGAGACACTATTGAGGCCATTGAGCATGGTGTTGAGCTCCTCTAGCGATCTTGCAACCAGTACTATGTCGTCGGCAAACCGAAGGTGAGTGATGAATTCGCCATTGATGTTAATACCGTATCCTTTCCAGTTCAGTAGTTTGAAGACATCTTCCAATGAAGCGGTGAAGAGTTTCGGGGATATAACGTCACCCTGTCCACACCTTTCTGCAATTGGATAGGTTTCGTGCTCTGGTTCTGTACTCTGATACACGTAGTAGCCGCATTAAATAGACATCTCAACACCTCGATATACCGAGAGTCTACCTGGCACCGCTGAAGAGACTGCAGCACCGCCCAAATTTCGACAGAATCAAAGGCTTTCTCATAGTCCACATACGCCAGACACAATGGTAAATTGTACTCTTCCGTCTTTTGTACAACCTGGCGAAGAGTGTGTATGTGGTCTATGGTACTATTGCCTCTTCGGAAACCGGCTGGTTCGGGAGGCTGGAAGTCATCAAGTATGCTTCCTAGACGATTCGTAATGACTCTCGAAAACTGTACATTGACGCGGCTTAGAAGCGCTATAGGTCTATAGTTCTTCTATAGGCAGTTATCCCCTTTCTTGAAGAACAGGACTACCACATACTACTTACCCTTGCTACTGAGTGAAATTTACAGAAATATGCCCGGACGAAGTCGCCAGCATAAGTTAATAATTAATAGCCAAGTAGATAATAATTTTTATCAACCTAGAAAGTCGAATATTTAAAAAAAAGTCATGATAGCCTGGTGGTTCTGATCGGAATTAGAGTCAAGAGAACCGAGTTCGATCCCCAAAGCTCGTACTTTCAAAAACTTACGTTGGCGGCATGAAGTTTTTTTTATAAACCTGTGTGTTTTTAAATAACAAGGAAAAATAATTTCTTTCAACTAAATAACTACGCGTATGCTAATGAAAATGTAAAGAAAATTAAGAACAATCATCAACAATCAATTTAGAAAGTTGTTACGGCATCCGCAAATCATATAATATGGTAGTTCTTTCAAGTCTTAATTTTCTATTATCACGATTCTTATAAAACTTACTGAATTTCGTGAGATTGACGTCGGTGGATTGACGTCCGTTAGAAATCCGTTTTGGGGATAAATTAATCACAAAATTGCATGAATGCTCAGGACGTTTGAATGATTACTGTTTTTTTTGGATAATTCATCTAAGTTTTCGCAAGATGGAACGTGCGCAGACTATATTATCGTTTTTCTTTAAACATGAAGTTCTAATGTTCGAAGTTAGTGCACGAGACGTTGGGATATGAGTATTAGAACAGAAACGAAGTTATTTGCTTGTAATATCAGTCATACAAATAAATATATGCATAACATACAAGTATATTTTATTTTATACTGAATGTAGATTTTCCCCAAAAATCGTCACAAAGACTACGTATACGTCAGTCAGTATGCGTATAATTAAACACTTAAAAATGTAAAAGAAGTTTGTAAGTATTGCGAGTGGATTCCCGCTAGAAGCAAACGTTTGTATGATGAATATAAAGGTATGTACTCAAGTCATGCTTGTATTTTATGTATCTATGTAGGCATATATTTCTTTGACGACTTCCGTGGAAGCGTAGCGTTCACACCGGTTTTCATGGGGTCGCCAGCTCTAACGTTCGATTCCCAGTCGGGTCCAATGTAGAAAATACTCTTTCGAAGGTCTGGGTGGGTGTGGTGGTCAAGCAAGCAGCTTAAGCTCTAGTATTATTTTACTTTGCGATCACAACAATGTATGTGTATCTTATGACTATCAGTTACCGACACATATGAGATCGTTCTATTCTACTTTGAATATTTACGATGTCCTAGGAGACAGGGTGCTTGATTTTTACCCTGATCTTGATTTTAACGAATACCCAGGTTTGATCCCCGGGACGGCACTATCAAAATTGTTAGTTCAGTACTGAATTTGTCACAAGCTCGGCGGTGACTGTAAACGCCATGAGGAAACTAGCACGTCTGGGAATTAGTAACAATTTGAGAAAATTTTAATTTTCGCTTATACAGGATAAATAACGCTAAAAGTTTTGCCGCCGGCCTGATATTCAAAACATGACCATCTTTTTACTCACGGGTATAATAAAGGAATCAGAAAAGTCATAAATTAATTTTTAGACAGCTTAAAATTTAAAAATGATTTTAGTTCACTTCGATAACACACATATATATATATAAATATATATATATATATATATATATATATATATATATATATATATATATATATATATATATATATATATATATATATATATATATACATATATATATATATATATATATATATATATATATATATATATATATATACATATATATATATAAATATATATATATATATATGTATATATATATATATATATATATATATATATATATATATATATATATATATATATATATATATATATATATATATATATATATATATATACATATATATATATATATATATATGTATGTTAATTCTCGCTCTCCGCAGTTACACAGTTTTCTAAATTGCATATTGTCTAATATTTATCCAATTTAATTGATTATCTTGTTCAAAAAAAAAACAATGAACCATAAAAGTAACAATGAAATTTAATTTTTCATTTTGTTTTATAAGAGATTTTATGGCTTATATAAAATTTTTATTTTTTTCTCTAAATTATCACTTTAATGTTAATTCTCGCTCTCCGCAGTTACACCATTTAGAAGAAAAATTAAGTGTCTGAGACTAAACGAGTAGGTGGTGTGCCCAAAAGCGGGATGTATTTGTTTAGGACTCCCTTTGTTTTAACGCTACAGGCAAGTACTCAAGTTATAAAAGCGCTCGAACTTTATTTCTAGAGTTATAGCTATATATCTACAGCGTCCGTATGTTTGTGTCCGAAAAACTTTAAAAGTAGTCGATGGATCGACTAGAAATTTTGACAGGTAATTGAATTTTACCTAGGAGTGTTTGCAATCTGAATTTCCCACGGAAAAACTATCGCATTAAAGGTGTGTAATTTATATTGTAGATTACCATGGCAACCAAGATTATATTCTGATAAATGACATTCTCCCCGTCAAAGATTAATATTTTTACTAATTTTAATTACAGGCAAAGCCACAGCAAAGCGAATGGGGGTAAATAATAATAATTTTCTCGAAATGTTGCTTTGCAATCCTTATTTCAAAGGTTGGGAAACTGCGTTACTGTTATGAGTAGGTTATAAACCCCTAATAATAAAATATTGTTTTAAATATAAAACATATAAAAGGGATACCACTTTTTTCCATGACTGCCGTAAGAGGCGACTTAAGGAGAAGTCTAAGTACCGTACCGGCGACTAAAAGACGATGGTGGGATAACCAACTGGAGAAAATCATCATCGTAACAAAGAACTGTAAGAGTCCACTGCAGGACAAAAGTCCTTTCACGCTTGACCTCGCACTGTAGATGCTACTACTCTTCATCGGTGTACTCAACTTTGGCACAGCGATCGCTAGTCCTCTTGCTAAGGGGTGACTTTCATAATAAATACGAATACGTGAGACACCTTTGTGGATTATTTTGTAGCTATATACGTATGTACGTAATATAAATGTTCGATGCCGCTTGGCACACGGTACGATTATACATTTCTCTTCTATAGTGTCGTAAAAAGAAACTGAAGAAATAGGGTTTATTTCATGGACTGTGTGTGGCAGATGACTTGTTGTATGAACCATCAATTCAAATATCCTCCTACTATTCGGGAATGCGTGTGATTGTTAGAATTAATATTATTATTTGTTAAGATAATGCAAAGTTATATGTAGGATGCCTTCTATACCTACTTCGGTTATAAAGCAGAGTAAATTATTGTTGTAAATGAATAAGAATTTTAATATAAAATCATATATTGAGGTGTTCGTTCTGCTTCGAGGTATTATACGGAATCATATAAAAAAGTGTTTTTTGAATGCGTTTGAAATTAGGAAAGATTAAAAGTTAATCAAAATAAAAACATTTATTTTGGCAGTAGAACTCTCGTGTATATCTTAATTTCTTATTTTATAGAAAAACAAAGGGCTGTTGATTTTTTAATAGTAAAATAAAGAAGGATATACAATGGAATGAAACAAAAGAGTCTTGAATTTTCGTTTAATCATAATTTTCAACATGGTTAATTTTTATTTTGTACCTTAGAAGAAAATCATATTTCGCCGGTCACACTTAAGTTTTTATTTACATATTTTACAATTTTAGTATACTTATACATATACGTATATTTATATAAATCTACGCATACATCATGCTCAAGACAAGGTTGTCTGTACGATATTCTCTAGTTATAATCCGTATAATGTACATTGTACATTGTTAGAGATAAAATTAGTCTAACAACCTCCACTAAGTAAATATATGTAAATTATTGCGTTTTCTCTCGTCTATACATGCTTAAATATTTTGAGAAACTATGACTGTTACTAGAATACAATGTTTTAGCGTTGGTTTTCCTTTGGCCGTGGCCTTGTGGATCATGATTTTATAGGACATAGTAGTACAAGCTTATAAAAGGAGCGAGATGAAATACGATACGATGTAGGTGAATGCAAAGAGCTTAAAAGATGAAGCTAATTCAAAATGTAAAAAAGTTTCTTTCAAATGAAATTTGGTCGAGCTTATAAAAATATTGGTCCTTATATGGAACTACCATCTATGAAACAACAAAGGCTTAATCGTTTGATGCTGAAAATTAGATGAGTATTAATAAGAGATAAGTGATTACATCAGACCAGACACGTGTTTACAGAGAGAGACGTGTATTCATTGTTGAAGCAGCAAATTTTATTTAAACACGTATCAAGAAAAACCTCGATGAAAAGCGCTTTATGGCTGGCTGTTAGAAAAGATTTAGCTAATTAAATAAATGTTTTATTGATATCAGGTTGATTTTCTTATAGAGTTTTAAGTAAGCTATTTGCTTATGTATTTAAAAATAATAAAAAAGAAATAATTTTTCTCTTTGAACCGTAGTGGTTCAGAAAATGCAGTACTAATATACCTTTTCTCATTTCTTGTATTAGATTAGAGGTTTTTATCTTTAAACAATTTTCCATACTGGGGTAAGCATAGGACCAAATAATGAAGTACTTTCGACCCATTTTCTATCGGAGTGAGATTAGAGGTGACTACAAAAGATGACAGAGAAAATATTATTAAATGGTTTACTACATATTTTCATATAGAAACACTTTCATTTAAAAATGTGCCTAACATATGATAAATAAAATAAGCTCACAATCCCCCAAATGAATATTTTCTACACACAGACTTTGGTACTGCGATCATTAATTTTCTAAGAAATTTTGTAAAAATCTAATAACTAGAATGGAAAAAGGATCTGTTAGGAGAATATTATTATTCTTGTTTAAAATAAAGAACCAAATATTATTATTATAATTCATAGTGCTTAAAACGACAAAGTTTATAAAAACTCAAGTTTGTAATATTATTTTTAAAATAATATTTAAAAATAATAGTCTTTAGAACATTACTCAAATTAGATTTTTATTGTAGGACTCTTTGAAGTGAAGTGATAATTTAGAGAAAAAAAGAAAAATTTTATATAAGCCATAAAATCTCTTATAAAACAAAATGAAAAATTAAATTTCATTGTTACTTTTATGGTTCATTGTTTTTTTTTTGAACAAGTTAATCAATTAAATTGGATAAATATTAGACAATATGCAATTTAGAAAACAACCCATGTTATGAGTATGTAACGGTTTACAGTAGTTAACGCAAATAGATAAAAATAAAATAAAATAAAAAAAATAAAAATTAAAACCATCAAATTCATAAACTTTTACGTTGCTTGAGTTGAAATTTGCGACCTACTTCGTGAATATTCGATATATTTTAGGAATTTCATAATGGAGGGATCGTGACACTTGGCGATCTGTTCTCTCTGGCTACCCCGTCAGGGATTATGCGTGAAGATAAGTAAGTAAGTAAAATGTTGTTTATTATAAAATGCTATTCATCGGTGTAAAAAGTATCTTCTTATTAAATTTATAATATCATTTTCGCTGCTTAGCCATGTAAACACTACAAGTGGACTTGTAGATTAAGTTTTATCTTTACAACTTATAAATTACTATTGAAATTTTTAGAATAATAAAAGGAAAAAAATAAATGAATTGAAAGTAAGAATAAGAAAAGGACCTGTAAATTGTAGCAGGATTATGCTACTAAATAGAAAAGGTTTAATTATCGATAAGCTACGGCCAAAAAGCCATGGAAAACATCGTTTCTGTAACTGCCTACATTTGAATATTGTCTTTTACGATGTTACAATTTTAACGCTATTCTACCGTAAGTATGTAATAAAAAAGCTTGTAACGAGATTTGTGCGAGCCAACAGCGTTGAATTACCTATATAAGCTATATTCATTTAATTCTACAATGTAACTTTGATGACAATGTCATATAAAAGGGTAACAAAATACTGATTGTTTAAAAATGGTAGTTAGATATTAAAAATCATTTGTTTTAACACCAAATAATTTTTACAGCTCTACTCATTTACCTATATTGGGGTAGTCAGAGGGGTAGAGGAGGAATTTAGTACTTTCGACTTATATTTAATGGGGGCTAATTTGAGACAACGTGACAGGTTATAAGCCTGTGGCCTTCTAAGAGTTCATGCTAACAATAATCGTACATATTAATAAAATTACGCAACATAATATTAAGATAAAGATAGATATTTATATCTAAATCCATAATTCGAATATAAATATTTATCACACAAATATTTGCCTCAAGCGGCATTCGAACCTAAAAACCTTAAAGTTCGAAGGCAGGGTGCGCCAACATGATTATTAGGTCTTAGTTTTAACAACAACAAATTAGTAAACACTTTAACATTCATTTTTACTTATTCCACATTTATGTTATGCTATGTTATTCCACATATATGTTTAAAGATGAAGTTCCACCGAGAGACAACAATCGTGAGTATTCAAAAAATTAATAATTATATGGAAAATGAAAAACTGAAACAAAAGAATCTGAAGAGAAACTAATTAAACAAAAAAAAATAAGGTCGTCGAAATCAGGAAGTTATATATAAACCTACATATAAAATATTTGCAAAAAAATTTGTGTACAAATATTAAAATCCATATAAAAAAAGGAGAAAACGGATCGAAAACTTAATATATGATACTAACTCAGACTCACACTACCACTTAAAAAAGTATATTACTTAAGTATTTTTTTATCAAAGCAATACTAAGTTATTATGTTACCCATTTATATGTATTCATTAAAAAATGTATGCAATAAAAAATTTAATCTTATTGTAACTATCTATTTAACCAGGTACCTATGTCTGAGCGTACGTTAGATATTGGTGTTACAATTGTGTGCTTTAACAAATAACGCTATTTAAAAAAAACATGCATTATATTGTCTGTTGTTTATAATTTTGTTAAACAGACAATTCTTACTCACTATGATGTCGTAATCATCGATATCTGTTTTTACATGACATTACAGTTAATTTTCCTTCGGAAATTTAATAGGCATATATCTAATTCAACTTCTATTACTACTTAATATTTGATTTAAAATCTTAATTACAAAATAAATGTAAATAAATTATAAGAACCTGAATAAAAATGAATTATATAGAAAAATTAACTAATAAAAAATTATCTTTCATCAATGATGATTTAATTAATTATTGATGTTATCTGTGTATAATAACAAAATTTATATTCAGTTTATAAGATATTCTATGGATGAAAATAATATTTATGTTGTATAAAAGTAAGTTCCAAAAAATTCCACCTTTATTTGCTTTAAATTAAACGCTCTAATTAGAAATAAAGTGATCAGTTGCATTTTTATGTTTATCTAGCGGAACACTAGCCCTAAAATCGACGTAATGCAATTGCATCAGAATCTATAATTATATAACAATATTTACATTTTAAATTAATTAACAAACGCATCTATATATCAAACATTTAAATATTGAATTTAAATACAAGCTAATATTTCTAAAACGAATAACATTACTAATGAAGCATTAAGCTGGAAACAAATCTAACACGATGTTTTAAGCGTGTTTTAAGAGCTGCGTAGTAATTTCTTAACTATAATTATTTACTTTTAATATAGTGTATTATTTTGTTTTTAATTAATCAAACTTGATGAAACTTCAAAAATTGATGCGATTGTTTAAAAATTCCCAGCTGATTATATCTTTAAAAGTTATACAATATTCACTTTAAAATCTGTATACGAGTTTAGCTAATTTAAGTAGAATTCGCTATTACCTGAGTACTTGATTGATATATTACATCGCATCTTTGTGTGAACACAATGTATTATCTTAATCACTCACTAAATCTAGAACTAATTGTTTCAACTTTCGCCGGGAGCTTGGTCCGAGGGCTCGTCGATTGTGGATCAGCTCGGCTGTTCGTCACTCTCGCGGTGGACTAAAACACGGACTACTGTAGGTGGGGCTGCCGGTGGTGGGGCCGCATCGGGGGAGGCTTCTGTCACCAGAATGCTGACCGAACTGGTCCCGTGCGGTGACGGTGTACGCGCACGGACGGGTGTTGCCGCTCTGCGTGCAGAATTCCGCCGTGACATCAAGCGAAGTGAACCTTTAATAGGTTACAGTATATAAAACATATTAAACAGTGTTACTTTATAAAATATTGTCTAGCGGTAAACGTATTTTTTGAACGTTTATATTGCACAAAAGCAACACTGATAAGAGCAAATTATAACATAATTGTAAGAAATAGTATAATTCAATATATTTTGAACGTTTAAAATCATTTTAGTGCAGAAGTAAAATGGATTTTGTTTTCAGTTTCTCTTATTTCTTAGGTCTCCTAACATATTAAAATAAAATTACAAAACCATAAATACAGACTAAAACTAGAATCCAAATAATTAAAGATTCAGTTACGAAAAAACAATTACAGAGGCTTGTTCATATACATTTTAAAAATATTTTAAATGTTCGTTTTTTAAAATAATCTTCTTACTGTACCATTACATAAAATAAATTCATTGAAGGGTCTGTCCATACTTACCACAATGGGCTTGCGATTTGGAGAGCGCTGTAGTGTATGGTTTTATAATATAGAGAATACAATCATAACGTAAAAAATCTTATATTAAAATATATTAATACTGATATTAAAAGAATATAGTAAGGGAAACAAGCAGCTTATGAATATGATAAGAAGCAGTCAGAAAAGTAGATACGGAGAGAGAAAAAGAAAATGAAATAATCGAGGACCACTCACTAAGAAATTGAGCTGGCTGTTGGCGGTCCTCCTTTACTCTGCTCTCAATTTGTTTTTCTGGGATATGGCAGATTAGATCACAGTCAGAAAAATAACTAACTTATATTACAATGTCAAACTAATACAATCTACTTTTATTTCTATTTTATTTACTTAAAAAGATATCTCACACAAATTTCATGCAGACTTATTTAATTAAGGCTGCTTTCTTCATGCTGGTCTTATGATCTATTTATATAAAGGACTTAACAATCAAGACGAACAACATTCATGCAAAAGAACTAAACACTGAAACCTGTAAATTAAAGTACATTACACATTATTACGAACCAGACGTTAAAGGTAAGCGTTTTTGGGTACACTCATAAATTCATTTGAATGTAAGCCAAATATAAAGTGAACGATAGCATAGTTTCGCTGATAACAAATGAATTTATTCATGAGAAGCTTTCCAATAAGTACGTTGAAAGTGAAATAGCAAAGATGTAAATATTGTGTATTTATCTCAATTTAATTGCACTACGTATATCCATAAAGAATTTACGTACTGAAATATTCTGATCAGTAAATTGTTTTATTTATTTAAATATGACGCTCTTAAAAATTTGTACACACCATGAAAGGGTATATAGCAATTTGATTGATTATATATATATATATATATATATATATATATATATATATATATATATATATATATATATATATATATATATATATATATATATATATATATATATATATATATAAAGTAAGTCACGATAGCCGAGTGGTTGGGTGATCGGGATTCGGAGTCAAGAGACCCGAGTTCGATCCCCAGGTAGCAGGCTCGTACCAATAGGTTTTTTTCAAAAATTTAGGAGGAATTATTTAAGTCACTATAGACGAGTGGTTGGGTGGTTGGAATTTCGAGTCAAGAGAGCGAGTTCGATCCTCAGGTGGCAGGTTCGTACCGATGGGGTTTTCAAAAAACTTATGTATGAATTATATCGTTGTCTTGGACATAAAGACGGCGACGGGCTCACCACGTTGTTCCCGAAAAATATCTTTGGTGGACGGTGGGTCAAAGAGACTTAATTGTCTAGACTAGACCTCAGTCTACCCCTGTATTGGGAATTGCGTGAAGATAAAAATAATAATAAGTAGGAATTATATCGTTGGCTTGGACATAAAGACGGCGGACTTAATTTTCTAGACTTCTGTCTACCCCTGTATTGGGAATGGCGTGAAGGTATTTTTTATTTCAATCAAGTATGTTATAAATTAACTAATGAATTCTTTTATTTATTTCGTTTTGTATTTTTATTAATATATTTTTAACCAAATCTTATTATACTACATAGACATACTTTTTTTATTTATTGTATAGTTTGTGAACTGAACAACTAATGTTACTTCCAATATGTATATATATGAGGTAAAGTTAAAATTTTTGACACATAAAAGTTGCTTCCAGCTTTTTGGTCGTTGTATTGTATTTAATTCGTATACATTTCTTTTCCATTACGAATAATTCATTGACATTAGTGATGTCACCCCACAGTACTTGTTTACAGCACATTATGACGCATTCTTGTGGATTTTAAAAGCAAATAAGCCAAGCTGAGTTTTCCTTATTAAATATAATTACATATATATTTCACACCAAAAATTTCTTATTCAGTATTCAATTTAAATAATCAAAATACTGTTTGGTATTAAATTATTACAGAATTTTCAAGCACCTCTATTAAGAAATTATAGATCCGTTAACCGCTACCAAACATTTTAAATAACTTATTGCAAAGCTTCGGCGCACATAAATCTAACCACTAAAGGAAGAGACACGAAAAGCAAAACATTACATATGAACCTGCTCGTTTCGGGCCGATATCTTCGTCTACAGCGTCCTGATGACGGAGAAACAAAGGCAAACCATATGCAGACCTTCTTCGTGGTGGCGCAGACTCTGACCCACTCGGCTGTAATATATAAATATGGTACATAAAAAGAAACAAGAAAAGCTTACCGAATTACCAATACTAAAGGAGTTTTAGATAATTTTGTCCCTTCACCGGTGAATAGTGGAGCTGTATTAGATCCACACAGTGATACAAAAAATGTCTTGGTAATTTTTTTTTATTAACTGGTTATTACTTAAATATCAACCGTGTGATTATTACTTAAATATCAACAGGAAATCAACCGTGTGGTAACGGCTTAAGAATATTGCCTCTCACTTTCTTCCCGTGGGTGTCGTACGAGGCGACTAAGGGAAACAGCCCTGAATATCGTAATGGCAACCGATAGATGGCGGCATAAAATAATCAGACCGAAGATGGGCAGCAGCGTCTGAGGTGTGAGTGGTCTGGTATTGCGATCGCCAACCGTTTGCCAGGCTTGGCGATTATAGCAAATTCTCCCTATGGGAGAGGCCTAAGTCCTTCAGTGGACCTTAACAGGCCGCTATGTATATAAATTTCAGTTGGTAAAATATATCTGTACTTTTAAGAAACTTGTTAAACCCGACTAGGTGATTCTTTTTTAGATAATGAGGCTTAGGGTAGCATAATAATGCTTTGTCCTTTAAAACTCTAGAATGAATTAAAGAAGATAATCTTTGGGAACATTTTTCTAAACAATTCCATACATTACTCTTCAGTTTATCTAGGCTTACTTGTTCACCAGGAGCAGCGCCCGGTAGTAAAAGAAGCGGCAGGTTTAGCCAAGCTCCTCCCAATTCGCTCAAATCAGAAGCGTCCGAT
The DNA here is from genome assembly GCA_029286605.1 of Sericinus montela. NCBI lineage: Eukaryota > Metazoa > Arthropoda > Insecta > Lepidoptera > Papilionidae > Sericinus > Sericinus montela. The sequence goes on along the minus strand of JAGSMR010000094.1, from coordinate 2,169,982 downwards.
GCTCTAGAGGATTTTCTACTGGAGGCGTGTGACCCTCTTCGAACGTGCAACAAGGCACTTAGCCGACCTCCCCAACCACCGCCCGGTGACCACTTCGTGCTTTCCTCATCGTTTGATGGACTACGATTTTTACGTCTGAAATTTATTCTTATGTTACACTATTTTTAAATTTAATGATATCATCTATTATTCTTGTTTTAATAATTGTTAGTTTGTTGTTTGAAATCTAATTAAATCACTAGTTTAGCATTCACCCAAACTTAATGAAATCACTGGGCCATAATGAGAAATTATATAGTTACATAGTTTTGAAACTGTCTGGTGTCAACTTTTGTTAGTACTTGGTAAAAAATTCTTACTTTACATATTCTCGCCAAGTTCGTTGTATCGTGCGTGCCGCTTTGTCTTCTCTTTTCCATATCCTAGTGGAAGACACTATCTCTAACTCTTTTCTAGTTGGGAACTGTTTCTTAAATTTAATATCCATTTGTTCTTGAAGTTGCCTAAATGTTTCTGTTTCTTCCACGTGACCTAACACATGCTTAACCAACGCATGAAGGATATCTAAACAATGAATCTTGTTTCCTCTCGCTATAGGAAGATTAAAACTAACTAATGCCACTGTGTTTGGCTTCGATATACCTAATGGGGGATCTAGAGATGCTATAAAGTCTGATAATTGAGCAAAACTTATAAATTGTGTGGCATGCGGATCGTATCTGCAAAAATACACAATATTAGATAAATTAACGTAAATATGAAAAATACGAAATGTGAAGTACACTTACTTGGACCATCTGATATAAAACATTTCAAGATCATCTTCGACAATGCCAATTTCTTCTTCCTGATGGGCTTGATTGAAATTCTCTAAGATAATGGCGATGTACATGTTTATTACAATCATGTAACTTATGATAATAAAAGACGTGAAGTATGTTATTGCTAAAAGTGGACTTCCACAATTACCGTTGCTATGTCCTATATCACCTAATTCACAGTCAGGAGGTTGAATCATAAGCGATTCAAGTACATCATTCCATCCAGCGGAAGTCATAAGACTGAAAAATATCATGTATAAAAATATAATATGGCCTTAAAAATGTGTCTTAAGTAAATATGAAAAATTCTTACCGAAAAAGTAACTGCATACTTCTACCAAATGTTTGGAAGTTAACTATATCATCCAAAGCGCCCTGCTCTTTGACGTGGCCAAACACCGACATACCAATAATGGCATATATGAATGTAATTAAAGCGAGCAAGGCACCTATGTTAAAAAGAGCAGGAAGAGATACTACTAACGCAAATAGAAGTTTCCTAATACCCTTAGCGGCCTGAAAGTAATAAAAACAGCTTTCAATTACAGATACTATTAATTTATAAAAAAAAAACACATTTACGATTTCAGAAACATTTACAAACTCGGATTTTTTAGGTTATAACTGAACTTTTTTTTTGGTTATAACTACATACGGCAAGTCTATTAACAATTTCAAAACAGGGCTGCACTTTGTACTTACTTTAATCAGTCTTAAGATTCTCCCAATTCGAAAAACACGAACGACTCGCAGTAACGTGGGAGATATGGGGAGATCGATCATAATATCCTCCATAACAATGCCTAAGATAGAAGCTAAAACTAGAAGGAAATCAAAAACGTTCCACGGCACTGTGAAGTAATGGTATCGTAGACCGACAATTTTAACTATAGCCTCTGAAATAAAATACACATACATAGTTAATTATTAAAATAAAACTGCACAAACTTCATTTCCAGCATGAAAACAGACAATGGTCAAAAGTTACATTAATTATTTAGGATTTATTACTCCTTTCCTTTGTTCCTTTATTACCCGTTAAACAATAATCCACTGACAGTTTGTACGACGTTAAAGTATTCGAATTATTAAAAAAAATTTAAAATAAAAATGAATTCGAGTGATATATCTTCTCCGGTGATATATCTTGATTCGACAATGGAATAAATTTTAATTCATTATTTGAATGTAAAAAAGATATATTCGTTTAGATCTTAATTCAAAAAAACAGCCATGAAATGAAGATTGTAGCAAAGATTCTTAAAATTGTACTAGAAGGACAAACAAATGACCGAGTTTGTTTTCAACATAGTAAAAACTTACCTAAGCCGAAAACGGTCGTAAAAAATGCATTACTAACTTCTAAAACAAAGAAAACAGAATGTGGCTGATCGTAATGTTCTATACCCATTGTAAGCATATTAAGAAATATGAGCACAAATATTGCTATTTCGAAACGACGAGAATTCGATAAGTCATAAAACATAGCCAGAAATTGATTCCGCGGTCTTTTTATAACTTTTTGTGGCTTTTTTCTTCCTAACTTTTTCATAGCTGTATAATAATGTTTTTGGCTTTCTGTGAGAAACATTTCTAATACACCGCCTTCATACTGTAACAAAATAAATGAAATGTATACCCGATAGCTAAATTTACTGCATTCTTTGATACATTTTGGATTAATAATTACCTTTTTTTTGAGCATATTAAAATTATCTATAATTACTCCTATAAATAAATTCAAAGTAAAAAAAGATCCACAGACAATAAAAATGATAAAATATATATAGGCATAAATATTAGCTTCTCTTGCCGGTTGCAAATCTACTCCTCGTGCGTCTACAGCATCAGCCATGACTTCCATCCAACCCTCAAAAGTTGCAACTTGAAAAAGAGCTAAATAGGCAATGCCTACGTGATCGAACGATATCTTGGAGTTAACCCAAGAGAAGTTATTATAGTAACATTCCCATTTGTCATTAACCACCTGTAAAAAGTTTATCATAGTTAATAATTGCAGTAATATGACAATTAACAAATCAATTTCGAGACTGCAACATACCTCCAAGGGTAATAATTCTCCTTCATCATCAACGCATTTAAAGAATTTCCCACCAAAAAACTGAACACCCATTATCGAAAAAATTAACCAGAATACTAAACACACTAATAAGACATTGAAGATACTCGGGATTGCGTACATCAAAGCATTTACAACTATCCGCATGCCTTGCCATCGAGATATTGCTCGTAGTGGTCTTAAAGCTCGCAATGTTCTTAAGGACCTGAGTACTTTTAGATTTTCATTTTCTTCTATTAATAAACTAAATACGGAAACCTGCAAAAATTACCAAGTTATTACTTGATGCATAAGTGTCAAATCAAAAACGAATTGAACTAAATACTCACAAATACTATAGTGAAGTCCAAAAGTGTCCAAAAACTTGTAAAGTATCTGAAAAACCCCAGGGCTATCCATTTGAGAAACATTTCAATTACGAATATCATGCAGAACCCCAAGTTCGTCCAATAAAGAATTTTCTTCAGTGGAATGTTCTTTTCCAAATGAATATCTTCGAAACAAAGAGTAATACTGGACGCAAAAATCAGAACTAGGACGAACCATTCAAATGCTGGGGTATCAACGTATCGTAAAACAAAAGTACGAATTAGCATCCACCGTTGGCCAAGCCTAGTTTGAATGCATGCATCCCAACACGAACATCTGAGAAAAATTATAACTAATTTACTATCATAAACAACTATTAGGAATTGTCCCATAACAAAACTGTATTTATAGCTATGTGTAGAATTTCTCAATTAGTTGAGTTTGGAAAAACATTGTACACTTAGTAATTATAAATATAATAAAATTTATTGTACTAAACTGAACAGTTTACATGTTTTTGTGTCGCTAAAGTTGGCGTTATTTTGACTTGTTGTATTATCTCATTACTTTATTAAAATTTAACTAAACAAAATTTGACAATATGCTAAAAAAGTAAAAACAAATAATATTAAAATGTTTAAATATTAAAATATACAATAAATTAAACTACAAAACGAATTACATCTCGTGCATTACTGTGATCCCAAAGTAGATAAAACAATTGTATTATGGAATCAGAAACAAAAGGTAATCACAAAAATCCAAGCCTTAGGCAGAAAAATTATAAAATCTTCATTTGCACGTCAGGGATCTTAGAACAGGTGACACTTTAAAATAAGCTGTATATGCCACCCAATCGGAGGCCGTCGTTTATGTGTTTGTTATAATAGCGTTCATCATGTATTAAGTTAAATAAATAAAATAAATAAATAAATATCTTCATACAATTCCCAAAACAGGGGTAGACAAAGGTCTAGTCTACACAATTAAGTCCCTTTGGCCCACCTTCCACCGAAAATATTTTCGGGACAACGTGACAGGTGGTGAGCCCGTCGCCGTCTTTATGTCCAAGCCAAGGATATTATTCGTATGTAAGTTTTTGAAAAAATCATTGGTATGAGCCTGGGGATCGAACTCGGGTCTCTTGAATCGAAATTCCGACCATCCAAACCATCGGCTATCGTGACTTTTTTGTATTAACTTGTATTAAGTTAAACATTATAAAATTAATTTAATAAAAGTTTTCTACACATACGCTTTGTAACATTGACGAGGAAAACAATCTTGAGGTACTTTTGGTTCCTTTCGCTTCCCAAACCCAGGAAATTTTCCCATTGCATCGATATACTGGCCTTTAGAATTTTTTCTACCACCTATTGTCAATTCGTCTACATATGATACTAAAGTTTGCCAGGGATGCTTCATATCTTCTTCTCCAGGTCGTTTTATTGCTTCTCTATTTAAAACACTGGGCATGTCCTTTCCTTTCGTTTTTGACTTTTCTGGTGTAGTCCGACTAGACATTTGAGCCATTTCGTACTGTTCATTTTCATCTAAAATCAGTAAGATTTTAAGCATAAAGTAAATATCATTTTAAAGGTATAGATTCTCTGCCTATGAGTTGTCTGGCACAGACACTCTCTTACTCATTTCTGCTGCCAAATAGCAGAGTAATAACAGTTATTTTTCGATTCGTGTGACATATGCAGCCAGTGTAATTACGGACAATGAGACATTCCATTTGAGTCCTACGAGGCGATAAAGTATCTGTAACCCTCTTCGATTTAAGATGTATGCAGGTGCTATATTTACTTACTAACAAGTAGGCTTTTAACTTGTTTTAACCCAAATAAAAAGAACAAAGAATATTTTTATGATACTTTAATTTTTTTTTTTTACCTTTCGAATCTGATGGTTGCGTATGATAACCTGATGACGTCTGATTTAATAATCTTTGCGCGACAATTTGGTCTGTTGTTGAAGAGGATTCATCCAAATTTTCTTTAGAATCCTCTCTAATGCTTGTAATTTTATGTTCAGTAGCCAAATCACGTACATCTTTCAAAGTTTCTTGGCTGCCGTGATTGAAATTGTTTCCGGCTTGGTATAGATGTGGATATGCGAAGTCAGAACCGACAGAAATTGGCCTAAAATTAGGAGTAGAATAAATTTATTTTAACTGCTATCATTATTGTTAGTTTTATTATTATTATAAGTACCTGTTTAAAGCTTCTTGATAACTATGGCTGTAAATATTGTCATGGGGAAAAAGCATAGTTTCTTGTATGGATGATGAGAATCTTTGCTCACTGGGTATGGATGCTTTTTTTTCTTTAATGGCGCGTTGTTGTAACATAAATTCATTAACTAGCTCTTCTAATTTAGATTTTTTTTCAGTCTCTTTATTCCTTGATATAAGGAAACCTTTTTTTCTTACTATAGAACGTATTCTATCAAAACTTTTAGCAAGTTTTGAGTCCTCACCAACTTCCTATGAAGAAAGTGAAAAATTTGTTTTAGTGTGGTAATTAGATTTCAAATTAAAATTGTCACAATTTTAAAATAAAACATAACAACTGTACCTCTTTTCTATTTTTGAGCTCCTCGCTATTAAAGCTATTGAGCAGCAAGGCAAGGAAGAGGTTGAGCACCATAAAATTTCCCATAACTAGCGCGGGTAGAAATATGAAGAAACAGCTTTCTGCACCACTCGCTTGTTCAGCGCGCATGCAGTCCCATAGTGGTTCAATCCATTCACCACACAAGATTCGAAATATCATCATAAATGAGTGAAAGAAATCATTGAAGTTCCACCTTTAAAAGTAGTTTAAATGAGAATTCATGGATATAATTGGGCTGTTGTGTCAGACAATTTATTTACGCTTGCTTTACTAGAGTGCTAAACTTTTGTGGTTTGTACGTTATAATTAGTCGATATTGACAACAGCATTGCATCTTGTGCATGTAAGAATCTAAGAACCTCTTGCTGCCTGCGAGTCTTGTGAGAGATAATAAAAGCAAAAGCTTTAAAAAAATTAATGGCTACAGTTAAGCTGGGATAACCATCTTAAAAAATATCAAGACTAAATAGACTATGGGCCATCGATGAACAGATTGTGCTAGAGCGTCTGAGGTGTGAACAGGTCGAAAGGTGACTGCTACTGCGATTGTTGTCTCTTACCCACGCGTGACGAGAGTTAAGATACGAAAAGTTAAATATTTGTTGCCAATACTTAAAATTTTGAGTATAAATGACGTTACATCTTTAGATACGGTATATTATCTTAAGGTGTAACATCATTTATACATAAAACTTTTTATTATTTCAAAAAATATCTTCACGCGATTCCCAATACAGGGGTAGACGGAGGTCTAGAAAATTAAGTTGTTTCCACCCACCTTTCACCGATATTTTGGAACGTGACAGGTGGTGAGCCCATCGCCGTTTCTATGTCCAAGTTGACGATATAATTCGTACATAAGTTTTTGAATGAAACATTGGTACCATTGGTGCGAGCCTGCCACCTGGGTATCGAACTCGGGTCTCTTGACTCGAAATTCCGACCACTCAACCACTTGGCTATTGTGACTTCCTTATATTATCCTTATTTTCTAAAATTATGTCCTTTAGTTGAAGACTTTAGTACTCTAACAGTTCAGCAGACTAATTAGGTAAGCAGCACAAGAGCAAGGATTGATGATGACTGATTGTCAGGTTATTAATGAGTATAGGACTTAAATACTCGCCTATGCAATTACTTAAAACCTAATGTTATTGTTTTTTTTTCTGATATAATATTAGACTACTTTTTCAAACATATTGTTTAAACATTGGAAACACTGCCAGAAGTTGATTATGATACTAAAGATGGAGACTTTTTGCACGAGATTAAAGCCTTAGGATTCTCAGAATACCAAGGTGAAGCAGAGGGTTGAATGAGGATTACTTTTCATACGGCCAATAAGGAGGTCGTCTTACTATCACGTCCTACCGGTTTCACTACCATGTAAACGTTATTCTTTTTGAAATACTTCGTCCAGCTTATCTGATGTTTCTCTTCTTTTATTTGTCCACTTTTAAACACTTCTCAACTAAATATTAATAGTATTTAGGAGTTTTTGTAAAATAAATAATGTGTTAATGTTTTCTCTCATTACATATTATTGATTATTTTTAAAATATAACTAAAAAATATTTGACATCATACAAAAGTAAATTACAACTATTTCTTAAAACTCAATTTGTACATACCTGGGTACAGGATCTGGATCAAACTTTTCGGGAGTGTATGATTTAGAAAACAACTGCATACCGATAACAGCGAAAATATATATGACTATCACTAAAACGAAAGTCAAGTTACCAAGAGCACCGATTGTTGATATGATTATACTCAACAACACTTTCATTGTAGTCCATGATTGAGCTAACTTTAGCACTCGTAACTAGAACCAAAAATATTTATTAATAACCTTGTATACGTATATTAAAACACAAAAACTAAAACAATTAAAAACTTATAGTTCTCACCAAACGAAGTCCTCTTAAAACCGATAAGCCATCAACAAGCTCAAATATTAGATCTAGAAGACTCGCTGAGACTATTATCAAGTCAAAAATATTCCAACCACAAGAAAAAAAATCTTTACTCATCGCCATCACCTTCATAATACATTCTAAAGTAAATATTGAAGTGAAAACCTGCAATTTTAATATGCTGGTTGAATGAATAATTTAGAAAAGTAACAATTAAATAACAACAAAAAAGGTATTTTATACCTTATTTCCTATATCTAATGCTTGCCTAACATTCTCACTCATCCCGTGATGTTCAAGAGCAAGAAAAAGTGTATTTAGTACAATACAAGTGGTTATAAATAATTCAAACAGTGGATCTTTTACGATTCCATACAAGCCATTTTGAAACTGTAGCCAACCTTCGTAGTCTATGCAGCAGGTAACGCAACACTCGCAGTTTCTATCGACGAGTTCATCTGTGAGAAAAATTAAGCAAGTAACCAAATTAGAGGAACTCAACCCACAAGTGTACATTACAGCACGTAGAAGTATGCAAAAGTGAAAAAAGACATAAATAAATAAATGGCACAAGCGTTACGAAGCGTAATGTATCTGTTCAATAGCAAGCTTTGTTTTGCAGTGTCTTCAATCGTATTTAAGTAAAATTGATCATGCATTTATAGGCATACATCCAGGGCTAAAGGGAAGACGCAGGAGGCTGGTGTTGTAATATTACCGCAAATTTATTTTGTGTACTCGAATATAATTTCTCTCTTTGATATGTAAAGATGTCACACAAGATACTTGTGTGCTATAGGGCACACAACTATCTTGTTGGTTGTATTAATACGATTGAATCGTGTCTTAATAAATAAAGTATAAAGATAATTAATTTCTTTATTTTAACTGTACCTATTTTCTTCCTGCAGTTTTCCCGAAAGGAACAGGGGTGGACTGGAAGGGGACAGAAGCACCTGTAGTGTTTTACTAACCTGTGAAGTAAGTGCAATTTTGCTCATAATTGCCCATATGAGATTTGTGCGTGGCTGCCAATAAACTGAGCTCATTAACTTTCGTCGTCTCCACTTGGGGGAGGTCGGGCGCGCGCTTGTATGGCCAGTCCGCCCCTGACGATATTAATGAGGGTAGAAGCGAAATTGCAATTGTGTTTTTTAAAGGTGATCTATGGGGTTTTGTTCCATAGAAATGTGAAACTAATTGTGAATTGAACCAGCCACTAGTAATATGCAGTTTAATATAATTTTCGATAAAGTGTTTTATATAAACTAGTAATTTACAAGTACTGGGTAATGTTACCCTCAGATCAGTACACATTGTAACATAAGTAGAATGCCTTATTTAACTATAAAGTCTATAAAGTAGCAATTCTAAATCAAGGGCGTGATTAATTTATATTTCATACTCGAAACTTGATGAAACTTAATAAAGTATTCTACTTTTATAGTATTGACTAGAATTTATTATTATTTTATGAAATAGAAAAAATATGACGTACATAAAATTAAAGTAGTTGACCTAGAAGTTTACGTAAAACAATTTCAATGAAATTATACTAACAATATAATTATATAAAATTTCTAAATATTTCAACTGATAAAAATAATGTGTATTAACAAACATCTTAGAAAAATATATTTTCTATAAGCGAATGCAATTCAAAAGAATTCGAAAAAGTAAAACCTATTGCAACTACTAAGATCACAAGTAATGGAGACTTCCAATTGAAAATAGTATTGTCAATATGCTAATACAAGCACGATTGAATACCGAAGCTATCTGCAAGGTTTTCCAATCTCGTAGCGCGATTATTTGAAAAGAGTACGAAATAGAATGTCATGCATAATTATGTACAGTACATTCATACCTAATTTGTAACTGTATCATTCTAAATCTACAGATTCATAAACATATTCTATAGTAAAGTAGTAAATTTGACTGAAAAATTAGTGATTTAAAAGCATACATATTTAAGTGCTATCTTAACGTGTGATGTGTTTTCAAGGTTATAATAAATCCACATAAATGAATATTTACATTTTTCTAATGTAAACATTAATTTTATGTAACTAATTATTTAAGAAAAATATTTCATATTCCATATAACTTTTATAAATTGATCATTAAAAAGCAGTGCAGAAAATAATAAAAAAAAAATTGTTACCTAGCACAACGATTTGATTGAGGTAATCAGGATTAAGAGGATATTTATCTTGTATGCTGCTTTTTTTCTCATTCTTTTTAATTTTTTCAGTGCGTTTTTCAGTTTTGGAATCATTCGTTTGGGTCGTCTCCCGTATTTGACTTTCCTGAAAATTTGTATAATACATGAAGTAAATCGATCAAATATTTTTTGTTTTGTACCTGCTAAACTGTTTCACAATTGATTGTCTCTATTGATAAAATTTTCAACGTTATTCACTAACTTAGACTATTACAGATAATTATATCATGACACTTCGCAGAAAGTCACGATAGCCGAGTGGTTGGGTGGTTGGAATTTCGAGTCGAGAGACCCGAGTTCGAACCCCAGGTGGCATGCTCGTACCAATGGGTTTTTCAAAAAAAAAAAACTTACGTACGAATTATATCTTTGGCTTGGACATAAAGAAGGCGACCGGCGCACCACCGGTCACGTTGTCCCGAAAGTATCTTCGGTGGAAATTGGGTCGAAGGAGAAGATATTTGTTTATTATTATTATTTACTTCGCAAATAATGATTGTTAATTTAATTTACCTTACTTACTTGGTGAATTTGGGGAATTTGAGGCAGTGGTGTCGGAGGATGTTGTGACGGAGGTGGGGGCGGTAGCAGATGAGTGCGACGCGGATGTGGATGCGGCGCTTGGTCATCAGACGTGTGTTCTCCGTCGTCATGGTCGTCTACAACACCCGAGTCATCAAGAGACGACTCTCTGTTATTGCTGTGATCACTTAATTGACGTCCAGCTACGCTTAACGCTCCACGACCTGTTGAGCGCGCGTTCAAAAGTTTGTCGCTCTTAGTAAAAATGTTTACGTATACTTTTAAGAATATTGTCGCAGTCCGCTATCTAGAGTACATTATATATTATCATAGATTAAAATAATTAAATTTAAAAATAAAATAAAATAATGAAACTTACTTAAACTTCGTAATCAACGATCAACTTTGAAACAGTTTGTCAGCGCTGTGGCTTTACTAGTTTACCAATAAAGTGCTCTTTCCATTCATGTTATGACTGAATCTATCTAATGCATCATGGAGCAAGAAGGAATTTTATAATGAATTATTATTCATATGTGTATATAATATTTTTATATATTTATTATAAATACTATACCAAACTGCTTAACGAACATGATTGAGACGTATCGTTTTATGGTTTGGTATTATGGTTTATCGATTGAAAGATTAAAATTTTAATTAATTGCATCAATGAGCTATCCTCCTTCAACTCGATGAAAAAGGAATAGCATGCAATATTGATATTAATAATCACTTATTATTCAAAAATAAAGAATAAATAAAAAACGAGTCCTAAAAATCTCGTTAAGACGTTACAATCCAAATTACTTACAAAACTTTCGTGCATAGTCGCTTTTAGAATGAGTTTTGATGTTAAATATTTTTTTGATAACATTCGCAGACTTATTAGTCTGTATCTGTAAAAAAATGTCTAGGACTGCCATAAGCATGCAATAACCTATGTAATTGGTATTCTTAAAGCTATAAAAATAGTTTTAAAACCCATAGTATGTATACATTACCTAAAGCATTGTCGGGGTGGAGTGTGTGCGGCGACGGTGGCGGTGGGGGCACAATTGGGGGAGGTGGCGTCCCACTTGGTGTCACTGACCGCGACCGTGATCTTGATCTGTGTAATTTATACATTGTTCTATAAATTTACTACTTAAACTCGTAATTTACATAAAAGTCACTATTTTATTTCTCAATTTCACCAGTGATTTTATTACATTGTAAAATTAAACTAAAATTAATTTTTATTATTAGTTTTGAAATAGTTTTTTTTTTATGTTTACATTTTATTGTGAAGATATAAATTAAATGTTGTATTCAAACCGCAAATTATTGCGATGGCCATATATTATATCGTTTAATCTATATACACAATACAACACAGGATATATTTAAATTCTTAATGCATAACCGGCTCGCCATGGGAAACAAATTTAAAATTATTCCCATTTTTAATTTCTTTTCACTTTGACTAGCGTCAAATAATCACTAAGTAGCCGTCCCCTTTTACGACCCGCGAGAAGACCTCGCTCGATAAAAGCAGACCAAAAGTGGGCAGATACATGCAGCACAACACGGGCAGCAGTGTTTATAAGGCGAGCTGTCTGGTACTCTCGCTGATTTTTACAGGCCGATGTATATGTCTTTTGTGTATGCATTGTAAAAGAAGTAGCTTAATATATTTAATTATTTATCTAAAGTATTTGAATTATTTTAGATCATCTACCTTTCAGACGCGGCTGCAATGGCTGCCACATGATGAATTGCACTTTTGCCTCTCTTGCGTCTTCGCGTTCTTTTTCTTGAGTATGAAGCTAGTAAAAGGCCCTTACGAGCATCTATACGCTTTTTTGAGTCTTTAGCTAAAGTTCTCACAGCTAACGAAGTGGGATCAAAGCTGAATGTTGAATCATCACGATGCTCATTCAAATCTTTCTTGCGTTCCTATGTATAAAACAAAGATAAGATATAGCTAACTCTTTTTAAATATAATCGTTTGAATATAATTGAATTTTGTCCTCATTCGAATTTTACAAATGATTATTCTTTTTAGTTATTAGGTAATTTGCTTACTACGTAACTACTATTACATAAGACTTAGCCCAGTTTTGAGTAGTAGTACTCTCGATCAAAGGTAAGATTTCGACTCACATTTTGCGTGAGCTGACAGACAACGTGACAGGTGGTGAGCCTGTCACGTTGTATTACTTGTCAAGAAAGAAAGAAAGAACTATTTATTTGATACACACATTTACAAAAGAAACTTATAAGATAATTACATGATTATTTTAACATGTGGTATACCAAATAGGACTCCAACTCAGCGTAATGCTGCAGAGACTGCAGCGCTGGTTTTCAAGCATACGATATAAATATTTAAATATATAATTTTCGAGAAATAACTAGAAGGTATGAGCCTTCGGTTGGATTCGGGTTGACTCGAATTCCAATCACCCAACCACTAGGCTGTCTCTATATACAAGTCTCTATTTCCATATGTACGAATACGATCTATAGCTTATAGTTACGTAAATATATAGTCAGCCACCTCTTGCGTAATCTGGGATTCCTCTTCGTAGCTGAGAGCAACTACGGCCAGCATCAAATTGATGAGGTAGAACGAACCGAAGAAAACAACGACCGTGAAGAAAGACACCGACATCGGGCCACACGAAGACAGGACCTTTGAACAAAACAAAATTTTAGAAGGAAAAAACTGTGTGTGTCTGCTGTCAGCTCTGAAACACGACTGAACCAATTGAACTGAACCAATTTCTTACCACCAATTGTAAAATGTTAGTAAATGTAATAAATACATGTTCCCTAAATGAACTCGTTTTTTTTTTACTGAAAGCATGCATGTTACATTTATTTATTTCTATACATATTATTCAGTCTGTTAGTTTAATAATAATAAGTTAATAAATATCTTCACGAATAACCTCTGACGGGGTAGCCAGAGAGATGCGATCAGAAACTGTCACAATCCTTAAGCACCTATTAAGTTTTTTTCAAATTTATCAGTTTCTTCTTATACTACAGTCTAGGTATCCTAGTACTATTCACCCTATCCTCTTCGAGTAATTTGCTCACATGGTCTTTGAAAGTTAGTCTTGGCTTACCTCGACCTCTTTTGCTGTTAACTTTCGCGCTGTATATTTTCTTCATATACTAAATTCCTTAATCCTTCAATACGTGTTCAAGCTATAACCTTTTGAAGCACGGCTCAGGGCTTATATAAAAGCTTAAAAATGATCACAACAAAAGCGTGTGGAACAATAAGAAACGTTAATGATAAGCCAGACACATTAAGGCGTGTATTAAAGTAAAATGTAGGTGAAATATTTTACTAATAAACAGTTTAAAAGCACAGCCTTGGGGGATTACGCTTCGCGCCTTCACATTCCCAATTAACTTCATTAGGGCATTTCAATTACGGTTTCGTTCTATGTATCGTTTCCCTTCGACGTTTCTAGTTCCAATTTGTACGCGGCCAAATTATTTAAATTTGTTGTAACTAATTACGTCAATTATAAACCACTTATTCAGTAATTCAGTGGTCGAAATTTTTATTAATTATTAAGTGGCAATAAGAACATTGCGCCGCCACACGTTCTATCGTCCAATGGTAGCCTACTTTCTCGCTCCTACCTCCTACCATTATAGGAGATAGTCAAGCCCTAAAACGGCAACCACAGGACCTACCAATATTTATAGTCAGCGATGTATACCACAGAGCGGGGCATTGCCGTGGTACAGCTCCTCAGTGTTCCCAGAAATATATTGAGAGGACCCGATTTGAGTGATAATTTTTGTAATTTGCCCTACAATCTCTACTCTGTACAATTATTTTACTAAACATTATTATGTATTTCGATGAGAATATAACCACTACATTGACAGTAATGTTTGTATTTGCGCACTATTTTATTTAATTTACGAGATAATGTATTCATTTTAGGTTTGCGTACTTTCTACCTATTCTACATAAACTTTAACTATACAAAGTCACTATATGTATACACTCCTTCGTGCCAGCTATTTCTTAGAAAATGAGCACAAAGTTTTCTACTCGTTTATTAATATATGCATAAAATTTTTCATTTTCTGTAAACCATTAAGAACGTCTTACCAAAGCAGTCTAACTTCGTTCGTTAAACTACTATGACAACCAAGCTAACGATGTAGAGAAAGACTATTGTTGTTCAGCTATCATACTATATTTTCAGTATTCCATGATATAGAGCTTAGACGAAAACAGATGATACTTTTACTCATAGCAAAAATTATTACATAAACATAAAGTTTTACAAAAATCTTTAGTGCTATTATGTACATCATATACTTATGTGTATTTATGTAAATCATGTACTTTAAGCAATGAACAAAATAAAATTTTAAACTATAAAGTTGTTTACTTAATGAGTTTATAGTTTTATCTGACGAAATGAACTACTTTATATTGACTCCTCTATTGTTTTAGGTAGTAAAAAAAACATATAATTTTTCCAAAAACATATTATTCTTGATTATATTTTCTAAATATGTAGTAAACTTAATGCTGAGAGAGTTTTAAACAATAATTTTAACCCACCTCTGAAAAGCAAGTAAACCATAACTTTTGCGGTGTTCTCCGAGAATTTTCATTATGTGAGGATCGTTTTACCGGACCCGGTTTAATTAATTTCTTAGGTAAAGATCATTTAAATAGGGTCGCATACAAGTATACGTATAAATTTCATTACAACGGTGCAGCTCAATAGAGGATACTTATTAATATTGTACTGTCTGAATAAAACTTTTGTATGCTTTTTAATAAGTCATGATAGCGGAGTGGTTGGGTGGTCGAAAGACCCAAGTTCGATCCCCAGGTGGCAGGCTCGTACCAAAGAGTTTTTTAAAAACTTATGTACGAATTATATCGTTGGCTTGGACATAAAGAGCACAAAATCATGATCATATCACGATAACCATGTGGTTGGGTGATCGTATTTCGAGTCGAGAGACCCAAGTTCGATCATCAGGTGACAGGCCAGTATCAAGGGGTTTTTTTCCCCACAAGTCACGTTGTCCCGTAAATATCTTTGGTCGAAGGCCGAAGGGACTTAATTGTCTAGGCTAGACCTCTGTCTACCCCTGTATTGGGAATTGCGTGAAGACTTGTTTATTTATTTTTGTATATTTTTTAAGTATATTTACATTTAAATATTAGATTTTTTAACAATGTATTCAATTATTCTCAGTGCTGATATTAGTAATAGGCAGCCGACTTATATGTATAATAACTAAGGACTAATATAGGAATTTTACGTCAATATTGTTTAAATAGATGGATAAACTTTTACAATACAAGCTCATTAAGGCTGGTATCAACTCAAAAAAAAAATAGATAAGCTCCTAAAAAATTGAGTCATGTTGTATTAAAAAAATATTAAAGTAGCATTTACTGATAACGAGGAAAGCTTGGTTAATCCAGCTATTACAGGTAGATAAGAAGTCATTAGTGACGTGGTGATTATTATACATTATTTAAAGGTTGATAGTTAAAAAAAACATAGATACTAAAGATGTAAAATAAAACATAGTAAAAAAAACAAAAACATATACTATTACATATTTTTTTAAATACATAATTTGGCATAGTATGTCAGGTAAGAAAATTTATTAAATTTTAAAGGACTAACGAGTTTACACTTATGAGTACTTTAAGTTACAAATGCGTAACTAAACATGGTGTAAATGTTTAAACCGAGCTATAGTGTTCAGCCTAACATTCTCACACGAATGAATTATAAATAATGAGACTGCTTATAAATATTCAGAGCTGGGAAGCAAACAGAAGCGTTTCAAGTACTTAATTTTGTACTTAATTATTTATCATACACTTTCTATAAATTACTTACCATGTTATAAACATTCTCCCAATAGTCCAGAGTGATGAGTTGAAATGTGGTGAGCATGGACCATAGGAAGTTATCGAAGTTCGTGTATCCGTGGTTGGGGTTTGGACCGACACATAAGCAGGTGTACTGCGATGGACAGTGCCGTGCCCCGGTTAGGTTCCCGCAGATAATTGGCACTTCTTCTTCATTAACCATCCAGTTAGATGGTTCTCTGATCCATCTGTTTAAAACGCAGAGACTTATTGAGTTTGACATGTGACAACTACTCTTAAAAATTATTATTTTTATACTTTTATATGACGTTTATTTAGGTGAACATTTTAGCAAATACAAATTAACGATTTATTGTGTGGTACGGTCACAAGTAGTTACTAAAATTAATGACCTCCGTACTAATTCCTAGCGGCAATAGCCTAATGGTTTAGGGTGCGGACTGCGAAACATGACGTCGCAGGTTCGGGCCCCGCCATTCGACTATTGACGTAAACCAACGCCAGACATAAGCATTGCAGCTTAATTGGAGTAGTTAACAGGAATACTAGTAATGTTATTCGGCATTGCTAGTATTCTTTTAAAAAAAATAGTTATCGAGGTGGTTATCCTTTCGGTAGCTATTTTCTGTCGATAGATCTTGGTTTACAAGACTTGGTTTTCCAAGTCGCCTCTTAAGACACGAGAAGTAAGAGATTGGTAAATTCTTAGCCTGAAACCACACGGCATGATGTTTAAAATATCTGAAATTACACCATACTTAGAATGTAAGTTTTAATTTGTATAAAAAACATAAATTAGCCAATTTTAAATAACATTATTAGAATAAATGGATCTCGCTAGGATGGGTTTCAATATTTTTCAGTGGATTAGGATATTTGTTTAGGTTTTTCAGATAACCGTATGCGATAGATAATTCTTTATTGCAGTAAAAAAAATGATAATCACAATTGATGGTCATATCACTTAAAAGCTTTTCGTCCTGTTAAACCAGCTGTAAAAGGAATTTCGCCGTTCCACTGATAGCAAGTTTCAGTGTATTATCATTTAATTTTAATTTAAGACACAATAATTATTTAATTTAAGATTCAATATGAGGTGGGAGACATCATCGACTTGCACAAAACCGATATCAACTCATTTACAATGTCCGTTTGCTCATTGATGGGTCAACAAACATATATTTCTTTTAAATTACGTTAGTTTGCACAACTTGTAAATTCGGAGAACGTACACTTTTACTGCCAGACCAACAGAGAAACATTAAAAGTTCCGTTTAAAATGATTATTTGCTTATATAAAATTTTCGAATAAACTTACTGCAGCCACAGTTCATCGGAAAAGTTCTCTCCAGGTTTTACTACGAGGTTCTTCACACACTTGTTCCTTAATTCTCCCATGTAGACCTGCAGAGCGAACAGTGCGAATACCATCAGGCAGAAGATCGTCAAGGTCATGACCTCGGCCAGTTGTTTGAAAGAGTGCAGCAGTGCGTTGATGATGGTTTTTAAACCTGTGAAAAAAATACGATAAGTAAAACCTCTTTGTTGTAAAATTATAATTTTTTCATAATCTAATATATACTAATATAAAATTTACAGAAACCACAGAGAAGAAGTCTTAATATTTATCAGCATCGCCAGTATTAACAGTTGAAATGCATTAGTAATTCAGAAGAAGTCATTCTCGAGTTATGATCTAATTTTATTAATCCAAATAAGAATAGTTTTATCCAAATCATGATAATTAATTATAATTAAGTATTGAGGTTTAATAATAAATGAAAAAAAAACTATTTTAGATATTTATTATATTAACGTTTATCTCTTTGTGATATTTATGCTGTCATTTATGAGGGAATACTTTACCAGGCATTATAGAAACAGTCTTCAACGCTCTTAGTACCCTGAAGGTCCTCAATCCGGCCAGGTTCCCGACTTCCATGCCTATTGTTGCGTATCCGGACGTGATCACCACGAAGTCTAACCAGTTCCACGGATTTCGCAAATACGTATACTTGTTCAGGATAAAACCTTTCGCTATGCACTTGACTATCATCTCCGCCGTATATATCGCCAGAAATATGTACCTGTTAAAGATGAAAATGAACAGTTACATACATAAAATATGAAAGCACATCTTGCTTGACCAAATTGGTTGGAAAATAAATTGTTCCTTAATTTTATGTAAAAGCCTATCCACCTTTTATTATATAAAAGGAGGATAAGTGCACTGGTGTTTTTATAAAAGTCACGATATCCGAATGGTTGGGTGGTCGGAATTTCGAGGCAAGAGACCCGAGTTCGATCCCCAGGTAGCAAGCTCGTACCAATGAGTTTTTCAAAATCTTATGTACGAATTATATCGTTGGCTTAGACATAAAGATGGCGACGGGCTCACCACTTGTCACGATGTCCCGAAAATATCTTCGGTGAAATGTAGGTCGAAGGGACTTAAATGTCTAGACTAGACCTCTGTCTACCCCTGTATTGGGAATTGCGTGAAGATATTTGTTATTATTATTATTTTGTTTTTATAAAACAAGTGAAGAAGTCATGGTAGCCGTGTCGTTTGGTGATGGTAAGTATAGAATTGTAAAGTACAAATTGCTCCAAAAGATGTCTGATGAAAATAATGAATTTAAAAGAAGCGAAAGTCAGGGAATGTGCGTGAATATAAGTAAGTACTTATATTAATAATAATTTTTACAATTGCAATTAATCACAGTTGTGGCATTCTGCTCAACACTAAATCGTTTTGTGAGTAACGATGGATAGGATGGGAAGAAACTTACAATCGGAATATATTTAGATCTCAGCACACGTTAGAAATATGATTGATGTATGGGCACTAATATCGTGTCATGTCACGTTATAAAATTATGAACGATGATAATATTGGAGTAAATGATATATTTTTCCCGAATATACGAACATTTTCGAGCATAGACTCATCACCTGTCACATTCTCGCAAAAAAGGCATCGGTAAAAGATTGGTTGGGTGTTTTATTGTCTAGATTTCTCTACCCCATTGGGGATATACTTGGATATATTTATTTATTTACTTCAAAATCCTTTAAACTATATATTTTTTATTATTTATCTAAAATATAATATAAATATATCTTCACGCAATATAATATAAATATATTTCGTCTCGTACTTATACGTGTTCTAAAAATACCTTCAGGACAACGAGCTTGAAAACACATACGATCAATACTAGGTACAAGTAGTTTTTAAATGCTTTTAGTATGAATATAATAGTACAATATGATCTCTGTCGTTCTGTCACTACGTATACTTAACGTAAATTCCCTTAATGAGAATGTAGTGTTAAATTGGAAGGTATTTTTAAAAGTGGATTTATTGCACAAACAAAATTTTATAAACGTTACATGCCTACTGGCCCAGACCTGAGTAGAGATACTTTGATCTGGATGACAAATGGAGATAAGCGTGTGACAAATTGGATCCAGATCATTTAAACTATGTGTTAGACTATAATGTTAAGAAAACTGGGGCCACCGAATCGCTTCAACAGTTGGTATTGTAGAGAAGAAAATATATCACACCAATCCCAATACTGGGGTAGACAGAGGTCCAGAAAATTAAGTATTTTAGGACCTAAAGTAAGAGAAAGGTAGATGGGCCACCTTTCATCGAAGAAATTTTTTGGACACCGTGACAGGTGGTGACCCTAACGCCGTCATAAAATGAGTTTATACCGCAAACCGCTACAAACATAAGTGTATGAAAAAAACTCATTGGTTCGTACCACTAAGGAACTCGAGTCTCTTCACTCGAAATCCGATTACCCAACCATTCGGCTTTCGGACTTTGATTGTAGAGGAAGTATATATAAATAAAGAATAAGCGTTCAAATGCCATGGAAACCGACAAATTGATTCGAATAATATCTAAGCAAAATTTTGTAAACCGCAGACGGGCAGCAGCACCAAAGTTTCAGGGTATATGATACCGCGATTGTCAATCTGCTTGCCAAGTGCGGTGGTTATGGCAAATTCTCCTCATGTGTCAAGGTAAGTCGAAAGGACTTACTGGTGTTTACTTACCTCTGTTTAGCCCTGTATTGGGAATGGGGTGAATATTTTTTTTAAATTAAGATAAATTTTTTCCATTTTTTATATTTTATACTGTTTACTTATATTATTTGGTTTTGATATTACGTTAATCGTAGTCTGATTGTTAATTTTGCTTTGAATGATCATTATTTATTTTTTATGTCGAGCTATTCATTATTTTAGTATCTAGGTCACCCAGTAGGACTGTAGGCTGTATTGTCGCGGATGCTTACTAATAACTTAACAACGTTGTCATTCCAATCACTGCTTATTGAATAGTCTTTGATACAGTTAGTCTGTGTTCAATCGACACACTTATTGTTGTTTTTAATTTTTTTTTTGGCCTGTTCTTTAAAGTATATCCTATTTTATGTCATTACCATCAACGAAATTATTCTCGATTACTTTTAACGTGATTTCGTAGAACTATATGGATTAGAAAATACACAAAAAAAGTTAAGAATGAACGAAACCATGTGCTGGCAATCAAAATAATGTAAACATGATGAATTAATGAGACGTAAGATTAAAAAGTTAGCCGTAATAATATCTCTAATAGTAGATGCGCACCGCGAGTTTGTCCGCGGTTTGAAAGGTAACGTGGAATATTTATTATTTTTCTATTAAAACAAAATATCCCCAAGTTACTCCTTGTAACATAAGCTATCTGACAATGACAGTCCCGTTATCATCAGTCCAGTTGTCTTCTGAAACATCTTTTATCAAAAATATCAATTTTTAAAACTCTTGGCTGTCTTTCTCTAATTTTTATGTAACTACCGTATACTTTCATATGCCTTTAGTAAAATATTGTTAGTTCGAAATTTTATTTATATGTTCAGATATCAACAGCATCTAGTATGTCTGTCTAGACTATCTGAGGTATGGGAACGATATACAAAGAAGCACATGGAGCCCGATATACATATTTGCGCCCGAGATTACACTGATTTATGGAACCACATCAATCGCATCCATAACACGACAAACTACTCTACGACTTATGACTGGTTTATGTACTTAAGTTGTAGATTTCAAGATGTGGACGCTAAAGTACTAAAGTTTATCATCAACATCCTTTATCTGACGTGACGTAATTTAACAATAATCAAATTACACAGTCACTAACTTGCACATTTGTATTTATGTTGTCATAGCGTGTTAAAGTCTACTGCATGCATGACTTTGCCATTATTGCCACGGATGGCAAGCGGATTGACGCTCGCAGAGTTAGACATGTAGACCTTTACCACGCAGCTGCCCATCACCGGTCTGTCTTGCATTTTGCCAGATCCGGCGTAATCCGGCCAGGTGTTGAAAGCCATTAGTATTTTCAATACATTACCCTTAGTTGCCTCCAACGAGAACCATAGAAAGAAGTATATTCTTATGTCAAAATTTACCTCTAGGAAATTTATTTTATAGTCTCTATGGAGAATAATGTTTAAATGACTAGGGTATAATACTACTTAAGTTTTCAAGTAGCTGCAGTGTAAAAATCTCCAGCATAATCCCGTGGGTATCGTTTTTAACTTTTGTCGACTTGCGGCAAACAGAAATATCTCGAAATACTTCGAGTAAGTTTTCGAGTCTATCTACCCATAAACTGCTGCTATTTCGACAGTTTTCAATGATTCTAATTCTACTGATGCTGATGATCATGGACGTGTTCAAAATAAAATAAACAAATAAAATAAATATATTCACGCAATTCCCAGTACTGGGGTTGACAGAGGTCTAGTCTAGACAATCAAGGCCCAAGGGGCGGGTAAGAGTCTAGTCTAGACAATTAAGTCCCTTCGACCCACCTTCCACCGAAGATATTTTCGGGACAACGTGACAGGTGGAGTGGCCGTCGCCGCCTTTATGTCCAAGCTAACGATATTATTTGTACATAAGGATTTGAAAAACCCATTGGCACGAGCCTGCCACCTGGGGATCGAACTCGGATGTCTTGACTCGAAAATCCGACCACCCAACCACTCGGCTATCGTGACTATATGTGTTCAAAGATACTAATTTTAAAAATTCCGTAAAATAAAATATTTATACTCTATGATCTATTAGAAGTCCTATGTTATCTACCGAAAGTCAATATTGTTTTACATTGGCTGATATTTTCGAACATTACTCTCGCATCTCGCGTTTATCGAGTATATGAAAGATTTATGAACCTTGTCACAACATACATACGTCTACGCTTTTAGAACGATAAATTGATATCGAAGGGGTTTGTGTAAATTGATAAAATATGTTACCAGAGATTTGCTTAAAACATTGTAAAATTATTGAATACGAATACGTGGTTTCTAGTAACAGAATAAGAATATACCACCCCACTTTTTCTGTGGTTGCAAGAGGCAACTAAGAGAAGTACCTAGAAAATGGTAATGGCAACCGACATAAGGTGGGATAACCATCACGAAAAATACCAGACCAAAATTAAATAGACCAGTGACGGGCAAACGCGTATGCTAGCTTTCTGATAGTGCGATTGCAAATCTGCTTGTCAAGATTGGCGATTATGCTACAACAGAATTTATTTATTTATTTAATCTTTTTTGCGATTCCGTATAGGTCATTAAATGCACATCAGTCGACCTATGGTATGGTGAAATTTGTGGTAGGCGCAATAAGTTAAGGACAAAACGGAAAATATGAAAGTATTACTGACATATAGACAAATAGACGAATACATACTAAACTCTAACCTATATTAATACTTATTACTTATAGAGCGGACAAGTACAGCTGTTATTCAATTTAAGCAATGTTTGTTAGGGAGTGGTAATTATCTTTCACAACGCATAAAGAATCTATTATATATACGTTTATAGTTATTAGATTTGACATTATTACGTTATACGTTAAAAAGTCACGATAGCCGAGTGGTTGCGTCATCGGAATTTCGAGTCGAGAGACCCGAGTTCGAAAAAACCAGTGGGTTTTTTTCAAAAACTTATCTACGAATTATATCGTTGGCTTGAACATTAAGACGGCGAAGGAAGGTCGATTTATCATTACGATATAAATGAAAGAGAGAAATAATAACGACAGCATGGTGGTTGCGTGATCGGAATTCGAGTCAAGAGACCTGATTTGATCCCCAGGTACCAGGTTTGCATCAAGGGGATGTCTAAATTTTGCATTTTTAAAACTTATGTATGATTTATATTGTTGACTTTGACATACAGATGGTGACGGTTTCTCCACCTGTCACGTTGTCCTACAACTGTATTCGGTGAAATATGGGACTAAAAGACAGAATTGTCTCTGAATTAGGGGTATTCCTTACTTTTTTATATTCGAGGAGATTAAAAAATACACACCAATAACAAAAAACCTTTCAGAAAATAAGAAGGTATGTTTAAAATGCAGAGCATTATTCCCGAGTGCTGGAACGTGAGGTCCGCCCCGCACTGTATGTAATAACAATATAATTCTCTTGATAAAGTCTGAGACAACATCGTCTGGGTAACAAACAGTATTTTGTATATTTTTCACTGGTTAAAGATTCTTTAAACTTCATGTAAAATTTTTTTATTAATTTTTTTTCTATTCGAAAGCCTGTTAGCACGCTAGTCGAACTGTAAATAAATCTGTCATGTAACGTAATTTATTGTTATATATATGTATATATGTCGACCGTTATAACCTTCAACAGGCCCGTTAGCTCCGTTGAATAAATATTTTTATTTTTTTAACTAGTTACCACGAATTGTTCTGATGTGTTTGGTTATTCAAAATTTCGATAAATTTGGACAAAAGATATTGTATTTCTGAGTAATCATTATATACAGTATTATATTTATATATTTCTTTTATTTACTAAATATTTATTTACTTCCTAAAATATTCGTTGTTCTGACAATAACAAAAAAATCAGCCAAATCGGAAGAGGCATTCACAAGTGATCTTCGTAATGTGGAACTTTTTTTATTAGTCACGATAGGCGTGTGGTGGCGAAATCAGAATTCGTTCGGAAGTCAAAAGACCCGAGTTCTATCCCCATGGCACGTATCAATGGGTTTTTTCTAAAACTTATGTACAATTTATATTGTTGGCTTCGACATAAAGACGGCTACGGGCTCACCTCCTGTGACGTTGTTACAAGTGGAAGGCAGGTTCAAAGGACTTGATTGCCTAGACCTCTGTGTACCTTTGTAGTGGGAATAGCGTGAAGATATTAGTAATTAAAAAAGGAATATATATAGTAATAGACAAAAATACATATAGATATATAGATAAAAATACTAACTCAGCCTCTTCGATCGTCTCCGACATGGCTAGGAAGACACAGTTGAGCAGAATTGTGGCCATGACGAAGTAGTCGAAGTACTGGTTTGTGGAGAGGTAGACGCACGCGCGACGCACTGGAGACCATGGCGACCACCAGAAAAGAGACCTCGTCGCTGTGAAGCGATGGATGTAGTTCTTACGGAAACGTTTGGACACCACACAGAATGTCTGTAACAAAGAAAGATTAGTTATTTTTATTTACTAAAATAGAAATTTAAAAAATCATTGATGCGGGCGTTATTTGAATCTGCGGCCTCTGACATTTTATACAAGTTAGTCACATAGATAACGGCCGGTAATAGCCCACTCTCGTTGTGAAGGAGGTCTAGCTACAATCACCAAGCTGAGGAAGCAGATTACTGATCCCCATATAATTATTAATTATAATATTTTTTAAAGTTATAATATTATAATATTAAAAAAATATATAATATTTACAATAATATCATTCACAGCATGCATTTTACTAAAATTTACTTTTTTTATATAATTTATATAGTTTCAGTAAAATTCTCGCGAAATTTTATCCCAAAACTGCGAATGCAATAATTTTCTACACAATGACAGAACAAAGAATGTAACTATTGTTAGTTGAACTTCCATCTTCGTAGCTAAAGTCATATTAATGTTTCATAGCCGTAGTAAATTCAGTAAATTTTAAACCAAATGTTTTAAACTAGCGTATTTCAACGCTAAAAGTATTTTTCAGAGAAAAATATATCTTTGATTTACGAACGTTGTGATTTATAAATAGAAGTGATAATGCGTCTCGTCGCTGAGTAATCTTTTGTTTTAACATTTACATACATTCGTCCATTTATAATTATTTGTTTTCTTTATTAACACGGAAATAATGAATGTAACAATGGGCGGTTAATGACATGCATTATGACATTCTCTGCAATTCATCTCTGATCGAAATAGAGAAGATTATAAATAGCAGATGTATTAAACAGAAAACCGTATGAAGCTATACACATAATGGCTTGTAATTGTCCACTGCTGGACATTGGCCTCTTCCGCAAAAAGGGTAGTCATAGTCAAAGATATTGTCAAAGCTGTTATCTTAGAATTTTTATTTAGTAATTTTTATTTAATTAAATTTTTATTTTCATATCCTTAGCCGTCAAGTCACGATAGCCGTGTGGTTGGGTGGTCGGAAATTCGAGACAAGAGACCCGAGTTCGATCCTCAGATGGCAGGCTCGTACCAATGGGTTTTTCAAAACTTACGTACGAATTGTATCGTTTGCTTGGACATAAAGACGGCGACGGGCTCACCACCTGTCACGGTGTCCCGAAAATATCTTTGGTGGAAGGTGGGTCGAAGGGACTTAATTGTCTAGAATAGACCTCTGTCTACCCCTGTATTGGGAATTGCGTGAAGACATTTATGTATTTTTATGATATCCTTAGCCGACATCACCTCGACCATACATATACAATATAGTATATGTCTAAGAATTTTCATAGGTGCCACCCCTGACTAGGGGGTTAGCTACCGTAGTTGACAATTTTTGGGAGAGGCTTATTTACTGCGGACGGCTTTTAATAGGCATTAAGTTTATGTTTGTTTATCACATTTATGTTACTTCTAGCTTTATTCTAGCCCAAATATTTCCACGCGACGTATTATAAATCGTATTTGTAAATTAAGTAATCAGAAGCCTAACACGGTGGGTTCTTCTTGTCTTGTACAACTTCAAACTTACGGCTTAATCCATCGCCTTGTCAAATTTCACTCTGCAAAGGCTTAATGGATTTGGAGGTGTTTCAATGGAAGGATGATATTTTGAATAGACCCGAGTTTAACTACAGTCTGCATTAACACAGAATACATTTCATTCTTAAAATTTCTATTGAGTTAATAATAATAACGATAATTAAGATGTTACATCGTACCTTTTGTTGCAGTACTTGTCATTACAACTCATTATTACTAATGAAATACCATTGTACTCGAAGAGGAAAGTAATTACAGTAAAGTGTTTTATTTAAATTTAACTTTTAAGCCGTGATATCCAATCGGATCTAGTAGAAGTATAATTAAAGGGGCTACAGGCACTACATTTAACAAACGTATATAGATTACTGTAACTTATTTAACGTTAGTTAAACGAGTTACAGTAGAATCCGTATCGTTTTTTACAGTTTTCCCACCGCGCTGTCTTGGCGACAAGATAAAAAAAAATGTTTTTTTTTTTTAAACAAAAACTTAACTTTTTCTTTAGTACATCTTGCAATATATCGTTACAATAAACTGGAAATATAATTAACATAAATAAATATCTTCACGCAATTTCCAATACAGGGGTAGACAGAGGTCTAGTCTTGACAATTAAGTCCCTTCGACCCACCTTCCACCGAAGATATTTTCAGGACAACGTGACAGGTGGTGAGCCCGTCGGCGTTGGAAAACCGTCGGAAATATAATTAAGCTCTAAAAGAGACATAGTTTAAAATATAAATAATATTGCAATGTAGAGTGTAAAAATATAAACCTAAGCTTTAAGATACACTAAACTGTATAAAATAAATCATAAATCATTTACAAACATACCCCCATTGTCAAACACATAAAAGCGTGGTGTTACTATTCTCTTTAAAAATATACATCTCTAGTGATTTTATTATAAACTTTGCATTCATTATGTACATATTATCAAACAACGTACAGCGTAGAGATTGTCGGTAAAGACTTTTAAAATCTTTCCACTTAAATATTACTTAAATTACGATTAATACCCCTTTTTGACCTCAGGTTATAACAGAGGTGTCTGGACATTTTCTAACTCCATTCGACCCACCATTCACCGAAAAATTTTTTGGGACTATGTGACAGGTGGTGAGCCTTTTTCGCTGTCTTTATGCCCAAGTCAATTGTATAAATCGTACATAAGTTTAGAAAAAAAAATACCCCATGGTACAAGCCACCTGGGGATTGAAATCGACTCGGTCTCTTGACTAGAATTCCGATCACCCAACCAGTCGTGATAACTTAATAATAAAAAAGAAATAAACAATCCTAATTTAGATTGTTTATTTCTTTATTTAATATTCGACAGTAAATATGTATTCAATATTCGTCTTTGTGTGCATATGTGCATACCTACACACAAAAACCAATAGTACATAATGTACTGAAACCGTGTTCCGACATTATTTGAACAATATGAAAACTAAACTGATTTTTTTGTATTTTATTCTATAACATATTTAATTTTAATTAAAAATTATAAAGGATTTTGCTGTGATGAATATCATAAGAATCTTACCACCTTATATCTCCATAGGTGACGTTAGGACTGAGGTGAATGTTGTCAGTCGCCTATACGCCTATTACGCCTATTACGCGAGGTTCATATAAAAAAAATATTTAATTAAAATTAAACATAGCGATGACGGATAGCATCATCTGAATTCCAAAATGTCTGATTATAGTAAGAGCCTTATTAGAAATATCTACATAGAAGTACAGTCTAAATTTTTAGACTACCTATATTTTTAGACTGGTAAGTGGGTTATTGTTACTTTACCTTATCATTTCAAAAAGCGAGTTTTAGTAAAAAACCTAACTTAATCTGTATTATGCTAAAAGGCAAAGGGACTTATAAATAATAGCAAAACTAGAGAGTAATCTAAAGTAGTCGAACATTTCGGCGTAGAATGTTTATTTAAACCGCAGTAAGTTGCGGTTTCTCGCGCGGACCTTTTGCGTTAAACCTCTGGAATGACTTAGAAATACAGTCATTCATTTAGCAATTGTATTTTATCTGTCTATGAAGTCATATAGGTATATTAATAAAAAAACTATTTTCACGCTATTACTAATACAAGGGTAGATAGAGATCTAGACAATTAAGTCCTTTCGACCCACCTTCCACAGAAGGTTTTTAGGTTAACGTGACAGGTGGTGAGCCGGTTGCCATCTTTATGTCCAAGCCAAGAAAAAATCCATTTCAAAGCAAATATTTTTTTATCTTCAGACATAGTCCCTGACGGAGAAGCCAGAGACAACAGATTAATTATTTTAAAAACAAGGAATCTTAACTTGGAAACTCTTACTCTTGCCCTTTTCGAGCAATTTGCTTACATGGTCTTCGAAAGTCACACCTTTTAATATTAACTTTCGCGATTTACATTTTCTTCGCCATTCGGTCTTCATTCAATCGCTCAACGTGCCCAAACAATAAATTTTAGTGATAGGTCATCTTTTAAACCTGCCATATTGTGAATCTCTTCATTTTTTTCGGTTGGCCACAGTAATGCCGCACATTTCTTGAAGAGATCGCATCTCCACTGCATTCAACTTGCTTTTATGCTTTTTCTGACCCCTAACCCCTCTACCAAAGTTTCGCCATATAACAAAGTCGGTATCAACACTGCGCTGTATCACAAGGCGTGCCCTTTTCACTACGCCTTGCCTTTTGACTAACGCTGTCAGGGCACCGTTGACATTGTTTCCGGCAGCGACTCGCCTGTCCACGACTATATCACTTCTTTCATCTATGTAGTACCATGCAATACTATAAAACACTATGTAAAATATTTAAACAAAACATATGTCTTACTATTTATTTCCGTTACTGGTAAACTTAAAAATAAAATTGACAAAAAGAAAAATCAATTATACTCGTCTAATGAGTTTAAATCTTTTATCAAAGTACAAATAACGGAAAGCAAACTTAGGCGTGATATTATAATTGCAAATTTCGCCGCCCGCCCCTCGTGTGCCCGACGTGGCATGACGTCACGCTCCATGTCGCATTGCCGCGTCGTCACCCATCCGTGTGTGGACGCGGCAAATAGGAAAATTGAATACGCCGCTAACAAGGCTCTATTTATAGGCAACTTTTATAAATACGGCTGACCTACTACGTTAATAATCTTGCATTGTTAAGAAAAGAAAGGGGTTTTTTCTGATAACCGTGGAGGAAAATGCTTTATACACGAACGTTTCCTGACCGGGGGAAGCCACCGAAACGAACAGGGTCGAACTCGGATCTCAGAAGGAGAAACATGCCGACTAAAAACCATCCACGGGATTCTGTTGGCCCGGCGGCCCTTACAGCTTCATCTGAGGAGACCTGCGAAGAAGAGAACGACGACATGACGTACTCGACCTCTGTAACGAAAGCGAAGATCTTTGACAGACGGGGAACGGGGGGGAGGGGCGGGTAAGAGTCTAGTCTAGACAATTAAGTCCCTTCGACCCACCTTCCACCGAAGATATTTCCGGGACAACGTGGCAGGTGGTGAGCCCGTCACCGTCTTTATGTCCAAGCCAACGATATAATTCGTACTAGGGAATCGAACTTGGGTCTCTGGACTCGAAATTCCGACCAAACAACCACTCGGCTATCGTGACTTTTTAATTCACGATAATGATCTACGTATACGTTTATTCGAAAGTGTAACTATTATTTTTATTGTAACTATTATTTATTGTTTTTAAGCCTATAGACCTCTAATATAAGGCAAACACTTTCAGACAACACATCAGGGATATAAATATGTCTTATTTAAGTCTACGCCCCCTGATGCTTATCCAATAACTACAAGACATGCGACTCATATCTCTGCATCTTTATTTAAAAAAATATATATTTGTTGCAATACCTTCATGTAGCACGAAAGTATCTGGCAAAGACAGTATAACCTCACATTTTAAAACTGTTTAAAATTTCACCGGCAATCTTCCTTACTAATTCACTTCACTAACCACGCATCTCTTTAATAATTTACTTATTATATTATTGAATTCTTTTTTTTATATATATTTTTATATATAACGACCGGACCAATAAGCAATCACTTCCCTGCTCTTCCAAAACTCAGCTGGTTCACTGAATTATATATTTGGTAAATAAATACACAAAAAAAGTACATTAGGTCCATGATGTATTGATAAAATAAATTAACAGTTCATTAACTGAAGAATATCTTCTATCTGAAGCAGCAAATTACTACAACCGAGGAGATTACACAAAGAAATTAAGAGACGTGTATCCAACTATTAATTGAGAGTTAAGACGAAATAAGTTACAAACACTTTTCAAGTTAAAACTCAACCATTAAAATTTAGCAGAAGTAACTGGTTGGTACTCAGAATTATTCTAGACAGAGAATGAGTTTGCCATCTACTGAATCTTATAGTAGATAACATACAACAACGTAGTTCTAAGAAGCAGTGAACTCTTAATAGGGTGTTAAGAAGAAGACTTCTTAACACCCTATCAAGAGTTCACTGCTCAATATACGAGTAGGCCTCTCCTAAGACTTACCACAGTGAACGGTTTATGATGGACATGTGGAAAATTATCATTACCATTAACAATTGTCACTTGGCGAAATAAAAATTTCTACATCTCATGAACTTGAAAAGTTTCGAGTTCATGGAGTGACTGATCAACAGTGACTATCGAAAATAATCGTTCAGTGTTAATAATGTTTCTATAGTTTGTACTGGTTTTATGTATCTCGTAGATGGCATGGGGTCGTGTAGTATTCGTTTGCAGTTGTTATTGATTTTAGGTTTAGGTTGCGCCTCACATTGTGCACCACTAAGACACGCTGAGTTGTTACAGATATTTTTTTTTAAATTACCGAGGTAAATTTTTTTGTAAATTTACTTGAACATCTTATTTTTTTTTAGTATACATAATGGCCAGTAGTAGTCCACTGCTGGAGATGGGCCTCTCCAGTGAGAGGATTGGTCATAATCACTACGCTCTTTAAGCGGATTAGCGTTGGCAATACCAGACACATTACACTTTAGACTCTACTGCTTATCGCAGGTCTGCTTATTTCGGTCTGGTAGTTTATCGAGACTGCTTTTCCCATCTCATCGACAGCCATTGATATTGTCAAGGTTGGTTGGTACTACTCTTAGTCACCTCTTACGACACCCATGAGAAGTAATAGTGAAGTAATAGGGTGACATAATGTTAAGCCAATATAATAAGTGTTAAGTAGTGCAAAGATTTAGTAATGAATACGTTACGTTGTGCCAAAAATTTTTTTCAGTGAAAGGTGAGTCGAAAGTAGTTGTCTAGGTCACTGTTTACCCCAGTACTTGGAATGATGATTAAATAAAAAAAATCTTAATGCAAAGACATTTTTTTATTATTTTATCAACATCACATAAGGAACAATACTTTATTTACAGAAAAAAATTCTACATAGTTTTAAATCATATTATCACCACTACTATATCCAGACTTGAGAAAAATGAGAATTAAAGTATTTTCAAAGATTCTTTATAATTTTTTCTTACAATCGAAGATTGTGGTATCATGCTTAGGTAAAAATTCAAAATCAGTTGGGCTCTACTCAGCCTCTTATAATAACTCACAGACAAAAACATAATAAAAAAGTATTTTATGAAATTGTACACCACTACAAATAACTACGGAGGGCAAAGATCAAACGTCGGACGCGCGGTCACGAAGTAGGTCAAAATCCTCCTTTGCCTGGGGCATTTCAAATTTAAAACGAGAACGGTTTTTATGCTCTTATGAATTTCGTGAATGACCACTGACGGAACTAAATAGCTGACTCCATCTTTTATGCGAGCTGTTCTGTATTTTGAAGCAAAAGAAAATATCTTACAGGAAAATTTACACTTCATAAATGAACCGAGAGAAACATCATTCGTCATGTTGATAAATGATATGTTGATGAATCTATAAATGTTTTTATGAATCCACGGTAAGTAATCCCAAGTATGTCGAAACTATTTCGAAAAAAATAGCTTTGTTATAACGTGATCTAAATTAGATTTATGAGACTCTAGGTCCACGTCCATGCAAAAGGCTCTTGTTATTGACCCTTTTCGATATTTTATTTATATCTAAGTTATATACTCTGGACACTAGGACAACGGTTTCTAAGCTCCTGTAAAATGTTGGTTTCTATTCTGAAATATTTATTGTATTATTTCTTAGACATGCAGATTTCCTCGCAATATTTTCTCCCACTACGGAGAATTTGATAGATTCAGCACCTAAAATTATTGTTAACAGCTTATCATGTCGGCCTAAGATCGAACTTGAATCACTCACTCTCTAAAGAGAGCATCTTGGCCACTGAGTCTCCATGGATATTATTTTTTTTAATTATTTATAATTCTTTTCTTTCTTATTCTTTTCTTTGTTATTTAGTATAACCGTAGCTTTAAAAGTTTCTTGAGCTCCGTTTACCTACTGTTTGAATAAATAGTGTGAATGTTAATAATAAATTCATAATTCAACTTTTCACATTTACGCTACTGCAGCTACAATTATTTTTCAACTTAACCACAGGTACAACATTTTTCACGTCAAAAGTCAATACTCACGCTTGACGTATCTTTTTGAAACGTGTGAGTTTATAAGTGTGTGTATAACGTTATTGATACTGTTTAATCGTTTCTATCTGCTTTGCAACAAAGAAAAACGACTCTGAAATTTATTTAAAAATTGTACCTAGTGTGTTTTACTGAATTGTTTCAAAAATTATTTAAAAATTTAAAAATTATAAACACAAAGTAACTTTCTTTGTTAATCTGGTTAATTTAATTTTTAATGAAACTCTCTAAAAAACACTACTTACTGATGTGCATGTAATCTGCGCCAAGTGTTGAAAAGTTTATATTATTAGATATTACAATAAAATTCAGTTAGATAGACTGTTATATCGGCAATGACTTCTACCACATTAGTAAGTAGGGTTTAATTTAATAAGTAACGTGTTTAGCTAAGAAAGCTGTATTGTATTTATTTTGAATAAAAATAAATTTACCTCCTTCACATATACCTTTACAATAGCTGCCTACAGTCTGTTTATTTTATGTTTTTTCCTATTTTGGTGTAGGAAAACGTAAGTACGAATACTTAAGAGATACCATAATTTGACATAAATTTAGGGAGGCTCATACCGAGCAGTAGGTGTATCCGGAGGTCTTAATGATGATGATATCAATACGATAAGCAGTCCCCCCGTGATCACGGATGCTGTAAAGCATCCGAAACGTCAGGAAATAAAAATAGTTAGATGGTTTTATTTAAAATACGATAAGCGTAAATCTTCTAATCAGTTTGTGGAAATTATTAAATGGTTAATTTGTCTCTTACCATCCAATACCAATGCAGCGGGCAGTATCTGTCAACCGATCGTATATTATTCCTAGCGCCTAACCGTGAAGGAGTGCAGTGGATTCTATCATCAGCTTAGCTTCCTCATATCCACACTCATAGACACACACCAGAACTTCATTTTATCGCAAAAGAGATAAAATACTCAAAATGCTTATATTTTTTCATAATTTACTTAGGATTCCATCATATGATCCAGATGGAGTGATACTAAGACCCAACTGGAAGTATACCCTTTTCAACAAAAAGGAATTTTCAAAATCAGTACACATATATGACCTAGTTAAGAGGTAATAAACAAAAGAAAACACAACCGTATAGAGATAGTTATTAAACATAGAAAAGCTCATCAGATTTGAGAACCTCCACCTTTTTTGAATTCTATTAAAAATAAAAAAACCTGTATTTAAGATATCAAAATACTAAATTAAAAAATATAAACATGGTCACATTTGGATATTTATGTGTATTAGATATTTTAATTGGGTATTTCAAAACTTAAACAGCGGACCAACATTTGTAACAGTGGTCCACAACAAATTGAACGTTTTAATTGAATTTTAAGCTACGCCGAGCGCTACGTAAATGCTACGAGCGATTTGTTGATATTGCGAATTATGGAATTACACTGAATCCATTACTTAGAAACAAGAATCAAATTTGACCTCTATTTGATACTACCTCTATTTGTCGGATTTAAATCAAAATCAATGCTTCGGGCTTTGATACTTAATTATAAGCAGCTCTGTATAACATTAGCTACTTCTAATACATACGAGTATTTCAATTGGATTTGTTGTTACTGTCATTGTCACAGAATTTGCAATGCACAATGCATTGAAAATTCTGTATTAATTCTTTTCTAACATCAAATTCTGTATTAAATAACCAATATTTCTGAAGAAGCTAGTAAGTGATTTTTTCAATGATTTTTTCATTTCCCTTATTTCGTAACTGACTCTTTTATGATTATGTACAATCTGTTTGATTCTCACAATTTTAATGTCCTTGTAAACGAGGCTAAATAATTTTGCTAAGGTATTTATTCTGTTTGTGAGAATCAAACAGATTGTACATAATCATAAAAGAGTCAGTTACGAAATAAGGGAAATAAAAAAATTATGAATTAAATAAGGAACATTTTGATTTGATATTTTTTGTGACTTCCCGTGACGAATTAGTGTCAGAATAACGCCACCCCCTCTCTTCCCGTGGTTGTCGTTATGACCGAGACGACTAAGGGAAAAGCCATAAGAATGTAATTAGCTACCGACAGCTGACGGGATATCATCTCGAAAAATAGTAGATCAAAATGCAACAGATCGATGACGGTCCGCAGAGTCTAAGGTGTAAAGTGTCTTGTAAGTGTTGTGCAAAGAGCTTGGATCGCCAATTCCCCAGCGTGGCGATTATGACAAACCCTTTTATTCGGGAGAGGTCTATGTCCTGCAGTGCATTTTACAGACAGTTACGATTATGATGATTTTTTATAAATTGTGTTAGGTATAAACTTCTTATTTGAAAGTAGAATTAGCAAGCTAGGGATAATTAAGAAATCCTGATATAATAGACTCCGGTACGTAATACACACACCTCGCAATGATGATAAAACTACATTATCATGAACAGTGCACTTCATGAAAGAACACGAAATTTACACTGTATCGTTAAAATTTTCATTTACATTAAGTTCGATAATATATTGGTTCAAATATTGTCCTTATTGGAGTTCCGCTGTACATCGACCCTACCAAGAATCGGTAAAAATATCTTGAGACCATGTGAACAAATTGCTCGAAAATAGAGGGTTCAAAAGTACTCAGATACTAAGACGTGTGTCATGTAGAAATGATGAATTTGAAAAAAGCGAAAAAGGTATGCATGAATCGTGACACTTAGCGATCTGTTCTCTCTGGCTCACCAGTCAGGGACTATGCCTGAAGATATAATAATAACTTTATCTTTAAAATTCTTTTTAATATGGTACTAAAATGGCACTCGTGCATGGTTCGCTGGGCAATGTTGATGAGTATCAGTTATTTTAAGTCTACCTTTAAATTGTAAAAATCTCTGTAAAACAACCCTTTCCACCCTTATGATTGCTCTATTTACTTTTTTATAATCTTTATCCCTATCCTTGCAAAAATAGAAGTCAGCCAACATCCCTTAATAAATCGCAAAACTTTCTGTATTATGCGTAATGAAACGTAATGCGTGCTCGTCCGACATCATATGCCGCCCGAACTTGTTAGATTAGCGGAATGGAGCAGCGATAAACTTTTAATAAAACCGTATTGAATTTTAGAATTTGTCGAATTTGGCCATGTTTTAAAGCATTTCTTGTCAGAAAACAAGACGTTTATGATAATTAATAATCAGATTTATTATATGGATTACGTTTAGATATTACAACACTTCTACAGATAAATGTTCTATGGAATTTGAAAATAAGCATAGTTTATGTTATACTAGTACCTAACCTATGTGGCTTTATTGAAGCTCACTCCCACACCAGACCAGGAGTTGGCACCTTAGGCTCTGCTGCCCGTCACCAGTCTGTATTCGTATACAAGGTGGTGGTGAAGGAGAAAGAATTTGCCACCAAAGCTGGGAACTTTACATATTGTTTACAATGTACATATTATAGACAAATAAAAGCATGAAAAATATCTTCACACTATTCCTATTAAAAGTCACGATAGCCGAGTGGTTAAGTGGTCGGAATTTCGAGTCGAGAGACCCGAGTTCGATCCCCAGGTGGCAGGGTTGTACCAATGGGTTTTAGAAAAACTTATGTACGAATTATATCGTTGGCTTAGATATAAAGACGGCGACGGGCACACCACCTGTCTCGTTGTCCCAAAAATATTTTCGGTGGAATGTGGGTCGAAGGGACTTAACTGTCTAGACTAGACCTCTTTCTACCCCTGTATTGGGAATTGCGTGAAGATATTTATATTTATTAATTATTTTTATTTTATATAAAATTGTATTGCGATTGTTGTTTACATGTAGATAATAGCTTGGTATATAAGTTTTTGATGTGGTTATGGTTTATCGCTCCTATTTAACTGCTTAGACCTCCATTCAAAATTACATAAATACAATATTCATTATTATGGATATTGTACAACAGAACGTTACTCCGTGTAAATATATTAAGGTGCCATTACAGTGTTTAGCATATTTTAATTTACCAATCGACTTAAATGTAATACCAGCGAACATCAAACGTTTGCTCAATAGAACCTTGAATATTATAAGCCTCTTACACAAATTTCATTCAAGAGTATTTTCTTTTGTTACACTGTAAGTCTTCTATCCGTTTTTTCTTTTGCGCAGATAAAAAATGTCTGGCTGGAGGAAAATTCCCCCAAACTGAAGCGTATTTTACGAACAAGTTGAAAACGGTCGGATACATAAATTTGAAATTTTCATACACAATTACACGATGTCATGCTCTAATACTCTGAACATTTCCGACACAATCAACACGCTCCGACGAAATTCTTACCTTATTACTTAAACGATTTAAACTTGTATGTTATATGCATGTAAATATAATTTTAATATATCTATACATATATAATTACTTGTCCTAAATGACTGACTTGATTCTTTAACGCGGAGCCTAAAGTTCAATTTTAAATCAATTTATTTTGTGATAGCTATATATATATATATTACATTTTAAAATTATTTAAATTTTAATGGAGTGTTGAGCCGAGAGCCGAGTATTTGGGTAATCGGAATTCTAGTTATGCGAACCGAGTTCGATTCCCTTTCTCTTACCTTTATTGGCTCTTCGGTGAAAGGAGGGTCGAAAGGACTTAAGTTAGACCTCGATGTAACCCAGAACTGGGAATGGCGTGAAGATATTTATTTATAATTTTAAATTAATTTTCGTGTTGGCAGCGGCTCTTTTTGAAAACGTAAAGAAGGAAGGAGAATGAAATATGTTTTATTCGTGGTTACAACCTTACAATAATGTGGCTTGAAACTTAATTGCGATTTATAATATTTTTTCAAGGTATATTCAAGGTGTATTGGTCTGCAACAATAAAACGGCATTTGATTCAGCGTAATGATGTTGCAATGTTGCCACTACCCCAGTTATATTATTCTGTCGGTACCGTTGAAAAAATCCGCGAGCAGTCAGACTTTGACGCTGGGTATCGTTGCCGGATGGGTAAGTAGTTGTATTTATTTGGGGATGTCAAATTTTTACAAAATTAAAATATTTAATCGTTTAAAATAACACCAGTAATGATATCTAGTTAAAACGCGAATACTTTTAAATAAAATGATTTTCGGATTTTATCGCGTTTTTAATTAGTTTTTACAAACTGTTTTTACTTCCCGACGTTTCGGATGCTTTACAGCATTCGTGGTCACAGTTAAAAACTAATAACGTGTAAAAACTATTACTAACGTGTAAATACCAATACTTAAGTATTTTATTGTTTTAATTACTTTTTATTACTTAATTATTGTTTTTTTAGTTGAATTAATAAAAGACTTGCAGTGTTACATGGATTATATACGTTTTTATAATGTTCAATCGCCTAGTAAACATTTGAACGTCAAAACACGACAGCCGAGTGGTTGGATGATCGAAATTTAAGTTGAGAGACCCCAGTTTGATCCTCAGGTGGAAGTCATGTACCAATGAGTTTTTACAAAACTTAAGCAAAATAAATATCCAAGCTGACGGCGATAGACTCACCACGTTGTCCCAGAAAATGTCTTCGGTTAAAGGACTTTGTCTACCCCAGTGTGGGGAATACCATGAAGATATTTATTATAATTACTCCGGATTCCGTATTTTCTGCAAGTCGGCCTTAATTAGAAGCTAATGTTCTAATTGAGGCCGACTTGCAGAAAATACTAGGTTTAATGACCATATGTAAAGTTTATAAACTCAGTATTAAAATGTTACTCTTTTAACTTCTTGAACGTATTGTAATATTTAAAATTACATTTATTAATCATTCTTTTTTTTCATCATCCTTTTTTTTTCATTTCTTTTCAGTCATTTAGTATTGACATATTGCTATTTTGTATTTCGGTTTTCTGTTCTTGGTTACTTTTTGACTAGGTTTTTATTTCATTATTTTAGTGCTTAGTATGTTCCACCTTATCATAAGTCCACTTTTTACAAAATTATTATACTATGTAACACCTAATCTGAATTTTCATCGCTTCAACGTGTAGTCACTATTTCAGTGGTAAACATTTTTAAAAAGAATTTCCGTAGAAAACAAAGTTAACAATGTAAGAAATATAACAATAAAATGTTAGTCACTTTTGTAGTCAGAGGCAGCGCAGACTTACTATGGGTAAGGCTTGAGGCAATTCGACGAGTGGAACGCAATGTCGCGACCACACTTAAGTGCTTACAGCAACCACTGGCTGGATAACATTATACGAGCTTGTGTTTAAAAGAGAATCTAGTTTAAAAATGTTGCAGGGATTTGTTCAGCTTTCTAGAATAAAGTTACTTATTTAAAGACTTTGTAATATTCCATTTAATTTTCCTGTGAATACGAATGGCTCGGAACCAAGCTTGGAGTGTGGATGGGAAATATCAGTAGGACATACCACGCATATTTGTAGCTACTGTTTCTTACCGATTTGTTTAAATTTTCTTCGAGAGTGTTATCCTGCAGTCAGTTGCAAGGAATTTCCCTTAGTTGTATTTTATGGCAACCATTAGAAAAAAGGAGAGGTAAATATTAACATGGCCAATAACCATATGTATTGTAAAAAGCAATATTTTCCTACTGTTGCTACTGATCAATTGAATTTCTTCTAGTGAATTTTCAAAAAAATATTAAATTAAAAAAAATCAACGGACACGGGCGGGATTCGAGCTCGCGACTTGTGCCTTTCCCTGGCAAACGCTCTTAACTATAAGCTACCGTGATCCACACGTATCAGGTCGAATCTTAAACTTCTCTTTTTCTTACGGTACTTAGGGTTGTTTTGGTCATTTTTCCAACAAATGTCATCATCAATCAATCAATCATCAAATCAAATCACCATCACAAAAATTAATAAATGTAATTTATAGAAATACTTTATAAAGCTAAGATTCGCGACGTTATTAAATGTACTTTGACAGGTTTGGAATAGAATAATTAAAATTGGTTCGAGCTTGATCCAGAGTTTACTTTAAATTAAAAAAACAGTTGATTTTTATTACAACCACTCTTCTCAGATTCCACAGTTCCGTATAATGGTAAAAGGTATCTTAAGTAAAATAATAAAGGCCCTTACAAGCGGGGTAATTTATCGAAATGAACAAAAAATGTCCATAAATATTTTTATTTGGTTCAAAGGTAGATTGGAAAGGGTCCAATTTGCCTTACCTTTCAATATTTTCCTTTAGCAATATTAGTTTTTATATTTGTACGTGTAGAAAAGCATTACTTTTATTAACAGAAAGATAATCTTTGAAAGTTATTGCTTAAAAGCTTTTGAAGTTTTTTTTTATATTAACGTCTTTATCGATCGATAAAAAACTATCAGTCTAAAGTTATAAATTGCTTTCTTTAGTTATATTTATCCTTGTCTAAAACAAAATGAAATTAGGTTAATATTACATTTAAGAAGTAGGCAACCAATCGATTTCACTGATGATGAGATCACTTACGCCAATTACCACACAAAACTTAAGGAGGCATTTACCTAGTCTGTTATTAAGAAATGAGGAGGCCAAAGAAGAAAGGAAGTGGGTCTACGGTGCTATTGATTTTCTACGCTGATAGAGGTAATATCAGCGTAGAAACGCAATAGCATGACGAAGAATTAGGAGTATCATTTTCATAAAGCATTCTGTTATGCCGTGGAGTCAAACGATTCAGTCCCAGGCATACAGCGGCTAAACAGTTCGTACAGTGGAGGCCTCGGGTTCTTGTTTTATTTTATTCAAAAAGCCCAGCATCGGCTTTAAAAGCTTAGATTGTGTACGTTTATATAATACGTAATAAAATAAACTACATACTTAAAAAAGCGTCATAAAGATGTTTGTAGTTTAACAAAGGACAATCAGTCGCAATGATGCCCTGCACTTTCGTTTCCCTGCAATTTTATTTTCAGTAAGATATTGTAATCCCTTTCTTCGCGTGTGTCGTAAGTGGCATATCGTAATGGCTATACATATAACGGAGTCAATATTTTTTAAAAATAGAAGACCAAAATAAACAGACCGGAGACGTGGCAACAGAGAGTAAGGTGCAAAGAGTTTGGCGATCGCCAATCGCTCATCGAAGAAGGACGATTAACCCAAATCCTTCTTACGAGAGAGGCTTAAGTCTTGCAGTTTACCTGTCTAGGACGTTATGTGAGCTAAATATATTTTATACTCCTTTTGGGAAACCGCTAGCGAACGGAACATTGATTCATTTTTAATTTAGTGGTAAGTTTACAATTTTTAGGACTGGGTTGAAAATTAACTACCACCATTTAAATTGACGCCAAATAGTATGACGACCCGATATCCTCGATTCTAGCTCTGTTGTCGAAGCAAAGCGCTGCGGATTTGAATCCACTAGTGTGGCAAATATTTGTGATGAATATGAATGTTTGTACCCGAGTCATAGATGTGTATAAATATTTGTGAAAATTTATTTACATTGTTGTTATCATGGGCATTAAAACGACGAAAGGTTCACCACCTGTCACAATAAGGCATCGGTGCAAGGTGGGTCGAGAGGACTTAATTTTCTAGACCTCTTTCTGACCCAGTATAGAAAATATTTGTGATTTTATTTATTCATTTATAGTCCATTTATTGGTAATTGAGTGCAGCATGAATTTAATGAATACATGAATTCTACAAACAACTTTTGAAGACGATGGTCACGGGCGCGTCTTTATCTCCTAGGACTAAGGTCAATAGGCCGTAATTACACTACCTATTCCTAAGCATTAAAGAAGTCACCATCTTATAAAGTCACTGTGGATGGGCTGCCAGTTTACTTGATACTCTTTGAAGAAAAGAAATACTCTTATTATGTAGTTATAATGTAGTTATGTAGTTTCTTATTCTTAATTTAAATTGTTAAATTTTAATTATAAAAAAATTGTATTGTAAAAAAAAAGTATCACATTATTGTCAAGAAATGGAAAGAAAAATTCAATTTTATCGCTATTCTCGTTTACTCTTTGTATTCTCCACATCGTAACCTTATCGCATCTCCTCTATTATTTATTTCAACTTACGATCCCAACCGAGGTGTTATATTCAATACACGTGCAGATAAAATAGGTAACATTTTGTTTACGAGGAAACTATAGAAAATAGTTACTTTACGAAAAACAACTGAAATATAGAAGACATTAGCAATATTTATAGTTTGAAATAGAAATATAAATGAAGGGATACATAAATATAGAAAAGGCTCGATGAGTATGATCAAACTTTACCATACAGATACTAAATAAATAAATAAATATCTTCACGCCATTCCCAATACATAGGTAAACAGAGGTCTAGTCTAGACAATAAAGTCCCTTCCCCCGACCCACCTTCCACGATGACATTTTCGAGACAACGTGACAGGGAGTGAGCTCGTCGCCGCTTATAGATACTAAGGTAAAGCTTGATCGTATTTCAGTTTTTGTAAAAAAACATAAGCCTAAAAAACACGTATATAACGTGAAGTGACATACATTTATTCAATTTTAAGACAAACGCCCCCCGTTCAAGTCTTTCATAGTCTCCTATTAATATATTGCCCTAATCACCTTAAATTATGGCAACTCTGTGAGAACAGTCTCTAGATGCTATTAATTAACGAAGCTTTTAGGGAAGTTACGCGCCGCTCCGGACAGATACTGTCACAATTTAATTGAAAATACTCTAGAATTGCTTTAATGTCTAATAATTTTAAAGCGAAACTACATCGCAGTTTCGCTTTAAAATTATTTTACATACATACGTAGTTATATTTCGTTACATACATATGTAGTTATAATATCAAACCTTCCCCGTAGGTCTATCGAAGTGTATTTGTGTATCATTGTTTGAATGGCTGTACCCTTTGAACCGTTATCTGTATTCCATTGAAATATAATAACGCATCGCATACATTGTTGATATATCGCTATATAAAAGGGTTAAAGTAACATTGATTATTGTACAAATAATACAAACCGGTCGAATGTAAGATGGTTAAAAATTCTGAACGGAATTCATAAGTTTTAATAACATTTAATAATAACATTTGTCTTATTGTATGAAACTTTTTGGTGCAAGTGTTCGATTCTGAGAAGAGCTCAGGAAAGGAGTAAATCTCCTAGAAAGTAAAAACTGAAGTCCATAAACATCCGCGACCCTACTCCAATAGTGGTTGGTTGGGTCGTGCGGATTCAAGAAGGAAAGGAGAAAGTGATTCTTCGTTATCTCCCTCAAATTCAAATTCTTTATTTGCCTCATGAGAACGAGAACTATAAGTACACTACATGAAGTATTCTTCGATTCCCCGGTAAGATCCCGGTCGCGCTGGTCGCATAAACGCAATCTGAATTAACATTGAAAACTCTATATCGAAGTTAGAGCCATAAACTTGAGTTTTTTTTAAATTTTAGTAACATATCTTAAACTTTCTTTATCATAAAAGAAGAAGGTAATAAATAACTTCAACTCCCGACAATCCCGCATTAAAGTACAGGTAGAAATGACCACAAGCGCTCACAATGGTATGCGTGAACAAAGGCCGACCTGAATCTGAGTTTTTGTTCCGACCACCTAATTTTACATAATGTAGCTGAATATTTCAGAAAGCAGTAGCCGTTGAATTCGCTCCCCAATTAATGACTATGTTTCTTTTTCGCTCGTATCCCACGTTCGCTATTAAAGGGCCCTACGGAGATTTTTTAAAATTAAATCATTAAAAAGTCATGGATTGTACCCCTGAATAGCAGCGATGATATAGCCGTTTTCAATTGCTACTTTTTTAAGAAATATGTAGACGAGGGGCAAATTATGAATTGTTGGTACAGTTAAAATACTCGTGCCGTACAATAAATAAAACTTATAAACACGTTAATATTTATCGATGAGTGGTTGAGTGGTCGGAATTTCGAGTCAAGAGTTCGATTCCCAGGTGGCAGGCTCGAACAATGGGTTTTTCAAAAACTTATGTACGAAGTATATCGTTGGCTTGGACATAAAGACGGCGACGGGCTACCTGTCCCGAAAATATCTTCGGTGGAAAGTGGGTCAAAAGGACTTAATTGTCTAGACTAAACCTCTGTCTACTCTTGTATAGGGAATTATTATTTTGTATAGGGATATTTTTTATTATATACATTTTATTAATATTTATCGAACACACAAAAAGGGTTTCGCCACACGTTCTCGATAAGTATACCTAAAAACTTTGTGACAAAAGTATACAACAAGTGTGTGTTGCTAGTGATGACTTTTGCATCTAAGATGCGGTCCCTTCATTAATGGCCGAAGCTCAAAGTGTGCTCAGCGCGCTATAGGAAGAGTTACACGTGGTAGAATCCGTAACGAAGACTTACGCCGCAAAACCATGGTAATCAAAACAGGCATAATGATCAACACGCTGCAGTGACATTGTGTCACAGTGCCGGCCACATCGTAGAACTGATTACCAATGGGGAGGAACGTTCTTAAGTGA
The DNA here is from genome assembly GCA_029286605.1 of Sericinus montela. NCBI lineage: Eukaryota > Metazoa > Arthropoda > Insecta > Lepidoptera > Papilionidae > Sericinus > Sericinus montela. Next base: position 2,125,429 of record JAGSMR010000094.1, on the reverse strand, counting down.
TAACCTGGTACTAGCAGGCGAAGTCCAGAATGGCCACTACACAAGATGGAGCGACGATTTGCACAAGATTAAGGGGAGTCGATGGAAATATATGTTAAAAACCGTTCTATGTGCCAATGTTCAGCAGTCGACTTTGGATAGGCTATTATGATAAAAAAAATATCTTCACGCAATTCCCAATACAGGGGTAGACAGAGATCAAGTCTAGACAATTAAGTCCCTTTGACCCACCTTCCACTGAAGATATTTTCGGGACAACGTGACAGGTGGTGAGCCCGTCGCCGCCTTTATGTCCAAGCCAACGATGAAATTCGTACATAAGTTTTTGAAAAACTCATTGGTACTGCCACTAACAAGATGAGCGACGATTTGCACAAGATTAAGGGGAGTCGATGGAAATAAATGTTAAAAACCGTTCTATGTGGCAATGTTCAGCAGTCGATTTTTGATAGGCTATTATGTAGAAAGTGATAAAAAATATCTTCTCGCCATTTCCAATACTGGGGTATACAGTTAATACACTAAACTTTCTTTACACTCTCATCATGGCCAAACCATTTATACGAATTTCCCCATGTTGCTCCTTAACCAGATTATTAGACTCCTTATTGGAGTAGTAACCACTCCCAGTAGTGTGTGTCCCGAGTTCTAGGTAGCTCAGCCTTTCCAAAACAAATTTTTCCAAAGCTTATTTAGTACAACATGACAGGTGTTGATGATTTCATTGGCATATGGCCATAAACTTAGGAACCGAACTCGTGTCGAATTTCTAATCGGGAGATTAAACCTTTAAATATATTACGGGAGCTATAACTTTCAGTGCGATTGACTCATCGACAATAAAATCTCACCGTGTAACGATCAAAGAGCGTTTATCCGATATTTTCAATCATATCTTGTATGAGATTTATATTGCCCTCACACAGCGTGGCATCGGGAAAGATATTGCAGGTAAGACAGTCATGCATAAGAAAATAAGTTTAAAAGTAAAATTTCGTTGCGGTTATTTGGATTCCTAATCAAGTTAACGGAGTCGATTCTAAGACAAGATCTACATTCACGCAAATACTTTTTATTTGAATTTTTCACTTGTACATTATATTCATTAAATAATTCTAATATTAACCAAGGTTATACGAGAGTGGGTTTAAATCTGCCATGTGCGTGTTCTGGTCAAACGCGTGGGTCACGCGACGCTGACACCTTCGGTCAGTATTTTATTGACTTTTTGCCGAACCGTAGCTTTGCTTATGAGCTTTCAAAATTTAACGTCTTCGAGTTTTGTTTTACTATAAATATATCTTTTAGAGTTTTTTTTTTATAAATAACGAGAGAAATTATAAAAGAAATATCTCAGTTTATTTATGCTACGAATATATATAATCCTTAACGCGAAAATCCTTCCATAATTGGTAACTAATTAATAGCGAGCCATTATTCGAAATATATCATGCCAGCGAAATATATTCAGCGGGCCAGTAGCGGCAGCTGCGGTTGAGATGCAAAGTATCAATTACTACGACTTCCAACTCTTTTGCCAAATGTTACGATTTTATAAAAAAGGGGAGGGTTTGACATAATCGCTTCCCTATTGCAATGGAATTTTATCGACCGTCAGATTATATGCATATTAGGTTTCAGGAGCTGATAGGACCTGAATATTTTTTACTGGGATAAGGCGAATTATTATTATTAATATTTATATTTAGCCTATCAACCCTTAAAAAAAGCTTCTTGAAAATACCAGACTATATTAAACAGATCGATGACGGGAATCAGCCACTATGGCGCATGGTGTCTGATACTGCGATAGCTAGCCAACCGTGGTCATTATGACAAATTATCCTTATATCCACACATAGATAAATAAATACAGGGTTCCCATAAGGGACAGGCTTATGTGTATTTGTATACATAAATAGAATTTTCGTAACTATTTTTATACGATTGATTTTAATACTATTTTTTAGGTATAAAATTAGTTTAGCCCAGCCCATATTAAAGCTTGTTTATTTGTTTTCCGCTGACCCATAAATTATTACTATATTTCTTATACGATTATATTAGATTACAAAAGGTTGTTTTTATTTTTCGTATTTCATGCCCTTTCTTTCTTCGAAAGTTTTGATTAAATGTTTGTTTAATGTCTTTTTATCTTCAGGCTATTTCCTATACTGAGATTGTCAGAGGTATTTTATTGTAATAAATTATCAAATCAGTAGAAAGAGTGAAAAAACAGTGATCTTCGAAATGTATACTTCTAATTACTAACGTGTGAAAATGTGTTTCAAATTTACGTGTAATGGGTCAAGCCGCGGACAGTAGAACAACCGGAATCGTAACGACCACAAACATGTCACAAACTCGCTTTGTTACGTCGTTGGACGGATTTTACGAGGCGAGAGATGTGGCCGTTTCGTGAATTAAACACGCAACTTTATATCCATGGTATTGTCGTGTCAAACGTGAAATGTAGTCAATTTGCTGTGGCTACAAGTTAATATGTAATTTCAGTTTTTCATGCTGCCATATCATGCAATAATACAAAATTAACATAATATTAAAACGAATGCGTATGAGCGTATATTAATACACTAACCAACACAAACATTGCAGCTCAGTTGGAGTGGTTAACAGGAATACTAGTATATCGTATCAGTGTTGGACAGTATGCTATATAGTAATTAATAACAGTATGCTTTTATAAACAAAAAAAATATTATATTATTTAATAGAAAGTAAAAACGTAAGTAATTATTATTAATTATACGTATTGTCGTCAACCAAACAAGCATTGTAGATGAGTTGCAGTATTTTTTTAAAATAAATGTAGTAAAAGGACCTGTATAAATCTTACGCGCATTATTAATAAAAAAATCTAAAAGTACTAGTTTCCATAAGTCACTGGCTGATCTCACTGAAAACTAGCACAAGCAAAATAAATGCCACGGCATTATGCTCAGTGTTCTAGATCCCCCGTAATGCTTTGACTCATATAAAAAATAATAAGTTGGTTGTATATTTATATATGAATATTTATCTATGTAAGTTTACAGTTCAGTTGGCTTGAACACCAAGATGGCCATAGGCACCCAGTATTGGGCACTACGTGAAGATAATAAAATAAAAGTAAATAAATGAAAAAATTGTTGTATATTTAGCTATCGTGTAATATCGTTTTTGACATCGCTTTATTTTATAGTGGTGCTATTAAATTACACGCGTGATGTGACTTAACGTAGACAAGGCTTATTTAATGACACTGATAATATTGTCATTATATAGAGCTTGTTATAGTTGGAACATGACAAGTTCCAACTATAATCCAAAAATGTGAATAGTTTCTCAGATTCAAAATAATCTAAAGACAAAATTGTCTCTGATTTACTATATTAAACATAGCAAGAGTTTACTTTTTCTTAACTATCTATAACCTCCTATAAAGTCCCTGCAGCCCATAAATAGGCTCTATGTATGTGCTGTATATATTTCTTCCGTAAGGAAGATTTGCCATATTAGCTTGGATAGCGGATAGGTTTTGTTAGTAGTCATTTCGCGGCTAAACGCCCTTGCACATCGTCAATGTCTTTATTGTGGTAAGACATTTATTGTGATTGTCTGACATGTTGAACAAGGTGAGGGTTGACATCCGACATGTAAAACATGTTGAGGGTTGATGTAAAATAAAAAGAGGAATTAAAAAAAATAACTGACTACGCTCCAATAAACGTTCGAAAAAGATTTAAAATTTCATATGATTCTGTGGCTTGAAGGTAAGATCTTTTCCACGGTACGGCAGAAGTCGCAGGCTTCAATCCCGTCCGTGTCAGTTGATTATTTTAATTTCTCTTTTTTAAAGGTACAATTACTCTTATAAGTAAACAAGTATTTGATAAAGTAAAAGTTACAGTAAAAATGACTTAGCACATAATTTATGCTCCGAATCTGTCGAGACTTAAAACTTTATGCATAAAAATTAAATTTTGTATGTTCGTTCCCTAGGAGAAGAAATTTTGTGAAGTTAATAAATTTTGCGGAAAATTTTCAACATTTATTTAAAAATAATCCAATAAGTTTAAAATTAAATACCGACTTCAACAGAAAGGTATGCTATAAAAAATGTTTACAAAGTCATACCTTTGACTTTTTTGTTAAAAGGCAAGGATTTTATGTTAGAACTCGATGAGTTTTAGAAAGTGATTATTGAGATTATTTAGAAATTAGCGGAAAGTTGGGTGATCGGAGTTCGAGTCAAGAGATCCGAGTTCCATCCCCAGGAACTAGGCTCATATTTTAAGCAGAGTTTTTTCAAAACTTATGTATGATTGATATCGTTGGCTTGGACATAAACACGGCTACAGGCTCACCTCAGTCACGTTCTCTAAATAGACTCCGGTAAAACGTGGGTCGAAAGGAGTTAATTGTCTAAATCTCTAGCAACCCCTGCAAGGGGGAATGCGTGAAGATACAAAAATACTAATCTAATAAACATACGTGTCGATAGAGTATACTGCTTTTAAGCTATTTCTTTTGCTGTTGGAATTCAGCTTCCTAGAAGAAGTTTTAAAAAAAGGCAATACATAAATTAAATTTATTAGTAACATAAAATTTATTTAAGCATTTAAATTTATATATGCACGATGAGCCCTATTCCAAATAATGAGATTTATGAATTGTAATAATGGAGCTTGCAACATCATAATCATATTATGTAATCATCAATCACAATAGGACAGACAACACATTAATCTGTGTTCATAGCAGCCGCAACGTTCTGGCTCTTAGCTCTTGTACGTTAAATTTAACTGAAATTAATTAATTTTCAGTGTAATTTCAGAGTAATATGTAACTTCATTCGAGAGATGTCTGACGAATTAGTAACATACTCAACGAATTTTTTTTTAATTTTTTTGATACGAAATTTTAATGAAATAGATTCCCACGTCGATTGCCGATCTTATAGTCTGGTTGATTGTTAGTCTGCCTTCTAAACAAAAGGTTGCGAGTTCGAATCCCGCTAGGAGGAAACATTTGTGATGAATATGAATGGTTGTACTCGAGTCATTGCTGTCTATATGAATAGTTATCTTACTTTGGTCTCGACTCTTAGGTTATCGACATAGGTCTCTTACATAATGAAGGGTTTTCCATAATCGCCACGCTTGGAAAGCGGAATGGCGATCTCAGTACCACCAATTTACCCTGTTATGTGTCGATAGTCGATTGCATTTCCCAAAACTTTCTTAACTTTGCCGCCTCTAACAACGTCCACAGAAAGAAAGAGATTGGTATATTCTTACAAACCACATAGCATATAAATTAAATTAAATATCTTTAACAAAAAAACTTTAGTAACAGTAATGAATTTTACAGAAGATACCTTTTAAATGAACGCTGCTTCAAAATGGCCGTCCATTTTACTCAACAAGCGCTTTTTACGGAAAGAGATTTTGAATACGGCACAGAAAGGTTTCAACTGCCTGCAAACCGCATGACTGCTGATTCAGAAAGCTTCAAATAAAAATGGAACTAAAGAAGAGCTACGAGTATATTTTAAACGTAGTATCTTACAAAAACCAGTGTTTTGTGAACGTCGAATTGAATAAAAGAAGAGCCTTTTTCACTTCAATGATTTAACCTCAAATTATTTGAGGTTAAATCATTGAAGTTAGAATATTCGAACTAGTGTAGTGCACGAAGACTTTATATAAGTATAAGTATAAGTAAAATAATAGAAAATAAATTTATTGTTACAAAGCACATATACTATGAAAGTTTATTAATTCATTTGCTTTATATCTTTACGTGTATCGGGGGTTAATTATTTAGAAGTGCCAAACAACTGAAAACAAGGAATCTAGCAGATAATATAGCTTGCTAGCGTTAATAACTAAAAATATTACTCGAATTGAAGACCCCACGCGCTTAATTCAATGTATAGGAGATTAAAAAATTGTAACTATAATAATCTATGAAAATAATGTAAATAATTTATGTAACTACGAGTATCTATGTATGTAGCGTAACTTCATTGTCTAAACCTGTCTGCTCATGCATTGAAAAATTGCATGAAGATTTAAAAAAAATTAAGCAGAAGGGTTGTGTTATAACTGTTGAGTTTTAAGGAAGCCTTGTCCTGCAGTGGATATTTAAGGAAAAAATGATGGAAGAAATCCATTACGGAAATAAAAGTTAAATTAAATTTATGTTAAAATACTTTAACTTACAAGAATTGATACAACTTCAATTCTAAAGAATTTTAACTTCCAAAGAAATTTGTAGCTTGTAAGTTATAATTATACGTAAAATATTAATATAATATGTCAAAAACATATGTAATATACGTAGGTATATAATAGTATAAAAAAACATTTATGTCTCACAACAAGCAAAACAAAATAATAACAGAGAGACGGTCTCCTACAAAAGGAGTCATATAGATTCTAAAGAGCTACTAGAGGCGTTTCTTGAGCTCATTATTTTTAATTTTACATACATGAAAGGTTTTCTATACCGTTGGGCACTTAATCCGGTTACCTGCACTCACCCGACGAAACGTAGAAGTTTGTTAGACTTCTACTTCACGCCGGTATTCTGTGAGGTCATGGTACTTCCCCTGTCGAGCCGGCCCATTCATACAACAATAAAAGCTGATGCGTGGCTCACCAATGTTGAAAAGTATTATGCAAGTCTATATATTATAAGTATATATTTATTTATTTATTATTAAAAAACTCGTAGATAAGAGCCTATCAGGAATCTAACTCGAATTTCTTGACTCAAAATCTGGATAGACAATCGGCTATCATTACTTACTTGATGAACTTAAAAACGGACTAAATTTTCTTCTTTGATATTTAAAGTGATTCATAATTTAGAAGCAGAGAAAAGGAAGAGAAATAGAGTGACGGCCTCTGTTACCTCACACATCGAAGGAAACGAAGAAGCATAAGATGTCTCTTCTTCTTTCGAGCAGACCCATTTATCATCAACAAATGCAGTCGCTTGGGATTATCATGAATAAATGACTAAAAGTTTTAAAAAAGCATCCACATTACATCCTTATTAATGAGGCTTCGGTATCTGGGTCGTGCAGCTAAGATGAATAGGAGTATCTGTTTAATATTCCGCAGTGTTCGCTCGGCGCCACGGAATGAATTAAAACTGGGGAACAAGATCGAGCAACCTTCCGGCTTCTCTCCGACGCCCTTTTGTGTCTCAAAATTGCTTATTTAGCCGGTGTTTCTACACTTTAGCGTTAAATCTGTGTAGGAACTGATAAGTAGTATTTTATTATTTAAATAGATAGGTACATCTATAAAAGAAAAGCTAAAACTATGAGCTAAATTAACCAACGGACTTCACTGCTCAACGAAATAATATAATTTTATTGGTATTATTTAGCAGTAACGAAGATTTCCACACGATGCTAATATTTCAAAACGAGCAATCAAATTTGATATTAACACTTTTTAAGGGTGCTGGCCGGAGGGATCGAACCTAGGTCATAGGTATATTACGAAATTTTTAAGGAAGCTCCCTGACCATTAGGCTACCACGATTATATACTTTTCAAATACTGCGACAATATATTTAGTTTTACATGATATCATACCTTGCAGTAAAACTTATAATTTTGTTGGGAAGCAGATATAATTTCTTGTTATTCAATATTCCCGTGTTTTATTTATGCAAAAGCTATAGAGCAAAGTTAAAATTAAAAGAAAAGTTTACGCAAACGGGAAACGAAGGCAGGCCATGAATAATTCCTCACTGCAGGTAGAATGTGGAGTAGGAAACTTGTCAAATGTTATTATTTTTATTATGTAAGTATTAGACGAAGACTCAGTAGAAAACAGAGAAATAAGTTTCATTGTATATTGTGAGATAAACCATTGAAATATTTAATGCTATTGTTATAGCAAGGTGTTTTTTACTTAAAAAATATATCGCAGATATTTTTAGTCATATTTTGGTATTTTGCCTGATGTTTCACCGTTTTAGTAACAAAGTTGACAGAAAATAAATATGACAACATAATTTGTATTCGGACCTCTTAGTATAAGGCTCCCCAAAGTCCACTGCAGGACATAGGCCGCTCCCTTAAGGAAGAGTTGCCAGACTCACCACAATTGGCAAACGAATTGGTGATCGCAGTATCAGGCACCTCGCAACTGCTGCCTGTCAGCGGTTAGCTTGCGTTTTTCGAAATGGTAATCCCGCCACCTCAATGCTAATCATTACCATTCTCATTTATTGCAATGATTTCTGCCTTTCTCGCACCATACCCACTCGAAGGCATGCGTTAGTAAATTCCAACGCAAACATCACACGGCAAAATATAGCTTGGTTAAATACAGCTGGTGTATTTTTAATGATTCAATTAATTATTTATTAAAGGAAATACGGATTAAATAATGGACAGATAAAGTATAGAGATACACGAACAAAAAGAAAACTTTATATTGTTGGATGTATCCACTCCAACATAGCTATACAATGTACTATGTTTTAAAATATCTTCACGCCATTCTCAATACAGGGGTAGACAGAGGTCTAGTCTAGACAATTAAGTCCCTTCGACCCACCTTCCGCCGAAGATATTTTTTGGAAACGTGACAGGTGGTTAGCCCGTCACGTACATAGGTTTTTTAAAAAACCCATGGGTTGCTCGAGGTCTGCCACCTGAGGACCGAACTCTGGTCTCTTGACTCAAATTCCGATCACCCAGCCACTCGGCTATCGTGACTGCAATGTTCGTACTATAATGTTTGTTAATTGATATCGCCACATTATCTTATGTGTCTAGGACACATAAGATAATGTGGCACAGTTTTCCAGATTTTGTATGCTTTATAAATATTTGCCTTAAACGAGTTAATTTTCTTTTCTTAATTAATTATACCTACAATTTCTCTCCAACCGAAGCTTGTTTACTTAGTTAATATTAATTATAAACAAATTTCACTAAAAACTCTTCCGGATTTTCTATATTATAATACTTACTCAATCTTTAGCTCATTTTTTAAAGAATTCTGTCATGAAGCGCCATTTCTTTTAAATTGTATCTTTGTCTACATGGCACTTTCCATAAATATCTTGGTACGGGAAGACATTGGATATTCTGGATCAAATGTATTTCCCAACAGTTGTCTAAATGTAGAAGCATCTGGTACCTTAGTTGCCCATCTTTGAACTTATCTATGTATATTTTACGTTCCTATGAACTTTTCTTTGTATAGAACAAAGTATGTTTAAACAGTATAATAAAACACAACGACAAAGATAGATAGAGATAGATATATTAAGATAGTTTATTTTGGAGACTTGTTCTTCTATATTCCAGGCATCCAGGGTAGTAATAGCAGTTATTACAGCCTTTTAAGTTCATATTTGGTGCAGTTAATTCGCTGCGCAAAAGTATGGCCTTTTCATTTTATACTCATTCAGGCAAGACACATTTACATTTAGCTTGTTAGCTGCTTACTTATTCTAAATATTTAAATTTAATAAAAAAGCCTGGGTTACAGCATGGGTTAAATTCTTGAAGGGTTTGAATATTAACAAAAAAAGTGTATTTTTATGTACACACGGCGTTAGCGTATTGATATCTTCATATTTATTAAATTATAAAGTCTGAGTTAGAGTTATTGGTATAGATTTCTGAAAGATGTCGCCAACGCTCCTAAATGGCGAACGAAGGGAACATTTAAAATTTCAACTACTGTGATGATGTGAGGTGAGATACGGTGGCTCGATGGTAAGAGCGTCTCCAATATTGGTGATGTCGCAGGTTCGAATCTCGCACGAGTCAGTATTTTTTTATATATCTTATTTATTTAATACCTTCTTTCTTTACTTCAGTATCGGAAGCGGCAGCTTGGAAGAAACGCAAAGAATATATCATAGTAACTTACTGGAGAAAAATTATGAAAACAGTTGTAACTGGTCTCCTCGTAAACACGTATATTGAAATGTATACCGAAAACTTTACTCTGGTAAATCACATGATTATGTACAATGTTTGAAATTATTACAGTTAGGCCTTTACAATTACGTTAGAAATCTTATTATATTCAGAAGAGCTCACGTTATTAAAAGTAATTAATATAATTAATAAATAAATAGTTACAACATCACATACATTACTCCGACTCCAAAGCAGGCAGCTAAAGCACTTATGTTGTGGAATAACGAAGTTATCACAAACACCACGAGACAAAATAGAAAAAGTGGTTTCCTACATAAACCCGGACTACATTGAGTCCGGGAATCGAACCCGGGATCTTGAGAAATGGCGACACTTTGAAAACGGTGTGCACATCAACATTAAGTGAAATTCTTTGGGGAGAGGCCTGTCTCGAAATAGATAGACAGTTCATTAAGAAAGAATGTGACACATCTTTATTAACAATTCTCACGTGATACAAAAATATAGCAACTTCTTTTGCATAGAGTAATAACTTCATAGTTGTATAACTTGAGAGTACTCTAAGCATATACCGTGTACGTTAAAACTTAGTAATTTACTATCTTAACTATTCAAATCTCTCGACCCCACGGTGTGGTAACGGAGGCTAGTTCAATTAGTGTTTCACAATACCCTTGTATTACCCACACAATAAGGCTATATATTGCCTATTGCAAAGCAGTTGTAAGTTGGAGCTTACCAACGGATGGTGTACCTTTTCATTTATTTAAAATACATAAAAGCTTTATAAAAAATAAAATTTTATTATCTATATCTAACTACAAATAATAATCAGCCATTTCCAATACAGGGCAGATAGAGGTCTAGACAATTAAGTCCTTTCTACCCACCTTCCACCGAAGACATTTTATGGGGCAACGTGACAGGTGGCGAACCGGTCGCCGTTTTCATAAAAACCCTCATTTTAAAATGGCGAAGAACATCTATGCTATATTATCATTGTGGTAGGTAGAAGTTAAAACATTAAAATAATTTTGACCGACATTAAATCGGAGCTTATTGGCTTATTTCCGACAATATAAACGGTAAACTTTTCGTAGTCTTAGTGTCCAAGCCAACAATACCAATTGTGCTTAAGTAACTAAAAGCATTGATACGAACCTTCCTCTTAAAGATCGAACTAGAGTCTCCTGATTCGAATTCCGATCACCCCAATAAACATACAACTTCCAACCACTTGACCATCGTGGCTCTGATGTTTTCGGATACTAAGACTGAGACATAAGGGATTATTGCTGAATTCTCTTCTATTTGTAATATAAATTTAATGTTTAAAAATTTTATGATTTTATAAAACAATTAATCGAAGTAACAAAGTTTTATCTATCAATACTCGTTTCTAATCCACAACCATTTCGTAACGACAGTCGTCTAACGGAGAGAAAACAGGCGAAAGAAACTCCGTATCTCTATTTTATCTTTTTTTTCTTTGATGCTCTACTTTTACATTTTCATCTCAAAAATACATTCTACATATTGCATAGTATGTATTGCTTTTTACTTATATTATCTGTATTGTGTGAGTGTTGGAAGTGACCCTGGCTTAATTTAAATCCCACTACGAACTTGTGAGTGATAAATATGTACTCGAATCATTGAGGTTTATATGTACATATGTATGTGAACAGTTAGCTTGAAAACAAAGCTGGCGATACCATATGACGACCACTAGCCACATTGTGTCAAATGCTTTTCGGTAAAAGGAGGTTCGAAAGAGATTGGGAAAAATAGTATACATATAATTTCGAAAAAATTGCATAAATATAATTCTTAGTAGATATCAGATTACATACAAATTATAAATTGATATTATTTTATAAATTATAAATAATATATTATATTATATAAAAAAGTCACGTTAGCCGAGTGGTTGGGTGGTCGGAATTTTGAGTCGAGAGACCCGAGTTCGATCCCCAGGTGGCAGGCTCGTACCAATAGGTTTTTCAAAAAATTATGTATGAATTATATCGTTAGCTTGGACAAAAAGGCGGCGACGGGCTCACCATCAGTCACTTTGTCCCGAAAATGTCTTCGGTGGAAGGTGGGTCGAAGGGACTTAATTGTCTAGACTAGACCTCTGTCTACCCCTGTATTGGGAATTGCGTGAAGATATTTATTTTATTTATTATAAAAAATGTTGCGGGAAGTCGATGGATGCAGGTGGCTGAGGACCGTTCGCCGTGGAAAGTTTTGGTGGTGGCCTATGTTAAGCAGTAGACTCTTGATAGGTCGTAAAGAAGAAGAATATATAAATTATATTTTATCAGATTTGATGGTTGATTAGATAGAGTTGATTTATAGAGTTGATGATTGATCATAAACAACAATTATAATCAACCATCGCCTCTAATAAAATATTACAAAGACAGCGTTTGCGTAAGACTATTTGCTGATGTCGGATAAGATCCAATGAACGTAGAATTCTGTCAATCTCGAAAGACATTTACTCATGTGAACAAAAACAAACGCAATCAATTTGTGTCACTAGCGCGTCTGATACAGAGCGTGTTTTCCGTGTTCTGCAATAAATATTAAGCAGTGATGTATTTCGGTAAACAATACTTGCATAAAACATTATTTCAAGAAAAAATACTTTTGTGTTACAAGGTGGGATTCGAAACAAAACGAAATTGCTTGCTCTTTTATTCCGTGTTACTTATTACGGCACCAATTTTAACAATATTGAAATAAAAGCAGAAAAGTTTAAAATTATTCGCAGAGGAACTTCGTGGACGAGTTACGTACGTATCGGTTTTCATGGTGTCGCCAGCACAGAGGTCCCGGGTTAAATTCTGGCACTGGTCTATGTAGAAATTCTCTTTTACTACATAGTCTCTGGTTTAGGTGTATGTGATACTTTCATTGTTCCCGATTGCAACATAAGTCCTATAGTTACTTACTTTGAGATCAAACAAATGTATGTGATAATGTCCCGATTTATTAAGTTTTTATTTATTCTTTTTAGACATTCGAAAATGTTATAACTAACATTTTATATGCTTTCGCTCGAAAGCTCGCTTAATATTCTTTTAACAAATACGCCTCTTTGTTTAGATTTCTCTTTTTATGAATTGCGAGGTGCTATTTGTTTCGCCACATATTGAATTTAAATTTTCTTTTTAGAGTCTTTTTGAAGTGAAACTTCTTAGCATCATTGTAATTTAAAACTCAATGATACGAAAAAGCGTTTTGTATCATCGAATTTTAAATTACAACGATGTTAAAGAGTTTCACTTCCAATACAATTCAGATAGATTATTTGAAACTTGACAATTATTTGAAATAGGTATATTAATATAATAACTTCCTTTAATTCCATAATTTCAAATTATACGCATCTTTAAACGCCAAATTGTTGTCCCTGACCGACTTATGTTTCATTTTCCATCAACACCCGACTCTATCACACTCGAGCGCGTCGCAAGACTACTGCACGAACGGCTGAACTCAAACAATAATTAGTACCAGTATAATGTAGCTACAGTTAGCCTACCACTCTCTGACGTGTTCCACAATTTTATATGACTTTGAAAGCAAATAATGATAATGATCAAAAAGGAAAAAAATGCAAACAACATTGTTCGGCTATATAAGTTATAGTTATAAGTAAGAGTACAGCGTAAAAAAACGGCGAGTATATGAATTCGGTTACATCTATAAATGTGCTTCTTCGCATGTGTGAAGAATATGCTAGAATGTATAAACTTGTGTAAAATGTTAAAAAAGAAAGGTCTTGATTTTTAGGAAATGTCACAGTTAATGTCTTTAGTCTATATTCGCCGTAAAGTTAAATGACGTAGAACAAAAACGAGTGACCTGGGTTTTTGTGACAGACGCCCGAAAAGACGAACCAAGAACGAAGGGCAATGGCGGTCAGATGGAGTATATTGGTGCGCAGATTTGCACGTTGTAAACCAAAACTAACCCTTTTTAAAGGATACTGTCAGGTACTCTACATATGCGGTCTATGTACGTGATGTCATAAACCATGTATACATACATTTCTACGTTTACCGTATACCAGTGGCATCCGGTGTGTACGCCACAAGGTGATGGACGGGGTAATGTGGAAAACCACTTTTTCTACATTTACTTAAGTCTGAGTGTTTCATAACACGACTCTATACGCGACATAAGCGCTTTTATTAATTAATATTTACTTATATATATATATATATATATATATATATATATATATATATATATATATATATATATATATATATATATATATATATATATATACATATATATATATATATATATATATATATATATATATATATATATATATATATATATAATTAGCTTTTTACTTTAGAATCTGTGCAATGTATATGCCACTGTCTCTATAAATGTATGTATGAATATTTACGATATTTCAAAATAGTGTTTTCTTGAAATAAATTCTTAAAAACAAATAAATATTTGCATATAAGAATTGCATATATAGAAATAAAGATTTGAATAAAGATTTGCTACATTTTTTTTACATTATGTTAAAATTTAAGAACTAAGTTACATGTAACAAGAATGTTTGGTTATAAGCATTCTATACGCAGGCAATGTCTTATACGAGTTCACAGTTTTGTTTATTTTTTGGACGAATCAATACGACGTGACATAAATGTTATCGTAAAATATATCCGAATAGCATTCCGTTTCGAGTCGTTAAACCCGCGAAACGCGTTACCTTACTAAATAGACCGAATTTTACAAATTTACGAGGTACTTATTTGTAACGTTGAAAACGTATGCAAAACTCGACCTTACAATAAAGTCGTTTTAAAATTCTATTATAAATAGAACTATGATTAATAGCTCTACGAGCACGGGAACTATCGCTTAAATTAAATAGAAATTGTTTTAAGGGACATAAATTTTAACAACCTTTGTATACTTAAATCGTTTTCATAACTGATATAATAGATTAAAATAAAAACCACTCAAAAGCTTGACACCGAATACGAGACACAATTTATTGATGTATATTTATTATTATTTTATTGTAAAACTTTTTTTTTTGTTCATAAATATTTATTTACAGAAAAAATTATGTTAATATTTACAATACTTATTAACTAAAAACTATTATAATCGTAGAGCCCTACTCCTCGTGGCATGGTACCAAGAACGCTGGCTGCATTTCCACGTTGAATGGCTAGACTTAACCGTTGAGCGAGAAAAGAACCAGCCCTCTTGTCACCAGCAGCAACGATAAGTCGCGGATACAATTCCTTTAGAAACTGCATCGCGCGGGGACCCCACGGATCGATTGTCTCTACGGCAAATGGAACAAATATATAGTCTCCTTTCAAAGACTCATATTTACGCCATTTACCCGATTCAGCTGCCTCTGATGCCGCCCCGGCCCTTATCGAAGTACCCATGATATGAGAGGCCGCTAATGTATCGACGCAAGTTGCGTCCCACACAAGAGCTTTGCCTCTCTCCCAAGGGACTAAAGTCAAGCCGTCGGGTCTCTTACCATCCTCCCTAAATATTCCACAAGGCTCTAAAACCGATGGAATATTTATGGAAACAAGAGCCCTTCGGATGACCTCATTCAAGGAACCGTGACGAGATAGTCTGCCGGCACTTTTTTGGCATGAAAGTCCGTGGAGGCCTTACTCGTCGACGTCGCTGCAACAAGGACATCGATGTGGTTGACAAATCGATGCTCCCAATTGTATTCCTACAGCTATACGTAAACTTTCGTTGTCTAGTAATGTACCAAGGTTACTTGATGGTAAAGCATGTAGCCAGTAACTGGATTCCTTTGTCGAAACACCTAGAAAGCGGGCGCGATCTCTGTCACAGTGAAAATTGTTCAGTAAGCATTTCTGCACATTCTGAACCAACGGGATATCCCACCGTTTTTGTGAGTTAGGTTCCAGTGGAATATCCTCGCCGGGACAGAGACGTAACCATGCTTCTCTTGCCTCGTTAGCAAAGGTCAAGTCCAAGTTTTTTTTTGTAAAACTAGATACTTTCTTCAATAGATTCATGTTAAAAATATTATATATGTAAAGTATTTTTTGCACACAATCTGAAATCATTCATTATTCTCTTATTTTTATTATTATTTTATTGTAAAACTTTTTTTTTTGTTCATAAATATTTATTTACAGAAAAATTATGTTAATATTTACAATACTTATTAACTAAAAACTATTATAATCGTAGAGCCCTACTCCTCGTGGCATGGTACCAAGAACGCTGGCTGCATTTCCACGTTGAATGGCTAGACTTAACCGTTGAGCGAGAAAAGAACCAGCCCTCTTGTCACCAGCAGCAACGATAAGTCGCGGATACAATTCCTTTAGAAACTGCATCGCGCGGGGACCCCACGGATCGATTGTCTCTACGGCAAATGGAACAAATATATAGTCTCCTTTCAAAGACTCATATTTACGCCATTTACCCGATTCAGCTGCCTCTGATGCCGCCCCGGCCCTTATCGAAGTACCCATGATATGAGAGGCCGCTAATGTATCGACGCAAGTTGCGTCCCACACAAGAGCTTTGCCTCTCTCCCAAGGGACTAAAGTCAAGCCGTCGGGTCTCTTACCATCCTCCCTAAATATTCCACAAGGCTCTAAAACCGATGGAATATTTATGGAAACAAGAGCCCTTCGGATGACCTCATTCAAGGAACCGTGACGAGATAGTCTGCCGGCACTTTTTTGGCATGAAAGTCCGTGGAGGCCTTACTCGTCGACGTCGCTGCAACAAGGACATCGATGTGGTTGACAAATCGATGCTCCCAATTGTATTCCTACAGCTATACGTAAACTTTCGTTGTCTAGTAATGTACCAAGGTTACTTGATGGTAAAGCATGTAGCCAGTAACTGGATTCCTTTGTCGAAACACCTAGAAAGCGGGCGCGATCTCTGTCACAGTGAAAATTGTTCAGTAAGCATTTCTGCACATTCTGAACCAACGGGATATCCCACCGTTTTTGTGAGTTAGGTTCCAGTGGAATATCCTCGCCGGGACAGAGACGTAACCATGCTTCTCTTGCCTCGTTAGCAAAGGTCAAGTCCAAGTTTTTTTTTGTAAAACTAGATACTTTCTTCAATAGATTCATGTTAAAAATATTATATATGTAAAGTATTTTTTGCACACAATCTGAAATCATTCATTATTCTCTTATTTTTATTATTAACTTCATTATTTTTATATGATTGTAAAAATCAATATTTAACAATTATATATTTGACAATAATTATATTAAAATTCTTTTACAATTGTAACTGTCCAAGATCCCAGAACCTTAGGTCCTAAGTACCGTCTCATGTTCTTCGAATACTAGCATGCTTGTGGAGCTCGCCTTATGATACCCGGGTAAGTACCAGGCAAGAAAGGTAACCAAATAGCTCTGGTATCTTACTCCACACGTGATAAAACACACATAACAAATTCACACTAATATTGTAATAAGTTCCCAGGTATTCATTAAAAATTTTTATTATAATTACAATAATTTTTGAACATAAAATCCTAAATTATAAAAAATATAAATCTACAAATATTATTGATTTGAAATTACTACCTAGATAAACTTTCTTGCTACCGTTTAACGGTTTGGAATGAATCCAATGTTGACGCTTTAAGCCTTCTCAGCTAAATTCAGCTCGTAGTTGTTCAAACCCACTCAAAATTTCAATTGCCTCTTGAATAGCTTACGGCACTTGAACCTTCGCTCTTATTTTTTCTCCATATGCAGTGTGATAAAGTTCAAAGAAAAACTATTAAAGAAGTGCCTGCTTGATTAATGAACGGATTTTTTTTATTTCTTTTAATTTTCAATAAAATTAAAATTAAGGGACAAATCACTATTACCTGAAACTCTACCTTTTATCGTAAGCTTCTTCATTAATAATAATAAATAATAAATATCTTCACGCTATTCCCAATACAGGGGTAGACAGAGGTCAAGTCTAGACAATTAAGTCCCTTTGACCCACCTTCCACCGAAGATATTTTCGGGACAACGTGACAGGTGGTGAGCCCGTCGCCGCCTTTATGTCCAAGCTAACGATATAATTCGTACATAAGTTTTTGAAAAACCCATAGGTACAAGCCTGCCATGTGGGGATCGAATTCGGGTCTCTTGAGTCGAAATTCCGACCACCCTGGATGAGTGGTCGGAATTTCTAGTCAAGCTTTCGGAATTTCTCGGCTATCGGTATAAGTTTACGCAACTTACTAAACAAGCGTAAAATAACGTGACTTACTTAAGTACTTCAAAATAATTGCATGGCCAAGCTTCACTTGCAGTTATAAGATTTTTAATAAATATCTCTTGACGGCACATGTTACTCAGTATCATAAATTCAATTGGTTAAGTTTTTTTGTAAAACTAGATACTTTCTTCAATAGATTCATGTTAAAAATATTATATATGTAAAGTATTTTTTGCACACAATCTGAAATCATTCATTATTCTCTTATTTTTATTATTAACTTCATTATTTTTATATGATTGTAAAAATCAATATTTAACAATTATATATTTGACAATAATTATATTAAAATTCTTTTACAATTGTAACTGTCCAAGATCCCAGAACCTTAGGTCCTAAGTACCGTCTCATGTTCTTCGAATACCAGCATGCTTGTGGAGCTCGCCTTATGATACCCGGGTAAGTACCAGGCAAGAAAGGTAACCAAATAGCTCTGGTATCTTACTCCACACGTGATAAAACACACATAACAAATTCACACTAATATTGTAATAAGTTCCCAGGTATTCATTAAAAATTTTTATTATAATTACAATAATTTTTGAACATAAAATCCTAAATTATAAAAAATATAAATCTACAAATATTATTGATTTGAAATTACTACCTAGATAAACTTTCTTGTTTTACCGTTTAACGGTTTGGAATGAATCCAATGTTGACGCTTTAAGCCTTCTCAGCTAAATTCAGCTCGTAGTTGTTCAAAACCCACTCAAAATTTCAATTGCCTCTTGAATAGCTTACGGCACTTGAACCTTCGCTCTTATTTTTTCTCCATATGCAGTGTGATAAAGTTCAAAGAAAAACTATTAAAGAAGTGCCTGCTTGATTAATGAACGGATTTTTTTATTTCTTTTTTAATTTTAGAATCTGTGCAATGTATATGCCACTGTCTCTATAAATGTATGTATGAATATTTACGATATTTCAAAATAGTGTTTTCTCTTGAAATAAATTCTTAAAAACAAATAAATATTTGCATATAAGAATTGCATATATAGAAATAAAGATTTGAATAAAGATTTGCTACATTTTTTTTACATTATGTTAAAATTTAAGAACTAAGTTACATGTAACAAGAATGTTTGGTTATAAGCATTCTATACGCAGGCAATGTCTTATACGAGTTCACAGTTTTGTTTATTTTTTGGACGAATCAATACGACGTGACATAAATGTTATCGTAAAATATATCCGAATAGCATTCCGTTTCGAGTCGTTAAACCCGCGAAACGCGTTACCTTACTAAATAGACCGAATTTTACAAATTTACGAGGTACTTATTTGTAACGTTGAAAACGTATGCAAAACTCGACCTTACAATAATAATTACTTAATAATAATAATTTGTATTTATTTCTCTTTCACAAAATCACGAATACTGTTAATATTTGTGATAGACTGGTATCCGTAGGTTACCATATCTATTGGATCAGATACACAATAAGTTACAGGAATAATTTTTAAATACAAATAAATAACAAAAAACTACAGCGTAGGTAAACTCGCAAGTTTACATGCAATTCCCAATACAGGGGTAGACAGAGGTATAGTCTAGACAATTAAGTTCCTTCGACCCACCTTCCACCGTAGATATTTTTGGGACATCGTGACAGGTGGTAGCCCGTCGCCGTCTTTATGTCCTAGCTAACGATATAATTCGTACATAAGTTTTTGGAAAAACTCATTGGTACTGCCACCTGGGGATCGAACTCGGGTCTCTCGACTCGAAATTCCGAGCACCCAACAACTCGGCTATCGTGACTTACAATAATAATTACTTAATAATAATAATTTGTATTTATTTCTCTTTCACAAAATCACGAATACTGTTAATATTTGTGATAGACTGGTATCCGTAGGTTACCATATCTATTGGATCAGATACACAATAAGTTACAGGAATAATTTTTAAATACAAATAAATAACAAATAACTACAGCGTAGGTAAACTCGCAAGTTTACATGCAATTCCCAATACAGGGGTAGACAGAGGTATAGTCTAGACAATTAAGTTCCTTCGACCCACCTTCCACCGTAGATATTTTTGGGACATCGTGACAGGTGGTGAGCCCGTCGCCGCCTTTATGTCCAAGCCAACGATGAAATTCGTACATAAGTTTTTGAAAACTCATTGGTACTGCCACCTGGGGATCGAACTCGGGTCTCTCGACTCGAAATTCCGACCACCCTGGATGAGTGGTCGGAATTTCTAGTCAAGCTTTCGGAATTTCTCGGCTATCGGTATAAGTTTACGCAACTTACTAAACAAGCGTAAAATAACGTGACTTACTTAAGTACTTCAAAATAATTGCATGGCCAAGCTTCACTTGCAGTTATAAGATTTTTAATAAATATCTCTTGACGGCACATGTTACTCAGTATCATAAATTCAATTGGTTAAGTTTTTTTTTGAAAACTCATTGGTACTGCCACCTGGGGATCGAACTCGGGTCTCTCGACTCGAAATTCCGACCACCCTGGATGAGTGGTCGGAATTTCTAGTCAAGCTTTCGGAATTTCTCGGCTATCGGTATAAGTTTACGCAACTTACTAAACAAGCGTAAAATAACGTGACTTACTTAAGTACTTCAAAATAATTGCATGGCCAAGCTTCACTTGCAGTTATAAGATTTTTAATAAATATCTCTTGACGGCACATGTTACTCAGTATCATAAATTCAATTGGTTAAGTTTTTTTTGTAAAACTAGATACTTTCTTCAATAGATTCATGTTAAAATATTATATATGTAAAGTATTTTTGCACACAATCTGAAATCATTCATTATTCTCTTTATTTTTATTATTAACTTCATTATTTTTATATGATTGTAAAATCAATATTTAACAATTATATATTTGACAATAATTATATTAAAATTCTTTTTACAATTGTAACTGTCCAAGATCCCAGAACCTTAGGTCCTAAGTACTGTCTCATGTTCTTCGAATACCAGCATGCTTGTGGAGCTCGCCTTATGATACCCGGGTAAGTACCAGGCAAGAAAGGTAACCAAATAGCTCTGGTATCTTACTCCACACGTGATAAAACACACATAACAAATTCACACTAATATTGTAATAAGTTCCCAGGTATTCATTAAAAATTTTATTATAATTACAATAATTTTTGAACATAAATGCTAAATTATAAAAAATATAAATCTACAAATATTATTGATTTGAAATTACTACCTAGATAAACTTTCTTGCTACCGTTTAACGGTTTGGAATGAATCCAATGTTGACGCTTTAAGCCTTCTCAGCTAAATTCAGCTCGTAGTTGTTCAAAACCCACTCAAAATTTCAATTGCCTCTTGAATAGCTTACGGCACTTGAACCTTCGCTCTTATTTTTTCTCCATATGCAGTGTGATAAAGTTCAAAGAAAAACTATTAAAGAAGTGCCTGCTTGATTAATGAACGGATTTTTTTTATTTCTTTTAATTTTCAATAAAATTAAAATTAAGGGACAAATCACTATTACCTGAAACTCTACCTTTTATCGTAAGCTTCTTCATTAATAATAATAAATAATAAATATCTTCACGCTATTCCCAATACAGGGGTAGACAGAGGTCAAGTCTAGACAATTAAGTCCCTTTGACCCACCTTCCACCGAAGATATTTTCGGGACAACGTGACAGGTGGTGAGCCCGTCGCCGCCTTTATGTCCAAGCCAACGATGAAATTCGTACATAAGTTTTTTGAAAAACTCATTGGTACTGCCACCTGGGGATCGAACTCGGGTCTCTCGACTCGAAATTCCGAGCACCCAACAACTCGGCTATCGTGACTTACAATAATAATTACTTAATAATAATAATTTGTATTTATTTCTCTTTCACAAAATCACGAATACTGTTAATATTTGTGATAGACTGGTATCCGTAGGTTACCATATCTATTGGATCAGATACACAATAAGTTACAGGAATAATTTTTAAATACAAATAAATAACAAAAAACTACAGCGTAGGTAAACTCGCAAGTTTACATGCAATTCCCAATACAGGGGTAGACAGAGGTATAGTCTAGACAATTAAGTTCCTTCGACCCACCTTCCACCGTAGATATTTTTGGGACATCGTGACAGGTGGTAGCCCGTCGCCGTCTTTATGTCCTAGCTAACGATATAATTCGTACATAAGTTTTTGAAAAACCCATAGGTACAAGCCTGCCATGTGGGGATCGAATTCGGGTCTCTTGAGTCGAAATTCCGACCACCCTGGATGAGTGGTCGGAATTTCTAGTCAAGCTTTCGGAATTTCTCGGCTATCGGTATAAGTTTACGCAACTTACTAAACAAGCGTAAAATAACGTGACTTACTTAAGTACTTCAAAATAATTGCATGGCCAAGCTTCACTTGCAGTTATAAGATTTTTAATAAATATCTCTTGACGGCACATGTTACTCAGTATCATAAATTCAATTGGTTAAGTTTTTTTTGGTAAGATAATTTTCTGATTTCAAGTGAGCCAGTGAGTGTTGTTAGACAGAACTTGTTTTAATTATTTTGTTTTTTTTCTTTACCTCATTATTATTAATTTTACTTTGCTGCAAATATACTGTAAATGTTGGTCACTATAAAAAGTGATAAATTATTTTTAAATTATTTTATTTATTTATCTTCACGCACAGTTTTATAAATTATGAACCTGTTATTGGAAATAAGCATAATTTTATCATATTTTTTATATTTGTAATGTACTGGTTCTATGATGATAAATAAAAAAACCGAACTGCATACCACTATTAAAGTTAGGAATCCAAAAATAAACCTATGAAACCATAACATATGTACTAGAGTAAATTACGTTTAAATATTACTAATCAAGTATGAAATTTAGGGAATTTCCAATGATGATGGATAACAAATTAAATATAATTTCCATAATTAAAAAAATCAGCAAATTCGTAATGAATGTCATATTGTTTTCAATCAATAGATATTTTTTCTGTTTGAGCTGTCATTGGTCTAAACTATTCCATTGGTTCCAGCGATGCTTATTTGGGAAAACGTGACAAGTGCCGAGCTTGTTGGTGTTTTAGTTTACACGACACAAACACCTACACACATAAATAATAATAAATATTTTCACCCATAGTCCCGGACGGGGTAGCCGGAGAGAACAGTTCGCCACAGTAAGTGTCACGAGATCTATCCTATAGCCTCATCTGCTTCTTTTTCACTCTTCCGCTTTTAATTTCATCATTTTCTTCATACACGCACGTCTCTTGCCGAGTACTCTTGTCGATCCTCTTCGAGCCATGGTCACATTTTCTCTTTTAGTCCCTTTTTAATGTTAACTTTTGCGCTATATGTCTCCTTCACCGTTCAGTCTTTACTCATTCGCTCAACCTTCCTAAAACAACGCGTGCAAGCCCGTGCTTATCCACTTTAATTATGTTTAGAAAATATTTTACTCCAGGAAATCGAACTCGATCGATATATTTATATTTCAACAACAAATTCCCGAACGGGAGCACTTATTTGTTTTCGCAAAATTGTCAGTAAGCTCGGTCCGTAATGAATAGTGGAAGAATATTTAAAAGTTTACACTCATTATTCCTTCATACGTGAAAGAATTTATGCTCAGAAACTATTCTCGAATAGAGACGCGTGCAGTTTTATTTATAATTGAAAGAGGTATTTTTTTTTTACAGAAAACGAGTACTTTAGATGGAATCAATATTATTTAAATCATTTCAATTCGTAGGCACGATAAGTATTCGGGTGTCGTCATTAGATCAGTCGAGACGGGCCCTCATTTATTTAGATTACGTTATTGACCCTGGCTTTCAAAATATAAGTCCGTCCACTTACATTCAAAGACTTCTATTTTATTTTTATTACGCTTTGAACCTCTTTTTAATGATGTATTTACCATTTTTCAAGTTTCAAACAAACTTGTATTTAGTAATTTCTCTTATTTTCAAATAGTATATGAAATTTATTAATTAATTTATATTATATAAACTTAGCGTCAATATACATTGACTCTAAGGTTATATGTACGAGTATTGCTTATGATTATACAAGTGAATATACGTGGCAATTAGATCATTAGTGTCTCCCTGACGAGATTAAAATAATTAGTACAAATCTAATCAGTACTAAGCAACTCCAATAAAATACAAAATATGAAAAGGTACTAGGTTTTTTAAAACCCATGGATACGAGTCTACCGGAGGACGACGGTCTTTATGTCCAAGCCAACGATATAATTTGTACATAGGTTTTTTAAAACCCATGGATACGAGTCTACCGGAGGACGACGGTCTTTATGTCCAAGCCAACGATATAATTTGTACATAGGTTTTTTAAAACCCATGGATACGAGTCTACCGGAGGACGACGGTCTTTATGTCCAAGCCAACGATATAATTTGTACATAGGTTTTTTAAAACCCATGGATACGAGTCTACCGGAGGACGACGGTCTTTATGTCCAAGCCAACGATATAATTTGTACATAGGTTTTTTAAAACCCATGGATACGAGTCTACCGGAGGACGACGGTCTTTATGTCCAAGCCAACGATATAATTTGTACATAGGTTTTTTAAAACCCATGGATACGAGTCTACCGGAGGACGACGGTCTTTATGTCCAAGCCAACGATATAATTTGTACATAGGTTTTTTAAAACCCATGGATACGAGTCTACCGGAGGACGACGGTCTTTATGTCCAAGCCAACGATATAATTTGTACATAGGTTTTTTAAAACCCATGGATACGAGTCTACCGGAGGACGACGGTCTTTA
The DNA here is from genome assembly GCA_029286605.1 of Sericinus montela. Taxonomy (NCBI): domain Eukaryota; kingdom Metazoa; phylum Arthropoda; class Insecta; order Lepidoptera; family Papilionidae; genus Sericinus; species Sericinus montela. Next base: position 2,100,419 of record JAGSMR010000094.1, on the reverse strand, counting down.
TGTCCAAGCCAACGATATAATTTGTACATAGGTTTTTTAAAACCCATGGATACGAGTCTACCGGAGGACGACGGTCTTTATGTCCAAGCCAACGATATAATTTGTACATAGGTTTTTTAAAACCCATGGATACGAGTCTACCGGAGGACGACGGTCTTTATGTCCAAGCCAACGATATAATTTGTACATAGGTTTTTTAAAACCCATGGATACGAGTCTACCGGAGGACGACGGTCTTTATGTCCAAGCCAACGATATAATTTGTACATAGGTTTTTTAAAACCCATGGATACGAGTCTACCGGAGGACGACGGTCTTTATGTCCAAGCCAACGATATAATTTGTACATAGGTTTTTTAAAACCCATGGATACGAGTCTACCGGAGGACGACGGTCTTTATGTCCAAGCCAACGATATAATTTGTACATAGGTTTTTTAAAACCCATGGATACGAGTCTACCGGAGGACGACGGTCTTTATGTCCAAGCCAACGATATAATTTGTACATAGGTTTTTTAAAACCCATGGATACGAGTCTACCGGAGGACGACGGTCTTTATGTCCAAGCCAACGATATAATTTGTACATAGGTTTTTTAAAACCCATGGATACGAGTCTACCGGAGGACGACGGTCTTTATGTCCAAGCCAACGATATAATTTGTACATAGGTTTTTTAAAACCCATGGATACGAGTCTACCGGAGGACGACGGTCTTTATGTCCAAGCCAACGATATAATTTGTACATAGGTTTTTTAAAACCCATGGATACGAGTCTACCGGAGGACGACGGTCTTTATGTCCAAGCCAACGATATAATTTGTACATAGGTTTTTTAAAACCCATGGATACGAGTCTACCGGAGGACGACGGTCTTTATGTCCAAGCCAACGATATAATTCGTACATAAGTTTTTTGGTAAGATAATTTTCTGATTTCAAGTGAGCCAGTGAGTGTTGTTAGACAGAACTTGTTTTAATTATTTTGTTTTTTTTTCTTTACCTCATTATTATTAATTTTACTTTGCTGCAAATATACTGTAAATGTTGGTCACTATAAAAGTGATAAATTATTTTTAAATTATTTCATTTTCTCTTTTAGTCCCTTTTAATGTTAACTTTTGCGCTATATGTCTCCTTCACCGTTCAGTCTTTACTCATTCGCTCAACCTTCCTAAAACAACGCGTGCAAGCCCGTGCTTATCCACTTTAATTATGTTTAGAAAATATTTTACTCCAGGAAATCGAACTCGATCGATATATTTATATTTCAACAACAAATTCCCCGAACGGGAGCACTTATTTGTTTTCGCAAATTGTCAGTAAGCTCGGTCCGTAATGAATAGTGGAAGAATATTTAAAAGTTTACACTCATTATTCCTTCATACGTGAAAGAATTTATGCTCAGAAACTATTCTCGAATAGAGACGCGTGCAGTTTTATTTATAATTGAAAGAGGTATTTTTTTTTTACAGAAAACGAGTACTTTAGATGGAATCAATATTATTTAAATCATTTCAATTCGTAGGCACGATAAGTATTCGGGTGTCGTCATTAGATCAGTCGAGACGGGCCCTCATTTATTTAGATTACGTTATTGACCCTGGCTTTCAAAAATATAAGTCCGTCCACTTACATTCAAAGACTTCTATTTTATTTTTATTACGCTTTGAACCTCTTTTTAATGATGTATTTACCATTTTTCAAGTTTCAAACAAACTTGTATTTAGTAATTTCTCTTATTTTCAAATAGTATATGAAATTTATTAATTAATTTATATTATATAAACTTAGCGTCAATATACATTGACTCTAAGGTTATATGTACGAGTATTGCTTATGATTATACAAGTGAATATACGTGGCAATTAGATCATTAGTGTCTCCCTGACGAGATTAAAATAATTAGTACAAATCTAATCAGTACTAATCTTCACGCAATTCCCAATACAGGGGTAGACAGAGGTCTAGTACAGACATTTAAGTCCCTTCGAACCACCTTCCACCGAAGATATTTTCGGGATAACGTGACAGGTGGTGAGCCCGTCACGTACATAGGTTTTTTTAAAAACCCATGGATACGAGTCTACCGGAGGACGACGGTCTTTATGTCCAAGCCAACGATATAATTTGTACATAGGTTTTTAGAAAAACCCATTGATACGGCCACTTGAGGATCGAACTCGGGTCTCTTGGCTCGAAATTCCGACCACCCAACCACTCGGCTATCGTGACTTATGATATTTTTTTTAATCAGTACTAAGCAACTCCAATAAAATACAAAATATGAAAAGGTACTACACTTTTTTTATAGACATGTGTATCTTAAATGTGAAGTGTAATTTGTCACATACAAGGTATATTAAAATGTATATTTTAACACCGTTATGATTTGAAACTAGATGAAACGAAAAAGTAATTCTAATAAAAAGAGATAAAATGAGTTAAGTCATAATGAGGGAAAAGGAATTTCGAAGAGATACATCGAGTGACTAAAACTTTGATGCTCCGCAAATAACCATTATCTTCTTTCTCTGAAGGTTTCACTTCTTCAGTATGTTAACTAAACACCCTCATTCTTTATATTGTTTGGTAAAACAATACAATAACTTATATTGTTTTTTAAAACAATACAATAACTTATATTGTTTTTTAAAACAATACAATAACTTATATTGTTTTTTAAAACAATACAATAACTTATATTGTTTTTTAAAACAATACAATAACTTATATTGTTTTTTAAAACAATACAATAACTTATATTGTTTTTTAAAACAATACAATAACTTATATTGTTTTTTAAAACAATACAATAACTTATATTGTTTTTTAAAACAATACAATAACTTATATTGTTTTTTAAAACAATACAATAACTTATATTGTTTTTTAAAACAATACAATAACTTATATTGTTTTTTAAAACAATACAATAACTTATATTGTTTTTTAAAACAATACAATAACTTATATTGTTTTTTAAAACAATACAATAACTTATATTGTTTTTTAAAACAATACAATAACTTATATTGTTTTTTAAAACAATACAATAACTTATATTGTTTTTTAAAACAATACAATAACTTATATTGTTTTTTAAAACAATACAATAACTTATATTGTTTTTTAAAACAATACAATAACTTATATTGTTTTTTAAAACAATACAATAACTTATATTGTTTTTTAAAACAATACAATAACTTATATTGTTTTTTAAAACAATACAATAACTTATATTGTTTTTTAAAACAATACAATAACTTATATTGTTTTTTAAAACAATACAATAACTTATATTGTTTTTTAAAACAATACAATAACTTATATTGTTTTTTAAAACAATACAATAACTTATATTGTTTTTTAAAACAATACAATAACTTATATTGTTTTTTAAAACAATACAATAACTTATATTGTTTTTTAAAACAATACAATAACTTATATTGTTTTTAAAACAATACAATAACTTATATTGTTTTTAAAACAATACAATAACTTATATTGTTTTTAAAACAATACAATAACTTATATTGTTTTTAAAACAATACAATAACTTATATTGTTTTTAAAACAATACAATAACTTATATTGTTTTTAAAACAATACAATAACTTATATTGTTTTTAAAACAATACAATAACTTATATTGTTTTTAAAACAATACAATAACTTATATTGTTTTTAAAACAATACAATAACTTATATTGTTTTTAAAACAATACAATAACTTATATTGTTTTTAAAACAATACAATAACTTATATTGTTTTTAAAACAATACAATAACTTATATTGTTTTTAAAACAATACAATAACTTATATTGTTTTTAAAACAATACAATAACTTATATTGTTTTTAAAACAATACAATAACTTATATTGTTTTTAAAACAATACAATAACTTATATTGTTTTTAAAACAATACAATAACTTATATTGTTTTTAAAACAATACAATAACTTATATTGTTTTTAAAACAATACAATAACTTATATTGTTTTTAAAACAATACAATAACTTATATTGTTTTTAAAACAATACAATAACTTATATTGTTTTTAAAACAATACAATAACTTATATTGTTTTTAAAACAATACAATAACTTATATTGTTTTTAAAACAATACAATAACTTATATTGTTTTTAAAACAATACAATAACTTATATTGTTTTTTAAAACAATACAATAACTTATATTGTTTTTTAAAACAATACAATAACTTATATTGTTTTTTAAAACAATACAATAACTTATATTGTTTTTTAAAACAATACAATAACTTATATTGTTTTTTAAAACAATACAATAACTTATATTGTTTTTTAAAACAATACAATAACTTATATTGTTTTTTAAAACAATACAATAACTTATATTGTTTTTTAAAACAATACAATAACTTATATTGTTTTTTAAAACAATACAATAACTTATATTGTTTTTTAAAACAATACAATAACTTATATTGTTTTTTAAAACAATACAATAACTTATATTGTTTTTTAAAACAATACAATAACTTATATTGTTTTTTAAAACAATACAATAACTTATATTGTTTTTTAAAACAATACAATAACTTATATTGTTTTTTAAAACAATACAATAACTTATATTGTTTTTTAAAACAATACAATAACTTATATTGTTTTTTAAAACAATACAATAACTTATATTGTTTTTTAAAACAATACAATAACTTATATTGTTTTTTAAAACAATACAATAACTTATATTGTTTTTTAAAACAATACAATAACTTATATTGTTTTTTAAAACAATACAATAACTTATATTGTTTTTTAAAACAATACAATAACTTATATTGTTTTTTAAAACAATACAATAACTTATATTGTTTTTTAAAACAATACAATAACTTATATTGTTTTTTAAAACAATACAATAACTTATATTGTTTTTTAAAACAATACAATAACTTATATTGTTTTTTAAAACAATACAATAACTTATATTGTTTTTTAAAACAATACAATAACTTATATTGTTTTTTAAAACAATACAATAACTTATATTGTTTTTTAAAACAATACAATAACTTATATTGTTTTTTAAAACAATACAATAACTTATATTGTTTTTTAAAACAATACAATAACTTATATTGTTTTTTAAAACAATACAATAACTTATATTGTTTTTTAAAACAATACAATAACTTATATTGTTTTTTAAAACAATACAATAACTTATATTGTTTTTTAAAACAATACAATAACTTATATTGTTTTTCAAAGAAGTAGTAGTGTTTATAAATAAATCATTTAGCATTTCTCTTGGAAAACGTACAAAAATGGAACATACCTCGTCATATATAAAATTGTCGATCTCCTCGAGCGGGCGTCCGTAGAGTTTGGGCGGGAAGGGCTCGTACTTCCGCGGCAGGCGAGCACCGTCCTCAACGCTGAGCCGGCGTCGCGGCATGAAGCCAAACTCCCGCACTAGCTGAGCCCCCCGCGAGCCAGCGCGCTTCGCCGACTCGCGAGTGAACGGAGTGACAACGGCCCGCGGCTCGTCACGCCCGCCCACCGTCTCACTCGCGAACGTGACATCGAGCGGTATACGCAGCTCGTCGCGCCGCGGCCGCTCGCATTCCGTGATGTCCAGCGCATCGCGCGACTGCGAGGCGACCAAAGGCGCGGCCGCTTCCGGGTTGGTCGCCTCTAGCGTTCGCACGATCTCGCCCAACAGCCGCGAGCCGTCGATCTCCTCTCCAGGCGAGTTTAGTGGCGCCGGCGGCGGGAAAGATAACCGCCGCTCGTCCTCCTCCATGCCGATGCCGGCGGCGGCTACGTGTGCCCCCGGCCCATCACCCCCCACACGCACTCACACGCACTATTTGCAGACCGGTGACGCCATTTTCAATTAATACTGCCACCTGAAACGAATGAATAACACTCAGTAACCATGAATGTGTTCGCACTATTATTTAAACACATGGCGCACTAAAGATTTAAAAGTTTTGGTTTGTTTACGTAATCCATCGGTTTTGTAAATATGCATAGTGTAATTCCGCAAGTACTATAGCGAAAGAGTTTCCTCGAACAGTCAGCGAGATATTTATTGACTCTTTGTGAGGAGACTCTATATTTGTTCAATTTGCCGTGGAGACGATCGTTCCGTGGGGTTCTCGTTCGATACAGTTTCTAAAAGAATTGTATCCGCGACTGGATGTAGCCCTTGTTGAAAAGGGCGGCTGGTTCTTTTCGCTCTCAATGATTAAATGTAGCCATTCAACGTAGAAATGGCTAGCGATTATTGTTGTTTTTAGTTAATAAGTATTATAAATATAAATATAATATTGTTTCTGTAAATAATTTTATTGAAAAAACTCTTTGTTTCAATGTAATGTTGTCAATTCAATTTAAACAGATCCAAATTTAACTGATATTTAATACCTAATAAGCAAACTGGAATTTATAACATTGATTGAAAAAATTATGTCAAGTAAAATTTTCATGATCGCTATTTAGATTTTATAATTTGCTAAAAATAAATCATACTTTCATAAAAATGATCATAATATATCCAGCACACGACTAACATCCAGAAAATTAATTAAAAGTCTTGTACTAGTATCGCTGGCAATAACAAATCTTTTTAATCTATCTTCTACGTAAACAGCGCATTTCAAGAAATGTTTACATTACTCTAGACACGCACACATGAGTAGGGGGAAATTTATAATGCAACATACATACGCAAAAGCTCAACTCTAGCAACTGATGCACGTGTAAGATAGAAATCGTTATTGAGTTCTCAGCGCTTCAGGCATCCATTGTGCCCATTGTCTCTCCTATATACGGGAGAAGTACCGGCAGCTAGGGACGTTTATATGACGTATAAAGTTGAAAGAAACTGCCATATTGGTATATGCAACAATGAATCTGGTAGCCAATAACGTTGCTTAATTATACCGAATATTTCTTTTCAGTGTTAATTAGATACATTACTTTGTAATTATATATTTATTTTAATATCAAATTAAGTGAATAAATTCTACAATTTTCAATATAGGTCAGTCAGGTCGGTGGGTCAAAAATTGTCTAGACAAGTCTAGAAGTCTAATAAGTCCCTATTAAGCCCCTTTGACCCACCGACGATATTTTCGGGACAACGTGATAGGTGGTGAGCCGGTTGCCGTCTTTGTGTCCAAGACAACGATATAAGTCGTACATAAGTTTTTTGAAAAAAGCCATTGCCACCTGGGAATCGAACTCGGGTCTCACGACTCGAAATTCCGACCACCCAACCACTCGGTGACTATTATTTTTTATTTATAAATTAAAAGAAACATATTCATATAACTTCAAAACAATAACAATTTAAACATATTTTGAGTACTAAATCACTTTAATAAAATAATAAAATTGGTCAAAAAACTCCATATACTATAACCAGCGCCCTGGGCGCTCGGGATGGGCTACCCCATCCAATTAGGTGACTTGATGGAGCCTTGTAAGAATACAAACTTTTGTTATTACCTTCCATTATAATCCTGCGTCTCGAAAAACAAACATATGAAATAAGGATATTTTTGACAACCAGACGTAAATTCACCCGACAAACTACGGAGCATGTAATTAAAAGAATATTAGTTATCCGTTAAACTACAAAAGATAAAAGAGCGCGAAGTAGCTAGCCGGTATTTTACAAGTAATAATAAATCAAGTGTAATGGCTACAATGCGACGTGCATGCGCTAACACGTAAATTCAATTCGTGCCTCGGCAACTTCCAGAATCAATTTCCAGTGCACTTCCAGACCAATGGACAAGAAACGAATGAACGATAGTAAATACAAGTTTTATTGAAGTCCTACTGCTGCATGCTACTTGAGCTTATATCCAATACTGAAGCTAGAGGCACTCTGTGGTAGTTGCCAAAAGACACACGATTTAAATATAATACATACGAAGTATAAAGTTTTTAATATTTTTTAAACAGTCGTCGCTTTACTGTTATATTTTCAAAGTTTTAGATAGATTAGATTAGATTTAGATAGATTAGATGGTTTGGTAGAATAGAAACCAAATATAAGTTAGAATATATAGATTTGTTGTTGGATAGTAGATACATATGCACATGATTAGTGACAAATTGTCAATAACTCGAATACAAACATATTTCTATACACAGAAATGTTACCCGCATGCCCGCAAAGTTTTTTAATATCTTTAGCAAAAGTTTTTGTATATTTTCAATTTTTTTTACTCGAGTTAAGTTTACAGATATTCATAAGTTAGTACTGTGCTATGCGGCAAGCAATAGGGAATATAAAAATAATTGGATAACTATCTTCACACATGATTTGATGTAATTATGATGGTTATGAGCACAAAATTTCCGTAAAACACTCCGGGCGTGGTATTAAAAACGCTTTCTTTGGTTCTTTTGGAGTCTTTGGCAAGAACTAAATATAGTAACTTTAAATCTTTTAAATACGCTTGTACCTGAATGCTGGACCCGATCCATTTTTTGGACAAGAATTTGAGATGTGCTGCTTAATATTTGGATGCTACTGCAATGCAAACTGACCTGTCATCAACTTTTTCGACAAATTTTGTAAACATAGAGTATCATATATCCCGAATGTTCGCTATATATTAGAAAATCATTTTCGTCATTTCTCAAGGCGTAAAGATCTTGGTGTAAAAATAACGCAATAAAACTCAGCTGTCTAATGCGTCATAAATCTGTTTAGTTTTTTCTATTTGTGATTCATTGGAAACAATATGAATCAGTCTTTAGGATTAAATGTTATACAATATCGCCTGAGTAAATTTTAAATTACGTAATTTGTTTTGGTGATGATTGGCTGAAAATTGAAGTGGGTTTAGGCAGGTCTCGTTGGTCGAATGCTCCCTGACAGATGCGTCAAAATTGTCACACGTTGTGTTTCAGATCGTAGTCAATATCGCTGAGAAAAGCCGAACAAGGAAAGATCGAGTTGTTCGAAAACATAAGTAGACACATTGAAACCCGTACATAAATATGCTAAATAAATTCATAAAGCCATGTACAAAATAACATTACCGATTCTGAACTTAATAGGTAAATCAGTTGAGATATGGAATCGGAAACAGCTAAGATACCACGAATACCCAAAGCCGGTAGTAGTCCATATATAACAAAATTAAATTTCTTTTATTGGATCTGAACGAAAAATAAACAACGGTCGCAGTGGCAGTAGATGGTAATGGCATGATTCTTGAAGCCCATGTACAAACGGAATAGGTAGTATTTAACTTTGACGATCTCCGTGGACGAGTGGCGTAAACATCGGTTTTTGATGTGTCGCCATCTCGAGGTCCTGGGTTCGATTCCCGGTCGTTTCAATGCAGAGATACCACTTTTTCTACATTTTCTCGGGTCTGTGATTCGTGGTGCCTTCGCTGTTTCCATTTCCCATACCACATGTGTTTTAGCATTTTACATTGGGATCAGAGCAATGTATGTGATGTTTTCCGTTTTATATATATATATATATATATATATATATACATATATATATATATATATATATATATATATATATATATATATATATATATATATATATATATATATATATATATATATATATATATATATATATATATATATATATATATATATATAATTTATTTCTATTAATTTATTATTATTATAATATTATTAATTTAATGAACTACGAGTTGTTTCAAAAGTTCTCTACAGAACATTTTAGAATGGTTATATTTCGAGTTACATATTTCGATTGTCATTTTAAGGCATTTCCCTTATGCTACTCTTACGAGATTCACGACGGGTTGCGGACGTATGCGATGAACGGCGGTGGTACCGATACACAGCCAGTGTTAGATATTTTTTAAATATTTTCGTTTATTTAATTCCTGTGGTTGGGTGGTTAGAATTTTGAGTCAAGAGACCCGAGCTCGTTCCCCAGGTGACAGGCTTGTACCAATGGATTTTTCAAAAACTTATATACGAATTACATCGTGGGCTTGGACATAAAAACGGCCACGGGCTCAATATCTGTCACGTTGTCGCGAAAATATCTTCGGTGGAAGGAGGGTCGAAGGGACTTAATTGTCTGGACTAGACCTCTGTCTACCCCTGTATTAGGAATTGCGTGAAGATAAGATTATTTTTATTATTAATAAATAATTTATAATAAAATAAACAAACAATTTTATAATATATGAAAGGCGATAATAGCTAAGAAACAACATTCTTCCGCTGCTCGTTTCTAACACACTAAGATTTAAATTGAATTTAAACCTTAGAGACTACTATAATCAATTTACAGAAAGCTTTCCAGGCCAGCGAATAAGAGAACAGCGTATACTACGCTATAACTAAAACCAGTTAGAGAAATACATTCATTTAAATTCTCATCTCTCCATAATATTATTCGCAATTAAATGTTGGGGCGTCTATTTTTACAGTTAATCTCCCTTTTCATAGATCCCTAAAGGTTTTTGCGAAAACTTAATCTTCGATACTTCACTCTGATTGTCTTTTGTACCATAGAAACCTGAAAGCAGTTATTCCACTACTATTTAGTAACTTAAACAGTTAAGAGTGCAATACTGACCCAAAAGACTCTAGTTAGAGGAAGAGACAAACTTCACATTAAGCAGTTGGATTTCTGGAGTGCTGCTAATTAATGAACTACTACATCACTTCGCTTCTTTCTTGAACTAGATTGAATCAGATGTTGAAAATTAAAAAAAATGCTACTTCTCTATAGTATTTGTCTGAATACAACAACCATTTCCATGGCGATATTTAAAACAAATTAGATATCTTTATAAGTCACAATAACTGAGTAGCTAAAGGATCGGAATTCGAGTCAAAATGCCCAAGTTATACCCCTATAGAGTAGGTAGGACCAATAGGGTTTTACTATTTATATCGTTGGCTAGGACATAAAGACGGCGACTAGCTCACCATCTGTCAGGTTTTCCCAAAAAATGTCTTTGGTGGAAGGGGTTCGAATGGACTTCTCTGCCTATATTATACGGGGGTATTGGGAATGGACTGAAGATATTTTTATTGTATACCTTAAATAAAAAATTTTTCGTTCCTGTGAAAAACATGCATTTTATTGCTTGAAATGTATTATTTGACGAACACGATTTGTTTTATTTTCTATATAAAACTTATATAATTTATGATATAAAACGAGCTAACTATATTTTAAAGTAGAAAATGTTCCAGCATCAGCCTCTTATCGCAACAAAGGCTTTAAAAAGCTAGCCTCCAGTTGACAACAGACAGATTTGAATCTCGAACATGTTTCTTGCGGCGATCTCTTGTAACGAAACCTCATCAACGGTACTCTTCTATATGGAACTTTATTTACTGTTATTTTCCAATGTTTTAAGAGATTCTGTTTAAATTACTGTATAACTCGATAATCTTAGTGACACTATGATTTTTTGTAATCGGAATTCGAGTCAATTTGACTGTTGAATTTTGACATAACCAGTACATATGTTTTGTAGTTAGCTTACCATTCATTAGGATAATCCGTATCTCAGAGACATACTTCTCTATGTCTAAAAAACTTTACATGAAACGGGAAAGATTGTTGCGAGTTAACCCGGGCTTCGCCACAGTTTATGAAACCTGACCGGTCTTTGACCACGACATTTTTCGTACGTCCGTGATCCACTTTTCATCACCAGTTATCAGTTTCTTCAAAAATGGTTCGGTTTCATTACGTCGTAATAAAGAATCACAAATGTGTACACGGTTCATTAGGGTTTCTTTCAGTGAGCTCATGAGGTACTCAAATATCGAGGTTTTTTGTGTACGCAGTTTTTTTTCAAATGCGTCAAAACTGTTTTGTGGTCAATTCCCAGTTCTTTTTCAAAAATGACATCCATTTTATCCGTAATAGGGTGACCTGAGCGACGAGCATCTTTGACATAAAATTTCCGAATTGAAAACGCTTAAATCAAATTTTTGCTACTCTCAAAGACACTGCACTAGGTCCATAAACATCGCAAATTATTTCGTGGCTTGCGTAGCATTTTTTACCTTTTTTGAAAAATTTTAAAATGTATCGAATTTTTTCATTACACTCACTCATCTTGACAGTACGAAAAATAAATAAAAATCACACATTTACCCAATTTGAATTTGGAGTTATTTTTTTAAATTAAAATTTTAATGGTACTAAAACCAGCCAGATACAAATAATATAGCCAAAGAGATTTTATTACAAGTTCATACATACTTTAATTCGAAGAGACTTTTCTCCAACCTATTACATATATCTAGGTAATTATTTTATCATATTATGTACCCCAATATTGGAAATACATCGTAAAGCTATATATTTTGTTATTTTATCTGTAGGAGTCATCGCTTATAGGTCGGCTTTTGTTAAACCCACGGGACGAGATATTTGTAAATAAATTAATGCCTTATTCAGCTACTATACCTTTGCCAATTTTAATCACGATATCACAAACATGTTATTATACTATTAAGCACACGATATTATAAAGCATTATAAAATTAGAACAAAGAAAATTTTTAATCCCAAAATTTATGAATATTACTTTTAATTTTCATATATTACACCAAAAGAATTCTTTGTCATAATTTAATTATAAAACATACGTTCAGCATCTAGGCCTGATTCGTTAATGGATAAGGTTGAAATTCTCTACGGTATACCGTTATACTGAGGTTCAATATATGTAATTAAAATGTTTAAATTACGGTAACCAGTTAGGGTCTACGTCTTTTTTCCCGAGACTTAAACTATCTTACTTAGTTCTGTGTGACCTATTGAACAAGGTATATGACAAGAGAAAATACTTTCAGATATTCAAAAGATCTTTAAATATATATCGGAAATAGATATTGATGTTGAAAACTTTTCTTTAGTTACCTCTTACGACACTTACAGGAAGATAGAGGAGAGTCTCTGCTTCACACTTATGTTTTACCTTATTAAGTTTATTATACTATCTCGGACGTGTTATGCCACTGTTTTTTAACCACCGAATACAGGTTTTGTCACTCATCATTAAATAACTGTGTCCAAAAAATGAATTAGGGCAGAGGTGCTGTATTTAGTCATTTGTTTTTTAGTATTTATTTGCACAATATAGTACAAAAAGGAGGATTTAATGCTAAGAGGTGTTTTCTATTGCCTCGAATTAAGAATTTACCGCGTAGTCATCGCTGAAGGAAATAATTGTGTGGAAATTTAAATTCTTATCGAAGTAGCATGCCTGATTATTCCCGGCGTCAATGAATGTGAAAATCTATTTGATAGGAAGCATTTTTTGTGAGTAGATATAACTTGTCACTACATTGACCCTCATAAAGTATTTATAAGTTAAAACATATACTTTATTGCATTTGGTTAAAAAACAAATTGTGTATTTTTTAGTACAAAGCCCACATAAAAACTCTTTACGATACAATAAAAGTGGCTTTCGTCCTGCGCAAAGACAAAATTAGACTCAAGTTCGCTCTTGACCTAAAGTCGAGAATGTCGGAACAGAGTATAAATTCTTAAGGAGGGTTTTCTGGAGAGGTATGTAATATACTTAGCAAATTATACAAAGTGCGTGAATGCGTACCTTTTTCTTTTTGTGAAGTTTACGAAATGTTGCTTTATTTGCACAAGAAATAGTTTCTCAACTCAAACTCTGGAGCATTCTTATAATGTAAAGCATGTAATATTATGTTTATTGAATCTAAATTTATCGTGAAATTAAAAATGATTGTCTACATTTTTCATTAAGAGTACAAAGAGTGAATTTTATGGCGTTTGAAAATCAAAAACAGAAGTAAATGTTATGTGGTTGGAATTGTTTTAAAAAATTAACGGCCATCTGCGTTTCTTATAACGTAAGTCTTTGGTTGCAATTAACTGTCCTTCTCGTATTAGCTTATGTTTTGTATTTTGTTCTTAAATTTGTTATTAACAATAAAACTTAAATATGTTCAAGGATCAAAAAACCAAAAAGTTACGAGGTGTCAAATCCTCCTCACGGGAGTGGACTGTCCTATGTCCAATTTTAAATAAAACAATTGTTATCATATTCGCCGAGCCATGTGAAATATTTATGACAGGAATATCATGTAACGGTGTAACCTTCCAAATCACTCATGTACTAATTACATTAATGATAAATATCAAGTGTGAAAGCTATTAAATTATTCATAACTGAGTAGTTTCAGTAAATACATAGCGTTAGGCTTATCGTGATATTAGCGATCAGTTATTATTAATGGTATATTATCCTAAATATTTAACAGTCTCTAAGGTATTTTATAATAATATCGCCGGTGATGAAAAATTTGTCAGTACCGCCATGCTTGGCTAACGGAATGGCGATTGTTGTACCAGATTTCAACGCAATGCAGGGACTTTTTTCTTGATGGTTCTACAGCAATATGACGGTGGCCAATTTCACTTTCAAGGCTTATACCTCAGTCGCCGTTTACAACTCCTGTAGGAAGAAAGAGTGAAAGAGTGAAAGAGTAGTATATATTTACGCCGTAAACCCAAAACACTCTAAGTTTACAAAAAAGGTTTTTCCTAAGATTATTTCCCAAATTGGCTTTAAATAAATATTTTATAGTAATAAATATGCAAGAACATAATATAGACTCGGCAGTATAAAATTAATTTAAAAGGTTTGATAGCAATTTTATAAAAGCATAAAACTATTTCAGGTACAGATTGATTTCGATTGAATGGTCAATCATGGATAACGATTGCATATACATTAACATCCGTTTCAGTAACAAAAAGTTATTTAAAAATTTATTAAATTTTAAATTTATTCAGCAGAGTTATTTGGAAAACATTACAAATTGGCAGGACAATATTACTAATATTATAAATAACAACATTTTTTTCTACTACTTTTTACAAAGCGAAATATTAATTAAAATTTTTGAACAGACTAAAAAGTTTTTGTTTTAAGAGAACACTGTTTTAGATCTGAATTTTGTAGTAACACGTCCTTTGCGCAGACATTCATAATAAAAAATCAAAGTATCTGCTACGGCGCTACGAGTTTCTGCGCTATTCTTTCTTTTGTAATTTCGGTACCAAGTAGGTTTGTTAATATTTACACTAAATTTTTTAATTATTCCTAACACCCCCCGTTTTCAGAGGTCAGATGATTAATCCTCTTCGACCAACATTTCACTGACGCCTATTTCGGACGACGTGATAGCCGTACAATGAACTTACATAGATTCATGTTAAGTATTTTTATAGCAAAGGAAGGCAAATGAGCAGGTGGCTCACGTGATGGTAAGTGATTACCACCGCCCATAAACACCCGCAATACCAGAGACCCCCTCAGAAATGGGGGATGGGGTGTGTGGGCCTCTGGTTACCTGCACTCACCAGACGAAACGCAGAAGTTTTTTAGACTTCTACTTTACGCCGGTATTCTGTGAGGTCGTGGTGCTCCCCGGTTGAGCCGGCCCCTTCATACAACAGCAAAAGCTGATGCGTGACTCTACCACTGTGAATGAAAGATTGATGAATATTCATATATACAGATAAAAGTCCGTGACTCGCGTACATATTCGTATACACAAATGTTTGCTGCAAGTTTGAAAGCTTCGAAAATAGAGTTACTACCTACTAAAGTAAAATTTTATGATAATCATGCAAGGTGCCCAGGTGGCAGCCTCGTGTCAAAATTTTTTCAAAAATTTAAAACGAATTACATCGAAGGCACAAAGACGGCCACTGACTCAACAGCTGTCACGTTGTCCAAAAAAATGTCTGAGGTGAAAGGTGTCAAAAGGCTCTCTACCCCTGTATTGGGAATAGCGTGAATATATAACAAAAGTTGTTGTTTAAAATATTAAGGAGGTTCTTTATTTACAAATAACCCTGAAAATTCGCCCTGCATCGACAATAATTCTTTTCCAAAAATGAGGAACTAGTATCATTTTCCGAAATAAAATCCGATAATTCAATACCGACTACTAAAATAAAAAATAAATCGGTCTATTAGTTCCTGTGTTGTGTTGTTTTAACTACCGTCTTCATATAATACGTATACAATACTCATGCGATACAATATTATTATAGACAGATTTACGAGAGGTTTCACCTTTGCTATTTGACCGAGAGCCATCAGTGATTAATATATTAGTGTGACCGGGCATTCGGCATGGGTTTACGCATCTCTCACACAATTAATGTCACCATTTGCCTGCATTAATATCGTCATCGTTATTATGCAACTGTTGTTAACTAATAACGTTATATTGCTAGTGCTCTGTATACGACTGTTACATATTGTTAAGATAATTTACTTGACATCTATTCTATAATTTCACGAGTCACGATAGACGAGTGATAGGGTGATGGAAATTCGTGTCACGAGACCTAAGTTCGATCCCCAAGGCGCGTACCAATGGATTTTTCCAAAACGTACGACATATATCTTTCGCTTGGACATAGATACGGCTACAGGCTCACCACCTGTCACGGTACATTTAAAATGTAAATATTTAATATATATTGTATGCCGTGTGGTTTCGACATAAAAATGATACTTGGAGTAGTTATCTTAAATATATTTATATATAGGAGGCGATTAAGGGAGAATGCTATTGGCTGCCGATAGATGTCGGGATAAACATCTTGAAAAATGCGAGACCAATATTCATAACTACTGGTAACGGGCAGCAAGAGCTTGAGGGGATCCATTGTTTACAAGGCAAGGGTAAGATAGTAGACGTAAACGTACGTAGACGTGGTTCTTTCACAAGCAAAGGTTGCCTATAACAGCCGGCGCTGGTAGAATCGTGAATAAATACAGGAAAATGTTCCATCGGTTATTCTGATATTTGGTACATGATTGAGTTTATTTGCGAGTTTTCTTACTCTCATGGGCAACCTGATATAAGTGTTATAACGACATAAACTTAACATTCAACTAAATAATATACTGTTAAATGACTTAATTTTTGTCTGCTGTCACCAAGAAGCGACCGAACACGCACAGCTTAGCGGGAAAATTGTTATGAAAACACCCTCTCGCGCCTGATGCTAAAACAGACTTTCTAGATGATGACAATGGGTTCAAATGTACAGGGTGGGCCATAAATTAGTTAACATGAAAAAATCGTATAAAAAAACATTTAACATATTTTAGAAATCGTTTATTTACGAGAAAGCTAATTAGTTGTAATTTATTTTTTAAAAATTATTTCGTCTAAATGACCACCGTTTCGGTTTTTGCACTCATCTAAGTGAGTCCTGAAGTTTTCGAATACTCTTCTGCAAAGAGACCGCGAGATCGCCGACATCTCTTCGATGATGATGATGTATATAGATGCTAACCGAAAGTTAAAAAAAGAGCCTTTACCGATGGAATTTTAGTTTTTCGTTAAAATTATTTCAGGGGTTATTTTGTAATTTTTGTCATGTTTTGCAGCAATATACAATATGTTTAAGTAAATAATTGAGCTCGTTTGTGTTAATATGTTTTATTACTTTCTTCTACAAAAAGTAATAAAATATTAAGCTTTAGAGAATTTTACCTATGCTACAAGATATATCATTATTAATGTGGCATTTCGTTGTCCTTGTTTTTGTTTGTCCTGCCCTCAGCGGACCGCACCTCCGTAAATTGGAAATGCCTCTTCATTTAGAGTAAAACGGAGACTGACGACAAAATTATTTACTTTTTATATTTTTAAACTCAAAATTAAATGACATGAGCCATGAATTACTTTCTAAAAAAATAAATAAAAGAAAATTTAACGCATAATATCAGTTTTTTACTACATCTTTTGTATGTAGTTACATAATAGTTAATAGCTAAATAATAGCTATAGTTGTATGTAGCTGAGCCGCTTGTGTGTTCAATTATGTAGTGCAACATGATGTACATGTAACATCATGTTTCACTACATAATTGAACACACAAAACCGTGGAAATCTGTCAAGTAATAATTCTCTCCATAAAAAGCTTGTTGCGAAGATTTAAAATGTCAGTATGACCCATTTTCCTTTCAACGTCGTCCCTAAAAGACTCTGCACTGCAGTGGATTTTAAAATTCATATTTAGACTCCTACAATAAACTACAATTAACTACACTGAACGACTTTTTAGTTCATTTATAATATAACTCTATAATATAACTACATTTTTATTAAACGGACTGTTTTAGTCAGAAAGCCCCTCGTTATTAATGGTATATAAATGATTAATGGTATATAAATGACAGATATTATGGTATACGTTAAAAGTTATACATACGGCGGACTTAATGTCTGTTGACATTAACTGATAGTCTACCCGAGGCTTATTAAGATTTTGTGAAAAATATATAATACAAATACGGGATATAAACGGATAAATAATATATAAATATACTTATACCAATGCAATATAAATAAACACAAATATTTTTTCTAGACCTATACCTGCGCCGGCATAAGAAAAGATAAAAAATACATAATACTCACGATTGCCGAGAGGTTAGATGATCGGAATTCTAGTCACGAAACCCGAATTCGATCCCCAAGGCTCTTACCAATGGCTTTTTCAAAACTTTTGTACTTACTTTGGGAACAGAGCAATTTATACGATGTTGACCCTATCTATGTATTTTGGATTATCATTATTATAAAAACCGAGCACTATAAGGTTATTTACCACCTCCTTTCTTGACATGCGTGTGAGGCGACTTAAAGAAAAAGCAATCTTGAAAATACCAGACCAAAATAGGCAGGCTCGAAACAGGTTGCTGCATCTGGGATGTTACTTATCTCATTTAGTTATCGCCTATTCACTTGCGGAATAGTTTAATACTTATTAACAATTAGTATCTTTCAATTAGTATCTTTGCCCAATAATAACTGTTACGTTGTCCCAAAAATATCATCGGTGGAAGGTGGTTCGTAACAATAGAATTGTCTAGACCTCTGTCTACCCTGTATTGGGAATGGCGTAAAGATACTTTTTTTATTTTATTAGTTTAAATTAAAAAGTAATAAAACCCTTTCCTTTGGACAAAGCTGTGATCTGTGTATTTAAGAACATTATAATTACACATTAACACAACCTTATTATTATTACAAAATACTCTTCAGTTTATATTAAATTATTAAATTAATAACGAACTTCCTTAATTTAAATTAAATGTAATAGGTATAAAGATGGGAATCTTAGCATTGTTCAACCCAAAACGCTGCCTTGTTTTGATTAATGAGGTCGCCTGGAGAGTTACTGCAGTTTGTTCACTCAAACGAAAACAACAAGATATTAACAAAGTTGAGGCCAGTTCGTATCCTCCCTGTAGCTACAACATTAGATTCAAATCTACAAAGGATTTACTTAGCTTTGCCAGGCTTCTGGAATAAGCCCCAACCAATTTGTTTACATTGAGTATAAACAAAAAAATCTGCTTTGTATTAACAAAGTAGTTTGTTGAATTTGATAACTGAATACGTTGAATTAATAAAGTTACTTAACATTCTAGCAAATATTAGTGGAAACAGAAATTATATATTTTCACTAATGCAAGGCTTAAAAAATTAGTAAGGACAAATAAATAGCAATTCTTTTATCCTAACTGACATGTTCAAATTCCTAAATATTCTGAGATATTATGGACATTAATAAAAAAAATATGAAGCTCTTGCGACTTTTCAAACAAGAAATTGCAGTAGATGTAAATTTTTCCGACACGTGTTTGCTCTTCTCGTTTAAGAATAAAGTATGAAAAAGGGAATGTAAAGTCATGGTTAGTAATCGATTATTTTTATCCGAAGTCCATGACACAGCATAATGTCACCTCAATTAAGGACGATATTAAAATAACCATGATTTCATTATATATATATACTACAATCAACTACTATCCTCACGCACAATCCCTGTCGGGGTAGCCAGAGAGAACAGATCGCCAAGTATCACGATCATCATCATCATCTTTTTCATACATGCACGTCGAGGTATCCGAGTACTCTTGACCCTCCCCTTTTCGAGCAATTTGCTCACATGGTCTTCGAAAGTTAATCTCGGTCTATCTCGTCTCCTTTTAATATTAACTTTCGCCCTATATATTTTCTTCACAATTCGGTCTTCGCTCATTCGCTCAACGTGCCCAAACCATCGAAGCACGCCCATATACATTTGAGTGATAAGGTCATCTTTCGAACCTACCATTTTCCGAATCTCTTCGTTCCGCTTCCGGTCGGCCAAGGTAACGCCGCACATTTTACGAAGAGATCGCATCTCCACTGCATTCGACCTGCTTTTATGCTTCTTCTGGCATACCTAGGTTATAAACTTTAATACATCATCGTCATAATAATAACGCCTCTCCCGTATGGTAGCCACTTTAACGTAATCGCCACGTTTGGCAGGCGGATTACCGATCGCAGTACCAAACACTCAGGATAATTTTTGGGGCCGGTGGCCACGTGAGATGTGACGTTATTGCCAGATACCTACGCATGGAGAGTATCGAGGAATTCGTGGTCCGCTTGGCGCGGAAGATGTTTGATCGCGCCGACAACGGGCCACATGAGCACCTCCATGACCAAGCATCCACCAAGAACATTTTACCACTTCACGCACGCCCACCAGAGTGGCGACCGACCCCACTTGACATCATCAGTTCGCCGCCCTACCAGAGGGGGGTCGGGGATGCGTGACAAGTCCCGATATACGTGAAATACGCACACACCATCCATACACCGCAGACACAGTGGTACCCAGGACCAGGGGAGCAGCAGCCCCCTGAGATGACGCCCGGAAAGAGAGGGATACCTCGGGTCCCGTACCTTGTAGGGTAATCGATAGGGACAGCTACCCGTTAGCGGTCTGCTGAATTTTTGTCTGGCAATTTACGAGATGGTTCGGTTAGATTAAGTTATCTTTTAGAAGCTAATTCCATCTTCAAGTATTCGCCCCTCTTATGGCACCTGCGGTAAGAAGGAGGGTGGTATATTCTCGAGCCGTAAACAAACGGCAGTGTTTCACGTGCACCTGTTTCTATTTAATTTATCATTCATGAGTAAGAAGTACAGGAGCGAAATGAAATTTTTGAGACAAGCCGATAGGACAATAATTACGTATTACATCCACTTATAACCAATTTCATATTGATTCATATCTTTTGAACTTCTGCACCGAATTTGAAAAAGAATCACGATTTCAAAGAAATACATGAATAAACATACATACTTGCATTCAAACTTACATGCAAATTACCATCATTTTCTTTAAACACATACGTCTACACTGCTAATACGAGTATCTTACTAATATCTTGGCTACGCCTATTTATTATATTTATTATTTCATATTTCTATTTGTGATTTTATCCTATGGCCTTTTGAATAGGAAAAGAAAATTAAAAGGCAAGGTAAATGTTAATAAGGCAATAGACCAATTAAAGTGAAAAATTTTAATATTTAAAATTATCTCTTTGAAAATACTTTAAAAAATACTTTGAGTTAAAATAAACGAATCAAGATTTACGTGATGTACAACTGTTTCGCATAGTTTCTTTCATGTGGAGGTCGTTTTTCGTCCTTCAGTATATTTACTTCTTGGTGCAGTGCAGAATTGAGAAAGTTCCAACAAATTCCTGCATTAAACACGTAAGACTATAAAATGCGTTTTCCGAAGCACAAAAAATGCTGGGTGCTACGATCCAAAGCACAGAATTATACTTTATTTACACAGTCTGCAACAGTCTTGGCAAGAAATTGGGTTGAAAGTTAGAGAAATTATTTATATAAGTCAAGGACATATTTTACGCTAGGATCTAGGAACTAATAAATATATTTTTGCAACTAATCTTAATCTATTCTTTTCTAATATTTATTTATTTTTTGAAGGTTTGTTTGCCAATCAGCAAAGGCCTCTTCTAACCTTTTCCATTCCTGTCTACTCTATTCCACTTATGGAATAGAGTGGCCCAAGATAGCAGGAGTATACTACTTGATGACATTTCATCATCCCACCTTTTACGTGGTCGGCCTCGTTTTATTTTTCCTTCTTTGGGATACTTTCATGTGTCATAATTTTGCTCCATTTCTCTGGACCTCTTATGGACTTTGGATGTTATTTCTATGACCTTCGTCTTTTTTCTGAAGACATGCTTTTTTATTCGGTTAGACCTTTTCACATTCAACACACTTCTTTCCATTGCATGTTGACAGATTTCAAGTATCCTCGTCTTATTTTGTGCCAAAGCCCATGTTTGGCTGCCATACGTTAACACAGCTAGTACGCAGGTGTTGAAAAGTTTTTTCTTTATATTAATGTGAAGAGTTGTGTCTTTCATGGCCTCTCTCAGACTCCAGTATCTTTTCCAGCCATTTGTTATTCTTCTCTCGACTTCTTTATGAAAAGTAAAGATGCCGTCATTAGTTTCAGTAAAAAGTTTGAAATATTTTTGAAAAATAAAGTATCATAATATAATAAATTCTGTCTTATGAATAAAACTAATTCTGTGGATGTTTATTCACAGGCTTTTTGAAGAGTGTTGGGCTCTTGTACCGGGAAGAGGGCACTAGAGTGGAGGGTGCGGTGTCAAGGAGCGACGGCCTACGTGCCCTGAAGCCTACGAGCGTCGTAGAAGACATCGTCGACAAATTCAGGTTTTCATGTCAGTTAGTTTGCGGGCGTGTTACAGGAAAAAATCCTTACGTACATCTTCTATGTAGTGAGTAAAATTTAGAAAATATTTGCATTTTAACAATTATAATTGAAAAAACGACTCAATCTCTCATATCATTAATCGCTACTCGAGATGATAGGTACAAATTTCAAAAGCGTAGAATATCTTATGCTTCATTGCGAATTCTTAGACAGAAATGAAGCTCACGACTAAGTCA
Organism: Sericinus montela; assembly: GCA_029286605.1. Taxonomy (NCBI): domain Eukaryota; kingdom Metazoa; phylum Arthropoda; class Insecta; order Lepidoptera; family Papilionidae; genus Sericinus; species Sericinus montela. The sequence goes on along the minus strand of JAGSMR010000094.1, from coordinate 2,077,526 downwards.
TCACCGACATCGATCGTGGGCAAGTCAGTATGATGACAGCAAGTCTACATAACCCAACTTTAACAGTTGATCTGTGCTATTTTAACGCGGTACAATGTATTTATTTGTATATTATTTATTTGTATATATACCCCACTTTAAGAAAGCAAATAGCTTTCTTAAAGTGGGGTATGCGATAAAATTAATTTAATGGCGGAATTCAAGAGATTGGATTAGAGCATACCAAATAATATTGTAACAAACTGATCGCAATTTGATAATTGTGACATATTCAACACTTGCCGCCGATTTCTTTTGCACTGACGACCGAATATACTTAATAATCGGATTGTCAATGGTCATACTGTTTGCCACATTATATAAAATATACGTGACAGACGACGAGCTAGTCGTTATCTTCTTATAAAAAAATTCTGGTAAATATGCAAACAATGCCTGCATAATTTGTCACAATGTTACTTTAAGTTTTCTAAGAAACAATATTCTCCCATTTTTCTCCGCCCGTGCGCAAAAGTAAATCTGGAAAGCCTAAGGCGATATTTTCGCTAAGATATTTTAATATTTCTTTTTCAGTACTGTTTCAACAGTGCCTTATTAATGCGGTTTTATTCGCTAATCTCTGTGTATGTCATTTTTTTAATTTCGTTTATCATATTTTTATGGAAAATAAAAATAATTACAAACACATTTTCCTTCCGTATATGTCGTAAGAGGCGACTAAGAAAAAGTCTTTAATCTATCTATGGTTAAAAACAGATAATAGCATAACAGTTTAGATAAATAACGTTGTCCTAAAAAACGGTGAAAGGTGGGTCAAAACGGCTTATTTGTCCAAACCTCTGTCTACCCTAGTATAGCAAACCTCACGGGCAGCAACATCTAAGCTACAAAGATACCAAAGTGGCGATTATATCAATGGACTTTCTCAGGCATATAAATACATACATATAATCATATTTTATTATTGATTAGTTATTTAAATAGAAGCGGTTTCTTCGACTTCGTAAGAGATAACAATTAGTTTTTTTAACAGCATTATACGACAACGATAACGACATAAATATTGTTATGTTATCCCATGCCATAATAAAAATCAAATTCCGATAATACATTAAAATAAAAACTGCGCATATGCTGATAAGCACAAACATTATAAAAGGTACACGGACTCATACATAAAACATCCATAGTCGAAATGAGAACTTGAGGCATAATCGTATTGGCATCATTTATATTATTCGCCTACCTCGACAGCAGTCCTCAACGAAGGTAGCCATAATATTTAGCTCCCTTCATTATCCACGCACGTACTATCTCACAAGGGATTGAGGCAAGGCTGTCGTACCTTTTTCTATTATTCCGACAAATTTCACATGACAATAATATCATTGGAGGTAAAGGAATTCACGAAAACATCGTTTGTTTGTCGACTTCTTTTTATTAAACTTGGAAACAAACAAGTTACAATTTCATATGCAAATGAGAAGTAAAGATTTTCAATGCAGGAAAATACTAGGGTTTTATGCGATTTATTAAAATTAGTTTTTCTTTTTATTTCAAAATAAATAGATGGTAAATAAATGGTAAAAAATAAATAGGTGGTAAAGTCATGAAAGTCGAGTGGTTGGGTGGTTGGAATTCGAGTCAAGAGACCCGAGTTTGATCACCAGGTGGCAGGCTCGTACCAATAGGTTTTAAAAAAAAACTAATGTATGTATTACATCGTTGGCTTGGACATAAAAACGGCGAAGGGCTCACCACCCACCACCACTATGTCACGTTGTCCCAAAAATGTCTTCGGTGGAAGGTGGGTCGAATAGACTTAATTTTCGAGACCTCTGTCTACCCTTGTATTAGGAATGGCGTGAAGATATTTTTTATTTATTATTTTTCCAAAAACAAAAAGATGCTGTATATCATATCACTCAAATGGATACGAACGTGCTGCAATGACTTGAGTTTGTTGAACGAATGAGTGAGGGAGAATGATGAAGAATGATAAGAATATGCAGAGCGAAAGTAAATATCAAAACTCCTTTCAGACTTCGAGACAAAGACTCACGTTCCAAAATGAATGCCCGATTTAGATCAAATTTCTAATAGTATTATATAAAATCTATGACGTTGCGCTCCTTCGGATGGCACTTATCTCTATTTGACATGAGACGGTCGTCTATCTCAATGGAATCAGGTTTCGATCTAAAGAGAGCTAAATGGTTTTTCGATACTGTTTTGAAATTAAACAAAAAGACTTTTTGATGGTTTGATATGGAATTTATTTCGAAAAGACACACTATACAACCGATTTTTTTTCACATTTCACACTTATCGAAACAGTCATAGCCGTACACATGCTATAAATACAAAAATCAATCTATATAATATCGATGTACAGTCCAATCGACAACATGGTATTACTTATTTACTTAACGGCCTGTAAAAGTTCGCTAGGACATAAGCCTCGCTGATAAATAGGATTTGTTATTATCGCTATTCTTGCTAAGCGGATTGTCTCTCAGTAGTCCAAAAAGGAACCAGTCGAGCCTACATCAAATTAGTGTGGGATAATTTTCTACAGAGTTGTGCCGAGAATATTTTACCTAACAAAATAATCTCACAAATATTTTCACTAGTATATTTTTATTCTTTTCTATTAATATATTATTTATATATTCAAAAAATTCAAGGACAGTCTCTGTTTAACACTGGATTCAAAATTTCCAAAATTTTTTCATTTTATTCAAAAAGAATATACTAAGATGATACCTAGATTTTTAGATACTATTGCCAAAAGCTTTGACTAGATATTCTAAAATTTTCAGTTTCCAACGCCAACATTCTTTATTTGATTAATTTCACAATTTCAAACATCACGATTATATAGCGCAAACATGATATCAGCATATTACATTTAATATCATTATTTGCGTATTACATTTAATATCGAACTTAAAAGCCTTCTTATTAAAGTCCACATTGTGAACCGGGAAATTGGTAATAAAACAATTTTTACACAGTGGCTTAAGTCACGCAGGCTTATAAATTAGATAAACAGGAGGAAATAGTTACTTCATAATGCTTCAAGTACGAGCACTGAACTCGACCAAAAATATAAAAATATTTTTTTTAGAGAGGTAATAGAAGATATGCTCGTTGTAAATTCGTTCTTTTCCTCTAAAATATTTCTTGAGGACCGTTCTTTGTGGAAAAATTTGGGCAGGCCTAAAATGCTATAAAAAAGAAGAAGTCATAACTAGTACCGTGGTTACATCCACCCTAATGCTGCAGTTGTGTTATCGGTACTCGTATATATGTTTTGAAGTCGAAGTCACCGAAGATATTTTCGGGACAACGTGACAGGTGGTGAGCCCTTCGCCGTCTATATGTCCAAGCCAACGATATAATTTGTACATAGGTTTTTTAGAAAAACCCATTGGTACGGCCACTTGAGGATCGAACTCGGGTCTCTTGACTAGAAATTCCGACCACCCAACCACTCGGCTATCGTGACTAATTACGTTGCTGTGATATGTGTTTATAAAACGGGAGTTGTGGCGACAATAGTCCGATGCTGTGATCGCGATTATGACTTGGACGTCGTTGGAGAAGCTCGCAGCTATGTATTTATGTACTTTGCAATTATGCATTTATTCGCGAAGTTGGTTGTAAGTGCAGATAAATGTTGCGAAATAAGTCTGCAATAGCTTAGCAATAACTTAGCATTGGATTACCATTTAAAAAATCTGTCTATCAATGTCATTTAGCATTTGTAAAGTAATAAAAGTAATAACAATTAAAATAATATTTACAGCTCGATTACAAAACAACTGTACAATTATTTCGGCGATATAAATGTCAGATATAAAATCACTTACTACTTTAAACTTAACGTTTATTAGACTTTCAGCTTTTTGGAAATAAACAGTAATACAAATGAACAAAGATCAAAATAAATCACTATGAGAATTACTCGAAAACAATATCGCTGAGCGTGAACGAAAGTAATTACAAAAACCTCAATGGACGTTAAAGCCAAGCAATTAGCCAATTTATATACCGATACAAATATTTAAAGAGTGCTTCGTTAAACAGGGGTCAGGGCTAAAAACATTCAGCCTGTTCTGTCATTTCTGGATTGTAGGAATGGATTTAAAGCCTGAAAAATCGCAAAAATGTTATTTCATATTAGTATTTTTACATAATTTATTTACTATTATATATAAATAATTAATATAAAAAATAATTAATATAATAAGTCACGATAGCCGAGTTGTTGGGTGGTCGGAATTTCGTGTCGCGAGACCCGAGTTCGATCCCCAGGTGGCAGTACCAATGAGTTTTTCAAAAACTTATGTACGAATTTCATCGTTGGCTTGGACATAAAGACAGCGACGGGCTCATCACCTGTCTCGTTGTCCCCAAAAAAAAAATCGGTGGAAAGTGGGTTGAAGGGACTTAATTGTCTAGACTAGATCTCTGTCTACCCCTGTATAAGGAATGGCGTGAAGTTATATTCTAGCGATATTCGAACTCGAAACAAGGCACACCCGAAAAGCAGGATCTGAAGGATCGTCCTATATGACATGTATTTTAAAAAGGGTTCAAGGCGTGTCTTTATTAATGTAACGAAGTATTAGTAAATTAATCACAGTGTCATGACTTTGTTATTTTACTTTATAAATTACAAGTTTTACTTACTTAAGCTTAGCTTAATATTTTAATGATGTAATAATGTTCCTAAAAATTACATTTAAACACGAGGGATGTCAAATAACATCACTAGTATTTTACTGTTACTGTTAACCACTCCAACTAAGCTGTAATTGTAAGAATTATTTTTATTTGATTTACGGTAATACTTCAACAGTACATTGATGTATGTTACATTGTTGTGTAATTTCATATATCACTGGGCTTCTATAAATACCAAAGGCGCAATCAAACGTGCAACATAGAATCATACAATTTAATAAAAATTGTCTAATTTAATCTTCAGTCACAACCGAGTTGTGTTTGTTTTCGTCATCTTAGAATCATAGAATTAAAACTCTCTTGTACTCGTAAATACACCTAACATCGCACTACGTGTAAAAGCTCTAAGATAATAGGTTGCTCAACGTTTTTAATAGACAATAAACATTTCATTGCCTCTCTAAAAGTGGAACCAAAGTGGCTAAAGGATTATGAGTACCTGTCAGGCACGCTCTCGCTATAAATTCCGTTTCACATCAATAGTATAGAATGAAATCGTGTTTTGAATGTATTTATATTTTATATTAAACTACAGAAATTAATGCATGAATTTCGTACGTACTTGTACGTACGAATAAAAGTACGAGGATGGTTAGTCTAAAAATTTTACAGTTTAAATCGTATGTAAGCCTCAGTGCATAGATAGATAGACACTTAGATGGGCTAGTGCCTATCAGCGTATCCATCTCATAAATACATTACTCTGATCCCAAAGTAAACAAGTAACTATGTAAGCTTAAGCACTTACATTGTGGAATCAGAAACAACGAAGCTACCACAAACACCCGATCCCGATAAAATGAAGAAAAGTTGTTTTCTACGTTAACCCGACCGGGAATCGAACCGGCGACCTCAGAGGTGGCCGCACCATGAAAACCGGTGTGTACGACACTCGTCCACCGAGGTGTTAGAGTCTCAATGAAACCCTTGCCTCATTAGTTCGAGTCATCTTCACGGGGATCGTGCTCGAGGCTAATTCTAATTCAGATCACCTAACCACTCCGCCATCGGGGCTACAGAATAATCAGTATTAATACGTATTTATTAGTTCCAAGCGATCTTTCTTAAGCCACTTATCGCCTCTCTAACAAATAAGGTTCTAAATTACCCGCGTGGTCCATGTTAGTGATTTACCACTTTAATTGAAACGATATCTATAAATACAAGTATAAATGAAGGTATCACGGAGAAAGTGGAAGAGAATTTATTGCTATCCACTTGCGGCTTGCTGAGAAACCGTTTCACACTGCTGACTCTAGCGGTACCTATTGCACTTTACGAGCGTGTGTTTATATATATTTTATACTAAATTTTAATATTTGATAATTTCTTAATCATTACTGATACCCTATATATAGTCACGATAGCCGAGTGGTTTGGTGATCGGAATTAGAGTCTCTACTCGGGACTCGGGTCTATTGTGTTTGAGATCCAAGGCTCGTACCAGTGTTTTTTTTTTTTTCACTGTTCAGCTCACCACCTGTCAAGTTGTCCCGACGTCGTCGAGTAAGACCACATAGGAAGGATTTTAAACAGTACATTTAAATATATGATAAAAATTGGCTTACATGTCGTTATTACAAGCAAACTAAACGCAAGATTAACTCGTAAAACACCCGATCAAATACCGGAACGATAACTTAGTTTTCGAGGACATAAAAATGCATTAATCAGCTTTAGAACAGCATCTACAAACATTACTCATTTTCATTGAATACGCACGATTGTGATCTCTTGGTGGAACTACATTCAAATAGATTATTCATGTACATAACTACAGCATTTTAATAACGTATGACAGTAGTAATAATACATGTTTATTGCTATCGGAATGATGGATTACAAAGGTTTTTAATCATATTTCGGATTAAAAAAAAGTCAAACAATTACAAAGTCAAAAGATTCATAAATATAAGGGTTTACGTTAAATACAATAAAAATAAGATTATCGTATTTTTTAAAGAAAAACAAAATAAAAATCTCTTGTCAAAACTCTTTTAATAAATTATTTATACCTTCATGAATAATTTTGGCTGTTGCGAAGAATGATGCTCTCAATTCAAATTCATGGCGCACTGTTGCATTGTTAGTGATATTGCTAATTCATTCGGAAGCCAACCACGTTCCGTCTTCCGCCAAAGCAGGAAACGTACACTAATTCTTGTCGGCTTTAACTTTAATTTAAATGTTTTTATCGTTTAGGAACTTTTCTATCAGATGGGGCATTTAAAATTGTTCCATTTCTTTTTTCTTAAATAAAAAAGCTTTTTCTTAAGTAAAACATCTACTGTTTAATGCAGCAATAGCCATATCTTAAAAATCCACTGCTGGTGTTTCTTTTCTTAATTTATTTACTTTTTTATTATTTTTATATTATATTATGATTTACTTATGATATATCCCGTACATAACAGTCACATTTAAAGCAAATTAGTAGTATTAAATTACTAGATGGCTAGTAGTTACTAGAAGCTCTTTCGCTGTTAAGGATTAATACTTAATAGGTAAATACTAAGTCCTTGAAATTTCTGCAACAATTTATGGCAATATACAGTAAGCCACTCGTCGTCCATAACTAAATGATGGGTCGGCATTCTCATAATAACTTATTTAGCATGTAAGACGACCCGATAGCCTCGTTGACAGTGATCCGGCCTGCGAAGCTAAGGATTGCAGGTTCGAATCCCGCTAAAATAATTGTGAATCGGGATAAAAATTGCGAGTCGTGGATGTATTTATGTAAAGATATATGAATATCACCTTTGGCTTGGACTCTAATATGGCGATAGACTTACAACTTGGCACGTTGTCCCAACTAAGCTTTGAAGAAAAGCTGGACGAAAGTACTTAACTGTTTAGACTTCTCTCTCAGTATAGATAGATGAAAAAAGATATGTAGCAAGTAAGCATCCCTGCGGAGCAATCCAGAAAGGGATTTGTTACGCCTGTTTGAACGGCACTCGTGGTTTAATATCGCCAGAGTCTTACCTACCTACTTAAGAAGTTTTTATTACAGTTCGAACTACTGATTTAAAATCGTCAGAGTATGAAGTTGAGTTTATACATAATTTATTTAAAATAATACGCATGTATAAATATTATTTTTAAAAATTGTTTAACTTTTCCGGGAACCGGACTAGGATCAATGCTTTAACAGGCAACAGACCAAAAAATTTTCGCAATGTGATGATGACTGGTAAAATGAATTTTAATAACAATTAGAATACATTCAGTGTTGGGATAAATTTGATTTATTTGATTACAATTCGGTTGACCAAATTCAAAGCGATATGTTCAAGTTATACGACAGTAGAGGCAATTATCATTACTCATGTATGTAATAACAACGTCTGTATATACCGAGACCCGGAATGTCCCATACTTTCATATATATTAATAGAATGTACAGATGTGTGCTTGAACCATTACCATCGCTTTCTTGTTATGTTACTTTTTCATATGAATTACTTTAATGTTCATCGTCCTTTTATCAAGATATACAATGAACTGGCTACAAGAAAGAAAATCTGTTTTTATTATTCTCATGTGAAATATAAAATATGTAATATATTGACTATGAAGTTTATCTAACAAAAATTTTACTAAAATGTTATAAATTCTCATGATCATGACACAATAATATGTCATCTACATCAATCTCATGATTTTATTTCCTGATTACTAAAAGGTTTGAATTATGTTATTTACTATAAAGCTAAATCTATAAATATACATTGAAAGGGATAATATTTCACACATTGTTCTGATTTCAAAGAAATTGGCTTAAGCACTTGTGTAAAGGAATCAGAAACAAAATCACAAATAAATTTAACCGAAACCGTGTACAAAGCAAATCTTGGATTAACTTTCTCATCCGTAATTCTTGTTATATAGCTTGCTTGTCAGAAGATTTAAAGTAAAATGCGAACCTAAGAGATTCGTTGTAACTAATTAGGAATAACGTGGTGGGTTTACAAATTAGCAGCATCGTCTGCTTAACAATGCGGGAGCCTTAATTGAATTTTAATTATTACGTCCCCTCTGTTTGTGCGTTTTATTCAGTTATTCATTAAAATATTTTATGGTTTTGATAAAGTATTTGCGGTATTTGTTAAGCGAAGAAGAGATAAATTTTAAATTTAATCGTTTTGTAATATGTTTTTGGGTAGATGAATTGTAAATTCTGTGATTTATGATAAATTTATTCACGATAGAAAAGAGCTACTGCTTTCTAATACTGGGGTAGACAGAGGTCTAGACAATTGTCTTTATTAATTCCTTTTGAGTCACCTTGTACCGAAACAAGCTTAATACAATGTGACAGGTGATGAACCCATCGCCGCCGCCATATTAACACATTACATATACATTTACTTTTTCGAGTGCGGAATAAAATATTGTATTCTAATTAAGATTTTAGGCGTTTTTTAATTCGTTTGGTTATCGTAGGAATATGACTCCATTACATTCTCGTATTTGTATTGATTGATGACGGGATAATAATAACAATCAATCATTTAACTTCTTCATTACATAATCTTTATGTAAAGTTTAGCGTATCGGCGTATAATTATTTGCCTTTTACCCTCACAACAAAATAGAATATAAGAGTGTTAATTCGAAGAGCAAATCCAAACCTCAGAGTAAATGCCAAACGTGGGTGCGTAATAGACGTAATGATACCCATACCTTTGTATTGGCTAGTATGGCATTGCGCCAACACTTACCAAATATCATACTTGGCATAATCATCTATATTTATGAAAGTAATACGCTATTTATTTATCACGGCACTACGATTTTCGAAATTACTCTTATTTTTATATAACTTCGTAATGCTACATGAGCCTTTATCAGTTTCCTAATACTGCTACAAGCCACGACAGCCGAGTGATGGTGACTGCAATTCATACAAAGCGGCCCAGATTTAACCCCTATGAAGGCAGGGAGTTTTTTTTTTTTTTTTTTTTTTCAAAAATTATGCACAATTTTTTTAGCGCAGAAACTAAGACGGCGACAGGCGCACTGTCTGTAATGTCCCAAATAAATTCCAGTGAAATTTGTATCGAAAAGAATAAAGAAGATTTACATACGCATAAGTTTATTATATATATAAGACATATATAAGTCACGATAGCTGAGTGGTTCGGTTGTCCGAATTTCGAGTCGAGAGATCCGAGTTCGATCCCCAGGTGGCAGGCTCGGACCAATAGGTTTTTCAAAAATAAATCAAAAGTACGAATTACGAGTATATCATTGGCTTTCTATTTGAAAGGGACGAAGAAAGAACGAAGTGCGAAATTTGGGTAAATCAGGAATGTCTAGAACAGGTGAATGAAATTGTATACTTGGGGAGTGCGTTTAGCCGGGATGGAAGATGTGATTTAGATGTGGACAGGCGTGTCGCTGCCGGGAACAAAGTCAATGGTGCCCTGACTGCGTTAATCAAAAGGCAAGGCGTTGTGAAAAGTGCACGCCTTGCAATACATAACGCAGTGTTGGTACCGACTTTGTTATATGGCAGCGAAACCTGGGTATGCCAGAAGAAGCATAAAAGCAGGTTGAATGCAGTGGAGATGCGATCTCTTCGTAAAATGTGCGGCCTTACCATGGCCGACCGAAAGCGAAACGAAGAGATTCGCAATATGGCAGGTTTGAAAGATGACCTTGTCTCAAAAATGGATAAGGGCGTGCTTCGATGGTTTGGGCACGTTGAGCGAATGAGTGAAGACCGAATGGTGAAGAAAATATATAGCGCGAAAGTTAATATTAAAAGGTGTCGAGGTAGACCGAGATTAACTTTCGAAGACTATGTGAGCAAATTGCTCGAAGAGAGGAGGGTCAAGAGTACTCGGATACCTAGACGTGCATGTATGAAGAAGATGATGAATCTGAAAGAAGCGAAAGAAGTATGTAGGGATCGTGACACTTGGCGATCTGTTCTCTCTGGCTACCCCGTCAGGGATTGTGCGTGAAGATAAATAAATATTGGACGTAAATACGGCGACGGGCTCACCACCTGTCATGTTGTCCCGAAAATATCTTTGATGAAAGGTGGGTCGAAGGGACTTAATTGTCTAGACCAGTCTTCTGTCTACCCCTGCATTGGGAATTGCGTGAAGATATTTATATTTTTTATAAGTTTATAGTGAGAAGAATTGAGCGCGACGAAAGCGGCACATAGAATGTCACCCATCGTGATTATTCAAAGTACACTCTGACTGATTGGCTCATCATCATCAGCTTGTAATCATTTATTATTTTTGTTTCCTTTATAATTAGTTACGAATAAAAACTATTTTACTATCATCGCTTATGCATACTCGTATGTTATACCGATAAATACTCATGAGTTATGCTTTTCTCGATCACTATTCTATGGAATACTATATATCTAATATCTGCAAATGTTATTAACATAAACGAAAAATTTGGCAGTTTAAGGTTGCAGAGTTCACAATTCAGCACAGGTTCGAATTACAAGAAAGATATTTCAAATTCTCACCAACAACCCAAGAAGTCTCTTTCTTTACAATAGATAATGATTAAAATTGAAGACAATGTCGCTAATATCATGCGATTTTAAAACGGTGTCAATTAGTCTATATTGTTTGATAGTTACGCGTAAATATTTTAAATCAATTATGACAAACGTACCTTTTAGAAAAGGAACGTAAGAAAAATTGCGATCCTATTTAACTTTTAAATGTTGACTACCTATTGCACATAAAAGGTAAATTAACTTAAAACTGTAATCAAGGAAAACATACATAGTGAACAAACGAAACTTTGTATACGCTCTAATAACAAATACAGTGCTTTGTTCAAAACGTTCCCACTTTTTTACATAACGAGTACATGCTGTGGTTTATACGCAACTGCTCGTATATTGAAACGAGACTGTTTTAAAGCATTCTGTTTGTCTAAATGTAGGCAAAAAAGTCGCGGTGCGTTATGGCAGTGCGCCAAACTCGTATGTAGAACACCTGTGTTTTGTAATAACAAGTTCTGAATTTTTGCTCATATGTGCCTCATTAGCAATGGCTTTATAACTTTAATAGTGGCATCGACTGTGTTATTTGTAACTAACGTACATTTTATCTTAAGCAATATTTAAGGGAAGGCCTTTGTCCAGCTGGGATTATTAACTGTAATTTTATGCAAAAATATGGTAAAAATAAGTGGACGTGGCAGCCAGTTAATGTTCACAGATATATAAAATTTCTCATTAATTTAATGACAATAAGTCCTGCATGACTTACGTGCTTTAAAATTAAATGAAAAATTTCATCATCAAAATCTTAACAAATGTTATTGTCACTTTCTATCACTGATGGTTTAGTCACTGTATACATAATATTCTAAAGATAAATATATAACGGCCTGTTAAAACTCTCTGCGAGACATAGGCCTCACTCGTAAAGATAGGTTTGCTTAGTTGACACGCTTGGCAAGCGGATTGGCGATCTCAGTTTCAGACTCCTAACACCGTAGACGCTGCTGCCCGTAGCGGTTCGATATGGTTATTCCGCGATTTGTTGAAAGCTTAGGTGCAATTTCAAAACGTTTTCTTTAGTCGCTTTTACGGCACCGTGTGGGTGTAAAAAAGTGGGTGATATGTTCATAAACCGAAACCAAACGCTAAGAAATCTTAGTAAAATATATATAGTTACAGAATTTTTAGATCGATGTTTCAAGATTACCTTCAGTTTTATTAGGCGTAAGAATTTATCAATTCTAAGAGGCGACGTACGGGATAATCATCTCGATAAGCACCACACCCAAAAATAAGCAGACCGGCGACAAGTAGCAGTGTTTAAGTTAGAGGTTATTAGCTAACACTATAATATTAATATAAAAAATTAAATCTTGATAACGTTTTGTATAATTCGTTTTTTTTTTTTAATTGTAAAGGTCATTAATTGCCCTTATATATATTATCTAACATAAATGGACTATGTGAAACAGTTTAGTAAATGTTATGGAATTTGTTTTGAGTTTGGGCAGCGAAGGCAATTATCATCATTCATCTGCGAAGCCATTACGTCACAAAACCTATTTAGACGAGAGAACTTTGCTAGCTTTGAACATTCTCGCTGCAAATTGTCCTCTTGAAGGAATTTTATTTATTCGTATCGGAAATAATTATTCTTGTGTACCCTTTAGTAAAGTTAAATCATTGTTAAATAATACATGGAAAATATGAAGATACTGTTTAAGCATGACATATTTTTAATATGGCGTATCTAATCGGTCATTAATATCATAACTGAGGTAAAGTTTGCAGGAAGAGGGTAATAACTTTAACTTTAACGGTGGTAGAGCCACGCATCAGCTTTTATTGTTCCATGAATGGGCCGGCTCGACCGAGGAAGTACCACGACCTCAAAGAATACCGGTGTGAAGTAGAAGTCTAACAAACTTCTGCGTTTCGTCTGGTGAGTGCAGGTAACCGGAGGCCCACACCCCCACCCTCCCCCAATTCTGGGGGGTGGGGGCACTCTAAGGCCGGCAACGCATCTGCCATGCCTCTGGTTTTGCAGGTGTTCATGGGCGGCGGTAATCACTTATCATCATGTGAGCCACCTGCTCGTTTGCCTCCCTTTTATATTTAAAAAAAATCGGAATGGCTAAAAATTTCTTTAACTAATAAAAAAAATGTTATAAGACTTTTGTGCTATAGACAAATTATAAATTTATATGTATGGGTAAGCGTAACCAAGCACCCCTTACTGATAAATATAAAGAAATAAATATCTTTACCTTTCTCAATAAATTTATGAAAATGTAATGTGAGTAGGTAAAACATTACTACTTTTTAACCAACAAAAAACAGATCACGAAAGAATTTCTTAAGTGAACCTATACATTGTATTTTGTATGTGACCACCCTAATTTCCCTCATATAATATAAAGACCTCGTTTGAGGATATTTTTCAAATTATTTTCTTAAAAATACTTGGACTGGTTACATGTAAAATTGAAGCCATAATAACTCAAAGTAAACACTGTAAATATAACAGGAAAAAAATTTTAAAACAGGAAAATATATCCGTCAGCATGGTTAACATAAACATGACGTGCGGTAGAATAGAAAGCATTTACATTTGCTTTACTACAAGGTCGCAGACGATCGATAATGTTTGGACTTAGGCCACAGCCGCATTAAATTAGAACTCCTTACACGATAGTTTATAGTTGGAAACAAGAACACATAAAAAAATTAATTTAACGCGCCCATATAATAATAGATAGATTCGACCCAGCACTACAGTTATGTAAAAATAAAAATAAATATTTAGATATATTCACGCACAGCACCTGATGGAGTAGACTGAGCGAACAAATTGTCAAATGCTACGACTCTTAGAGTCATCATTTTCTTCAGTTATCCGAGTATTCTTGATTGAAAATATTGTAACTTTTAATAAGTTTCAGTAATAAATTCTTAATTATAATTAATCTAGTTGGGTTTTCGCTTCTTCTTCGTAGTTTCCTTCTCCACCTAACATTCGTCTGTGTTACCACCCCAATCTTAATAATTTTTGTTAAATTCAAAGAAAGTATTAAAAAAAAAGTTTCCACGTTCGAATTAACAATTAACAGTTAAGTCGCGTAACACACGTACAATAAATACAGGCAGACAAATTAATAATACGCATGGTAACATTTTTACTCAAAATTTCATTAAATCCGATTGCGATATGAATGAAAAATAACAAAGAGTCTGGAAATTGGGTACCAGTATTTTCAGAATGAAAAAATAAATAAGTAGAAGTATCCTTTATAAAGACATGGTAACATCTAATTGTCTTTGTTCAAAATCAGCAGTCTGTGTCCTCTAACGGCCTGTTATGGGCCGTTTTGTATAAATACCTTTATTTCTTAATTGATAGTTATAATTCATTTATCTTTAAAATTAGTAAATAATTGAATACATTTTTATATAAATCTACGTAATGTGCATATAGAATAGCCAACCAATACAGTCACGCATAAATCAATCAAAAATATCGACAATAAATGAATATAACATAGATAAACCCGTATAAAATTTACTTATAATATGATTCATAGTTCATAAAAAAATATTAATATATTTACTTACAACTAAGGCTTCAGTTCTGCATGACTCATGACAAATCGTCGGAGAATACTTGTTGCTCGCTGTATTGTTATAATATTATGTACAATTGCTCTGAGAAATAACTCTATTTTACATTTATTGTACGAAATTCCTTTCAAGTCAAAGAACGGAGCGGATGTGGAGAATTTCATTAAGAATAACTCTCCTTTCTAATTGGGTTTGGTTCCTATTGTATTTATTTACTTGTGACGTGATACAAGAATTCCTTAAAAAAATGTAAATATTTATAAACACAGTATTTAGCACTTATAATATAATACATACATCATCATTGAACCCAATGAAGCAGCTTAAGCACTTGTATTGTGGAATCAGAAACAACGAAGGGCAGCCAGTCCAGAGAAAATGTAGATAAAGTATTTTCCACATTGACCTGACCGGGAATTGACCCCTGGACCTCAGTGCTGGCGACACCACGGAGGTCGTCATATTAAAACCCCATTAAGGCATTAATGCAAAACTTTCGGTTTATTAAAACCTATATCTAAAACTAATTAGTAATCCGGAAACTTGAAGTAAAATGAAAGGAATCTTGAAACTTAGTTATGCATTCCTTGTCGATGCTACTGAAATCGCAAAACGAAACTTCTTGAAAGCTTCATGACTCTTCGGTTCAACTTTCACATACGCCTTTACAAACGATCGATCAAATGTATTAGCAAGTAATAAAATACAAGTAATAAGAAAATTGTCACTTTAATATGTCTAGTCTTCTACCAATCGTCAGACGTACTTTGTTAAAATGGTAGACTCCTGTTCAGCATAGACGTCATCTAGCTTATTAACTCTCGCTCTTATCCATGTAGTAGAGCCAAGTGACACCTTTTACTTTTCCAGGCACCAGCAATTACATTAACGATGGCCTACGTCGTTAAAGTAATTGCTGATTTTCCACCTTAATAAAAAAAATCAATAGATCTTCGTCTAACTTTCATCAATATATATAATTGGAGTGTCTGATTGTAATATTGAAATAACCGTTTTTTACTACATCATTATGAATAAATACATACGGTACATACACCAAAATATTTTCTTTACAATTTTTGTCTGTCTGTCTGTTTGTTCCGGCCAATCTCTGAAACGGCTGGACCGATTTTAACAGA
Organism: Sericinus montela; assembly: GCA_029286605.1. Taxonomy (NCBI): domain Eukaryota; kingdom Metazoa; phylum Arthropoda; class Insecta; order Lepidoptera; family Papilionidae; genus Sericinus; species Sericinus montela. The sequence goes on along the minus strand of JAGSMR010000094.1, from coordinate 2,061,521 downwards.
ACTTTAACTGACAGACACCATATGTTACAAGAAGTAACATAGGCTACTTTTATTTTAGAAATATAATTAGGCTTCCGTGTTAAGTCTTAAACAACGGGCAAAGTCGCGGGGGGGCAGCTAGTCTTAAATATGTTTTTATTTCAAGCCATGGATCAATGAAACTGTAATAGTTATCTAACCATGGTAAGATTTTCTCAGAAAATACGGAATACCGAACTTTTGTAATACTCATATATGATAGACAAAAATGATAACCTTGTACAAGGAACTAAATAGCCAAATAATTTCAAGAGTCAAGAGAATTTAAGATAGCTAATATTAAACACACATCTAAATAAAACGTCAGTACAAAGGAAGTGGAAACATTTGAACATTTATTATTCATAATTCTTTCATCGTACTTGCCTATATGTTACTGAGTTGTGTTGTTGAGAGATTATATATTGCATACAGCTGTCATATTCTGTTAGGTAACGCAGGGACGAGCACAATGTTATCATAAAACTTAAATGCACAGAACTTACGAAATCTGGATCTTTATGATCAAAGATATATTTTCTTGACATTTTATAGTATATAAGTTGTCAATATTCAAATTAGTATTGTGAATATTTTAAAATTAATACACAAATTGGTTTCTTGTATTTATCAGTCACCCCGTGACCACATCCAAAACGTCGGGAAATAACAATAGTTTGTAAAAACTAATTAAAAAACGCGATAAAATCCGAAAAACGTTTTATTTAATACACAATTTTAGAAAATGTCAATTTATGACGTGGTTGGTGGTTAAAAGAAACATTTATTAATAAACCTACTTATAAAAAAAAATAAAAATATCTTCACGCAATTCCCAATACAGGGGTAGACAGAGGTCGAGTCTAGACAATTAAGTCCCTTCGACCCACCTTTCACCGAAGATATTTTCGGGACAACGTGGCAGGTGGTGCGCCCGTCGCCGCCTTTATGTCCAAGCCATCGATATTCGTACATAAGTTTTTGAAAAACTCATTGGTACGAGCCTACCAACTGGGGATCGAACTCGGGTCTATTGACTCGAAATTCCGACCACCCAACCACTCGGCTATCGTAACTTTTTTAAACCTACTTATGCCAGAACTTATATCTCACACACAGAGATAAAATTAAGGCATTAAAGTTGGTGACACTCATTGGAGCAGTCTAAAGTATTTAATATTTGACAAATATTGGAAGACATATGAACATAAAACCAATAAAAGATGTGTTTCTATATTCATCTAATAAACGATATCCCTATTCATTATTTGCCGTATGATATATCGGATAATTATAAGTCAAAGTCAAGAAACGTACTATAATAAATAACTATGTAAGTAACATAATAATAGTGATGGGTGGGTATTTATGGACTTCGTATCGTGACATGTGGTGGGGGCATTGACGTCTGAAAGCCTATAAATCGATTGCGCGTGGACTACACAGCCGCGACATTTTGACCGTAGTCCCCTCATAACTGTTTATTGCAACAGCCCATGCCAAACATGTCCATTATGAGCATCCCAATAAATAAAATTGCAACACTCGCTTGCATATAAATTATTTGTTCTGTATATCAAACGTTTTGTATATCAACCATTGATTTTCTGAGAAAAACTTTTCTTTGATTAACTGAGAATAACTTGCAAAATATCTAAGATGGAATGCCTCACATCCCATAACTATATTAACTCCAATAGCGAGTAATAACAATACGATTAATAGGAATTGTTTGTTCTTTCTTTTAGTTACAATTTTATAATTAATTATACATACTATATCTCTATCTAATGTAAATCTATTCACAGTGCTATCTTTTCATAATTTTAATATAACATATCACAACTTATTTGTTGTCAATGAAATACATAGACTTCAGCACATTAGGCCTCTCCTATAATGGAGATTTGCGATAATGGCTCAGCGTGGAAAGTGAATTTTCGATTGCACAGGAGGGGACGTTTCTGGTCTGGTAATTCTCGATCAATTTCGTTATGGTTGTCTCGCCATTTGTCGGTAGCCCTTAACGTTCTTAAAGCTTAATCAGGTTTTGTTATCCACGGGAAGAAAGGGGAGAGGGAGGGGCGTATTCTAATACCACACAAATTATTTTGCTAAGAAATTATTAATATGGTATGAAGGAAATATTATCAACACGCACCGGTTTTCCGGGAGCCGCTAGCTAAGAGATGAGGCACTGTAGTCAATGCGAAAAACCCCCCTTTTAAATTTTTTCTCGTGTCTGGCTGTACCTAGTGCCTTATTGTTTCTGATTCCATCTTGTGTACATTTGTATATTTATTTATTATTTAAACAATGATAAAGGTAAAAATAACAAAGAAAGATACATGTTATTATTTCTGTGCTTTAGTTGCAAGCTAGTGTTAAGAAAACGCTTGAACATTTCTCCGCGACCCAGCTGTCGTCCGCAACTAACGTATAAAATCTCGTTGCAATCCTGTGTGTTATTATTACTCTAACCATATATATTACCCTAGATTATTCTTTTTCGATGTTTTAGATATTACTTTATTCAAAACCCTTTTTTAGTTATACGCAGGTAAAGTGTTGTAACCGATATCTCTAAAATGTTTTTATATACATTTTACTGACACAATTAAGATAAACGACTTAAATTGGAAGATATGTTTAAAAATATAACGTTCACTTCTTTTAAACGTCGAATAAATTCCTATGAACAATTTTTGGAATCGATACCCGATACCCGCTAATGGTGGAAGAGTTGAGGATTGAAGTGTCTGCTAACCATAACAGAAACTAGTTATGCTGTTTTCTAGCAGTAATAATATATCTTCACGCCATTACCAATTCTGGGGTAGACAGAGGTCCAGACAATCGGGTTCTTTCGACCCATATTTCACCGAAAGTTTTTTTTGGGCACAACGTCTTTATGTACAAGCCATTGAAATAAATCGTACATAAGTTTTGATAAAACCTATTGGTACGAGCCTGCTACCTGGGAATCGAGTTCGCGTCTCTCGAGTCGAATTCCAACTACCCAATGATTGTTATAGTGACTCTCTCCATCAGTAAATTCGTTTTTCGTTCGTTTTTTGTCAAAATTAATACGACGACTTGGGGAGCACGTCTGCTACGCTAGTGGACTATCGGAACTCGTATATATATTTGGAAACGTAGGAACTTCGATAGCGTGTTGTAAGATGTTGGCTACAGAGTAGTCGCCACAGTAGCCTCTCCTGCATTCGAAGCTAACGGACGCGGTTTCGAGTCCCGCTAGGAGCAAACATTTGTGTGATGAATATGAATATTTCAATATTTATCTATATAAATATATATGAAATTACATTGCATTGTTGTCCTGGGCATTAAGACTTAAACTATTCTTAATTGTCTAAACCTCTGTATCTATATATGTAACTAGGGTAGTTCAAGGAAAATGCGAGACCATCAAAAATAATATGAATTTGAATTCATAGAAAAAAATTACTCCCCTTCTTTCCATCCTTGCCATCATTAAAATCTAAAAAAAAGTTCTGATATAGCGAGCAAGCTGCGATAAAATACTGTAAGCTAGAACTTAATTTGCTAGTTAATTAAGTAAATATAAATTGTTCTACCTACCCGTTTAACATTGTTTAGGATCTTCTTTCTTTCTCGCTCTTCTTTCTATTCTTAACTCGCTCACTGGTTATTACCATTTAAAATTTGAGATAAAGATGTTATCTTAAATTACACAGGGCACTTTACCTGTAGTGGTAATGTAGTGGTTACGGGTGGTGGTGCTTTTCTTCTCTTCGGCGAAGTTTAGTCTAGACAAAGAAGTCACTTCGTCTCACCTTCCACCGAAGATATTGATTGATTTTGACACAACTTGACAGGTGGTGAGTACTTAAGTTTTTATGAAAACCCATTCTTACGAGCCTGCCACCTGGGGATCGAACTCTCTTGACTCGAAATTCCGACCACCCAACCACTCAGCTATCGTGACTTTTTAATTTAACATGCTATAACATCTTTATTGCAATGAACTTCCTTATAATAAAACCTGAGTCTGTTAACTAATTTAAATGAGATTTATTATAGAATCTTAATACATATCTTCACGCATTTTCCAATACGGGGATAATTAGATAATGACCCTGTCACCGTCTTAGTGTCTTAAGCCAACGATACAATTTTCTTATGTCCATAAATATCTATATAAATATATAAACATCCATGACTTAAATAAAACCTTCATATCGTATCTAAATGTTTGCTCTTAGAAGGATTTGAACCGCAATCCTTCGCTTCGCAGAAAGCCACTATAAACTATGCTATCCAGTCATCAATATTTAGATATTTAATTTCTGAAGTTATTATCTCTTTTGAATCTGAGTGCAGAGTAAAAATCAATATTGTGAATTTTATATCTTATTTTCGCTCACCACTGTATACAGAGCAATTTTTTTGTTTCATTTCATGTAACTCTACTAACATTTTCACGATTTGAAAAAGGGTTGATTTTTCGGCCGTAAAAAGTGATGAATCGTGTTGCATTTTGGCAGCGAGCCAAACATATCACATTTAGGAAAACGATGTGGTGTAGAACTGACAGGGGGATTTGTGGATACACGAACATAGTTACAACTGGTCGTAATTACGACTGCAAGCCATTATGTATATCTTTAAAAACTTCACAAAGGGTAGTAAAGTGTACTATTAAGTAAGTATAAGTGTACTATTATGGTGGAACGTAACTGGTGCTTTACGGTTACATTTTGAGGGAACATTTGGCCCATTTCCAATACAAGGGTAAAATGGTCTAGACAATTAAGCCCTTTCGACCCACCTTCCACTGAATAAAAAAGAAAACCTAGTACTAGCTTTTCGAATCGAACTCCGGTATAGGGGTCGAGTCTCGAATTCCGATCACCCATCCACTAGGCTATCGTGACTATTATAGTACATATGATTGAAATATCCAGTATAGAATATCCTACATAGTGCGGCATATAAACAATTTTTCCTGTTAATAAAATTAGTAATCTTTGAAGTTGACAAAAGAAAGTAAATTTAACAACAGACATTTCTCAGATAATTGTCAAAGTAACAAAATTGATATAAACATACACCTACACCCACACCACACCGACATCATATAGAATTCTTGTTGCACTTACTATCTCCTGATTTATTATACTGCTAACCTTGTCATATTATCGAAACTGCAACTCAAATGGCTTTTTAATCAATTGAAAGTACAATCAATGACAAAGTAACGAAAAGAGAGACAAGTATTTCATATAAATGTAATGTTTCTTCCTTAAACACTGTAAAGATAACAAAACAACTATAAATTTTGTTTCGAATGATATTACAAATGAAAATCTGGTTGGAAAGACGAAACGGCGGCTGAATATCCTTTATATTACTGTCAACAAAACGGTCTCGACGTAGCTTTGATAACAAAAACGATCTTTTGTTCAACGCCTTCAATTGAATGCGATGAAGCCTTTTCACTAAGCGTAAATTAATGGATATTTTTAACTAACAACTCATAACATTGGACGGCGTGACCGCTTTGAAATGTTCTGTTTGTCCGACAGTTTCATGATGCATTTTGGAATACAGCCATATTTCTCGTGATGTAAAAACACCTGTGTACGCTATAGTTCTCACAAGTTGCATTTGTTGATTGGCATTTACTATGCAGTCCAATTACTCAAGGTTTTTCAGAACAAACGGGATGCTTACTCTATAATATTGGGAGTTAGAACACAATAATAATTAATTAAAAAATGTGCCTGGAAAAGAAATTCATTGCAAATGGTTCGAATAATTATTGTAAAGTATTGACTACATTTATAATACACTGTGACAGTATAATACTCTGTATATTCAACAGTGGTTGGAGGCTTATCGATCGAGTGGCTACGCCGCGCGCCCAGGCAGAAAATATTGGCTACTGAACATTCTATTGGGCAGAAACGCATCTGTGCCTTACTACTACATCCCATCGTTTCATGTTTTCCTGATATTAGAGGGCACAAATTTCCTCCGAATTTTTTTTATACAAAAGGGAGGCAAACGAGCAGGTGGCTCACATGATGGAAAGTGATTACTGCCGCCCATGAACAACCGCAATACCACAAGTATAGCAGATGCGTTGCCGCCCTTAGAGTGCCCCCCTCCCCAGAATTGGAGGAGGGAGTGTGTGGGCCTCCGGTTAACTGCACTCATCAGACGAAACGCAGAAGTTTGTTATACTTCTACTTCACGCCGGTATTCTGTGAGGTCGTGGTACTTCCCCGGTTGAGCCGGCCCATTCATGCAACAACAAAAGCTGATGCGTGGCTCAACCACTGTTAAATTTTTATCCGCTTTCAAGATAAATTTAATAAAATTTTTATTTTAAGCCACCATTCTTACGGTTTAAGAATATACAAGGTATCTGGTACTGCGATCACCAATTCGCTTACCAATAATAGTAAAATAAAAAAAAAATATATCTTCCCGCAATTCCCAATACAGGGGTAGACAGAGGTCAAGTCTAGACAATTAAGTCCCTTTGACCCACCTTCCACCGAAGATATTTTCGGGACAACGTGACAGGTGGTGAGCCCGTCGCCGCCTTTATGTCCAAGCCAACGATGAAATTCGTACATAAGTTTTTTGAAAAACTCATTGGTACTGCCACCTGGGGATCGAACTCGGGTCTCTCGACTCGAAATTCCGACCACCCAACAACTCGGCTATCGTGACTTTTATCGTGACCAATAATAGTGACTATAGCTAATCCTCCAATACGAGGGAGGCCCTTGTCTTGTAGGTAGACAGAGGTCTGATGACAGGTGACGAGCCTATCGCAGTCTTTATGTCCTAAGCAAAGATATAGATAACTTGTACGTACATAAGTTTTGAAAAAACCCTTTGTACGACTCGAATTCCGATCACTTAACCACTCGGCTATCGTATCTCGTGTATTTTTTTTACTTTTGGACATTATCACATACGTTGCTCCAATCCAAACTTGTGTTATGGAATCAGAAACAATTTTTTTTATAAAATAGGGGAGGGGCAAACGAGTAGGTGCTCAAGCGATGGTAAGTGACTACCGCCGCCCATGACCACCTGCAATACCAGAAGAATAGCAGGTGCGTTGCCGGCCTTTGAGAAAGATAAAGAATAGGCTCTTTTCTTGAAGGTCCTAAAGGTACCACAAACACCCAGAACCGAGACTACGTTGAAATAGCGGTTTTCTACATTGACCAGTCCGGGAATCGAAAATGAGATCTCAGAGCTAGCGACACCATAAAAACCAGTGTACACGAAATTCGACCGCGGAGGTCGTCAAAAGATATGATGATGTATTTTAAAATGAAAACAAAAAAACCTAAACATTGTAAAGTTTTAATTCAGCACGACGGTTTTGCATTACTCGAGGATGGAAATATTTATTAATTCCTCTTCAGTTAAATCTTGAGAGAATGATTGATAGCCTTATTACTTTGCTCTTTGGTTACAATCATGAGATAGTAATGATCACAGTGGTATAATTCAGTTTTCATGTACCGCGACCATCAAGTTGTTCTCAAGTAGACGAAAGTAATTTATACCATCTATACTTATAGCATAACCTATAACGCTTCTTCCTATTGTAAGTAAAATTTTATCAGGACTGCATCATTTATTACGGAGAAATTATTAAATAACATATTTAAATTACTCGTAGGAGGTGCTCTACTGCTAAACAGATTTTAAAAATTATTTCACCAATAGAAAGCTATATTATCAGCTAGTAACATAAGCTGGATTTTTTAAAATTAGAATACAATAATGTAACTCCAAGCATCAAACATTTGCATATAAAAATCACTATTTAACATGTGCTGCATTTTATTAAAAAAAAATTAGGTTACTATTGAGATCCCTTTGAAATCGTGTGAAGCCGCCGGTAAAAGCTTATATTATTACAAACTCAAACAAAAGTAAAACAATTACGTTAAATAAGCTTCGATTAGTAGTCAGTAACATTTTACCACAAAATAATATGCTTGCGTCAAATCACTTATTACCATACCTATGCCAAAGTTCGTGGCTTTAACGCATATAAATTGTAGCCCCAATACAACATAATAAGCCGTCGGCGATAGACATCTCAAGCGCTTTGTGGTTAGGGAAAATAAACTTCAGTTGCAAAATAGAGGTTTATCGACAATTGGTTAAGTGATTTTGACTTATGATCATTTAGGAAGTAGATAATCCTTTTGCACTTTAAGAGTAGTAGCTATGTTAATGTTTACTAGTGACGTAAGACGTTTATAATTTTTTAATCCAATATTATACTCATCTTTATGAATATAATCTTCTGTGCGTGTGTATATGAATGAATTTTATCAAAATAGGTTAGGAACCTGTTTTGATAAAATTGTTTGTGTGAGTTTAATCAGATTCGAAAATTATTTAAATGGGCATATTCCTAAAATAAATTTCAAAGGACTTTCTAATCTTTACGCGAACAATTAGACTACATTAATATAAGTATTTGCAATCTCGCATTGCCATAGAACATTTATTTTATTTTTAATAAAAAATCTTCCTGTAGCCAGTAACCGTTATATTTACAAATATTGACCAACTTTTTCCATTTCTCCAGGCGATCCCGGCAACATTTATTGCTGCTACGTAACCATGCAATTGCGGTACTTCGAAATAAATAAATAAATATTTTCACGCAATTCCCAATACAGGGGTAGACAGAGGTCAAGCCTAGACAATTAAGTCCCTTTGACCCACCTTCCACCGAAGATATTTTCGGGACAACGTGACAGGTGGTGAGCCCGTCGCCGCTCTTATGTCCAAGCCAACGATGAAATTCGTACATAAATTTTTTTGAAAAACTCATTGGTACTGCCACCTGGGGATCGAACTCGGGTCTTCCGACTCGAAATTCCGACCACCCAACAACTCGGCTATCGTGACAACTTCGAAATGTAATAATAAAGCAAAGCAGTTAATTGAAAATACTCGAAGGATTTAGTTTTACTCCTTGCGTTGAACAATGGCACTTAAAACTGTTAACAAAATCATCTTTATACACAACACATTGTTAATTGATCGCAAACACATCGCAAATACAAACAACTCGCTAGCACAGAAACAAGTATAATTTATAATTCTCACATGTAACGTATTTCATAAGTATTGAGAATTATTACTTTCATTTAGATTAGTTGAATATCCAAATGGGTAAACCAAAAACGCCATAATATTATACACATAGGAATTTAAGCTCGGGCTCCTCGCTCCCCTACAAAAAAAAGTTTCCACTTATGTATATAAATACTTTGATCATTTTTTACTAGTTTATAATGGGAAAACAAATTTGCTTATTTGATTTTTTTACATCGTAGACATATGCAACATGCCTTATGTTGCATATATGCACAGTGGTCTTTCCTTTAAGGTGGAGTTTCCGTAATCGCCACGCTAGACAAGTAGGTTGGCGTTAGCATCGGTCTACTTATTTGTGGTTCCGCACTTTCAGAGATGTTCATCCCATCATCTGTAGCCATTGAGTAACAAGTCTTAGTCTACTTAAGTCGCCTCTTTCGACAGCCACAGCAAATCTATTATCTTCACGCATTTCCCAAAACTACAACACAAACAAAAGACATAGATCGAGACAATTATTAATAATTTTTTGACCCACTTTTTACCGGAGCTTTTTTGGGACTACATGGCAGGTGGTTAACCTCTCTCCATCTAAGCTTAAAAGCCATCAGAACAGTATCCCTACATGGATATATGCTTACGTAGATATAAAATAATAAACATAAATATCTTCACGCAATTCCCAATACAGCGGTAGACAGAGGTCTAGTCTAGACAATTAAGTACCTTCGACCCACCTTCCACCGAAGATATTTTCGGGACAACGTGACAGGTGGTGAGCCCGTCGCCGTCTTTATGTCTAAGCCAACGATCTAATTCGTACATAAGTTTTTGAAAAACCCATTGGTACGAGCCTGCCACCCTGGGGATCGAACTCGGATCTCTCGACTCGAAATTCCGACCACCCAACCACTCGGCTATCGTGACTTACGTAGATAAATATTTATATAAACATGTACAACTCTAGTGCAAACATTCATATCTATCACATAAATGTTTAACCCTAGCGAAATCCGCTTGGTACCTTAGCTTCGAAGGAAGTGTCGTTAAGAACTTATAAAATTTATTAAAATACCTTTTCAGATTTTAGACTCATCGACTAAGCAAAATCCGAATATATTGAATAAATCAATGTGGTCTCGACGTCACCACAACGCGACATGGAAGTTTATAAATATGCCAAGCGTGTCAGCCGTGCAGTCTCAAAAATTCTTTATATTTTCCCAACATACTGTTGCGAAAACTTTTTGGCGCATATTTCTCGATCAAAACAATTCGCGTGCTTACAGTTATTCTAATCTGAAATTTCTCATTACCGCTTCACGTTTTTGTAATAACAAAAAAATTGCTTCGTCGTTCATCATTAAAACTTGAAAATAAAACAAGAGAACAAATTTAAGAGAGGTAACTGCATCTATGTGTATGTGTCTGTACATTTGTATAAATGTGTACGTGTACATATTGTATTTAGTGTAAAACTACATATACATTTATGTTATATATGCTTAAAAATGTAATCTACCTAACATCATATAAATACTAATAACATCAAGATTTATTTATTAAATAAAAACAAAAATAGACAGAGGTCTAGCATAGACAATTAAGTTCCATGGACCCACCTTTGTAGTCCCGAAAATATCCATGGACCCATGGATATTTTCGGGACAACATGACAAGGTGGTGAGCCCGTCGCCGTCTTTATGTCCAAGCCAATAATTTAATTTGTAAATAAGTTGGTATTGGTACGAGCCTGCTACCTGGGGTCGATCCCCACACTCGGATCTCTCGACTCGAAGTTCCGACCATCCAACCATTCGGCTAACCATAAAAACAAACATTTTTATAAATTTGTTTGTGTGTTGTTCCTTTTTTATAACGAAAACATTACAACCAGTCACGATAGCCGAGTTGTTGGGTGGTCGGAATTTCGAGTCGAGAGACCTGAGTTCGATCCCCAGGTGGCAGTACCAATGAGTTTTTCAAAAAAACTTATGTACTAATTTCATCGTTGGCTTGGACATGAAGGCGGCGACGGGCTCACCACCTGTCACGTTGTCCCGAAAATATCTTCGGTGGAAGGTGGGTCAAAGGGACTTAATTGTCTAGACTTGACCTCTGTCTACCCCTGTATTGGGAATTGCGTGAAGATATATTTTTTTTTAAAACATTACAGCATTCAACAAAACATATTTTAATCCAAAATTTAATCATATCAATAAAAAATCTAGTATTATATTGATCGTTCTATACAGATTATAAATTCCTAGGAAAGCGTTTCATTGTATTTGCTTTATATATAAATCGATATGGATGTCATCTAGATAATATCTTTCGTACCAACAAATGTGTTCAGACTTCGATTATATATTTACATATACTGCCTTACGGTCACAATTGCTCTTGATATCAGGTATAGAATTCACCATAAGAAAAGAAATACAACGACTGTAAAATATATATTTCTTGTTGGTGTATATCGCTATTAGTAACTAGATGGAAATAATATAAAAATAAAATAAATAAGGAAATAAAATATCTTCACGCGATTCTCAATACATGGGTAGACAGAGGTCTAGTCTAGACAATGAAGTCCCTTCGTCCCACCTTCCACGGAAGATATTTTTGGGACAACGTGACAGGTGGTGAGCCCGTCACCGTCTTTATGTCCATATAATTCGAACATAAGTTTTTTAAAACCCATTGGTAGGAGCCTGCCACTTGGGGATCGAACTCGGGTCTCTTCGTGACTTATAGATGGAAAGAATATACATATTTTATCTGTATACTGCAGATTATTATATTACATTATTTCTTTTTCATTATTTTATTTATGTTCTTGTGTCGTTGTTAAATAAATACAATCTTATAAATATACAAAGAAATTAGATAAGATACGGTTACACATACTTTTACTTTGTGACAATATTTCGTTAAGAAATTTACGTTGTCCCCAAAATATGGGTGGATCGAAAGAACTTACTTATCTCTCGATATATATACCTCTGTCTACCCCTGTATTGAGAATGGAGTTAATTTTTTAATAAAATAAAATATGTTTATTCCAGACTTTAGGAATATTATAATAATAAGAAAGCCTAGAAAACCTGGAGTATAGAGGAGTCTGACTTCTAGTTCAACACCTTTGACGTAACATTGTTTTTGGCGTAACATTGTTACTTTCCCGTTCTCTGTGCACCACCTATTTGGGCATGAATGTATTTAAAAAAATCCGTGTGCGTATTTACGTGCATTATACGCGAAAATGTAAGGAACACTTGAATGTCGGAAAGGTCCCAATATAAACCTGAAAGCGTTATTATAATGCACCCGGAGAGTAAGCCTTCTGGGTATAACCTTAAATATAAATTTTGACAATATTTCTTGTTACGTTTGGTAGAGCTCTAGACAATCTAATCCTTTTTCCTTCGCCTCACATTTCAACGGAGGTTATTTGGGACAACGTGACTGGTGGTGAGCCTATCGCCTGTTTAATATATAAATAAGCACAAGTCTGGTAGACATTTCACGACCCTCAGGTTCGAAGTCGACTCGATATTGAAAGTGACTAAGAACTCTGCTATCGAACCGTCCTAAATATCATACTAAAATAAAATAAAATATCTTCACGCAATTCCCAATACAGGGGTAGACAGAGGTTGAGTCTAGACAATCAAGTCCCTTCGACCCACCTTCCACCGAAGATATTTTCGGGACAACGTGACAGGTGGTGAGCCCGTCGCCGTCTTTATGTCCAAGCCAACGATATTCGTACATAAGTTTTTGAAAACCCATTGGTACGAGCCTACCAACTGGGGATCGAACTCGGGTCTATTGACTCGAAATTCCGACCACCCAACCACTCGGCTATCGTGACTTAATTAAATATCATACTAATATTTTAAATATATACAGCCAGAGAATATACGTAATATTATTTGGTATTTACATTTCTTTAGTAAATATTTATAGAAAAGTTAAAGACAAGAAAAAAACATTAATCGCAGAATTTTAAATAAACGCAAACTTATTATTAACTGTCAAACATTTACATACCAAAGAAACTGTTTAAATTAACAATACTTGTGAGTTAAGTTAAAAATTCCAAACAGTATTTTATCCGATATTAAAAAATACAAGTCATGTATATTGAAAATCCTCTCACCTCTATAACATTGTCGGAAAAAGAAACGTACACCTGAACTTATTGAAAATCGAAACTAGGGTGGGGCATATTAAAGGTCAACAGACTCATTCAATAGCGCTGTACGAATACTGTGTAACAAATATTGTGTGTATTAAACTTCGCCATGGCCGGAAATTTCTTCTTTGAGAATAACAATCTAGAAAGGAATATAGGCGGCACGCGATTAGAGAACGGTCGACGAATAACCATTAATCTTTCACAATCGATCACATCGACTTAATTTTTTATTTAAAAAATTAAAAAAATACTTTTACTTTTATATTTTAAATAAAGAAAGAAATACTTATAACATAAAATATACATTTTTAAGATTAAGTGGCGAGCAAAAAACTTTAAAAAAGTTAACAAAGGCAACTTCAAGGAACTTATTTAATTTGAAGTAGTAATATTATAACAAACTTTGCAGTAAAAATTTAGTAGTCTTTTTTAACGCCAAATATGTATTTTTCTACGATGTATATACCCAAATATAAAATCATCGTTATTATTATCATCATAACAGCCTATCGAAAGGCCACTGCTGAAGATAGGTCTCTCCCAAAGTTTGGTACATAGAATGGTCACATGCCATCTGCATCCATCAACTCCCCGCAACATTGTGCAGGTCGTCGCTCCATCTTGTTGGGGGTGGTCCTTTCATTTAAAACTGGGGAAATCCTAACGTAAACTCGCCCTCGCAAAGAACAGGTTAATATTGACCTCGCACTGCTTAAAATCCGACGGTGTTCTGCCCTACCCACCCCGTCCATCCTGGGCAGCGCCTCCTTGAGAGAGAATAGATCCCCTCCTCTCCGTCCTGCCTAGACGCGCCGGAACACACATTAGGCGCATCTATCCACTTCAGGCTCAGGAAAGCGTGTGCTTAACCGAGCACCAGCCCACTTATCATCCGAGAGAGAGAGAGAGAGAGAGTACACTTTATTGCACACCATAAAAAAAAGAAATATAATATGACAAACAGTCTAAACATAAATGGTAGCACAATGGGCGGCCTTATCGCTCAAAGCGATTTCTTCCAGACAACCTTTATCATCATCATTTGACAACCGACAGTGAATCTGAACTTTGGCTCCTCCGCCGAACACATTTCTCTTGTATCACCAGAGTAATTGTTTTTTTCACACACACACGCTATGGTATCCAAAAGACCTTACCTTCTTCGAGTAATTTACGTACACTCCTTTTTTTAACATTCTTTAACATCAATACTTCGTTTAGAGTATTTCGAACGAATGAGTGTTCGATTTACTTGATCCGATAAAAAACGACATATACGAATAGCATTTAAAATAGTATGAATTAAATAGTTTTCGCGTTGTTTACACGAATAAGCCAAAAACTTTTCACGTTCCCAATTCGTTATATCGAGTGCGGTAAATTGAATCACATCCTGCAATGGGTCCAATTAATAAACCGTCAGTCTGTGAGTGACGTATGCGAACGAACGCTGTGCTAACCGGAAAATCCGAAGATTTACTACTATTGAAGTTATTGTTTTTCTTATATACCTAAGCTTCTTTCACCGAATCTACGTAAGTAGAATATACAATATACAACGTATACACGTCGTACAATGTATACATTGTCTCTGACGTATCTACAAAGGACGTTTTATGCCTATGCATTAATACAAATGTTAATGAAATTGTATACTTGGGGAGTGCGTTTAGCCGGGATGGAAGATGTGATTTAGATGTGGACAGGCGTGTCGCTGCCGGGAACAAAGTCAATGGTGCCCTGACTGCGTTAATCAAAAGGCAAGGCGTTGTGAAAAGTGCACGCCTTGCAATACATAACGCAGTGTTGGTACCGACTTTGTTATATGGCAGCGAAACCTGGGTATGCCAGAAGAAGCATAAAAGCAGGTTGAATGCAGAGGAGATGCGATCTCTTCGTAAAATGTGCGGCCTTACCATGGCCGAACGAAAGCGAAACGAAGAGATTCGCAATATGGCAGGTTTGAAAGATAACCTTGTCTCAAAAATGGATAAGAGCGTGCTACGATGGTTTGGGCACGTTGAGTGAAGACCGAATGGTGAATAAAATATATAGCGCGAAAGTTAATATTAAAAGGTGTCGAGGTAGACCGAGACTAACTTTCGAAGACCATGTGAGCAAATTGCTCGAAGAGGGGAGGCTCAAGAGTACTCGGATACCTAGACGTGCATGTATGAAGAAGATGATGAATCTGAAAGAAGCGAAAGAAGTATGTAGGGATCGTGACACTTGGCGATCTGTTCTCTCTGGCTACCCCGTCAGGGATTGTGGGTGAAGATATGTATGTACAAATGTTAATATATATATATATATATATATATATATATATATATATATATATATATATATATATATATATATATATATATATATATATATATATATATATATATATATATATATATATATATATATATATATATATATATATATATATATATATATATATATATATATATATATATATATATATATATATATATATATATATATATATATATATATATATATATATATATATATATATATATATATATATATATATATATATATATATATATATATATATATATATATATATATATATATATATATATATATATATATATATATATATATATATATATATATATATATATATATATATATATATATATATATATATATATATATATATATATATATATATATATATATATATATATATATATATATATATATATATATATATATATATATATATATATATATATATATATATATATATATATATATATATATATATATATATATATATATATATATATATATATATATATATATATATATATATATATATATATATATATATATATATATATATATATATATATATATATATATATATATATATATATATATATATATATATATATATATATATATATATATATATATATATATATATATATATATATATATATATATATATATATCCTATACTTCAAAAACTCGGCTCTCTTGTAATCGAGGGTTCGTATAATATACTGTTTTTTTTTATTAGGGCGCTTGTTTACCAAACTGAACCTCACTAATCCTTGGCGCGAGGAAAACACATTATACATTTCGGGCACGGGACCTCAATAAACCCAGATTTGCTGAAGTTCGTTATTCGCTTTAATGGGTAACTTGGATTGTAACTTGAGCTTACGTAGGGTGTGTGTAACGCTAGACGATTTGCGATATCAGAATAGGAATCTTATTGACGACCCAATGACCGAGGGGCGTACAAACCGGTTCTCGACAGCTCTGAGGTCCTGGGTTCGATTCCCGGATGGGGCAATGTAGAAAAACTACTTTATCTACATTATCTCGACTATGGGTGATTATGGTACTTTCGTTGTTACCAATTTCATTATTCAAGTGTTTGAACAACTTACATTGATTTATATGTATTTATTTACATAACATCAGTGCAAAAATTTATTCTTGTTCAGATGGTATTGTTATTGTTTTGCTTAAAAAATTAAACAATGAGGCTATTCTAGATATTGACTTGGACATAAAGACGGTGACGGGCCCAACTACCTGTCACGTTGTACCAAAGAATGTCTTCGGTGGAAGGTGGGTCGAAAGGACTTAATTGTCTACCCCTGCATTGGGAATGGCGTAGAGATATTTATTTATTTATACTAGAATGGTTTATTATTTTCAGTTAAAAAAAGGATAGAAAATCCAGTAGTTAGTACAATTATAAAGATACTGTAGAAGATTGTGGAAATCTTACAGGTTTTTTATTCTTACTTAATTATTTATATATTTGTTTATAATTTACTTTGACAAATAGTAATATGTTATCATTACTAATGTTATAAATGCGAAAGTGTCTGTGTTTATTTGTTTGTTACGCCCTAACCATCTTTCACAAATAGCAGGCAAAAACATCAGGGAGTAACTTAGACTGTATATTTATAAATAGAGATCCCTACGAAATTTATAAAATTGTAATTATGTGTATCAAAAACTTTACTATAACAGTCATTGTTAGATATGCGCTTTCCTTTTGTTATAAAAGATAGGTTACTATGGAGAGCCCTTTGACAATTAACATTTGGCTATGTATATGTATAAAAATTAAGGCGAAACGAAGTTCCAAAAAGTATATATCGGCGGTCAGCTCACTATTCATTTAAGTATAGTATCAGTTTATTGTAATAATTTTACATGTAAAAGTAATAATTTTACAAAAGTTAATTAAACTAATAGAAGTAAAGTGAATTAAACTAATAAAGTCACGATAGCCGAGTTGTTGGGTGGTGGGGAATTACGAGTCGAGAGATCCGAGTTCGATCCCCAGGTGGCAGTACCAATGAGTGTTTTCAAATAAAACTTATGTACGAATTTCATCGTTGGCTTGGACATAAAGACGGCGACGGGCTCACCACCTGTCACGTTGTCCCGGAAACATCTTCGGTGGAAGGTGGGTCAAAGGGACTTAATTGTCTAGACTTGACCTCTGTCTACCCCTGTATTGGGAATTGCGTGAAGATATTATTATTTATTTATATATTATTATTAGAAACTAATAGAATTTCGTTGGAACCGATTCCGATATTTGCACGATTGCCTGTCTGCATGTCTTGGACAAGCATCAACTACATCAACTCGAGCGTCGTTATTCTGCCTTTTAATATGCTCTCTGAAGACTTGTTTTAACTTTTTATAAGAACTTTAATGTTATAAATGCGAAAGTGTCTGTGTTTATTTGTTTGTTACGCCCTAACCATCTTTCACAAATAGCAGGCAAAAACATCAGGGAGTAACTTAGACTGTATATTTATAAATAGAGATCCCTACGAAATTTATAAAATTGTAATTATGTGTATCAAAAACTTTACTATAACAGTCATTGTTAGATATGCGCTTTCCTTTTGTTATAAAAGATAGGTTACTATGGAGAGCCCTTTGACAATTAACATTTGGCTATGTATATGTATAAAAATTAAGGCGAAACGAAGTTCCAAAAAGTATATATCGGCGGTCAGCTCACTATTCATTTAAGTATAGTATCAGTTTATTGTAATAATTTTACATGTAAAAGTAATAATTTTACAAAAGTTAATTAAACTAATAGAAGTAAAGTGAATTAAACTAATAGAAGTAAAGTGAATTAAACTAATAGAAGTAAAGTGAATTAAACTAATAGAAGTAAAGTGAATTAAACTAATAGAAGTAAAGTGAATTAAACTAATAGAAGTAAAGTGAATTAAACTAATAAAGTCACGATAGCCGAGTTGTTGGGTGGTGGAATTACGAGTCGAGAGATCCGAGTTCGATCCCCAGGTGGCAGTACCAATGAGTGTTTTCAAATAAAACTTATGTACGAATTTCATCGTTGGCTTGGACATAAAGACGGCGACGGGCTCACCACCTGTCACGTTGTCCCGGAAACATCTTCGGTGGAAGGTGGGTCAAAGGGACTTAATTGTCTAGACTTGACCTCTGTCTACCCCTGTATTGGGAATTGCGTGAAGATATTATTATTTATTTATATATTTGTTTATAATTTACTTTGACAAATAGTAATATGTTATCATTACTAATGTTATAAATGCGAAAGTGTCTGTGTTTATTTGTTTGTTACGCCCTAACCATCTTTCACAAATAGCAGGCAAAAACATCAGGGAGTAACTTAGACTGTATATTTATAAATAGAGATCCCTACGAAATTTATAAAATTGTAATTATGTGTATCAAAAACTTTACTATAACAGTCATTGTTAGATATGCGCTTTCCTTTTGTTATAAAAGATAGGTTACTATGGAGAGCCCTTTGACAATTAACATTTGGCTATGTATATGTATAAAAATTAAGGCGAAACGAAGTTCCAAAAAGTATATATCGGCGGTCAGCTCACTATTCATTTAAGTATAGTATCAGTTTATTGTAATAATTTTACATGTAAAAGTAATAATTTTACAAAAGTTAATTAAACTAATAGAAGTAAAGTGAATTAAACTAATAAAGTCACGATAGCCGAGTTGTTGGGTGGTGGGAATTACGAGTCGAGAGATCCGAGTTCGATCCCCAGGTGGCAGTACCAATGAGTGTTTTCAAATAAAACTTATGTACGAATTTCATCGTTGGCTTGGACATAAAGACGGCGACGGGCTCACCACCTGTCACGTTGTCCCGGAAACATCTTCGGTGGAAGGTGGGTCAAAGGGACTTAATTGTCTAGACTTGACCTCTGTCTACCCCTGTATTGGGAATTGCGTGAAGATATTATTATTTATTTATATATTATTATTAGAAACTAATAGAATTTCGTTGGAACCGATTCCGATATTTGCACGATTGCCTGTCTGCATGTCTTGGACAAGCATCAACTACATCAACTCGAGCGTCGTTATTCTGCCTTTTAATATGCTCTCTGAAGACTTGTTTTAACTTTTTTATAAGAACTTTAATGTTGTTATAATTCTCACATGATATTTTAATTTTTTCTTCGTTATAAACATCGACAACCTTGCAGTATTTGAATAAAGCTATTAGTTATCTCCAAATTGTTTCTTTGTATTCACATTGCATAAGTTACAACTCGATTGGCAACCTCGTACAATCAAACGCTGTGACCCCCCACAAGATAGAGTGTGACTTGCAAAATGTTGCGGGAACAATGTATGCGTGAGTCTGAGGACCGTTCACTGTGGAAAGTCTTAGGGGAGACCCATGTTCAGTAGTGAACTCTTGATAGGTTGTAAAGAAGAAGTTACAATAGCACTTTGCATATATCAATCAATACCCCGCGTCGTATACTATTGTCATCTAGCGAATAAAAAAATTATAGACATTTCGAGTAGATAATCCCTATTTTGGACTATTAATAGATTAAAAAAGAACATTTTTTAACCACTGACGATTAATATCGTAAACTGGTCCTGATAGCGATATGATAGCGATGAAATAATTTCTTTATTATTTTAGCGCAATGTTCGACTTTAAAATTCTCAGAAATATTCATTATATTATACGAGAATAACTTGTTTATAACAGAGACGACAGCGATTTAAGTTTATCTTAGAATCACATGTAAAATGTACTTAGACACTTTACTTCATATATTACATACACGGTTAACTTGAAATTTAGCATTTCATTTCGCGATGTAGATGCTCAATAAGAACGGATTTTACTCAAATCCTCTTCAAAATAAATTATTCGTCTACCATCGCCATTTTTGAAGTTATACATTAGTTTGGGAATTCGTATTTAGGTTTATTTCATTTATATACATGTGAGCGATCACATACATGTAGATGTGAACGAAGCTTTAGGCGCGCTGGTACAGGGTGAATTAAAACCAATTATAATAATAGTAATCAATTAATTAGTATAAACATCTTTAATATTCAAAAATTGGTAATGAATTTTTGTACTTTTAATTGTTTGAAGCATACGAATACATGAGCGTTTAACGCATACGATAAATGCTACTTCATTCTTATTAGTAGGTTTATCCTAAATTAAATCCTTCTGTTAAATCAAAAATATTTTTTTAATGTTTAACATTTTGGAAGGCGATTCGAAATGTTTTTAAAATCTAACCCATTTTCTCGTTTCCGAGTTTATAAATTAGCAACGCTACAGAGTCAAGTAATAGTTTTAGTGTTCCTTTTTTTATCTACAGTGAAGTTTTAATGCAGTCGTATTTTTGTTATTTATTTACTGTTAGTTGTTTGTTCTAAAATAAAATTGCAGTTAGTTATTTATTTTTAAAGTTTTAAGCATTTTCTAGGAAGTTAAAGTTTGAAATAGAATTGAAAACTTTAAAGGTCCTTTCTATTACCATAAGACGACACATATCTAAAAAAGGTGATCAAAAACTCTCCTTAAAAACTGATGAAGACATAGATTTAAAGATTAATTTGTATAAAGAAATATGTGACATCTTCTTAAAATAGCAATAAATAATAAATACATTTATAAAAATTCTTTGTGCAATATTTTTTAATTAGTTGCAATTATTGGAATTTTGTTGTAAAAAACGAGAGTACAATCTACAAACGTGTAAGTAATTGTATGGAGTAACTAATTGCTGGTTGCTTATTTTTATTTGATAAATATATTGAGTAGTTAAGTTTTCTCTAAAAAATGCTCTCCAAAATGGATTAAAAAAGCTCTTATGACGCTTCAAAACTTTAAAGTTTTAAAGGCGTGTGTTTATTTATAAACACTATAAAAGATTGGTTGCATTAACAAGTTAGCGATATCAGGAACATAATATTTTATAAAAATATAAAGAAATATGTGACATCTTCTTAAAATAGCAATAAATAATAAATACATTTATAAAAATTCTTTGTGCAATATTTTTTAATGTTTAACATTTTGGAAGGCGATTCGAAATGTTTTTAAAATCTAACCCATTTTCTCGTTTCCGAGTTTATAAATTAGCAACGCTACAGAGTCAAGTAATAGTTTTAGTGTTCCTTTTTATCTACAGTGAAGTATTAATGCAGTCGTATTTTTGTTATTTATTTACTGTTAGTTGTTTGTTCTAAAATAAAATTGCAGTTAGTTATTTATTTTTAAAGTTTTAAGCATTTTCTAGGAAGTTAAAGTTTGAAATAGAATTGAAAACTTTAAAGGTCCTTTCTATTACCATAAGACGACACATATCTAAAAAAGGTGATCAAAAACTCTCCTTAAAAACTGATGAAGACATAGATTTAAAGATTAATTTGTATAAAGAAATATGTGACATCTTCTTAAAATAGCAATAAATAATAAATACATTTATAAAAATTCTTTGTGCAATATTTTTTAATTAGTTGCAATTATTGGAATTTTGTTGTAAAAAACGAGAGTACAATCTACAAACGTGTAAGTAATTGTATGGAGTAACTAATTGCTGGTTGCTTATTTTTATTTGATAAATATATTGAGTAGTTAAGTTTTCTCTAAAAAATGCTCTCCAAAATGGATTAAAAAAGCTCTTATGACGCTTCAAAACTTTAAAGTTTTAAAGGCGTGTGTTTATTTATAAACACTATAAAAGATTGGTTGCATTAACAAGTTAGCGATATCAGGAACATAATATTTTATAAAAATATAAAGAAATATATGTACACTTTAAGTCCTGAATGAAAGTATCGGTTATTCATGAAAGGTATCACAAATTTTTTTAAAATAAAAACAATATCTTCACGCAATTCCCAATACAGGGGTAGACAGAGGTCTAGTCTAGACATTTAATTCCCTTCGACGCATCTTCCACCGAAGATATTTTCGGGACAACGTGACAGGTGGTGAGCCCGTCGCCGTTTTATGTCCAAGCCAACGATATAATTTGTAAATAGGTTTTTAGAAAAACCCATTGGTACGACCTCTTGAGGATCGAACTCAGGTCTCTTGACTCGAAATTCCTAGAAAAGCCCGAAAAAGTTCTCTGCCTGAAAAACACTGCTAGAAAACGGCAATAATATATAAAATAGCATTTCAAATTCTGATAAAAAGTAATAACACACATACTTGAATCTTCATTTATCACTTTCAAGTGCCTTTGTATAAACGTGAACAAAGTTTATTGCTTTTATATTACCGAGAGCTTCAGATCTTCAAGAATCGTATAAAATGTATAAAAGGTCTAAACCCGTTAAAATTTATAGTCGTATCAAATTTTCATCAATATTAAAATGTTCTCTCTTTGTATCAAAAACAAATAACAAAAATTTCCCTCTTAGTAACCTCCGCGAATAAAGAAAAAAAAACAAATCCGCTCGAGACTGGATTTATCGGTGTGCCTCGCGCGTTTGGCTCTTGTTTGTGCTCCAGTCAAGCCAATAACTTATCGGCGGCTTTATAAACTGGGACATCCTTTTAGATATAAAAGACAGCTGCTGACACGAGACACGACACAAGATATAACGTGCTTTGCAAGAATATACCTAATTTTCCGTTCAAGAGTTGCAGCCTTTAACATGGGGAAAATATTTTTCTCTCGAATGTTGCAAAGAAAATGAAAATAATTTATATTTAGCGGTATAACAATTTTTCATTGTTAATGTATATCATAAGAGGCTACTAGTGGAAGTTTTAAAAAGTACGCAGTTGTGAATTATCCAAAAATAGCAAAAAAAAAATATAAGCGACTAAATACGAGATGTCTGCTAGTGCCAAGATTGGCGATAAAGTTTCCTTACAAGTTTGTGTCCTACATTGTCCTACCATTACCAGTATATACTGGAGAATAATATTGATTATAAGGATACTTGGAGAATAGTTTGCGATTTTAAAAAAATCATAATAACTAAATAATATAGTCACGATAGCCGAGTGGTTTGGTGATCGAAATTCGAGTCAGACCCGAGTTTGAGCTAGTACCAATGGATTTTTTCAAATACTTATTTACGATTCGTAGCGTTTACTAGAGCATAAAAACATCGACTGCCTCACCACCTGTGACAATGTGACAATGGCGAAAGGACTTAATTATCTTGACCTCTGTATACCCCGGAGGTAGGAATGGCGTGAAGATATAAATGGGAATGGGATGAAGATAGAATGAATATTTTTATTTTATTTTATTATAATACCACAAAATTACGTGTTCATGATGTGTTTTTATTAAACTATTATTTATTAAAACTGTTGACCGAAAAAGTATCCAATATTCCATTTCGTGATGTAATCTCTTAACTAAACATTAACCATACAATCTGTTTAGTTTATTGGGTGTGATCGAGCGGCAAACATCCCAAAACAAACTTTACTACTTAATGACCTGTAAAAGTCGACTATAGGATATAGGAATCTTCCGAATGGAAGATTTGTTTTCCCCTTAGCGAGTCGTTGAATCCTACCAAGGCCTACCTTTCGGTAGACATTTGCTGCGTATCACAAAATTTTCAAAATATGATACTTGTATTCATTTACAGATAAATTATAGTGTTTAAAGATTATTTATGTAGCGCCTTTTTAACTCATTTACATCATTCCGTTTCAATTGACCCACCTTTCAATGACCGTCTCTTGTACAAGTACTGTCTTGATTTATACAAAATCTTCACATGTTAAACTTTTGCGTTATCTTTTAAAGTACAGAAAGAACTAAACTTTATTTATTGCACCAAATCCAACAATAAATTATAACATACACTTAAAAAATATTTCAAATAGGAAAATTTGTTCGCAGGAATACTCATATTCTTCATCTTCTTTACTGCATTCTGTTCAATCCCAATGGCACGCTGTTTAAGCGATAAGGCCGCCTTTTGTACTAATGTCCATTGTAATTGTAATTTCTATGTCAGTCTTGGTGTACAATAAAGAATATTTTACTTTACTTTACTTTACTTTACTTTGTTACTGTAGAAATATCTATGTTCAGCATACTTTACTGGTATCTAGAACATTAATTTTTAATAGCAAATATTGTCATGCTTTCATAAAACCGAAAAATTACTACAGCCTATAAATTCCTTGTATTAAATTCATCATTATTCAAATTTCCATAAATTCGTGTCAGAAGATTTCGGGATGACTGGCAGAGAATGCGTAAAGGTATTTATTCCGCCCTTTGTATAACTTTCATCTTAAGGTATACAATAAACTGTAAATAAAAATAATAAATAATAATTACATCAACTGAAATAATTCTACAAATAATTCAGAGTGTTTTGACAATAAAGCAAGACTCCATATTAGACATAAATCCTTTGGCATTGCCCTAACAAATTACTTGCAATCTTGTTCCCTAATGAAACTTTACCCTTAAACCCTTTTGAACATATTATAAGATACAGTTAGTTTACCATGACACCGTAACACTTAAACGATACTAATACGATACGACAACAAAACGATAATGCGGTAGAAAGGTTTCGGGGTGAAACGTTCTTTTGAATTGTACTGTTATGAAACCACTACTACGAAATGTACTATTATGAAAAATTTTATTTTAATATTAATATTCTACTATGCGAAATGAACTAGAAAATATATTATAAATATCTTCACGCAATTCCCAATACAGGGGTAAATAGAGGTCTAGCCTAGACAATTAACTTTGAGCCACCTACCACCGAAGATATTTTCAGGCCAACGTGACACGTGGTAAGCCCGTCGCCGTCTTTATGTCCAAGCCAACGATATAATTCGTACATAAGTTTTTTAAAACTCGGGTCTCTTAACTCGAAATTCTGACCTTAAACACGAAATTCCGTCCAGTTTTTTCAAATAAATCATTGTTAACGGCTTAATTTTATTTTATTAGCCTATGTTCAGCGCTTTAAGCTGGAAAAAAAAGAGACAGACGAACGCTTTACTATACGCTATACTCGTTTTATAATACGATTTAAAAATGGTAGCCTGAGGAATGCTGGCATGAGTAAAAAATAAAACAATGAAATATGACATGTTTGGAATATTTATTTTCTTTTCCTACTATCAAAAACTTAAAGTTTTTGCTTGAATAAAAACACATTCACGTAATCTAAACGGTTCACGTTAACTTAAAATTTTTTTGGTTCTGCGTATGATAAATATGTCGTAGTAAGCAAATGTGTCTGCACTATGATTACCTCTGGGATATGTCTTCTTGCATTCGTAATAAACCAGAATGGCCTAATGTAAACGCTACATCCATATAATAATTATGTACCTGAGCCAGTAAAACCGCCACAAGGGAACCACATCACTCTCACGTAAGCTTTAAAATGTTTACTTCATTACTTCGGGAAGTAATTAGCAAATTTTAATAATTTCAAGCCATTCCCTATTCTGGGGTAGTTAGAGGTTTAGACAATTAAAATAATAGTTTTTTTTTTTTGAACGTAACAGATGGTGAGCCCTTCGCTGTCTTTATATCCAAGTCAACGATATGAGTCGTACATCAGTTTTGAATAAAAAAAAACCAATAGTACGAGCCTTGAGGATCAAACTCGGGTCTCTTAACGAGATTTGTGATTACCCAACCCCTCGGCTATCATGACTACCAATTTTGAATAATTTTATTGATTATATTAATATCTTAATATTAATACCTTATAATATAAAAATCAATTACGGTTATCTAAGATTATTTAAATAAAACGAATGATATCTACACTCTAGTATTAAGTGACGCCATGTTTCGGCTAAGTAGAAACTTAATTACAATTGGAAACAGCTCTGTTAGCCGCCGCCGGATGTGGGTGGCACTGCGGCGGATGTCATTTCCGCTTTTTGTCGTATTCAAACGCGCTCGTTCAACACAGACAAATATTATTACAGAAAAGTTCTTTCGGAGCATTTTGTGTTTGGCCTACAATGGCTTTTGTGGACTTGAAAAGACTTTATTATTTTTAAAACAGATAGAAATGTATTTTTAAAGTAATGCTGGGTTAAAATGTTACAAGCTAACGTTAATTTACAACATGAGCGTTGCATCCCACGTGTCCAGTATTACAGCAATTGTCTTCTTTTCTATGAGGTATATAACATCAATAGAGTACCGTGACATGCCTCGTTTTAACGCTAATAATATGTTTGCATAATAATAACGAATAAAAACCTCTGTGCAAAATATTTTTTCCTTCTCCTGTGAAAAATTTTAATACAAAATAAACAACAGGCAAATGACGTATGCATTTTATCGTCGCAAACTTCTGGAAATATATATTTTATCTCTGCGTTTTAAAATGCATTCGTTTTCGGAACAAGTTTTAATATGAAAGTTGCTGCTTCGGCTTTGGACAAAGCCCTTTGCCCACGAGACACGATCTCGATTTTTTCAATCGTATAACTGATGTATCAAATTTAGCGTTTTCAATTTTCAGAAAAATCTCTACAACTTGGTATAGGAATAATAATATCTAGAAGGTCTGCACTAAGAAATTTTATCCTTAAGTTATTTTAAAGATCACATCTAAAGTTAGAGAGCATTTCGAATTTTCAAAGTTGGCTATCTCAAATGATGTTTTATTAAAAGGGAGACGAAAGTGGGAATGAAACGAAAAGTTTGAGTCATCGCAATTGGCCTTCTGAGGCAAATATTGAACTAAACAAATCGGCTGAGCAAACTAATTGCGATTATGATCATTCAGTAACACTTAACTTTGGATAAGATAAAAGGTTTTTAATTTATTTCTCACTTTAAGTTTTAAAATGAAAGTTTAAGGGCAGATTTTTTATTCAAAAGGAATGACCTTTCAACTAAATTTAAATATAAACTCTAAGGTTGTGATAAATAGTAATAGATATATGCATTGGCTTTATATTTCAAAAGTAAAAGACGAATTTTATGGATAATACTATAAAGTTACGCATAATAGAATAACATTTGTGTTGTATACATATGTACATACATAACGGCCTGTAAAAGTCTACTGCAGGACAAAGGCCTCTCCCATAGGGAGGATTTGCCACAATCACCACGCTTGGCTGGCGGATTGGCGATCGCAGTACCAGACCACTCGCACCGCAGGCGCTGCTGGCCATTTTCGTTCTGATTATTTTAGTCTTACATTTTTATAGATGGTTATCTCGCCATCTATTGGTTGCCATTAGGATATTCTAGGCTCTTTGCCTTAGTCGCCTCTTATGACACCCACGGGAGGAAAGGGATTGGCAACATTCTTACACCGTTACCACACGGCAAGTATTATATGAGGTATAGTATTTTTTAAATATTTTCCTAAAATTTATTATTATTACTCAAAAAATTAAGTTATTTAGTAATTAATTATTATGTATTTATAAGAGATTCTATTTTATAAATGGAATATAATGTATGTTAAACTGTAAGTTATGCAAAAGCAACCGTTTGGAGTTTAAGTCACGATAGCCGAGTGGTTGGGTGGTCAGAATTTCGAGTCAAGAGACCCGAGTTCGATCCCCAGGTGACAGAACCATTGAGTTTTTCAAAAACTTATGTACGAATTACTAAGTAATTATAGCAAGCCATAATATTATAATGTCGATGGATGCTGTTGACTCTTGTGTGTACGTTCTATGTGGCAATATTTGGGTGAGGCCTATGTTCAGCAGAGCAGTTTCTATAGACTGTAATGATAATAATGATTTGTAGGTCGTAATGATACTAACGATTGTATTCACTCGCTTAACCAGATAGGTTACTGTTGCGTTGCATACCTTTAAAAAAAATAAAAATGGAAGGAAAAGGCGGTAGATCGGTGTGTGACAAAATGCCGAAGCGCAAGATCTTTCTTATTTATGCCGGCATTTTACGGTTTGGAAGATCTCAGGGGACATGAGCTGCTCACATCGGTTTTTGCAGGCGGGTCAATATAGAAAACTACCTTTTCTACACTGTCTTGGGTCTGGATTTTTGTGTTACCTTCGTTGATTCCGAATCTATAACACAAGTGCTTTAGCAACTTACTTGGTTGTAATATTGTCCCTATCTACTATGTCTATTTATTATTCTTTAAGGACGTGACCCTGTTAATATAGCCCATTCATGCAGCAGCAGAAGCAGTCGCTTCGCTCTACTTCGTGCATACATACAGAACCACTTGTAAAAGTCTACTGCAGGATAACGGGCTCTTTCAACTCGGAAGATTTTCTATATTCGCCATGCATGCCAAGCAGATTGCCGATCGCACTACCAGACTTCTTGCAACTTAGAACTGCTGCACGTTACCTCTACGCTGAATTTTAGTCTGGTATTTTTCGAGATGGTTATCTCTTACAACAACCACGGGGAGAAATGAGGTGGTATTATTTACACCAATACCACAAAGCACACAAACGATATTACAACGTTAAATTTTAAAATATATAAAAAATGTTTAGTCTTCGCTTTATTTGTTATTGAACGTAGATCATTTAAGAAAATAAAAACAGATTATGCGAATCTAGGGAAACATAACACTCCTACGCGCTACGATTGTAGAAAAAGGTTTTATTAAGCCATTCTGCTAGCTAACAAATGACGCAACATTGTTGATAATGCGATCCGTCACCCGTGACCTTTGTCCTTTCCTTAGCCTCCTTCTGAAACTAAGAAAAGACAAAACAACAAACAAAATAAATATTATCTTTCATGAAGATTACGAATCGCTTTTACTTGTAGAACTTTCGTCTCGACCCAAAATGAAAAAGTAAAGTTACCCTGTAAATTGATCTCGGCTTTATATGTGTACTTTATAATTTAACCAATCAAATTATTTCCTAAATTCTTTAGCGTGGTAATAAAAAGTCTTTCTTTTTTAATGTCTTTGACATTCATCATTTATAATTTGAAACTGTGATGCACTTGGAATAACAGAACTAGCAACAACTACGGATTTGCAGAGTATATTGTGTTTATGCCCGGTATAATATTTCCTTTTATTTAAGAAATCTGGAGTAGGATATTTTTGTCTTGCTTTCATATTCATGATTTATCTATTTTTACCTCAACCCTGTCTTGATATAAAGATAAATAAAATAGAAGAAAAAGAAGAAAAGCTCAATTGACTAAAACCAATATAAAACGAAAGTGTCTGACCTTTCGGGCACCGTCTGCAGGGACGAGCAAAGCAATTTGTGCATATTTAAGCACCATGAAAAATGTGCTACACGAATGCGAGAAATCAAGATGCTTGGAGCATAAATAATATATGTAAACCTACATCAAACACTGCGGAACAAAATTGAACTCTCTGAATGAAATCCATAATTATTGTAGTTAGCAAAAATATTTTTAGTGTTTTAAAGAAAGCTTTGAAGTGATAAAAATACAGTGAAGAGTTATCTGACGACCTCCGTGGATGAGTGGCGTACACGCTGGTTTTCATGATGTCACCAGCTCTGTGGTCAAGGGTTAGATTTCCGGTCGGGTCAATTTAGAAAATCACTTTATCTCCATTTTCTCGGGCCTGGGTGCTTGTGGTACCTTCGTAGTTTCTTATTCCATAATACGATAGAGAAATGTATGCAAGTTTTTCCAGATATAAGTATGTATTTATCTATTAATGTTTTTATTTATTTATAGTTATAATATGTTATAATATAATGATGCCCATCATGTTAAATTATACTGATTTTATTAGATGTTGTCTAAAAGTAGGCAATGATTAGGTCGTTTCTATGCATAAAGGAAGTCTGCCAGAGGTCATTGATAATCAAGGCTCCGCAAAATTACTTAGAGCTTTAGATGGTTTAATCCTTTCAACAAAAAAAGTGTTATTAGTATTCAAACGGAGACTTTTATATCCATATTCATCTTTCATACACGTGACTAACAATGTATTAAAGTGAAATAACGTATTGAATTTTCTTCAATCGCCGAAAATGATATCAAACGTCAAGAAATAACGTTCAGTCTACGAATTATTTTAAATCTATGGTTAAGATTTAAAACAATTTAAAATAAAATAATTTCTTTTTATAACTTTAATAACAATTTATAGTATGCAGCTGAACTACGGCCACACAATATTAGTTTAGTTACTTGTCATACGTATCTCGCTATTTGCCGAAACTTTTATTAGTAACAAAAAGTTAAGGAATAAATTGTTTAATTGTTTGTACATCTGATTATCCCCTTGTTGGAAATGCGTGAAGACATTTATTTTATTGTTTATTTTATTATTTACATTCATTTTATTATTTTATTAACTCAAAAAAATAAATCAGTTTTCACCGCGTAGTAAATAATTGAAACTCGAGTTCCCTCCCATGACCTAAACCTATGGCCGGGAAGGGGGGAGGCTGCTGACATTCGCTAAGTACGTGATTGTCGCCGGGGCGTGTGTCGCATTACAAGAACCCATTAAGGTGGATTCTTACTGAATGTCGGTTATACTGAAAACTGTGTCATAGCCGTACGGTAAGTACTTCCTCTGTTTACTCGCAAATACAAATTGTTGATATACTACTGATTTCAAAGTTTTATTTTTGTACTGAAACTATTTTGAGTTATAAGTTACTAATTTTCTAACATTTTAAATATTTTTTATTACCATTGTTATAAATTAAATTCGTCAATTTTGCTACATACATAAAAAAACTTATGATTATTCTTTTGTACCAATTAGGTATTTAATTATATTATATATAAACAGTGCGATAGACAAATGAATAAATAACTCATATCAACACGAATATAACTAAATAATGCACATTGTTAGATATTATAAATCAATATAACATATTAATTATAATATATAAAATTTGTATACACAAATGATACACTACCTCAGCTGGTGATTCTGGAGGTTGGAAGGTCAATGTAAAAATAAAGGACTTCGTTAGAATGCCAAGGTTAGGATATTACAAATGTAAAATTATCATAAAACCCTAGTCATTATATAAAACCCATTTTTATGGGTTTTCCCCTCATTGCATGATGCCGTTATTTGATGATAAAACCATGTAACCTTTCATTTAAAAAAAATAATGTTTTTATAACCATGTCATGTCAATAAACAATATTACGCTACTATAAAGCTATTCGTATTTGTTTAATAATAACGAAGAATTGTTTAAGATTTTCCTCTAATTAACGACTGCCAATTACGCTTGTAATTGTTAATGTATGGCGATACTACATATACATGAATACGAAAACCTTCTAGATATCAGTAATTAATAGATATTAAAAAATAAATCATAACTTATTAGTTATCACACGCTTAGCGGGATTCAAACCCGCTACTCACCGCTAGCCAAGCATGTCGATCGCGGCAAATTCTATTGGAGAAGCCAATGTCCTACTGTAAACTTTTACGGACTGTTCAGGAGTGGACAGTATATCAAAGATTTAATTTGGTTCCAATAGCCGAACAATCTTCTTGTTTTTATTTTCACCTGCGTAAGTTATTTTTTATTATTATAGCTCTAATTTATAAAGGTTAATTAAGGATTATAGAATAAAGATATTAAATTTATTGAAAGGCTTATTTCGGGCGGTATTTTCTTCAATAAACCGTGTTGACCCTTTCTCTTTAAGATACCCCCGGGAGAATGGAATCGGCAATAGTAATGTTTAGAAATAAATTTTAATATAATCCGTTGACTAAAGGTTAAACTCTCATTTATATTTTAATAAATAATGAAGCAAAATGCAATCGCAAAAATTTAAGTTACACAAGAAGAATAAAAATCTCACAGCCAGTAATAACTAAATGAATAAAGCTGTAATAAAAATCAGTCCACGCCAACTCCATCTTTAAGCTATTTTCTCTTCACTCATAAGCATTAAGTCCGCCTATACTTATATATCCTATATATAAGATATACTATCTTGTTTATTTATTTATTTAACTTCATATACACTCCCATGTATATGAAGTTAAATAAATAAATAAATAAGAAGAGGTTTGAAATGTTGTCTACCCGGACAACTACTAGGTTGACTAGCATCTCTATGAATGATGTACCTGTAATCGGCCAAATTTTTTTTTTATAGAAAAGGGAAGCAAACCACCAGGTGGCTCTCGTGATGTTAAGTGATTACTGCCGCCCAGAAACACCTGCAATACCAGAGGCAGATGCGTTGCCAGCCTTAGAGTGCCGCCCCCCAGAATTGGAGGAGGGGGGTATGTGGGCCTCCGGTTACCTGCACTCACCAGACGAAACGCAGGTGTGATGATTTTCGGGATAGTTATCCCTCTATGTCTCCAAACAAAGGCCGAAAGACAACGGATCATTAGGACCTTTCTCTTTTACTTTTAAAGTTCTCCCACCCAGAACCCACGAAAAGAAAGTTCTTGTATGATAACGCTACTGCCGCAAGACAAAAAACGAATCAGCAGTTGATGACATGCTATTCGATTCATGCTAGCAATTGACGTCACAATACGTGGAAACTACTTTTGTAAAAACTGGCCTCTAAGCAATAAAGTAATTTTGTAATTAATAACTTTAATTTTAACTTTAATTCACGATAGCCGAGTTGTTGGGTGGTCGGAATTTCGAGTCGAGAGACCCGAGTTCGATCCCCATGTGGCAGTACCAATGAGTTTTTCAAAAACTTATGTAGGAATTTCATCGTTGGCTTGGACATAAAGGCGGCGACGGGCTCACCACCTGTCACGTTGTCCCGAAAATATCTTCGGTGGAAGGTGGGTCAAAGGGACTTAATTGTCTAGAGTTGACCTCTGTCTACCCCTGTATTGGGAATTGCGTGAAGATATTTTTTTTTATTTTATAATAACTTTAATACAAATTTTAACAGTTATTGTAAGACTTTATATATATATTACTTTATACACGTGAATATTTTTTAACGCGGGACATTTTCATAATCTCTATTAATTAAAGTAAATATTATTGTAATATTAGAAGTATTAAGTAGTGTAAATATTCGTTAAAGTGTATTATATTCTATTTCTATATTCTTGAAGTGCGATAAGTACTTAATTATATAAAAAACTTTCATTAAAATAAAAAGTTTTACTATCATACATTCCGCTTAATAGTCTCGTTGTAATTGAAGATTAAATAGTATGTCAAGTGTCACCAGTTACAGATCGATGTCACATAAAAATAGGTCAGAATATGCACACGCATCCACAGCACCATAGCCCTCATTAGTGCGCTACGCTTAATATTAATACGGTAATTTTTGCACGCAGTTATCATAAAAGTACGTAGAAACAATCAATTGCTTAAAGTACGCTAACTGACCTGACTCCGTGCAACAGCGTCACTTGTGACATGTTCAAAAGCGTGGCGTTATCGCGTCACGGCACGATGCGGCGCGGTGCAGCACGTCACGTCACGATCCGGCTCGTGCGGCGCGGCACGGTTCTAAGCGGCTTGGCGCGATGGGCGAGGCTCCTCGCTCGGCACACGGGCGGCCGACGAGGGGTGCGAGGCTGACTGGCCCGGGCGGGCCGACGCGCCGCCGCGTTTCATTGCCCTAAATTCGCGCTACACAAGCGGCACAATAATTGTCGTAGCGCTGCAGCCACGGCGGCCGCACAGCCTATCGATTCGACGACGTACGTTTCGTGAAAGTAAAAAGTTAACTCGATCGAATACAATGCGGTCAAAGCTGCTCTGTGGGTAACGCGATCCTTTAGTTTTCTAGGTCACAAAATAGCTTTTAAAGTTATTATCGATTATTTTACTCAAAGCGAAGTTTATAAATAAACTTCTTTGATGATAAATAGGAACTTACTGGTTAATTCATTAATGTTTTTGAGTAAAAGTAAAACACAATGGCTGTTTTGTTAAAATTTTATTAATCTGCTATATTAAAGTTTTTTTTTTTTTTTTGATAAAATTTCATTTGATGACTGATGTCATGATGGATATCTAATACTGGAAGTTTAATAATGTTTACTAAGGAAACCATTCTCTGAAATGCATTCATAACATTCAAAACATAAAAAAATATTTATTCATAGGACCTTTTATCTCCTATTAATTTTTTTTATTTATTACATAAAAAAATATTCGTCAATATATTAACATATTAACGAGTAACGAGTAATTTAATTTAATAATTTACTTTTAAGCATTTTAGTGACAAAGGCAAAGCCTTCAAAAAACGCAATAATTAGATAGATGGAATAGGCATCTTGAAAAATACCAAAACAAAATTAAGCCGAGCAATGATGTTCAGACGCATCTAAAGATTACTGTTAAATACAGTCTTTCCCAATTCGCTTGTTTGACATTCGACAGTTTTTTTTTATTATCTTAACGAATTCCTGATATCGGATCATCGGTAGTCTAGAAAATTTAGTCATTTGAAACATATTTCACCGGGATTTATTTTAATTATGATATTAAGAAAAAGAAAAGGTAACTATTATTTATAGGCCTCCATATAGGGAGATCCCTCCTTATATGGATGCCTATAAACAATAAATAGTACAGGTTGAAGGCCATAATATAATCGAAAACAGATAGTTAAAGTTTTTTTTTAATACGGCATTTGTTTTTCCATAAGGCATGACGACGCAAAACTTTCTATAGTTTTGCGTCGTCTACGCTTGTCGTATGATCTACGGCAGGCAGGCTACAAGCTACGATGCGCTTCGTAGACTTCAACTAAGAAGTTTACAATTTTAAATTCTAAAGATTGTAAATTCTTCAAAAGCCTTCCTCAATCTGTGCACAATCATGATAATCATGATTAATTTCCTAAGAATTAAAAAATTATTACGTAAAAACCCTTTATTATATCCCTGATATATCTCTTTTTCTTCCCGTGGATGTCGTAAAAGGCGACTAAGACAAACATAGACAGGCCTTAAAAATTCCATTGCATACTAACAGACAGTGGGATAGCCATCTAGAAAAATACCAGACCAAATTTGGCAAACCGGTGATGGGCAGCTGCGTCTCGGCGCGAAGCGTACTACAACTGGTACTGCGATCGCCAGTCCGCTTTTCAAGCGTGGCGATTATTGCAAATATTTCTTTGGGAGAGGCCTATGCCTTGCAGTGGCCTTTTACAGATCGTTTATTACTTAGTAGAACTATTATAAAGTAGTTTTTAAGTCTTCTAGTCACCCACCACGGCATCGCACAGGTAGCAGAGCTTACAACGCATAATTTATTTTTTCTGTCGTAGTGTCATATAAGCCTGTTGAATCAAGCCTGTGGGTTAGAAATATGTATCTGATGTTTGT
This sequence comes from Sericinus montela, assembly GCA_029286605.1. Classification (NCBI taxonomy): domain Eukaryota; kingdom Metazoa; phylum Arthropoda; class Insecta; order Lepidoptera; family Papilionidae; genus Sericinus; species Sericinus montela. Next base: position 2,025,604 of record JAGSMR010000094.1, on the reverse strand, counting down.
TGGTAACATTTTTGTGTAACGTGTAAGGAAACAAATTTGAAAAGAAATAAATTAAAGCATGACTACACCATGTAGTCATGCTTTTCTTTGTCGCCTGGTTCTTTGGCTATGAAGCGGAAGGTTTAACTCTCTTAGTTTTCGCAGCTATCTTTTTAAAAATGACTTATCTCTAAAGTACTCTGACACTCCTGTAGAAAATCTATCTTGTGAGCTCGATGCTGCCACAATGGCTGCACATAGTCACACGTACATTCCACATACCTTATCATATCATTAATTCGACACTACGATGTTGATTTAGGACAATCATCCACGGACGACCTCCGTGGTTGAGTGGCGTAAATACCGGTTTTCTAGGTGTGGCAATCTTGAGGTCCGGGGTTCGAATCCCGGTCAGGTAAATGTAGAAAAACCACTTTTTTTTCGGGTCTGGGTGTTTGTGATGCCTTCTTTGTTTCTGATTCCCATACAACAAGTGCTTTAGCATCTTACATTGGGATCGGAGCAATGTATGTGCTGTTGTATCTATCTTTATATGCATTTATTTTATTTATTTATTTGACAACAATGTTTTAAATCTTAGCATTTGTTAGGAGTTTGGTAGTGGTAAGTAGCGGTCTGTTGTGTTTTCTCTTTGTTTGAAGGGTAACAAAAGAGAATAGATATTTTAATGACATACAGCATGTGACCATCACAACAACCGACTTCGAATAGCAATAACAACTGCATACTTCAATCAAAAATGAAAAGAATGAAAGATAATTCTTCATGTTGGCGGCATTAATAAAATTGTTGACAATGGCGAGCTAGGTACAGAATTGTAATGGAGCGGGCGACCACTGCGGTCGGATCGACCACAAGTAGCATGTTAACACGTTGCGTGACAGCAACGCGTGCCGCCCGCTTTGTTTGTGATTCCTAAAAAAACTTATTAAAACTACCACAACTTATATACACAGGTACGTTGTCGAAATTCTAGATGACCTGCGCGTATTATTTCTGAGTGAATATGTGCCACGAAAACGAGATTCAAATATGTTTATGGAAATATATTCTAACCATATAAAGAGGCATAGTTTGAAAGTTCTTACGTTCTAAATATTACGTTAAGCAAGCGTAGTCACAGAGAAATCTAGTATGTCAACACGGTAAAATTTGTAGTTTTTTTTTAAAAGAAACAAAGGGAATGGCGGAACTAACATAATATAATTTGTGTAACAGAATACATGTAAACAAAATACCACTGACTCATTCACTCATCACCATATCTCCAGAACCATAAGGCTTAGAGACTTGAAATTTGGGAGGAATATTTCTTCCGACGAATAAAGGTCGAGTAGAAGAATTTTATGATATTCCACCCGCAAGAGGGATAGCGAGGACGTCAATTTAAAAAAAAATCACATTTCTAAAGTATAGCTTTAGTAAGTATATTAAACTTGGCCAATATTCTTTTTAGCGTGATAAGTAACCAAACTAACTTAGATTTAACTAAATTCCTCCCATCAAAGGAATTGCGAGGGCGTTAAAAAGAACTTTTAATCTAATAGCTCTTTCAACCCGTAAAAACTTGGCGAAATCATTATTTCAGTAATTTTGAACTCCTGACAATAGATTATCCAGACATAAACTCGCAAGCGAGAATAAGACACCATGGCGATCATTAATAGAAATACATTTTTAAACTATAATTAGATATCTTAAAAATTGTAATTAGATATCTTAAAAGTTGTTTAAGCTGAAATGTATACAGGATCATCAAGTGAGCTTAGCAAGTGCATTATTTCGACTCGAAGCCCTAGGGGGTGCCAATGAAGGTAGTTAAGAAAGAAGAAGCTAGACTTATTATTTTCTTATAGAATCAGTTAATATAAAAATTTTCAAATTCAAATTAGTACCTTCTTAAGTCTAATACGAATCCCACCATGTAAAATAGGTGGACCGCATCGTACAATATAGTACTTCCATTAGGATGTGTGCTAATGTGGTAACAATGGGATACCCAATCTGGAAATATACGTTTCGAATATAAAAAAATATTTGCGCAATCGGTTAACACATGACGGAGTTAGGAGGTAATAAACATTAAAAAAATATGTAACCGAATTGAGAACCGCCTCCTTTTTAGAAGTCAGCAAAAATGTTAGAAAAATATTAGGTTTATAAATTGAGATGGTTTTTTTTTTTATATTATTTTGTGAATACAATACAAACTGACTTATATATTTTATTGCTTTCACACATAATTACATATCATTGTCTATTAATCGCAATTTACTTCATTCCGCTTACTTTCTCAGTTTTTAAGACATTTAGATATCATTACCTTGCCCTAATTTATTGTGTAGTTAGTAAATATAAATGTCAACATTTCAAATTAAAAAAAAATCTCTCTTCATTAAAAGAACATGCGTATTTTATGTATCCCACTTTTTCCTATATTTTAATTAGTATATATTTAACAGTTATGAAATTCTTATGTTACTTGTCTCCATGTTGACTACATGGAGCTTCTTGACTAACAAGAATTGCCTTCCCGAAAGTTTCATGAATAGACGAAAACCTCTGCTCTCTCTTATTAAAACAAAACTCAAGTTTGTTTTATAACATACTCAACAAGGCACTTAAGATAACAATAGTGACAGACTCTTCTTAATTTTCTTCAATAGGCCTTTCATTAGTTCTCTGTTACCATTAGTAATAACCTGTCTTTGTACATTAATAATCGCATAAGTTGAACTTCTGAACTACTTTAATTATTGTAATGTTATAAGTACTATAGACTGAAAAGTTTATTTGCCAAAAAAATAGACGAATAAGCAAACATAATATATAGAGAAAAGAAAAACAAAAAAAAAACTTTAACCTTAAATAGCAATAACCTTAAAATTAGAAAAAAACTTTATTGTTATGTAATTATAGCACTTATTTGTACCATAATAACAGAGTAGTTAAAACTCACTTCAATTTATGCTCCGTGAATTACTTTTAACGTTTAGTTAGCAATGTTTAAACCATAAACTTAATTGATGAAATCTAAGAAATAAATTTAACAATTTCAATCAATCAATTACTATAAAGACGTGTCAAGTTCTTCATCTTATAAACTCTATTTCTTGGTGCGGTGTAAAATATAAAAAGCATATCCGAAAGATGTTAAAATTCAAATTTAATGCTTTAATTAAAACTGATAATAAAGTCACGATAGCCGAGTTGTTGGGTGGTCGGAATTTCGAGTCGAGAGACCCGAGTTCGATCCCCAGGTGGCAGTACCAATGAGTTTTTCAAAAACTTATGTACGAATTTCGTCGTTGGCTTGGACATAAAGGCGGCGACGGGCTCACCACCTGTCACGTTGTCCCGAAAATATCTTCGGTGGAAGGTGGGTCAAAGGGACTTAATTGTCTAGACTTGGCCTCTGTCTACCCCTGTATTGGGAATTGCGTGAAGATATTTATTTTTTTTATTTATAATTAAAACTGAAGTGTAATTCGTGTAAATGTACAAAATATATCTGATAACAGAGTTTGGAATTCTCAATCTTAGAAGGGTTGCGATCAGTTCTTTTGTCATCGGAGTTGGCAAACTCTATGCTAACGAGCTAAGTAACTGAACTTATCAAAACTTATTTGGAAATATGCCAAGCCTAATCCCATTACGTCCGGATCATGAAATACTTAATTTGTTGCGGTAAAATCTTTCAAGCCACAAACTTACGAACAACGAAGTAATTAGTAAGTTTAATTTTAAGCCAATTAATTATGTATGCATTTAATAAATGGAGTGTTTGTGGAACCTCGTTGCTTTCCATGACATAAGTGCTTAGACTACTTACTTTTCTATCAAAGCAATGTGTGTATGTATTAGTGTTATCATGTAAGAAATGATGTGAGGATATGCCACCCTTTCATTACCCGCGAGCATCGAAAACCTAACTAAGCTCCTAATGCTGTAATGGCGACCGGCAGATGGCGAGGTCATATTTTAGAAATAAACCAGATCAGAAATTAAACAGACCGTTAACAGACAGCTACGTCTAAGGTACGAGTGTTCTGATACTGCGATCGCTAAGCGTGATAATTATTACAAAATCTTTCTATGGGAGATGCGCAGGCCTACCTTCGGTGGACTTTTGAAAGCCATTTTGTAAGTATAGTTTTTTAAGCCATTTTGTAAATATAGTTTTAGCTAAGCCTTATGTGTACGCCAAAACCCAATGTTAATAAAACAAAATAAATGGCGGGAAAAAAAATTATTATTTAAATATACGCGTAAAATTTATTCAGTAGGTTTTATAAATTTTATTAAAGTACTACATACTTTACTGACAATGAAGATTATTAATTATATTATTTGCTGGGAAGTTTGAACACCGTTATTAAAGTAATTAAGTACCAAAGCCACCCAATTTTGAATAGTTGCGAATACTCCGGGCTGATCAGAGACATTGATTGACACTTGGACATTGCCATCATTGAATATTTCACCCTGAGGAATTCCGACTGCTTCTGGTTTTTCTTCAATTTCTGGCATTGGTAGAATAATTGGATCAACTTCAGGCAGTGATGGTTGAGGCACAATTTCAGGGAGTACTGGTTCAGGTAACAAGATTGGTTCAGGGACTACGCCGGGCAAAACTGGCTCAGGTAAATCAACTGGCTGTGGTATCAATTCTGGCACTGGCTCAGGAAGGGCGGGGAATATAGCAGTTGGTAATTCAGGATGGTTTTCAGTAGCTGCAGCCTCAGCAAGACCTTCAGCAGTCAAAGGATAAAGAAGATCAGATGTAGAAGCTAGTTGCCCATCGACGTGGTGCTTGAGCTCAATACCAACGATGTCTCCAATTTCTAGCGGTTCTCCTTCATTTAAGCCATTCACAATCAATTCCACAGGTTCTCTATTTTCTTGATCCAAAGGCAGAGGACTGGCCGTGGCCAGGGCGACGAAAAATCCAAAAATTAACAGACTCATGATGTTTACCCTTCCTTTGTCCTAAAATATTATAAAAAATATTATAATTCTTTACAGTTAAAGCACTTGTAAAAGTACTCACATGAACCGTGTTGCTCTTAGTGGCACTAAATAAATTTAAAAAACAAAATGATTGTATTGTCACACACTTTCCGTGTATATAAAAATAAAATTTTGGTCTTAACTCCTTACCTGTGTCACAGTTGATGGTTAAACGTGATATGCTGAGTTATAAAGTAGGCGCACAATATAAAGCGGCATCGCAGAAAGATAAAACAATTCTCAGTAGACCGATTTCATTAATACCGCCATAAATATTTAAATAATATGTAATTTAACTGATGAAAGACTTTATAACACTGAAGTATTATTCAATATCATCACGCCTCCTCCCCGTGGCTGTAAGCAGAGACCATATGTTTGGAATCCTATAAACATTATACTTTTTAATTCATGTCCTCTGAACCCTATAATTATTTAATAATATTATATTTTTTCTTTGCGTTTATATATACATACATAACGGCCTGTTAAAGTCCACTGCAGGACATAGGTCTCTCCCATGGGAAGCATTTGCCATTATCGCCATGCTTGGCAAGTGGATTGGCGATCGCAGTACCAGACCACTTGTACTTCAGACGCTGCTACCCATCTTCGGACACATTATTTTGGTCTGAAATTTTTAGAGATGGTTATCTCTCCATCTATCGGATGCGTAAAGATATTCAAAGCTTTTTCCCTTAGTCGCCTTTTACGACACCCACGGGAAGAAAGGGAGTGGCAATATTCTTACGCCATTACCACACGGTATCTTTATCTATGCTTTTATATTCACGATAGCCGAGTGGTTAGGGTGGTCGGTTTCGAGTCAAGAGACCCGAGTTCGATCCCCAGGTAGCAGGCTCGTACCAATGAGTTTTTCAAAAAACTTAAGTACGAATTATAATTCGACGTATCGTTGATATATCTTATTTCGATATATCGTTGGCTTGGGCATAAAGACGGTGACGGGCTCACCACCTGTCACGTTGTCCCGAAATTATCTTCGGTGGAATGTGGGTCAAAGGGACTTATGACTATATGATATGGAATGGGACAATGTGATGCACGACGTGAGTGCATTCATCACACAAATGTTTGCCCCTGGCAATACTCCAAACAGCAACCCTTTGCTTCGAAGGCAGAGTGACTACCAACTTGGTTATGCGACCGTCAAAAAATTATCACTTACTGTGAAATATTATCAATTTACGGTTAACAGATAAGCTCGTTTTCCTACTCTTAATTTAACAGTCTAATACTGGAATCACCAAATAGCCAATAGTTGAACGAGAGTAGATACTAGCATTACATATTTATGGGGTGCTTTCGGTATCACTACATTTACATACACACACTACAGTTTCCTACAACAATTTAATAATGAACTGTGGAAGGATCAAAATTAAAAATAGGCTGGCTGCCGCCATAAATTTATACAATAACAATGGTTTTAATATTTCAAAAAGTAAAGTACAGTAACAATAGCATAAAAAGTAAGTAAGTTTGTAAGTTTTACATGCCGGTTTTCAAGGTATCAGAGTCTGAGGTTCCGGGTTCGATTCCCGGTCGTATCAATGAAGAAAATACTTTTTCTTGGGTACCTTCGTTGTTCCATAATAAAGCAGCTTAATTTGGGATCAGGCCAATTTATGTGATGTTGTCCCTATCTATTACATCATGAAAAATATAGTAGCAGCCCTTATTTATTAGCTACACCTACCCACCTATATAGCATACATACATACATACATATATACATAACGGCCTATACATTCCACTGTAGAACATAAGCCTCTCCCATATGAGGATTGGCAAGCGGATTAGTGATCACAGAACCAGACCACACGCACTTCAGATGCTGCTGCCCATCTTCGGTCTGATTACTTTGGTCTGATATTTTAGCAACGAAAATAGCATTACCGAAAATAGCAGACCAAAAGTTATTAAATATCGAAAACATAAATCAATCCGATTGCCAACGCATGTTATTAAGGCCCATGGGCTACTTATAGGCCTACGTCCTACAGAGGACATTTGTGGAACGTTATATAAATTGGTGTTAGTTACTAAATAACGATATTTTTATTTTCTTGTTTGACACTTATCAAAAGTTCACTGGGAGTCTTCATCTCTTTTTTAAAGGAAAATTTACTTTTTATTAAATCACCACGCTTGAAAAGTGAATTGGTGATCGCAATTTTAGAAACCTTGCTCTTTTGAAACTTCAGCCTTGTTGTCGATATCTAATATATTCAAGTCTTTTCCCATAGTTGAAAGGGTGCGGCATACACTTACATCGTAATCACATCGCAAATATCCTGTAAATAATATTGCCCGCTTCAAAAACAAATATTACATGAAATGTACTTAAAAAAATATTTTTTTTTTATTTATTTTCATAGACCACAAACAGGTTGACAATACAATTTTAAGTTACAAGTGAGACACAAAGAGAAACAGAATATCAATATGAACCCACCGCTGGTCACAGCTTTATAATTTTTTAAAACTATATTTTTTTAAGTCACTTTAGTTTCTTGTATTGAAGTAATAAATATAATCGTTATTTTAAGTAACTTACAACCCCGATACCTAATAGATAATTTCTAATAAGATTTAAGCTTCCTGACTTTGCATCTTCATAAGCCGAAAAACCTACATACATAGATATGAGAAACGAAATCTAGAACTACTCAAAAAAGCAAATACAAAATACTAAATATTTATACTACTAGCGGGCAGACATAGTCCTACCTTGGAATTAATATGCGACGACAACGGTCGGAGGTCTAGTCTATCGGAAGAACCCATTGGTACGAGCCGACGAAATTCCGACCACCCAACCACTCGGCTATCGTGACATCATAATTAATAAAATATACGTGTAGAAACTATTCCGTCTTAAGTAAGACAGCAAAATCCACATTCAAAAAAACTTGAAAGTGGCTAGATTGTTTCGAAATGCATCGTGAGCAACAACGTGACACGAGAATTATATATAACAGATATGTCATGACTCGACATTACAACCAGGAAGTAAAGGGTGAAAATAAATGTTACTGGAGAAAAATCCATCGTATTAGTTAAAATTTTTATCTTATCTGATTAAATTTCATAACAGTTGTAGGCTACTATCATAAACGACGTAAAATTTTAAACGTGTTATGTACACGTTAATCAATAACTAGCGGTTCTATCCAGCTCCAGCAGGGTTACTTTTATTAGTCGTTAATCGAGATATCTATTCTACATATTTAGTAAAGCCAATGATGGAGAGTCAGTATAATAACGGCTATGAGGAATTCCTTTTTAATTTTAGGTGAAAAAGCCATTTCTTCTTCTTCTCTATTGATTTATGGCCTCTCTTGATAGTCTTCGGCCAGTATCAAGTCAGTCATAGGAGTGACAAGGAAAACACGCATTTAGGACCTTATTCTTTTGTAATGTCATTTTTAAATGTTTCTAATCCTATAATAAGATTGGTAAATTCATCAGCTCCTGCCCATAAGAAAGATTTGCTATTGAAACTACGTTCGACTAGTGGATGAGCGATAACGTCATTGCTGATCAGCTATTTTAAATATGATTATGGAACCAAGTGTATGTTATCATTGGCTATATAACCATAAACGCAATTATAACAGACACCATTCTCTGATACTGACATCTAATATTTGAGTTACCGCCCAGTTAAACCTTGCATATTTGATACAAAATTTTTCTTTTAACTTTGTCGAGGCTTCCCTGAGGTTAGACTTCATGGAATAACCAATGTCCATGAAAAGCTGCAATATGAAGGGTCAGTGCCGACCTAAATGGAAATAATCACACAGAAAGCACGGAATTATTGAGGAAGGGTTGAGAAAGCGGAAGCATAGATTGGTTCAGCTTGATTGTCTAAGTTGTGGTATTTAATTCCTTTTCAGTGAATTATTTATTATAACTAAAACTAAAATTAAATACTGTATGTAGATTAGTGACATAATGCATAATTATCTGTTTATTAGATAACGCAGAGATTATTACTTTCACATATCAATGATTCTTCAAGAATTTCTTTCTTTTTAGAAGTATTCGACAGCACAAGCCTCTTTGAATGATCACAGTAATATGGCGTGAGTATAGAAACGCTGACAGATTTATTGCTTGCATGTGTCGAGAATTTAGATTCCTTACGGATCGCTGGTCAACACGTTTTTTACATTACCAGGCAGAGATGAGCACTTATATTACTTACGATGCAATAAGCGATTATTTTGATAAACTATAAAAAATATCCCATACTGCGGTAGGAAGAGGTATAGACAATGAAGCACTTTCCAAGCAAATAGTACATTGTAATTACATACATATATATTTACATATTACCGTGTGGTAACGGTATAAGAATATTGCCACTCCCTTTCTTCCCGTGGGTGTCGTAAGAGGCGACTAAGGGAAACAGCCTTGAATATCGTTATGGAAACCGATAGATGGCGGGATAACCATTTCTAAAAAAATTGTACCGAAATTATCAGACCGCAGATGGGCAGCAGCGTCTGAGATGCAAGTGGTCTGCTACTGCGATCGCCAATCCGATTGCCAACCGTGGCGATTATGGCAAATCCTCCCTATAGGAGAGGCGTTTGTCCTGCAATGGACTTTGATTGGCTCTTATGTATATTTACATAGGTTAATTTCTTATTTGTATTTTTTTTTCAAAAAAAAAACCTTATCTCATAAATATTAGGTAGATTTATGGATATTAGATTCATATATACATGTAAACATTAATGAGACGAGTGAAATTTAATATTAGTAAATTTCATCACTCATTTTTTTTCCCTAACGGGATTCGAAAACGCAACCATTTGCTTCAAAGGCAGAATCACTATCAACTAGGTAATCAGGTCTATCTTAAAAGTTACGTATTATATAAGCAAAAATTTTTTTCTCCTTTGTATAGAATGGCCTTCATGATTAAAAATCTAAAGAAGTACCAAATAGCCCCATTCTGGTTGTTTTGTTTCAAAATAGTATGTTGTTTCGGAAAAACTAAATGTTACGAATACTAGCTAGCTCAATTATGGTTAATAATAATAAAAAAATAAAAATATCTTCACGCAATTACCAGTAAATGGGTAGACAGAGGTCTAGTCTAGAAAAGTAAGTCCCTTCAACCCACCTTCCACCGAAGATATTTTTGGGACAACGTGACAGGTGGTAAGCCCGTCGCTATCTTTATGTTCAAGTCAACGATATGAATCGTACATAGGTTTTTTTGGTTATTATAAAATGAAAACCTTTCCTTACCTGGCGATAGGCTTACCATATGTCACATTGACCCATTTTAGCTTTCGTGAAAAATCGAAGAAAAGGTTCGAAAAGACCTAGCTTTCTAGTCTTCTGTTTACCTCAGAATTGCGAATATGGCTGAAGATTTTTATTTATGTTATTACCTACAATACTAAAATCCATTTCAAATATATGCACAGTCATACATTATGATAGAGCGTGTATATCATGTTATCAGTACACGAACATACTTTCCTGTAACATTTATCAGTTTCATCATGTTATTCGCTAATGATATAAAAGTGAAACCTAATCTATAATAATTTTGCCAGTGACCAATACGGATATAAATATTTTTCTTTATAATAAAACGTTATATCACTTAGAAACTGATATTTATTCATAAGATGGAGCGAGTTACACAACTAAACTAACATCTGTAACACCGACAAGAATCTAGCTCTTAAGTTAAAGAAGAATAATAAGTTACATATATACATTAGATACATAACGGCCTGTGAAAGTCCTCAACAGGAAATAGGCCTCTCCCGTAAGGAAGGGTTAATTATAATTTCCACGCTCGTCAAACGGATTGGCTATCGCAGTACGATACATCTCGCTCCTCAAAGGCTGCTGCCAACAAGGTCTGCTGAATTTGAGCTAATATTTTTCGAGACGATTATCCCCCCATCTGTCGGTAGCCAAAGGTATTTTGAAGACGTAGTCGAGTCTTAGAATACCACACCACACTGGAAAAAAGAGGGTTGTGTGTTCTAACGCCGCAACCACACGGCTCATTAATAAATGGTGATCGAACTCGGGTCTCATGACTCGAATTCCGACCACCCAACCACTCTGCTATCATGATGATGACCTAATGTGTGTATGAATGTGGAAGTAAAATTTCAATTAAAATCAGAATGTTTTGAACATACATAAAAATAAACATAAACATAGTTTAATTTATTAAGGCTATAAGTCTTAATAAATTTTTACATCAACCACATCGGAAACGTCAAATTTACAAATTATAAAACTCTTCTTCCACTGCGACTTCGCCTCGACTGTGAAAGAATGTAATAGTAAAAACGCAATCACGCACTCCGCAATCCATCAAGTCACATCTGAATATGGGTCATATTCAGATGTGACCAAGCTTACTTAAGGGCTGCCATCCCCGCTATGTAAGTTAAAGAAGAATATGTATACGAAGGTTCGTCTGGGTTCACCGTGGGTCCCCAGGCCGCCAGGGCCCCGCGCGGCTACTAAACCCCGCATGACGAAATATGACGAAAGGTGAACTCGTTAGAGTGAAAACATCACGCATGCACTACCAAATTATTCACTAAGTTTTTTAGTACTTTCAAACGTAAAATAACTTGACCTGAAATACCAACATAGATTTTTATTATTATTTTTAAAATACGTAGAAAAACTACAAAGGGTCAAGCATATAAAAGTCACAATATATGCGCCATCAAATCAAAAATATTAAATGTTACTCATTCTATAATAATCTAATTGAAATGCTTATTTTACCAGTATCTGTCTATTTTAAAATGGTGTGATGTCAAATTGGTTGATCCGTAATTTCCCTGTGAATCAGAATTTCGAGCATACCCCATTTTCAATTTCATAACTTAAATCGGACTTTGTGGTTCATATTTGAAAACTACTTCATATTCCAACTAGAAAACTACTTAAAATTTTAGTTTTGTGAATTTTATCCCATAACCATGATTTTTATTTAAATTTATCCACTAATCGGATAAACTGTGATTTCTTTTTTTAGGATTCATTTAAAACAATTGCTCATAAAATTATATTCAATCAAGAGATAAATTAAGAGACAAGAATCTTTAAAAAATAAAACGTTTAGAATAAATTGTCCATTAGCAATTGTCTTTCAGTTCAATGAATTACAAAATAAAATAAAACAGAGTAAAAAGCAAAAAGAGTTTTATTTTCATCCAGTAATTGCTCAACATATAAAAGTATAATGAATTGCTATATAATATATAAAAAGAAATGAATATTTATTTGTTAACAAAACTTTAAAATCTATGTCATCTATAAATCATGTATCTCTTCTCATGCACAGCAGAATAATTTTGGATTAAAACAATTATAAAATGAATTATAGGTTTATTATTGAAACATGATAATTAATTTAAAATAACATAAAATTAAGTAGTAACTAAACAGATTAAAATAATGACTTAATAAATTACTTTTTAGGAGTAACAAGAACAAGAACCGGTGTGAATTTCGGGTCCCAACCACCGTTGTTGGTCTGTGGAGTCATATCTCCACTTTTGTATGTGTCAGCGATTTTTACAAAAACGTCTTTAAACTTCTTCTCGGTGGTTTCATTTTCAATTGCACATTTTACGTCCTCAATTGTGGTTCCTGATGGGATAACCTGCTTGCCTGTTGTATACGGAGTTTCCTTGCCATATTGCAAATCCATAAAATCGTTGAGAATTCCTTCTAAAACTTTCTTCGCACTCGCGTTCGTGGTCGGGTCGCCAATGCCATTAGAGAGCTCGTCGATTGTGATTGTTGGTAGAGACATGGTCTATATCTGCAAAATATATTTGCCAATAAAAGCCACAAATATACTAATATTTAGTTCTCTATGTTGTAGATTCTCTGTTCCATAGTCTTTGTAGAGGACTCGTAAAATTCGCGATGAATTTTTAGAAACTCATACGAAGGCATAATGAAATATCCACTTGTATATACAACTTTCCTTATTTGTATTTTAAACAATAAATAAAATAAAGCGCCTGTCATTAAAATGAAAACTATGTAATGTAAGAGTATGTGTAACTTATTTTAAGGTACTTTTAAAAAAAATGTTTACTGGGTATTCCCAATACTAGGGCAGACAGGTGGTGAGTCTGTCGCCGTCTTTATGTCAAAACCAACGATATAAATAGTACATAAGTTCTCAAAATTAATTTATAAATATACCTCCTATATATTATTTATCTTCACGCACAATCCCTGACGGGGTAGCCAGAGAGAACAGATCGCCAAGTGTCACGATCCCTACATACTTCTTTCGCTTCTTTCAGATTCATCATCTTCTTCATACATGCACGTCTAGGTATCCGAGTACTCTTGACCCTCCTCTCTTCGAGCAATTTGCTCACATGGTCTTCGAAAGTTAGTCTCGGTCTTCCTCGACACCTTTTAATATTAACTTTCGCGCTATATATTTTCTTCACCATTCGGTCTTCACTCATTCGCTCAACGTGCCCAAACCATCGAAGCACGCCCTTATCCATTTTTGAGACAAGGTCATCTTTCAAACCTGCCATATTGCGAATCTCTTCGTTTCGCTTTCGGTCGGCCATGGTAAGGCCGCACATTTTACGAAGAGATCGCATCTCCACTGCATTCAACCTGCTTTTATGCTTCTTCTGGCATACCCAGATTTCGCTGCCATATAACAAAGTCGGTACCAACACTGCGTTATGTATTGCAAGGCGTGCACTTTTCACAACGCCTTGCCTTTTGATTAACGCAGTCAGGGCACCATTGACTTTGTTGCCGGCAGCGACACGCCTATCCACATCTAAATCACATCTTCCATCCCGGCTAAACGCACTTCCCAAGTATACAATTTCATTCACCTGTTCTAGACATTTCTGATTTACCCAATAATATATAATCCTATAAATAATAATGGTCATCATAACAGCCTGTTTTTTATTCCTTAAAACAAATCTTAATGACTTTAAACAGATTTTAAAAAAACATCTTCACGCCATTCCCAATACAGGGGTAGACAGAGGTCTCGATAATTAAGTCTTTTCAACCCACATTCCACCGAAGACATTTTTGGGACAACGTGGTGGTGGTGGTGGTGGTGGTGATGGAGGTAATGAGCCCGTCGCCGTCTTTTTGTCCAAGGCAACGATATAAATCGTACATAAGTTTTGAAAAAAAAAACCCTTTGCTACGAGCCTTGGGAACCGAACTCGGATCTCGTTACTCGAATTCCAATTCCCCAACCACCATGAAACAGATTTAGATTATTTATAATCTTAATAATTTTCATATCTCTTTCCAATCACTCACTAATAACTTAGTATTAATCTCCATGAACACACATGCATACTGTTTAGAATAGGTAATTAATCAACTTAAATTGCCATGCACGTAGACAGTTTTAAAATATTTTATCTAAATCACTTCTAATTTTAATCGATTACATCTGATTGATGGTTGAGATATACGGATGAAAGTAAAATATTTCAGTGCATTCAATTATTCTTATTTTATATTACTAATAAAAATACATTAATACAAAATAAATATTTTTCCTTGTGTTACTTCATTTCATTTCAAGGATTCACATAAAATCTTATTATAGCAACAAAATCACGGTTCTTTGGCATATGTGATATATATATGTAATCGACAATCTAGGAAAAGAATTTCGTTTTTTATTTTGGACTTTTACGATTTCTGTAGGCTCTTCAGGGCCGCTTGGCCGCTATGTGATTTTGCGATATAATAGTTAGTACATTTTATATTCCATTGGTTATAGATTCCGCAATCTATTACATAAAAAGTACACAAAACAAACAGTGGACATCAAGTACCAGTCATTTTTTAACTATTTTAAACAATACGTGAATGTAACAAAGATGTACGATACATTTTAAAGCTTTATTACAAAAAGGAAAAATACGACACTGTCTGGGAAATCTTTTGGGACCTTTGTGGGCTTAACGAAGAGTCAGTAAAAATAACACAAAATAAATTCGATCTTTTTAAATCCGGCAATTTTTATGGCAAAGGCTTCTGTTCGCCTTGTTAATATTAAAGTTGATTCCGAAAACTTTGGCGTACTGCTACATTTTTTTAAGTCACGATAGCCGAGTGGTTGGGTGGTCGGAATTTCGAGTCAAGATACCCGAGTTCGATCCCCAGGTGGCAGTACCAATGAGTTTTTCAAAAAATATGTACGAATTACGTCGTTGGCTTGGACATAAAAACGGCGACGGGCTCACCACCTGTCACGTTGTCCCGAAAATATCTTCGGTGGAAGCTGGGTTAAAGGGACTTAATTGTCTAGACTAGACCTCTGTCTACCCCTGTATTGGGAATTGCGTGAAGATATTTACTTTATTTACTTTTGCTACATTTTTTTTGACCATAAACAGTTGTGCTCACAACTTACTGAAATATACAAAATGATGAACAAAAAGGGAATGATTATTCGTCATTATCACATCCGACCACATACATATTTAGTTACTCAGCAAAAGTTGATTGTGAGATTGGTTTGAAAATGATTATGAAACCCATCGCACGCTGAAATTTACATCTGTTTCAGTTTCATCAGAAATCTTTCGGTAATATTAGTTTAACATCAAAATTAAGCTGTTATCGAACAAAACAGCAAACATGTAATATTACAATTATATATTTATAATAAAATTATAATTTATTATAAATAATAATTTATAATAAATAATTATTTGTAATAAATGTGAACAACCTCTGGAAACGATTCTTAAATTTGATGGATGGATTACAGAAGAGCGAAAGTATTTATAATCAATCTGATAAAATAAAAATAAAAAAACTAAAAAATTTAATGATAAATTAATAATAAATATCTCTCTGATAAGAGTTACTTTCGCTTTAATAATATTAGAATGTTATAAATTGCCAAGATTTTGTTACATTATAAGAGCATTTTTTTTAATAATTTAGTTTCTTATATTCCATAAATGATTATTTAGAGTTTTTTACACATTTGATATAAAAGTATGATAAATATTATGACAAATATATATTTGCTATAAAGTTTGCTAAGTTCAGATTCTAAAAATTTTAATACGGGTATTGTGTACTACATTACTGGCCATGAGATACTTTTTATTATACTAAAACTAATTGAAAACAACACAAGTAAAATACTCTACTAATTGTGTTTCACTCGTTGTTTAAACTGTATTGGAAACCTGCACCCAATTACAACTGTAGAAAGTCTAATCTGTAAAACCTGCATTTGAAGTAAGTTACATAAACGCATAGAAACTCGCCATAAAATTTTCCGTAAAGTTAATGATTATACAAAAAACTAATGTTCAACTCCCCTAAACTGAAGTTTCCTAGAGAGTTTTTTAAGACATGCCTAATAAATACTCAACAAATACTTGGAATTTTAAAAATATCTCAAAGTAATGCAATTCAACATCAACTAGCCTCTTGATACACTACAAACTAAGATTCTAATATTGTTCAGAACTGAACAACCACGGAAGCAGGTGGCAAAAACATACTTAATTATGTCAATATAAAAAAAATACAAAAAGCCATTACGAAACTATACAGGGTTCAATATAGAAAAGTAAAATAATACACATGATTCGGCCTTTGCTCTTATTCTATTTACAGATATGGAAGCAGGCACTTACTTACTTTAAAATAAATATATTAAGAACAAATAGGTACTTACTTTTAAAAAATAAAGTGCAGTATGATAGTGTCTTGACAAACGTCGATGCAAACTGGCGTCACTTCATATCTTCCCGGTTTATAAATCACTGGCAATCGAAACCATCGAGATATGGGTGGGCTTGGCTTGTCACGCTATCTGTGACTACACCAAACATTATCTATTTTTACCAAATATTTCACACATTGCGGTTGATTTTTCGTTGAACTTATTTAATAATAAAAATATTCGTAACCATTCTATGAACAGAATATTTGCGATGTGTAATAAATGTACATAGTAATTCGCATTAAATCAAAGATAAATAATTTGATAAAGTGATTCATCCTAGATCACATCATTGAATTTGTCATTGTATAAAGTCAAATTATCGAAAGATAACGTTACATACATATCTATATGTCACGATAGCCGAGTGGTTGGGTGATCGGAATTAGGAAAAAAGGACCCTAGTTGGATCCAAAATACTGTCAAACTGAGTATCTTTGTTCCTTATGAAACTATTTAATATAAAAAATAAGGTCTTCATTCCGTATCAAAATCATGAGAAATGGTCAGATTTAAATATTTTCGCGCTATTCCCAACATAGCAGTAGACTGTGTCTTAACAATTTGGTCTTAACCACCTTCTACCGAAGACATTTTTGGGATAACGTGACGTCCAACGGTGTAAATTGTTTTTTTAAAAACTATTGATACGCTCTCTTGAGCGGGGTCACAGTTCAGTATCAAATAAAATAAAAAAATAAAAAAGAAATATATTGTGTATTAAGTTTAATTATAATTTCATTATTATTCATCCAGAGACGACAACCATATAACAATGGAACACTGACGCATTGGCCTACTCGTCCTCTAAGCTCACTAGATCATATTATATGATGATGACGCTTTCAAATAATACAGGAAACTATTATTACTATACCACCAATGGATTTTCCGTAACATGAAACAATAAAAATCGATGATTAAAACCAAATTTTTGTTTTTTTGCCCTTTCTATATATTCGCGTTCCCACATTCAACTTTCAAACATTCACATCCTAGTTTTAGACATGCAAGGGGACGTAATACGACTTGTGGTGTATGTGTTTGCAATCTCTCATGTATTTGTTTGATTCTTCATCAATAGACATAAATACAAATTCCAAAGATTTATTAACTAAGTATTAAGAAAATTATGTAACCCCTAGTGTTTTATTAAAGTAAAGAAAATCCTGAAGAAAGTTGTGTACTTTGTTCTATCCTATCTATATGTTCATGTGATTCTTTGTATGTGTGTAAAACAGTCATAATTATTTTAGATAATAAATAGGAGCATAAAGTTCTTCTCGATATTCCCAATACAGGGGTAGGATAGGCCCAGACAAATAAGTCCATCCGAGCCACCTTCCACCGAAGACATTTTTGGGACAACGTGACAGGTGGTGAGCGCGTCGCCATTTTTATGTCCAAACCTTAGATATAAATCTTACATAAGTTTTGAAAAAACCCTTTGATACGAGCCTTTAGAATCAAACTCGGATCTCTTGGCTCGAATTCCAATCACCCAACCTCTCGGCTATTTTACTACATTTAACTACTTTTAATACATGTATGTATTAAAAGTAGTTAAATGTAAAAAAGTAGTTAATATATGACATAATACATATATAATTAGTTTAGTACGTTTTATTAGTACGTTTAGTAACGCATAAGATTTAGGAATGTGCTAAATTAAGAACTTATATTTTTCTATCAGGTACCCGTAACGGGAATATTCCTTTAAATAGTCTCTGTGATAAGATAGATACGTTACGGGTTAACCTAAAAACATTATCTAAAGTACATATTGCAAATATTGGCGAATCACTTATGATTGACCCAAATTTATACTTTCAAAAATGTTCAAGGAATGCGATAAGAAATGCAGTTAACGTTTTATATTTTCTATTAACTATTAATGTAACAAATGTTTTACCTTCCTCTTGTCTTGTAAGTGAGAACGAATCTTTTTCGAATTACTATCAACAAATAACTATCATACTAAATGATTAAACTAAATCATTATAATTTTTTTATGTTATAATGACTTATCAGTTGTGGAGAGATATCTGGCGCGTGTTCAGGCCAGACAGGATCAAGTACAGTCTGCTCGGAAGCCCATGGTAGAGCGTATGAATCTTACATTACAGGCAGTTTCCAACTGGGGCAATACCAATCTTGTGAGATTCAATGTTACCAAAACGCATGCGTATCTGTTCTCCGCCAAAAGGAGCTCGTTCATCTTGGCTCCTAAATTTCAGAATTTATCTCTGGAATACACCGACCAGTTATTAGGAGTCGAGATCACGTCGAACCTTAACTTTGAGCGGTTCATTGAGTCTAAGGCTAAAGCAGCTGCAAGGAGATTGGGAG
Organism: Sericinus montela; assembly: GCA_029286605.1. Classification (NCBI taxonomy): domain Eukaryota; kingdom Metazoa; phylum Arthropoda; class Insecta; order Lepidoptera; family Papilionidae; genus Sericinus; species Sericinus montela. The sequence goes on along the minus strand of JAGSMR010000094.1, from coordinate 2,006,436 downwards.
TTCTCGCAAAAGTGCGGGGTTACTTTACTCCGGGACAGCTTCTGACCCTATATAAAGCTCAGGTCCGGTCGGCTGTAGATTACTGCTGCCACATATGGGCTGGAGCCCTAAATATCAACTGGCAGCCTTGGACTTGGTGGAGAGACGGGCCAAGCGGCTAATCGGTGATCCTGACTTGGTTACTACCAATTTGTCCAGTCTCGAACACAGATGTCGTGTGGCCAGTCTCTCGGTGTTCTACAGGTTACATTTTGGAGAGTGTGCGAAGGAATTACATGAGTTAATTTCCCTTCCCCTTTCCATCATCGGACAACAAGACGCACGGCGGGTCTCCATCCTTTTGTTGTCGATATACCCTGCATTCGGACGAAGCGTTTTGCTTCGTCGTTCATAATGCATACAGCAAAGGACTGGAATAATTTGCTTGCATCAGTCTTTCCGTCCGATTACAATGTGGGTGTCTTCAAGAGAAGAGTGAATAGGCTTTTTCTAAGCTAGTATGCCTACCAACAAAAACTACATCGCCACTTACCATCAGGTGGAATTGTAGTTAAACGCTAGTTTTTAATGTTCAAAAAAAACATTTCCTACAAAAAATGCTACAAAATCTACGTTCTACCAATCACTTTTTTGTTGTTTCACACTGTTTTTTTTTTTAAACTAATCACTTCCCTTTCTTTTTGATTAATTTTTTTGTATAATTTTGGACTCACAATATTTTTTTGGTTCATATGGCATCATAAAGATTTGTCTAGAAGTAATATTTTACCATAGATAGGTAAAGGTTTATGCAAAACCAGATTTATTTTGTTGACCTATTTAAATTAAACTATGACCCTATACATAATATTTCAGTAACTAACGATTTAGGCAGCGAAACTTTTTCAATATTGTGCTTACTCTATTGGTCGTAGCTAGATGTTGCATAGCTCATTTGTCTTCCAAATAAATGTTCTATCCAACGCAAAAGATGTTTAGAAAACTGACTGTTACTTCCAAGTATTACCCATAACAGAAAAAACGTCAATAAAGAAAAACAATTTTCCTCTGCGTAATATTAGGATAGAAGTTTAGATATATCGACAAATTGGCTGCCATTATCAAAATATAAATTAGTATAAATTATAACATTTTGCAGATTTGCTGTACAAATGCAGATAAAAACTAAATTAAAGAACTGTGGCGACATCAGTGACATTATTAGTCTCAGCAAAAAATAAAAAAAATATTCTTTTCGATTGAATAAAAAAAAAGTCACGATAGTTGTTCGGTGGTCGGAATTTCGAGTCGAGGGACCCGAGTGCGATCCCCAGGTGGCAGGCTCGTACCAATAGGTTTTTCAAAAGATTTATGTACGAATTACATCGTTGGCTTGGGCATAAACACGGCGACGGGCTCACCACCTGTCACGTTGTCCCAAAATATCTTCGGTGGAAGGTGGGTCGAAGAGACTTGTAATAATTGTCTAGACTAGACCTCTGTCTACCCCTGTATTGGTAATGGCGTGAAGATATTTATTTTATTTATTTATTTACATTTATTCTGTTTGAAATGGCCACCTTTGGCTTTTATACAGACCTGGCCAGGTGCAGAGTCGTGCTGGAAAATCAAATGAAAGTTTGAGAAGGAAAGAGAGGAGTTACCAATTGTAATCCGGAAATAAAAGGAAAGATAAAGGTCAAGTTTGTATCAATTCGCAGTACAATTACCAGTCTTATCGCTAAAATACCTGTTTCTGCTTTAAAGTTAAAAAAGAAAGTCACGATAGCCGAGTGGTTGGGTGGTCGCAATTTCGAGTCAAGAGACTCGAGTTCGATCCCCAGGTGGCAGGCTCGTACCAATAGGTTTTTCTAAGACCTATGGTACGAATTACATCGTTGGCTTGGACACAAATACGGCGACGTGCTCACCATCTGTCACGTTGTCCCGAAAATGTCTTCGGTAGAAGGTGGGTCGAAGGGACTTAATTGTCTAGACTAGACCTCTGTCTACCCCTGTATTGGAAATTGCGTGAAGATATTTATTATTATTATTATTTACTTTAAAGTACCGTATAACTCTAGCATCTGTATACTTACCGTGTGGTAACGGTGTAAGAATATCACCACTCCTTTTCTTCCCCTGGGTGTCGTACGAGACGTCTAAGGGAAACAGCCTTGAATAACGTAACGGCAACCGCTAGACGGCGGGATTACCATTTAAAAAAATATCAGACCATAATAATCAGATCGAAGATGGGCAGCAGCGTCTGAGGTGGGAGTAGTCTGGTGCTGCGATCGCCAATCCGCCTGCCAAGCGTGACGATTATAGCAAATTCTCCCCATGGGAGAGGCCTACGTCCTGCAGTGGACTTTAACGGGCCGTTATGTATGTATGTATGTGTGTCTCTAGCAGACCTTTAATCAGTTCTCTTTACTGTTATCCTAATGATGCATAATCTTCTATACGAAGCATAATTTCATGTACCGCCTTATGATGCTTGCACTAATGAGATCGTGTTAGCACCACGCCTAACAGAACATCTGTAGTAATCACTTCGGTCAGCCAACGCTGATGGACAGCAAAACGGCGAAAAAATGAGATAAAAACTGATCCTTACCTGCCTGTTCCTGCGAGGCCGTCCATAAATTGATATTAACAGGGTTCCGTATGAAGCCCAACAGGTATCCATATAAGTGTTGGGCTTCGTACGGAACCCTATTAATATCATTCTAAGGCATTGGTACATCTTATTATATCTTATGACATCTTATATCTTACATACATACCCGGGAGGCGATGATAAGCATCACATGCATAAACACTTTATGAATTCACCCTTATCGAACTGTCAATATTATCTTATCTATTATGGAATCTCTTCTTGACTCATGTAATCTTACCAATACCTAAAATCACAAGAAGGTCATTTAATGTTACCACGGTAAAGAACGTGCGCGCTGCGTTTAACATCAAATTTCCGTCAAAAGTTTTAATGTATGCAATTTTAGACGTTTAGGCTACAGAACATTTCAAATCATCTTTTGACGCTATTTGTATGCCGGTTGGAAATATTTCTAGTGTTTCTTAATTTGCATTTTATCTGTTATGATCATAGCCAGAAGGAAAAAGACCCTAACTACTCGTAACTTAACAGACTGTAAAAAATGTGAACCGTGAGATTGATGATTGCACTATTCTGGACCCTATGTCTTCTTGAACCCTGCTGCCCGTCATGGCTCTGCGTTTTATTTGTCTGGTATTTTTCGACGTGTTTACCACTTCACATATTGGTTACAAATGTCTGAGCGTCTTAATTCGCTTCTTTTGACACTAATGCGCAGGAAGGGAAAAATAAACTAAACCTTTATCCTATAATACGCTATAAACAATAGCATAGTAATTAATATAAATAAATTATTAATGTATATGTAGCAATTTATGTATGTCATGGTCCATATTTTCAGCAGATATCTCAATATTAAAGGCTATTAATATTGAGGGTAAATAATAAATAAAAAAGACTGTTGAAGGATACGTCATTTACAACAAAACCAAATAAAAGTTTTCTATAAATAATATGTTTTATTTTTTATTAACGTTCATGTATGGGCCAAAGTAGTTAAAAGAACGTCAATTGACTTGATTTGAAGAAGGGAGAAGAGTAACAATGTTCACAGCTTGGTATTTACTGCCTCTCCATAACTGCGACTGGTGTGGGGGCGATCACAGGCATGCCGGGAGTGGGAGCTACGATGTCGGTAACCTGTAACAGAAATATGTTCAATATATCTATAATAAATATATATTGCAATTCCCAATACAGGGGTAGGCAGAGTTCAAGTCTTGACAATAAAGACTCTTCGACCCACCTTCCACCGAAGATATTTTCGGGGCAACGTAACAGGTTATGAGCCCGTCGCCGTCTTTATGTCCAAGCCAACGGTTTAATTCGTACATAAGTTTTTGAAAAACCCATTGGTACGAGCCTGCCAACTGGGGATCGAACTCGGGTATCTTGACTCGAAATTCCGACCACTTTCCGACTTTTTATATCTATAAAAGAGCAATAATGTCAACTAACATTACTAGTATTCCTATTAAATTAACGTTGTCCCAAAAATATCTTTGGTGGGTCGAAAAGACTAAATTATCTAGACCTCCGTCTATCCCTGTATTGGGAATGGCGTGAAGATATTAGTATTTATTATTAATTATATACTATATTTTATTAACCACTCCAACTAAGCTGCAATGCTTGTGTATCAAGTGGTTCACTACAATAGTCTAATGGCGTGCCCGAACCTGGGACGTAATGTTTTGCAGTCCGCATTCTAAACCATTATGCTATATATGCCAACTACTTTTCACCATTACAAAGGTTGATTGTTAGAGAATGCCACCAGGCATTAAGTCCGCTCACTGTAGCCCTTAGTAAAAGGTGTTACAATAAAGAATAAATAAATAATTTAATAAGTTAATTAATAAATTAATTAAAAGTCACGATAGCCGAGTCAAGAGACCCGAGTTCGATCCCCAGGGCAGGCACGTACCAATGGGTTTTTCAACAACTTATGTACGAATTACATCGTTGGCTTGGACATAAAGACGGCGACGGGCTCACCACGTGTCACGTTGTCCCGAAAATATCATCGGTGGAAGGTGGGTCAAAAGGACTTCATTGTCTAAACTAGACCTCTGTCTACCCCTATATTGGGAATTGCGTGAAGATATCTATTTATTTGTTTTATTTTTAATTAATTAGTTTATTAATTAATTAAATAATTTATTAATTTATTGATGTATATACAAGATTAGCTCGTTTTATACATTGGTATCCCATAAACTTTTTTTTATTAGCCTCTACAACCCTACCACCACATTTAACGTCCCGACGACCTGAAACTTTGATTGCGATGGACGTTAAAATAAACAGAATCATAACAAACAAAAAAACTTCTCCTTTTCCGCTTTTATGCGACAGGCAATAATGATTTTTTAGATATTCCTTTAAACGACCTCCTTAGACGAGTAGCATACACACCGATTTTCTCTTAGGTCCCAGGTTCCATACCCGGTCGGGTCGAGTTAATGAAGAAAATACTTTTTTCGTGGATGTGGATGTTTGTGTTACGTTTTTTTCGGATTCCATAATAGAAGTGCTAGTGCTATTAACTTTGGACCAGGGATCAGAACAATGTATGTGATGTTATCCTTATCTATGTACCTACGTATTATGGTATGTTACGCAATTATGAAAATTTTACAAAATTTACTTACCTCCTTATTAAATCAGCTAACTTACTATAACCAGGTAATGTTCTAGAGCCTTACCTGTTGCTGTTCTTTTTTGATGTTGACGATGATTTGGACTAGAGGACTCGAGGCTGTTGGTGTCTCAGTAGCCTCAGGAGTTACTGGAGTTTCAGGTTCCACTGGTGTCGGCAGCACGGGTGTGGGGATGATTGGCGCGGGCACAATGGGTGCTGGCACAGGAACGACAGGAGTGCCCTCCTGGACTGGCTCGAGACCAACGGGTATCACGACTGGAACGCTTTCCTGGGGAAAATTATTGACTTAAGTAATATATACTAGATTTTATAGTACGATTTGTTCATTGAGTTTGTAAAGAATACAAATAATGCTGGAAAAAAGTCACGACAGCCGAGTGGTTGGGTGGTCGGAATTTCGAGTCGAGAGACCCGAGTTCGATTCCAAGGTGGCAGGCTCGTACTTGGACATAAAAACGACGACGGGCTCACTACCTGTCACGTTGTCCCGAAAATATCGTCGGTGGAAGGTAGGTCGAAGGGACTTAATTGTCTAGACTAGACCTCTGTCTCCCCCTGTATTGCGAATTGCGTGAAGATATTATATTTATTTTATAATGCTGGACTTTATATAATAAACGTGGCACGGTAGAGCGAAGATAATAGAACGTACTCGTCCTTTTTATTCTATTATTGTATGTTATTACTTTACACAGTTATAAAGACGTTGCTGCTATTATTACAACTAACAACATTAAAATTTGTTAGCATAGTATAGTTTTGAAACATTTTAGGTTTGTAATCCCAGTAGTGTAGACTCGTAGGCGTCGATGAATTAGTTAGTCTGTCAAATATCTGACAACAAAGATATACAGATGTGTATAAAAAAAGTTAAAGTCACGATAGCCGAGTGGTTGGGTGGTCGGAATTTCGAGTCAAGAGACCCGAGTTCGAACCCCAAGTGGCAGGCTCGTACCAATGGATTTTTCAAAAACTTATGTATGAATTATATCGTTAGCTTAGACATAAAGACGGCGACGGGCTCACCACCTGTAACGTTGTCCCGAAAATATCTTCGGTGGAAGGTGGATCAAAGACCTCTGTCTACCCCTGTAGTGGGAATTGCGCGAAGATATTGTTATTGTTATTATTACGTATGAAAAAGTATGATTGTTTGTTTCTTTGGACACTATCGAAATAAGTTGTACAATTTTGACGTTAATACGTCAACTTACTCTCAGTTTAATGGATATACGGTGCAATGCGCACATAGCTGTGTATGTGTTTGTGTGTGTGATCATTTTATTGTTCAAGAATGTAGTTTTTTCTCTTCGCGTATTTTCCCAATGAAAGAGTAGACAGAGGTCCTTTGAACTCTTTCCCCTAAACTAATTTGGAATAACGTGACAGGTGGTAAGCCTATCAAAGTACGATTGCTTATATTCTGTATAAGTATTATCAGCATTCCGAATAAGCAATTCTTATTTATTTTTAAAACTTACAAGCTGTTGCCCGCTGTAAATAGCGTCCATCATTTGGTTGAGGGCTGCTTCGAGGAATGGCAGAATGGCAGGGTCTGTGTTGGGATTATCCAGTGCGGCGGACAATTCACTAAGAGTCCAAGTCGTCATGGTAGGCTTGACAATGGCTACAGGTACCTAGAAGTGCATAAATTCTTAACATTACAACAAACTTTTGTTAGTATAACCATAATCGTAATTTTGTAATTTAATTTACGTTACGTAAAGTACGTTACTGAGTTCGTATTGAGGCCGTAATGGCAAAGGAGGCCTGGTTCTAGAATGGATCCGATACATAGATGATGAACGTGAAAGTTAATCTTAACTTTACATATATTGAGTACTATTTATGGGTCGGAAAATTTATTAATGAAATCAAAATAATCACAAATATTAAGTAATGGTCCGCCAAAATTAATTACACAATTTATTCTAAGAAGGTGTAAATAAGGATGATGAAAAAAACATAAAAGTTTCTTTTCTTCTTTACAAGCGCAGAAATACGTTAATGTTTGGCGGAGCTTTACTTTAAAAAATCTATATTTAACATCTACAATAAATAGATTATGTAAATACATATTTACACAATTCATAAATTATAGATTACTGATTTTGTTTCTTTTTTTATGTTTTGCTGCTAATTTTTGTAAGACCATTGAAGTCACACTTATTGCTTATTATTCCTTTCTATTGTGATAATCCAATGGCTTAATTGGTAATGGCCCTGTCTTCGATAAGTGTCGCCGGGTTCCAATCCTGTTACAGACAACCTTAAGAGTAATGTGTGTACTCGAATTATAAATATCACATGTGTATATCCATCTTATCTCCATACAGTTGCCTAGACAGAATTTACGCCTTGATCATGTCGGTGATTGTTCAAGTTTATTACTTATTGGGAGAGATTTTTATTCTACAGCAAAAGGACTACATAACATTCTTAATTAATGCTATTGGAGTATATACTCATTATTGAAAGTAACAAAATATCTCTCAGTAGTTGAAAGATTCACTTCTATTTTTTTGAGATTGTAATATATAAGTAACGTGCATAGCGTTACCATTAGACATTCTGTAAAAGTGCAACGTACTGAGTATGCATTTTGTGAATAAACTGTATTCCGAACAAGCCGCGTCTTATTGTTATTCCGATGCATTACAAAAATAACATACCACGGGTCTTCCAGCAACGATAGCGTCCATCATTTCGTTTAAGGCATGTTCAAGGTAGGGCAAATATTCAGGATTCGTCGCGGGGTTTTGAATTGCTTCTGACAACTCTTGAAGCGTCCATGTAGCGGGGCTAGCCACAGCCAAAGCCAACACGGCAGAGAATACGGCGAAGAATTTCATTTCTGCTTTTTTTCTGAAAAGCAAATATAAATGAATAAATTACAATTTATTTTGTTGTACGTTGCATACGTACAACAAAATAAATTAGAATTAGTTACAAAATATTACTATCAACAAATTGAAGTTCTTATTTTATTTCTAAATAATGAAGAAAACTAGAAGAACACCAATATTTATCAACTTACCTTGGTTTGTAAGTGTTAATTAACAAATTAGCAATAATATACAGTTACTTATATACCCAAATAATGCCATAAAGATAAATTATATCAATGAAATATTATTGCCCGTAAGTAATCCTATTATATCTAAAGTAACTCGTAAAACTTTTGAATTGTGTTGTAAATAAGGATTAAGAAACAGTAGTGTTTGTTGTATATCAATAATGAAGTGATTAACAATTTTGTATTTTATATGTATTAGAATTTAATTCAATTTCATTTATCTTAACTCTTTAAAATTAATTACTTATAATCTTTTTATTGGAGTAAGATTAATGTATTAGTAAAATGACATTAATTTCCGAACCGTTACATGCAAGTTCATATGCCGGTAAATCAATGCAGTAGTTTTTTTTTTTTTTCAAACCTTAAAAAAAGCGACGGAACATCCACCACAGTCTTAAAATCTGTGTATTATGGGAATTAATGACAAATACACAGATTACCTCACGATGTTTCCTTTACTGCCCACTTCGTAGCGTATTTACCATGAAGCACTTAAAACGATTAAGTTTGCGATATAGCAAAAACTTTCCCTAGATGGGAAAGTTTTTGCTATATCTTGCTATTTATGTCCTGCTTTTACATACCGTTAAGTATGTATCTAATAATAATGTATGTAACCATTAATTATAGCAATGTTGGCCCCGGAGATTGAACTTGTGTCACTCCTGTTCCAAAGTGAAAAATTCGCAAGCGCCCTGGCTCCTAGGCTACCCTGAATATCCAAGGAGAGTTCCTTACCTCAAAACTTAAAATAATAATTTACTGTATTTAAATAATATTTTGTTATTTATCAATTAAAACTCATCTTAATAACATTAATTAACATGTTATTTTTGATTTCTGAAGGTGATTTTTCGCAAATTTGCTTCATTGAATAGTGCTTTAAAAGAACATAATATCTAGACCACTATCTACCCCAGTAGTGAAATGGGTGGAGATAAAAATAAATCGAAATACATTTTAAAGTAATATTCATAAGTAATGCACTGCTGAAATGAGATAGTAAATAAAATATATTCCACAGAAATTATCAAAATATAGGACTATAACCCTTTTTTAATATCTTAAATCTGTTAGCCGAATTTGAAGTTTATATGTAGTTTCAGGGTATAAGAATCTAAGCTACAGATGTTGTAAAATTCATTTAAGGAAAAAGTTTTAAAATTACTCCAAATCCCATTGGTTTGATTAGTTTCACACACTTTATAATAATATCGGTGTGTATATTTGTATATAAATGTTTGAGTAATTGAATTTAAGCTTTATAAATTTTCTGCTGCCGACACAAATGCACTATGGCGTTAAGCGAGGTCCTATCGGCGAGAGAGTGCACGCTGGGTTATAAGGCATAAAAAACATGGTTTAAGCTGTAATCATAGCTACATTTACAACGTGCGTAAAATGTTTTAATCAGTGGAACACAGCAGCAGAATAAGGCAAGAGCCGAAATTGCCTTGGTCCCCGCGTATACAACACATTCTACAGAAAGCAAATAAACGTATTTAATAGTGAATTGTTTTATCACATAAAAAAACCATAGCTAATTCTAAAATCTCTCTATAGAAATTGCTTCGGTTTCCACGCTTGCTTAATACTACTAACTTACTACTAACTTCCTTAGGTTATAATGTTAACAAAAATTGTCTTGATTTTCCGATGAAGTAAGTTTCAGGTGTGATAAATATAAAATGGCAAGGTTAATGATAAATAGAATAACTCTTTCGTTCAGTGCATTTTCACATTAATGTTTCATTATGTGAATATCAAGAAAACACATTAATTTTTCATTTGACCTTGCCGTCGAAAGACCGTGTCTGATTACTGATAAAGGCTCTAGATTAACGAAAAGTGCATAGAGTACATAAAAAATAGGTTGGGGAAAAATTCTTTTCACATTATAGTATGTATGAACTTGTAATAAAACCTCTTTTGCTCTACTATTTGTTTCTGGCTTTGGTTACATTGAAAGTTTAAATTTTAAAGAAGTTAATTCCAAATTCAAATTAGGAAAATGTGTGATTTTTATTTCTTTTTCGTACTGACACGATAAGTGAATCAAATGAAGAAATTCGAAACATTTTAAAATTTTACTACCAATAAGTTAAAAATGCACCGCAAGTCGCTAAAAAAATTTTAGATGTATATGGACCTAGCGCTATTTGGTTTAAGCGTTTTCAATCCGGAAATTATGATGTCAAAGATGCACGACGAAACAGAAAAAGATTTGGCCGTCCACGTAGCGTTCTTACGAAAAAGGTGGTCAAAGCAGTAAGGGAAAGAATTCGAAGAATTTCTGTCAGAAAGCAAAAGATTTTATCTCGGGAGATGAAGATAACACCAAGAACCATGTCGCGTGTTTTAAAAGATGTCTTAGGACTTGCAGCCTATAGGAGACTTACTGGTCATTTCTTAACTGATAATTTAAAAAAGAATAGGGTGGTAAAACCGAAACTACAACTACTGAAGCGGTCCGCAAAGAGAGGTCTCAGAAAAATTTCGTTGACGGATGAGAATTTTTTTACAATTGAGCAACATTTTAACAAACAAAATTACCGTATGTATATTCAAAGCTCTAAGGGAGCTTCCCAATTAGTCGAAAGAGTGCAATGTGTGCACTACCCGACTTCAGTGATGGTTTGGTGGGGTATTAACTATGAAAGAGTGACTCGGCCATACTTTTGTGTAAAATATATCAAAACATCGGCACAAGTGTACGAGATACCATTCTTGAAAAAGTAGCCCTTAACAACACCATGTTCAATAAACAAGAATGGTCCTTCCAGCAAGACTTGGTGCCGGGATATAAAGCTCGGTATTGGTTTCGGACTTCATCAGAGCTGTAAACTGACCATCGTCTAGTCCTGATCTTAAACCACTGGATTATGATTTATGGTCAGTTTTAGAGAGTGTACGGCTTGCTCTAAACGCCATGATCATTTGGAGTCCCTAAAACAATCCGTACGATGGCCAGTGAAGAATTTTCCCATGGAAAGAGTGCCTCTATTGATAACTGGCCTCAACGTTTAAAGGAGTGTATATCAACCAATGGAGACCACTTCGAATAAACTTTTTATATTTTAAATTGTTTTATATTTATATATTAAACGAACACAAAGGTAAGGTATGTTATTTGAAATATATTTTTTTGTCTTTGTTTCAGTATTTATGGCAAAACTAGGTATATAGTGATAACCATAACTTGCACCACCTACTTTTTTTCTGTCTCATGTCTCCTTAAGCCTTTGATTGCCTTGAAGAGATCGGTATGTAGCATAAGGCCGCCAAATTGTAGTCTACTTACTTTGATATTTGTTTTTTTTTCTGTATTATGTTGTAGTGTACAATAAAAGTATCCATTCATTAATTCATTCATTCATACTATTATTTATTCTGTGCTCCAATTGTTCTAAAGGGACTTTCATACTATCTTCCAAGGGCCAATAGCCGAGTGGTTGAGTGATCGGAATTCCAATAAAAAAACCCAATACCTTTCCTAAACCTGTGGTTAATCCCCACTCTCGGACCATGTTACGTACATGAGTTTTCGAAACATATTCACGGCTTAGCTTACCTTACTGTAGTACGATTGGCCCAAGAATATGTATGTTATAGTTATATTTCTCTCATTTATGTGAATTTGATTCTTATGAGAAATAAAGATTCTTAAACCTTAGCTTAGCCTTCACAAACCAAGTTGTCTCAAATAAGCTCTGGTACGATGTGGGTCTGAAGCACTAAATTATCTAGATTACTGATTACCCCGGTATTTAAAAGCGAGAAGATAAAATAATACTAACTTCAAATGTCAATTTCAACTCTTAAGAGACAAATTCTTGTAAAATCTTAGGTTTTATTGTCCCTAAGTTTTCGTTATTACTCAGTAAGTTATAATTGACTTACGGGAGAGACTAATGAGAATAGTTTCGATGAAATAAGACGATTTTTATAAGGATTAAAATAGGGAGAGTAATAAAAAAAAACAATGTTTATGGACCCAAAATATTTTATTTGTCTTAACGTTAACGACATAATATATTACAATAAACTTAATAATAAGGATATATTTTTGTTGTTGCCTGAAACAAAAAAAAATACACAATTATTATTTAAAAAAATAAAATTGCAATAAAAAAAATATTGCAATACTTATGTCCAGAGTTGTCTACGACAACACGGTATAGAACCTGGGACATTACGTTCGCAGTCTACTATTACTATTGACACCTTTCTTCGTGTCATAATATTACATGACAAATAAAATAAGAGAAAATTGAGTTCTGATAAACATAGTACCTATATACTAGAAGAGGGCCACTCAATTATTAGCGTGTGAATCTAGAGTTTAAGCCGGAACAGAAAGATTGTTGTCCCAAAGATCCGTTCGAAAGGTGGGTCGAAAGGACTTGTAGCGGATGATGTGCCCAGGAAAAGGGTAGCTACCCGCCAGGTCGGGTGACCGTGACCTGGGGAGGACGTCTCCTCCACAAGTGTGCGCTATCGGTATTCGTATATATGCATGTCATCGTGCGAACTTCGATAGCGCGATGTAGGACGTCAATGTATTTCCTGAATCCGCCACTAGCGAGCTTCCAATGTGGAAACATAGATGTCGCCACAGACTTAATTGTCTAGACCTCCGTCAACGCCTGTTTTGGGAATGTAGTGTAGATATTTTATTTAGAAAGATTCAAGAAAAAATACATAATATGGACTCTTGTGGCCACTGTTGCTGACACTATCTGACCGAACAAACCGAAAGAGTGCAGTCTTTTCTGAAAGATTCGGTAAATGTCAGATTATGTTTAGTAGGAAGATGTGAGACAAACGCGAAAAGTGAAGGCAAGTAGCGGAAAGGAAACGGAGACACACTATACAAAATGCACAAGCAACAAAAGCACAATTTTCCTTGGCGACACAAAAGTTTAGTCTTTGAGACCGTATTTTGGACCCTTCGAGCTGTCATTGATTCTCCGCGATCTGCATGGCCCTGATTTATACAAAAACTTGAAACAAATATCCTTTATAAATAAATATATACATATAATAACAAATAAACACATATACAGATAGGGACACCGTCACATACATTGCTCTGATCCCAATGTAAGATGCTAAAGCACTTGAGCTATGGGAATCGGAAACAACGAAGGCACCACAAACATCCAGACCCGAGAAAATGTAGAAGAAGTGGTTTTTCTTGACCCTACCGGGACTCGAACCCAGTGTCCACGGAGGTCGTCATTTTGCACGAAGTTGTAAACTGCAAATAACAATCGCAAATTGTCGCAGTGTTGCAATGCATCTCAAACTATTGGAAATTGAATTGTATCCCAAAAGAATGTGAGAGACAAATCAATAACATAATTCGCTTCATATACACGTACACACATAACTGTTAAAGTCTGCTACAGGACATAGCTCTCTCCGGTAAGGAAGATTTACCATAATCGCCACTTGGCAAGCGGATTGGCGATGACAATACCTGACACCTCGCAACTTAGACGTCAGCTGCTCGTTGCCAGTCTGCTTAATGTGGTCTAGTACGTGTCTATAGTATGAGTGTAGTCGAAATGGTTATTCCGTCTGTCAGCGTTATATTGACCCCCATTCATTCAAAATTTTGACCCTCAGTTGCCTTTTAATACACCCAAGGGAAGAGAGGGAATGGTATATTCTTACGTCACAACCACATTGCGAACGCTGCTCAATAAAATAAAGCATTAAAAAACCTTTTTTTTCATCTTTTATTTAATAACAAAAAGCACAGCAAAACTCATATGCATTAAAATCAATAAAAATTCCTATACAAAATGATACTGCGTTTTTTTAACATATTAATACCATAGAAAACGGAAACACACGGAATTGTACTGAATTTGTTCAAGGCAAAGTTGATAACGCTAAATATTTTTGTTAGGTAACATGCATAATAGGTCAATAACAAAAACTATTAAGCATAAACTCAACTGCAAATGGAAAATTACAATTAAAATCGGATTCGGATTTGAATTATCTAATCATTTTAGGATACGATAACAAATGATTGTTAGAATAATATTTAGCATTAGGATTTATAATCTTCATTATGTACAAATTATATAGTTGGTTGAACATATAGACGGCGACGGGCTCACCACCTGCCACGTAGTCCTAAAAATATCTTCGGTGAAGGTGGGTCGAAGGGACTTAATTGTCTAGACTAGACCTCTGTCTACCGCTGTATTGGGAATTGCGTGAAGATATCTACTTATTTATTTTATTTATTACGAACACTTACGTATTGGATAAGATCTATAATTTCCTGTGTGATTATTGACAGTCTTCAAGTTTCAGCTGCGGATATTGCTAGGAGCTTTTTGTAGGAGCCGGCCAGCGAGCGGGCGGCCAGAGATAGAATTTCTCTCCTCTCAACACCAGTCGCAGCTTCCTGCCATTGCGTGTGTGGTACCTAGGAATTAATTGTTAAATTAATAATTACAAAGTCACGATAGCCCAGTTGTTGGGTGGTCGGAATTTCGAGTCGAGAGTCCCGAGTTCTATCCCCAGATGGCAGTACCAATGAGTTTTTCAAAAACTTCATCGAACGACGACTTCATTCAACGAATTTCATCGTTGGCTTGGACATAAAGACGGCGACGGGCTCACCACCTGTCACGTTGTCCCGAAAATATCTTCGGTGGAAGGTGGGTCATAGGGGACTCAATTGTCTAGACTTGACCCCTGTCTACCCCTGTATTGGGAATTGTGTGAAGATATTTATATATTTATTTATTTATAAATTAATAATTAGATATAGTAAGTGATTCCTTTATTTTTTTAAATAACACTGCATAAATACAACTATATTCCATTTCGTTTATTGTGCTCTTAAAATATAGAAAAACAATCATGAAATCAACATTACTAAAAAAAACTCTGCCACACAAATGGTTATGTTTATACTTGGTTATGTTTTTTACAATAGATTAAAAAATAAATTAAATTCTTTTACTGCGTCATTCTTTTACTGTCTCATTCTTTTACTGCGTCATCACGCAGTATAAGAATGAGACAGAAATATACATACTATTTTATAAATAAACTTTGTAATTATTCCACTCTTGTTATAATTTAAGTTGAATTAAGTTTAAATTGTATGTATTCATCTCGTTCTTTTGTTGATTTACTGAAGTTTCACTTCTATCGTGTGTGAATCGCACACATCAAATTTTAATTTTTTTTTTATTTTCCATTACAAACGTGTGTCATAGCGACGTTTTAATAAATAAAGCTATCTATCTATCTATCCGTTACGGACTCACCTGCAGGCTGGCGGCCATCACAGAGCCTACGGCGAGCGCGAATCCCGTCAGCCGGTGCGTATAGCCGGCTGGCGTGGCGGCGGCGAGCTCGGCCACGGCCGCCGCCGGCACCGGCGCGCCCTGCGACTGCAGCTGCAGCTCGACGCCGAGCGACGGCCGCGAGAGCACCAGCAGCGACACCTCGTACCATCTGCCACCGTCCCGGCCCGCGTCTCAGTCCAAAGGTCCCGAGTCCACTGCGGGACGAAGGCCTCTCCCGTACGGGATCTGCCGCCGCCCACGGCATCGTCACAACGTCCCGAGTCCACTGCGGGACTCGGACCACTCCCGTACGGTATCTGCCACTACAGGCGTAGCTACGGACTCATGCCTCTATACCGTACGGGATCTGCCACCACAGACGTCCACTACGGGGCTCAGGCCTCTATACCGTACGGGATGTGCCACCACAGACGTCCACTGCGGGAGTCGGGCCTCTCTCGTACGGGATCTGCCACCACAGACGTCCACTGCGGGACTCAGGCCTCTCCCGTACGGGATCTGCCAACACAGACGTACACTGCGGGACTCAGGCCTCTCCCGTACGGGATCTGCCAACACAGACGTCCACTGCGGGACTCAGGCCTCTCCCGTACGGGATCTGCCACCACAGACGTCCTCTGCGGGACTCAGACCACTCACGTATGGGATCTCCCACCACCGACAGCTTCTCACCAGCCCTCAAGTCCACTGCGGGACGAAGGTCTCTCCGAGGACGGTTTGCATAAAATCCCCACGCTTAAGCAAGCACGGATGGATTATCTCATTACGGAACACCTCGCACTGCTGTCCATCATCGGTTTGCTTAAATTTGGTATAATTCAAGATGATTTTCCAGCCATTCTGTCGATATCCATTACAATTTCCAAGGTTCCCATTTTGTTAATAAAATGAAATAATTTATTCTTTGAAATATAGATCACCTTATTCATATAAAACGTCAGATTTTCTTTAAAACTACCTGACGTCTTTTAAGACAACCACGGAAATAAAGGGAGTCGTAGAAGAAGGGCAGTTTACTGTAAAAGTTTACTGCCATTGGAGTAAACTTTTACAGTAAGTGGGAGGCAATTAATAAAATTGACATAGGAATATTGGGAATAGTTTTGGAAGCATGATTGGCAATGTGACGAAACGCGCGCTTTGGAAAAGGGCGGGGTCGATATTTTAAGGTTGGTTAATACGTGTCTTTAACTATGCTATATCTCAACTTAACCAAGCGAGTAGATTAAGCTCTGCAGCATATGCTGTAAGAAAAATAAGGTTCTTAACGGATGTACAAACGTAGTATCGTTTAATTTAGTTACTTCCATAGCATAATGTCATATGGTATTCTGCTATGGAGTCATGTAGCTGACATAGAAACAAATACTGTATAAAAATATTGACCAACAAAGAGGATACCTGCGGAGTTTCATTCGTCTGTTTCTTCTTAGAGTTACCTCATTACGAAACGGTGGTAAATTAAAAATGACTATCGATCAACGAATGTACATTCTTAAGTCGATAAATAAATGATTTGATTTGATTTGACATGAATATTTTATGCACTTCATTGTGTTACTGAGCGTCGCACAGACCTGTCGCTGACGGCCTCCTGCAGGAAGCTCTCAATGGCGATGACGGGTACGTTGTTGGTGAGGTCGGAGTGAGTGGACCTAACGTGGGCGATGCGTTGCTTCGCCGCCGCATAGGCCGCTGCATACCCCACGGGCTGCACGGCCGTCACATCGCTCTGTGCCGGATAACCACTGGAAGTAAATAGACATAAATACATACATAGATCCTTTTCTTCCCGTGCGTGTCGTAAGAGGCGACTAACGGAAACAGCCTTGAATATCATCATGGCAACCGTTAGACGTCTCTAAAAGTGTCAGACCAAAATAATCAGACCGAAGATGGGCAGCAGCGTCTAAGGTGCGACTGGTCCGGTACTGCTATCTTCAAGCGAGGCGATTATGTCAAATCATCGGTATGGGAGAGACCTATGTCCTGCAATGGACTTTAACAGGTCGTTATGAATAAATGAATGAATGACATACAAAGATAGGGAAAACATCACATACATTGCTCTGATCCCGAAATAACTAAAGCAGGCGTGTTACGGAATCAAAAATAACGATGTAGAATAATTTTGAAAGTGGTTTTTTCAGTGGTTTCCACCTTGAAAACTGGTGTGCCCGCAACTAGTACACGGACGTCTACATACATTGTCAATTGCAATATTCTCTTAGTCGCCATAAATCTAAGAAAGAAGAAGAAGATTATCCTCCCCAATTCACCTTCCCCATTACCTGTCCCCATTTACCTGTTTCCAATACCTTTCTTTGAAGCCGGCATACTATGCTTTTGTATGGACATTGCTTATCACTTTGTTCTGTTGCTTGAAAGTTTGTAAGTATAGATATTTGGATGTTTATAACTCGATTGCGCCTAATCAGCTAAACGGATTTAAGTTTAATTTGTTACGAAAATAATTTACAACCTGAATTAACACACAGACTACTTTAATTTCGGAAAATCTAGTCTCTGTGGGTGTCTGAAACATTTATTTATTTATTTTTTATTTATTCTTTTTTGTAAAATATGCTTTACAAGGGGCGGCTTAATGCCTCGTGGCATTCTTTGGGTAATCAGGGTTAATCGGAATAAAAAAAAATTTAAAATACAAATAAATACATACATAATATAAATGCAACAAATAAATATGTACAGACACACATACACCCAAACATGGTTTTGTTCAGCACATTTTCATTGCAGTATTGGAGATTCAACCCTAATAACATTATCGCCACTTTATTAGGTTAACTAGAAGCACGAATTATTTTCTTAGTATTACTTACTTCCTTGTAAAGTAAAGTAACCGGTAAAGTACCTTGTTACCTTGATTCTATTACATAATATAGTATTATGTATACTCACACAACCGTTGCTTTCCCGAAAACCGTTTGGAATGCTTCTCTAATGGGCGACACTTTCACTTCTTTGTCCGATGCCACTACTACGAATAAGTCACCACCGCTTTCTTAAAAAATAAATATAAAACACCATGAATATTATCAATTTGTACACAATGGCAGCAACAAGAAGCACATATCAATTTATTCCATACTTTTAAAAATTATTAATTTATAAAAAAAAAATAGTGTCATATATGAATTTTTATAAATATTTTAAAACAGACTCATTAGTACAATAAAATACTTCAAATAAAGTAATTATTGCTGATGAAAAACTAATTAATCTAAAACTGATGTAACCATTTACAGACCAGAATCTTTGGCAATGCCATTTGGTTACAGAGTAAGAATATACCTGCCCCTTTCTAACCGTGGGTTTCATAAGAGACTCTTAGGGGAAAAATACCATTAGCTGTATATGGCGGTATAACGATCTCGATAACACCAGATTAGAAAACTCAGCAGAACAGTGGTAGGCAGTAGAGTTTCAAGTGTAATATGTCTGGTACTGAGAATAATAATCCGATAGCCAAGTGCCATACTTGCATAATGGCCAATCCTCCCATAGGAGAAAGGCCTTTGTCCTGCAGAGGTGAATTTAACAGACTGTTATATATAGATATACAATTAATTTGCGCATAAATAAAATGAGAAAAAAGCTACGATAATAAGCTAAAAAAGTCACGATAGCCGAATGGTTGGGTGGTCGGAATTTCGAGTCAAGAGACTCAAAGTTCGGTGGCAGGCTTGTACAAATGAGTTTTTTAAAAGCTTATGTACGAATTATATTGGCTTGAACAAAAAGACAGTGACGGGCTCACCGCGTGTCATGTTGTCCCGAAAATATCTTCGGTGGAATGTGGGTTGAAGGGACTTAATTGGCAAGACTAAAACTCAGTCTACCCCTGTATTGGGAATTGCGTGAAGATATATATTTAGAAAAAAGCTACAAATAAATGTAGGCTCATAACCTTATTCTGAGGTCTGATAATATATAAAATGCAATATGGAATAAATACATACTTAAATATTCCTTCATTTGAGGATCGAGTGTGGTTATCATAGTGTCAACAGAGTTCTTTGCCTTCTCTGCTACCTTATGAAGAATACCACCCGTAGAAACTGCCCCCTTCATCCATGTGAAAAGACCACTACCAGGCATTACATCACCTAGAAATATATTGTATATGACACATTATTATTATTATTGTGACAGAGGTCTCATAATTTGAGGGTGATCATAATTTCGAGACAAAAGACCCAAGTTCAATCCCCAGGTTACAGGCGCATACCAATGGGTTTTCAAAAACTTATGTACGAATTATATTGTTGGCTTGGACATTGAGATGGCAACGGGCTCACCACCTGTCACATTGTCCCAAAAACATCTTTGATGGAAAATGGGTTGCAATGACTTAATTGTATATACTCTGTCTACCCCTATATTGGGAGGGGCGTGAAGATATTTCGTTTATTATTTATTATAATTTCCCATATTAAGTAAAATGGTTGGGAATTGAATGTTAAATATTAATTTTACAAATATATTTATTATTAATAAGTATTTATACAATTAGTAGTGTATTTTCATACCAATTCTATCAATTTCTGGTGTTGATGCTGGTAATGATTCCGGAGACTGTGTTGCCAGTGAGTCCTCTGGAGATCTTATTGAAAGCATTGGCTCTCCTTTACTGAGTGGTATTGCAGGACTGCAATAAAAATATAAATACTGTATATCTTCTAAATTATATGTTAATCCATCAAACTCAAACAGTATTATTATACTTAAATATTATATTACTTAAAACTCCTCTTACAATGTTAACACACAATAATAAAATGATATATATATATATATATATATATATATATATATATATATATATATATATATATATATATATATATATATATATATATATATATATATATATATATACATATATATATATATATATATATATATATATATATATATATATATATATATATATAATGTAAAAAAATCAGTTTTAGTAAGGCTTCTGGTTATATTTTTTGTTGATTTAAAGCATCATATTTTGTTGAGAGAGCATAATCTAATTAAGTTTATCAAAATACATATTTACCTGAATGTCTCCTGATTTTGTGATCCTGCATCAGCCTGAATATTGGATACAGTGGATGGCACAGGTTGTGGCACTGGCAAAGCCACATTTTGCTTCTAAAACACATTTTAGATTGAATGCTCACAACTGGTGGAAATTAATCTTGAAATGAATTCAAATTCACTTTTACTTATTTCACTTAATAGTCAATCCACTAAACAGGATCCAGTAAATAGTGGAATAAGTAAAATTGAATTTGAATTTATTTTATTATTTTAAAATTTATACATGTCAAAGAGACTGTTGGTATACATATTCTAAAGAGTAATTGAAAACAGTGTTAGTATAGTATTCAACTCAAATAAAAATATATTCATGCTTCTCATAGTGCAAGGGTAGACAGAAATCTAGACAATACTTAATTGTCTAGATTTTTTGACCGACCTTTCATTGAAGACATCATTTATGACAATGTGACAGGTTGTGAGCCTGTTTTTATATTCAAGCCAATGATATAAATCTCATAAGTTTTGAAAAAACTCATTGGTTACTCCTGGGGATCAACTTTGGGTCTCTTGACTGAAATGCCTATCATTCAACCACTTGGCTGTTGACTTTTTTTGGACTGAAATCAAATAATTCATCCATGGACATAGTAAATAGAATGTATTTCCTTCTTAAATCAGATTTCCAACCCCTTTTTTACTCAGATTCATCTGATTATATTATAGAGAAGAAACAAGTAAAAGAAACTGAAAGCATTTCTTTTTTTATGCAATTGCATAACCCTTCAGGGTAAGTCACTCTCATAAGGATTTACACCAGGCTTGTCAAGCAAAACCGTGATCGCAATACCAGACACTTTTTTTTATATAGATAAGGAAGGCAAACAAGCAGGGGGCACACGTGATGGTAAGTGATTACCACCGCCCATAAACATCTGCAATACTGGAGGAATAGCAGATGTAGAAGAAGGTATAGGCTCTTTTCTTGAAGGTCCCTAAGTCTTATCGGTTCAGAAAAACCCCTGACAGTAGTACATTCTATAAAGTGCAAGTGCGTGGCAGAGAAAGGTATAGGTTCTTTTCTTGAAGGTCCCTAAGTCGTATCGGTCCGGAAAAACCGCTGACGGCAGTACATTCTATAAAGTGCAAGTGCGTGGCAGAAAATTCCGCGACAAACGCACTGGGATGGAAAGCCAAGCATCAAAGTGGTGTTGATTAAATTTTTGACTAAGCGTTAAGGTACGATGGTGAAATTCAGCAGCTGGGATTAATCCGAACAAATCCTCGGAGCACTCTCCGTAGTAGATACTATTATTATTAAATTACTAAAATTATTACACTACACATTATCCAATATTTTTTTTATCTTTTGTGGAATTATTTTCTTACAGGAATCATTTTATGACTAACATTAACCACCTCTTTTGAAGCGCTAGTTACAATCGGGGTAGCAGTTATGAAATTTGGTAGTTCTGAAGGCGGCGCAACGCTTGATAACAGGTTGCCTGGGACAGGGACACCTGGTGCCGGTAGTGGTGCCGTAGGGATTTGTCTCTTTTTGTCCGTGCCACTCATCTCTTTACCTGTGTAAAAATCTCTATGATTAAGAATACTCTGAGAAGAAAATTTGTGTAAATAGATAACTTATATAAATAAATACTTTTTATCCAGGAAATAAATTGTATGAATCCGAAATTATTACCGTTTTATTTATTCCAGCTAATTATTATTTAAATTACATTTATAAAACAAAACACGAAAATATGTGCTGCTGATTTATTTTTATTTATGTTTTGAAAATTTATATTAGCCAATTTGGCAATTCTACAATGACATCTAACATTGACACATTACGTTTTGCAATATTCATCAAAAACTAGGGATGTTCTAGAAGCTGCTGTCAGAGTGATTGGAGGTTACACGTGTTTTCGCTTAAAATCTTTGGCAATCATTTAAATATAATTTGTGTTGAGTCTCTCAATTTCTTTGTGGTGTTTGTGTGCGTTTTTGTGTTTAGATATAGTTAGTTGGTGAGCAGTAGTTGTGTATTCATGTGAATTTGCAAAATGATGATGCACGTTGAGGGGGTAGATGCAGAACCTCCGGATAAACCCGGAGATCCTTCTGCTACTAAGCGCAAGCTCGTGGATTCTTCGTTAAATCTTAAAAAAGAACAGAATATGACAATGACTATTTGTCACGACAACATTTCTATCCTGATTTTCAGGAAAAGGAAAAATATGTCGAAACCGATAAAGGCCCATTTGTGGTTCACCTTAGTCGAATAGAACCTGATACCTCTGCTGGATTCACTCTTAGACCTCTTAAAATTGGTCACATTTTGTTACAAAATAAAATAAACAACGTTTAAAAACAGGGCATTAGAAATGTAGGCCGAAATAGAGTATCAATTGCATTTAAGACTGCCTCTGATGCTAATTCTTTTATGGACTTACATTTTCTTTCTCGATATAATCTTACAGCAGTGATTCCAACTTTTAATGTGACACGTGTGGGTGTAATTAGAGGTACACTTACAGACAGCTCTATGGATGAACTTGTTAGTGAATCGGAACTACCTATTGGGAGAGGGGAAATAATAAAGGCTAGGCGATTAAATAGAAAGGTCAGGAAAGGAGATGAGGTAGAGTGGGTCGCTACTCAAACACCTTTCCTTCTCACCTTTTCCGGTCAAGAACTAACATTCCACATATACTCTACTATCTAGTGCCTGAAATGTTGTCGCTTTGGTCATGTCAAGGCACAGAGTCGACCCAAACCTAGTTGTTTCAAATGTAGTAAAGAACATATTGGAGACACATGTGCCGAAGACATTCAAACTTGTCTATATTGTTCAGCTAAGCATTCAGCCACTGACAAAAGCTGTCCAGAGCATTCTAGGCAAAAGGCAATTAACAACTTGTAAAGTTTCAAGAGAATGTTTCCTATCTGGAAGCACCTGCTAGATTTCGAAGAACGAGACCTTATTCTGATGTTACATCCTCCCAGCTTAAGGGCTGGGAGGATGTAACATCAGAATAAGGTCTCCTTCTACTCCTCAAACTTCGACTCCTTAACTTCCTCATCCCAGTCCCTTACCTCATTCCTACAGAAAAACTATCTTAAAAACAATGTCGAGACCTATCCAAATTTCGGCAGGCTATCATAAAATAGCCCACAATAATATCACAAGTAACCCTACATCTTCACTACTCAGTGGACATGCTCTGTCGTCCAAAGTTTCTCCCAATGATAATCTTCTCAAAAATCTATTGACCTCCCTGTCAGATATTGTTGGCAAATTTGATGATACCCACTTACCGTCCAACGTGAAAAATAAACTAGATATCCTTTTCTCCAAATTTTACAAAATTCCTACCCCTAATACTTCTGCAATGGAATAGTCGGAGTATCAGGAATAAGACTTCCGAAATAATACATTTAATTAACACCTATAATCCTTCAATCCTTGCTATATCTGAAACCTGGTTGAAAACTAGTTCCAGATTTAGAATTCCTGGCTTTTCTTGTTATCGTAGTGATCGGAGTGATGGCTATGGAGGTGCTCTGATCTTACTTAACAGTTTTATTCCTTGTTCCATCATAACTCTCCCTAGTACATAAGTCCTGTACAAGGAAATATTTAAGCTGTTGCAATTAAAGCTCTGGATGTCCAGAGCTTTAATAGCAACATCCATCCTTTCCATTTCTGCTCCTTCCCATTCCTGTATCTCGAACATCAACTTAGTATTAGCTAGTATATCCCCACCTCATATCGTACTAGGTGACTTCAATAGCAATCACATTATGTGGGGTTGCCATTGATCCAATTCTTTTTCTTATTTACTGCTTGAAGTTTTTAACGAATTATTACATGATACGCCTTTTAAATGATGGTTCCCCGACCCGAAGAACCTATCCTTCCCAGAATCCAAAGTCCGTAGTTGACCTATCCGTATGCTCATCGAGTTTGGCTGCATGCATATCATGGAAAACCCTCCCTTCATGCTTTGGCAGTAATCATTTTCCCATCCTTTTAAACCTAAGTAATAGATCTGTCCCCACTCATGCTACTCCTCCTCTTTCAAAGTTCAATCTGTCTAAGGCCAATTGGAATGAATTTTCCTCAGAAACAGAAGTATTTATCCAAAACCTTCCCCCAGTAACATCTGATAACTTTCAATATGCTTATTCTAAATTTATAAAGATATAAATAATGCAGTCTGTAAAGCTTTTCCTTTAAAAAATTCTTTTCCTAAACTCTTCAGTGAGCAAACCTTCTTCTCCACCATGGTGGGATGCAGATTGCTCAGCTATTATTAAAAAACGTAAAGCAGCTGAACGATTATACTCCCTAAATATGTCCACAGAAAATTTTCTTAATTATCAAAAAGTTGCTGCCCAGTATAAAAAAATTCTTTCTGGAAAGAAAAAAAAAGATGGCTTTCTTTCTGTGAGAGCCTGTCTCCCCGCTCTCCGTCTTTCCTTGTTTGAAAAAGCATCAGGCGTTATCGCGGAACCATCAGTAACAGTAACTCGGTATGTGTGAACCCATTCCATTGGTTGGACGATTATACTAACAGACTGGCTCCTTCTTGGATTCCCACAAAGGATGAAATATCTCCTTCTTCCTTTTTGCCTCTATACAATCCATCCACTAACCGCAACCTTAATGAACCATTTTCAACAGATGAACTGCATTTAGTATTAAGTAGCCTTAAAGATTCCTCCCCTGGTATTGATTGGATGCTTTATTCTTTTTTAGTCAATATTATTATGTGCAAGCAGTACTTTCTGAAAATTAGTAATCTCGCTTTTTCGACAGGATGCATTCCAGAAGACTGGAAAACACATGTTATAATACCTATTTTGAAGCCAGGCAAAGATCCTTCATCA
Organism: Sericinus montela; assembly: GCA_029286605.1. NCBI lineage: Eukaryota > Metazoa > Arthropoda > Insecta > Lepidoptera > Papilionidae > Sericinus > Sericinus montela. The sequence continues at coordinate 1,980,793 of JAGSMR010000094.1, read as the reverse complement.
GCTTTAAGCTATAGGCCAATAGCTATTTCATCAACTATGTTTAAAATCATGGAACACCTCGTAAAAAATAGACTGGAGTGGATACTTGAAAATAATGGCATTTTATCAAGGCGCCAATTTGGATTTAGGAAAAATTTTAGCACCATGGATTGCCTTAGTATATTTATCTCAGAAACCAGACTAGCTTTCTCCGCGAACATATATTTAGTAGGTGTTTTTGTTGATGTTTGTGCGGCATATGATAATATTCTCCTCCCTTTGCTCAGGCATAAAATGCAATAGCTGAACATTCCGGAGAGAATTACAGACTAATACGCATTAATGGCAGACTTTTACCACCCAGGACCATCTACAAAGGTCTTCCTCAAGTCTCGGTCCTGAGTCCTTTGCTATACAATCTTTGTACCCCTGATTTAGACAGATCTGTAAATTATCTAGCTAATATTCTCCAATATGCAAATAATCTTGCTTTATATGTTGCTGATAAATCTATATCTAAGGCTACCTCTTGAATGCACCAAGCTGTGATGCACCTAAACGACTGGCTGCACATAGTCCATATACATCCCCAACAAAAAGTAGCACTGTTGTTTTCTCTAGGTGCAGATCTACCCCGGAAGTGTTGATTGCTATGGATAATACTATAATTCCCAACGTAAATGAAGTCAAATTTGTAGGAGTCATACTGGATAATAAAATGAGGGGTATCCTTCATTTATCATATATAACCTCAAAATGTGAGAAAAATCTTAACGATATTCGTTCTTTATAAGGTGCCTGGTGGGGCTCACATCCATACTGTCAAAAGCTCCTATATAATGCTTTAATTAGAAGCCACTTTGATTATGGTACTTTTTTATTGGAGCCCTGCAACAAAGTTGCTTTAGCCTCCTTGGATAAACTTCAGTCTAAATGTTTGCGTGTAGGCAACAGGCAGTATGAAATCAACTCTCATACTAGCTCTTCAAGTTGAATGCGTTGAACCTCCTTTATCCCTCCGTAGACAATACTTGTCAGATCGATTCTTATTTAAGGTTGCCCGTTACTTACATCATTCCCTTCTTGCTAAGCTTCAGTCAGGTCAGGCATTCCTCATATTGGTCCTATAAAGACTTGCCATGTCTTAGTAAAAGTTATAACAAATTTGTTAATGACCACTCTCCTGTCTACCAACCCCATAGGAACCCACTCTTTAACACCTCTTACGATGCTTTGCTATTTAATCCTGAGGATATTTTAGACTTTGGAATTGACTAGAACACCATAGAGGCTAACAGTAAATAAATATATATAAATAAATATCTTCACGCAATTCCCAATATAGGGGTAGACAGAGGTCAAGTCTAGAAAATTAAGTCCCCTTGACCCACCTTCCACCGAAGATATTTTCGGGACACCGTGACAGGTGGTGAGTCCGTCGCCGTCTTTATGTCCAAGCCAACGATGAATAGCCAAGGCTAATAGTAAATTAAATTAAATACTCTCCGAAAATTGGAATGACTGGATAGTTATGTACAGATATATACAGATGCCTCAAAGACTACTGAAGACGATTTGGGGGGAGGACGGGGTCAGCAGTGTGGTGGTGGTGGTGGTGTGATTGGTGGTGGTTAATATGTGTTGTCTTTGGTGTAAACAGTGTGTGACAGAATTCTATCAAGAGAGGCCATAAACCAAAAGAGAAGAAGTAGGGATGGACTACATACAACCATGTTCAAAAAAGGCGCGAAGTAAATTATCCATACATCGAATCAATCTGACGTATTGTTAATTCGTCAAAATCGAAAACACCGATGGTTTTTATTCGATATATCGAAGACACAAACCTTCTAGGATACCATTGATTACTCATAAGAAACACTTTGAGTAGTTATCTCACCGAATGAGAAAAATTATTGGAATGACTATTGTAGTGGCTCTTATGTAAAAGTTTACCTGCTACATTTGTTGTCATTAATGCCTGGCTTTCCATATTTAGTTAAGATTTTAGAGTCTGGGGGACAGGCAACTTAGTTGGCAATTTTTTACGAGCTGTGGTGGAAACATCGATTCCATCTGAAAGATAATTTTACCAAGTAGCGCAGGTGATGACTCAATGAATAAATGGATTGAACAACGGAATCCCGTTACTGGCTACATGTTTTACCATCTAGTAACCTTGGTACATTATTGGATAACAAAAGTTTACGTATAGGTGTAGGAATCCGATTGGGAGCACCAATATGTCAACCACATCGAAGTCCTTGTGGCAGCGACGTTGACGAGTTAGGCCTTCACGAACGTTCATTCCAAAAAAGGTCCGGAAGACTGTCTCGTCAAGGCTCCTTGGATGAGATCATTCGAAAAGCTCCTACTTCCCTCGGTTTATAGCCTTGTGGAATATTTAGGGAGGATATTTAGAGATCCGACAGCTTGAAATTAGTTTCTTGGGAGAGGCTCTTGTGTGAGACGCTATTTGCGTCGATACATTAGCAGCCTCTCACATCAAGGGTACTTCGATAAGGGCCGGGGCGGCATCAGAGGCAGCTGAATAGAGTAAGTGGCATAAATATGAGTCTTTGAAAGGAGACTATATATTTGTTCCCTTTGCCGTAGAGACGATCGGTCCGTGTGTTCCCTACGCGATGCATTTTCTAAAGAGATTGTATCCGCGACTGGTCGTAGCCGCTGGTGACAAGAGAGGTGGGTCTTTTTTCGCTCAACGGTTAAGACCAGCTATTCAACGTGAAAATACAGCCAGCGTTCTTGATACTATGCCATAAGGAGTATGGCTCTAAGATTATAGTAATTTTTAGTTAATTTAATTCATATTGTAAATATTAACATAATGTTGTCTCTGCGAATAAATAATTATTATAAAATCCGTGGGAAAAAACAATATATTTTATGACATATCGATGTAACATCGATGGCGAAGTGCGTTGGTCGATCGAAAAATCATCCATGTTTTTTTAACGTCCATTACTACCAAAAACTATATAAGTACGTACAAGCTTTAAAAGATGGTAACCGGCGCTGTCACTTTGTGTTTTACAATATTTTTTACTCTTTGAAATCATGTAATATCTGTCAGGGACAACATATTGATTATATACTCTTTGAGTGTCAATGTCACTGTCATTGTTGTTATACTACATGCCATCAAATTGACGCATCATTAATCACAAAAGTTATCTTCAGTTATTAAAGCATTGATTTAAAAACATCATTTTCACTAACAAAAGAAGGTACTTTCTGTAGTCGAATTTTATAAACATGTCCGAAGGGATCGACGCACCGCTCTTTAATGATGTAGACGTCAACAGTGAAAACAGGGATGATGAAGATCTTTTTGCTTCTGCGGTTCAGGTATCTTATTGGAAACTTTCAAATATTATATTCACAATCATGTACGCCCCGATAACAACAACTACTAGGATCCGTTAACGCCCCTTTCTATCTTTTTCTATCGATAATATTATCGTAGGTAATTGATTTAACATAGGTTAATGATTCCGATGATATAATAATTTGTTACAACGATGACAACTCAGCATTACTTTGTAGAAAATCATACATTTAGATATTAGATCGTCATTGGAAGAAATAGGTAAAAACGTACCAAATGGCACCTTTCTTAACTATTGTACTCTATTTGTGCAATTGAATGCCAATTAGTATGAATTAGCATAATTATCTTTTTCTGCTTGATTACGAACTTGTAAAGTTATAAAATGTAACATTACCCAATGAGCATTTGGTGAAAGAAGACAATGCATCCAATAAAATACAACTTGCAGGAAGTGAGTCTTGATCCTGAGGTAAATGGAACACATGAAGATATGGAAAAATCACCAATTGGTGACGACTCGTCATTACCTGCAGTACTCAGTAGTCCCATTATGGAAGAGGTATGTAATATTACCAATTTTATGTACTTCTTAGTTTATCTTATGCCTATCTTCATGCGAAGTACCTGATTGGGTAGCCAGAGAGAACAGATTACTAAGTGTCATTATCTCAGTTTACTTATTATAAAAATAAATAGAGAATCATTGATATGACATTACAAATATTGCACAATGACCATCCATCCATCCATCCATCCATCCACTAATCATCCATTCTGAAACTAAAATTCCTGGTGTCTTGGTAGTTGGATAGTGATAATAATAAGATATGCAATGTATTTAAACCCATTACATAATTAATCATTTAACAAATAATTACATTAGATAACAAAATTATTATTCTGATTTTTTTTCAATGCATATTAAAAAATTAATAAATAATATAAATAACATAATAAAAAGCAATTTTTATGAAGTATGAATATGTTACTGGCTATAAGCATAAGTTTAAGATTTTTTGTACATATTTCTTAATGTGCTGGGCTCTATGATAATAAATAAAAAAAATTAAATATGTTGTGGACTTTTCTGTCATAAATCTGTTGAGTGTGAAATCTATGTACAGTGTAATTTTTTGGTCTTTTATATATATATTCTAGAAAGTATTTAATAGTTTTCTCTTACAAAATCAAGATTTGCTGCCAAATCCTAATGGATGCCCCGAAACAGTATAATAACTATCAAGTTCATAAGATCCTATCTTTATATTCTGTAAATACATATCTTCACGCAATTCCAAATACATGGGGAGTAAGTAATCACAAATCTTATGACCACTAAAGCCTAGAAATTAGATGATCAGTTTGAATCAGGTGACTTGAGTTTGAGCAGAAGCAGGGCATTTATGTCTGATTTCTTTTGTGGAATAAAACGGCGACAAGGTAACCATATATATGTTTCGTTGCGTTTGTGGCACAAAGCATTGTCGTTGAGTTAGCTGAATTAAAAAAATAGACTCCATAAAAAATAGACATATGATGATATGTGTATCATAAACTAATAAATTTTCTGTACCCCATTATTGGAATATGCCTACAAATACTGTGTCTAATAAAGAACTTGCTATTGGTAAAACTACAAAATAACTTTGGAGTCATGTTTTATAAACAAATACATTGCTTTCATTTGTTTTCAAACACCTATCAAAAACTTCAATTATGTCAATGACACATATAATTGACAAGGTTATGTACTTACATCAATTTCTTGACTACTTTTTTATGATCACAAAACAATAATATTATGCTGTTAAATAACATATGATAAGAATTATATTATGAATATGTAAAATATAACAACCTTTGTTTCACCTTGTGCAATTAAAATAAAATGCTTTCTTTGTTTTGTCGAGAACTTTTGTCACAATGTTTAAGTATCCTATGTGCTAATCCAGAAATATTTAGACATATAAAAGCATTTTCTCTTTTTGTATGGATGAGTAAATACTATTCCTTTTGATTTCGTTTTGATGACTGGCTATCTATAACAGGGCTTTTTAAAGGAATATTCCATAATGCATAGCAACCTTGTGGAATCAGCTGAGCTATTTACGAACGGTTATGTCTTAGGGAAGCACATTTAAAAATCGACACTTGAAGCTCCTCTGGTGTTGCGAATGTTCGTAAGCGTCATTATCACTTACTATGATGTGAACGAAATAGGCGTTCGCCTCCTTGCCATTTAAAAAAAATCCACAACACAGTTTCATGTACATAAACGTACAAAAATTTTGCAAGAGTTCTGATGTATTTACCTATGTCATAGTATCACAAAATTTAACACATTATCTGTGTATATATTTTTCTTTAATCAAACTTGGTCAGGGCCACATTATCATCGCAATAAACACATAAACCTAAATTATGTTCTTCTATTTCACAGATAGCTACAGAACGCGCTAACAACATCATCATTACTGTGACAGAGCCGCAAAAAATCGGCGAGGGTATGAGCTCGTACGTCGCTTACCACATCTTAACAAAAACTAATATGCCAATATTCAGCAGACACGAGTTTACTGTGCTGAGACGATTTAGCGACTTCTTAGGGCTTCATGAGAAACTAACAGAGAAATATCTCAGATCGGGCCGAATTATTCCGCCAGCTCCTGAAAAAAGTATTGTTGGTAAGTTATTAATTAATACCAATATTTTATAAGCATGGATGTATTATATAATTAATGACGAATTAAAGCGGAATATTAAGAGACAAAACATTTTGTTAGACTCCCACAAATCTGACGGTAGCAATTTGACTAGGTGAAAAAGCCACAAGTTCTCGACTTGCCTAGTGCCAATTTATCGTCGCTTAGACACCTATGTTGTACCAAAAAGAACCAACATGGCAGCTTAGTTTTGCGAAGATGTCCGGGGAAGTGGCTGCTCCAACGATAAAACTCCAAGAAAAAAAAAAACAACAAAAGCCCACTTCGGATGTGTTTTAGTGGAGGCAATGTCGCGAACCCACTGTATAGTGGGTTCGCGACATTGCCTTTTCACCTCTCCTTTACCCTTCACAGATAAGTTTTAGATGTGGTATGAAAGGAGTGTCTATATTACTACGCCGTTCTTCCTACCTTCCCTAACTTCACATTTCGAATGTGTTTGACGGTGGAGCTAAAGTTCAGATCTGCTGCATAGTGCCAAATGGCCTGATATGCGTTTAAGCACACGACTTCTTGAACCCAATTATCTATGCATGGTGGACTCAGGAGGAACCGTTTCCATCGAGGGATTGCAAACGTAGTAGGTGGACGCGTTTGTGTTCCGACGTCTAACAAAGAGGGATTGAAATGGAAGAGATGCGTTCTCTTCCGAGGAGGCGTTGTCCAGAGTGGACTATACGAGAGGTGTTAGGATGAATGATGAATGAATACGAGCCTGACATCACCTGTCCTTGTTGCCTGTACCCAGTATCCTTATCGAACCCTTCATTTCAGTTGCGTACTCTTATTTCAGGCACGACGAAGTTGAAAATGACCTCAACGCCTTCGACGGAGAGCGCCAACGGTATCAGCTCCCCGGCCAGCCTGCAGTCGCAGTTTGTCGAGAGGCGCCGGGCCGCCTTAGAGAGGTTCCTGAATCGCGTCGCTCAACACCCGGTTCTTTGCATCGACCCAGACTTTAGAGAGTTTCTCGAGTCCAGTAAGTGCAGTGACGTCACTGATTTCAATAATCAATAAACACTACCAGTAGCAATATATTTGTAATTTATTAGCAAATTTATACATGTAGAAGTCACCAGGAGGCAAAATCGTACCAACGGCTTTGTTAATAACTTATGTACGATTTATATCATTGGCTTGGAGAAAGACGGTGACATGATCACCACCGTTCACATTGTTCCAAAATAAGCTCCGGTGAAATACTAGTCCAAAGGACTAAAATGTCAAGACCTCTGGTTACCCCTCCTCTATTAGGAAATGTATGAAGATAAAATAAAGTCGGAGTAATAACAATGTAGAGAGCAGTAATACGATTCACATTATTTCATCCGTACCAAGTTTCTGGATGAATCTCTTATTCGAAACATACATTTAAAGCCCTCAATGGAAAATGCGTGAAGTTTAAAAAAAAACTTAAACACTAAAATACATGAATAAAAAGTCTAAACTTTTTTTCATTCGCAACAGATACAGAACTGCCAAAAGCGACAAGCACTTCGGCGCTAAGCGGGGCGGGCATGTTGCGTCTGTTCAACAAAGTGGGAGAGACTGTTAATAAGATCACATACAGAATGGATGAATCCGACCCGGTGAGCTTTAAATCTATTTCGTAGTCTCTAAGACTCGGGCGTTACTTTGCTGAAATTAATTACAAAGTTGTTATTAAATAATTACATCGCATGCAATAAATATAAAAGGTATATGCTACCTGGTCCGAAGAGAAGAAGTGTACCTCACTCCCTCCCACAGATTCCACTGGATGCACCACCACTATACACACTCAAACCCGGTAACATATACCACCAACGAAAATACGACACGTGTTTGTCCTCAAAACTAGGTATTATCAAGGGTGTAGACTCCACGATGAGCGACCACCGAACATTGTGGTGTCCCATATTTTTTGCATGCGGAATGGTACGATGTAATTATTTAATAACAAATCTATTTTTACGCCTGTCTGTTCTGCACCTGGTATCCAATAACAAAAAACATATTGGTACAATATTGGTACAACATATATATGGGTATAGAAGCTTTTACGCATCAAGCAATTGTATATTTTTAATAAGAACGAGTAAAGCCGATTTAAAGCTCCGTTTAAAATATATAATACATAACAATGTTTTATTTTTTATGACCATACATATCTGAGTCACGATAGCTTAGTGGTTGGGAGGTCGGTATTTCAAGTCAAGAGACCCGAGTTCCATGCCCAGGTGGCAGGCTCGTACTAATGAGTTTTCAAAAATTTATGTACGAATTATATCGTTGCATGGACATAAATACGGCGACGGGCTCACCACCTGTCACGTTATCCCGAAAATATCTTCAATGGAAGGTTGGAGGGACGTAAATGTCTAAACCAGTCCTCTGTCTACCCCTGTATTGGGAATAGCATGAAGATATTTATTTATTTCATTTATGGACATACACAGTCATGTAATAATGGATATCGGGGTAAGAATCCATTCGTTTTCATATCGTGAGTGGGTTAAGAGACGGCAAAGGGTCTTTAAAATGCCATTGACTACCAATAGATGGCACGGTAACCATCACAAAAATGTCAGACCAAAATTTAACAGACCGCTGAAGAGAAGCAGCGTCTGTACTGTATTTGCCAAGCGTGGCACGCTTATGGCGTGGCCGTTTTCATGTTGTCGTTAGCCCGTAGGTCCCGAGTGCGATTTCCAGTTGGGACAATTTTTCAGGGTCTGGGTGTTTGTGGTAGCTTCGTTGTTTCCGATTCCATAACTCGCGTGCTTTAGCTACTCTTTTTGGGATCGGAGCAATGTTTGTGATGCTCCCCTATACTTTCGAAGACCCATATCAACAAATTGCTCGAAGAGGGGAGGGTCAAGAGTACTCAGATACCCAGATGTGAGTGTGTGTATCAGAGAGTAACGATGACGACACTTGGCGATCTGTTCTCTCTGGCCTTTTATTAATTTTATTTACGTATGTATGTAATGTGTTAAGTATCATCATCTATAACGTTGTCCCAAAATGGTCTTCGGTGAAAAGTGTGTCAAACGACCGAACCGTCTAGAGCTCTGTGTAGTCCAATATTGGGGATACGCGTGAAGATGTATTTAAGTGAGCGTTGTGTGTGTGTGGGTGTGTGCGTGGCGGTGCAGTGGTTCGGCGCTTAGTGTATATGCTATAGCGGTGTGTGTGTGTGTGTGTGCGGCAGTGGTTCGACGCTTAGTGTATATGCTATAGCGGTGTGTGTGTGTGTGTGTGCGGCAGTGGTTCGACGCTTAGTGTATATGCTATAGCGGTGTGTGTGTGTGTGTGTGCGGCAGTGGTTCGACGCTTAGTGTATATGCTATAGCGGTGTGTGTGTGTGTGTCGGTGTGCGACAGTGGTTCGAGGAGCGGTGCGCGCGCGTGGAGGCGCTGGAGTCGCAGCTGCGGCGGCTGTGCGGCGCGTGCGAGGCGCTGGCCGGCGAGCGGCGCGAGCTCGGCGCGCGCGCGCACGACGCCGCGCGCGCCGCCGCCGCGCTCTCCGCCGCCGACCCACACGCGCCGCTCTCGCGCGCTCTCTCGCACCTCTCCGATCTGCACGAGAAGGTCGCACGCCTCGCCCTCGCGCGGGCGCTTTTGTTTTTCTTTTTCTTTTTTTTTACTTTACTTTACGTTGCACGTACGTGGCCAGTATGCTGCGGGAGTGGGTCACCTCGGGCACTTTTTTTTTTTAATTATTTAGGAAGTGACTAAATTAGGTAATAATGTAAGAAGTGACTACAGCTAGTCTGCTGCACAAGATTTTTTTTAATTTAGTTTAGCTGTACCTACGTGGCCAGTCTGCTGCAGGAGTGGGTCACCTCGGGCTCTTTTTTGTTTTGTTTTTTTTTTTTTTTTAATTTAGTTACTTCGTACGGCCAGTCTGCTACACGAGTGGATCACCTCGGGCACATTTTTGTTGTTGTTTTTTTTTTAATTTAGTTACTTCGTACGGCCAGTCTGCTGCACGAGATTTTTTTTTTTTAATTTAGTTTAGCTGTACGTACGTGGCCAGTCTCGAGTGGGTCACCTCGGGCACTTATTTGTTTTTTTTTATTTAAATGACTCATCCGCCAGTATTCCGACTGTAATCTTTGTGCCACGATAATAACAAAGGCTAAAACAAGGCACGATAGTGGTTGGGTGATCGGAATTCGAGTAAAGAGACCCGACTTCGATCCCCAGATGGCACGCTCGTACCAATTATTTTTTTCAGAAACTCATGTACGATTTGCATCGTTGGCGTTGTCCAAAAAATATCTTTGGTAAAAGGTGAGTCGAAAATACTTAATTGACCGCTGCTTATCCCTGTATTGGGAATGGCGTGCCTTATTTCTTATGTATTTTGTAAGTAAAGCTAACTACTGAGTCGTACTGTAGTAAAGCTACAGTTTGACTTAGTAGCTATGTAACAGTAGTTCCGTCCAAGTGACTCACAAATTTATCAAAACCAATCCCGCCTTTCAGTAACTATTCCAAACTATAATCGACATAGGTTATACGTGTCAAAGTCCATACAGATCCGTTCAGCTGTTTGTGTGGAAAAATAATACATAGTTTTATGTAATGTGACTAAAACCATAAAAGTGACCCATAAATGATAAAAAATCCATCAAAATCAGAAGCATTATGAGCAATTAGAAGCATTCATTAGGAGCAATTTAATTACGAGCCTTTACGAACTTTGCAACTAAATATTCTATTCATATAGAGAACCAACTTATAATATCCCTATAATAATTACTATCAGGACTTCACTTATCAAAATATATAAACTGATTAAGATGCATGGAATCGTTAAGGTTTGAGATGGAATGTAAGTCACTTGTGCGCTACGAAATTTTAAGTAAGCAACCTGAACACTCAGCTGATTTAACCACAACCCATCAACTTCTTTTATTTTTTTTTATTAAATTAAAAATTAAAAAAAAAATTAATTTTGATTATTTTACTTTTCATAGATTGAACATTTAAGAATTGAACAATCGAACACAGATTTCTATGTCCTGACTGAGCACATCAAAGATTACCTCGGTCTGATTGGCGCTATTAAGGATGTATTCCATGAGAGAGTTAAGGTATGTCAAACAAATGTTGTTCATTATGTACTGTTATGTATGTTTTTTTTTTATATAGAAAAGGGAGGCAAACGAGCAGATGGCTCACGTGATGGTAAGTGATTACCGTCGCCCATGAACACCCGTAATACCGGAGGCATAGCAGATGCGTTGCCGTCCCTAGACTGCTTCCCCCCCCAGAATTGGGGAGGGGGGTTTAAATTGTATGAGTCGCATCTGTGCATTAAAGATACCTCAGAAAAAATGAATGGAGTAAGTGGAACGTTCGGACGTATCTGAGCCGAAAATTATGTTTAGAACTATTTTGTCTTTAAATCTATTCGAGCATCACGCATCAACTACTGACGGAGGAGGAGAAATCATCCAACACTGAAATATTGAAAGAGTCTACGAAGAATAAGACAAAATTTTGGTTTTTATTTTTTTATGATATAGCATACAAAAATACTTACAACTCTAAATTTTCAGCCTCGTTACGATCAACCCTAATTTATTTCTATGGAAAAACAACGTTTGCGGGGTCAGCTACTTTTTTTTTAGATATATTTATGTATTTACTTCATAAATTTAGCCTACTTCCTTATTCCAAATCAGAAAATCATTGAATTTTCAACAGGTATTTCAAAATTGGCAACACGCTCAGATGCAACTGACGAAACGCAGAGAAAACAAAGCCAAAGCGGAACTGGCTAATAGACCAGAGAAGATTGAACAAGCTTCAAATGAAATTATTGAGGTAAAAGGAAATCTCACTCACTAATCACTTAGTTTTTATTCTTACATCTTTTCTATGTTTTAATTGTAATAAAATAAATAATGACGACCTCCGTGACCGAGTGGAGTATACACTGGTTCGATTCCCTGTCGGGTGAATGTAGAAAACACTTTTTTTTTAACATTTTCTCGGGTCTACGTGTTTGTGGTACCTTCTATTTCCGATTCCATAATACAAGTGCTTCAGATGCTAACTTTGGGATCAGAGCATTGTATGTGATGTTGTCTCTATGTATTTATTATTCTATATTTATTTAAATTTAACTTTCCCAGTGGGAATCCAAAGTGCAAAGGGGACAACAAGAGTTCGATACCATTTCTCGCGTCATCAAGAAAGAATTGGAGAGATGGGAGGAGATAAGAGTGGGCGAGCTGCGCGCCACCGTACTTCGTTATTTGGAGGAACACATGAAGCATCAGGCTCAGGTGAGATACATCATACTTCATTAATATTTTATTTTACAATACAGAAGGCCCAAAAGGACTCAATTGTCTAGACCTCTGTCCACACCTGTATTGGGAATGGAGTGAAGATATGATATTTTTTCTCATATAACCTAAATAATAATGAAGTCGATGAAAGTGAAAAGTACTTTTTTCTCAGTCTCTTTGCCATATCTTACTCATTACGCCTCTGGGAATCGTTCTGGGTTTCATCAAATAAATTTTCATTTCTTTAATCTACCACCGTTTCGTAATAAGGTCCTTTCTGATAAGCAAGGAGAAAAGAGACTCCGTACGTCTTTTTTAAATAAAGAACTATATTGAACAATAAATTAGAAATAGCATGAGAGCGATGAAACTTCTATATTTCCTACAATATACGTTAAATCAATTATTTAAATATGAAAAATGGGCCGGGAATCGAACACTGCCGTACGCCCATTTATGTTGTCGACTCAGAAGAACTTGTACTTTTCGTTGTAATAATAAATATACATTGTATTTTTCATTGCATTTCGTCCTTTGTTAAATTATGCCAATAAATTTAATAAAATTTTTAATATATTTTAATGTTGCTATGTATAAACATAGCAAATGTTTCACTATTTGTCTTGATATTGGCCAATGAAGTGTCGAAATGCTATTATAATGGTCTAAGACTAAAATGAACTTGTTTTATAATGATGATCCACTTCCGTGGATGAGTGACTGACACACCGGTTTTCATTGCCTCCTCATTTCTGATGTCCCGGGTTCGATTATTGGAAGGGTCAATATAGAAAATCACTTTTTGTCCATTATATCGAGTTTGGCTGTTTATGGTATCTTATAATACACTGTAGTAGTACGTATATATATACGTAGTACAATACATTGTAGAATCGTAAACAAACGAAGATATGTTAAGATGCTTTAGCTACTTTGGGAGGAGATCAATGTATATATGTTGTCCCTGTCTATGTATGTATTTATATATATATATATATATATATATATATATATATATATATATATATATATATATATATATATATATATATATATATATATATATATACATATAACTAAGCATATCGAAGTAATGATATTTCTATATATATAATATATTTGTCAACAGTCGATCCGTTATTGGGACGCGTTTCTACCAGAGGCGCGCGCCATCAAATGAGTCGAAAGTGACGGCGATCGTGCCACACTGCCCCTGGCCCGCGCCAAACTCGACCTTAGCACCGTTACGTAAAGTTTCTTTTTGCTAGATACAAGCAGCGGCTGATTGGAAATGTTACATGAAGTGTTTCCATCTAATTTAATACTATTAAATATAAGTTGCATGTATGTAAGATCTCTGAAGTAATTACATTTGGTACTTTATAAAAGATCATATATTGACATTAAAGTATATGAATGTGCGTCTAAGTTTACAAAAATCTATTACTTCTCAATATAAATTAAAACTGTAGTTTTATTATTAAACAGAAACACTTACTTTTGATTAACTAAGTAACGGCAAACTAATCAAGTATTTGATAATTTCCAATAAAAAAATATTCAAGATGTGACATTTACAATCGGTCATTTTTCAAATGTTTAACTGTGTAAGTGTAAGTATGTTTACATTTTAGTCACCGCAATAAGTGAATCCGTCAAACTGGCTACAATTTCGCTATTGTTTAATCCTAATTCCGTGAAACCCAAAAATAAACATTTCACCAAATGTCCACAAGCTTTTCACACCTAGCAACATTTCATCACAATGATGTTATTTTGTAAATAAAATAGAACAATTTAATTACCTAACAGTTGTCTGAATGGGTACGATCAATATATTGGGAGTATTTGTAAGTTTTATAAGCTGTGTATTGGAGATCGAAGAGAATATCCCGAGAGTCCTTCATTATTTAAAATTTTCTAGACAGGGTTTATTTCGATGTGTGCGTTGATTAATGTGTGTAATACAAATATAATGGTGTAACGTCAAAATGGGTGGCGGGAATGGCGAGCCTTGCGATTTCAATGCGTGTTTATATTTTTACGTATCATAAATATGTAGCAAACATTCCATACACATGCGAAGATATTACACATGCATGGAATGTGTGTTCGTATGACATAAACCTTATGCACACATTTTGCTATACACGTTACACAAAAGCATTTACGTATTTTTGGTTAAAACAAGAACAATCCGGGTTTTTTTTTTTTAAATTAAACGTAATCAGGGAAGAAAGCTTTTAGCCGTAGGAAACTATGTTTCAATCGTCCAACATGCATTGGATAAAACCAGGTTTACAAAAGATTAACAATATTATTTTATTAACAATTAAAATATTACTAAGTTAAGTGCAGCTATAGTTTGACTTTGAAGTGGTCTCAGTCTGTGTAATGACCTTAATGGTCGAGTGGCGAACAACCAGGTTTTGTTAGTGTCTACAGCCTTGTGGTCTCGGTTTCCGTTCTCGGGACAGGACAATATGAAACATATAAAACCAGTTTTTGTATGTCGTATTTTGTATTTTTTTTCTCGTATTGTACCTTGTTTTTTCTACCTATGTTTACTACATAGTCTAGAGAGACAACACTAAATTTATAGTTAATAATCACAAGTAGTTTTCTTCGTTTTAAAAGAATGCCTGTGAACGAAATCGAAAAAATAACAAAATATAGCATAGAATCTATGATGATAGACATGTCATTTGTAACACATATTTGGCGCCCTCTAGGCAGAACTTCTTACCCTTGATTTGTGTAATGTGTAGTGAGATACAAATCCCGCTTTAATTATATTTTTTGTCCCGTTGGGCACATTTTTCAAATATGGGAAATGAGTGAAATCGCACTTTGCGTCGCATCTGTCTTCTACTTAGTATTGGCCAAAAAAATATATATTTTCCAGTGTTATTTTAAATACATTTATATTTTTAAGAAATATGATTTTAAAGAGTTGCATTGCATGAAATTGCAAAAGCTTCTGATTTTTTTTTAAATAGCTATTCACTGTTTATATTTTGCTTTGCTTACGTTTAATGTTAAAATTATAGGTTAAAAAAGTTTGTTACATTCTTTATTATTAGTTGTTTTTAAAATAGAATATTTCATATTATATGTAAGAAATATATTCCAGAATATATGTGGTAATGTTTAATATTAAATTGCAGTCAGAGTGTTGTTAAAATAAAGTATACATTATTAAATTTTAATGTATAGTAATTTCTCAATTTGATTTGTTCTGTCGAAGGAATTTAAGGTCTAACCAAACTGACTGAGAATAGTAATAGTAGATGATGTCGGCTTTTCATTTAAAAATGTGTACCTTTGTAATATTATACTTTTTAAATTGTTCCTAAGTTAATGTAATAAATTATTTTAATTAAACGATATTAAAATTCTGAAACACAAACAATGATATTTGTTGCGACTGTGTACAATGCCACTGCTTCTTGGAGTAAGAAAATTTGAGTTATTGTCGTATGTATTATGTATTTGGTATTAAAAAATAAAATAGATCTCAATGTTTTTAAGACTAACCTCAAATAACATTAATGGTATGAGATTACTTTTTTCGTAGATCTACTGTAACGTAATTTAAATAATTCCCGAGTTAATTAGTTTTTTGCGTATTTATTCATTATCTTCATCTTTCATTTCGACACTTAAAACTGAAACAAGTTATTTTTATCTTCAAATCAAGATGTTTACTGTTCAATTAAAGACATCACTACACTTTTTGCCAAAGATTAAATAAATTCCTAAAGGGGTATTATAAAAAACATGAAATTAATATTATATGTTTCGATCTAACAATTAACAAAGACAAAGTACTATTTATGACTATACTTGCGTTCGATATAATTAAATATAATTTCTTCGTCTTTTCTACAATGAAAATTAGCACATAATAAAATCAGGTTTTTATATAATTAAAAAATAACCTAAAATTTATCAGTCATATATTGGCAATAATATACAAATATTGTCTCAGTTTAGATTGCTGACCGCAACATTGTATCAACCAGCTCTCTGACTGTAACAACATATTTTATGTTAGATAAATGTATAATGTATATTAGTTAGTACCATTTGAAAATCTCGATTCTAATGTATTCATTATTTTTATATTGCTAAATATATTTAGCAGTAATTTGGTGTAATGAAAGAGATGATTATAAATGAAGTTGGTTTCGAATTCTAGAAAATGTACTTTATTCCAATTACAATGATTACTTGAATTGTGTTTTTATTTAAAATCAACATCAATTTGCCTATGGCTACGTATTTATTGTTAATGTTAATAATTGCTTGACAAGAATGGCAATGACGGTTAGCGGAAGTGAGGGTACTGACTACTGGTATTAAGTTCACCAATGCTTGTAAAAATATCTTCACACCATTCCCCATACAGGGGTAGACAGAGGTCTCGACAATTAAGTCTTCTCGACCCACCTTCCAACGAAGTCAACGTGAGAGGAGTTGAGCCCTTCGCTGTCTTTTTTGTCCATGCCAACGATATAAATCGTTCATTAGTTTTGAACCAATGCTGCTATTTATTAAAATGTCAGTTTATCAATACGGGACCACGGTTTTGCAGGATACAGGCGTATAGTAGTGGCATATTGTACTTTTGCGTTATGTCTGATGAGTGAGGTAAACGAAACCCCACACCCATATACTCGTCATATACGAGTGTTCATTTGCGTCGGATAAGTCACGATAGCCGAGTGGTTGGGTGACAGGAATTCGAGACAGGGGTCCCAAGAAGGTGGGATCGTACCAATGATTTTTTCAAAACGATTTATATAGTTACATGTACGATTTTTATAGTTTGCTTTCGATGTAATCTCGTTCTCCAGAATAAACTCTGGTTAAATGTACTGGTCCCCGGTATTAGAAAAGTCACACCTCTGGCAGAGTAGGAATTATGAGTGAAATGGCTTCACATTAAACATTTCTTGAAAGAGCAGTAAATTATCCTCCATGTTGTTACTACATATCATCGAAATATATCTTCATTTATTTTTCAAAACTATGGTGGAAAAGCCAGGGGTTTTCTTTCATTAGTATTTCAATTCAACTCTACGCCTAAAAATGAAATCTAGGCCGCGTTTACGTTGACAGCGGAACGATGTGGGTGTGACGACTTCAACGGTCATAATACAATACGAAATATACAATGGTGAATTAAAGAATAGAAGTAAGAATTGAAGAGCAGAAAAAAGAAATAAAAGCGAAAAATCGTACAACGAATTCACCTCATACAAGGAATCAATTAACCCATGGACGACTCGGGCGATGGTGGGATTCTTTTTAAGAGACTTAAGAATTGGTAAAAATAAAAGGCGATACGACTCTCACCAAATCAATTTCTACGAAAAATATGTCCAATAAAACATTGAGCATCAAACAAAACTGAGGAAAATACACATTCCCGATATAGGGGCAGACAGAGGTCTAGTTTAGACAATTAAGTCCCTTCGACCCACCTTCCACCGAAGATATTTTCCGGACAACGCAATAGATGGTGAGCCCGTCGCCGTCTTTATGTCTAAGCCAACGATATAATTCGTAAATAAGTTTTTTTTTAAAACCCATTGGTACGAACCTGCCGCCTGGGGATCGCACTCGGGTCTCTCGACTTGAGAGAGTCGAGAGACTGACTTGGCTATCGTGAATTTTTAGGAAATAAATATTAGAATACATAATTTTGCAAATATACTAAAATAGTGACCGACATGTAGGATTTTTATTCACATTTAATGTACACAAAACAAAAGCCTTTTTAACTGTTCACCTTTTCTTAGCCACTCAACATTGTATTGATGAAGATTTGTGTTCAAAAAAGTCTAGAAAGCTATGAAGACGGTGAGTTCTCTGTGATTTGAAATAATTACATTACAGATATTAAGCAAGTTAGCGTTCACTCTTATGTCTATACTGGCTCAGAATGTGTAAAAAATATGTCGAGCCACTTGCTAACATCTGAATGAAATATATAAACAAGTGAAATATTATGACGTATTTATTTAACATCAATAAAAATACATTTTTATTGTATCATGGTCGATTGATAATATGGTCCTAGATTTGTGCAGGCCCTAACAACACCTCAGCTAAATTAGTTGTTTTCTGTTTGTCAAACAAGACTGGGGACAGTTTTATGCTATTTATACAAAACAAGTATACTTAATTGAGTTGCTAATTATTGTATTTGGAACTTACAATGACGCATTTTAGCTTAAGGATTAAAACTAAATCAGAATATAAGTACGTGGACAAATCAAATCTTAGTGATAAGACCCGCTATCTGCTATAGACGATAACAATATATTGATTACCTATATAAGAGAAAACACTATCAATCGTGATTTGTAGAATAATTATTAATCTGTCAGGTAAGTTACTTAAGTGTTTAAATAAAATTTATAACCTAATTAATCTGTTATTAAATTTCCATTTGATACTGAAATTACGCTTTTTAATTAAACTATTGTTGGTGGTATTTTAAGGTAGGATTACACATTGCATATAGGTAGACTCTTTGTAATGAGTATGATGATATTTTTATAAGGTATTTTATTTCAGATAAAATGAAGGCCTTAATAGCAATTGCGTTACTGTCTGTGGCATCGGCTTTGCCAAGACCCGAGACCTACCAACCAATTGAACTGCCCAGACCTCAGATTCCTGGAATTATTGACTATAGACCATTGATAGTGCCCAATGAAGTTATTGAGGCTGCCAAGGCCGCTGACAATACTGCTGAAGTAAGTCAAGACGACTCTGGCATCGCTGTTAACTTTGTCGACGATGCAGTAAATTCTGAAGATGCAGGCGTTTCCGTTCGTTTCGTAGACTTTCCAGTTAATGAAGAAGAAACGGGAGATGATGCTGCTGCAGTACGTTTTGTTGACAACAACGAGGAAAACACAGCTGACGATACCGGTGTTGCCGTAAACTTCGTAGATTCTCCAGTTGACGTTAAGAAATCCGATAGCGGCGTTTCCGTTCGCTTCGTAGACAACAACGAAGAAAACAATTTTGGCGATTCTCCAGCTGACGAGGAAGTGTCTGCTGACGATTCTGGTGTCGCTGTTAACTTTGTAAATTCTGCTGCTAATGAAGATGATGTCGTTCGTGTGGCTGATATTCCAATAAACGAGATTGCTGAAGAAGGTACTGTAGTGAACTTTGTAGATTCAGCAATAAACGAGATTGCAGAAGAAGGCAGTGTAGTAAACTTTGTAGATTCACCAATAAACGAGGAACTACCCGAAGATTCAGGCAGCATCGTAAACTTTGTGGACGCTCCCGTTGAACCCGAAACAGTGGAAATAGTTCACATACATGGCGTATTTGAGCCGATCAGCGCCTCGGAATTAGAAACAATCAGAATCATCGAGATCCCAATTAACTCAGATGATGTTATGCGTTACCCGCCCAAGATTTACGATAACGCAATGCTTCGATAATTACAACGCAATAATAATTTCTATAAAATAAAACAAATCATTTGATAAAATGTAACAATTTGTTGTACTTTGGAATAAACATTTTGTAAAATATTTTAAAGTTGTTTTCATGTTACAATTTTTAAAAATATATTTTCCAATTACATTAAGTTCCAAAAACAATTCACTGCAATAGAATTTACATCTGTCTTAGGTTAAATCGAAACTTAATAAATTGTAAACCTTAACTTTCCTTATGAATAAATCCTCACCTTCCTGAATGAAAGTATATGAAGTCCCGTTTTTAGTTTATTTAATTATAATGAGATTGTTGGATTATTTTATAATGTAATTGATATTTATAATGTACATACACCAGGTTCAAAAGCAATAACTTAAAGATCTAAAAATTAATGTAGAATTTGATGTAGAATTAATCGTATTAAATTAAACATAAAAAATGTTTAAAATTTCAACTGACATGGGTGGGATTTATCAGTTGAAATTTCAAACATTTTGTCTGTTTAATTTAATAAAAAGTTCAGCATAACTTACATGCTTCAAAATCAATAAAAAATAAAAAAAAATTGCTGAATTAATCTTTATTACTCAGGTCATTGACAATAATACCATATTATATTTGTTATTTTATTAACAAAAGATATCTACGTGTACTCGACAAATTATCTACATTACAAATCTATATTTAAGGATAATCTGTTAACAGTAATTATAATTATCTAAAGTTATTTCAGTACATAATCTTCGGGATATTCCATGACCTTTGGATATTTGTGAACCTCCTCTTCTGGTATATGGTCAAGTCTAGTCGGTACTAGGCGAAGTTGACGAATTTGGTTTGTGATGTTAACCTTAACTTCCGTAGGAACAGTTTCACCAGGATAAATGAATAATCGCTCCATTGTATGACGCCTTTGAAGATTACCTTTCAAAGCTCTATACACAGCTTTTTTGATAATCTGAAAAAATATATTTCTCCAATAAGTCTAGTTTATTTGTAGCGTCTTTCTTTCGTCGTCTCTGTTTATTTGTAAGTCTTGTTTATTTGTATACAACAATACAACATTTTAACTGAATATAAGAACATAGCTACAAAGTAATGATTTTTGAATGAAACATTTCAGAGCTTCATGTGGCAATAAGATGGTGTATTTCTTTCTAAAACATTTCTATGGTAGATTAGACAATTTTGAAATCACATAAAATTCTCACTTCTTCTATTCTCACAAAAAATATAATGGTTTTTCAGTAATTTTGTGTCTGCACCATTTTTAAAATTTAAATTCACAGTACTGACATAAACAATCAACTTTTAATTTAATGTAGGTATTTGGAACATATATTAATATTTAACATGGTATAGGTCAGGATAGCCGAGTGGTTGGGTGGTCGGAATTTGAGTCAAGAGCCCTAAATTTGATCCCCAGGTGGCAGGATTGTATCAATAAGTTTTTTAAAAAACTTTGTATAAATTATATTGTTGGCTTGGATATTAAGATGGCAACGGGCATAACACCTGTTGCATAGTCACAAAAATATCTTCGGTGAAAGGAGAGTTAAAACAGCTTAATTGTTTAGACCTCTGTCTTCTACTCTATTGGGAATGACATGAAGATATAACATGGTACCCTAATTATTTTACTATAATAAAAGTAGCTTAAATTACTCCTTATAACATCAGCTATCTGCCAGTGACTGGAACAACCAGACAGATAGAGAAAAAGAATTATTTCTTTATGTCAGGTCAGTATCATATATAATTTCATATGCATATAGTGGAAAGCTGTATATTTTCAATCACAGGCAGACGCTTCAATTCTAGTTACAAATTAAAATATAAAAATATCTCGAAAATATCCTCAGTGGAAGGTGGTTCAAGGGACTAGACCTCTGTCAAAAGACAGAGGTCTAGTCTAGACATTTAAGTCCCTTCGACCCACCTTCCACCAAAGATATTTTCGGGACAATGTGACAGGTGGTGAGCCAGTCGCCGTCTTTATGTCCAAGCCAATGATATAATTTATAAATCGGTTTTTAGAAAAACCCATTGGTACGGCCACTTGAGGATCAAACTCGGGTCTCTTGACTCGAAATTCCTACCACCCAACTACTCGGCTATTGTGACTTTCAATATCCTATATCGGCCGGGCCGGCTCGACCAGGGAAGTACCACAACCTCACAGAATACCGGCGTGAAGTAGAAGTCTAACAAACTTGTGCATTTTGTCTGCTGAATGCAGGTAACTGGTGGCCCACACACCCCCCTCCCCAATTCTGGGGGAGGGGGGCACTCTAAGGGAGGCAACGCATCTGCTATGCCTCTGGTATTGCGGGTGTTCATGGGCCACGGTGATCACTTACCATAATGTGAGCCACCTGCTTGTTTTGCCTCCTTTTTCTATAAACAGAAAAACTTCCATGAGGAATTAGTTAGTAATCACTTGGTATAAATTAAAGAACGTAAAAACTATACAAAACAAACATAAATGTGTTACCATGGTTGGATCTTTATTGTGCAGTTCCCACGCCAATGTCCATGTAGCACCACCCGGATAACCTGTATGATGAAAGTATGCTCGTTTTCTCCAGTCGTCACCCCGTAATGCTATCTCTCTGCTATTAATGCACACAACAACGTCGCCACAATCATTCATAGGATGATAAATAGGTTTGTGTAAGCCTGTCAGATATTTTTTTATAAGATCAGCCGATTCATAAGGGTCTTGCCATTTGCAATCGAAAATGTGCCAAGTTCGAGCGAAAGTGGCCCATTGCTAAAATAATAATGTTTATTACTTTATTATAACTATAGAAAAAAAAACAAAAAAAAACGAAATTCTAAAGAAAATACCTGCGCTCTTTTTATAGCTGACATGTTGATATTTCACTTGACTTAACGGCTGACCCAATTTTGTTTGGCTATTAATTTACTAAAATACACTGAAAGCTAAAAAGTTAAACCCCGTTTATAAACGTTAATTTATAAAATTTATTTTGAGGTTATTTGTACCTGTGTTATGACTTTCGTTGTTTTTTGTCTAAGATAATGTTATTGGCAACAGTTTTAAGGTTTTGCCAGTGTCCAAGTCATTGACAGAATATATAAAAACTACGATAGTCTGTATAATGCTTATAGTTTCAGTTTATAAACGTGTATAAACTGAAATTATTAGTATTAAATAAGTTTTGTAACACGCAATTAAAAAAGGGGAAATGACTGCATCTCCCTAATACAAGTTACTCAGTAACCTAAGAGACCAGTAATGTACCCATATATAACAATAATGGTCTGTTGAGTATATGCCACCACTTTGTAAATATCTCCTTTAATAATAAAATAAGATTTATTTCATCTTTATTGTGATTTCTAATAAAAGGTCACGAAAACTGTAAAAGAAATAAACTTATAATTTAGATGTATTTATGGTTACATAAAATATGAGACGAACAGAAATACTAAATATTCCACTGTGAACAATGCCAAAGAGTATATAAAATCTACATTAAGCTTTAAATTTTTATTGCCCAATTTGGTTACAATAATTATTGTTTTATGAACAATTTAGTGGTTTCATTCCCTGCAAAACCACGACTTATGGGATTGACAATATTTTTGTGGAAAGCTAGTATTACGAGTCTTTTACAGCTTTTTTTTTACTAGAACGTCCGGAATCAGCTTTTACATTTCCCTTTACGCTGCAATGACGTGGTTTTTATGCAAAATTTAATGAATATCCCTTTTCGCAAATCGCTTTTTTCAAAATTCGTTTATCTAATTCACCCACTATGTTTCCATACTTATAACGCTGATGTTTTCTTTAACGCCTAGTACGATATGGTTAATTAAAGCAATTAAAATTTCTATAAAAATTATTTACAGGTGGCATCGAATGATTAAAACCAGGTAACCAATCGACTATTGTTTAAAGCTGCCTACCTCATCACCTACCACCTGATCTAGTGACAGTTATTTTATTTTATTCTTGAAGGAAAGCTTACAGCTAATACAGAAAATATAAATTAAATTACAATAAAGCAAAAAGGCCATTTAAAAGCTTTCACAGTTACTTAAAAAGAGTGAACAAATACTTGATATTCATAAACAGTAAAATGAATAGATGTAACAAAACTAAGGAAGCCTAAAGAAAACACAAAGAAAGTACTATATAGAAAGAACTATTTAAAAAAATTATTACACATAATTCGCTTAAGGTTGTTAGGGCTAGTATTAAACAGATCAATTTCACCGTGATGTGAAATGTCATTGAAGCATTTGCTAGCTCTGATTAAGAAAGCGTTTTGTCTATATGCGCACCTAACTAGCGGTATATGCAACAGCTTTGGTTCCCTGACAAATGTTTTAGGTATACGTAACGTAATTTTGCTTAATAATTCGGAGCAATTAACTGAGCTATTCGCTAGGTTAAGTAACAACGCAACGTCAGCTCCTCTCGTATAGCGGAAGAATATGGAACTTTTTGCATCGTTGGAGGTAGCTGACCGAATATACATTACTTCGATACTGCAGATAACGCAAAAATCGTTTTTGAACCTGTTCAAGGCGATTAATATAAATTTTATAATTTGGGTTCCAAATTTGAGAAGCATATTCAAGTTGACTACGGACAAAAGCACAGTAAAGAATTTTTAATGTTTTAATGTTTTTAAATTCTGAGGCTACACGTAATATAAAACCGAGACTTTTGGTGGCATTACCTATTATATTGTTGATGTGAACGTCGAACATTAGCTTAGAATCAAATATTACACCCAGGTCCTTTACTGTGTTTACTTTAGTTATAGTATTAGATTTAATCGTATAGTCGTACTGAATTAAGTTAGGCTTACGGGAAAAAGAACAGTTTGATCCGTGCATCCTCTTCCAGGTCTAAATCCACATTGTGCCTCCCATAGAAATCTTTCCGATTTATCTTGCATCCTACGTGTCAAAAACTTCGAGTAAACTTTACTTGCTAAACTGGTCAAGCTGATCGCCCGATAGCACCCGCAGTCATAATGTGAACCTTTACCTTTATATAAAGGCACAATGACCGCGGATCGCCAATCATCCGGAACAGCCCCCGTTCGCCAGCACAAATTGCACAGCAGATGAAAGCTGTCCCAGACGCGTGGCCCACCATACTTGACCATTTCAGCAGTAACTCTGTCTAGTCCCGCAGCCTTACCACATTTCAAACTTCTTATCGCACATTCAATCTCTTTCATACTGATGACCTCAGTGTCATCGAGGTCCGAGTCTGGTGTACCAATCACGGCGTCACCCCCGGATCCCTCACTAAGATCATCACACGCATACATCTCTCTATAAAATTCGCTCCATCGCTGCATGACGTCCGATTTTTCTGAGAGGACGTCATTGGTTCCCGAAAGCACTTTATTCATTCTTAAGGCTGTCGCACCACTCCGGGTCCTTCCAACCTCTTTCCAGAAGAGTTTGGAGTTCTCCTTGAAGTTGTGCGACAACCTTTCGTCCGCTTCTATTCTACTCCTTTCACGCACTTCCTCAATCAATGCTTTCGTGTGAACTTTCTGGAGCTTATATCTTTCTTTCCTCTTCTCTCTCATATCCTTATCATTACTAGAGGCCAAGTAGTCTAACCATGCTTTCTACTTTTTATTTACAGCTTCTTTCACTTCGTCATTCCACCATGCATCACCCTTTTTACTACTACCTCTTTTCACAGTTCCACACACGTCTTCCGCTGCACTAACCATTCCATCTCTAAGGCTCTGCCATATTTCTTCCACACATTCTTTCCTGACACCAATGCTGTCCAGCTTTTCGGCTACCTTTGCTTGATATTTATTCCTAGTGTCCGCTTCCTGAAGCTTCCAGCTTCGGATGCTACCGACCGACTGTGGTTCTGGTATCGTTGTCCGGTGGCGCCAACCCGCGAACAGACCCCTAAATCTAGTAATCACTAGATAGTGATCCGTTCCCAGGTCAGCACCTCGAATCACTCGCGTATCCATCACCTGTTTTCGCAGTCGGTCATCCACCAGGAATAAATCGATCATACTTCTCTCATTCTCTCTTGTTCTAGTATACATATGGATTTTCTTGTGACTAAACATAGTGTTTGTCACAAGAAGACCCTTTTCCTTGCATACAGCCAGTATAAGCTTGCCAGCATCGTTAACCCTTTTATCGCCAAACATTCCAAGCACCGACTCGTACCCTGGCCGAGCGGTACCAACCCATCCATTCAAATCACCACATACAACAATTCTTTCGTTTCCTCTAACCAAGTCTAGAACTTCTCTTACATTCTTCCAAAACTCCTCCAGCTCAGCTCTGGACGACGAAGCCACCGGCGCATAAACAGCCAAAAAGAATAACTTCGTCAGTCCCAATTTAAAACGAACCCAGAGAAGTCTCGAGTTCACAACTTTATATTCAGTCATAACATCGACCAACCGAGACGACAGCAGCACCCCCACTCCCTGGCAGGCGCTCTCGCTCTCCGGGACTCCGGACCATAGAGCTAACGCTCCGCCAGGGAGCTCTTCAGTACCGCTGCCCTTCCGCTTGGTCTCTGACAAACACACGACATCTAATTCTCTTTCTTTCATTATTTCAATCAACTCATTCTTCTTATCTCTCATGCCTCCTCTAACATTCCACGTGCCAACTCTGCACTCCGTCCTTCACCTTCCGCCGTGTCGGGCTGTGCGTGACGGGTGGCGGTCCCCATCGCCGCTTTGCGCGCTGCATTTCACACCAACGGGGACGAACTGGTGTGCGTCGCCTTGGGGGAACGCCCTAACCCTCGTTGGCATGGGTGCGCAGCTGTGTAGAATTGCCGCCCTGAAAGGGGCTGGCAGGGGTCGCGACGAGCACGCTTCTACAATGACCCCCAATGATGTCTAGTCTAGGCAATTAAGTCCCTTAGACCCACCTTCCACCGAAGATATTTTCGGGACAACGTGACATGTGGTGAGCCCGTCGCCACCTTTATGTCCAAGCCAACGATATATAATTCGTACATAAGTTTTTGAAAAACCCATTAGTATGAGCCTGCTACATAGGGATCGAACTCAGGTCACTTGACTCGAAATTCCGACCACTCAACCACTCGGCTATCGTGACTTCTATTCATAATATTTTCATATTCGTGTATACATTATAGTTTCATATTTTTTAAACCCAAAAAAAAATATACGTGGTGGAGACAAGCGGCAGCATATGTTGCATGACTGAATGGCTAGACCGGGGCAAGACTCTTCAGAATGTAGAGGTATCTTGTGCTTCTGCGTTTCATCTGTTGTGCGTGAGTAACCGAAACCACTAATAGAAAGAAAGATAAGAAGTGCAGGCACAGCTGCTACTCTTTTCGTTTCCTGTTCTTGTTACGACTGTACTCACCAACAGGCGCATCACTTGATATGACAAATGTCACCTTCTAAACTATTGTTGCACTATTTTTTAGTTTCAGAAATAGTAATAAAAAACCTTCACGCCATTTCCAATACAGGGGTAGACAGAGATCTCGGCCATTAAGTATTTTCGACCCACTTTCCACCGAAGACATTTTTTGGGACAACGTGACAGTTGGTGAGTGAGAAATGTCTTAGCCAACGATATAATTTGTACTGTGTATTATGTACTGTGTATTGTATTATTCAATCCTATGACTCCAAGCTATTTGAAAGAGCACTTTAAGTTTCTTGGCCATAATAGACCAGACAGAGTCCTACGTTCAGCTGGAGAACTTATTCTCGCACCACAAATATACAAAACTAAATATTATAAGAACTCCTTTGTGGTCAAGGCCATTTGCCAGTGGAATGAACTTCCTCAGGAAATTCGTCATGCGAATACACTTAAGAAGTTTAAGAATGATGTTAAAAATCATTATCTGAATCTCTGTAATAATTGATTACCATTGTCAATATTCTTATTTGTTTTGGTAGTTTATTATTATAATACATATACATTATATACCTAGTCAGGTCATAAATTCTGTCACATGTTTAATATAAAATAATTGAAACAAGTTAATTCATTATGTAACCATTTATATGTTATAACCAAAATGAACTTAACAGAAAATAGATTCTTATGACACTAAAGTTTATTCAAAATGACCTCCGTGATTTTGAATACAGGCCTTCAATCTGCGCGGCCAGTCGTCTATCGCAGCACGAGCGAGGTCCATGTCAATATCGGCGGCTGCCTTAATCAAGGATGTCTTGAGTGACTCCAAATTGGGATGAGGCTACAAGCACGCCTTTTCCTCCAAGTGTTGCCATATCTTGTAATCTAACGGATTCAAATCTCGACAGGAGGAGCGCTAATCTTCGTGCCGGATGAAGTTGATCTCACGCGCCGCCAGCCAGTCTTGTGTGCTCTTCGCTCTATGAGCTGGCGCCGAATCTTGTTGGAATAACCAGTGTCAGTTATTGAACATGAGTATGAGAAACAGGTTCCACAAGGTTCGTCAGGACTGTATGTTGATACACAACTGCATTCCTTTTTACACCTTTCTCATAAAAATGTACCTCTGTTAAGCCCCAATAAGAAACTACCAACCATACTATGAGCGAGGATGGAAAATGACCTCGTTGGACACGCGGAATACGGTTGTTCGCTTCTTACTAGAGTGTGCGTACACCTTATCATTTTGTTTGTTGTAGCTCTCTTCTACGGTAAAAATGTTTTCATCCGAAAAAAGAACTTCCCGATATTTTTTTCCCGCGTACCGCTTCAACAAAGCGCGGCAAAAAATCTCTTCAGTCTCAGGTCCATTAGACGAGCATTCAAGCGATGTCCTGTTTTTCTTCGATATGCTCGAAGCCCTAAGTCTTCATTTAACACCCTTTTCACTGTGGTTCTGCTTAACCCCATCTGAAGGGCCAACAGTTTCTGCTTACGTTTGGGATTTCTTTGAATTCGCGCCTTCATAGCTTTTATCACTGCTGGAGTCCTAACAGACCGAGGGCGACCACTTCTTGACCTGTCATCTACACTAGAGTCTTCATTGTATCGTTTGATGGTACGATAAATGAATCTTTTGGTTATATTCAAAAGTAAGTGGCTAGCATTCTAAAAGAAAAGTGTTTACTGTGTGACAATACTTATGACCTCACTGTGTATATACAAATACTTATTTACGTTTAAGTATGTCTTCTATATTTCATATATTCATTATGTATTGTTTATTATAACATTATCTTAATAACGTATATTGATTTAGTTCACTTAGATATGTGCATATAATTTTATTATAAAAACACACCACCTCCCACTGTCTTTAAGTCTTTTCTTAGCCTAAGGTTGTCTGGAAGATATCGCTCTTTAGCGATCAGATCCCCTTATTGTACTTTTTTTAAAGTTGTATTTTTATTTTATTTTTGTTATGTTTATTGTGGTGTACAGTAAAGTGTATACATAGATAAAAACTCAAGTTTTTGAAAAAAAAAACCATTGGTACGAGCCTGCCACCTGGGGATCGAAATCGGGTCTCTTAGCTCCTATTCCCGATCACCCAGCTATATCGATCGTGGATTATTATCTTTATAGAAAACTAAGAGTATGTAACTACTATTATTCATGATTACTGAGTGGTTGGGTGATCTGAATTCGAGTCAAGAGTCCCGTGTTCGATCCCCAAGCCTCATGCTAGTGGGTTTTTTTCAAAATCATATGTATGATTTATACATAAAGACGGCGACAGGCTCACCACTCGTCACGTTTTCCCAAAAATGTCTTCGGGTTAAGGTGGGTCGAAAGGATTTAATTGTCTAGATCTTTGTCTACCCCGGTATTTTTGTTGAACAAAATGGGTGTACAAACAAACCTTTACGAACTCCTCTTTGTTTTAAAAGTGAAAGGCAAGATAATTGCTGAGGCACCTTAAAGAGATAGTATTTTGGAAATTTTATTCTTAATCTATTGGACAGAAAACAAATTAAGACAGAAAACAAATTAAGAATTATATTTGAAATTCATCTGGCAGCGGAAGTGTGTATGGAATAATTTTTTCGTCTTCAGTGGTTTCTAATATTCTAGAATCTGTTTGTTTATCAACATCGACATGTTCCGTCCAATAATAAATTAGTGCAGGATTCAATGTACCCTGCCAATGCTGAAACAACAAATACTTCTTAAATTGCGAAAAGGAATCACAAATTTTTTTCCTAAGCCAACATTAACTTCACGACACTTTGTTTTAATTACAGCAACAGGGCTCACCACATAGAACTGCGCGTTCACTGATTCTGCTTTCTCCAGAATTTGGAAAACTTTGGAGGAAAGAATAAATAATCGAGATACCGTTTGCAGAGTTTAAGTTGCCTCTCATACATTTCATTTATTCAAGAAAGGCAGTAACAAATTACCCTTGCGCAGGCAAAGTTGCATCGATAGCATGGGTAAATACTACGATTAACAGGTATAATACGCTTTTATTCCCAATTCTAGGGTAGACAGAGATCCTAACTAGTAAGTCCTATCAACCCACCTTTCACCGAAGACATTTTTTGAGACGTACCAGGTGGTGAGGCTGTCGCCGTTTTTATGTTCAAGTCACCGATAAGTTTTTGAAAAAATCATTTATACGAACCTACCACCTGGGGATCGAACTCAGGTCTGTTGTTGTCAGGTCTAAGCTGCAGTGACTATATTTTAACAAGTACAAACTTCGAACTACTTTGTTGTTTGCATAAAGCCATACCTTTTTATATTTATATAGTTAATAGCTTAAGCAAAACAAAATACTAACGTCACGCGTATGTTTTATCCAAACAAGAAGCGTCGCATTTCCGTGTTGATTACAAAGTTCAGCCGCTTTGCTCAAATTATAAAAAGCGCGAGACTTACAATCCCTGATATAATTGTAGTAAGCCAACAATAAATAATATCTTAAAAAAGAAAAAAATAATATAATGCTGTTACAAAAAATACGTATAATATGTATGTCCACGTCACGCAAAAAGTTTTATTAGAAAACACGTTCTTGATTTTAAAAAAGGAAAAACCTGTGTTCGCTTTTAGACGGCTGTTAAGGCTGTTAGCAAGCAAATGTAAAAAATGTCACGACATATTTCAGATTACAGAATTGTCCATGAGATTTTACACAAAATTCATCGCCATATGTTAGGATAGTATACTATTAACTTGACCAATAAGTAACAACCTACGCCGTGAAAATCTTGTGCCGGATGTGAAATATCGGCTTCTAAGTCGAATTGACGCTGACAAAGAAATGCAGCCGTTTGGTAACGGTGTAATAATCAGACCGTAGATGGATAGCAGCGTCTAAGGTTCGAGGTGTCTGATACTGCGATCGCCAATCCGCTTGCCAAGCATGGCGATTACGGCAAATCCTCCCTATATGAGAAGTCGATGTCCTGCATTGGGCTTTAATAGGCCGTATGTATTTATGTTATGTAAGTCGAACTGGCTGTGTAAGCCACTGTAAACTTCTTAAAAAATATTTAAAAGAAGTGACTTAGACTATTTCTTCATTCGGCATCACTTTACTGTCATTATAATTTTTTATTATCTCCAAGATATCGTAATTATGTGGTTTTATATATGTATATATATCGTAAGCATGTTTTAATTAATATTAGGTAAGTATCAACTTTTTTATAATCCATTCTACTTAATAATTTAATTATAAGCAAATAAAACAAAATTTACCTTGGTCTATACATATGTGCTCGAATGCAAGCACCTTTTAAGTCACGAAAAAGTTTCTTTATAATTTTAACATACATCTGAATCTTCCTGACATTGCGATTGTCTATCTATAAGCAATTGTACTTTAAGAAATAGAAGACCCCCATGCCTTAAGCGATTATAAAAATTGTTTTAGTTACCTCTTTAACCATGTTTATGAGGAGACCTTCGGTCAATCTTACAAGAATCATAGCGCAGAATTCTTGACTTTCGAATTCCATAGTCACTAGTAGTCTTATTTTCTCTTCCCACATGATAGATTTCTCCCATAGATCAACTCGTATTGTCCTTAAAAGTATAGCAGAAGTTTATGCCAAAACTAAGATTTCTCTAAAATATCCTAACAAAAAAAATCGTATATCATCTGTAACCAAGAATAAGTATAGATTTCGTATTAGATTCGGGCATGTAATATGTTAAAGCCAAACGCCGAGTTTTTATACGTGGATAAATCTTGAACCGTAACTTCCGATCCGATTGTCTTGAACCGTAACTTCCGATCCGTCCGCAACAGCAGAGAAAATAAAGTACAAGTAAAACCGAAATGTATTTTTTAATACAATCCCGAACCCTTCTATGAGTAAATAAATTTTTAGATTATACAAAATCTTATGGATTCCACACGCTTGTCCGGTATGTTATGAATAAATAATGTAAGAAATATATACCAGTATTTACAGGCGTTATATTTAAGAGGTGCCTATGTAGCCATTCCCGATACAGGGGTAGAAAGAGGTGTAGACAATTTAGTCGTTTCGACCCACCTTCCACCGAAGATATTTTTTTTTTGGGCAACGTGGCACAAGTGAACCCGTAGCCAGCTTTAGATCCAAGGTAACGATATATACATAAGTTTTTGAAAAAACCTATTGCCTTGCCCCTAGCCTTGGGGATCGGACTCGGATTTCTTGACACGAATTCCAATCACCCAACCACTCGGCCTATATAGCAGTAGGCTTTATTGGAATTATGTTGAACAACTCATTTAATAGACAACAAGATTATA
Source organism: Sericinus montela (assembly GCA_029286605.1). Taxonomy (NCBI): domain Eukaryota; kingdom Metazoa; phylum Arthropoda; class Insecta; order Lepidoptera; family Papilionidae; genus Sericinus; species Sericinus montela. The sequence goes on along the minus strand of JAGSMR010000094.1, from coordinate 1,948,262 downwards.
TCTTACATAAGCCACATGCAAACAAAGAAGTTCCAAGCGGCCTCAGGAGTCTTCGAACGAAGTATGGTATCACCTTTCTTCATGTAGAACGTTTCACAAGACTTATACGACTCCACACAGTGTCCAGTATCCAGCAAAATAACCATCGCGTAGTAATAATACCATGTTTCCGCTAAACATAATATTACTCAATAATATTAATAACATAATTACTTAAGTCAAGTTGACATTAGTCAGTTGACGTTAGTTTTGAAATGAAATTTTAAATAAAACGATTTTCGGTTTTTATCGCGTTTTTTAATTAGTTTTTACAAACTATTGTTATTTCCCGACATTTCGGATGCTTCACAGGATCCGAAATCTCGGGGGGGCTGAGAACTTGAACGCCCGTTCAAGACCTCAGTCCCCCTCTGTCACAGCTGCCTTCGGCTACCGTCATATATATCGAAAATCGTTTTATTTAAAATGTGTAGTATTCGCGTAAACACAAGAAACCATTTTGAAATGAAATTTTTTAGCCGCGGTAGTAACTAATTTAAATGGGAACGAAAAAGCATGACGCCTTGAGGGCGATTCCCTCACCTCCGAGAAGTAGCTGTGAGGAAGCAATGGGAGAAGCACTTCTACTCTCTGTTAAGAAAGAGACTTTAACCTAAAAAGTCTCACGCGCGGAGTTCCACGCATCCTTTTTTGTAATTATTTTTCCTTGTTGAAACTTTATTTTACTAGGTTATAAATCGTTAACACACACGTTTTTATAAAAAAAATTGTGTTTTATTAACATATCAGTCAATAGGTGAACGTTATTCGTGAATAAACGCGCACGGCCGACTGATCCGCGTCCAACAGTAAGAAAACTTACAACTCAAATCGTAATGATCGGTCATATAAAAGAACTCCCGCATTATGGAAACCATATGGTTTACGCGTGTTTCGGCCAGCAGCAGCTTCAGGATCCATAACACCAGCACTTGTCTCGTGGTAAGCTCCGTAAGGCTACTCATCATTCGCATAACTGACAGGCCTAATTCAAGGCTTTCCGATCGTTTGCCGCTTTCAACACTGAAAATATAATATGTATGTATAATAAATTATACATAGATTAAAAAAAACTCATTCGTACGAGCCCACAACCTGGGGATCGAACTCGGAGCTCTCGATTCGAATTCCAATCATCCGACCACTCGGCTATCGAGAATTTTTATAATATTATAATATAAATAATTGCAGAAAATAAAAACATTTTAGCAAATGTGAAAATGTGATCATATCTTTGGCACTTTATATCTCGATAATAATGAAATTTTGAACATTAATATGTGTAACTGGGTCCAACTTGAGCGATAGAATATATTTTATCCGTAGAACGTAATACAACCACTACTTAAATTTTAATTAACATAAAATGGAAACTAACTGAAAAAGAAATATGCTGGTATAAAGGTGCCCCACCGCCCGGACCTCAGTCACGTCTACCTTCCCAAGTTTGCGATTGCACAGCTCCTTCGAACGTACTTCCAGTCGCGCGCACATTGAGAACTGGGTAACAAGTGACAAAAAAAACGTGAACCGGACTATTGTTACACTTATTTGATGAAATCAAATCAAAACATTTACTTTTCGAAATAAGAATATACATTAGTTTATCGATAGTAATATTTTAGGCTGTGGTAGATTTCGTTTCGTAATTTTATCGTATAGATTTCGTTTTGTAAGAAGAGGAACCTATCCTCTAATGGAGTAGAAACAGACGAAAGATACTCCGTGGGTATCCTCTTTTTTGGTGAATCTTTTTTTAAGATAGTGCAAATATATTATATGTTTTTTTTTAGAAGTTTGAAATAGCTTGGGAGCGATAACTTCATTCTAAGGGGTTATTGTCATTAATATATTCGTTTTTATTATAATAACCCTTCCTATAAAGTTTTTCTTTAGTAAATTTCTTAAACCTGTTAATGAGCAGACAGCACATTTACTGATATTTTGCTATTGTATTTGATAGTTTTGTTCTTGTATTGGTATTATTGTAAAAAGAAATATCTTCACGCAATTTCCAACACAGAGATAGACAGAGGTCTAGTCTAAATGATTAAATCCCTTCGACCCACCTTCCACCGACGATATTACCTGGAAAACGTGACAGGTGGTGAGCCCGTCGACGTCTTTATGTCCAAGTTAAATAAGTTTCTGAAAAAACCATAGCCGGCCACCTGGGGTACCCGGCCACATTATTGTTATTTATTTTATTGACATAATATGTAAATTTTACAAGGAATTAGCTATTACCAATACATAAGTATTTAAAAAGAGAAGATTTCAATAGCATATTTACATTCAAAAAGTGGATTCGGAATAAGGAATTTATTTTATTGGTTTTATTAGTTCCAGATATTATAAACCAAAAATTTTAAAATCTTTGCCTACATATTAAATTCAATTAGATAGAAATAAAGTTTCCTACATACATTTTGTTCTCGTCGATATAGCCTTATCAAATTTCCATAGCACGCACAAAGGAGGCGGAAGTTTGATTCCGTCTTTAATGCGTAGTTCAAGGCCCATTTTGCCGCTAAACGGGCATTCCTCTCTTCTTTGCATTCCTATAATCAAGTAGCGCTATCATATATTTTTTTAATTCTTCATTATCATTTTTTGTACAAACAACAGTTTGGTGTTTAAATAGTATAATAGAAATACTGAGGCGAACATTCGAGGATTCGAAGTATGCTTTTCTCTCGTCAAAGTAGTATCAGTAAAGCTCGGTGTTCCCCTCTGGATTTCTCATCTCATCTTTGGATTAGAAATGGTCTCGTGTAAAAGAGTTCTTGTTCAAATAATCAAACACAGATAAAGAGCAAATAGCAAAATTACTATCAGCCCGATGTTGCGTAATGAATATATCATTATTATTTTGTAACAATCTTAAGAGGAGGATAATTATAATATAATTCGAAATGTACTCACAGTAAACAGCTTATAAAGACTAAGAAGAGTCCAAGCAATGCACTCATAGAAGTGACCTGCGATACCCTTGTCAGTTGCCACATAAAATGTTGGTGCGATATAGAGCGCCATCAATTGGTTGAAGGAGACCCGGATATGGCAAAGACGCTTCGCATATCTAATGAAATTTGTATTTTCGTTTAATGGTGTATAGTTCCTATTTCAATTTATAGGTACATATTCTATTACATACATTGGTTTTATATTATTGGTGTTACTCCTTCTCTAATGAGGACTCTGCGTACGTATCACACCGGCCACCAAAGAGGAGTGCAATAACTGCTGTTAGCATATGTATGCTACGAAAATACAGCCATCCCACGTAAGCTCGTGACGGTGGGACTTAGTAACCGTGACTTGAGCATCCACTATTTTTCCGTTATTTTTTGGAGCGTAACAAAATTTCAAATTTCAGTACCGATAAAATACAGCCGCTGATTCCGTGTATATAATCTTATGGTAAATTTAGGAGTGTGGTTTTTAGCACAGGATTACTTATTAAAAATAATCTTAAATGATCGTCGTGTTTACTACTCGGCTAATTAAAGTTTATGACCATTTCGCAAATAATTTTAGAGAGTTTTCCATTTGATCATCAACACTTACTCCATAGAGTTTACGAGTATAATAGTCTCAAAAGTCACTTTCGAAACCCACGGAAATAAACGGCATTTTTCTTAAACCTTACATATATAATGCGCAACCTTACATATAAATATAATTCTAGTGGTGAAAACTTTATTGGCATATATTTTATTTAATATTTGTGGGTTTTTATAATATGTTTCCTTAAAAACAATAAAATGAAAAAATATTCCTTTTTGCAGATGGATACATTGTCTGTCGTCAAACCTGTGGTAATTGTAGAACTACTTGGTTCATGTTTTAAAGGTATAAGGGGCCAGTTCAATAATGTAACAAAAGGTAACAAAGTATTAATTTCAGGCGTCACGGCTCATTCGTAATCTTCTACATTCGAGTTTTAAGATTCAGCGTGAGCCCGTTATTATAATACAAAAGAAAAAAATTTCGTACTTAGATGTTGGGAAAGGATCAGAAAATAGTTTTAGAGCTAATAACAACAGCTTCCTAGCTTCAACCAGATCAGCAGATTCCAGGAGGCACGCGCCACGAAGCGATAGGATACGTCCAAGGCGAAAGTTTTTCATCCATTGAACTTGTGAGATGCTTGCGCCACAAAACTTTTCACTCTGTTTATAAACAAATCATTTTAAATGATCATAAATAAAGAAATCATCAACTGCCGCTGAGAAGATACACACCAAAGAATAGATGTCACCAATACTTAAAATTAACCTATGAAAATGTAACATAAATACGTACGCAATTTTTTTAATGCCAATGACATAATCTCAGTATGGATGCCAAAAAGTCCATAGGAATTTTGGTTACATAGGTATAGTGTCGCTGTGGAAATTTTAAGCATACATCACTAAAACCTGTTCTTACCTTAATCAAATTTTCCACCTCAAACAATAGTCGAATTGCCTGGGGCATATTTAAATTAATGACGTTCAAATCCGAATATTCAAGGTAAGCCTCAAACAATTTCCCATATTCTTCTGAAAGTAAATAGTCATTACCCAGTTATTCATTGGATTATGGTGATGAAGAGAAGCTATAATTAGTCCTGATAGTTAAATAAAAGTAAGATAACCAGTTATTGCAGCCCATAAATCTGTAAAGAATTTCAAGAAGAAGAAGATTACGTATCCTGAGGATTAAGACATATTGCCTCCATTAAATACAATGTTGGAGTGGGCGCTTATCTTTCATATCCATTAAAGCTTGGACCCTTACCGTTGCAGCAGCAGAAGCGGTTAGAGAAAATGGTCATGTCTTTGATTTATTTTAAAATAATACAAATATTATTAACATAATATAACTACTTGTACAACGCATTGTAATATAGAATTAAAAATTATTACCAGCTCCAAAACAATGGTCTATTGCTTGAGAGTAGGCGGAGAGAAGAATCGCTAAACATTCACAACTGTTAAAGTCGTATGAGAAGAAGGAACGTCCACTCTGCGTACTAAAGTCGTGAGATAAACGACGTATACGCCTTGCAGGATCGGTTATTCCTAAACGTGTTTCACATTTATTATCATATTATATTCATCAAATTATACTTCGTCACTGAGTTTAAAAATACCTTCAGACTCTGTTACTATGGTTGCATCGGAGTTTCGGCGAACGATTACCTGTAAGTTATATGCTATATGAATTAAAAAATGCATATCTTAAGTAGTAGTCAAATTCGTAAGGGATTATGGATTAAAAGATAGATGACAAATCCAATGCATAAAATGAGGCAATATCTTTTAATTTAATCAAACATTACATTTGACAATCGAAAAAGAAGGTACTATGGCAACCTGTACGTAAATCCAGAAAAATTAAAGTCTAGAAATAGCAGAAAAGAAGAAGAAGAAAAAGTGGTAGAAAATAATAAAAAGTTAAAAAGCAAGGGTTAAAGAACAAACGCTTATCAAACACAATTAGTTACAAAAAACTGCGTCAAGAAAAATATATTAAATACCATAGGCTCCTGAGGAAGATCACACACTGAGACAAATGGCGAAGGTAGACCCTGCTCCCCAGCAATTTTCGTTTCAGCGCTAAAATCTGCAATTTGCTGCCTTGCACGCTTCAATTCTTTACTTTCGCGAATTAATCCCTGCAATCGTAAAAAGTTTTCTAATTCAGGCATTGTACATTTCTTGCAATAAAACATTATTTGTCACGAAGAAGACCTATATTAAATTCACATTTTTATGTAATATGTATTATGTAATTTTATACTATATAATAAATAAATATCTTCACGCAATTCCCAATACAGGGGTAGACAGAGGTCTAGTCTAGACAATTCCCTTCGACCCTCCTTCCATCGAAGATATTTACGAGACAACGTGACAATTGGTGAGCCCGTCGCCGTCTTTATGTCCAAGACAACGATATAATTCGTACATAAGTTTTTGAAAAACTCACTGGTGCGAGCCTGCCACCTGGGGATCGAACTCGGGTCTCTTGATTCGAAGTTCCGACCACTCAATCACTCGCCTATCGTGACTTTTACTTACTTACGTTTGTTCTGAAATATAAATACATTTATTCCTTTCAAATGTTTCTTATTCTGACTGAAAGTTTAACAACCACAAGAAATATGTAGTTTCAGAGTTTATTCAATGTGTTCTAAAATAAGCAAAAAAACATGTATCAATTTTTAGAACGACTCTCGTATCACGAAACAGATATCAGACAGTAAACATAATACTAATTCTGTATAATTTTTAATCTGGAGCAAAACAGTTATAACTTCTGGTGGCAACTTTGGAACTTTTAAATCTACATATTTTTCTTCTTCTTTACAGCCTATCTAGAGTTCACTGCTGAAAATAGGCCTCCCCCAAAGCTCCCCACAACGAATGGTCCCCAGGTCCCAAACCTGTATCTATTGACTTTCTGCAACATTTTGCAAGTCGTCACTCCATCTCGTGGGGGTTCGTCCTACACGGCGTTTGCCTATACGAGGTTGCGACTCGATAACCTTTTTATACCAACGGTTATCAGTTCGTCGAGCTATGTGGCCGGCACATTGCCACTTCGGCGCGCTGATCCTTACGGCTATGTCGGCTATTACGGCTATGTTGTACGGCTATGTGTACGGTATGTACCTTAGTTCTGCTGCGGATGTCTTCGTTGCGGATTCTATCACGCAGAGAAATACTGAGCATAGCCCTTTCCATAGCACGCTGAACAACTTCGAGCCTCCTCATAAGGCCCGCAGTAAAGGACCACATGTACATGTAAATTTTAATGTACATTTACAAAAAAATAAAATTGATAAAGACAATATTTACGTCGTTATAGGTAAGACCCAAGAATTTTATGAAGCAACCAACACCGCACGCCACGCATCGTCTTGTATACCGCTCCAAATACAACAACGCCCTCGTATGCATTTTTCGCTGGAATTCAATGAAGTTAAAGAAAATGTTATAGCAAATAAAGAACAGAAAAAAATTGTACGTATTTACCTTTTGGTTCTCTGTTAACATTTCATAAGTTGTAGTTCGGAATAAGGAGTGATTGAACTTCATGTAACCACAAAAAGCATATAATGGTAGATCTTGACAGTTAGCTACAAAAAAACAAAAGTTTTCATTACAAATATTTGTAACTTTGTTAAATTTGTTTATGAAGGCATAACTTATATAGTATTGTGAAGATTTTCAAAGAAGCATTTTATAGGACCCACTTGTGATAGACAATATACGGACAAGATGAATTTAAGTATATTGCATAGAACGCGTAGGCATTAAAAATGATAGAAGTGACCTTCCGAAACTTCACTATTAAGTAATACAGATAACGGTAAATATTTCTATCTAAACACTATAACAATGTGCAAGTTAAATAATATAACACTTGGAGTGTTATATTATCTGTCTTGTTTACTATTATTTGATACGTTTTCGTTAATCATTCTGGGTTGGATGTACACCCAAAAACGTGCAGATATAGCGGTTGAAATTTAAATCGCGTTTAAAGAAATTTAACTCTAAAAAACTAACGTGGAGTTCTGATGCCCAAGCAAGCGCAATATGGCGACTTGACGCCAAGGGAGATCGGCGCAGGGTGTACCAGCACTAGAGAGCTGTTCCGCGTAAAATCACCACCTTCGCACTCCAGCACGCGTATTGAGAATAGCTTCGCAACAGCTTTAAAAACAAAAACATAAAAATTTCAACATAATTGTGTTGATTTTTGTTGTAATTATCTTGTCTTTTCTTACATACGTTTGGAAACAAAATTCGTACCTTCGGCCACCTTTCGTTCCGAATCGCATTGAAGTAAATGCAGCAGCATTCGCCTAGAGAAAACCTCGCCTAACACTGAACTGCACTTCAACAGCATTTTCTCAAATGGAGTTAATGAATCGTATGTTTTTAATATTAGAACTGAAAATGTAATAGTATTTACGAAAAGTGTAAAGGTAGGAAATATTAAAATTAGTTTAATATGTAATGACATGAAATGTGTCTCCACGCAATTCCCAATACAGGGGTAGACAGAGGTCAAGTCTAGACAATTAAGTCCCTTTGACCCACCTTCCACCGAAGATATTTTCGGGACAACGTGACAGGTGGTGAGCCCGTCGCCGCCTTTATGTCCAAGCCAACGATGAAATTCGTACATAAGTTTTTGAAAAACTCATTGGTACTGCCACCTGGGGATCGAACTCGGGTCTCTCGACTCGAAATTCCGACCACCCAACAACTCGGCTATCGTGACTTTTTTGATGAAATGTGTCATCAAATAATATTATTCTATAAGAATGAATTATCTTAAAGATGGTTGAGGAGGGCGATCCAATTTTTAATGTCTTCGCCAGGTAACCTCATTACGAAACGGTGTTTAAATAAAATATATATAGTAAAAAGAGAAATTTATGTTACGTCGATGAAATAAAATTCTAATAATGTTCAGGATTAACATCCTCATAACATAAAAATGGATAAATGCAGTTAATTTTAATCAACCAAACATTTAAATAAGCTTCTACTACCAAAAAGTCACGATAGCCGATAGGTTGGTTGATCGGAATTCGAGTCAAGTTTGATCCCCAGGTGGCAGGCTCGTACGTAAAGGTACGTATGGGTTTTTCCAAAAACTTATGTACGACTTATATCGTTGGCTTGGAAATAAAGACGGCGACGGGCTCGCCACCTGTCACGTTGTCGTCGAAACGATAGAAAAGGTAGACCTCCGTCTACCTTTTCTACTAGTACCGATAGTACTAATACTGATCGCCACGTATTTAGAATTTTGTTCCGTAAGGTTTGGTGAGTCTTTTCACCAATAATGTATTTAAAGAGGTTCTTCTGTTATTTCGTAAATTTCACAGCAAAATAACACCCAGCTTTTACACCGCCACATTCAGTTTGCAGTAGGATGTATCATTATATTAAATTATTTTTTTCAATAGCCTACATATTTTTAGTGCAAGTAAAAGTTTTTATTACCATCCATTTTTACATTGTTTTTTACATCTTCAAATTTGTAAGAATCAGCTAGTATCGCCATTTGGATCATGTTATTATCGTTTTCATGTAAATCTTCGTTTCTATTGACGAAACTTAAATCCAAACTATAAATGCTCGCCTGTAAAATTAAACAAAATAGGCAAACCAGGATATAAATCAATGTATGCTACTGGTATTAAAAATAAGGAGTAAGTAAGTTTGTAATTTTGAATGTAGAAGGTCCGTAATTTCATCTGAATTTTTAAACTTTATTGTATGCATTTATTTAACTAATAAACATAAAAGTTCAAAAGTAGTTACAATAGTTTCCCATTGTAAATGTGTATTTGTTCACGATCTTTACACTTTAGAATATTCAATTTAAAATTTCATTTCGGAAAATATCAGAAAAAAATACATTATAATGGATAAACGTAGCGATTATGGCAAATTATTCTTACGGGAGAGTATCATGTCCTGCAGTGGATTTCTACAGGTGGTTATAGCTGGTTAATGTCCCCGCCTTCGACTTTCCTCAAAATCCAGTTATGGTACAGTAGAAACTCATTGGGATTCATTAAAAAACAGACCTGGGCTCCAAGCCATTCATCATACAGAGAGACATTGTGTTCAGCTCGCTGGAGTAACGCTGGCGACGGCATCACCGCACCACTCTCCCGAGCCACGCTCCTTGTGACAGTGACTATGGTCAGCTCCCCACGCTGCACCAGTGATATCACAAAGTCCTGGATCCATCCAGGCAATCCATCGCTCGCACTTTCAATTACTCTGTTGCGCGAATTGATACAATACCATTAGATTATTAATAACATATTGAATATTATATATTGAATAATAATCTACTATAAACCCGGTAGCTAGGTTGGTAATGACTATGCCATCGGAAATATGGTTAGCGGGTTCGGATACGGTTTTAAGTCGGTTGTGTTTTTTTTTTGTAACCTAAATAAAATAAATAAAATAAATATCTTCTCGCAATTCCCAATACAGGGGTAGACAGAGGTCAAGTCTAGGCAATTAAGTCCCTTTGACCCACCTTCCACCGAAGATATTTTCGGGACAACGTGACAGGTGGTGAGCCCGTCGCCGCCTTTATGTCCAAGCCAACGATGAAATTCGTACATAAGTTTTTGAAAAACTCATTGGTACTGCCACCTGGGGATCGAACTCGGGCCCCTCGACTCGAAATTTTTGTAACCTGCTGTGCAGAATTGTGATGGAAAGTAAGTTTGGGTGTATTTTCGAGTATTCCTTTTCCGCCGAGAACCTTAAGTAACGATTGTTAATATTACTGTGGGAACTATGAAAGTATGCATTATAAAACCAGTGACTTCTCTAAATCAGCGGGTATCGCTTGAACATCCAACATTTGGCACACAAGTGCTGCATGATACCAGCGATCGATTCCCGACAGCTCCATTTTAACTATCACATTGTTCTCCAAACAAGAACTGGCCACAGCTGAAACACAAACACATCTCTGTAACATTTAAAGGCTTTACCAATTATAGTATGATCTATGGTGCCATTCATAGGTGTGAGCAGGTTAGCATTAATATGTCCAATAAAGAAATTTTCAAAATGGAACTGCCTTCATAAACTTGTTTCTTAATATTGGGTAATGTTGTTTGTTGTTGTAAGGTATTTTTTGTCTGGTTTGTATGTATGTTTCATACCGTATTTTGTGAATAAACCATTCTTTCTTTACTTTCTTTCAATATGAGTATTGGCCTTGACGAAGCAGTTTATGGATACCATAGTCATGGTAATTAAAGTTTTGAGTTTTATAATTATGTGGTGTAAAATTTATATTATGTGAAATTTAAATAAAATACACATTGTGAATTAAGTTATGAAGGATAACGAAGTCACGTTAGCCGAGTAGTTGGGTGGTCGGAATTTCGAGTCGAGAGACCCGAGTTTGATCCCCAGGTGGCAGTACTAATGAGTTTTTCAAAAACTTATGTACGAATTTCATCGTTGGCTTGGACATAAAAGACGGCGACGGGCTCACCACCTGTCACGTTGTCCCGAAAATATCTTCGGTGGAAGGTGGTTCAAAGGGACTTAATTGTCTAGAATTGGCCTCTGTCTACTCCTGTATTGGGAATTGCGTGAAGATATTTATTTATTATTTTATTTTTAAGGATAACGAAGCAAATGAGAGTCAGAAAAGTGGTTGAAGGCGGGTACACCGTTACGGTATTTATTTTGCAACAGCAAAAGAACTTTTATTCATTTATTCTGAATTTATTGATTTTGCATTCCAATAGTCGATATTCTTTGAGAGCACGTAAAGGCGCCATAACTTTTTTTTAAAAGATGACACGTTAAAGTTTCGCCATTCCTCTTCTGGACCATCACCACACAAGGCGCTACAGGGCACTACTAGATGACACGTATTTCGCCTTAAAATAAGGAATTACAAAACGAATCGACTCGACGGACGAGTCTTAGTCATCAAATCCATTACACAATATATTTTTTATTTTACAGTAACATTTCTTAAACCGGCCTAAGTACATGTAATTATGCCAATTCGTTTGTTTTGTACATTGATAACACTAACCTGATACGCCTCCAATATCAGTTATAGTCATGAGTATGAATACTTTCTTAGTATCTAGAAGCAATAATAGCGCTCGCCAAGACTCATCGTCGGCATTTTGTGCCTCCATAATAGCTACCAATCGAAGGCTTGGAATGTTCTAGAATTAAATGATCTGACTATTAAATATCGTTTTATAATTTAAATTTTTTTAAATTAGGCTGCGGTGAAAAGTGGGTCGAAAGGACTTCTTTGTTTAGGCCTCTGCCTACCAGCGAAATAGCGTAAAGGTCTGGTGATATGCAAATCGAAAGGAGTAAATTGTCTAGACTTTTGACAAATACGATTATAGAAAATACGGTCTACTCAAGATCGGTCGCATTGGAAATTAGACGGTTTAAAATGTTTATGTTTCTGCTTTAACCTAATAAGACATAGAGTAGTAGTTAGTAGCAGTAAGTTTACAGTATAGTGAATATACATGGTATTATTACCTTGATAAATATTTTCTTTATCAGCTTTTTTATGTCCAATTCATCTAAGAAGTCGTTAGAAGGAATGAATTTTTCAGGCAATGGAAAACGACAATCGAATAACATATTCACTGCATAAATGTCTTTTGGGCGTAAACAAGTCACATCGACACTAAACATAGGTTAATATTTTAGTGCACGTCTTTTGAAAACCAATATAAGAAAGTGGGAGAGGAACATTGTATTCGTTTAAACAAATACGCTTGTTTTCCAGTAATAAACCATTTAACTGATGGCATATTAGAATGATACGCCGCGTGGTATCGGCGTAAGAATAATATCACTCACATATATCACAAATACACACACACACACACACAAGAGAAAAAAGAATAATATCACTCTAACCCCGTGTAACGTTGAAATAATAGAACTATGAATATAACAGCAGAACGCATATTCAGAGTCTACATAAAACATCGCGGCGTCTCACGGGAGATCTTTTCACATACGGCCTACAGAAGTCCAATGTCGAACACAGGCATCTTCCGTAATCAGGATACGCTGCAATCGCTATGTTTGTTAAGCAGATTATAGATATTACATATTTTAGGCAGCTAGACAGCCTAAATCGTCCTGCTACAAGTTATTCTGGTAATTTAAGAGACGGTTATGTCGTCGTCTGTTGGTAGTTAATTTCATTTACAAAGCTTGAACCTTAGAAATCTCTTACATCATGCAAGAGAAGAGACGAGGTAGCAAATGTTTTAAGTTTCAAGGTAGAAATCTGCAAGTAAATAAAATAAAGTCGCTGCATGACTTCTTCGTCAACGTAATCATATCATACCTTAACCTTATTCTATCTTCACGTGCTTCCCGTAAAGAACGTGAATGAGTTGAAAAAATTGTAGCTGCAATCTTTTGCATCACCCCAAAGGGCACCTAAAAATAATAAATTTGTCGATATAACGAGAATTACAATTAAAAATTAAATATTAATCATAATAAAAGTAATTTTACAGTAAGTTAATATAATTCTTGCCACGAGAGAAATTAATAATCCAATATTTATAGGGTATATACCACTTTTTGCGTCTTTCATGTTTACAACACAACACTGATTTCTAACAGAATACATTGTGAGCCCATAAAGATATTTCGCAATTTGCTTTAATCGTCTAACTAAGGTGCCACGGCAGCTGTCCCTATCTCTCTAGTGCAGTCAGCTGTGAAACCTAACTGACAACTGAACTACTCAATAATACCCACCACCCACTGATAGTTACATCAAGCTATGTACTTGATATTTATTCTTAATAGTTAATCGAGACCTGAAGAAACGCGCGATTAAACTATACGCCGCGCCCATATTTTTATTTTATTTATATATTTATTGCCAATATATACTATCCTTACAGGAAAAACCTAATAAGATAGCTTTTAAATACCTCGCCCTCTCCCAATATGTTTATTATGCGTAACTTTTAGGGTATTAAATTAAAGAGAAAAAATATGCTTTAAAAATCAATAAATTTGCGTAATAAAAAAATTATATTGAAATCAAAATAATATACGTGTTATTGGATAGTATCTATTAACTACATTTAAACCGAAGTATTACGTGACATAAGTATAGCGCTAAGTCGTTGAATCAACAGAAATGTTAAGAAAGTAAATAATAGCTTGGAAACTTGAGTGCAGTTGTGTAATCAATTTAAGTGATATCATTATTCTGTTCAATTACTTTATAATATACTCGTATCTTCATGCCATTCCCAATACAGGGGTTAACAGAGGTCTAGCCGAATTTAAATAATAACTGTTTATGTTAAATTATGTAAGTCGGATTTATAGTATTTGTAGTACCAAGGTTTATCCTTTATGGTAACATAATGATAGTTTACCTTGTTATTATCGCTTAAACAAATTCTATCCACTGGCAAAAAGTTTGGTGTTATGAAAATGCATTCCTCTAGGAGCCTGGTTTTACCAACTTGCTCCGGACCCTTTAATATAAAATGATTTGAAATTAGTTTTTATAACTAATCTCTTTTTATTTTATTATCTTATGTATATTATATATATATATATATATATATATATATATATATATATATATATATATATATATATATATATATATATATATATATATATATATATATATATATATATATATATATATATATATATATATATATATATATACAAGCAAATGATACTCGTATAGGTTAATCTCCTAAACATAACACATTTGTAATCAGCCATATTATTTTTTTACCTTCATGCAACGTAACCAGTCGGCTATCGAGACTTTTTTTCGAATGTAATCAAAATTAATATATCCAACCCAATCTCCAAAGTGCATCTTTGCTCTAATGGATGAGTTGTTCATTTATTAGCCCGTCTAATTGCATTGGCGCTCTCTATTCACTTCTTAGCGGTTGAAATTTTTAAGTGTGGTATCTTTCATGATGAAAAAGAGTAAAAAATTCTATCTAGTCCCCATTTTTAAATACTAAATATATATATTTTTACGCCATTCCCAATACAGGGGTAGACAGAGGTCTATCCTAGACAATTAAGGCCATTCGACCCATGTCCCACCGAAGGCATTTTCGGGACAATGTAACTGGTGGTAAGCCCGTCGTCGTCTTTATGTCCAAGCCGACGATATAATCGTACATAAGTTTTTGAAAAAACCCATTGGTACGAGCCGGCCACCTGGACATCGTACTTGGGTCTCTTGACTTGAAATTCCGATCACCCAACTACTCGGCTATCGTGACTTTTATCTCTATTTTTAGTTGGGTAAAATATACACTTACTTACACATACATTTATACATAAACAAAATGCCTAAATTTTGCTTCCTAAGCGATTATCCATGTCAAAATAGTCCATAAAAGAATGAATAGAATATGAAATACGGTTTAAAGTTCGATTGTATTTTAAATATTACACGTACTATGAACGCTACCGAGTATTTATGATCACGATATCGGGTAAACTTTTTATTCTGCTGCTCCAGCGCATTGTGAAGCGTGCTCTTGTACTTTCGGAGTTCCTCGGTGCGACCGAGGAGGGGATGCTTCCAGCAGCCAACGTGATCTGTACTGCTGCGAAGGAAACAATTTATTTATTTATACCCGCTACCTAATCTGGTAGTTTAAAATAGAATATACAACTACTGCTTGCTGATACTGCTTGTCGAATATACGAGAAATATTTGTGTGATGGACGTAAACGTTTGCACTTATGTGTTCGAGTCAGGAATGTTAAGTTATTGTTGTTTATATATACTTATATACGTTTGTCAATGATTAAGAAAAATTTATACGTCTTATCACAACTCAGGGAAGAAAACTATTTGAGTGACGTGTGTGATTATTCCAATATTACTTATTTTTTGCAATTTTTTACTTCATTTATTATTTACTTTTGCGGTATATCATGTAACAGGAAATGCAGGTAATTTTTTATATGAAAGTGAGTCTATGCCCATACCTCCGGAAGTAGAAGAGAAAGTAATGATCTGACATTGTATACATACATAAGAGCCTTTGAACATCCACAGCAACACATAGGCCTCCCCGGTAAGAGATGATTTGCCAAACACCACGCTTGGATTTATTTGACAGACTCCTCTCACCTTAGACGATGCTGTCCCTAACCGCAATTTTGGTTAAGTATTTTTCGAGATTGTTATCTCTCATATCTTTAGTCTCGTACTCCACCCACCAGAATCCCTTCGAACCACATTTTTCCAGCGCTTATAAAGGATAACTTGACAAGCGTTGAGCTAATCACCCTCTTACTGTCTTAGCGTAGATATACATAAGTACATATATACTTTACATCAGATAGATAATTATATAAACATCCATGACTGGAGTTTGTACTTGTAATAATCATAAACATATGAATTTTTGTACATTCATATGAATATGATAATACATTTTCCACATAATTTAAAAAAAATGTTAAACGCAATACACCAATAACTTACAATGATAGCAACAAAGAAGGTTTAACTCGTTTCAGCAATTAGATACTCCATAACACCTGAGACATCATTAATTTCAAAATTACCCGAGGGTCGTTTTTGTCTCCGTCTTTTTATAAAATAAGTCTTTACTAGGAAATTCTTTCAAGACAAAAGTATACATTATAAATATTCACCATGGCTTATTATACTCGTAAATTGGGCCAGGCTTGACAAATCCCTTTAGGGATTTTTCTTCCATCAGTTTAAAATTTTCGTGATCAAGTTTGCTCTTTAAAAATGTTTCTTTATCACAAGTTACTTTGTCTACATATGACGTCATTAATCTAGCCGCCTGCAACAAGATTATTTGAAATACTAATAAAATTAACAAGAAAACCCGAATATTTTAATAATAACAGTAATCAGTAGCCCATCCGGCAAGGTAGTAAAAAGGGAAATATAATGTAATAACAGTGGAGACATAACTTCTGGTAGGTCTCTTCTTCAAATCCCAATAAATTTTTAAGACAGAAGTAATTACCACAAATATCTAGTGCAGGCATTTCTTTTGCGTTTAGAACGATTGCAATTGCAAATTATTTAACTTCAGATTTTTCAGTTATTTACCTTATTAACAGCTGAACCAATAACTGTGTATTCTCGACGCAGAACGTGACCGACGACCCCGCAGTATGTCGACCCTGTTGATAGACCCAAATACATTAATCATATTCAACAGTATTTGAATCAAATGCGACATTTGCATACTAAGCCATTGTCCCAGAAACGTAGCGTACAGTAGAAGCCAACTTCAATTATAAACCATCAATTGTTTTGATTTATTAAATAAACATACTTACTTAACAAGCTGTTAAAGCCCACTGCAAGACATAGGTTTCTCTATTAAGGAAGATTTCTATCTTCCCCATACTTAGTAAGCGGATAGCACTATAAATACCCTGTCACGGGTCTTTTCTTTGCGATTTATCAGGATGTTTATTTTAGAGTCTCGATTATCCGTTTCACATTTCTGTCCTTCCGGCAGAACCGGACAGAAACCGATGCATTCATTAATGTGTTCAGATTCATGAATGTGTAAAATCAGGTAGATTAATAGTGCAATATTAAGAAGATACTAGATCTTCCTGAAATTTGCTTACGATTCACACATCATTTTTGTCAAAATTTACAAGGCCTCTTAGTAATATTACAAGATACCTATAATAGTATAATAGTTCAGACTGAGAGAATTACTATATTAGAGTTCTTATAAGAAGAACTAACACCCAACTGCACAAAACTGTTCATTAAACGACTAACCAGAAGTTACTCCAATGCTGACGCTGATTATGTTAGCATCTTTTAGACCTTCTTTTAACATAAGGGCACATTGAAGTGCTTTCTGAGCCTCGTCCTTTTGCTTGAGACCTCGCAAACCGAATATAACCAAAAACATCATGTCCTTATCAAACATCGATATCTTATTTACGAGACCTCCAGCTTTTGACGTTTCACTAAAAACAAAATTGTCTGAGAATTAATCGCACATGATTTTTGATGGCTGATGATGCTACGAGCACCATAGCTAATCGGCCTGCTTGCTAATTAAAAAGGTTTAAAGACAGTTCATAGACTCAGGCGTTACTTTGCGTAAAGCCTGAGTCTAATTCATAATTATAAAGTTGTTATTAAACTATTACAAAAATTAAAGACATGAACAAATACATTATGCTGTTGCTCATCGTAGAGTCTACTGGCTTCATAATGCCATGTTTTGAGGAGAAACACGTATCGCGTTGTTGGTGGTAGTATACGTTACCTGGTTTCGAGTATAGTGGAGGTGTTGCATCCAGTATCATGCATCTGTAGGAGGGAGGGAGTATGGTGCACTTCTTCTCTTCTCGTCGGACCAGATAACATATGCCTTTTATTTTATTTTGCAGGCGGAGTGGTGCAATGTAATTGTTTAACAACAATTTTATAAAAATGATTTACTCTTTTTGGTAGACGATTTTTCAAAACAACCGGTGTTCAACAAGTAGTGAGAGTGCAGCGGATGATGTGGTGCAGGAAAAGGGTAGCTACCCGCCAGGTCGGGTGATCGTGACCTGGGGAGATGATATATACGTGTGTAGTACGGTCATCCAACAATAACTATTAACAATAATTAGCAAACTAGATCTCTGCGTAACTATAATTAACAATCGCTACTTAAAAATACTTTTTATAATCCACCCC
Source organism: Sericinus montela (assembly GCA_029286605.1). NCBI lineage: Eukaryota > Metazoa > Arthropoda > Insecta > Lepidoptera > Papilionidae > Sericinus > Sericinus montela. The sequence continues at coordinate 1,929,938 of JAGSMR010000094.1, read as the reverse complement.
TGGTCTTGTACGTTTCGGGCGTGTGGCTAAAAGTGGCAATGTTGGCGGTACATGGGAATCGCCAATTGTGGACGGCACAGCCTCCGTTTCTGCCATAGGCCTTTCTACGGGGGCAATGTCCCTCTCATACTCCCTAGTCTCACAGTCACTTACTTCTTCTGCCTCACCGTGGTCAGATGAACAAAGATTCGGCGCTCCAGTATTCGAGGGCGATTGCAGCTCACCCGTCTGCATATTCGTAGCCTGTTCCATACTTTGCTCCGTATTACTTATACCCGCAAACATAGGCTGTTGCGCGGGAGGGTGTGCATTTACAGTAGCCGACGACGTGGAGGGGCAACGAGTCTCCTCAGCAGCGACAATATCGTCGCGACTACATAGACATGTGGATCAAATTGATGAATTCTATATTATGAATTCTATACATTTTATTTCCTATTTTTTCCTTTATTCTACCTAACTGCCAAGATTCTTTTCGTGCACTGTACCATCGGGTCCAAACGATATCGCCGATTTCAAAAGATCTTTTCCCGGCTGCCGTAAGTGAATTAGAATTATGATTTTTTAAGAGTAAAATCAAATCGAGACGCGACCGCAAATTTCTGCCGAACATTAACTTTGCCGGCGTTTCTCCCGTGGTACAATGCACGGTATTTCTATAGTTAAATAGTTACCGTTGACCGTTACTTGGCGGATGGTAAATGGGTGACGTCATGTATTTTATACCATTCGATGAACAAAATGTCTGAAACTCGAGTGAATTAATTTTCACATCACATGAATAATTTTCATTCAGACACATTTAATTTTTGTGATCAATCCCGGTCCACCACATTCTACTTCTAGCGTTACATGTAGTTTTGGTTATTCCTAAATGAGAATCATGAAGCTCGCGTAACATTCTAGCTCTCAACCCGAGTGGTATAACAATCCTATGTCCCCTAAAAAGACAACCATTCTCATAATGTAATATAAGGTAAAATAGATTTACATTTTAATTTACGCGGCCACCAGTGTTGCATGTACCTAAGCACGGTTTTAATCGTCCTATCTCGCTCCGTCGTCTGCGCAACGTCGCGGGCCGAAGTGGCCGGCGATGACGCATCGAGAAACCTAACTGCATAATGAGTGTCTATATCGTTTGTATCTATATCGTTAGACGACTCGTTGACGCATTTTACAGGAGCGCGTGAGAAGTAATCGGCCACAATATTATTTCCGCTAGATACATATTGTACGACACAGTTATAAGGGGACAATATAACTGAGTATCGCTGCAGTCTTAGCGCAGTAGTAACAGGAATACCTGTTTTAGGATTAAAAATAGATACCAATGGTCTGTGGTCGGTTTTCAGGAAAAGGATCTTCGCGACCGTACAAATATTGATGAAAGCGTCGGACCCCGAAGATAATGGCCGTCGCTTCTTTCTGTATCTGGCTATAGTTTCTTTCACTGCTCGTAAGTGAGCGAGATGCAACCGCTAGCGTTCGATGCTGTCCTCCGCCCTTTGTGAGAGCACGGCGCCGAGACTGGTCGGGCCGGCGTCCACCGCTAGCACTAGCTGCGCCGCTGACTCGAAATGAGCCAACACGCGTTCTGACGCCAGTTCGCGCCGTATCGCTGCGACGCTTTGTCGCTGCCGTTTTCCCCATTCCCATTTTGCATCTTTACGTAATAGCTCATGTAGAGCACTCAGTGCGGAAGAGGCGTTTGGAATAAAATTTCTATAGTAGTTGATTACTCCTAGAAATATTTTAACTTCGGTGACGTTATTTGGTTCCGGTGCACTAAGAATGGCTTGTACTTTATCCGGACAAGTCCTTAATCCCCTTTTACTAATCACGTAACCCAAATACCTGACGCTTATCTGAAAAATTGAAATTTGTCTTTTTGTAAACGTAGGCCTGCCTTACATAGTCTATCTAGGACTTTACTTAGCCGCTGCATGTGGGAATTTCTATTGGAGCCCGTGACACAAATGTCATCAAGCCATATAATTACCCCGTCTATTGCTGATAAAATAACCCGGTCATGAAATCCCTACCTAGTATAGGCGGTCCCCCATTTTTGACAACAAAATATTTAATCAATTTTGTACTGTTATTGTAACTAGTTTCTACAGTAATATAACCTAATGGATCAATCTTGTGTCCGTTATATAAGCACATTTTTACAGAACTACTACGTAATGAATATTTTAAGAATTTTTCCTTATATGTATTATACGAAATCACACTTTTACTCGATCCTGAATCAAGCTCCATTGTCATACACGGATTACCTATTATTACATCAATTGAAATAGGCTTATCAGTCACATACCTCAAATAAAAATTGTGGCACTCCTCACAAGACGTGTCCTTGACCTGCTCTGGTTCGCTTACCGACTCGATATGGTACATCCGCGATCTATTGACACTATCACACACTTTCTTTAAATGTCTTTTTTCACCGCACTTTTGACATTTGTAACTTTTATAACGGCACTTATCACTTTGGTGGTTCTTCAAGCCACAGACCGAACAACGAGAAAAATGTCTCGGTTGGTCGCGACCTGCTGATGTCCTGCCATCATTAGGACGCCGTATAACCGCGCCGCTGTCTCCTTGACCTTGAAATTTCGCTCGGTATACCGGTTCCTCTTTAATTGGAGCATGTTCGCTGGTGCACAACATAACCTTCGCTTGCCTGGCATATGCCGCCTGCTCGGCTAGCTCCATAGCTACTGACAGTGTCAATGTGGAAGGGTCTTGTTCGAACAACTTGTCTTGTTCCGGGCCAGGGCCCAGGCAGAGGACGAAACGATCTCATAAATTCGTTTCCAAGGCAGTACCGAAGTCAATTGCTTGCGAGACCTCTCAATCGTGCTGCCCAGTCTCCCAATAATTCGCCTGGATGCCCCAAAAAATTTTGCTTTATCCACAAATGAGCATTTTTTTGGCTTGAAATGACCGTCGAGTAATTTAACGAGGTTCGAGTAACTTAGAAATTCTAAGTCTTGCGGGTACGCTAAGTTTCGTACCAAGCGATACGTTTCATCCGTAAGATGGGTGAGAAGAATTCCACTTTTGTTCACTTCTTCGACGCGATTTATCTTCGCAAACTGAGTTAGTCTGCTTTTGTAAATTGACCATTCACTTGACTTATGGTCAAAAGTAGGCAGATTTCCCAGATAAGCCATTTTATTTTAATTGTGGGTACTCCTACTTCGTCGCCAATGATATGTTTGTGAATGCAATGAAACAACAGCTGTCTTGTAACACTCGTTTATTACTGGTTGGATGACCGTACTACACACGTATATATCAGGAGGACGTCTCCTCCACAAGTGTGCGCTATCGGTAATCGTATATATGCATGTAATCGTGCGAACTTCGATAGCGCGATGTAGGACGTCGATGTGTTTTCTGAATCCGCCACTAGCGAGCTTCCAATGTGGAGACATAGATGTCGCCACATCACTCCCCTGCTGATACTGGAAGTCGGAAGTGCGGAGAGCTTGACGTTGAGCAATCTGGAGTTGCGGTGAGAGGCTGTGACCAGATCTACGGTAAGTCGAGATGTATGGTCACAATGCCAATGCCGCAGTGTCAGCCTGAGGAGAAGGGGGCCCGTCGTTGATGATCCTCAGTAGCTGACAGGACTAGGAATCAAGCGTTGGGCCGACAGTAGTCCGGTGCTGTGACTGCGTTGATGACGTCGACAATGTTGTTGGAGAGTCTCACTGCGTTGTTCTTCAGTGGTCACCGTCGGTTGGCGGTGAGATCACGTCGGAGTCACCAGTGTAGCGGATGATATGTCACCTATGTAGCGGATGGAAAAGGGTAGCTACCCGCCAAGTCGGGTGATCGTGACCTGGGGAGGACGTCTCCTCCACAAGTGTGCGCTATCGGTAATCGTATATATGCATGTAATCGTGCGAACTTCGATAGCGCGATGTAGGACGTCGATGTGCTTCCTGAATCCGCCAATAGCGAGCTTCCAATGTGGAGACATAGATGTCGCCACAAGAGCACAAAAACACAAATTACAAGTAGAAATCATAGCTTTTTTACCATTACCTTCTAGGAAAAAGTACAAATTTTTCCTTTAACGCATTTTCAGATAAATTCTGACACTTCTCTTGGTACCGACGACAGATCTGTACTGGGATTATTGACATACAATATAATATTTTATTATGCTGCCATGGTTGACAAAAAAATAACAGTTATGTAAAATTGCACCTATTTTTACCTGCACACTTTCTGGTAAGCGGTGTCCACCACACTAATGAGCACATTTTCAGTGACAGACTTCATAATGATGTTTATAAAGACGATTACGACACGGCGAACTTCGGCGAGGAAGTTCATGGGCTCGTTATTGTCTACGGCTCGAAGGATCGGTGGCACCATAAAACGGCGGAGAGCCGTGGACCAGGAGCCACGTATCGCGGCGATAACCGCAGGACGCACTATTATGTGTAAAAGTGGAATTACCATTTCAATTTTTTTTTCTCTTTATTTTGTCAACAACAAGTCATGCTTATAATAAATGATAAAGAAAGTTGTTTATAGTGCCGAAACGAATCAATATATGTTTTTATAATGAACTTATGTGACAAATTATGTTCACATGTTAAACTTGTAATTGAAATTCATACCTTTAATCACAAAGAATAGATTACAGGTATTATGACATAGTAATGTTTGTGTTTAAATCATTTACCTTACTGTACTGTTAAAGAGGTGCTAAATATGTCTATTTGAGAACCTCGGTCATCAATATTACAAAAGTTATTATTGTAGTAATTAACACTTCTGATCATAAATCTGTTTGTAGTGTAGTTTCTGTTAGCTTTTTCTGGTACATTATTTTAATTTATTCTAGGAAATGTTCATGAGTCTTGTTGGACACTAGGCTAAGCCCGCCACGCTTCGCTATTGCTGATTCCTTGATTTAATATTAGAAACAAGTAATTAGAAAAGAAAGAAAATTATATTTAACGAGCAACTCAGTGCCACGTAGTGTCCTACGACCCAAGTTGATATGGGAGAAACAATCGTGTCTCATGATGATCATGAACTCAAGCTCGAGCTTGACACATCGAGTTTAGTTTCTTGTAGGAGGACCACAGAATATATATTCAAAAATTCGGATTATAAAGTCAGTTTAATCCTATTCACGGTAATCTCGATGACATCTTAATCATTACTATATTTTCATGACTCGCGATCCAGTAGCCCTATGAATAGAATTAAGAAATGTCAGCATTTATGGACTGAATATATTGTTTATTACTTACATGAATATTCCCGTAAGTTAATTTCGGTTGCTGTACTTTTATGATATTGCTTTTTATCGGAAAACGCATATGTATTCTCTGTAAGAAATATAAAATTCCCTAATTACATTCAATAATATCGATAAACACAATTTCAATAACAAAATGATAAAAACGAAAATGTTACTGCTATTGCGAAAATTTAATAAATGCATACTCGAAAGTTAGATAATAATTTACTACTAGTAAATTATGGAACTAACCATTAACACCAATTGAAGAATGGAATTTCTCAACTCTTTTCCAATATGCACCGATGCCAAGTACCTAAAACATTTCGATCCAAATTACGATTACGCACTAATTAGATTATGATTTTGCTACAAGTAGAACTTCTTACATTGAGACATAACATCGTGACTCGTACACGAGCGTGTACGTAGCGTTAATAAATTTTAATAAGATAGGGCTAAAGGCCGGGTACAGTGGAGTGTTATCAATTTTTAATTGTCTCACAGCCGAAAACCGGAGCGAAGTTTTAATTTTGTGGAAAATATCTTCACACATTATATATATATATATATATATATATATATATATATATATATATATATATATATATATATATATATATATATATATATATATATATATATATATATATGATCGGGATTTCGAGTCGAAAGACCCGAGTTCGATCCCCAGGTGGCAGGCTCGTACCAATGGGTTTTTCTAAAAAACCTATGTACAAATTATATCGTTGGCTTGGACATAAAGACGGCGACGGGCTCACAACCTGTCACGTTGTCCCGAAAATATCTTCGGTGGAAGGTGGGTCGAAGGGACTTAAATGTCTAGACTAGACCTCTGTCTACCCCTGTATTGGGAATTGCGTGAAGATATTTTAGTTTTTTCGTCCTAACATTATTGTTAAAAAAGTTTTTTTTAACTTTCACCTTTGTGTGCCGCCCATCTCCAAACGGCTGGGTGCAATATTCGGCCTCATTGACGTATATCCAAGCGCTTGCAGAAGCGAGTACATCACCGGCAGTGCTTATATACTCTGCTGTCTTCACGTCCCAAACTGGTTGTCCCACAATCACGTAATTCGCCAGCGATGTTTCTCCACCGCCAATAATGGAGAAATAGGACAGGCCAGCGGAGATCGCCACTTTTACTAAAAGAAAATAACAGACAAAATAATTAAGTAACATAATTTATACTTGCGAAAGTTGTCACTTGGTGCAATTGCATTGCATTAAAATTCACTGTTCAACACTTGTACACAATTCACTTTATTTAATTATTTTTAATTAATCGACCGGTTTCGCCTTACGGCATCATCAGGGTATTGACAGAGCTTATTATACTACATACTAATATTCAATTTTTATGTTTATACTACCCACAATAAATGAGAAACAACGTTTAAATCAAAAATTATAAGTTAGTAGACGGTGGGTAGAAATTTAGGGATAACATACCAAAAGCATTGCCACTAAATTCGGAAAAAATAAGAAATTAAAATGTGAGTAAATAATTAAGTAATTAAGTATTATAAATTAGAGTAAAATACGAAATTAAAATGTGAATAAATAATTAAGTTATAATGTATTATAAAAATAAATTAAATAAATAAGACATGTCAGCTTTTAATATTAAATTAACAATTATATGTACCAGTTATTGTAATTATATGTCATTATATTGTTATATGTCAAAATTAATAGATTGAGTTTAATTGTTTATAAATGTCATATTGATGTGAATTATGTAACGAAATATGTCAACAATGGTGATCGATTTATGTCCCTTATGATGCCGTCTGTCAATACCCTGATGATGCCGTAAGGCGAAACCGGTCGGTTAATTAATAAATAATTAAATAAAGTGAATTGTGTACAAGTGTTGAACAATGAATTTTAATTAAGTTACATTTATGTAATTTTTTTTGTTTCCCAATAAGTTTCTTTTATACAGTTCTTTTGTAAAAAAAAATGGTTGCAACAACTGCATTGGTTATCACCTAGAGTGGAGTCACGGTAGAAGAGTAGTTTTGGTGATTTATGATGATTTACCATGCTACCTATCCTCCACAAATCCCATGTTGGAACAGAAGTCGAGAAAGTAGAATCATCTGTGTACCTGGTCTCTCTTAGGCGGATATACATAGATGTAATGTTTTTTTAGTAAATTAAGATACGTTGAGAATAGACCACTTATATATACTTTTAGCGGTAGCAGTTTGTAATTGCGGTCGGCAAAATTTAATAAGTATTAAATGCAGAGAAGTTGAATCGGGAAACGGAACCAAATATCGGAGAATATAATAACGGTGAATATACACCCAGTACGTGTATTGGTTTGAATGAATCGGCAGTTGTTATGAATAACAGGAAAGTGCAAATCAAATCCGTGAACGTGCCTCCAAATCTCGACGGTTTCATTTAGTTTAGCAATGTGATTTTAAACAGAAAGAATATGCACACAACCTTTTAGGGTAACACCAACATCCGTGATGTATGTTCCATAGTTTTTTTGAATGAGCAGACCGCAGTCGATTGCTTTATGAACAACTTCCTGCATGTTCTCCCTGGAAGTCTTTTTCCACATAGAAAGGAATGCATCTCCGGAAAATTTCAAGATGTCTCCATTGTAGGTCAGGATCTCTTGCACCATAGCACCGATGTAAGAATTGAGAACTTGCGTTAACCTCGATGGTCCACCGCGTCCGGTTGCAGTGTAACCCTCACATAAATCAGTAAAACCTTATTTAAGAAGAAAAAGTGTAATTATTTTCAAAAATTTAAACTTGAAATAAAAATATATGCAATACATTAACAATAAGCTAATGTTTAAATTAGTATGACAACATTATAAATTCTAAAACCGCTTGCGAAGTAGATTCGACTCGCATCCCTAAATCAGTTGGTTTGTGACAGTAAATGTTTCAAAATACGTATGTGGCGTTGTTCAAAAAAGGAAGTACGAAAATAATATATACAATGCAACGATGGTACCACATGTTTACTCCTCCAGTTACATACGTATTTTGATGGTTTGCATTGATATAAACTTTCGTACATTAGAAGGTACCAATGCCGCTCTAGACTCTACTTAAACCCTGGGAAATATCAATCAATGTACAACCAGTAGTCAATAAGACAAGTAGAATAGTCAACAAGAAGAATAAGAATCTTCTTTACAGCCTGTCAAATGTCTACTGCTGGACACATGGCCTTCCCAAAGATTTGTACAGTAAACGATCCTGAGCCTCTCCGGAATATTATGCAGATCGTCACTCCATCTTATGAAGTGTCATTCTATACTGTGCTTGCCCCAACGAGGCTGCCACTCGAAACGCTTACTTTTCCTACGAAAAATAAATAATCTTCCGAATCGCTCGCCCGATCTGGCAATTATTGCAAATCCCTTCATGATAAAATGCATCAAATCATAGATAAGACCAGAGATGACTATAAATATCCTCAGAATAATATAACAGATTGAATTAATTGCTGATTTAACATTGGACTTTAAGTCTGTAACCGTGTAAGTGTATTTATTATCTTGGTAGAAATCTGCGTCATATTTACCAGAAACGTCGATAAACATAAGAGCGGTCTCGTATGTCCTCACAGAGAGATCCGAATGCTTATAAATAATCTCGTCAGGGACCATAGATGCCATGGTACTAATGCACTTCGCTTGCTGTACATCATTCAAGCTTTCCGTCGCGTTATCTATGCTAAAATAATAGCATAAATTAGAGATCTAATTGGCACTAAAAGTTTGCGAGCAACACTTTTTCAAGATTGTGAATCGCTCACCACCTGTCACGTTGTCCCGAAAATATTTTCGGTGGAAGGTGAGCCGAAGGGACTTAACTAGGGACTTGACTTGTCTAGACTAGACCTCTGTGTAGCCCTGTATTGGGAATTGCGTGAAGATATTTACTTATTTATTTACGTAAAAATACGTCACGATAGCCGACGGTTGGGTGATTGGAATACGAGTCGAAAGAGTTCGTTCCACAGTTGGCAGTCTCGTACCAATGGGTTTCATCAAAAACTTATGGACATTAAGACGGCCACATCTTCGGTTTCGGAATAAAGACGTTTTCACAGGTTGAGAATTTATCAGAGAAAATTTTAAGAATTTATTTTTATTTCTGGCAGATGTCGCGAATGCCCTTAAGAGGCGTACGAAAAAGAGTTCCAATTTCAACTACTACATAGGTTTACGACGGATATGGTGATGACGGTGACGGTGGATCAGAGATAAGAGAGTGCCAAGGTACGGCAGAGGTCGCGAGTTCGAATACCGTCAGTTTTTTCTATTTCTCATTAATTTAATAGAATAAGAAGTCTTTTAAGAATATTAAAACGTCGACAATCGAAACGTAAAATTCGTAAGAGATTCTCGCACCATCACTGATCCGTTGCATGATTGAAAGTCGCCTACAACATCCTACTAAGTACAACATATTTCATGAATGTTATTTAGTGATTCCCTTAATGACCCTTTGGAAATGTGTTTGTGGTCTGAAGCCGTATATATTATAAGCTACTTTTTTATCATCGAACACGCGGGCGAAAGCTAGCTAAATTAATAAATTAAACAATTTGGCGGGAATTCAACGATTTATTTTCGTCTAACCTTGACATACATCAGAACTAAAATATTTAGAAAGGAGATGAGCAGTCAGCGGTCAAAGAGTATATAATCACTAAGTTCATCTACGGTTGAAGGTTGAAGTGACTCATGTTACCTACTGTCATTACGAATCGTAGCTGTTTTCGCAAATTCTAAAAGACGAATATGACAGTGTTTTCCCCTCACATTAATAGCCAAACAGGTTCTAGATATAAACCGGTAAATAAAGATCATTATTCTAGTAATAAGTGCGTTTACTTTATCAGTCGACGTGCATCACCTTTCCGACGTCGCTCTCGCGGTGACATTATGTCTTCTGTCCGCAAGTTTCTATTACCAGACCGATGTTTCACCTGTTTCATTGCTATTAAATATTCATCGTATCTATTTTTCATCTGCCCTCCCCGAACTGTAATTTATAAAAAAAATAGGTTCGACGTCATTTAGACAGTCCAGTTACTGAAACTGTTTCTATACATATGTAAATATTACTCTTTTAAAATAATTATCAAGACAAACGGCGACTAACATTCTATAAAAGAATGCAGAAAGTACGAATTCGAACGAAATATCTCGATATACCTACCTCAGAAAAATAAAGCTAAGTTTGAAGACAGTAAGCACAGGGAATGAAATAAACCTTACTTGGATCGTGTTGGTTTCTGTTATCCATTACTAGTGATACAAATTCAGTATTAAGTAGCTTAGGAATTTCTTTGCTGTATAGTTATAGCATAAAATAGTTACTTTTGGTTACTTTCTCTTCCTTCTTTTCCTCTCAGAGTTCTTTGACAAGCATGCGTAAATCAAAGAGTTAACACAGAGTATATAATCACTACGTTTGCTTTAGCTACCTATTTGTTTTACCCGCTTCATTGAAAAATTTAAATCATTTGTCAAAGAGGATTTTCGATTATAACTAATACGCATACATTACCTTCCGTGAATAAATAAATAAATACATATATAGATAGGAACAAAATGACATACATTGCTCCGATCCCAATGTAAGATACTAAAGGTTTTTTTACATTGATCCGACCGGAAATCGAAACCGGGACCTCTTAATGGCGACACCTTGAAAACAGGTGTCTACGCCACTTGTCCACGGTGGTCGTCAGAATGAATATACATTTGTGAATATACATTTATGAAGTACTTTTTACATAACTTTTATCTCATGTATGTCATCGACAAAGTGGTTAATAAAGGCATTACTTAACCCGGGCATTATGAATTATGACATGATACATCGGGTCAGAGCCGCAGCAGCCAAGTAGTATAATTATAAACCAATATACTAGAGCACCCAAACATTACTTATTCATGCACAAAATGTATATGATAGAATAGTGTTAACACGTATAGTAAAAGTTCATCAAATATTGGACCGTCGGACAATTCTCAAGTACATTTGGATCCTTGGAATTGGAAAAATAACTATGTTTACAAGTCTTCCTACTTAGGCTGTTCACACGAACTGTCAAAGCCTTTAGTCCAAAAAGGCCAAGCTATTTTGGCTTACAAGCGGCAACGGTTTCCTACGGTCTAAATTTTCTTTCCAACCTAAATCGAAATCTTTCTGCTAGCAAAGGGTAGATAGTCTCCATACTTTCCACCTCGTAAATATAAAAAAAACGCTTACGAGTAAAACATATTCTTTACTCGTAATAAGTATTTTAACAAAAACTTGTAGAGAAAATGATGTGCCATATCACTGTGATGACAAGAATTATTCCCGACGAGACTTATGTTTGGTGTATTAGTAAATACACAACCGATGTACTAGTGCATATACTAACTTAGGTATTGGCTGAAAGCATGGATGCTAGAATCTCTAGAGGTCATAATACCGCTTTCATTATCAGCATCATCACGACATGTAACAGTCACTGCAGGACGTAGCCCTCTTCCATGAAGGAGAGTTTGCCATAATGGCCACGATTGGCGTTCACAGCTCTTTAGACGCTGCTGCCTGTTATCGGTCTGCTGAATTTTGGTAAAAGTTACGATAGCCGAGTGGTTGGTTTGTCGGAATTTCGAGTCAAAAGACTCGAATTCGATCCCTAGGTGGCAGGCAGTTCCAATGGGGTTTTCAAAAACTTATATACGAATCATTTCATAATTTTGGTCTAGTATTTTCGAGACGGATGACAGGATAATCTGTCGGTACTGGATTTCTAAGGCTTTTTCCCTTAGTTGCCTCTTACGACACATATGGGAAAAAGGGCATGGTATATTTAAACACCGTAAAAATAGCGTCTCCTCTGGCCGGACTGAATTCACTACACTGTACTCTATATGTTTCTTTACGTGACATCCGATCCGCTCTGATTTCAGAGCTGGGGAAAGAACAGTAAGCACTTGGTTCTAGCATAAGTTTAAATTTAACTTATATTGATATGTGTGATAAATTTTTTGACATAGCAGATAATATTCAAGAGTTGTTTACCTCTATTGTTGTATACCCTCTATTGTTACGCATATCAGATTTTCCATTACCATCACAGTGTTAAAACAATGTGCATAACCTAGTTTCTTTGTTCTTGCATTGTTTGGATTCGTCAGTTTAAAACTTTAGCTCACATACACTGTATTGAGAGGTCATTGCACCCATCGATCATCAAACTTGTAGCATGTGAAACCGTTGAAATAGTAAAGCCCTGATCTGATCAGGGATGGTATATTCTTAAACCGTACCCGCAAAGGAATTAATTAAATGTATATTTGTTTTAATAGTAGTTTTTATTCGGTTATTAATAATTCAGATGACTACAAAAGATTTCAGGAGGATCTTGATAATTTTTCTGCATACTGCTATGAAAATAAGCTAGAACTTAGTCTCAATAAATGTAAGAGCATAACTTTTACCAAAAAAAAGAATTATGTTACATATCAATATAATCTTTGCGATGCCATTCTTGAAACAAACAATATAGTTAAGGATCTTGGAATTACTCTAGATTCTAAATTACATTTTGATATACATATAGAAAATATTGTTAATAAGGCGTATAAAATGTATGGCTTTGTTATTCGCTCCGGAGAATTTTTCAATGATCCTACTACATATTTGTATTTATTTAAATCGCTAGTAAGACCCCAACTAGAATATGCAGTGTCTATTTGGAGTCCTATTTACTATACCTATATAAACAATATCGAAAGAGTACAAAAGAAGTTTCTTAGGTATATTAACTATAAATGCAATAAAAACGTCTGTCTTATAAAACTTATTATATGAATATAAATTGTTAGACTTAAAATCTAGACGTATTCAATTAGATGCAATGATTTTATACAATATGTGCCATAACAAATTTAATTGTATTGAACTTACCAATGAATTAGATTACAAAATTCCATCAAGGCCACACATGCGATCCTCGCGTAATCATGACTTATTTGCTACCGCACTATGTAGAACTAATGCTGGAGTTAGGTGTCCCATCAATCGTATGTTGTCCACTCATAACAAATTCTTCAATGAAATTGACATTTTTACCTACGGCCCCTGTATTTATAGGAGTAAGATAATACACTACCTTAATAATTTAATATAATAAACATTTCTCACTTACTGGATGCAAGCATACACATGCACATACATAAAATGTTTACACGCATGCACATGCATACATACACACAGAAATAATTGCTATACATATATTTCACGCTAATATCACTTTCAAATGTACATATTTTGTTAAGTTTACACATGCCTTTATTTGCTCCTTTTAATCAAATGTTGTTTTTAATCAAAGCTGTGACCATCAGTGTTGGGTTCACAATGAAATTATCTTTTTATCTATGTCTCTATTGTAATTTAAAAATGTATTGTTAACCTGTTTGTTGTCCATGTTAATAAATGAAAAAAAAACACGCTTTTACTAGCTTCAACTGTAAACAGTCAGATTTCATTCAAACTTCGTAGACACCTACACCTTTCATGCACTTCCTCAATCAAAGCCTTCGTGTCTTATCATTCCTAGAGGCTAAGTAGTCTAGCCATGCTCTCTTCTTCTTATTTACTGCTTCTTTTATTTCGTCATTCCACCATGCATCACTCTTTTTACTACTACCTCTTTTCACAGTTCCACACACGTATTCCGCTGCGCTAACTATTCCATCCCTAAGGCTCTGCCATATTTCTTCCACACATTGTTTCCTGACATCGATGATGTCAAGCTTTTCGGCTACCCTTGCTTGATGTTTATCCCTAATGTCCGCTTCCTGAAACTTCCAGCTTCGGATGCTACCGTCCGACTGTGGTTCTGGTAACGCCGTCCGGTAGCGCCAACCCTCGAACCCCTAAATCTTGTAATCACGCCTGACCATTCGTGTATCCATTACCTGTTTTCGCAGTCGGTCATCCACCAGGAATAAATCGATCGTACTCTCTTTCTCTAGTGTACATATGAATCTTCTTGTGATCAAACATGGTGTTGATAACATGAAGACCCTTTTCCTTGCATACAGCCAGTATAAGCTTGCCAGCATCGTTAACCCTTTTATCACTAAACATCCAAGCACCGACTCGTACCCTGGCCAAGCAGTACGCAACCCATCCATAGAAATCACCACATACAACAATTATTTCTTTTCCCCTAACCAAATCAATAAATTCTCTTACATTCTCCCAAAAATCCTCCAGATCAGCCCTGGACGCCGAAGCTACCGGCGCATAAACAGCCAAAAGTAATAACTTCGTCAGTCCAAATTTAAAGCGAACCCAGAGAAGTCTTGAGTTCACAACCTTATATTCAGTCATAACATGGACCAACCGAGACGACAGCAGATCCCCCACTCCCTAGCAAGCGCTCTCGCTCTCCGTGACTCCGGACCATAGAGCTAACGCCCCGCCAGGAAGCTCTTCAGTACCACTGCTCGTTTTACCACTTCTCGTTTGGTCTCCGACAAAATCTTATTCTCTTTCTTTTATTATTTCGATCAACTCATTCGTATTATCTCGCATGCCTCCTCTAACATTCCACGTGCCAACTCTGCGCTCCGTCCTCCACCCTCCGCCGTGTCAGGCTGTGCGTTACGGGTGGCGGTCCCCATCGCCGCTTTGCGCGGTGCATTCCACACCAACGGGGACGAACTGGTGTAACCCTAACCTTGAATGTCATGGGTGCGCAGCTGTATAGAATGGCAGTCCTGAAAACGGCTGGCAGGGGTCGCGACGGGCACGCTTCTATTATGACCCCCTAATTATAGATGTGGACAGATGTGGTCGCTGCCGGAAACAAGGTTAACGGTACCCTGACTGCGTTAGTCCAAAGGCAAGGCGGAGTTGCGATACATAACGCAGTGCTGGTACCGACTTTGTTATATGGCAGCGAAACCTGGGTATGCCAAAAGAAGCATAAAAGCAGGTTGAATGCTGTAGAGATGCGATCTCTTCGTAAAATATGCGGCGTTACCTTAGCCGACCGGAAGCGAAACGCAAAGATTCACAACATGGTAGGTTTGAAAGATAATCACTAAAATTTATAGGGCGTAGCGTGATAAGGCGTGCTTCGATAGTTTTGGCACGTTGAGCGAATGAGCCAAGACCGAACGGTGAAGAAAATATATAGCACGAAAGTTAACATTAAAAGAGGTCGAGGTAGGCCGAAATTAACTTTCGAAGACCATGTGAGCAAATTGCTCGAAGAGGGTCAAAAGTACTCGGATACCACGACGTGCATGTATAAAGAAAATGATGTATCTGAATGAAGCGAAAGGGTATGTAAGGATCGTGACACTTGGCGATCTGTTCTCTCTGGCTACCGGACAGAGATTGTGCGTGAAGATAAATTAATATAATAATTATTTAATCACTCCAACTAAACTGCCATGCTTATTTGTAGAATGGTTTATGACAATAATCTAATAAGAGGCTCAAGAAATTTTATGAAAGCAAAAGTTACTACAATTAAGTAATTGCGCTATCTCGCCTAAAATAATTAACATAAACTCTACGTCTATACCTCTCTGTATCTCCACGTGTTAGCCTACGAGTAACGTTAGAGATACTTAAAAGTCGCCTTTACTAACAGGTAGAAGGGCTTCACTGACTGCGAATGAAGTTTCATTTGTATGAAACTAAATTGGGCAGGGTGGAAACTTATTCTATTAGAGAATGTTGTATCATTAAAGATGTAGTGGCTAAATTGAGGAATGCTGAATGATAAGTTTAAAAGGTTTTGCATGTAAAGACAATAAATGAATAGAAATTAACCCTGTTGTAAAAGAAAGACCAACAGGCACATTCCTTGATCAAGTATAAGAAGTCCTGAATTAAGGTCCATGACTTTACCCTAACAAAGACACTTACCAGAGTACCAATAATGAACTTTCTTGTATCAAAAGACGAAAGTAAACAAAGCGAAAGTAATAATCAAGATTGTAGCAGGTGGAAGCATGTTGTCTCTGCCTTCCTCTGCGGGAAAGAGATGTGATGTTTATCTGTGTACCAAATTTTAAATACCGTGTTTTATACGTTATATGGATGTTTGTAGCCATTGTCGCACAAGCCCGACGACGGTTTATTATTACTGAAAAATACATCGTTTCGTGCATGTTATCTTTCACAGCCAAGCACATATTATAACTTTATAGTTGTTACAATTATTTTCATTAATATTCTGTAAATATCTGGCTAAATTACATTATAACTGTATCTGCTCTGTTTCTTACTGCATAAAAGATAAGCATCAGGTTGAAAATATTTTTATTAATTTAATTACGTTGAAATTTAATCAATCAACATATTTTGTAAATGTGTAAATTACCACTTTACATAGAACAGCTGGAGAGCTATTCAGATGAACTATAGGAACTCTATGATAACTAAAAAAGTTTTATACAATGTAAAATAAATTTTTATTTTATGCCTGATTTTATGTGACTGATGAACACTGACATACTTTTTTTTTATTCATGCACTTTTCTTTAATGCTTAATAATTACTTTGCATAATGTGGCCTCTAGTGAAAATATCTGCAATTCGATCGAGATACATTTCACCAAGGTTTATCTCGCACAAGCCTTCAATTCAAATTGGTCTCATATACTACTCATTTTTGTTAATGTCCTAATTTCTCTTTCTATTTAAATACTCAAACCATTATCTTAATAAATATACCTTAATCCTTGATACTGCATCTTCTTTGACAGTCTTTAGTCACTTATTAATACTTTTCAAATATGGGGGTCATTGTAGAAGCGTGCTCGTCGCGAACCCTGCCAGCCCTTTTCAGGGCTGCAATTCTACACAGCTGCGCACCCATGCCAACGAGGGTAAGGGCGTCCCCCCAAGGCGACGCACACCAGTTCGTCCCCGTTGGTGTGAAATGCAGCGCGCAAAGCGGCGATGGGTACCGCCACCCGTCACGCACAGCCCAACACGGCGGAAAGTGGAGGACGGAGTGCAGAGTTGGCACGTGGAATGTTAGAGGAGGCATGAGAGATAAGACGAATGAGTTGATTGAAATAATGAAAGAAAGAGAATTAGATGTCGTGTGTTTGTCGGAGACCAAGCGGAAGGGCAGCGGTACTGAAGAGCTCCCTGGCGGGGCGTTAGCTCTATGGTCCGGAGTCCCGGAGAGCGAGAGCGCCTGCCAGGGAGTGGGGGTGCTGCTATCGTCTCGGTTGATCGATGTTATGACTGAATATAAGGTTGTGAACTCGAGACTTCTCTGGGTTCGCTTTAAATTGGGACTGACGAAGTTATTCCTTTTGGCTGTTTATGCGCCGGTGGCTTCGTCGTCCAGAGCTGAGCTGGAGGAGTTTTGGGAGAATGTAAGAGAAGTTCTAGACTTGGTTAGAGGAAACGAAAGAATTGTTGTATGTGGTGATTTGAATGGATGGGTTGGTACCGCTCGGCCAGGGTACGAGTCGGTGCTTGGAATGTTTGGCGATAAAAGGGTTAACGATGCTGGCCAGCTTATACTGGCTGTATGCAAGGAAAAGGGTCTTCTTGTGACAAACACTATGTTTAGTCACAAGAAAATCCATATGTATACTAGAACAAGAGAGAATGAGAGAAGTATGATCGATTTATTCCTGGTGGATGACCGACTGCGAAAACAGGTGATGGATACGCGAGTGTTCCGAGGTGCTGACCTGGGAACGGATCTCCATCTAGTGATTACTAGATTTAGGGGTCTGTTCGCTGGTTGGCGCCACCGGACGGCAATGCCAGAACCACAGTCGGTCGGTAGCATCCGAAGCTGGAAGCTTCAGGAAGCAGACACTAGGAATAAATATCAAGCAAGGGTAGCCGAAAAGCTGGACACCATTGGTGTCAGGAAAGAATGTGTGGAAGAAATATGGCAGAGCCTTAGAGATGGATTAGAAGTTTGAAATGTGGTAAGGCTGCGGGACTAGACAGAGTTACTGAAATGGTCAAGTATGGTGGGCCACGCGTCTTGGACAGCTTTCATCTGCTGTGCAATTTGTGCTAGCGAACGGGGGCTGTTCCGGATGATTGGCGATCCGCGGTCATTGTGCCTTTATATAAAGGTAAAGGTTCACATTATGACTGCGGGTGTTATCGGGCGATCAGCTTGACCAGTTTAGCAAGTAAAGTTTACTCCAAGGTTTTGACACGTAGGATGCAAGATAAATCGGAAAGATTTCTATGGGAGGCACAATGCGGATTTAGACCTGAAAGAGGATGCACGGATCAAATGTTTTCTCTCCGCATGATCACGGAGAAGCTTCTGGCTGCTAACCAGAAGATTTTCTGTGCTTTTGTGGATCTTGAGAAAGCATTTGATAAGGTTGTAAGGAAGAAAATGTGGGAACTGTTGCCGGGGTATGGTGTGGATGGTCGATTGCTAAGGGCTGTGCAGTCACTTTACTGTGACTGTAAAGCCTGTGTGCGGGTAGGGCATGACTTGTCACCCATGTTTAGCGTCCAAACGGGCGTAAAACAGGGTTGTGTCATGTCTTCCTGGCTATTCATGCTGTATCTCGACAGCTGTTTACAGAAGCTGAAAGATAGCTGTTTGGGTGTGAAATTGGGTGACATAAAAGTAAATTGTCTGCTTTATGCTGATGATGCAGTGCTTATAGCACCATCAGAGGCAGAACTGCAGGCATTAGTCACGTGTATGAAAGAAGAATGTGAAATTAATGGTCTCCGTTTGAATGCTAATAAAACTAAGGTTCTGGTATTTGAAAGGGACGAAGAAAGAACGAAGTGCGAAATTTGGGTAAATCAGGAATGTCTAGAACAGGTGAATGAAATTGTATACTTGGGGAGTGCGTTTAGCCGGGATGGAAGATGTGATTTAGATGTGGACAGGCGTGTCGCTGCCGGGAACAAAGTCAATGGTGCCCTGACTGCGTTAATCAAAAGGCAAGGCGTTGTGAAAAGTGCACGCCTTGCAATACATAACGCAGTGTTGGTACCGACTTTGTTATATGGCAGCGAAACCTGGGTATGCCAGAAGAAGCATAAAAGCAGGTTGAATGCAGTGGAGATACGATCTCTTCGTAAAATGTGCGGCCTTACCATGGCCGACCGAAAGCGAAACGAAGAGATTCGCAATATGGCAGGTTTGAAAGATGACCTTGTCTCAAAAATGGATAAGGGCGTGCTTCGATGGTTTGGGCACGTTGAGCGAATGAGTGAAGACCGAATGGTGAAGAAAATATATAGCGCGAAAGTTAATATTAAAAGGTGTCGAGGTAGACCGAGACTAACTTTCGAAGACCATGTGAGCAAATTGCTCGAAGAGAGGAGGGTCAAGAGTACTCGGATACCTAGACGTGCATGTATGAAGAAGATGATGAATCTGAAAGAAGCGAAAGAAGTATGTAGGGATCTTGACACTTGGCGATCTGTTCTCTCTGGCTACCCCGTCAGGGATTGTGCGTGAAGATAAATAAATAAATAAAAAAATTTCAAATATTCCAATTTCTGGTTTTTCACATAAGTGGTATTGGTGTCAGCATCATTTAACTGCAAACACACAAATAGCAGAGGTTAAAAAATTTAAGTGCTGATATCCACACATTTGGCACTGTATACAACATTATAAGGAACTCTCTACTGTTTGAGATGAATTATAAAAAACAATCAGTACTTACATACCAAATCTACAAAGTCTCTAAACAACTGTGCATACATTTTAATAGTTCAACAAATTCAACAGATTGTAAATTCTAATTTCACTGTAACCTTTAACAATCTTCAATCAAATTTATTTAATATGAGCTGTAATTAACCCTTCATTTGTATTAAAATAGACAACTGAAATTATTTTTTTATGATAAACAAGAGTTAAAAAAATTAAAAGTAAAATTACTTTTTTTCATAACAAATATATTCCATTCACATATTGCTGAGAGTGCTCAATTTGAGTACAACAAATATACTAGCATATTATACAATACCATTAAATACAAAATCATATTATACAATCATAGAATAAAAAATGTTAGTTTTAATGTAAAGGGATCGAGTTGCACATAAGCAGCCTTATTGTCATCACAGGATCAATTTTATAAATCTATGAGAGTAGAAAGTCTTTCAAGCACTTTGGTAATGGCAATGCCTTCACAGATCCATTATTTACATACTGAAGTATTGCATCACGACACACATACTGTAGCGTTTTTACTGAAATAAAATCAAAAAATTATTATTATAATTACCCACATGATTGTTAGAATTTCAATATTGACTATACTGTAGACTGATGATAAGCAATTTAAAAAAATTGTTTTAAGCAGGGGGAGCATTTTACAAACATACAATATTTTAATAGAACTATAAACAATAATATATACTACAATAAGAACTGCAAGTAATTGTCTACAAGTAAAACTAAACACACCTCCATACAACTGTACAATTTTAACTTGTTTTGTGGTGCCATACACATCAACAACAGCATGTAGCGGACCACTAGTGTAAGGAATAGCCTTAGTGCAAGGGCCCTGGTCTTCACCATTAATTATAAAGTGCATTTCAGCTAAATCTGGCTCATGTTTGCTTGTTTTTGCGCATGGTACAAACATAACTCCAATTCGACTCCCAGCATCCATGGGGAGGATCCCTTGTGGTGTTCCATTCTGTGACATCATTTGTGGTCGCAGTAACATTTTTGAAATATTGCCTCGTGGTGTTCTTACACTATTTCCATCGCCCAAAACTGAAACTCTCGACTCATTTTCACGCCGATCACAAGTTCCCTGGTTTACTAAATCTATCAACACATTGTTTTGAGACTTGGAAATAGGAAATATCCATGACATTCCAGTATTCGCCAAATCAGGTAATGCATATTGTGGAAGTCCTTTGTCGCCTAGAGCAGCGGTTTGTGGGTCGAGTAATGTAAGTCCTAATCGCATATGGCCACTCCAACCGCGTTCTGTTTTTTCAATTTCTACTAAAAATATTTCACCCGGTAATAAGGGTTTCTCACTAAAAGTCAACCCATGGGCAAAACTGGCTTTTCTATAAGCAACGGTATTATCTTCAAATAAAATAATATTCGATCCATGGTAGTGATGAAACCTGGACAACATGTTTTCTTTCCGTCACTATGCGAACATTAGGGTTTGGGACACTTATTTACCACAATTAAGTTTTTACTCTTCAATGTCCTATACAGAAGGAAAATAATATTAAATGGATATTTATTTAGGCTTTTTTATACATAGTTTAATGAAAGATTAAATATATCTATAGATATATAAATAAATTCTTTGGTCAAATAAATACACCATCTATTATTTGTTTTATTACTTAACGTCAAATTTAACTGACATTTTGACTTAGTCACAGATGATTCATAAATACAGCTACAGCTTATGAAAGCTGCAGTCAGTCAAATATTTTAAACACTACATAAAAAACAAGAAACTATAAAATAATATACCACAGCAAGAATAATAGTTTTATTCATATTATTTTTTTCCATACAGAAAATTTCGTCTTTTTTTTAAATCAGTAAAAAATTATAAATTGAGTAAATTCATGCATTTTCCAATAAGGGGTTTAACCCAAAGGATGGAGATCGAGAGTCCAGTAGGTTGAGAATTTTTTTGACCCACTTTTTAGAGGAACTTATTTAGGAAAACTTAACATGTGGTGAGGCATAAGTACAAAGTACTTAATCATTGCATTGTATCACCACCTTTGTGTCCAATCAACGGTTCAGTTTATTAACATTGCTAAATATTTATATAAACATCCGAGAATCAAATACAGTCATAGCAATGACATAAATTTGACATTCACTTGCAGCATCCTAGCAGGATTTGGACCAGCAACCCTTAGCTTTGAAGGGTCACTACCAATTCGGCTATCGAGTCGTTGAATTAATATGATTCTTATTTTATATTTTATCAAAATATAAAATGAAACCAGTATTTTATAATATTCTTTGAGTCCCAAATAGATTATAAGATAGCCATAGATAATACATATATAATTAATCATTTTTGTGACTTTCGGTACGTAATTTATGATCTGACATTTACATATTTTCTTTTTAAATAGTTTACAAGTAGCCAACAAATTATCTGTCTATGTCTAAGTTTAACAAAAATTGCAAAAATTTAAATCAATTGATAAAATCAAAGAGTATATAATCACGTTACAGTTATTATCTGTAAAAATGGCTGTCATATTTAGGAGAGCTTTCATGAAGCGGCTTTTTCGATTACAAAATCCTGTAATTTATAGCCACGAAAGAGCCTGTTTAACATTACTAGCGAAACAGTTATATAATTCTGCTGTATATAAAAATAATAATAAGAATTTTTCAAATTCAGTTAATAATAAATATTTCCAAATAGGTAGGTAAGTGTTATCAAACGTCACGATAATAATTTATTCCGATAATATTTTGCAATGGATTAAGTAGAAATTAGATTTAATGTAAAGGACCCCAAATGCGATTTTTATTCCTTTTTAAGTTAATAAACTGAATTTTTTTATTTGTTTTAGTAGTGTACCTCGTATTTACTTAAATCATTAGATTTATGTTGGTTTCTATCTCATCTTGCGTTTACAAATTTACGTTGTTCTTTAGCGAAATAATTGTTCTTAATACGTAATTATAATTGTCTGTTATAAACACCAGTTGCTTATTTTTATATAAGTCTAGAACACCGCCCATAGGATAGCAATATACTTGATATTTTTCGTAAACATGTTGATGAACTTTGTGTTACGTTATTGATTAGATATCACAAGAGTGAATTCTAGATGATGTGTAACTTTCAAACAACTTTCATTTCAATCAGAATATTATCTCATCTCGCGGAATATATCCTATAATCTGTTCTGATACACATTTATTGTTCATGATTATTTCTTTTAAAATTATTTGCATTTATTATGTGTTATTTTTCAAAATGGACTTTTTTATTAATTATGTTTTTGTTTTTTAGTAAAGTGAAAGCCATGGGTGCTTTGAGTCCTTTAGATCCGTCTTCATTTTCAAGACCAGGTAATTATTATATCTTTATAATTTTTGTAGCTCAAATGTTAAAATGCAATCATAAATGGTTAAACTTTCCAATATGGACCATCAATAAATCAAGTTTAAGGACGAAGGGTGGAAAGGGTGGAGGGTAACCCCCCAGTACCATTCCCACCCCGCGTAACCACATGGTTATGGAGATATTCATGGTTAAAATTTTGAGGTTAGAATAGCGATATTTAGTTAATAGAATGATTTTAATCTGATATTTTCTTTCCTTACCTTTCATTTTACTTTATTATATTTCCGTACCATCGTTTTACTTTATTATATGAACAAAAAATATATACTAAATTGCATTTTGACACTAGATTAAATGTTTTTTTTTGTTTTTGGGGGGTGTTAGAAACAGGGAAGTCGTGCTCTGGCGCTCCGTGGCAGCTCCGGCGCTGCGGGATGAGCAGTCCCTTTGCCCTTGCGTATGGAAGCGTGGGCACCTGAGCTCGCCTTAACAGCTTCGGCTTTTTGACCAGCCTCAGCCGCTAACACAATCTCAATGCCTGCACTTCCCTACGGCGGGCAGGCACTGCTCACCCTCCGCGCCTCCGAGCTCTTATGTATACTCTAGGGGTAGGGCAAACAAGACCATGTGGATAGTGGGGTGCTATGATTCGGTTTTGTTTGATTAACTTAGTATGTTTTAAATGATTTCAACTGTAAGGGCAAAGTGAAGTAATTGACGTTTGACAATTAATTGTCAAATTTATTTGACACATTCATTGACTTGTTATTTGCAAATTTGTATGGAAAAGTTAAAAGTAAAAATAAATATATCTCGTGATCCGTAAGTTTCTGCAATCTAAAACTTTACAAAACGCATTATTTTAGTGAGTACTATCTTCAATCAAAATACGAGCATTTAAATTGACGGTCCATATTGGAAAGTTTAGCCTCATAAATTTAAAGTATAAAACTATAATAGTAGCCTTTATTTCCCATTGCTATGGGTTTGATTGATCATTATTAATTAAGCTATGAATTTCCTATACTTATGGGTAATGAAAAATGTGATGAATTCAATGAAGGAAGGCACAATTTAAATACAAGCCATTAATATTTTCTTTGCATAGATGAAACTTATATTCAAAATTATTAATGTTTTAAATTTACAAATTCTCATAATTTTACTTTAAAATTTTACTTTCTCCTTATTCAAAAAGAAGTGGTTCATAAGTTAATATGTGTATCTGTGTCAGTCTGCTCTTATGTCATTGTAGCTCCAAAATGAATAAATTCATGTTTAAGTTAATTTTTCCGTTTAAAAGTTTTTTAGCTTTCATTTATGAGAATCTGTTCAGGACTTTGAAGATGATTTGGAGTTATTTAAAATTATTGATACTTCATGTGACTTTCGGTACTAAAAATTATATTTTTTATGTTATTGTTACAGAGGTTGCAATTATAAGACATATTTCACTGACATTGAATGTGGATTTTGACAAAAAAGTGCTGAATGGAGTTGCTGATCTCAATTTTGACATTCTTCAATCCACTGATAAGATAGTATGTAACATACAATGCATTTAGTAAATAAGCAAAACTAGTTGTTTCATATCTTTCTTCTTTTTTAAGTGCAGTTCCCTTGTGACTTATATTTATTTTCCTATATAACAATAGAAATATTTAAGCAACTAATAATTTTTGGGAGTTAAGTCATATTAAATATTACGTAACTAAATTTGTAAATACTTTATTGCAAACTGTTAGTAAAATTACTGTTGCATTTTGAGAACTGTATAGTCTTATATGGGAATATAAAATAATCTTTAATAATTTACACTATTTTCCTTCCAAGTACATGTAAAATTGTTGTAAAAGTATTTTAAACTAAAACTGCCAAGTTTTGGCTCTGCCATTGCAAAACACACCATTTAAGCAAGCATTTAGCAAGGACTATTGCTTAAATGTAAAGAAGTTTGATTTGGAAGTTTTCGAATATCCTCCCTCAACATTGCTAGCCGTTAATATTTGTTTAAAAACCCTAAGAGAAAATGATATTAGGAAAGGAGCTTCTATTCATTGTTCAATGTCTTATAAAAGTATAAGTTAATAGATCATAAATTGAAATCAAAAACTACTTGCTTACTATTTACAACTTGTTTCTTCTCCCGCTACTAGAACTACTGACTCTCTTAAAACAATTGAAAACTTTTAATTAATTAACTCTTATAATTTTCTCAATGAAGTTCATGTTATTTCTATGTTAAAATAGATTATTTTTACCAGGTAGCCAGTTCCTTTTCTGCTTAAGATGATTCCTAACAAATGTACAATTTACATTCAAATTAATATATTAGTTGTGTCAAGTTAAATGTTATATAGGTACTTATGACAATGGAGCTATTACCTACTTCTATTAGTTATTTTTTTGGTCCATATTTTACCATAGCCTTTTACTATTTAAAACATGTACATTCTGTAATTATATTTTGCCTTTAGTTGTGTCTATGTATTTTCTCAAAAATTATCATCCAATTTTTTTGTAAACTAGACATTTAACAGTACTTGTATGATGTACGATAGGACGACGTACGATGTACGATAATGTCAATAACTCCTTTGTACTTCGGCTTATCATGACTAACTGTCACTCACTGTTCAACAAAAAGTATGGTTTAAGATTGTGGGAATGATAAATTTTATATAATCTGTTGAATTATTTGTTCAAGTACTTGACAATTTGTAATATGTTATTGCCCTCAATAACTTGTATAAAAATAAATCTATTGTATATACCACCTTTTTCTTCCCATGGGTCTCGTAAGAAGTGACTGAGGAGCCTGATTGGCCATTTCATATTTATGGCATTTTTATATGAGAATTTTAAATTAATCTGTGAATCACTTAACTTTCAATCTGAAAGTTAGGTGATTCTCACAGATGAATTTCATGTTGTTTTCAAATGTGATTTTTTAAATCATATTATACATGTATTGCAAGTGTATGCAGGATTACTAAATTAAAATACATATATTCCATTTTTTAAGACATTCCAATTTTATAAGGAATGCATTTATTAATATACATATTATATTAATAAATGCATTCCTTTTTGGTGAAAGATCGTCAATAGCTTTACTATTGGGGTAAAAATGTTAGATGTTATTTTGTATAGTAAAATATACTATAATTGTTGTATGTTACTAGGTCACCATTTATTATTACATTTATATTAGGTTTCACCAATGGAAAACAAATACTGGCAAAAAAACTGTAAAATATTTAGTTCCCTGTTTGTTTTTCAGATTTTAGATGTAAATAACTTGACAATACATTCCATAGAATTGAGGGATGGGACGAAATTACAATATGATATTGATGAGCTTGTTCCTAACTTTGGCTCCAAACTTTCTATAACATTACCTAATTTATCTTCAATTGGTCAAAAGTAAGTTATTTAAAAATTATTTTTCATGAACTACATTTCATTTGTTTTTATAATTATCAAATTGATAGAATCAAGCATAAAATCTCTTTTAAAGCACCGTAAATGTTGCCCAAAGCAATAAACCTATAATTGAAGCTAATCAAAATATCGTAGACTATGAAAATGCGATCAGTACCATATCACTTAACTTTTGTGAAGGCATCTACAAACCTGTTATGAGTAAATGCATTATTCAAGAAACAGAAGACTGGACTTGCGATTGTGATGGAGGGGAGTACTGTTTATGCTGTAAGTGTATTGAACAAGAGACCGAGAAAATATGGGAAGCATGTAGGTTAGCAATTGATATAATTGTGTAGGATGTAGATAAAACTAGTTAGACTTATGCAGACTCATTTGCTTGATTGTATCAATGAGATATATAATAAATTAATTACCATCCTAGATATAAATATTTACGTACAATATTTGTTTTCCAGACTAGTTATTAGGATCAAATATAAAACATCACCCTCTGCATCAGCATTACAATGGCTGGAACCAACTCAGACCTCTGGGAAGAAATATCCTTTCCTGTTCAGCCAATGTCAGGTTTGTTGTTTTGCATTTATTTTTGTAACAATGTGTCTTTAGTAAAGGACATTTTTTATGTGAATTTTGATGTAGATTATGCATTGTAGTATAGACAATTGTAGTTAATCTTGTTTACATTGTATCTGCTGTTTTTTTTTTCTATTTGTAGGTAGTAAAAGTGGTTTTCTACATTGACCCTCCTGGGAATCGAACTCATGACCTCGAGATGGTGACACCATGAAAACCGGCCTATATGCTATTCGTCCATGAAGGTCATCAATTTATAAATTTTTAAAAAATTCTTAGGTATTTTAGGTAGGTGTTTTTTTTCATAAATTCCAACGCAGGACTAGGTCAGCCAGGCGCACTCTTTATTTTCTATTCTCTATTCTTCAAAGTTATGTAATGTAATGACATTTATACAGGTATAGCGTGGCTTGGTGCGGACTCGATCTGATATATGTTTTAAATGTATTGTATATTCGTCACAGAGTCACGACAGCTGAGTGGTTGGGTGGTCGGAATTCCGAGTCAAGGGAATCGAGTTCGATACCCAAGTGGCAAGCTCGTACCAATGTGTTTTTCAAAAACTTATGTACGAATCATATCGTTGGCTTAGACGCAAAAACGGTGACGGGCTTACCATCTGACACGATGTTCCGAAAATACCTTTGTTGGAATACGGGTCGAAGGGACTTAATTGTCCAGACTAGACCTCCGTCTACCCCTGTATTGGGGATTGCGTGAAGATATTTATTTATTTATTTTAGGTAGTTTCTTTGTAGTGTGTGCTGTTCTGTAGTTTCTTTATTCAATTTATAATTAAGCTGGTGTATATCGGCGTTCAGTGCCTTGGCCAGATAAAGGTTAAGTTTCAATTACCTTGTGTTCAGTAGAGCCCGAAACTATCCACTAGTATCTCCAAATTCCAAACAGGGGGTAGACTGTTTGGAATTGCGTGATGTTATTTATTTATTTATTTATTTATATGTACATTCGTGCAGCCGATACACGCACGCTCGATCCTGCCATGCCAGGACACGCCCGCCGTAAAGTTCACTTATGACGCGGAAGTGACGGCGCCCGAAGAATACATAGTCCTGATGAGCGCGGTCCGAGGAGAGAACCTGCACACTCGCACAATGTTCCAGCAGTCGGTGCCGATCCCAGCTTATCTGCTAGCGATCGCCGTGGGTGTTCTGGAGCACAGGAGACTTGGCCCCAGGTGAGTCTTCTGGAAATACATAAGTACGTTTTTTTTTTCTTTTTTATGGAAAATATTTACTAGCGATCGCCGTGGGTGTTTTGGAGCACAGGAGACTTGGCCCCAGGTGAGTCTTCTGGAAATACATAAATACGTTTTTAGTTCTTTCTTTTTTATGGAAAATATTTACTAGCGATCGCCGTGGGTGTTTTGGAGCACAGGAGACTTGGCCCCAGGTGAGTCTTCTGGAAATACATAAATACGTTTTTAGTTCTTTCTTTTTTATGGAAAATATTTACTAGCGATCGCCGTGGGTGTTTTGGAGCACACGAGACTTGGCCCCAGGTGAGTCTTCTGGAAATACATAAATACGTTTTTTTTTTTTTATGGAAAATATTTACTAGCGATCGCCGTGGGTGTTTTGGAGCACACGAGACTTGGCCCCAGGTGAGTCTTCTGAAATACATAAATACGTTTTTTTTTTTTTTTTATGGAAAATATTTACTAGCGATCGCCGTGGGTGTTTTGGAGCACAGGAGACTTGGCCCCAGGTGAGTCTTCTGGAAATACATAAATACGTTTTTTTTTCTTTCTTTTTTATGGAAAATATTTACTAGCGGTCGCCGTGGGTGTTTTGGAGCACAGGAAACTTGGCCCCAGGTGAGTCTTCTGGAAATACATAAATACCTTTTTTTTCTTTCTTTTTTATGGAAGTTTGTTAGACTTGTACTTCGCGCCGGTATTCTGTGAGGTCGTGGTACTTCCCCGGTCGAGCCGGCCCATTCTTGCAACAACAAAAGCTGATGCGTGGCTCTACCACTGTCGAAAAATAAATACATACATAGATAGGGAGATTAGTAACATTGCTGTCATACTTGTGAGTATTTGTGTTGTAGAATTGGAAACAACGAAGGTACCATAAACAGCCAGACCGGATAATGTGTAGGAAAAATTGTTATCCATATTGGCTGGTCCGGGAATAGAACCTCAGCTGCAGCCTCAGCGACATAGTAGTCCACGGAGGTCGTTAGCAGTTATGTAATTTAAACTTCTGTGCTGATATCTATTCATTCGTAGAGCGGTTTTATGCACCGTCTGTACATTATATCACCTTCCGCTCGGGTATTCGTTGGATAAAGACGTATTTTGTGTGTAAACTAAA
Source organism: Sericinus montela (assembly GCA_029286605.1). Lineage (NCBI taxonomy): Eukaryota > Metazoa > Arthropoda > Insecta > Lepidoptera > Papilionidae > Sericinus > Sericinus montela. Next base: position 1,900,195 of record JAGSMR010000094.1, on the reverse strand, counting down.
TTTTGTACAAAATTATTTATTTTAAAAATCGTGGAAGTACCAGGCTCCTAGAAACACGCAGAGTAACTTCTTATCAATGAGTGAGTACGATATATATAATAGAAAGAGATAGTATTATACTAGCTACCAAGTTGGCTTACAGCTGTATATAGCGCCTGGCTGTCTACTAAATGTATTCCTTGTTGCACTAAAAAATTGCTCATAAGTTTACATCAGGATCTTTTAAATAATATCTTTACGATGTCACTACAACGTACACCACTGTCGTGCCTAAGCAAGGATTCTAACAAACAACTTCTCTTGACTCAAGACTCAGATACAGCCTCAGAAAAAACTTACTCCGAAAACGACCAGGGCCGTAACCATCATGTTACTAGACGACAAAAGCGTAAACATGAAGACCTGGCAAGTACAGAAATCAAAGAGCTCCTGTCCGAAATAAAACTTCAACAAAATAGTAGTTCCGCTAAGTTCGAGTCTGACATGGCATCGATTAAATTACAAAACACCGAAACGCAAAAATGTATCGAATTTTTATCTCAAAAATATGACGAATTATTGTCTAAACTAGAATATGTCCAGAAGGAAAATTTTGCCTACAAAGATAGAATAAAAACCCTAGAAAATAAAGTTGAACTTCTGGAACGAAACTCAAAATCTTCTACTCTTGAAATACATATATCCCAATTTCTGTAGCCGAATCTAAAACTACCCTCCAAAACATTGTTAAAAATATGGGTAATTTATTATTACAACAGCAGGTATATGATAACGAATTTCGCAATATTTATAGAATAAAATCTAAGACTAATAAACCAAAGCCGATTATTGTGGATTTTACAACTACAATTCGTAAGGAAAGTTTTATCAAGTCCATTATCTCTTATAATAAGGCAAATAAGACAAATAAATTCAACACTACACATATACAAATCGAAGGTAACCCAAAACTAATTTATATTACTGACAGTCTAACTAGTAAATCAAGACACCTTCACTATCATACTAGAGAATTTGTAAGAAACTATAACTACAGTACCTGCTGGATTTCGTATGGCAAGATATTTATTCGAAAGAATGAAGGTTCTCTGGCAATTCATGTTGAAAGTGAAGAACACTTAAATCAATTACGTAAAATGTGACTATTTGTTTCTGTTTACCATACCAGTTGCTGCAGTTGTTATCACGTCTTTTGTCTCTTATTAGTATTAATTAAAATAAAACCAACCAAAATTACTTTAGTTTGGTTTGTTTATATTTTAAGACTGTATTACTTGCTTATTGTCAGACAGTGTACAATTTCCATAAAAAGTGTGTTGCATTTAAATACTATCAACACTTACTTATCACACAACACTTACATACACATTTTCATATTATACACACATATATTTATAATAGCAGACCGTTCAAACTTTTAGCTATAAAACAGATCTTAAGCAACCTTTTGTATAGATCTTCTCGTATTAAAGACCTCCAATGGTTACAATATATTTATATTAGTTATTGTAAGTATTTAAGAATAGTTTCTCCCATTCTTTACTGTGAAAAACACAAGATTAAATATTATACGAACTTAAAACAAGTATTACGCTACATCAAAGCTACAATTCATCCATATAATGTAATTGTCACCTACTTTTTAATGAAATATTTTTATTACGTACTAATAACCTTATTATAGTTAACTAAGATATATACAGACGTCATCATAAATTATCTCCCTAAAATTATTATTCTAACTTACTTTATTGATTGTAACTTATTTAAGTCTATTAATTGTGCTTTATTTATAAGATAAAATTTAAAATCAAAATTCGATTTAAATAATAATAATACTTATGAAAAAGACTTGGATAACTTTACTATTGGTCACAGTACTTCTTGTGACATAGGGGATTGTAATAAATTAGTTTACAATAACAAATTATCATTTAACATAATTATTCGAACTTAGAAGTATCAACCGCAATTATGGGCAATTTCAAGTTATTTTAAAACAAAGTAGCGTAGAATGGGATATTATCCTTTTAACCGAGTGCTGGTTAAATAGTAATCTTTGTATTCCTATATTAGAAGGATATAATAGCTCAATAACAAAAAATAATAACACACAAAATGAAGGTGTGGTTGTCTATTACAGATACACCATTCATGTTTTATAGCAGAACCCCAAATTGTAAATGCCAATTGTTTGATAATTAAAGTAAATACAAACACTGTTATTCTGGCTATATATCGACCGCCAAGTGAGAGAAATATAGCGAACTTTTTAGAAAGCTTAAATAATATTATGTTAGACTTAAATTCTTATAACACTGTTATATCGACAGGAGATATTAATATAGATATTGCTGCATCCTCAAAAGACAACAGATCAAAAAGCTATCTCAACCTACTAGCTTCGCATGGTATGTTGCCTGCTCATACCATTCCAACTCATTCACAGACATGCCTAGATCACGTAATTATAAGGACTAAATTGAGTACCAGATGCTTCGTAGTGCATACAACTGTAACAGATCACTATAGTGTAATTCTCAGTCTTGAACTTAAAAGCAAATCAAAATCAGTTTATAAGAACATTACACGTATCGACTATTTAGCTCTAGACGCAGCTTTTAAAAAACTAGATCTAAGTCCCATTTTCTTGATAAAAGATGTTAACAAGGCAATTTCGCATTTAATTAACTCGATTAATAACCTGCTAAACCAATACACATTAACTAGAAATATATCGAGGCGAAAACGTATAATTAAGCCTTGGACTACACCTGGGCTATTACGTTGTATAAAAAATAGGGATAATTTTCATATCAAAACCAAGAAACAACCTCATAATGAAACCTTAAAAATAACATATCTACGATATAGAAACTTCTGTAACTCAATCCTTAAGAAAGTAAAAAGAGAATATGAACGGTTGGAAATACTTATAACGAAACATAACAATAAAAAAACTATGGGAAACAATAAAAACGATAACAGGGACAAAAAAACAAACAATGCAAGCAACAGATTTAATCGGTGTTGAAAACCCTGTGCATGATATAAATGAAGTAAATAATTATTTTGTCAATGTGGGAAAGACTCTAGCTGAAACTTTAAGAATTAACAGTAATGACAACCAAAGTCAATATTTTCCTATGCCACCCTCAAACTCATTTGTATTATTAAATACCGATGAACAAGAAGTTCTTACTCTTATAAAAAATTAAAAAAATAGTAATACTGTTGGTCGAGATAATTTATCGAGCTCATTACTTAAAAGATATAAGGAGGTTCTTGCCAAGCCTCTAACTTACATTTGTAACCTATCCATTAGTTCTGGTACATTTCCTACTGAATTTAAGAGATCAGTCGTGCACCCCATATTCAAGAGTGGTTCGAAGGACACGGTTTGTAATTACCGACCCATATCAATTTTACCTACCCTTTCCAAAATATTGGAAAAAATAGTAAATAAGCAATTGACTAACAATTTAGAAAGTAAAAATTTACTCTCAAATTCTCAATTTGGTTTTCGGAAAGGAAAATCTACAAACGAAGCTGTTCATGAACTCATAAATTTTATTGTTGATAAAATGGATGCTAAAAAGAAAGTCTTAGCAATTTTTTTAGATTTATCCAAAGCTTTCGATACCGTTTCCATTCCAATTCTTATAAATAAATTACAGAACCTAGGTATTAGAGGTAAGCAGTTAAATTTTTTTGACAGCTACCTCAATAATCGTTTTCAAAGTGTAAAGATAGATAATTGGCAAAGTGAGGATTTGCTTGTAACATATGGTGTTCCTCAAGGTAGTATACTGGGACCGACTTTATTTCTAATCTACGTAAACGACCTTTGTCAGCTGAAGTTACCAAGAGGTAAAATAATCACATTCGCAGACGACACTGTCCTAGTTTTCAGCGACGACACGTGGCACGATATTTATAATTATGCACAACTCTGATTAAACTCTGTGACAAATTGGCTTACAAAAAGCTCACTTACCTTAAATGTTGATAAAACCAAATATATACTTTTACCTTAAAAAATTATACAAATTTGCAAAGTACAGCACACTCGTTAGTAGCACATAAATGTTATACCCCGCACATACCATGCAGTTGCACGAACGAGCGCAAAGAGCTATTTTATAAGTAAGCTATTTTTATTCTTTTTTTCATCCCACAAGGGAATTATACAAGGAAAGAAAAGTATTAACTGTTCGACAACTTTTCATACTTCAAACTGTGCTTAGGGAACACTCGCTTAAAAACTTTGACCCTTCTCTAGCATGTAGGAGAAACAAAATTACATGTTATCATACCAAATTATTTAAAACTAAAATTGCTAACAAGTTCTTTTGTTTTCTCGGTCATTATTTATATAACAAAATTAATATAATTTTACCTATATATGGATATAATAAAAACAAATGCAGAAAATTTACTAAAATTTTATCATGACATCTGTTGTATAGAAATTAGTTTAATTTATAAATATCGGTTCCATTCACATTTACACACACTCAAACGTACATAAAACACATCACACACTCTCTCTCTCTCTCTCTCTCTCACACACACACACACACACACACACACACACACAATCTCAAGCTATGATGTTATAAAATAACTATAACCCTTTTTTTAAATAACCCTTTTTTATGTTTTAATTTGTACATTTTTATATCTCAAATTTATAAACGCTTCATAATTAATTGTGTAACTGATCCGATAAGCGGGGGCCTGGTAATCTGTCAGACAGGGCAACCTAGTACGGATACCAGTATCTCACAAAGTTTCGATTATAAAATGTATCTAACACACTGAAAACGCAGACTTTGTAACTTTATGAAAGAGAGATAAATACATATTATTATTATTATTAAATATAATAAGTTATTATCACTATTATAATAATCGCATGCATTGTGTATATGCATTTTGTATAAACAATTTGCAGAACAGTAAACCTGTGTCTAAGACTAAAATATACAACATACATATTTCCTTAGGTCCTTGGTGTGGTCTGAAAAAGAAGTTATGGAACGTAGCGCTTGGGAGTTCGCCGAGACAGAGAAGTATTTGGAGGCCGCAGAAAATCTTTGCGGCCCCTACCAATGGGGCCAGTATGATCTGCTGGTACTGCCACCCTCTTTTCCTTATGGTGGCATGGAAAACCCTTGTCTTACTTTCGTCACACCAACTTTATTGGTAAGCGTGTTAAGTTTACTATCATTTACTATCACTTACTATAGACAGATCATAGAAGTCACGATAGCCGAGTGGTTGGTTGATCAGAATTTCTAGTCAAGAGACCGGAGTTCAATCCCGGGGTGGCAGGCTCTTACCAATGAGTTTTTCAAAAACTTTGTACGAATTGTATCGTTGGCTTGGACATAAAAACGGCGACGGGCTCACCACCTGTCACATTGTCTTGAAAATATCATCGGTGGAAGGTTGGTCGAATGCTTGCATGCGGTGCACTTGTAGTATGGAATCAGAAACAATGAAGGCACCTCAAACACCCAGAATCAAGAAAATGTAAGGTAAGTGCAACTGTGAATCGAGCCTGGAACCCCGAGATGGCGACACCTTGAAAACCGATGTTTACGCCACTCGTCCACGAAGGCAGTGGTATCAGAATCATACAATTAACTTTTCAGGCTGGTGACAGAAGCCAAGCGGATGTTATTGTCCATGAAATAATGCACAGCTGGACAGGCAATCTTGTAACAAATAGGAACTTTGAGCACTTCTGGCTGAATGAAGGCTTCACAGTCTTCCTCGAGAGGAAAGTTGGTGCTTCGCTTATTGCCGATCCAGCGGAAGCAAAGCGAAGCAGAGATTTCCACAGCCTTCTTGGACTGCAAGAACTGAGCGAAACGGTAAGATGTTTCTAAATTATTATTATTATTATTCCCTTAGTGGTGATTTAAAAGAAAACTTAGATTGCATGCCCGCAACTCATCTATTTCATTACAACGAAACATTTCGTAATCGTAAGTTTTAATTCTTTGGCTTAAAAACATTACTTACCTGCAAACATTTTAGTGTATCATTATTATAAGAAAATTAAAACAGCAAAGAAGTAAAGAAATCCCAAGATTGGTTTTAGAATTTGATCAGTATTAAATAAAATGTAGCATTACAAAGGCATTGTCGTTCCTTCCTTCTCATTTTGACACAAGTTAATATTTAGACCAAATAATAATTTAGACCAAAAAGTCAATTAACACTGCTCAAGCAAAAGATGTTTAAATGTTTATTTATTTATTTATTTAAACTTTACTGTATCGCCTTAAAAATAAGGATAACAAAGGGCGAAATTAATGCCTTATTATCCACCAGTCAATCCTAGGCATTGGAAAAAAAAATGTATGTGGTTTCCTATCGCTCAAAATCCACTCGGATATCTAGGGTTTAACATAGAACATCGTGAAATATATTTTGAGAATGAGAAATAAAGAATCCATATTTGTCCTATCATATTGGGTTTTAAAAAAAGTAACCACGCTTCATGTTTCTGTAAGACATTGACAAAGGGTAATTTCACGAAAATGATGTCCACAAATCTGATAACAGAATACATCTCTTGGATATCAAAGTACATCAAAATATATAAATTGATCGTTAAGAAAAAAAATTCACAATCAAAACAATCACAGTATTTAGTAACACTCATCTGCTCTTGTAGATTAACGGCCATTTGGGCCCGGCAAATCCCCTAACGAGGCTGGTGCCAGATCTTAATGGTGTACATCCAGACGATGCATTCTCGCGAGTGCCATACGAGAAAGGCTCCCTCTTCCTGCGTTACATAGAAGATATCGTAGGAGGGCCCGGTAAGCTAAATCATTATTTAAATTATAGGTGAACGAAGATCTGGGACCAACGAACAAACTGACAAGGCTCGTTGTGGATTTGAAGGGGGTACATCCAGACGATGCCTTCTCCACCGTGCCATATGAAAAGGGCTCCTTGTTCCTTCGGCATATAGAAGATTTGGTCGGTGGACCTGGTGAGATTGTTGAACATTTAGAGACGTTATTTGTAGTATTTATTCTATTGTTATGTCATTGTGGATTGCCTGACTGCAATTACTCAGAAATAACAATTACTAAATGACAATAATGAGACTACAATTACTAAGAAAAAATAATGCCCGATTGAAAAATATAAACTTCCATTAGGTAGAAAATTTCCATTCCGTTAATTTTGTTTTTTTTTTTTCATTTGTAAAGAAAAAATTTATAAAAATAGCAAGAATATTTTGTTTCCTGATACGAATTATCAGGTAAACTTTTCAAAACAAATCTGTTTTGCAAAATTTGTTCTTACAATGATTTGTTCATTAATAGGCGGTATAGCACCCATAATATAGCAGGTGACGGGCAATAAGAGTCTAAAGTTGCAAGTTGCCTGGTGCTGCGATGCCAATGCGCGTGCCAAATGTGGCGTTTATGGCGATTCTTACTCAATCGCATTAATAAAAATCCTCCGAACTAGGTAGGCCAATGTCCTGCAGTTGCTTACGCGGGCCGTTCCATAGCAGAAGGATTTTCTTTGTTGAATTGGCTTGAGTATTTATGGATTAAATATCATCATCATCATAACAGCAGAAAAAGTCACGATAGCCGAGTGGTGTGATGATCGGAATTTCGAGTCAACAGACCTGAGTTCGATGTTCCTAGATGGCAGGCGCTTACCAATGGGTTTTTTCAAAAACTTATTTACGAATTATATCGTTGGCTTGGTTGGCGTGGTGAGCCCGTCGCCGTCTTTATGTCTATAAAGACGGCGACGGGCTCACCACCTTTCACGTTGTCCCGAAAACATCTTCGGTGAAAGTTGCCTCGAAGGGACTTAATTGTCTAGACTAGACCTCTGTCTACCCCTGTATTGGGTATTGCTTGAAGATATTTATTTATTTATTTTATTAAATAAATCACAAATTTTCAGAAGTGTTCGATGAATTCTTGCGGTCGTACTTGGGAAATTTCCAGAAGCGCTCATTGGACAGTGACGAGTTCAAGGAATATCTGCTGAATTATTTCAACAATAGCAAGAATCTTACCAGCGTGGACTGGGACGCTTGGTTCTACAACAGTGGCATGCCGCCAGTTATTCCTGAGTAAGTTAATGCGTGTAGTATCTGCTTGTTAATTATCAAAGTTTATTATGTGTATATGTATTGATGCGGCAATAGCCTTATGGTTTAGGGCGCCGCCATTCGACTACCGACGTAAACCAACTCTAGACGCAAGCATTGCAGCTTAATTGGAGTGGTTGACAGGAATACTAGTAGTAGTAATGTTATTTGGCATTGCTAGTATTCTTTTAAATAAAACAAACAAAAAGAAACAATGTATGTTGTGAAATAGCCGAGTTGGTTGGGTGTATAGTATACCGACCGATTTCGGCCAAAGCCACTTTGGATCCACTGCGAGCTTCGTTCCCGTGCTCGAAGGTGACTGACGATTTTAGCGCTGATTTTAGAGCACATTGAGCGCAAGTCAATCGGAATTTGACACAAGATTCCTGAATTCGATTCCCTGGTAGGTAGACTCGTTACAGTGAGTTTTCTCAAAACTTATGTACCATTCATATCGTTGGCTTGGACATAGAGACGGCGACAGGCTCACCACTTGTAACGCCTCTAAAATGTCTTCGGTGAAAGGGAGCTTGAAATTTATTTAGCCCACTGTCTATTCCAGTATGGTACTGTCTATGGGGAATGGCGTGTTATGTGAATATTTTTTTTCATGCGAGAGAGGTTAGGGTAGAAACAGACTGTCATGCAATTGGTTACAGATTTGATCTGTATAAATGATAAATTCAAATTACTATGTACTGCAAAGTACTATTTAACTCTTTCATTAGTTACAGGTTAAATATCCGATTTTCACATATTATTTCTTAATAATTTTCCTTGGGTTCCTCATGCCTTGGGGCGTTGGTACTCGGTGATCTGAATTCCAATTAGGCGTCTCTAGTTCTTCAAGGCCAGCCATTCAAATACTAAAACGGCTACATGTTTTATACAATTTTTCACAGTACTATACAATTCACTACTTTATTACGCTTATTTAATTAAAATTATTCATTTTAATTTAATTTCAATATACTTTTTGCACACTTCCAGTGAAAAAATATACCATAAACAACGAAATATCAAAATTTTCTTCTCATATATTCGAAAACTAAAACAAAGGTCCGCTAGACTTAGGACAACCTTACACTTTAAATTCACTTGATTACAATTTTCACTTAGCTTACTTAAAAAATTTGAAGGGAAAGCCAATAATTCTTTGATTATATAATTAATTCTCTATTATTACACGGCGCTCCACTTGAGATTTTTTAGCATATTTCAAGCTTTGGTATGGCAATCGCACATGAAAAGGACGAAACTGCTTTATCAGACTAGTTCGTCGCATATTATGATACTTACGTATTTCCCCGCCTCGTTTGCTCAACTTTTTTTTGGCAAATTTTTTGCCAAAAAAAATTAACTGACAGATCTTTAGAAACCTATAATAGTTGCTTAAAGTTTTATCATTATTTAAAACCCACTTTATGGCTACCTAGTTTCGACAACATAGGTAGCTACAGGATAATTATTTGACTAACTACATAATTACATAAATAGCATGGAGGCAATTTTATAAACTTCACGCCATTCACAATCCCTTTTTCATATCTTCAAACAAACGAATAGTAATCGAACATACTTTATATTTAGACATGTATGTAAAATAATCTATTGCATATGCAAAATGCACTTATTTTGACAATGAAGTATAATATGCTAACATGAAACATTCGTAATTACTAATTTGCTATCTGTTTCAGCTACGACACATCTATGACTAAAGCCGTCACCGCGCTGGTTGCGAAGATCTCTGCAGAGGACACTTTCTCTTTCGAAGACGTCAAATCCTTCACACCGCACCAGATGATCAACTTGCTTCAGCATCTAGTCGACGGAGATGCTTTACCAATTGATAAACTACGCAATTTGGGTGAGGTCTGTAAAGTTGACAAAAGTAAAAACTCGGAAATCATCTACAGGTGGTTGAGACTATGCATTAGAAGCAGAGACCAAACGAGACTCGATGAGATATTTAACTTTTTGAATGATCAAGGACGCATGAAGTACGTACGCCCGATCTATAGAGATTTGTATGATTGGGAGGAGGTGAGGCAACAGGCTATAGACAATTTCCTCCAACAGGAGCCTTATATGATGCATGTCTCTGCTTACACTCTGCGGAAGGATTTGCATCTCAATGAATAAATCTATTATTTTAATATAAGTTTATATGTGTTGAACACACGGAAGTTCTTATATTTGTGGTATATTCACTAAGGTAAATTCATTATATGTAATTGTCTACACAATTAAATGGAAGAATCAAATATATTAATTATGTGTAATTTTATTACTAAGAACTTGCCTGAAGTATCCCATCCGACATAAAACGGAAATCTTTTTTTTTTTCATAGAAAAGGGAGGCAAACGAGCAGGTGGCTCACGTGCTGGTAAGTGATTACCGCCGCCCATGAACACCCGCAATGCCAGAGGCTTAGCAGATGCGTTGCTTCCCTTAGAGTGCCCCCCCCCCCACAGAATTGGAGGAGGGAGGTCTGTGTGGGCCACCGGTTACCTGCACTTACCAGACGAAACGTAGAAGTTTGTTAGACTTCTACTTCACGCCGGTATTCTGTGAGGTCGTGGTACTTCCCCGGTCGAGCCGGCCCATTCATGCAACAACATAAGCTGATGTGTGGCTCTACCACTGCAGTACCACTTAAAAAATCTCCTACAGAAATCTTGTTATGAAGCAAGTTGAAGTAAGTTATTAACTTACTTCAACTTGCTCGATGTATTTTATAAATTTGCAAAACGTAAAACAGGGGTGTGTCAGGTCCTCATGGCTGTTCATACTGTATCTCGACAGCTGTTAACAAAAGCTGAAAGATAGTTGTTTGGGTGACACAAAAGTAAAATGTCTGCTGTATGCTGATGATGCAGTGCTTATTGCACCGTTAAAGGCCAAACTGCAGGCATTAGTCACGTGTATGAAAGAGGAATGTGAAAATAAAGGTATCCGTTTGAATGCTAATAAAACTAAGGTTCTAAACTAAGTTAGAACGAAGTGTGATATTTCACACAGTATATTGATTGGGTAAATCAGGAATGTTTAGAACAAGTGAATGAGTTTGTATACTTGGGCGAGAGCTTTTAGCCAGGATGGACGAGTTGATATAGATGTGGACAGGAGTGTCGCTGCTGGAAATAAGGTCAACGGTGCCCTGACTGCGTTATTCCAAAGGCAAGGCGTAGTAACAAATGCACGCCTTGCGATACATAACACAGTGCTGGTACCGAGTTTGTTATGGCAGCGAAACCTGGGTATGCCAGAAGAAGCATATAAGCAGGTTGAATGCAGTGGAGATGCGATCTCTTCGTAAAATGTGCGGCGTTACCTTGGCCGACCGGAAGCGAAACGAAGAGATCCGCAACATGGCAGATTTAAAAGATGATCTTATCAATAAAATTGATAAGGGCCTGCTTCAATGGTTTGGGCACGTTGAGCGAATGAACAAAGACCAAATGGTGAAAAAATATAGCGGAAAAGTTAATAATTTCAAAAGCGGTCGTGATAGGCCGAGACTAACTTTCAAAGACCATGTGAGCAAATTGCTCGAAGAGGAGAGGGTCCAGAGTACTCAGGTACCTAGACGTGCATGTATGAAGAAAATGATGAATCTGAAAGAAGCGAAGGGGTGTAAGGATCGTGACACTTGGCGATCCATTTGGATGTGTTCGATGAGTCGGTCAGTTTCGGCATTACCGCTGTGGGACCCGTAGAGGCACCCATAGACGCGAGGGTGGTCGTCGCTGTCTATGCGTAGCCAAAGAGTGGACAGGTCCCTACCTTCAAGACTGCCGAGGCGTTGAGAACATATATCCTCTCTGACGTACACAAGAACTCCGGCCCGAGACACAAAAGAATGTTCTAGCTTGTATCCCGGGTAGGAAAGATAAGGGGTATCCGCCGGAGAGGATATCTGCGTCTCGGTAAGAAAGAACAAGGCCGGCTTTGCCGTCTCCAGATGGTAGTGGACGGCATCAAGATTGAAATGGAGTCCCCTGATATTGCAGAAATCCTCGGCTAGCGTGGAGGGGGTTTTGGGGGAGGGGGGTATGTAGGCCTCCGGTTACCTGCACTCATCAGACGAAACGCAGAAGTTTGTTAAACTTCTACTTTACGTCGGTATTCTGTGAGGTCGTGATACTTCCCCGGTCGAGCCGGCCCATTCATGAAACAACAAAAGTTGATGCGTGGCTCTACCACAAAAAAAATATTACCACATAAAAAATTGATAGGAACTATGAGACGGATTGAGATACTGGTTACAAATACATTAATTTTGTAACCTCATAAACAATCCTAGAACAAAATAAGTCCTTCTGAAGACTTTCTTATTTTTAAGTCTTTAAAGAAAGACAGATACGAGGTCTACAATAATACCTAAAAGTTGATGAAGTTTTATTACCTTACTAGCTTTATCCCGCACCTCCAAAAGCGTTAAAGGTTAATCCGAGAAAATGTTGCCAGTATGATTCTCCAGTACCCTATCTCTACTTGAAATCTCTATCAAAATTCGGAATTCATTAAAAACGGCTGAACAGTAAGGCTTTGAAAAACGTAAGAAATGCACTGTTCAAAAATATTATTATTAGTTGATGAGAAATCTGATTATAATGAAAAAGATTTTACGTTTAATAAATTAAAAACAAAATTGATCTCAATAACATCACCATTTCTTGGGTCCAAAACTATCCCATCTCCAAAGTAAACTATATGTTGAATAGCTTTGGTTCATCATGGACAAACAGGAAAACATGGAAAAATACAGCAAGGAATGAACTGGCAAAGTGTTTTACTCAGAAGAACATTGTATTACATAAAAATATGGAAATGTTGTATTAAAAAGCATGTGAAAGATTGACTTTACATGTAATTAAATCATACTTTTTATTTTACAGTTGATGAAAATTCCAAATTAATAAGTGGCAAAAATGGTGCACAGGCATCCCCCATGCAGGAAATGCCTATGCTAGATGCAGAACCTGAAAAAATTGAAAATGAAGCCCCAATAAAAACCTCTAAAGATTGTGAAGAGAAAAACAATGAAGAAAATAATGGAAAGGTTATTAAAAAGAAGGTATTAAAGAACCAAAAAGAAGTCACATCAGAAAAAATTGAAAATCAACAAAATAATGATAAGAAAGTTATCTCCAACATTAAGGTACCTCAATGGGTAGAAACTGTTCTATCACTGTTAAACGCGGTTCCGGATGTGGAGGATCATACACCTTCCCTGCTGAAGATCCACTTCTGCTGACCTCTCATCCGGACGGCTATGTGGTCTCCGTTGATGCCCCTTTGGGTTCTTCGGACCACTGCCTGATCCGGAGTTTAGTGCCCCTCATGTGCCCATCGCGGTCGCGATATGCAGGCCACCGCAGTGTGTGGCACTACAGGTCGGCGGATTGGGAAGGGATGCGGTCTTTATTTGCATCCTACCCACGGGGGCAGGTTTGCTTCTCGCTAGATAGTCCCGACGCCGTTGCTTATTCCGTCGCCGATGTGGTGCTCCAAGGAATGGAACTCTTCGTTCCTTCCTCTGTGGTGCCCATCGGTGGTAGATCAAAGCCTTGGTTTGGTGGCACCTGCAGAATGGCATCTCGCCAAAAGCAGCAGTGTTACCGGGCCTGGGTTAAAGCATTGGCGTCTCGGGATTCAAAAACTAGCGTTTATAAGAAGGAGTATAACTCTGCCGCCAGGTCCTTCAAAAGAGTAATTTCTGCGGCAATGTCCGAGCACATTGGCAGAATTGGCGAGAAACTAGTTCGTCTTCCTTCGGGAACTCGTGCGTTCTGGTCCCTCGCCAAGGCTGTCCAAGGGAATTTCAGTCAGGCATCACTACCATCTCTGCACAGGGAGGACAACTCGCTGTCCCATGACGCAAAAGAGAAAGCCGATCTTCTAGGTTCTCTTTTTGCGTCCAACTCGACTCTCGATGACAGGGGGAACTCACCGCCGACCATCCCGTGCAGTGTGTGCTCTATGCCGGACATCCGGTTCTTTCAGAGCTCAGTGCGAAAAGCATTCCACTCCCTGGACATCCAGAGGTCGAGTGGGCCCGATGGTGTCCCCCCTATTGTGCTGAGGATGTGTGCTCCAGAATTGGCACCGGTTCTAACGCGTCTTTTTCGGTACTCCTACTCTGAAGGCGCCGTCCCGATGACATGGAAGACAGCTTTGATGCACCCGATCCCTAAGAAAGGCGACCGCTCAGGTCCAGGTAACTACAGACCGATCGCCATCACTTCCTTGTTCTCCAAAATAATGGAGTTCATTATAATCCGCCAGCTCTTGAGGTACTGAGAGGAGCACCAGTTGCTCAGTGATCGCCAGTACGGCTTCCGTCGGGGTCGCTCGACTGGTGATCTTCTTGTGTACCTCACTCATCGATGGGCGGAGGCAGTAGAGAGCAAGGGTGATGCCCTTGTAGTTAGTTTGGACATAGCGAAAGATCGGGTATGGCACAAAGCGCTTCTTTCAAAGCTTTCGTTATATGGGCTTCCCGAGAAATTTTGCAATAGGGTCACTAGTTTTCTCACAGACTGGAGCATCAAGGTCTTAGTTGACGGTGCATGCTCGGACTCCAAGTCTGTGAATGCTGGTGTCCCACAAGGCTGTGTGCTATCGCCAACCCTGTTTCTTCTGCATATCAATGATTTGTTACCAATTAGTAGCATTCATTGCTATGCAGATGACAGCACTGGTGATGCTCTTTATACCGGCCGTGCCAATATTTCTCGGGAACACGTCGACGAGTACCGGAACAAACTTGTGTCTGAAGTCGAGATTTTGTTGGACATAATCTGAGACTGGGGCCGACTAAATTTAGTCCAGTTCAACCCTATAAAAGACACAAGTTTGCGCGTTTACCGCAAAAAAGAAACCTTTCGTCGTATCACCTCGTTTTGAGAGTACTCCCCTAGTTGCCTCAGCCAGCATCGGAATCCTTGGCGTCGATATATCGAGTGACGTTCAGTTTCGCGGTCATTTGGAAGGAAAGGCCAAATTAGCCTCTAAAGAGATTGGCGTGCTCAGTAGAGCACGACAGTACTTCATGCCGGCCCACCGCTTTCAACTTTATAAGGCGCAGGTTCGGCCGCACATGGAGTACTGTTCTCATCTCTGGGCGGGAGCACCCCAGTGTCAGCTACTTCCATTTGACCGTATCCAAAGAAGAGCGGCTCGAATTGTCGACGACCATACTCTATCCGATCGGCTAGATCCCCTGGCTTTGCGAGGAGATGTTGCATCTCTTTGCATTTTCTATCAGATCTACTACGGGGAGTGCTTCGAGGAATTGTTCGGATTAATCCCAGCCGCTGAATTTCACCATCGCACCTTACAGCATAACCAAATATTTCATCAACACCACCTTGATGCTTGGCATTCCACCACAGTGCGTTTTTCGCGGAAAATTCTGCCACGCACTTGCACTTTGTGGAATGAGCTGCCGTCAGCGGTTTTTCCAGACCGATACGACTTAGGGACCTTCAAGAAAAGAGCCTTTCTCAAAGGCCGCATCCGCTATTCCTCCGTTATTGCAGATATTCATGGGCGGCGGTAATCACTTAACATCTCGTGAGCCACCTGCTCGTTTGCGTGCTTCCTCTTCTATAAAAAAAAAAAAAAAATTTCCATACCCATCCGTCAAAGTCGCGAAATATCTGTATGTGCTTCCGCAACATACCAGAGGCACTACAATATCGCGGCAGTCCCATGAGTACTCTGAAGGCGTTGTTGTATTGGATCTAAAGCCGGATTGAGATTAATAAATAGGATATTCATACCCAGATGCTTGTCACGCAGACTGTCGAGCACTTTCACTATAACTGTAGCAAGTGAGATCGGTCTGTAATTACAAAGATCAGAGACATCCCCACCTATATTATAATTGGAACCACTATTTGGTGTCCAATACATAGTTTAAAAAACCAGGCCAGGACTCTATGCACATGATCACCTGCAGGTATTTTAGATGCTCAACACTGAAAACGTCATGGCCCGGAGATGTGCCTCTCTTCATGCCTTTGATTACTTTTTCCACTTCTTTGGCAGAGAAAGATATTCTAATATCCGCGTCACAATTATCAGTGTCAAACCTCTGATCTAATTCGGAACTAAGTTCAGGACTTACCCTGAATTACCTCTCGAAGTTATTTGCAATATCAGTTGGCTCAGAGAAACCAGCAACGCTCACAGGCTGACTTGGTCTTAGGTTCAGCTCATTGGTTTTTTTCCAGAAACTTGAGAAATCTTAGTTTGAATGGCACTGAGCCATTATATCCATTTTAATGTTTCTAGTTGTTTTGGCACCATTTACATACATACATATATTCACGCCTGTTTCCCCGTAGGGGTAGGCAGAGACCGCTCAGGTCCAGGTAACTACAGACCGATCGCCATCACTTCCTTGTTCTCCAAAATAATGGAGTTCATTATAATCCGCCAGCTCTTGAGGTACTGAGAGGAGCACCAGTTGCTCAGTGATCGCCAGTACGGCTTCCGTCGGGGTCGCTCGACTGGTGATCTTCTTGTGTACCTCACTCATCGATGGGCGGAGGCAGTAGAGAGCAAGGGTGATGCCCTTGTAGTTAGTTTGGACATAGCGAAAGATCGGGTATGGCACAAAGCGCTTCTTTCAAAGCTTTCGTTATATGGGCTTCCCGAGAAATTTTGCAATAGGGTCACTAGTTTTCTCACAGACTGGAGCATCAAGGTCTTAGTTGACGGTGCATGCTCGGGACTCCAAGTCTGTGAATGCTGGTGTCCCACAAGGCTGTGTGCTATCGCCAACCCTGTTTCTTCTGCATATCAATGATTTGTTACCAATTAGTAGCATTCATTGCTATGCAGATGACAGCACTGGTGATGCTCTTTATACCGGCCGTGCCAATATTTCTCGGGAACACGTCGACGAGTACCGGAACAAACTTGTGTCTGAAGTCGAGATTTTGTTGGACATAATCTCGGACTGGGGCCGACTAAATTTAGTCCAGTTCAACCCTATAAAAGACACAAGTTTGCGCGTTTACCGCAAAAAAGAAACCTTTCGTCGTATCACCTCGTTTTGAGAGTACTCCCCTAGTTGCCTCAGCCAGCATCGGAATCCTTGGCGTCGATATATCGAGTGACGTTCAGTTTCGCGGTCATTTGGAAGGAAAGGCCAAATTAGCCTCTAAAGAGATTGGCGTGCTCAGTAGAGCACGACAGTACTTCATGCCGGCCCACCGCTTTCAACTTTATAAGGCGCAGGTTCGGCCGCACATGGAGTACTGTTCTCATCTCTGGGCGGGAGCACCCCAGTGTCAGCTACTTCCATTTGACCGTATCCAAAGAAGAGCGGCTCGAATTGTCGACGACCATACTCTATCCGATCGGCTAGATCCCCTGGCTTTGCGAGGAGATGTTGCATCTCTTTGCATTTTCTATCAGATCTACTACGGGGAGTGCTTCGAGGAATTGTTCGGATTAATCCCAGCCGCTGAATTTCACCATCGCACCTTACAGCATAACCAAATATTTCATCAACACCACCTTGATGCTTGGCATTCCACCACAGTGCGTTTTTCGCGGAAAATTCTGCCACGCACTTGCACTTTGTGGAATGAGCTGCCGTCAGCGGTTTTTCCAGACCGATACGACTTAGGGACCTTCAAGAAAAGAGCCTTTCTCAAAGGCCGCATCCGCTATTCCTCCGTTATTGCAGATATTCATGGGCGGCGGTAATCACTTAACATCTCGTGAGCCACCTGCTCGTTTGCGTGCTTCCTCTTCTATAAAAAAAAAAAAAATTTCCATACCCATCCGTCAAAGTCGCGAAATATCTGTATGTGCTTCCGCAAACATACCAGAGGCACTACAATATCGCGGCAGTCCCATGAGTACTCTGAAGGCGTTGTTGTATTGGATCTAAAGCCGGATTGAGATTAATAAATAGGATATTCATACCCAGATGCTTGTCACGCAGACTGTCGAGCACTTTCACTATAACTGTAGCAAGTGAGATCGGTCTGTAATTACAAAGATCAGAGACATCCCCACCTATATTATAATTGGAACCACTATTTGGTGTCCAATACATAGTTTAAAAAACCAGGCCAGGACTCTATGCACATGATCACCTGCAGGTATTTTAGATGCTCAACACTGAAAACGTCATGGCCCGGAGATGTGCCTCTCTTCATGCCTTTGATTACTTTTTCCACTTCTTTGGCAGAGAAAGATATTCTAATATCCGCGTCACAATTATCAGTGTCAAACCTCTGATCTAATTCGGAACTAAGTTCAGGACTTACCCTGAATTACCTCTCGAAGTTATTTGCAATATCAGTTGGCTCAGAGAAACCAGCAACGCTCACAGGCTGACTTGGTCTTAGGTTCAGCTCATTGGTTTTTTTCCAGAAACTTGAGAAATCTTAGTTTGAATGGCACTGAGCCATTATATCCATTTTAATGTTTCTAGTTGTTTTGGCACCATTTACATACATACATATATTCACGCCTGTTTCCCGTAGGGGTAGGCAGAGACCACTTCCTTCCACTTGCTACGATCCTTACATGTTACGCTTCGTTCACTTTCATTATTCCCTTCATACATTCTCTTCGATTTAGGGTTTCTAAACCTGGCCTTTCTTCAGGACGTCCCTGATTTGGTCTCGAAACGTCCGCCTAGGTCTTCCCCTTCCTACACTTCCGTTCACACTCGCCTTATACACTTTTTTCGTCAATCGTTCTTCATTCATTCTCTCGTCATGGCCAAACCATCTCAGCATACCTTTCTCAATTTTAGTCACTACATCTTCTTTCAGACCACGTTTCCTTATCTCACTATTCCTTATCCTGTCAGTCAGTTTAACTCCTATCATACTTCTTAACGCTCTCATCTCAACTGCATTTATCCTGCTTTCATTTTCTTCTGCCATACCCAACTTTCACTTCCGTACATGAGTGTTGGAACCAACACTCCCTTATGCATAGCCAAACGAGCCTTCTTAGACACCTTCCGACTGTTCATAAAGGAGTGTAGAGCTCCATTCACAATGTTTCCTGCATTCACTTTTCTTTCAATATCACTCTCACACTTTTCATCTCTTGTAAACTTTTAACCCAGATACACAAACTCATTCACCTGTTCAATGTGTTCATCTCCAATCACGATATTAGTCTTTCATTGCCTCATCTCTTTCAAACACCATCACTTTCGTCTTCTTTACATTCATCTTCATTCCCTTTCAACAAACGCTTCATTCATAGTAGTTACCATCTCCTCGGCTGAAGACACAAGTAATACTTGGTCGTCAGCATGGAGAAAACATTTGATGAGTAACTCATTCATTCTCAACCCACTTTCATTCTCTTTTAAATCAATTGCAATTGTCAAGCAATTGTTCATGTACAGATTAAACAGCCACGGTGGCGCTAAACATCCTTGTCTAACACCATTTTCGATATTAAACCATTCAGTGTATGCCCCGTTTATCCTTACACAAGCACTAGAATCCCTATAAAGAGATTGTAATGCCCGTATGAGGATACTGCTCACACCGTTCACGGATAATGCTGACCACAATTCATTCTTCACCATTCTATCATAGGCCTTTTCTAGATCCACGAACGTGCAATAGACCTTCTGGTTTTTAGCCACTTTTCGTCTATGCACCGCATGGAAAAGATCTGATCCGTACACCCCATTGCCTTTCTAAATCCCGCTTGTGCATCCCGTATTTTATCGTCTGTTTTACTCACAACCCTTTCAATCAATACTTTCGCATACAATTTACCGACAATGCTGAGAAGGCTTATGCCGCGGTAATTTATACAGTCCTGCCGTGACCCTTTTCCCTTATACAATGGCACGATTACGGCTTTGCACCAGTCTCCCGGTACTTGCCCATTTCGAAATACTTCTGTACTTGCACAAATTGAAAAGGCGGTACAGCTGACTTGCAACTATGCCCTGTCCTGTCCTCAGCATCTCGACGGTAATCCTATCATACCCTGCAGCCTTACCTAATCTCATACTTTTCAACGCTTATACTATTTCGTCCATGCTTATCTCACTTTCATCAACATTTATATTAACGATGGAAGATGCCGATTGTTGTACCTGCACTTCCTCTCTTTCAAACAAACATTCAAAATACTCTTTCCATCTCTTTAACACATATTCTTCTACTATTATAACACTCCCATCTTGACTCCTGATTGTACTCAGCTCCGAGGTAGCAGTTTTTCATCTGGCTGTTTTGATGGATTTCCAAAAAAACTTGATATTTGACTGGAGATCTTCAGTGAACCTCCTATCAAATCATCCTTTCGTTCTTCCTTCCAGTCACAACATCTTTCGTAGCAGATTTGATTCTTTTATTTACCTCGTCATCCGTCGCCTTTTGAAGTTTTTGGTTAGCTTTTGTTGCTAACCCATCCAACCACGCTTTCTTCTTTTCTTGCACAGCCCTTTGTACATCTTTATCCATCCACATATTATAGTTCTTTCTTCCTTTCCTTCTTTCACACATTCAACTATTCGAGAGGAAAGAATCACACCAACTCCCTGACAGCCTCGGCTGGTTTGGGGGACTCCCGACCAGTACGCCGTGTAAGGACCTCTCACATTCATTCCTCTTGGTTTCGTTCACGCACAGGATACATCGTTCATCCATCATACTTCATCTACCTTACCATCAATTCCTCCTCTTACATTCAACGTAGCGAAGCGGCGCTCCAAGGGCCGCTTTTCGACCCCGCGAGAAACGAGACGTGATGGGTGGCGAACCACATCGCCGTTTAAGCTTAGATTTGAAACAATTTATAGGCATATTTTCATAAATTAGACCACTAGAAGTCTTACCGTTCAATACCCATATTTGAAAAAACCCAAGAACCAAGACTCACAGGGTGGCTGTGAGCGTCCCTGACATACCTATTCCAACCAATGACATGCGTGCTTCTTTTCCCGATCTTATCAGAATAACTGAGTATCGCCGCCTTCCTCAGTATGTTAACAATTCATTATGCATATCTATCAATTGTTTAATGACTTGTGTAAGTCAACTTCAGAACATTGCTGATCTTAATCGCAAGGTATTGCACTTACTACGTTGCTGCTAATCACCGATATGTTGTCGGTTAAGTACTTTTTTGAGATAACTATCCCGCAGTCTCTAGCCAATGACGTTTTGAATGTTTTTCTCCTAGTCGCCCCTTACGACAGACATTATAAGAATGGGTTATTACAATAATTAATTATTACGTACGTCGCTCTGAAAGGTTTTAGAACTAGCCAGTTAGAAACATTGTCAAAAAAAATCAAAAAGAGAAATCAATCCCCCTCTTACATTCAACGTAGCGAAGCGGCGCTCCAAGGGCCGCTTTTCGCCCCCGCGAGAAACGAGACGTGATGGGTGGCGAACCACATCGCCGTTTAAGCTTAGATTTGAAACAATTTATAGGCATATTTTCATAAATTAGACCACTAGAAGCCTTACCGTTCAATACCCATATTTGAAAAAACCCAAGAACCAAGACTCACAGGGTGGCTGTGAGCGTCCCTGACATACCTATTCCAACCAATGACATGCGTGCTTCTTTTCCCGATCTTATCAGAATAACTGAGTATCGCCGCCTTCCTCAGTATGTTAACAATTCATTATGCATATCTATCAATTGTTTAATGACTTGTGTAAGTCAACTTCAGAACATTGCTGATCTTAATCGCAAGGTATTGCACTTACTACGTTGTTGCTAATCACCGATATGTTGTCGGTTAAGTACTTTTTTGAGATAACTATCCCGCAGTCTCTAGCCAATGACGTTTTGAATGTTTTTCTCCTAGTCGCCCCTTACGACAGACATTATAAGAATGGGTTATTACAATAATTAATTATTACGTACGTCGCTCTGAAAGGTTTTAGAACTAGCCAGTTAGAAACATTGTCAAAAAAAAAAATCAAAAAGAGAAAATTTTCGGTTCACGTCTCACGCAATTGTAAACAGTGGTTTACAATTGGTTTAATGAGTTAGTTTGGGCGTGCCAATCTCTGTGATGATCTGCGTGATGCATAATAGAGGAAAATATGAGAGTGACCTACCAGCGGATGCGGGCAAGTATAATCATAGCTTAAGCATTGTTATGAGTGATACCAATCCCTGAGCACTAAAAAGAATAACACAAACATTTTGGGATCAGGAAGCTTTGCACCAGATGGATTCCGCGTACTTTTACTGTAGATTTCGAATTCAAACCAATTGACCGGTGTCGCGATTAACATTTACTGTCAAGAATTCATTAGAAAAATATTTTCATGCCATTCTCAATACAGAGGTAGACAATTAAGTCCTTTCGACCAACCTTCCACCGAAGACATTTTTGGAACTTGATAGGTGGTGAACACATAGCAGCCTTTATGTCCAAGTCTGAAGATCGAACTCGGGTCTCTCGACTCTAATTCCGCACCCAACCACTCGGCTAACGTGACTATATACATCCTGATTTAAAGGCAAGAGAAAAATAATACATAGGCCAGTTTTTCTTTGTACTAAAAGTTAAAATGGGAACCTTGAAAAGCGTATGATCGTATTATGAAATAAGATATATCCAAAACTATAACACAGGTTACTTCTGAAATAAATTATGGTAAATATATAAAAATGGATATACCATACAAATATAATTGAAATTTGTTTTGAATTCATATATACAATGAGGGTACTGTATAAATGTAGGTAGGGAACACAAGCCAAGTTTCGATAGGCTATAATCAATTCAGCCACTTTTTTGTGATTGACAAAGGTCCAATAACATATTAGTAATGATATAACAATATTCGAGGATGAAATAACTGGCAATAGCATGTGCTTTAATTGAAATAGTGCTGTGAATTTATTGAAATAGTGGGTGGCTCATGAAGTTTGTCATGAGATTTTCAAATACTTACGATACAAGCTTATTGTTACAATAGGTCTTTTGTCTGTGGGTTTTAAATGAAATACAAAGGTTTCAGGTTTTTAATGATTTATTTTAAATAAGGATTGATTGATTATGACACTAAGGAAATATAGGGAAAAAAGAGCAAGCTCCTAACCGTTTCAGCAGTAATAGGGTGGATCATATCTCATATGTTAGTATTTATTTGAAACAATGTTATAAGGAATTAGATGGTCACTCCTTTTGGGGTCTAAGAGATACTATATAGAAGAAAAAGAATTGGGAGTCAGAAATGTGTATTTATGTATATATATATTATTATGGGTATATGTGTACCTACATAAATGTAAGATATCTATATTATTATATAAGATTTGGTTTAAGTTTAAATCTCCTTTCTCTTTATAATTTTAGCTGTACCTACTACGATTTCTCACCAACCACTGAGTTGACTTACAGAGTATGCCTAAGGCATTAAGTCCCCCCTTTGTTGAGGGGTGTTAGTAACTGTTGTCACACATTCTATTGACAAGCAGTGATTGTAACAAATACCATAAGTATTGTTGGAGAGGCCAGTTCTGTAGTAAACTTAAAGCCCATGATTTTTAATTTTAAATTGTTAGTAGAGGATTTACTAGTGAATCATTACGGAATTAAAGGTTGTCACCTTGATTTTGAGGATTAAACAATCAAGCATAGTCTGTTAGGGTTTCTGCAAAATAAGATTATGATGATTTATAACAACATTCTTCATTGCAACTAGTATGCACTCTGTAAATATGTCAATCATATCTGTAATCATGCAACTGATACCCAATTTTAAAAAAATATTTTTAAATAATAATTTATCATTTTGACAGCCCAACAGCTCATGTTTTAGCGACTCTGTCTGCCTTCGAAGCCATGGGTTATGTATAATACACACCAAATAGAACTCCACATTTTTAGTCACATTCACACATTTCTTACCTTCTTGATCTCCAATCCCATGTGGAAAATGTACCGCTCCCTATGTTGGATAATAATTACTATATTTGCCATTACCAGCATAAAATAGTAATTCGTGAAATTGAAACATTGTCTACAATTATTTACACAATTTAAATATATAGTTTTCAGATTCCCATTACATGAATGCATCATTCTAGGACCCTGGACTAGTGCTTTTGATGTCCTGGTTTAATGACAAAAGGCAAGCCCATAATGCCTAATAATTTAATAGCAGAAATTAGATAATTTTTTAATTGAAATCACTACTTATCCTTTAGATATCATGTCGCCAACATATGTACATACCTGTTACTTGTTTATAGTCCTTTGTGTAAAATTATATTTAAAAAAAATTAATAGGCCTAAGAATCTTCCATCCGCACTTAGTGTGTTAATGAATATAGAAGAACTAAGAGTTCATTAAACAAAAATGTACCAATTACAAATTATGACATATATTAACCTCTGCTTATATTCTCCTCTCAGCTTTAAAGATATTTAGTTTCTTGACCTGATAAATGACCTGAAAAATTCTTTATAAATATTTTCACGCTATTCCCAATAAGGGGGTAGACAGAGGTCTAGCCTAGACAATTAAGTCCCTTCCACATCCACCTTCCACTGACAATATTTTCAGGACAATGTGACAGCCTGCCACCTGGGGATCGATCTCAGATCTCTCGACTCGAAATTCCGACCACCCAGCAGCCACTGCTATTGTTACTAAAAATTCTTCATAATGATTATTAATTAGACTTGCTTTATGTGATTATTATTCCCTTTGGATAATAATCATGATGTAGTGAAACCGATAAAATTATACCATTAAAGGCAACAGATACATCCGATTACTCTGGTTGTATGACAAAGCTTACTGGAAGATGAAGCAGTTCATCCTTCTAAGATGATAAATGAAAATGCTATCCAATCAACTTTTCATTAATGAAAACCCATTTGAATGTTGTTTTTTTTTCAAATGTGTATATTTAATTTTTGTTTATCAATTTAAGTTGGTACCTTTGGTATGTATGTTTGTTGTAAGTTTTCATTACTACTTACAGAAAAATCCAACCAAAAAAAATCACAAGTAGCACATTACAGGCCACTTTACTATCTTTAATTCTAAAGTTACCACAAACCACAACACTAACTATCACAGTCCCCCACAATAACAGTGCTTAATTTTTTAATGCTTTCACTGAGCACTTAATTAATTTCCCAGTCTTTTTAAAGAAGTTTCTTAAAGGAAATTTCATTTACAAAACTAACTTTCACCTTTTTTTTACACAAAATAGTCACTGCTACTTAGAAACTGCACTTTGAAGAATGATCACTTACTCACAAGGTATAAAAAAACTACAACATGAGATTTAATATTCTATTTGCGTGTTCACACACACTACACAAACACCTAACATACACTGAATAAGTATACACTATAACTTGATTTCTTTATCAATAAATTCACAAATTCAGCATTTGTTGAATTTAATCCTAGCATAACTAATTTTAAACATAATCTCTATTTATATGCAATAGAATAATTGGTTTACCACTGTGACTGTGAATTATCACAGTACATGCACATTTTTAATCTAAATTTTCACAAAACTATAATGACCAAACACCTCACAACTGCACTACACATCACATAAATTACATTATAGTAGTTTCAAGTTTATAAACCAAAAATATTAAGTTAATAGAACATTAAAAATCCTTATGCTAATATAAGAAATAATCATACAGTGTCAAAATTAGGCAGAACCCCCTCTAACAACAACAATGACCAGGTGATCTTCTTTCAAACTTTCTTCAGTCAGATTGTGGCACGTCCTTTTTAGAAGCTCCGTAGAAAATTCACATGGAGGAAAGGAGTATAATACACCAGTTGCCTCTGTCTCTTTATTCAGTAGAGATATTACCCCTGCAGCTTCTTTTTGTTTAAGATATGAAACCAAATTTCTCATTGGCCTTGTCTGAATACTTGTATCCTCATTAGTAATTGAAGCAGTTGAGCCAGCCACTCCTAAGAAAATTGCATGTGAACTGGAAGTAGCAATACGTTTTTGAACATCATCCAATTTAGGCTGATCCAATCTAAGTCTCTGAGTTATTCTCAATTGGTTTTTGCCATCTTCATCCTTCATAAGACTATCAATTATTTCTGAATCACCATCAGTTAAATGAAACTTTGTAGGAAACAAAGAGTTCTTTAGAATTAAAGCTCCATTCCAAATTGTTGTAGCTTTGCGAACTACTTCAGGCAGAGTGCGAGCAGATGCAAGCATTCCACTGTTCCTTCTTGGAGAGCCATCCGAGTCACTGTCTGGAGTACGACGACGCGGTGAGCGTGATCTAGAACGATCCACACCTGGTTCTCGAGAGCCAGAATGGCGAACACGGCTTTCATATTCACCGTCAACTTGTGCTCTTCTCCATTCTTCATCTCTATAATCCCCAGCACCATGATATGCTCCTCTATATACGCCTCTCCCACGTCCACGATGTCCTCCACGTCCTCTATAACCAGATCCATAACCATAACCTTCCTCCCAAGTACCTTCTAAGCCCTCATAACCTTCAACTGGTCTGCCATCTTCACCCACAGGTGGTACATATGGTTTAGGCCTATAAGGACCCCCTGTACCTACATCAGCAAAGTCAATGCGTAGACGTCTATCAGGTCCACCTAAAGGAAAACCTCTCATTTCTTTGACAGCAGCTTGAGCAGCATCTATAGAATCATACAAAATGTACGCCTGAGCTTCTCCTTTAGCATATTCAATCTTTTTTATGGCTCCAAATCTATCAAATTCCCTCTCTAACTGCGCTACTGAAGTCCAAGGTCCTAAACCACCAACCCAAACACGAGTAGTTGGAGTAGCCTTTCCATATCCTATTTTACATTGAAATTTACCAATATATTGACCAGATAGTTCTACTTTTGCTCTATGAGCCATGTCTAGTGTCTGATATCTAACAAATGCAAATGCATTTCCTGTTCCAGGAGGAGGGCGCTTAATGTCAATATCTTCAACAATGCCATACCTTCCAAATATACGTCTGAGCTCTTCATCAGATATGTTAATTTCTAAATTACCTGCAAAAAGAGTTCTTGTAGCTAAGGGATCATCCTCAGGTTGTACATGATGTAAATAGTTTGGAAATTTATCTTTTTTATTTTCCATTTTCTCAAAAGGCGGATGATGTGGTCTAGGCATATATGGTCGAGGCATGTAATGGGGGTGAGGAGGGTGATGCATTGGTGGTCTATGGTGCATTGGAGGTCCATGAGGTCCCGCCATAGGATACTCATGCATTGGAGGACGAAAATCTCTGTGGTGGGGAGGTACAGTAGGTGGGATACCATATGCCCTGTCATCTGGTGGTGGACGTCGTCTTTCAGATACTGGAGACCAAGCATAAGAATATGGACGATCATAATCTGGTGGAGTAATGCTTCTTGGTCTGCTTCTATATTCCGATCTCACAGGTTCGTAAACTGGATCGACTATAGCTACTTTGTCATATAAGATTATTCTCGGTTTAGCATGTTTTGCATCCCTCGCATCCTCTGCACTACGAAAACAAACATACGCAACCCGCTCGTCCAGCTCATGAGAAATTTTAATACTTAAGTCACCAAATTTTTTGTACTCCCTATATAATGTATCTTTAATAATTTCATCGGAAGCTTTAGGATGTAGAGCACTGACACATAGTACTTTGTAGTAAGGCCGCACAGTTTCTTCCCGAATTTCTCTAGATCGCACGTAGTCATCACGATGAGGAGACACATACCGTCCGCGAGGGCTTGGGGAACGTACACGGCGACGAACCCGATCCGGAGTCACGCGCTCATCGGAGCTGTCGTCATACCGGCCTATGCTACTACGCGTCCTCTTTGATCGGGGCATGCTATCTCTAGAAGAGCTTCGTTTCATGTTACGAATTTTCACCGTTATGCGATCTCTATCTCTATCGCTACGCGGTAATCCAATCATGAAAGCTCAGTTTGGTGTACCACTATCTGAAATGTACAACATTACACGTCACTCCAAAATGTCGCCAAGTTCCAGAAGAAATTGTATAACACTGCACCTTAGAGTTATAAAGTTTAATGTCTTACCACAAATGTTCGCTTTGATCACAACACCTCCAATCAATGCAAAAATTGAAATATTTAGCAATATAGACACTTTATAGTAATCAAGTCACAAAAGAGCAGCTATATCAAGACAAACGACAAAGAAAAGGCATCAAAATGGATGCCGTCATAGTGCGGTCCATCCGTTCGTAGGCTTGCCGAAAAATATCGATAAATAATTCATAATTTCTATATATCGATATTAAATTTAAAATATCGTAAATGCTTCAAATACATTTTCTAGCAACATTGTCGTCGCTACCTACTTCTGACTTTATAAATCATCCGAAAGGTTTCCCTAAATATTCTCTACTAAAGTAAATTATTTTTCTTTCATTGTAGACTTTTTGAATATTCATTGCCGTTTGATTAAAAGTTTTACAGTTAAAGATATTTCTTTTCTCCATAGGTTTACAAAATCGCTTATAGATAAAATACAATACCATTTGATAAAACCATTAGTCAATTAGCATGGCTATTTAGTTATAATATAGGGTAATTTTGAGAAAATAATTATATTTTTATTTACAACTCTGAATCGTTCATATTAGTAACATGGAGAATTTGAATTTAATTAAAAAGTAGCTAAAAGATGTTAGGTTTATGTAGATATTGTGGAACCTATAAATTGTTACTATAACTACTGTACCATGACTTAATCATAGTGCAGCATAGTTTGCGAATTCTGTTAATAAATAAGTACTTACGTGAACATATTATGAAAGTAAAATAGGGTATAAAAATTACAAGTTATTAGGTTCTGCCCTATAAATCCCGGCAGATGAAGCTTAGAAAGGATAAATAAATATCTTAAAAATATTTTGAGACTTTTAACGTGAAACTGTGAGAGATATGAGGACAAGAAGAATTTGCATTAAACTCCTAGGTTAGGGTAGATAAGGATGCCTTTTCCTGTTCCTCTTTTTCGTATTAATAGCAATTTTTAAGGGGAAGTGATTTTAGAAGCACAATAGCTTTCTTATATATACGAGTATTATTTATTTATTTATCTATTTATTTATTTATTTGTTTATTTATTTATTTATTTATTTAGTTATTTATTCTTAATGCACCTTAATATATATGAAGGAACAAAGGCGGACTTAATGCTAAAAGCATTCTCTGCCAGTCAACCTTAAGGCAGTGGGACAACACTGAAGGCAGTTACATACGAACAAATAAAAATGATATTATATAGGTAACTCTTCTATCTTTCTTCTACCTTGTGGCCTTCGTTGGTTTGCACATACTTGTTCACACCGCTTACACACAGTGAAACCACAGGGGAAAACTGGGTATTCGATTTAGCTATGCTAGGATATAATTATTAGCATATTTTATTAATTTTAACTTAATTATACACTCAGTAAAATAATCGGTCAATTAATTTTTAAAATTAGTACAGCTTGCCACATTTTTGCAAAAATATAAAGGTAGTACTTAACTGCAAAGGCGTAAATATATTTTGCTCGAAATAGTATTTGTATTATGTCATAATTTATTTCTCATCCTCTTCCTTTTTTTAATATCACATCCACATTCTCGCAACTAACTACATATGATATGGAAGTCCCCATCCCAAATGTAAACCCTGTTAAGGAATGAGCCCTGTTAAGAAATATTAAACTGATGAGGCAATGAACACATACTACACCTGAACGTCCAATACGTTAGAACGAATTCAGATTGAGTAAAGTCAAAGACAGCCCTTTCAAAAAAATAATTTGCCATTATTGCGCGAAAATTGATTGAACAACGACTAGTATATGAAAATTAGACTCGCCAGATTTAAAACTGAGGAGGAAAATAAAACAATTATGAGGTAGGGTACACACTAAACAACTTTTACGAGTTGGTTGCTAGCAGTGACTGTGTACGCAGAATTTTTTGCCCGTTTATTTCACATAATTTACTAAACGAACTAAATTAAGTACGAAACTGCACTTCTTACATTTTTCGAAAGAAATATATAACAAATTACGAGTTAACATTGATTACTTGTGTGATGTAGGACATAAAACTGTCCCGTAAGAAGAGTTTGTCATGATGCTGCTCTTTACAAGTCGATAAGTATTCAAAAAAAAATTAAATAAAACGTAATATTCAATAAAAATTGAAACGTGTACAGTTCGTTTTAATTTTTATTATTCCATCATCTCACGCTAGCCCATGCCATTTTTGAGACTTTCCCTTAGTCACGTCCTAGCTGGTAATCTTACGCTGACACACCACGATTTTATGTACATGTATGTATATAAAAATCTGCAGCCTGTCGCGTGGTGTACCACGCGACAGGCTGCAGATGTTTATATACATACATACATACAATCATACCTCTTTCCCGTGAGGGTAGGCAGAGAACACTTCTTTCTACTTGTTACGATCCTTACAAACTTGCTTCGCTTCGTCCACTTTCATTGTTCCCTTCATACATATCCTCTTCGGTCTAAGGTACTATTGATCTAGCCTTTTTTCAGGATGTTCGCCTAGGTCTTCCTCTTTCAACATTTCCATTCACACTCGCCTTGTACACTTTTTTCGTCAATCGTTCTTTATTCATTCTCTCGACAATGGCTAAACGATCTCAGTACACCTCTCAATTTTAGTCACGACATGTTTTTTCAGACCTTAACGTTTCTTTATCTCACTATTACTTATCCTGTCTCTCAGTTTAACTCCTACCATACAAGAAGTATGACAGCTCTCATCACAAATACATTTACTCCGCTTTCATGTTTCTTCTGCTATACCCAATTTTCACTTCCGTACATGAGTCTTGTGAAACACCTTCCGAATGCTCATAAAGGAGTGCAAAGCTCCATTTACCATGTTTCGTACATTCACTCTTTTTCCATTATCACTCTCACACTTTCAATCTCTAGTAAACTTTGAACCCAGATACTCGAACTCATTGACCTGGTCAATTCGTTTATCTCTAATCACTATATTGCAGTCTGTCACTGCCTCATCTCTTTCAAACACTATCATTTTCGTCTTCTTTAAATTCATCTTCATTCCCTGTCTAACAAAAGCTCCACTTATAACAGTTACCTGAAGACGCAAGTAATACTCGGGAAAACATTTGACGTGAAACTTCATTCTCAACCCACTTTCATTCTCTTTTAAATATGTCAAGCAATTGTTCATAAACAGATTAAACAACCATGGTGACACTACAAATTCCTGTCTAACACCTTTTTCTTTTTTTTATATAAAGAATACTAGCAATGCCGAATAACATTACTAGTTATCCGGTTAACCACTCCAATTAAGCTGCAATGCTTGAGTCTGGAGTAGGTTTACGTCAATAGTCAAATGGCGGAGCCCGAACCTGCGACGTCATGTTTCGCAGTCCACACCCTAAACCATAAGGCTATTGCCGCTATTACTTTCGATATTAAATCATTCAGTTTATGCATCGTCCGTACAACACAAGCACTAGAATCCCTATAAATACGTTGTAATTCTCGTATGAGGATACTACTCACAGTACCGTCGTTTTTTTTATATTGATTGTAAGTAAATTTGACAGCAGCAAGTTATTTAATATCATTTCATATACTATTCTTTTCTAACATTTTATACACCCGTCATTCCGAGGAAACTTATGTCATGGCTCACGGTATCAAATGCCTCTACTAAATCAGTGAATATAATTTTTATTGATGTGGTTTTTCTTTTCAGTTTCCTAATTTAATCAGACTAAAATCAGAATAAAATTAAATCAGACGTGAGCAAAAAATCGTTTAACCAATCGTGAATATTTTTTCAAATTTCATTGAAATAATAAAATTTCATACATTCAACTACAATATTTGTAATGTTATTATCAATACAGATAAAATAGAATGTCGCTTTTGGAGGAAATATCGATTCTTCGAGAATATTTATGACTGTATGTATGTTTAGTACTACATATCGCTAAAACCGATCTTATTTCCGCTCAAGAAATCGATTCTTATCATATTGCTATCCCTAGGTCCTGCTTTGTAATAAGGGGAGAAGATGCGATCAGAGAATATAACAAAGTGCAATAAACCTCTTCATCGTTACGTAATGATTATAATATATTCTTTGATATGCTACTCATTAGGATTTAGGTGATTATATACTTTCATAAATATTTATTTACAGAAAAAATTATGTTAATATTTACAATACTTATTAACTAAAAACTATTATAATCGAAGAGCCCTACTCCTCGTGGCATGGTACCAAGAACGCTGGCTGCATTTCCACGATGAATGGCTAGACTTAACCGTTGAGCTAGAAAAGAACCAGCCCTCTTGTCACCAGCGGCAATGATAAGTCGCGGATACAATTCCTTTAGAAACTGCATCGCGCGGTGACTCCACGGACCGATTGTCTCTACGGCAAATGGAACAAATGTATAGTCTCCTTTCAAAGACTCATATTTACGCTATTTACCCGATTGAGCTGCCTCTGATGCCGCCCCGGCCCTTATCGAAGTACCCTTGATATGAGAGGCCGCTAATGTATCGACGCAAGTTGCGTCCCACACAAGAGCTTTGCCTCTCTCCCAAGGGACTAAAGTCAAGCCGTCGGGTCTCTTACCATCCTCCCAAAATATTCCACAAGGCTCTAAAACCGATGGAATATTTATGGAAACAAGAGCCCTTTGGATGACTTCATTGAAGGAACCGTGACGAGATAGTCTGCCGGCACTTTTTTGGCATGAAAGTCCGTGGAGGCCTAACTCGTCGACGTCGCTGCCACAAGGACATCTATGTGGTTGACAAATCGATGCTCCCAATCGTATTCCTACAGCTATACGTAAACTTTCGTTATCTAGTAATGTACCAAGGTTATATACTATTTGGTTGGTATCTGACGTTTGCTCAGTAACCTATTACTTAAATTATTTATGTATCTATGGCAAAAACAATCATAACAAGTTCCATAGATAATAACATATGAAACTGACAATTTCTACATGGACTTGAACCTCCAATTCTCAAGCAAATCTAGCTAAATTGAATCATGGATATTATAATTAAAGTAAATAATCAGTCAGTAGGAAGAGATAAATTAGCCAGGTACTACAATAATTTTTGTCTTTGTTTTTCACTGTTATTACTTTTCCACCAATAGATGCAAAATCTTGTGCCCTTCATCTGTTCTCATCTTCATTTAAAAAGAAAATCTGACTTACAGGCTAGTGCAATACACAAGTCGTTTAGTCTGGCATCAGCTTGAATCAAGAAATGCAAACAAATACTCAGTGGATAGAGTAAAAAGTTTAGAAAACACTTTAAGCACATTTAGAAAAGGTAACATTGCTATTGCAGTAAACTTGTTTATAATTTCCCTGTTTTGATAAAAACACTACAATAAATGCATTTTTTTATTACAGTTTTGAGATTGGGAAGATGTATAGACATTTTCTACACTGCACTTAATAGCATACATATTGAAGATCCATTTTTGAGATTTTCTCTGACCACTAGTAAATTAGCACATGCTATGTATCTCTATGCAGACCATATAGTGTGGCTATCTAAAAGTGGTTTTCTAAATTCTGATTCAGATAGCTGGAATAAGACTGCAAACAGATTCTGGTTGTTATCAATTATTGCCAATCTAATCAGAGATTTCTATGAAATATTGCATGTGATGGAATTAAAAAAATGTATGTTTCTTAACAGATCAGAATTATTGAGTGGATCAGTAAGACAATTTGATTTCTACTCTAGTTTCAACCATTTTTATGCAATGTTATTATGCCACAAAGACATTTTTATAGATACAATTAAAAATTCCTGTGATTTATTCATACCTTTGACTGCATTAGGATATACAAAGCTTAGCCCTAGTGCAGTGGGTGTCTTAGGTGCTATGTCATCTTTAGCTGCTTTAATTACTTTAGTTAAACCTATCACTAAACTAGTTCCAGCTTGAAATAACTTCTAAGAGTTATTGTGGACTATCTCTAATTAGATTTTTATGGGAAATGGGGAAACTAAAATGAAATTTATACCTATCCTTAGTCTTTATGTCTTACAGGGTAATAATAATTTTCTTATTATATGAGAGAACATATGATTAGGATGTAACATTTAAGGTTATATGCTATTGGTTATTCTTAGGTTAAGTTGTATTAAATGAACTTTTTCTTTCTATAGTATTTATTATATATTTCTGAAACAAGTAATTTAATTATAAATTCACATAAATAGTGTCCTATTTTGGAACATATGGAAAGATAAAAAATTATGTCTTGATATATTTAGATTTTATCTTCAAGGATAACAAAATATGTGTGGCTGCTACAGATGAGGTTTTTTTTAGGTATCCTTGCTTACAAAATAGTCACTTTCCCAACAACAACCCAATGACCTAGTTGGTAGTGAATAGCATCAATTATGCATTGCTGAAAGGTAGGTTGAAAGGACATAATTGTCTAGTCCTCTGTCACCCACAGTTCTGTGAAAATATGTGAGAAATTATTGGCATCTCGAGAATGTGGAACTTTTATACATGGTCTTGGCATTATATAGAAGCATAGTTATACAATGTTTGGTGTCATATACAATGTTTGGTGTCATGCCTGCCTACACTTAATAAATACACAATTATATAAATAAGTATTTAAGTTGATTATTTTACAATTATCATATATAAGAAATTGACTTATTTTAATGTTAAAATTTTGTAATCAAATTGTTTATATTATTAAAAGAAATTTTATATTTCTTATTGGCGTTATCTTTGTTAACTCTTTGATGAAAACTTTATCTAGAATCCTACAGTCCTTTTTCTTTACACAAAAAGAAAATATGATTCATTTGCTTAAATTTGTATTATAGTTTCATGAAGAAATAATGATAATATGTCACACTAGCGAACTGGTTTGGTGATCGGAAATCGCGTCAAGAGATCCGAGTTTGATCCCCAAAGGCTCAATGGGTATCAATGGGTTTTTCAACACTCCTTCCACCGAAGAACTTTATTGGGACAATGTGAGAGGTGGTGAGCCCGTCGCCGTCTTTATGTCCAAGCTCGAAGCCTACGATATAAATCGTACATAAGTTTTAGAAAAAACCCATTGGTATGAGCCAGTGATTCCCAATGTGGTCTATATCAACCCAAGCGAAAAAAAGAGTCAGGGAAAAAAAATTTGGGGGTCCATGAAATGAAAATGGGGGTCCACGATAGTGGTTCTCAACACATACACTGATAGTACCTATTTACTTACATCATACTATCTTATAATATCAAAACATATACATTATTTATAAAAGTACCTATGAAGTAAAAAAATTATTATATATGTGTCGCAGAATCAAGATATGGCGACATTTTGGTTACAACGCCATCTATTAAAAGTCTTCTAACTTTTAGGAGAAGCTTGAGTAAGGTCGATACAGGAAGGGACAGAGTGGATTTGACTACTATGTGTTATTCACATTGTGTCTTCAGAATATTATCGAGGCTTCACTTACGAAACGGACGGCAGTGTGAACGGTCATCTTCCTGTATCAAACTTACTGCGCTTCCACCCATTTAGATCAGTTTTCTGATATGGCTCAAGACGGAGCTAACAACGAGTTGCCTCACGTGGCCTACCCTACGCCGATATCAAAAGTGGGATGCAACTCAATCAACCCACATGGCGTGTACACATTAAACCGAAACAACAGCTCGTTGCCAAAATAATTGGAAATTTATGTTTTTACCGAATCTTACTTGTTTTGTTTAGTGTATGACAATTCGAAAAACTTCAGGTACGTGTACTTTACAATTTTTTTTTGTATTTATGAAATATTGTGTGTATTTAGCTGTGTCAATTCAATTATTTCCGAGTCAAATGTTTTCATCTTGTTGCTGTTTTTTTTTTTTCATTTTAAATAAAGTTACTGCTTCGGGATAGTTGATCCCTTTTGCTAGGGAGCTGCTTTATCCCGGAGTGATATTTGATCACTTCTATAATTCTTTTGTTTGGGTCATGAAGTAAA
The DNA here is from genome assembly GCA_029286605.1 of Sericinus montela. Classification (NCBI taxonomy): domain Eukaryota; kingdom Metazoa; phylum Arthropoda; class Insecta; order Lepidoptera; family Papilionidae; genus Sericinus; species Sericinus montela. The sequence goes on along the minus strand of JAGSMR010000094.1, from coordinate 1,863,997 downwards.
TCTCATAACTTCCGTTCTTTTAGATGCCGCGGAAGTACGTATTGAAGCAAGGAGCCATGAAGAGGGTACCTTACGACCCGGAGGCCTTGAAAAATGCGGTCCAAGCAGTTAAAGATGGAGCTGCTTAAACCGTCGCAAGAGAATTTAAAATTAATGTCATGACACTTAAAAGTCTTTGCCGTCGAGACTTATGTTCATCCTGGTTTTACCAATAGACAAATTTTGTCCAAACGTCACGAGGATGAGCTAGGAGCGTATCTTGTTCATATGTCTTAACAGTATTATGGACTTACCGTTGTACAATTGCTTAAGGTAGCTTACCAATTCGCCAAAGCAAATAAGATGAAATACCCCTCTTCACGGGATCACTCGCAACAGGCGGGTCGCGATTGGTATCGTGGATTTTTGGAGAGACAGCAAACTCTATCCATAAGAACTCCACCAGCTTGGCGCAAGCGACAGCGTTTAATAAACACCGAGGCGGATTTTTTTGGAAATTGACTGCAGTTTTTAATAAGCACGAATTTACTGCCGAAAGGGTGTGGAATATTGACGAAACTGTCCATAAACCCAACAAAATTATTGCAGTTAAGAGTTCCAAACAAGTAGGAAAAATGACATCGGCCGAACGAGGTGAGCTGGTTACCATTTGTGCCTGTATCAACGCTGCCGGGGGCCACATCCCGCCATACATGATATTCCCCCGAAAAAACTGGCAGGATAGGTTCCTCAATCATGCCCCTCCTAACAGCGATGCAACTACTCTCATCCTAGTCGATGGATGACGGGCGACAGTTTTATAAAATTCCTCAAGCATTTTGTTCGTCATGTTCAACCCAACGCTGATAGGAAACACCTCACCATCACGGTCAATCACGAGAGTCATTGTTCTGTCGACGCCCTCAACTACGCAAAAGACAACTGAAACGTTCTTCTCACAATTCCACCACACGCATCCCACAAGCTGCAGCCATTAGACAGGACTGTTTTTGGCCCCTTAAAAATCTTTTATCTCAGGCAGCATCAAATTTTATGCTGAGACACCCCGGGAGAACAATCACAATCTACGACGTTTCCACGACGGGCTATGGTGCCTACCAATATAAGTAGTGGCTTCGGGCGGCTGGAATATGGCCCATAAATGCCCACATTTTCACGGAGAGTGAGTTCATGACCAGTTTAGTTACGGACCGCCCTCCCCCTTCTCAACTTGAAGAACCAACACAGAGAAGTGTGATAGCGTCAGACTGGCCTCTCCCTTCTCTACTTGAGGAGCCCGTACAAAGGAGCAATGTGAGTGAACGCGTTTCCCCATCCTCTTTTTTTTCCCTATCACTTTTCACCACAGGTCATCATGCCCTTCCCCAAGGCAGGTCCACACTCGCAGTCGTCACGCTGGAGAAAGCGAGGACGTACTCGCATCCTAACCGATACTCCGGAAAAAGCAGCCATCGAAGAACAATCAAATAAAAAGTTTCACTAAAAAAATTGACGATGACACCTCATCTGATTCCTCTTCCATCATCGTCAGGGGGGGAAGAAGAGTTATGCAGTGATGGCGAGGGTCATAGAGCTTTTGGGCCCATCAGAAAAGAAGTAGGGGGATTTGTAGTTGCAATTTACAATGGTTTCTCATACCCAGCAAAATATTACAAAAATACATGAAAACGGGGGTACAATAAAAGCAATGGAAAAAAGTGGAAGGCTTTGGAAGTGGCCAGCAAGGGAAGACGAAATATTTTGTGTGTGAAATATTTTATCTAACCTAACCTAACCTAACTCTACGGATTTTCGTCTACCGGAGTTTGATCCTGAAAAACGAAGTGTTGATCCACGTGCTTTGCTGGCGACAATGTGTGTTACAAATCCATCGTTGATGATTGCATTGAGCCGCGCCCTTAAAAGGGAAGCTTCCTCGTGGTTGTCATTGATATCTTATCCAGGAATTAAATGGTGTGATTTGAAGGAGCTCTTTATAGCCAGGTATGATTGCCCAGAGATCACTACTTCATTCCTGGTCAATTTGAATGCAACTAAACCCAAAGAAAATGAGAGCTTGGCCGCATATGCTGCAACGAACGTAGTGGAACGGCCTTACCACGGAGCAGATTGCTATTGCAACTGTGTAGTCACATATTGCAAAGCATGATACGCGGGTCCAAAGATTATCTTTTACAACGGATATCAAAACCCGCAACGAGCTACAAAAAAACTTCTCTTCTCTCTCTAGTGACGAACCTGATGGTCCAGATGTGAAGAGGAACCGCTCTAACGGGCCCTGTACCGGTTCCAAGTGTTTCAACTGCGGAAAAGTAGGACATCGAGCAATCCAGTGCCCCTTGAAGAGAGCCCCGATGGTTGAAGGACAATTGGTATCGAAGGCATCTGGTAGTAACAAGAGGATCCAGGCAGCGGGTAAAGCTGAATGGATCACCTGTTTCCACTTTCGTGATCAGGGACATTTAATTATTTGCAAACGACCCATTTTTCTACACAACTGGACGAGTCAACTTTACCTGATAATGCAGCATTATTATTGGCATATGTTAGTTTTATTATGAATCAAGAAATATACCAAGAACTGCTCTTCGCAAGAACTTTGATAACCGACAATAAAGGTGAAACAATATTTCACAGGTTTTGAAGGATTACTTCATTGAAAAAGCATTTCCTTATGAGATATAATGTTAGTAGCTACAGATGGAGCACCTGCCGTGGTTGGACGTTATCGTGGATTTATAAGCTATTTAGAACAAAATGTGTCAGGGATGTTAGCAATACATTGCGTCATCCATTGACAACATTTAGTAGCTAAAAATTTCAGTGTTAGATTGCATAAATCACTTCATTTAGTCATGGATGCAGTAAACCGAATCCGAAGCAACGCGTTGAATACGCGGTTATTTGCGCAGTAGTGTGAAGAAAATGAAGAACGATAGCCGAGTGGTTGGGTGGTCGGAATTTCGAGTCGAGAGACCCGAGTTCGATCCCCAGGTGGCAGGCTCGTACATGTACGTACATCGTTGGCTTGGATATAAATTCGGCGACGGGCTCACCACCTGTCACGTTGTCCCGAAAATATCTTCAGTGGAAGGTGGGTCGAAGTTACTTAATTGTCTAGGCTAGACCTCTGTATACCCCTGTATTGGGAATTGCGTGAAGATATTTTTTTTTACTTTCATCAATTACTCCTTCACACTGAAGTACGCTGGCTGTCGGATGGCTTATTTTTGACAAGATTTTTTGCACTTTTTGAGACTATTTTAGAATTTCTGGATACTAAAGATAAAATTTAAAAAGAAAATTTAATGAAGAAGAAAACAGACATCGCCTATTTAACAGATTTGTTTACAAAATTTAATATGGTTAATTTGAAATTACAAGGCGACAGTTTAAATTTCATTAAACAAAGTCCATCTTATCAGCGTTTCTTGCCAGAGTTAAACTAATGAAGCAAAATATTGGACGGGGCGAATTTTCTCAGTTCCCCAATTTGTCACAGACAAGCTGCCAGGAAGACGACGTTTCCACTTACTTTCAACATTTAAATTCAGATTTTGAATCTAGGTTTGAGGATATTTTGACTAGGGTAATACCACTGTGGATAATTAATCCATATGGTGACATAAAAGAAACAAATGTCATATTACAAGAGGAACTGACTGAACTAAGTACAAACGAAGAACTAAAGGTTCAGTTTAAAAACGGATATCAGCATTCTGGCTGCAAAACAACATACCCGTTAGTTATCCCGTATTATGGAATATAGCGAGGATTTTTTTAATTTCTTTCCATCGAAAAAAAGAAACACACTGGACATCATTAGCCGTGGAGATTTAAGATTAACCCTTACAAAATTGATCCAAATGTTGATAATTTATTATTAAAGCATCAGGTTCTTCCTTTTCACCAAAAATATTGACTTATTGCTTATGTTATTTTATTTATAGTTTATTTTATGTTTATTTAATAAGTAAAATAATAAATAAATATCTTCACGCAATTTCTAATACAGGGGTAGACAGAGGTCTAGTCTAGATATTATATAAAGTAATATGTGTTTTTTCTTTAATTTTTTAACACTAAACTTCACTACAGTTAGAAATTCATATCAGGTAAGTAGGGGATCTACCCAACACAGGAAAACATGGCAAGGGGTCTACGACACAAAAAAGTTTGGGGAACTCTGGTATGAGCCTTGTGGATCAAACTCATGGTATTTTAATTCAAATTTCTATCACCACTCAGCTATCGCGACTTTGTGACTAAAGTAACTCATACATTATCAGAAAATTCAACAATAAAGAAACTGTCGCGGAACTAGAAATTTGCCCCTAGAGACGATCAGCTCTACGGCAAATGGAACAAATACATAGTTTTTCTTTTTCCTATTTTCTTTTAAATATAGTTTTATTCATATCAGCGCCATTTATCTAATTCTGCTTTCACTGATTCCCGTTCCTTATTGAATTACCTTCTATGTGAAAGCTGCTAATGTATCAACCCAAGTAGCGTCCAACACAAAATTATTATTATTTGTATTAATTACTATTAGTGAAATACCCATTATTGGCTTTTACGTTTTTTGTTTGTTAATTATGTAAGAAATAAAGCTGTTGGTTTCCCGTAAATAAAGACATTATTTTTTGCTCCTCTATGCTGTATTATTTAATTTTTCCACTGAGTAGTCATACCAGAGATAGGCTCACTACATGTCATGTTGCCTCAAATGAGCTGCATTGAAAAGTGAGTCGAAAGAACTCCATTGTCTGCCTACCCTTGTTAAGCAAATTGCTTGACGACTAATTATATATAAAACTTTCCTTATTAAAATTGATTATATTAACGAAATATAATCTTGTGAATGTGTTACATAAATAAATTGCCGTGGACGAGTGGCATACACACGAGTTTTTAAAGTGTTGCCAGCTCTAACGTTACGGGTTTGAATTCCGGACGCGTCAATGTAGAAAACCCTCTTTCTTGGGTCTGGGCGTTTATGGTACCTTTGTTGTTTCTGATTCCATGTACTCGTGGTACATAAGTTACTTTGGGATCAAAACAGCATATGTGATTTCCCTATCTATTGTATATATTCATTTAATTATCAGGTAAATTTAATATAATTTTATTGTACACAAAATTCGGAAGGGAATTGTTTTGGTCGTCGAAAAGTTATAAAAGAAAAATTAAATACAGATTTTGGCGAACTTGCCCCCACAGAGTATATACAAACGTATTGATTATATAGTCTTTGACACTGGCAATAAATTAACTCGAGTATGGCCTACAACAACTCTCTATAGAGAGTATTATATTCTTTGGGCCTAAAGGTCTAGATACCAGACCATAAACTCCAAGAAAAATTAACTCAAGTAACCTTAAACAATTTTAGTAATTTTAAAAGACTTCACCTATTTATAGGTGATAAGTAATGGCTCGTAATATCGCTGAAAACGTAAGAAAGTTGCTATTACTTGGACAATGTGTACCTACAGTCAAACAGAATGCTACTAAAATAAGAGTTAAAAGGTTAGAATTAGATGAAAATTTGTTAATGGTAAGCTTCTCTTACGTCTTATATTATTTTCAGTATTTCAATATTTACATCTATGCTGTTAGTTCTATTTAGGTTTTTCTAAATTGTTATTATAGTATTTCAGAAAAGACGAATTCTACTATTGTTATGATCCCGAAAAACAATGTAAGACTGGGGATATTGTACTCATAGAGGCTTTGCCTCGAAAATTAACTAAGCTTATTACTCATCAAGTTAAGGAAGTTGTGTATCCATTTGGTGACGTAACAGATCCAGTAACAGGCAAGAAAGTTGCAAAAGAAAGATATAGAGAGGACATTGATAGACAATCTGAACTATATGGAAAATTGGATTCAGCATTTGACTACACAAAAGCTCCGGCTAGAGGATGGCAAGATGGAAAGAAAGACTTTACTTCCAAACCTACATATACAAAGTTTCATGTTTTTGATGAAAATGATCCATATGCTATATAAATTATTTTATTGCCATAAGATAATATCTTTGTAAATAGACAGTTATTAGGTACCCTATTGTTTTATTTAGTAGCGATTTTTAAATATATATTATAAATACATCCTAATTTTTTTTTTAATCTTTACTGAAAGGCTTAATCGCTAGTGTGATTATGGTGCCCCGTAACAGAAACATACATTGATCACTTAAATCTAATAATAACTAATTTAAATAATAATTTTGCTAGGTCTGACAACGGCTGGGTCAAAATTATATTACAATCACCCACCTGAGACATTAAGTGTGCTAATGTTGTTTGTATATTTTGCATCCGGATGCACTCCATCAGCACATGGTAGACATCATCAATTACATTACAGTCAGGGCAGTAAGGTGATGCAACTTGCAAATACATCCTAATACTACCAAATATTAATAATATAACTAAATAGCAAAAGTGAATTTGTTTAACTTTCTTAAAATCCATTATAAACATGTATTTGTCTACATTCATAGTTTCAAAGATCCAGGTAAGATCACTAAATAAATAAATAGCAAATTACAATCACACATCACATCTAAATATTTCTGCAACTCCTAAACGAAGCATGCATTTTGTATGTTTGCAAAATTTACAAACTGTACCATAGTTTCTAGATAGTTCTGTTGAAAATAATAGATGTTAAATAGTAAAAAACTGAAAGATTTTGTCTTGTAGAGATAGAAAACCATAAAGAAGGTCAAAACCAAAAAAGACATGCTACCTTTTTTAGTTTTGATGACAAGGAGCACACAACCTTTCACTTAGTCCCAAAAATATCTTTGATAGGAAGGAAGGACAACATGAATTATTTGTCTAGTGCTCTGTCTACCTCAATATTGAGAATCATGTGAAGATATTTATTTATATGTATTTATGTTTCTAATTCTGTTAAAATAAAAAATATTTCTATTTATAACTGGAGTTGAAAGTTATATTCTCACATTTCTATATTTCGTTTTATTGAGTATTTTTTCCTTAATTACACCATAGATCATACATATATAGCTGAAAAGTTTATTTTAGTCTTTGTGTTTCATTCATTCCTAGTTTTGTAGTAAATGTTCAACAATGATTCTTAGATTATAGAATTACAGAAAAAAATGTACCCATGACCTGTACAAATATATGAAATTGGATTGATATTTTATAAAGTCAAAATAACAGTTTTTTAGTTTATCAGATGTAAATATACTATGTTATGGTACTTATAACAAAATTCTTTGTCTTTTTTGGCTAATTTAATTTTGCTGGACTGATTTTGACTGCACTGCATCTATCTAATAGCTAATGTTATAAGGAGTAACTTGGTAATTTAAAAACAATTCGTACTGATTGATTACTTGAATGATATATCAATACATTACATGTTACATTATAGTAATACACGCCTCTGATACAATTCCGGGACCAGGTACTAATCAAGTACTGAAGCTACTGTAATCATGTATTAATAAATTACAGCAAATTCGCTGTATGTAGTATTTGCTAAATGTCAATGGTTGAATTTAAAACTATGCAGTTTATTTATTTATCATTACTAGTCTGCTGCTCTTCAGTACGAAACTCCAACTGAATGTTGCTTTGAACATCTTGCTTTCCTCCAAATGAACCAATTTCCTCACGCAAAACGAACTGTCCGAAAATATATGCGAACGTGTGAAAGTTAGATGATTTTCAGTACTGTGACTATGATAACTGATTTAATGTTGATGGAATAATACTAATAATTTTGTTAATGGAATAATAAAAATAGGGGTGCATCCAAATCCAAGACAATAAAAAGCTTTTTAAAAATCAAAAACTTTATTAAACCATAGGTATCTTATAATTATATACCCATAAGTAGATTGCGAATTAATGTGGCATCAGTCTTGTGCCAAAAATTCTCTTTCTAGTGCAGCACCCATAAGATTCCATGAACTGTCATCATCATCCGGTGGTTCATCTTCCGAAGGTGGTGATGATCTTCGAGGCCTCTTATGTGGTCTTGGCGATTCTTCTGTAACAAAAGATTAGAGTTCATATTCTCTGACAAACAAAGCAATACACTTTCCAGACCTTAAATTTTTAGCCATAATATTATCAAACATATGTAGCTGTCGATGCAGCGCCACTTTACGGGTCGTTTTTGTACTAGAATATTTAATACTCATTGTACCACACGAATATGGTATATAATGTGGCATACATAGGTTTTCATGATCAAAAATTATATAGCATTAGAATATTTTTTCAAATCAAGTCAGTCAATTCAATCCAGTAAGGATTCACTTGACTTATCTTAGCCATGACGGTTGCAAAAGAAGGTTAAAAATTGCTTCTGCTTTTTTTCTGTTTTGGAACAAATGGCACCACAATTAAGTAACTATTTTATCCAAGGGGCTAAATAGACTAATCAATCAATATCTTACCTTCCTCCTGTGAGCTTTCCTCTTTTTCAAGGCTAAGTAACCTATCTTCTGGAGGATTTTCTTCATCATCAAGATCATCATCTTGCGGCTTCGTGTCTTCATCTGATGAGCTTTCGTCAGACTCATTAAATATATCTTCTACCTAAAAACACAGTTGCATATCAAAGGTGCATGTAATGCACATAATAGCCGAGTGGTTTGCTGATCAGAATTTGAGTCAAGATACCCGAGTACGATTTTCAGGAGCATAGACACGTGTGAGAATATCAAAGGTGTTCTTTAGAAAAACCGTATCATATCCATTTAGTTGTTTTTTTGTTGTAAAGTTACGATAGCCGAGTTGTTGGGTGGTCGGAATTTCGAGTCGAGAGACCCGAGTTCGATCCCCAGGTGGCAGTACCAATGAGTTTTTCAAAAACTTATGTACGAATTTCATCGTTGGCTTGGACATAAACGCGGCGACGGGCTCACCACCTGTGGAAGGTGGGTCAAAGGGACTTAATTGTCTAGACTTGACCTCTGTCTACCCCTGTATTGGGAATTGCGTGAAGATATTTTTTTTTGTTTTTTTGTATAGAATGGTATGAGATAGCTACCTCTCTGTCCATATCGGCAATGTCGTCACTGGAGAAGGATAGCAACGGGTTGATGGTGTCCATGAAGCGGCCGGAAGCCGTGCGCTTGCGGGGCGCGGCGGCGGGCGGCGCGGGCGGCGGGCTGCCGCAGTGCGCCGGCGGCCGGCGCGCGCTGCTCTGTGCACGTCCCCAATATCACTTATTGTACTACCACGTACCTCGCACAGCGCTTTGCACACTTTCAGCGTCACTCAATTATTTTTTTTTTATAGGAAAAGGGAGGCAAACGAGCAGATGGCTCACCTGATGGTGAGTGATTACCGCCGCCCATGAACACCCGCAATACCAGAGGCTTAGCAGATGCGGTGCCTCCCTTAGAGTGCCCCCCTCCCCCATAATTGGGGGAGGAGGGCACTCTAAGGGAGGGCCTCCGGTTACCTGCACTCACCAGACGAGACGCAGAAGTTTGTTAGACTTCTACTTTACGCCGGTATTCTGTGAGGTCGTGGTACTTCCCTGGTCGAGCCGACCCATTCATGCAACAACAAAAGTTGATGTGTGGCTCTACCACTGTTAAAAATCAATTATGATTAGTTCAGTTTTGTTAAGTAGGAAGTTACATTATTTTATAGGAACAGGGTGAAAAACGCGCAAACAGGCCAGCTGTTAGTAAGTTGTCAGGCCAGTTGTGAAAATTTATAAGAAACAGGTAGCTAATGCGTTGTCACCCCTGACAATTAAGAAGGTACGCCTTATAGCTAGTTATTACTCAGGCTCTCCATACCTTTCAAACCAGAATACAATAATTGTTATTCTGCCTTTTGGTGACAGAAAGAGTGTGGTATTGACTCGGGCGCCTATTAGGTGGAGAAGTAATGTAGTAATGAAGTAGATTCTCTTTGGTGTCAAAGGAATAGAAATTTATAGAGATTTTTAAAATTAATTAAATATGTTTCATTTTCAATTAAGTAGCCTAATAACTCTTATAGCTTGTACTTTTAACTTGAAAAGTAATTTATAACCCAATTTGTCCTCGAGTTAATAATGTTTACCTGTCCACCCCTCTGTAATGGATATAACCTCTCATCCACCCTTTCCCATCTTTCAGCACAGGTCCAAAGCCAATCTGGTGTAACAACCATTAACTTGTTAACTTTATTTTCACCAATGCGTCTACTTGCATTAACTTTCGCTGTTCCTGTAAACATTAAATAACACTAAATTCAATTAATAAATAAAAACACCCAATTATCAATATACTGGCAGTGATGTGGACTTAAGAGCTCTTCTTTCTGTGACTGTCATAAGTCATAAGAGAACTAAATGAAAGCCATGAACATCACTTTGATGTACAGTCATAGAATAACTATATCAAAATATTGTACTTTAAAAAGCCACAATAGCAGGGTGGTCGGAATTTCGAGTCGAGAGACGCGAGTTCGATCCCCAGGTGGCAGGCTTGTACCAATGAGTGGTATTTTTTCAAAAACAATTGGGAAAGGCGTGAAGATATTATTTTATTTATGAAGTACTATACTTAAAGTACTGCAATAACCAATTTAATAGCTTAACATGGCTTCTTGTAGAAATTGACTCCAATAATAAAGTCATTTTATGGGTGATAATATTGGTAATTAGATGTACAGATGAATGTCAAGTTGATATTAGTAAATAGTAAGTAACAATGAGAATTTATACAATTCATGTCTGTGTTCTGATTTAGGACTAGCTCTGAATAGAAAATCCCTAGTATATTTATTTCATAGTTATTTATTTCAAAGTAGTTTGAAATCTACACAAAAAAATTCATTTATTTAAAATAGGTACCAAAATATAAATTTTAAGAAATATTTAATTAATAATCAAAAATATAAATAAAAAAATGTTTCATACCTGGTCGTACAGCTACTAAATGAGTGGTATTTTCACTAAAATCTTGTGTGACCTCGGCACCTAGACTTCTTGCAACCAAGTAAGCTCTTGAGGTTTCTAATCTCTGGTGTGTTGGTACTAAACCACTAAATACTAAACTGACGCCCGCCAGCACTTTGCTCTTTACTTCTGGTATGACAGTTTTCAAATCGGGGATTTGCTTGCGGCCCATGTTTTCATACAAATCATAAAAACGTCTGTAAAATGTAACAATGTTAATAGCATATATATATATATGTAGGAGTGCTATACTATGCAACAAAAATTATATATTTAGTTCTTACCTATGTATCCTTTTAAGAATGTCTTCTAAGTATATTAAATAATCATCTGGATCTTCTACTTCTATCTGCCCATCTGCAGTTTCTACCCATTGAGGTTCCTTAATGTTTGGGATAACTTTCTTATCATTATTTTGTTGATTTTCTATTTTTTCTGATGTCACTTCTTTTTGGTTCTTTAATACCTTCTTTTTAATAACCTTTCCATTATTTCCTTCATTGTTTTTCTCTTCACAATCTTTAGAGGTTTTTATTGGGGCTTCATTTTCAATTTTTTCAGGTTCTGCATCTAGCATAGGCATTTCCTGCATGGGAGATACCTGTGCACCATTTTTGCCACTTGTTATTTTGGATTTTTCATCAACTGTAAAATAAAAAGTATGATTTAATTACATGTAAAGTCAATCTTCCACATGCTTTTTAATACAACAGTCATTTCCATATTTTTATGTAATACAGAGTTCTTCTGAGTAAAACACTTTGCCAGTTCATTCCTTGCTGTATTTTTCCATGTTTTCCTGTTTGTCCATGGTGAACCAAAGCTATTCAACATATAGTTTACTTTGGAGATGTGGTAGTTTTGGACCCAAGAAATGGTGATGTTATTGAGATCAATTTTCTTTTTATTTTATTAAACGTAAAATCTTTTTCATTATAATCAGATTTCTCATCAACTAATAATAATATTTTTGAACAACTACAAGTGCATTTCTTAAAGCCTTACTGTTCAGCCGTTTTTAATGAATTCCGAATTTTGATAGAGATTTCAAGTAGAGATAGGTACTGGAGAATCTTACTGGTAACATTTTCTCGGATTAACCTTTAATGCTTTTGGAGGTGCGGGATAAAGCTAGTAAGGTAATAAAACTTCATCAACTTTTAGGTATTATTGTAGACCTCGTATCTGTCTTTCTTTAAAGACTTAAAAATAAGAAAGTCTTCAGAAGGACTTATTTTGTTCTAGGATTGTTTATGAGGTTACAAAATTAATGTATTTGTAACCAGTATCTCAATCCGTCTCATAGTTCCTATAAATTTTTTATGTGGTAATATTAGATATATATTATAATAGAGCCACGCATCAACTTTTGTTGTTGCATGAATGGGTCGGCTCGACCGGGGAAGTACCACCACCTCACAGAATACCGGCGTAAAGTAGAAGTCTAACAAACTTCTGCGTCTCGTCTGGTGAGTGCAGGTAACCGGAGGCCCACACACCCTCCTCCCCCAATTATGGGGGAGGGGAGCACTCTAAGGGAGGCAACGCATCTGCTAAGCCTCTGGTATTGCGGGTGTTCATGGGCGGCGGTAATCACTTTCCATCACGTGAGCCACCTGCTCGTTTGCCTCCCTTTTCCTATAAAAAAAATCAAGTTTTTTGATAATTTGCTGAATTGCATAAAACATAATATGTTTTTAATTTTTTTTAGAATAGCATTTTGCAAAGTATTCACATTAAAAACATCTAAAAACAATTTAAAATTTTTATTATGGTTGTTGTCATACAATTAGCTCTGTCTTAAAAGTATAAATAATACTGCTAGCTAAGTCTACCATATGATTAATTATTTAAAAGATGCACACAATACGCAAAATACGCGCTCCGACGTGGAGTAGCGGAAATCGGCCCGTCTAATCTAATCTAAGATGCACACAAATATTAATTTAACTCTCATTTCTTAACAGTATCACTAGTTAATAAGATGTGACACTGATTGGTTTTTGAGAGTATACTTTCTAGTAGACTATCCTAAAAGATCGCACTAGAGATGTTGTGAAAGCTAAAATGTTTTTAGTTCTCTAGAAGCTCTTATAAACTTCAAAAACTATACTTATTAGGTCTAAGATCTCCCTGATCTCATTAGATTAAAAATAACAGGTATAATCAAAATAACAGGTAGCAAAACTAGGATAATAGGTACTCTTATAAACTTTAACAGTTCCAAATGGTGTGTTATTTTAGTTTAATGATACTATTCTGATGTATAATACTATAATTCTTACCTAATGGTGGCGGGGCATTGATATCTCCTGTTGATTGAAAGAAGGTATATGGCCTAACATGGATAAGATTTGAAGCATGACGCCAGACATCTTCTCGGTCATCTATTATACACACCATGTTATCGCCGCACGGAAATAATGCCCTAAAATTTATAGATTGTTGTTAAATTAATGTGAAATTAAAAAAAAATACTAAATTTACTGACACGGGCGAGATAGAACTTGCTGCCTTTCCCATACTGCGTCCCATACAAATCAGTTGAAATTTTAAGTATGTCTTTCTCTTATTCCGCTTATGGCCATTGGTGCCATCGCGCAATGGCGCATCGCCATTACGTAAATATCAATATTATAACGCCGTCTACTTTATATGGTGTATTATTATTGATTTTTATTATTAATTTGATATTTATTGATGTTTAAAGCATGTAAGCCAAGCTGGACTTTTGTTATTAAACTAATTAGATTTTACAAAAAATATTAAACTTTACTATTGTCACATTGCACAAGAGGAATATTGGGAGAATATTCACCCTCACATTTTTTTTTAAATAATTCATTTAGCAAATCTACATTCTCATACTTACTTTAAATTAGCAGATTTTGTTCTAGCATCAAAACATTCATCTCTTGAGAGTATTCTATGTGAGAAGTATTTCTTTTCAGGGTCTAATAGGTCGGCCACTGCATGTGCATATTGTCTAGCACCAAATGTGCAAACATGTAACTCATAATTTTTAGAAGCAGACTCTAAGAACAACTTAGTTCTAGGCCGTAATCTAGTGTGACACCAGCGTCCTGTATTGCCTGGCCCTCGAAGAAAAAAGTGAAGGACGTCCTTATGAAAAATGAATTAAAGTTATTTTTAATGATATTCCTATTAATTGCTGTTATTTTATCAACTAGATAATAGCTTTTCCCACTGCTTTGGCCACTGCTTAGATTTTTGTTATTTTAAAAAAATGTGTGTCATATATGCATCTCCAATGTCACATCTATCTCAAGCCTAGTATGGCTTAGTAAACCCTTTTTACACAATGCTTGATAGTTACGGATATTATTTTTAAGTCATGTGATATTTTAAATAGAAATCAATGTTAAAGATTTGGTTTCTTTTAAGGGACCACAGCAATTATTCTCAGTTAGGTATATAAAAGATCAGGATGTTAGGCCTTAAAAAATCTTATTATAGTAAGAGGTCTAGATTTTATGAGGTTATACCAAAGTTGATCAAATATTGATTCATAATTTAGGTGTAAAAGAGTTTATTAAACTCTCTTATATGTGTAACTATTGGAAAATAAGTTTTAGACACTTAATATTTTTTTAAAAGGATTAGATTTGAGGGAATAAAATTCTTGATAATGTGGCTACAAACTGGTGCTGATGTATACCATCATTTTTACACATTTCAGAGATTTGCTAGTAAACTTTGTTGTTTAAACCAAATATTTTATTTTATGAGGGTGAAGGAACACTTTAATGAAATAAAATATTCAGTGCCAAAGAGAGATCTTAATAACAAATATTCAAAAAATACTGGATATTTATGGAAAAAAAAAACTATAGCTCACCTTTATATTTGGTGGTACGTTGTCATTTGTAGTATGCACTAATGTCTGATCTAGATCAACAAGTAAAACTAATTTTTTATCTTTCAACAGGCGCTCAGCATCTTCACGGCCTAATTTTTGAGCCAGTTCTTCTGAAACCTAAAAAAATTATTATTTACCATGACTACCATTCATATTAATTTACAAGTGATCCAAAAATTTTTATTAAAGAACAAAGAATTAAGGTCCTGCTACAATGTACTTCAATTTCATCATGTCATGCCCTGAGAATGAAATAATTTTAGTCCTCTAAACTAAGACTTGTAGGTAGTTGATGGATGCAGTTGGCTCAGGAGCTATCTTCCCTGCGGATTTTGTTCAGCAGTGGATTCTGTACTTAGTGGAACTGTGTTATTAAAAGATGATTTATCAATTTTTTATATAGAAATGCTAAATAATTAATAGTAGAAATCATCTGCATTTCTATTAAGCAAAATTGTTACGTTCAATTCACTTAAACAAACTGAAATGAACCAGGTAAATCATTATAAAAGTAAGAAACCTTCAATTCTGGTACAGAATGCACCATAGGAACAACTGCTACATCATGTTTAACACTTTCATTGCTACGGAGGTCTGCACCGCATTCTGCACACATCTCTTTCATTACCGTTGGATGTCTGCATTCTTTTAAGTCCGCTACACATTCTCTGAAAATGTAAAACAAAAACACATAAATATACAAACAGAAAAAAAACATAAACAGTAAGATTTTAATTTTATAAATTTACGTATAGTTTACGATGAAATTCGTCTGTTAAATAGAGTATCGAAATCATAGATAAGTATTGAATATATGGAAATGGAATAATACTCTAAAAACATTCGGTATATGAGGTGAATTTTACCGCGCAAATTTAATGTGGTTTATAGAACCGGAAATAAAGTAGGATACAAATATATGGTGCAATACATATATAATTTAGCATTTATCACATTTAAAAGTAGAAAATATAATGATTGAGAAATTAAATTTTGGTTATACGCGGGATGACGTCACTTACCCAGGTTCAGCAATGTCTCCTTCTTTAACCTTGATGGACGAGATAGTACCACCGCGTACTGCCTTAAATTTCTTTATTTCGCTGTTAATGCCAGAAGAATCGCTATATAAAAATAATATTTGGCCATGTGACACAATTGCACCTTGTTTTACTTTCCATTTTATCACTTTAAGTGGCTTTTCAGATGGAACACAAATAGGCATAGTTTTGTCGGCCATTTTGAACGGAAACAGCTTATCGTTGTCTCTTCGAAATTAAGTCGAGGGCTGCTCATTGGTTGATACAACAATCTTTTGGCGGTTAGTCAATATTAACCAATCACGTTTATGTATTAAAAATCAATACGATATTGTTTTTGTTCATTCATGAGACTAGGCAAAGGATTTATCGCCAAACAGTCTTTTTTCATATTTGCTTTCATACTTGCATGAAAAATACATTATTATTTTTCATAGCATTTTTCATACTTGTAAAGGTTTATAAGTAAGTAGTACAAAATATAACATCGAAAAATCCACGATATAAAGGAAGATCGTTATATTTTATTATTTATCTGTTATATTGCGTTTTTAAGCCCCGATATTCGATTTTATTTTTTTCTCAATATTTCTCTTTTGTGAGGATTTTTTTTTGACATAGATCTATTTGAAAATCGCAATACACACATATTGAACATATCTAGAATCTTCGTTTACTTAATATATAATTTAAAATTTATTTAAAGAAATCAGTTACAAGGAGACAAAGGGAATTTTGAAAATAGACATAAAATGTTAAGATTTTGTTATCTTTTATATTTTTATGTATTTCTTTGAAAATGCTCGAAGAATTGCTTCTTCGGTGTTATTTTGACAATCACGGGTCTAAGCCAAGTGAGAATCAATATTGGTGTTATTGTAGGAATCTTCTTGAAGAAATTTTCGAACAGTTCTGCAAGTATGCAGGATTGCGGCTTTTTGCATAGTTATGAATATGTTTTCCGGGAGGTCTATTATTCTCAGTGCATGGAGAAGATATTTGGGTATTACTCCAGTGCTGGAGAGAATCAGTGGTACGATGTAAACTTTGTTTAACTTCCATATCCGGGCAATTTCTTCCTTTAATTCCGTGTATTTGTTCACTTTTTCTGTTATGGTTTTTTGTAAATTGTTAGTATTAGGTACTGCTACATCAATTATGTAAGCAATTTTATTTTCCTTATCTATAAAAGTGATCTCAGGTCTATTATTATGAATGGTTTTATCTATATTTTTATTATTATATTTTTGATGACCTATTTATTATCTTTTATTATTTTTTAAGGTTTTACTCTATATGAATGGGCCATATTAATTGGAATTGTTTTTACCTTTGCCCTTCCAATAACGAATATTCCAAGCACTTTGCACAATTTCATACATAATAATTTTTTTTTGTAGAAGTAATTGTTCCCACATTAGAAAGGACATATTTTGAAAATATCCCTATAAATAATTAATTTGTAAAATATAAAACAAATGTTTGCATTGATTTGTTTCCTTTCTCTTTTATACAGTTGGTAAAAATTTACTACGTCAGGTCGAGGAAAACTCATCCTAACTTACCTGTCCGATAGTTGTGGTATGGTATACGGGTATGCGACCCCGGCTTCCCTAGCTATTACTGTCCTATCCCTTGCCTTCCTGGGCGGTAATATCCTACCTTTCCTAATTCCCACCCTAACTTACCTATCTTCCTTTTCTCACAACCTATCCTTCCTTTTCCTTACTCCTATTCTCTCCGCCAATGCAACGTCTGCCGCGCGGATGGATGCATGGCTAAGGGCAAGCCTAGTCGTTAGCGTGCCACACTGCCCTGGGACCGGGCGACCCAGAATTTGGCTAGCCTTACCCTGGCATGCGGGGCTCTGCTGGGGTGGACAAACCTTTCCCTTGCTACTCCTGGGAACGCAATGGTGAATTTTAATTACCAAAATGGTGGCGATGTGGTTCGCCCCCATCACGTCTCGTTTCTCGCGGGGGTGAAAAACGGCCCATGGAGAGCCGCTTCGCTACGTTGAATGTAAGAGGAGGAATGGATGGTAAGGTAGATGAAGTATGTCAGATGATGGATGAACGATGTATAGATATCCTGTGCGTGAACGAAACCAAGAGGAAAGGATGTGACATACGGTTTATGGTCCCTACACGGCATACTGGTCGGGAGTCCCACCAAACCAGCCGAGGCTGTCAGGGAGTTGATGTGATTCTTTCCTCTCGAATAGTTAAATGTGTGATAGAGCATGAATGTGTAAGCCCAAGACTCCTCTGGGTTAGGTTAAAAGTTGGACTCACCCGCTTGTTTATCCTCGGGGTCTATGCACCGACGGATCTGCGCTGAGGTGGGTCATTAAAAGCCCAACAAGAGAGAGAGGAACTTTGGGATAGCATAAGAGAGAGGTCTTGAATAAATGCGGAGAAAATGAACGGATCGTGATGTTAGGGGACTTTAATGGGTGGGTTGGAGTAAAGCGTGATGGGTGTGAAGGAGTACTGGGTACATTTGGGGACGAGAGAGTGAAATAAAATGGGAGAAGCCTACTTGAAGTATGCTTGGAATGGAATCTGTGCGTGGCCAATACAATGTTTGATCACAAAAAGATCCATTTGTATACAAGAAATGGGGGTGAGTCTAGAAGTATGATTGATTTTGTTATTGTGGATGAAAGATTGAGAAAAACTTCTACCTCGGAGATGAGTACAATCAGGAGTCAAGATGGGAGCATTATAAAAGCTTGTGTAAGGATAAACGGGGTATACACTGAATGGTTTAATATCGAAAAAGGTGTTAGACAGGGATGTGTAGCGTCACCGTGGCTGTTTAATCTGTTCATGGACAATTGCTTGACAGATTTAAAAGAGAATGAAAGTGGGTTGAGAATGAATGAGTTACTCGTCAAATCTTTTCTCTATGCTGATGATCAAGTATTACTTGCGTCTTCAGCTGAGGAGTTGCAGGAGATGGGAACTGCTATGAGTGGAGCTTTTGTTAGAAAGGGGATGAAGATGAATGTAAAGAAGACAAAAGTGATGGTGTTTGAAAGAAATGAGGCCATGACATACTGCAATATAATGATTAGAGATGAACAAATAGAACAGGTGAATAAGTTTGTGTATTTGGGTTCAAAGTTCACAAGAGATGGAAAGTGTGAGAGTGATATTGAAAGAAGAGTGAATGCAGGAAACATGGTGAATGGAGCTTTGCACTCCTTTATGAGCAGTCGGATGGTGTCTAACAAGGCTCGTTTGGCTGTGCATAGGGGAGTTTTGGTTCCGACACTCATGTACGGAAGTGAAAGTTGGGTATGGCAGAAGAAACATGAAAGCAGAGTAAATGCAGTTGAGATGAGAGCGTTAAGAAGTATGTTAGGAGTTAAACTGAGCGACAGGATAAGGAATAGTGAAATAAGGAAACGTTGTGGTCTGAAAGAAGATGTAGTGACTAAAATTGAGAAAGGTATGCTGAGATGGTTTGGCCATGTCGAGAGAATGAAAGAAGAACGATTGACGAAAAAAGCATATAAGGCGAGTGTGAATGGAAGTGTAGGAAGGGGAAGACCTAGGCGGACGTTTCGAGACCAAATCAGGGACGTCCTGAAAAAAGAGAGAAGAGAATGTATGAAGGGAATAATGAACGTGGACGAAGCGAAACAAGTATGTAAGGATCGTAGCAAGTGGAAAGAAGTGGTCTCTGCCTACCCCTACGGGAAAGAGGCGTGATTATGTGTGTGTGTGTGTGTGTAAAAAATACTAATGATAACAGTTGTAATGAGAACAGATTTTGGTATTGATATGAAAACTCTATATTTGATATGAAAACTCGATATTGCAACAATATGCAATTTGGAAATTGCAACAGTTAGAAAAATGTATTGGTTTTTAGTCGCTACTAGTTGCTATTTAGTAAAATTTCATATTTTTATCTTCTCGCATAACATGAAATTTATTTGTTTTCGGGAACAAAACGTTATAATGTTTTTTATTCTTTTAATTTCTTAATCTTCTCGCATTTCACTAAAATTGCGGTAGAAAGAGGTCTTGACAATGGAAGTCATCCCAGCATCACTTTTTGTTGGTGTGTTGGTCATTTATCGTTTGAAAGTTTGTTAACTGTATAAAGTTTCTACAATTTTAGAATTTAACTTATTGCAACAAATAATTACTAAAGATAAAATCGTAACTTTCAAATCAAGAGTTCTAGCAACATTGATTTCATTGTCATTTATCACACATCAACAATAAACTATTGAGATTGTTTAAATTGATATTTTTATTTTGTTGAAAATTTAATTTACTAAACAGTTTTAAAATGATTGATGAAAACATAACAGTTAGTGATAATTCAGATTTGGATGAAAGCGGTACGGCAGAACTACGTGGTTACCTTAGTAAATGGACGAATTACATTCACGGTTGGCAGGATAGGTTTATCGTTCTAAAGGATTCCACTTTATCATATTATAAAAGTGAATTAGAGAGCAATCTTGGGTGTCGTGGTGCGTTATGTTTGAAAAAAGCTAAAGTAAAGGTAACATATAACTAACAATTATTACGTTTAACTATAAAAAATTAATTTGTCCTTGTAGTTACAACACATTCTTCCTTATAATTTTAACGAGCAATAGAGCATTTAACTTTTTTTATGTTTCTTGAGGCATAACTTCATTTGCGAATATCTATTTAAAATTTATGACAACTTTATACAATTTTTTTTTTTTATTATTACAGCCCCATGAATTTGATGACTGCAGATTTGATGTGTCAGTAAATGATTGTGTATGGTATCTAAGGGCATCGAATCCCGAGGAAAAGCAGCAATGGATTGATGTTTTGGAATCATTTAAAGTGAGTAATTATTATAATATTTACTCAAGTTTTAGCTGTATATGTAGAGGCATTTTTTGTCTTTACTACAGTATACTAAAGTAACATCATATCAAGATGTTGAAGTAGTGTCAACGGGGTCTAAAAATTAAAGTTTTTATTTTACGCATGTTCATTTGATATGTGTGTCACATATCATATCATCGTAACATCATATCATTGTAACATCATATCAAGATGTTGAAGTAGTATCAACAGGGTGTAAAAATTAAAGTTTTTGTTTTACGCATGTTCCATTTCTGAGGTAGGCAGAGATATAGACACGGAAGTCCTTTTAAGCAACTTTTCACTGTAGCTTATTTGGGACAATGTGTCAGGAGGTGAGACTACTGCTATCTTTTATTTCACTAATATTGGTAATTTTTTTTTATGGATGGAACTTTAAAGTTGATTCCAATCCTAGTATTATGAAATTCCAAACTACTTTCCTGTCCTGCTTGTGTGTAATTACAAGGGTGGAATTCACATGATTTTTAGTATTCAATATTATCCAATTTTAATCTTACATTGTAACAGAAACAGTGTTAACTATTTTGTCAGTATCTAAAGTCATTTAGTAATTTCCATCTAGTTCATCATAGACAAATATTCTGACTCTGAATCAGTGGGGTTAATGGGTTAAAATCACTTATTAATGCCTCAAAAGGAATATGGTGCACTGGTGTGGAAGAAGGCTTTTTCTATTGTTTAATTTATTTTTGTTTTGACAAAAAACTATTCAAAACTTCTTCATTTTCACCATGAAAAAGTTGTTGATTTATCTGTTTTGTTATTTTTAGTATTGATGATTTCTATGATAGTGCAATTTGAAGTTCCTTCTTAATAGTTGTAAATATTTAATTAATAGAATTTTCATTACTTATTCATTTTAATTGTAGATTTATTATTTAAACCACCATTGACATTGAACACTTTAATTAACATTAACATGTAAGACATGGTCTACACCTGTAAATTTTTAATTTGCCCTGATTCACTGATAAAAGTTTAGGAGTTAAGAACCAATGACTTTTTGTGAAACTTGTATGATTTGTGCATTTGTTGGCGTATGCACTAAGACTGCACTAGTCTGAGAGATCTCATTTTCCCAAAATGAATTGTCCAGATCTTTGCCAATCCCAATATCTTTATATTTGCTTAGCTAGCACTAGTCAGTTTTATTATGATTAAAGTACATAATTATAAATCTATTAGATGTTCCATTTTATAAATGAAAAAATTAATTTATGTCTTCTAATTAAATATTTTAGGTATTCTTTATGTTTCAAATGTTCTATATAAAATGACTCAGGATTTCTATTTTATCAAATTTGTTACATTGCTTGAGTAACACACTTAATCCTATCAGCTTATCAACATTCTTAGGCCATGATAAGATTTATGATAATCAAATCATATTCATAGAAGCAAAATTAATGATTATGAACATGGCACAAAAATGATTGTAAATGTTACACATATTTTTTGCAAAAATGTAAATGAACCAATAAAATATAATTACCGAATTTCTTTAAAGGAAATATATAACATAGGTTATGTTATATATTTCCTTTAGACCTATACAATATATATGACGGTAAACATATGGTTGTTCATATAGGCAAATAGGACTTTGATTTTTCATAATATTTCAAATCTTAATTCCTACAGAATTTTTACTTTGCTTTTCAGTTAGTAAGTTAGTACAATGAAGGTAATGTGACAGGTGGTGAGCTTACAGGAGCATACAGGAACTGGAGAATATTTATAAAGACATAGTTGATATCCTTTCTAGAGTGGCAAGTGCCACATATCGATTTCAGAGTAGACGTAAAAAAGATCAGGTTGTTGGGTGGAACAGACATGTTAGAAGTGCTTACTCGGAAGCTCGAGTAAAGTACCAAACTTGGTTGTTACAAAACAAGCCTAAGTTGGGAAGAATTTGGGATGAAATGTGTGAGAGCCAAAAAATATTCAAAAGTCGGTTAAGGTGGGGTCAAAATCACCAAGACCAAGTTAAAATGGATATCATAGCCCCACACAGGTCATCTAAAAATTTCTCCAAATTTTGGAAAGCGACTAATAAATTAAATGTACAACCTAGTTTACCAGAGAGTATCGGAGGCTGTTCTACTCAAGAAAAAATTGCCAACTTGTTTAAGGATCACTTCAGAGTGTCTTCACCATTGGGACCCTCGGTGAGAGAATTTGGTGCAGAGGTGTATTGTGATAAGGAGCTTCTGCGTTTTTCCGCAAAGCAAATTTCGGAAGTAATTAGTAAAATGACCAGGGGAAAATCGCCTGGGCATGACTGCCTCAGCATAGAGCATTTGAAATACGCGGGCGTGCACCTACCTAGGGTATTATCTATGTTTTACTCGCTTTGCATAAGTCACTCGTGCATACCTATGGACATGATGAGAACTATAGTGGTCCCTATTGTTAAAAACAAGACGGGTGATATTGCAGACCGAGCTAACTATAGACCCATTTCGCTTGCTACCATAATTGCGAAGGTGTTGGACAGTCTGCTTGATAAGGTGCTTAGGGAAACACTAAATTTTCATGATGCACAGTTTGGGTTTCGACCTGAGCTTTCCACAGAAGTTGCGATACTGGCCCTGAAGCAGACAGTCCAATTCTATACTAGCCGAAACACTCCGGTTTATGCTTGCTTCCTTGATCTAACCAAAGCTTTTGACTTGGTCTCATAAAATGTGCTCTGGGAAAAGATGGAACAAGCGGGCGTGAAGCCGGAGTTGCTTAGTATCATGAAATTTTGGTACGCAAATCAGTCTAACCAAGTTAAATGGGGTAAAGGACTCTCTGATCCGTATAGTTTGGAGTGCGGTGTGAGGCAGGGTGGGTTGACTTCGCCAAAGCTCTTCAACCTCTATGTAAATGAGCTGATAGTGGAGCTCAGCAAGAAGCCAGTTGGCTGCTGGATGGACGGCATTTGCGTTAACAATCTAAGCTATGCTGACGACATGGTTTTGTTGGGCCCCACAGCTGGCTCAATCAGAGAGTTGCTTAAATCCTGTGAAGCATACGCGTCTAAGCATGGCTTAGTTTATAACGTATCCAAAAGTGAATTCCTGATCTTTGAGGCTCCTCGAAAGCGAGTACAATATGATCCTAACATTGCACTAAATGGGACTGCACTTAAGCGAGTGTCACAGTTTAAATATCTGGGTCACTATGTTACAGAGGACCTTAAAGATCATGTGGACATGGAGCGTGAGCGAAGAGCCTTGGCTATAAGGTGCAACATGTTGGCCCGCAGGTTTTCTCGGTGGACTAAAGAAGCTAAAATAACGCTATTTAAAGCTTACTGTCAAACTTTCTACATGGGAAGCCTGTGGATCAACTACACAAAATAGGCTATGGATACCCTTAGAGTGCAATACAATAACGGGTTTAGGATACTGTTGGGTTTGCCGCGGTATTGTTCAGCCTCTGGCATGTTTGCTCAAGAGCGAACAGATAAATTCTATGCTATTTTAAGAAAGAAAACGTCATCACTACTAGCAAGACTGCGTTCTAGCTCTAACAGTATTCTGAAAATGTTAGTTGAAAAGTTAGATTCACCGATCCTTCACCGTTTTATAAGTGCTTGTTCAGTGAATCAATATGTCTTTATAAATAATTGTGCTTATTATTATAATTATTGTGATTGTTTTTTGTGTTATCTTGTTTTATTTTTCAATGTCTAGCTCAATTTGTAAACTAACATAGCAACTAATTAATTTGTTTATAATTTTTTTTTGTATACTAACAAGTGGGCCTAGTTGCACCAATAAAGAAATTATTATTATTATTATTATTATTATTATTATAAGTATGAAAAAACTCATTGGTCTAATATTATAATTCCGAGCACCTGACCACTTGGTTACCATCATTTGATTTATGAACACAACATAAAACTGACAACTTCAACAGAGGTGAGTAAAGCACATGATCATCAAGCTGGTTACATGTCAACATTGTTACCATATTTAACTTGAAGTGACTGCATTAATTGGGGTTGGTGAGACTTCTTTCCATATGTGTTGGAGTACTAGAGGAGTAGAGAGGAGTTTAGGTATTACGATTTGCATTTTTCCCTATTTCCCATCACTATGGTAAGCAGCGCTTTTACGTCTGTAGGGCCCACAGGGAGAGAAGTAACAAACCACTTCCTTTGCTTGTGTGGCTGCAATGCAGTTGAAACAGCTGAGCCATGGACGAGTAGAGAGAGTAGAGAGTTGGGCATTTACCCATATAAAAGAAATAGTTTTATACCTTAGAAGGCTAATGACCCTTTTTGGTTAAATTCAGCTATAGATATTTGACAACCTACAATAGTTTTGAGGAAAATTAAACGAAACAGTTAATTTGTTAATAAATAACATCTTTTTCTAAAATGATTTCCTTTTTACAGGTCGAGTCAGGGTATGGAACTAGCTCTGATAGCAGTTCAAATGGAGGTGGTCTGCGAAGACACGGCTCTGTTACATCTCTTCAGTCAACTGGCTCACATGGTTAATATTACAAAATATATTTTTAAAACAATACAATTAGCATCTAATAATTTATGTATGTACTTAAATTTCCAAGAAACAATCTTTTAGAAATTTTTTAAGAGTTTTCTTTTTAATTCAACTGTAGGTTTTTAATTACTCTATTAGTAAATATCTAAATAGGAAAATATCTAAATAGGATAAAATTAAATAAAATGCTCAATATTGGAATTCTCTATGACTTCACATACCTATTTGTGCTTTAATTGGAATTTTTTTCCGACATTTTTAAGCAGTTTCTAATACTGAGGGTAGTAAGAGCTATAGTTAGTTATAGTTTAGTAATAGTAAGATTTATGATTTACTGTCTTAATTTTTCTGACCATATATTTAAGGACAATGTAAGTGGTGGTGAGTGTGGCATGGTCATTCCTTTTGGGGTTTGCACTCAAGTCTTTTCATTAAATTGTAAGTAGTTTTAGTGGTTGGAACCACTAAAACTACTCAGCTATTGTAATTCAAAAATGTTGTTAAATATTTTTTGACCATACATTATAGCCTGTCGCCATCTGAGTCTTTTCTTCTGGGGATCGGTTTTAAGTCTTTTCAATCAATTTACAATCACCAAATCCACTACAATCATCCACCAAATTTTAATAAATATTTTGTGAACATATATTATTAAAAAAATACAACATAGTGGAATTAGTTGTTTAAAGTTGATTAAATTTATCGTAAAGATAGTGGAAGCATGGTAATAGAGTTCTGTAGGGAATCTTTTTAATTTTGTCTAAAGTAATAATCACATGGAGGATAACTTTTATGATTTAGAGATGATGACATATGCCTCTAAAAGTATCACTGCGTGTCGATTGTTTATGGATGTAGTAAAAAAATATTTATTTGATCACTTCATCCGTTTTTTAATTTCAGGTCGGACATCGCGGCGGCTTACAGAGAAGATTGCGGAATTAGACACATACAAAGAGTTATTGTCAAAGCAAGCGATACAGTTACAACAGTACTTTGATATGTGCGTCTCATCATGGCCTCAGATCAATGATGAAACCGTTGAAGCAATTGATGCAGTTAAATTAGCTGATGGTATGTATATACAGTTCAGCATTGTTTCAGGGTTTCTGATAGGTGGATTACTACTTCTTTCTTTATTTATTAAGGACAAAAATATTGTTTATTGTGGGGCAACTTGGGACAACAAGCCAACGATGTGAATTATATAAAGGTTTTTAAAAAAAAAACCATCGATGCCAGCCTGCCACCTGGGGATCGAACCTGGGTTAAAATTTGGTTCATTGTACCGTACATTAGTATAAATCGTGGTGTATTTTATCAACAAATTATACTGTTGGAACTTTTTTTTCTGTCATTTTAAAATGCCATAAAATGTAATGAATGCTGTAAACGATCTTACCATAAACCAGTCAGATCGTTGTCTATTTTTTGTCATTTTGTCCTCTACACTTTCTATTACAAATTCCTAAATATATTACATTTATGGCAGCTGACGCCCGACTGTCTAGGTCCGGGCTTCGATGCCGAGATGCTCGATTATGCCGTGTGCATGTCATCGCACGAGTATTGGAAACTGTCTTCCCGTCCTCAGGTGTTGATTTGCGCATGCACGCCGGCGAGGTGCGCGCGACGAGCACGTCGTTCCGGGCGACGTGCGGCGCGACCCTCGCCGCGCTCCAGCACTGCGTGGAACTCCTGCGTCGACGGGAGAGACAGGCGCAGAAGGCAGAAGAGCTTTATGTGTGAGTGGTGTTTTTTTTCTTCTTTTAAACGCAGAAGGCAGAATAGCTTTGTGTGTGAGTGTTATTTTTTTTTTAAACGCAGAAGGCAGAAGAGCTTTATGTGTGAGTGTTGTTTTTTTTTAAACGCAGAAGGCAGAAGAGCTTTATGTGTCAGTGTTGTTTTTTTTTAACGCAGAAGGCGGAAGAGCTTTATGTGTGAGTGTTGTTTTTTTTTAAACGCAGAAGGCAGAAGAGCTCTATGTGTGAGTGGTGTTGTTTTTTTTTTTTACATAGCACTCACTTCAGATCACCCGGAGGCGGTTTGGATTTACATTTGCTGTACGGTTACAATGAGTTTTTTCCCCCACTTGTATTCCAAATGGCGACTGTCAACGTTGGTCAATGAGTACAAAAATAGGTTTAGTATTCTCTGGATAATATTATGGTGTTACATAATAAACCATCGGTCTCGCTATCTGTTACATGAGCAATTTATTTTATTGAATGTGTTCAGGGTATGCGATTTGATCCATGGTAAGAATTAAGTGGGTGTCAGTTCAAGACAAGAGACGGTAGCGTGGTCTGAGTTCATAACAATAGTTGCTAAATACTGTGTCAAATAACCTTTAAAATATTAATTATAATAAATACCATTACATACCTGGTAAAGAAATCAATTGCTGTATGAACCTTTTTAATATGCTCATGTATAAGTTTTTTCTTCATTAACATATACTGTTAATGGTTTATACCTAGACATTTTGTTTTGAAGTGTAGGCTAGTGAAAGAACGAAGTGTGAAATAAGGGTAAGTGAACGGGCGAATTAAATTCTACACTTGGGAGCGTTTTCAGGGGTTTGAATATGATAAGTGTGTGGTTGTTGAAAACAAGATTTAGTGAAATGCGCACGCTTTCCCATAAACTTATACATGTTATTTATTAAATTAGTGATTTATAATACGATAGCTTTCAATATGATCTAAGTGGATGTTTGTGATTCGGGCAAGAATGGTAAAAATATGTCCTAAAAAAGTTTTGCACCATTCCGCATGCAGAAAATAAAAGGCATATGTTACCTAGTCCGAAGAGAAGAAGTGCATCACCTAATCTCCCTTCCACAGATGCGTGCTATAATTCTACTTCTGCACCATCACCACCACCACTATCACTACCAATACACTTGAAACCAGATAACATTTGCTACCACCGACAACGCGAAACATGTTTCGCCTCAAAACAAGGAACTATCAAACGAGTGAACTCCACGATGAGCGACTTCAAATTGAGAAATGAGTCACGGGAGCAGTCTTTTATTACCTCTAGTAACGCACCGTCCGCCATCCCCACCAACAACCGTCAATAGTGTCACCAACCTATTCTAACCGAATAAATATATTTTCCATCCGAATAAATATTCAAAAGAGGTGCGTTAGAGACGTTTGTTTGTTCATTCAGTAGTGCAAAACGTCCACCACTATATTTTTTATTATCTCCTACTGTTCCGTACAAGTCACGATAGCCGAGTTGTTGGGTGGTCGGAATTTCGAGTCGAGAGACCCGAGTTCGATCCCCAGGTGGCAGTACCAATGAGTTTTTCAAAAACTTATGTATTAATTTCATCGTTGGCTTGGACATAAAGACGGCGACGGGCTCACCACCTGTCACGTTGTCCCGAAAATATCTTCTTTGGAAGATGGGTCAAGGGGACTTAATTGTCTAAACTTGACCTCTGTCTACCCCTGTATTGGGAATTGGGTGATGATATTTATTATATTTATTTTATTTATTTATCCTACTGTTCCGTACAAGTCACGATAGCCGAGTTGTTGGGTGGTCGGAATTTCGAGTCGAGAGACCCGAGTTCGATCCCCAGGTGGCAGTACCAATGAGTTTTTCAAAACTTATGTATTAATTTCATCGTTGGCTTGGACATAAAGACGGCGACGGGCTCACCACCTGTCACGTTGTCCCGAAAATATCTTCGGTGGAAGGTGGGTCAAAGGGACTTAATTGTCTAGACTTGACCTCTGTCTACCCCTGTATTGGGAATTGCGTGAAGATATTTATTATATTTATTTTATTTATTTATCCTACTGTTCCGTACAAGTCACGATAGCCGAGTTGTTGGGTGGTCGGAATTTCGAGTCGAGAGACCCGAGTTCGATCCCCAGGTGGCAGTACCAATGAGTTTTTCAAAACTTATGTATTAATTTCATCGTTGGCTTGGACATAAAGACGGCGACGGGCTCACCACCTGTCACGTTGTCCCGAAAATATCTTCGGTGGAAGGTGGGTCAAAGGGACTTAATTGTCTAGACTTGACCTCTGTC
The DNA here is from genome assembly GCA_029286605.1 of Sericinus montela. Taxonomy (NCBI): domain Eukaryota; kingdom Metazoa; phylum Arthropoda; class Insecta; order Lepidoptera; family Papilionidae; genus Sericinus; species Sericinus montela. The sequence goes on along the minus strand of JAGSMR010000094.1, from coordinate 1,834,672 downwards.
TACCCCTGTATTGGGAATTGCGTGAAGATATTTATTATATTTATTTTATTGAATGTGTTCAGGGTATGCGATTTGATCCATGGTAAGAATTAAGTGGGTGTCAGTTCAAGACAAGAGACGGTAGCGTGGTCTGAGTTCATAACAATAGTTGCTAAATACTGTGTCAAATAACCTTTAAAATATTAATTATAATAAATACCATTACATACCTGGTAAAGAAATCAATTGCTGTATGAACCTTTTTAATATGCTCATGTATAAGTTTTTTCTTCATTAACATATACTGTTAATGGTTTATACCTAGACATTTTGTTTTGAAGTGTAGGCTAGTGAAAGAACGAAGTGTGAAATAAGGGTAAGTGAACGGGCGAATTAAATTCTACACTTGGGAGCGTTTTCAGGGGGGTTTGAATATGATAAGTGTGTGGTTGCTGAAAACAAGATTTAGTGAAATGCGCACGCTTTCCCATAAACTTATACATGTTATTTATTAAATTAGTGATTTATAATACGATAGCTTTCAATATGATCTAAGTGGATGTTTGTGATTCGGGCAAGAATGGTAAAAATATGTCCTAAAAAAGTTTTGCACCATTCCGCATGCAGAAAATAAAAGGCATATGTTACCTGGTCCGAAGAGAAGAAGTGCATCACCTAATCTCCCTTCCACAGATGCGTGCTATAATTCTACTTCTGCACCATCACCACCACCACTATCACTACCAATACACTTGAAACCAGATAACATTTGCTACCACCGACAACGACAACAATGTTTCGCCTCAAAACAAGGAACTATCAAACGAGTGAACTCCACGATGAGCGACTTCAAATTGAGAAATGAGTCACGGGAGCAGTCTTTTATTACCTCTAGTAACGCACCGTCCGCCATCCCCACCAACAACCGTCAATAGTGTCACCAACCTATTCTAACCGAATAAATATATTTTCCATCCGAATAAATATTCAAAAGAGGTGCGTTAGAGACGTTTGTTTGTTCATTCAGTAGTGCAAAACGTCCACCACTATATTTTTTATTATCTCCTACTGTTCCGTACAAGTCACGATAGCCGAGTTGTTGGGTGGTCGGAATTTCGAGTCGAGAGACCCGAGTTCGATCCCCAGGTGGCAGTACCAATGAGTTTTTCAAAAACTTATGTATTAATTTCATCGTTGGCTTGGACATAAAGACGGCGACGGGCTCACCACCTGTCACGTTGTCCCGAAAATATCTTCGGTGGAAGGTGGGTCAAAGGGACTTAATTGTCTAGACTTGACCTCTGTCTACCCCTGTATTGGGAATTGCGTGAAGATATTTATTATATTTATTTTATTTATTTATCCTACTGTTCCGAGTTATACACAGTTGGTGCCACTTGTCACATATGTGTGAAACTTCAGTAGTTTATGTGGTATATGTTTCCTGGTTTCGCGTGAAGTGGTGGTGGTGTTTCCAGTAGAATTAGTGCATGCACGCACTTCTCTTCAGACCAGGTAACATATACCTATTATTTTTTGTATGTGGAATGCTGCAATGTAATTATGTAATAACAACTTAACTTATGCCTGAGAAGTAATGCCTGAGTCTATGAACTATCTCAAAATATATGCAGCGTAAAAGTGGACGATAAAAACGTGGACGTGGTTTAGATAGGCTGAGCATAATTTTCTAAAATAATCTAAAAAAATTGCTCTAGGATGAAAGGATCAACAGTATTCGAATTTCTAGACGTATGTGTGTGAAGTAAATCATGAATTTAATAGAAGCGAAAGAGATTTGTCAAGACAGCGACCCTTGGCGATCTGCTCTCTCCAAGTAACGACGGCGCGAAAATTAATAATAATAAATAAATATGCATAGTGAATGAATGAAATGAATCTAAACACATAATATTAACCAATTCTTCAGAGTAATATGTATTATAAATATTCACAACTTGTATCTTAATTAATTAAAAATTGCGCTGTGAAATAATTCAGAAGACTGAGAACTCTTAGCAGGAAAAGAAAGAAAACAACTTTGAAGATCGCCCGAATGAAACTAACCTAACTAAAAGAGATTGGTATCTTTGAGGAACTCATGAATATTAAATTAAAACAAAATTAAATGAAACGAATTTAGTTGAAAATTGTTGCAGATAATTTTTTTTGATAAAAGCCTTGTTTCAGGGCGTTGAAGAATCAGTTGACGGAGGCAAGATTGGCGTCGAAGCCGGGACCGGACCATGAGGTAAAGTGTCTTTAAACAAACTATTACATTTTTTTCCATTTCGACTATTTGAAACTTATTGCATTAATCACCAACATTTTATGACAAGATTAATTTTGCGAATAGAAACTTATTCGAAAAAAAAAACATGAAGTCATGAAGGCTTGGACTTAAAGGCGGCGACGGGCTCACCACCTGTCACGTTGTCCCGAAAATATCTTCGGTGGACGGTGGGTCGAAGGGACATAATTGTCTAAACTAGTCTACCCCTGTATTGGGAATTGCGTGAAGATATTTAATTTAAAAAAAAAAAACATAACATAACAAATCTGAAAGAGAGTATGTATGGACAGAGAATGAAATGAAAGTGTAATAATGAGTTACAGAGATCATAACGACAATGAATATGGATTTGGAAAAGACAGGAAGTAAAGGTACTAGGCACGATCTTCAGGCTCGTTAAGGGTTTCACGTATTATGTGACTCTTAATTACACTATTTTTTCGAATTCTGCCCGACTTCTAATCTCTGTTTTCATTACATTTCTCATCAATTAAAAAATGTCTGTTCATATTACACTGAACGTGATGTTATCGGTTTACGGGCACTCTTGACCTGGCAAACAAATATATAGAAGTGGCACTGCCTTTAAGCATGACAGGGTATCACTTAAAGACGGCCCACGGCTGGGACAGTTCTAGGCTAGAGAATGGAATAGCTTGCGAAAATGGTTGGTGTATGCGCTAAAACTATTTTTAAAATTCTGCATGAACATCTTGTCGTGGCTAAGGACACCGCTCCTTGACTACGGAGAATGCTCATTTCACCGCAGAAACAACCGCTCGTCGAATGTTTCCAAGCGTATTTGAACCTATGTGGTGAAGACAAGAATGATGTCTTCTTCTTCTTCCTGCCCTTATCCCATGCTATGTGGGGTCGGCACAACATGTCTTCTTCTTCCACTCTCGTCTATTTCCCGTCATGTCAATACTCACTCCTTTCTTTCTCATGACAAGAATGATGTACTGAACCGAATTGTTACTCCTGCTGAAACTTTATTTCATCATTATGAATCCGTATCTAAACAAGACATCCATACAGTCACATAAGAAGGTTGCCGCATGTATCAATATGTCATAATCAGCCGGAATACTCATGTTGAAAGTTTTTTGGGACTCAGAAGAAATATAGGTTATCGGATGTTAGGGTATTTTGAATTTTAAGGCACTGACTGCCCTGTACAAGCAGGGCTTTAATATTTTAACACTCTACAGTCCAGGTACGGCTGCAAGTGATTAATACCTCTTTCTAAAATTTAAAAAGAAGCTTTGTTGAAATAAGTTTTTATCGTATTTTACGGGGAGGCGCAAAACATTTTTTTATGAGGGTAGAAATAAACTAAACGAAAGGCCTTAAAAATGTATTCGTGTTGCAGTTGAATATATAGGAAAAGAAAAATAATTTTGAATTCTAATATACCCTAATTGTTCTCAAAGTTTAAGATAAAACTAATAATTTTCGAAAGGAAAGGGAAGAAAGTATGCAATAGTCGAAATAGTGAATGAGTTCGTGTATCAGGGTAGTTAACGAAGAATGGAAAGTATGAAAGTGATATTGAAAGGAGGGGTAATTCCTTGTTTGTTTATTAGCACCGATACTTAGGTACGGTATGAAAGTTGAATATGACAGGAAAAGCATTATGTTAGTTAAAAGGCAATAGAGAAGAGTGCGTTGAGGTTTATGATTAGTGTGAAACGATAAAATGGGAGATGATTCTGTTAGGAAATGTTGTGACGTAAAAAAATATTGATATTGTCATATTAACAAAAAAGATGTATAAGCTCAGGGTTAATTGGTATTTGTTAGAAAGAGAACACCAAGAGCAACGTTGCTCCGTTCAGAATGTTCTGCATTAAGCTCATATTTAAAGTACCTTTAACCGACGTGCATGTATCGGAAAACTGATAAAAATTGTCAAACCGAGCGACGTCCGTAGTGATGTTTTGTAAATTCCACAAATATTCTGCACCAGATGAACTCCGAAACTATCTAACCGTAATTAGAAAGCCACCTGGGTCATTACTACACTCTTACCTATTCTTGCCATCAAATAGCATTGTAACCAACTGTTGAAAAGCGAAGAGCGACACTGTAATCACGGAATTGAGGCATTCAATCTTTAAGGGGTGGAACCTCGTCTGCTACATTTTTTGAAAGGTTGTGCAATTTATGGGTTAAGGAGCGTCGTCTACCACAGTATTTAAATCTTATTTTGTATCTGATTTTGACGGTTAATTTTGGATTACAAATTATAAAGTGTGTCATTCGTTGATGACATAGTATACAGTTGTTTCGGAGAGTATGGCAAGGCAATCCGCATGACTGATCAATGACGTTTTTTACGTAAATAAATGAATAAGTAATCAGCCAATCCCTACAAAATCAGAGACTGACACCTGCTTGCGGCAAAATCTTACTAAAAAATAAGTATACTAGACTTCCAATTACGGAGCATTCAAAGTATGTTAGCCTTTTTTTGTCTTCACACATTTCCCTAGAAAAGCCTAGAAAAGAGCCTAAAAATTTAGTCGACATTTCACCGAAGCTTATACGTGAGACATCGTAGCGGTTGATGAGCCCTTCGTCACCTTTGTGCTCAAGTCAACTAAAAACACCTAAAGAAATCGCACAAAATTTCGAAAAAACTCATAGTTACGAGCCTAGGGTTCTCACTAGGATTGCTTGTTTTAACTTCATCCAACCACTCGGCAGTCATATCGCAAAAACTCTGCCGTGGCTCTCTTTGTTTTTGTTTCGGTATCAGAAAATTATTTTCAGCTTAACAGTGGTAGAGCCAAAGGGGGCACTCTAAGGTTGGCAACGCATCTGCTATGCCTCTGGTATTGTGGGCGTTCATGGGCGGCGGCTTACCAACACGTGAGCCACCTTCTCGTTTGCCTCCCTTTTCTATATAAAAAAAAAAAAAAAACTCAACACTGCGGAAAGATTAGTGCCTGCATAGTGGTCATTTAATTGGTGAATCTTCCGCTTTTTGTAATTAATTCTAATTATAAGGACTTTCATAAACACATACATTATATAAAATCACGTTCAGTCTGGATAGGTGCCTATTTTTATAGTACCTTCCTATATATCTTTTTCGATTTTTTTAACTCTGAATTTAAAAATGAGCGAAATTGCGGATATTCCTTGTTTGTGTAACGTTCCTTTAGGGAACAACGTTTACTTAAAGGTTGTGTGGAAGAAATCGCTTTTAGCGATAAGACTGCCATTTGTATCACCATAATCTTACAAAAGAGTATTCTATCTATCTATCTATCTATCTATCTACTTTTGACATAGTCCTAGAGCGTCTACAATTCCGTTTAACCCGTAAGAGATTTATGTTATAAATACGTGAAAATTCATCAACAATAGGGCGTTGCGGTGCATGTGTGGTATATTCAAGTAGCTAGACTAGCTAATTCCTCCGCGTACCGTAAACCGTAACGCCGTAATCGCACCGCATTGTACAGACGGTAGCGCCGCGGGTCGGACGCGTCCGTGCATCGTATTTATTTTTGTTTATATTAGATTATCAGTACCATACATTTGTTTTCTGTTCCCGCTATTTTAGTGCCTTAATCAGTGGCCTTTGTGATTTTAATTAGTGCCAGTAAAGTTATATTCGACGGTGTTGACGCTTTGTGATTATTTAAGCTTTTATTTTCGTCTAACAACTAAGCATGAAGTTTAAGCTTTTCAAGAAAACCCTGCGACAGGTGAGTTCTATAAGTGATATTGTAGTCCAGTTGTCAGATGGAAAAGTCTATAAAGTGAAATAAATGCGCATGTTATGATTAGAATATGTATAATTTTCTATTAAAATACTATATTTAAATACTTTTAAAATACTATGTTGGTATATTTTACGATATTTACTGTAATATGCGTATTTACTTTGAATATTGAGTCCCTTTTGATGATTATTAAGTGAAAATCTTCTTCATTGTTTAAATTTCTTATCGAGTTTATACACAACGTTGACGTGATAAGACATTATAAACATACTGTTTAACGAAGGTTTCCATAAATAATTTTGCTGATCTTTATTTTTATTATAAAGAAGTGTATCTTCCTGTGTTTGCATATTTGTAATAATTGAACTATAGTGATTATAATTGTTTCTTATAATCAATTTTAAAACATGCAATGTATATCATGTCTTACATTAACCTATTTAGAATACCTTTGACTATTGAAATTTATTGAATATTTCATCAATGTATTAAGTGTCAATGATGAGGATGGTGATGGAGTTCTGGTTATGGTCCTGGTTAATTTTGCCTATTTACTGAATGTTTTTAGTTTAATGAAAAAAAATATTATATAAAGTCACGATAGCCGAGTGGTTGGGTGATCGAAATATTAGTCAAGATACCAGAGTTCAAATCGTGACAATGGATGGTAGACTATTTATATCATTGGCTTGGACATAAAGACGGCGACGGGCTACCGGGCGGGGCCGACGGGCGGGACCGCCTATCACGTTGTGCCAAAAAATGTCTTCGGCGGAAGTCGCAGGGACTTATTTGTCGACCTCTGTCTACCCCTGTTTTGGGAATGGCGTGAAGAGTTTAATGAAAATTATTATTGTTAATCTTTCACACATTATACACAAATGTAAATATCAAAATTTAAAAACCTATTACCCTTGTCCCAACAGCCGTCGAAAATTCTATCCTATCACCGACTTCCTGTCCTATTTTTCCTTTTAGATATTACAACGAAAGGCCTAAGGGCCGCCTTGAAAACCATTATTTAATCTCCGGAAGTATACAATCTAGCGACGAATCCGCCACCCGCCTCATTTTATCTTTCGGAGTGCCGCAAAATTTACTTTTGGAACAAAACTACGCTGATTATTCAGTCCACATCTCTGCACCATAAATAATCAGCGATGGAATTTGAATGGTGATGCCATGGAATTATATTCCTTTTTTTTGGGTTTTGTTATCTATTTTCACCTTCATTTATCGGCTTACTCTTGCGTAGCTAATTTGGATGGAATCGGATATAAAGTTTACGCTCTATGGCGAATTTTAAATAGCGTTCATCTGAAACATTCGAATTGTTTACATTTTCAAGGCCCACATCATGTAAAAATGTTTGACGTAGTTGGATGACTAGCGCCCGCATAATTTATAGACTACATTCGTAAGAAGTAAAGCTGAATTTTATTAACATTTTATCTTTCCGCGAATTATGCGCATTTAAGAATTTTTAGTTAGTTAATATTAGACACAAGATATTCGCTTAGTAGGTAACAGTTCAAGTTCGATCATCAGTTATATAATTTTTGTGTTATTGGGCTATCCGACGTCATTCCCATCTGATGACTTACGGCATGCGCACAATACTTAATTATACTTACTTCACTTACGCTACACCTATTTAGTATTGATATGAGAGAGTGACGTGAGTTGGCAACGAATGGTTTTGACAGTGCCGGCCGTGGAAATGGTAAAATAATGAAAAATACTTCAATTTCCATTAAATGAATTTTACCAGGAAAATGCAAAAAAAAATTAACAGAATGATTTTTTTGCATTTTCCTGGTAATAAAATTATTTGGTAATGAAATTCGTACATAAGTTTTTGTAAAACCCATTGGTATGAGCCTGCCACCTGGGGATCGAACTCGGGTCTCTTGACTCGACGTTCCGACCACCCAACCACTCGGTTATCCTGACTTCAAGGGAAAGCCGAATGGCCGAAGTTATTTCACTTTTGTTTCAATTATAATGTATTAATAAAAAACATTTTAACAACGTTATATGTGTATATTATTAAAATTTTGGGGCTGAGTAATTTTATCTTTTATCTCAGTGGTGACGATGCTTTTGCATACGTAATTTTTTCGAATGTCAGCCTATTAGCGAATTTGTGTCATGCTTTCAAAGCTAATGATTGCGAGTTCGAATTTAAAGTACAAACATTTATATTTATCACACAAATTTTTCCTCCAAGTGGGATTCGAATCCAGAACCCATATATACAAAGGTAGAATAACTACTAACTAGGCTAGAGGTTTTCAATAAAAATTGTCTATACTAGAGTAAATTACCTTATTCCATATTTTTAATTTTGATCCTCCATAGGCACCAACATATTTTATCAAAAAACCAAAAAATAGTTCGCAAACATATTACTCCGTATGTTGATATCTGCTGGCAAACGGTTAGTGCAATGTCGCGACTAACAAATTTGATTCAAACTAGTTCTATAGAGACTATGTACAAATATGAGAGGACTTACTCATACTTAGATAAAATGTCTCATCGGATACATTTACCTATCTCCTCCATTCGGTGGTCTCTATTCTCTGGTCTCTCACTGCTTGTTTATTTATTCGTTTTATTACTGCCGCTTTATTCTGCAAGGATAACATTTGAACAGCGGGAATATGACATGAAAGAAAACGAACGGGATTGCGCCCTCCAGACAAACCCAGACCGTGATGACTGCTTCCGGTCATTCTATCGGCTCCATACACAAGAAGATTTTTCAAATGTATCTCATTTACTTTTTTAAGCAACCGATGACTACGATATACCATGAGATTGAGAGAAGGATTTAGATGTACGTAACGCAATAAAATCAATTCAAAATTGGGTGTTGTGCGGGATTCAAATTTCATAATCTGTCCTGTTAAAGACGAATGCGTCAATAATCATACAAAGTTCGTAAGTAAGTACTTTTACTATAAAAGATTTGGTCAACCTTAAAAATATATGCCAACTATCGATGTGTAAGACCGGTGGGAGACATTTAATAAGATTATGGGCATGTGGTCATATGCGGGCAGCCCTATTAGGGACCGGCTGAGTGCCTAGGTCGTCCAGTGTGCAGCTTGTTGTAGGGCGCCTCGACGGTTCGTTGCACTCGCTATCATTGAACATGCGCCAAAGTAAACATTGTTCAGTTTCATTCGCGCTAACCTTAATATGCTGTCATTTCTAAAATTGCTTTAACGGTTTCACTGTTTGCTAACTCTACAATATTTATTCGAATGTTGAAATATCCGACTTTGTTATTCCTTCGACAGCACATTGATTTGGTTAAGTATCCGGCGATTAACAAATAAATGTACGTTTAACACTAGCATCTGTTATCAATGATTATTGTTGACGGGAGGTGGCCAAAACCTGCCCAAATAACATACACTTAGTGGAATAAAAAACCCTGAAATACAATACTGAACAATATTTTAATTACAATAAATAATTTTATAATAAATATTATTTTTTTTAATAACAAATAATGATGTGTACAAGGAACGTGACGAGGAAAAATTCATTTTGTACTCTGTGAAGCATAACTATTATTTTCATACTTAATCATTTAATATATTATGCAATAAAAATACAGCTACTATCTTACTTCTTGATTTTTTTCTTTATAATTTGTATCTAACTCGTGGTCTTATTTGCGATAAGTTGTTACCTAAAATATTACATAAGTTCTTAATATAATATTACATTAGTCCTTAACCTTAACAAGTCAGTTCTAAACCTCCTTTTGATTATTACAATTTTTCCAATTACAATTTCCTAAAAAAATCTAAAATGTTTTGATTTTTTTACTCTTCAAGTGTGAAACCGCCAGGAAGGTTCACATGCTATATTGTCGAAAAGGCGCTAGTCCGCGTTATTGATCGTTCTTATTGGGAATGACTTAATTATTTCTGTGCTATTTTTATTAGCTAAAACTAGTCACACTGGACACACGTTGTGAAAAAAAAATAACTAGTCTTTGTTAGCATTATTAAAACAAAACCAAGGACTTATGACTGATATTTTTAAATTAAGAAACAGGTTATCGATAAAGTGAATGTGTTTTGTCATATAACATTATATTATTATAATATATTTTTTTGAGCTAAAGGTTTAACCACACTAAGGTTTAACCACACTAAGGTTTAACCACACTAAGGTTTAACCTTATTAATCAATGCGATTTTTCATTGATCACTGTATTATTTAACTATCTACTAATTTAATTACTTATAATACTACGCCTTTTCTCTATTACGTGCTAATAAACAAGTGTGAACCAGGAACGATGAGTAATGCATTTATAGCACAGTATAGTTTGCTACATTAAATTAGAATCTTGCGGTCTGGGTGAAATTGAATCCGGTGTGTTATTTGAAACGTTTCTGCGAATATGTTCGACCGTGCGAGTAGTTATGTCTCTGTGATAAAATTTGACATATTATTATCAAAGATATTTTTGTTCAAGTAAGTCTCTACCTAGACGAGTTGGCATGGTATTTAGGTATGGCATATTAATAAGCAAGATCTCATTCGTCTTATAGTAACGAATGAAAAAAAAAGGTAGGTAGAACAACTACTGCGACAGTGTGTGTTTGCCAGCAATATCTCTTATCAAAGGGGCAGAGACCAAGCCAAATGTATGATATTACATACTGGCAAACAGTTTATTATAATTTCAGAATTTGTACACATATTGCACACTTCGTCCGCGTAGCTATGAGTTCAAACTTCACACGGCTCTTATTAATATTTTTAAATGGAGAATTATACTCGAATGAATGTTGTTAAAAGTTATAAAATTTAGGTAAATAAAGGTATAACTATATTAATTCAAGTGTCATTATTAATTAATAAAAAAAAGTGGCAGGCTCGTACCAAAGGGTTTCTCAAAAACTTGTGTAAATTATATCGTTTACTTGGACATAAAGACAGCGACAGACTTACCACCTGTCATGTTGTCCCGAAAATATTTTCGATGAAAGATGGGTTTAAGGGACTTAATTGTCTAGACTAGACCTCTGTCTACCAATGTTTTGGGAATTGCGTGAAGATAGTGTTAAATAATAGATTCTATATACATAAGAGAAAATGAACCATGTTTCATTTTACGTTGATGAAGAAATCGTTTCACAAATAACGTATTGGAGTTGTTATTGATTGTGATGTATTGTCAATAGAATTGATTTTGAAGTTGAAAAATTTTGATATTATAAAACAATAACTAACTAATAACCTGTCAGAGTAATAATTCCATAAAATAATTAATTCCATAATTGAAACGTAACCTGCACGTTACTTTAACTTTGCTGTCACTTTTTCAAAAAAATTGAAATGATGAAGGTACATTAGAATCGTGACATATTTGTGTATAAGTTAAAGCGTCAGCACAAAAGAAGAAAAAAATATTAGATCCTTATATTCTTTAAGCAAGTGTTGAGTTTTTAAAATATTATATCAGTCGCTTTGTTTCTCTGGTTCTTTGCTTTATCTTACAAAGTCAAAGGTCAAGATATTTTGTTCCTCCTGATCTTTGTTTTTTGCATGTAGTCTTTGCTCTAGTATTGTTTTATATTGTATAAAGAGATAACCTCGAAAAAACATACATATTGAGAAATTTAGAAGGATGAACCGGGAAATTTTTGTCTATATTTTCATAGATGTATTAGTCCCAGTAGTTTTTGTAATGTCTATTTATATAGATGGTGTGAGGGTGTGTCAGCGTTCGTGATTCAAGCGAAGGGCATGCTAGGATATCGATTTACAAGCATACACGTGGTTTTAGTAATAATTGGATGCTTAAGCTAAATAGTATATTCAATATGTGTAGGTTCAATAGGTGTATGTGTCTTCAATGGGTCATAATTTGAATAAATTACCTGCCGCGCAGACATCTCTGTATCAAATACTCATACTAAATAAGTGTACTTTGAATCAAATTTTATTTTTTGTAATATTAAGGCGTGAACATGATTTAAATTTATACAGTGCACTGGCCACACCGAAACACCTCAAATTCTTGCCATTAATTATTGTCTAGAGGTAGCATAGATTTAAGTATATTTAAATGGACTTCGATAAGTAGGGGTATCTTGTAAACGAGATCGATTTGAATTAAAAGACGCAAAAGAGTAATAGTTTATTTAGTTAAATAGAAAATACAGTTTAGACGCAATGTGTACGCAAAGTAATGCAAAAACAAACATGTGACTGAAACGGTTACATGGTCAATTATGAGTATTGATTCGACTCTGACGTGTCATGAATTATATATAATGCATAGCCTATGGGTAATTATATTGAACCTTTATCATTCATAACTTTTAAATGAACAGTAAAGCAATTGCGTGGGCTAGAAAGTTAAAATTGTAATCGTAGTAACAAAACGTGGCTAACTGCCTGCTCACATCTACATTTGGGGTAAAAAATTAAATTGTCATTGTATATTGAAAATTAAAACATCATTTTTTGTATCGTATTTAATCTCAATGTCTATAGGTTTCTCCGTCTTAAGAGAAGATAATTTATGTCTTATTAACTGTGAAATAAAATAACAGGTAAATAAATAACACAGTGAAATAGCAGGAAACAGCTTTCTGAAACCCCATGGTTTCCTGAATGCTTCCGGGTGGGCACCTAAAGGGGGCGGATTGTCCGTTCATTGGTCATAGAGAATTGAAGGTAGACGCGACTGTTTCGGGTGTCTAGGCAGGGAGAACGCTTGTAGAAGACTTTCTCTCCAGGTGAAGAATGCCTAAGGATCTGTGCGAAAGTGTACCCTTCAATCTAGGTTTTTGATCGCGGCGAGCCCGTGGGCATTACAATGCCCCTTAGGGTAGGAATACGCTAAGTATTTCACCGCGCAATAAAAAAAAACTATAAAAATAAATAAATAAATATCTTCACGCCAATCCCAATATAGGCGTAGACAGCGGTCTAGACAGTGAAGTCGTTTCGGCCCACCTTCCATCGATGATATTTTTGGACAACGTGACAGGTGGTGAGCCCGTCGCCGTCTTTATGTCCAAGCCAACGATATAATTCCTACATAAATTTTTTGAAAAAACCCATTGGTACAAGCCTGCCACCTGGGGATCGAACTCAGGTCTTGGGTCTCTAATTTCGAAATTCCGACCACCCTACCACTCGGCTATCGTGACTGATAAAAAAATAGGTGATTATAATTTTTAATCATCGCATTAATCTTTGGTAATTTATAAGTCTTGCAATGAAACAATAGTAAAGCAAAAGGAAAATTTGTGTGGAAGCATTTGCAAATATGCCTTTACAAACACTTTTCTATATTGACTGCTGTTATTTTTTTCTCTGTATCAGTCTCCACAACAACAAGTAAAGTCAATTCGGATACGTAATGTGAAGACGACGCTATGATCTCATGTTATCTTAAATTTGATAACCGAACAATGTTGCCGTTATCTAATTCACCAAATGACTGCCATCAGGATGTAGACAATGACATTGCCGTTGCCTACAAAATTTTCTAAATTTAAAATTAAATTTTACAAAATCTTCTAGGTTGTTCACTTTACTTACACGCTAAGGTACTGCGCTCTTAATACAATTTACTTCCTTGCTCTTCGGTCTTTCACTTTTACTTTCATGCTCTAGAAACGATACGTTAATGGACACAAAAAATCTAACACAAATAATTTTAGTACGCTGTTGTGTAACTTGACTGCTTGCAATAATTTCGTGTTTGGTAACTTGTACGTAGATTTATAACTACCGGTCTAGAAATATTAAAAGATTAAATTATTTCAATTGCTATTGTCGACTTCCGTGGTAGAGTGGAGTATTCACCAATTTTCAAGGCGGCGCCAGCTCTGAAATTCTGGACTAGTCAGAGTAATAAGTCCATTAGTTACTTATCGTACTCTACTAGTTATGTAATAAATGTCTCATCATGTCAATCGTATGTTGTTGCTATGGTAATTAACATCTATATCATCATCACAAAATCCAGAATCATGTTGTGTACAATTTGTTATTATTATCACACATATTCCGATACTGGGGTAGTCCGAGGTCTAGACAATTAAGGTATGTTTATGTAGTGAGCGTGTCGCCGTCTTATATCTAAGCCAACGATGCAATTCGTGATGAATTTAATTTGAAACGAGCCTTCTGATGCTATTTATTTATTTTGCATTCCACAATTTTGACATTGTCTTAGAGATTGATCATTATGGACCCTATACATGTATCATATAATTTAGATCATCACAAAATAAGTATTTATTATGTCTGTATTATACGGTACATGAAATTGTTCGTAGATAGCTAGTAGCGTAGTTGCTAGGCAAGGTCTGAAACAAAAGGGTGTGACAACGACGGATGGCGGCATATTGCGTCACTGCTATTGTAGGGAAGACATAAAAATTGACGGCACCCTCGTGCCTCTAACTCAGAGATATTACCCTATACGGTGACGTCAGCCGACCTATTTATTTGTGCCCTGAGCTTTAGAAATTTGTTCCTACGTTTTTCGAAGAGCACTTGTTGAGTGTTATTCTGTTATGATTACATAAGTACTAATATTTGATTTGATTGAGAATACATGAGAGAATATTAAAATTATTATATGATTATGTATGCAACAATACATTATAGCCGTCACATAAGCTGGATTTAGTTGTTAATTTCAGACATTACTAAGATTGCATACTGCTTCGGGGAATTTTACTTTCAATACGACATAAGTACAAATGCCACGAAATAGATAGGTATGTATTAAATATTTTTTTATTTCTATAGAAATTTATTTTACTGTTGTACCACACCAAAGCATTATGTTGGTTTTTGAAGGGGCCTCATAGATACTCCTATAGCCTCATAGGTGTTGGATGATGTCATACCTTTTTAGATGTGCTAATTTTCTTGCTACTATTCAAAACAAAGACCCTTTATGTCATGTTATCCAGTGTTTATTGCGTTAAAAAGTAATTAGATGCCTTCAGTGTTTTATCATAGCTTAAATAATTGAAAATGAGACGGAGAAATAAAATAATAATGATATTATTAATTGTTATTTGGTTTTAGAGTACGTATGAAATATGTTATATGCTAATAATTTACAACATTTTTGGCACTAATGTATTCTAATGAGAACAAAATAAAATATTCATTCGGTGTTTGTTTTGTTCTGATTGGAATGTATGGACGCCGTTGAATTCAATCACAGCATCTTCATCGTATTATTTTTAAGGAATTTGATATCTAACTTTGGGTAAAGATTTAAAGGTTTTACAACGCTGTTAAGTTCTGAGTTGTTGCTTGTTTTGTGGACATACGGAAAACTTTTTCTTACGTAATTCTAGAGCGTTACTAACCACATTAAGGTACATAACGATATGAATAAGCTGACTCTATCAAACTTTACTATTTAATATATAACGTAACCTTCATAAAACATTCACAACAATGTTAACTTATAGGAATACTGTACATATTTTCATGTAATAACGCTACCTACACTTATTGCTTTTAATTGCATACCTTCAGCATTTTTTAAATATTAATTTTGGGAATATGAACTCTTGGTTCCATGAATTTCTATTACAAATACAATTTGACATTAAGTTTTAAATGTTTAAGATTAAATGCTTTTGGGCGTTTGTTGTATGTTAGGGTACTTTGTGTTTAAAACCCTACCGTTTTATTTTACAATCTTAATGTGTGGTCTGAAATTAGTGCTAGTCGTGTGCTACATGGTAGCCTACCTTCTCCTTTGTTATTTTCTAATATTAATTACTCTATTACGCATCTCTACGCAAGAAATATATATTTTTGATATATTGACGTACTGATTTCAGTGTACTAAACTGTAACTATACTAATATTTTAATTAAAGTACGAATTTGTTTCTTATAATTCGCAAAGTTGTGCTTTAAAAAGTAACTGGATCGATTAGTACAAATGTTGGCAATATTAAATATTATTTATTGACATCAGGGTATTTACTACTAAACTTGTAAATATGGATGACCAGTTGTATATTATTAATCGACATTTTCGAAGTGGTACATAATGGAAGTTGATAATTAAGCTCCACCTATCAAGCCATTTATCAAAATAAAATTTAAATAATGTCAAACATTATACGGATGATACCCACTTCCGTTCTCGTTATGGTACAATTTCCGTTTCCGTTATTATAAAAAATATAATCATCTTTAGGACATAAAAACTAATAATAGGATTTAATATACGAACGGTTTTTTTTTATCTTTCAAATAACAAAAGCTCAGATTGAATTAAATGCTTCATAATTCACAAATCTTTCAAGACACGCAAAAATTCAATGGATAGGCATGTAGTAATGTTTATACAAAGTTACGTTTGCATACATCTGATTCTGAAATTTCCACGAAACTAAATCTCATACAGAGTAGATCAAAGGAAGTAAATTGAAAAACGTGGTATTCTGTGAATATATATTCACAGGAAAACTTTCCAAATAATTAATATCAGATTAAGCCACTAAAAAGTATAAATAAATATATTGATAGGGACAACATCACATACATTGTTCTAATCCTAAAGTAAGTAGCTGATGCACTGGTGTACAACAAATAGCCAATATATATACGGAATCCTCGGCTTATAGAGTTAAACGACTATTTAACAACATAGTTTTAATGGGAGAAATTAGCGATCCTAAGCGATATACAGATCACGCAATTTCTTTGAATACGGCATGAATGTTTTCAGAATAATTAAAAACCTAATGGCAGAAACTTTCTTATCGCACGAGACGCGATTGACTTTCGTAAGTCCTTGTTTGAGCTAGAAATATTTACTTAAATGCTGACGTATACGGATAATAATATTATATAAATCTTCATCTTGATGTTATGTACGCACACTAATGTGCAAGGTTATATCCGGAACATTTTATGCATTTCTTATTTGTAATGATAAGACGTATTTTTATTATATAATATTATATGTACATTGTCAAACATATGTTAAGAATAATCTGTCATTGGTTCTTACATTGTCATTTCTTACAGTACTACTTTTAAAAACATAAATCTTTTGAACTTAGGCCTCTGACAAATTTGTTATGAAATTTCGTAACAACGCTAAACTATGATAGCAATTAATTTAAAAGAAATAAACTTTTTGTTAAATGATAATAATAAAACTATTGTGCAAAGAAAACAAAGTGCCGATTACTATTCTATTGTTAATAATGTTATAATTACAAATAATCACCCATATTAAGATTATCCTTTAACAAATTTTAACAATTCCTGTCGAAATTAAACATAATTGCAGAAGGATGACCAGAACACATTTGTTTTAATACACCGATTGGCGGAACTGCTTTTGCTTTAACTACAAGTAGAACCTAATTGGCAACATTTTAACGTCTGAAATTGTAATTGAATGTGGTAAAGATTTAAAACATAACAATACCTCATTAAAATGCCCCGTTTGTTTTGCAGTAAGGTACATTATTTATGGTCGGTAATTTATGATATTTTTTTTCGGTAATTTATGGTTTTCTCACGATGTTTTCTACTGATACTAACCATTTCTTTGGAGCCGGCTGGAATCGAATTTGGTTCACTCGTTTTCTATAGCGAGCGCCCTGACTCACACGGTGGATGTATTTTTTCTTAAAATACTTTTATTTACCTAAGAATTAGCTTGGAAGTATTGCGAAGCTTGGACTTAATAGATATACTCGTATAAAAAGATTTAACTGATTTCTTTGTGAACCCGTATCTTCGAATCCACTGGGTTTATATTTATCGGATATTCTAATTCTTACAATGGAGAAAAAGATAATATTTTTATTTATACTAAACGTACATTAAAAATCTTGATCTTAAAACAAACCAATAAATTAAAGGGATTCATCCGTCCCTATAGCGTAATTACTCTGTTATAAAAAAATTACTTCAGGATAAGAAGATAAGAAGTAATTAGCTATTTATAAAATATGTTCTATTTTACTTATTACTGGTCAGGTTTAAAACACTTTGCATTTTATTTGAAATGACTGTAATATTTTGTAGATTTCCCTTAATATTTGATAAATTTATGTGAACGTGAACACACGCATTTATTTTGTGCAGTTTCTACGTAGTTAGAAAATTTAAAACATTTAATTAGCAATAGAAAATTATATATGAAAGTTAGATAAGTACTTCAATAAATTTATGGTCTCTCGGTAGTCACTACGTGATAGCATTTCTAGGTATAGATAGCGAGTATTACAATTTACCTGTTTAGGTATACCATTATGTTTTTCCGGATTTCCTGTACTTTCCATGAGTATGTATTTCTAGACTTAAATTATCTTAGATTATGTAGTCGAAAATCATTACAAGATGTTTATGAGGTATGAATAGGTAAAACTATTAATGCTTCGAAAACTTCATTCATAATCTTTTCGGCACAAAATAAACACATCCCGGATTTTCAACCTCTTTTAATAAATAACACTAAAATAAAACGATCGAGTCAGTAGAAGTATCTTGGACTGTGGTTAGATGAAAAATTAACTTTACAAAACTAACGTCTATTTTGGGATCATTACGTAAAATAGCCAACTGTATACCAAACGCAATACGTCCTATAATTTATAATTCCTTGGTTAAGTCTCATTTGGAGTATTAAATACAAATATGGGGGTCTGCAGCAGTCTCCAATCTAAGCTGTCTACAAAGAACTCAAAATAAAATAATTAAAGGCTTATTCCATTACAATTTCCTAACTCCTACAAATATGATTTATGAAAAAACAAAAATATTCAATCTCAGATTTTATATTTATAACACTTGTATTCTCATTAAAAACATAACTACTAACTCCATTCAAACTAAAACACAGCTACATAAAAAAACAATGACGCATAATTTAAGAAATAAAAATAAACTAGAATAGGTAAACGTACGAACATATTATGGTAAGAAAACGATATTGTTTGAGGGAGTACAGCTGTATAATACATTGCCAGATGATATAAAAGAAAATGCCAAAGCATGTCGAGCTACAAAAAGAAATTAAAAAAATATGTATTATACTGTAATAATTAATAATATTTAGGATACCTTTTATTAGTTGAATAAAGTGTATATGTGATATAGGCTTGATAGGTGGAAATAAACATATGAAGTAAGTAAGCTCAGTTATGAGAGGTTCGTCAAATTATATATAAAATAAAAAAATTATACTAATCAGAGTAAAACTACAAGTATATATGGGTATGTATAGGTGTATATAAAATAATTAAGATAGCAAACTTATAACGCTCTAGACATTTATATTTAGTTAAGATAAAATAATTGTATCTCATTATAAGTGAAGTGTATCTTCTTATGAGAAAAATAAATTCTTTAAACCTAAAACTATGCCTGGAAAAAGATGCGAGTCAAAGGTGCTTACTCTGATTCATTGAAAAGGAGGATTTTTTAAAATGAACTTTTGCAATCGGGACCTCACAGGGATTTTTATGAGAAATCGTAAAATAATTATGTGGCTAGACCATAAAAAATATGAGAAAACGATTGTTCTCTTTAGTTACATTTATTTAGCCTGGCCTGAGCTGGTACTTTTTTCACCGTGTCATGTTTGGTGTGTCACTGGTGTGGCATATTTATCCTGACCCACAAACAATGCAGTAGTTCATTGTTATTCGTGGTTTTCTTCTATATAATCAAGTATGCGTCGCACGTGTCTCTATTTGTTCACGCAATCAGAGAAATCTGTTTCTTAACATATCGTTCTTTGTTTAGAGTGTATGCTATACGTTTTATTCTATACGTTTCTTGTCAAACGGAGTATATCGATTATTTCCAAACCTAATTAACGATACATTTAGACCTTTAAACACTCGGATTTCATTCAAGTTAAAATTGTACCCTAAAGTATTTAAGAATATAAATATATAAAAACAAACGAATTAAGTCTTTCACTATTAACTGTGAAAGACTTATTTCATTTGTTAGTCAATGTTTTATACTTATCTTGGTCTGCACAATTTAGTATCTTTATACACTTAAACTTAGTTGTTATATTATGGCAATGCTATTAAAAAAGCATAATAGTCCAATATTGCCAAAGAGCATGTTTATTTATTTTATTTCAATTGGCCATACGCTTGCGGAAGAGGCATATGTCCTGCAGTGGTTTTGTATGCAAGCGAATATAAGTAGAAGTTAATAATTTTCCTAAAATTAATGTATATAAATTTGAGTGCTGCAATTTGATTTCTTAAATTAAATTGATTGTTTCTCACACAGGAAGGACCGCATTCGACTTTGCCGGATGACGAGTTCTATGATGCGGTTGAGACCGGCTTTGACAAAATGGAGGAGGAACGGTGTGCACGTGTGGTGCCTCCCGCAGAGCGCACAAGGGACGAGGTGGAACTGCCACCACCGGCAATCGACAACCGCCTTACTGTCCACCCATTGTGGCCCGAGGTATGTAGCTTGATAAACAAATAAATAAACTAATTGATCAGCTCTTGGAGATTGTCTCCTTCTTTAGTCTGCTTTAGTCCATCGCTAGTAAAGGGTTTGTTTTAATTTATTATTGTTTAAAGGGAAATAAGCAAGACGCTGTGTGTTTTTCACTGAGGCAGCGAATGTATTGCTGGCAATTAGAGATGGAATCGGGAATAGTGGAGTGAGAGAAGAGGGGATGAGGAATGGGTTACCTTACTATTACCTAATTTGATTAGACCAATTGGAGCACTTACAGTAGTGCTCCAATTGCCACTTGGCTATATATATTGTACGCATAAATAGGCGTTTCATGAAGACGCCAATAGGCGGTGCCTTGTCTCACTTCTTAATATCTTATGCTAATCTTCTTCTTGTTCTTCCTGCCCTTATCCCATGCTATGTGGGGTCGGCACAACATGTCTTCTTCTTCCACTCTCCTCTATTTCCCGTCATGTCAATACTCACTCCTTTCTTTCTCATGTCTTCTTTCACACAATCCATCCATCGTTTTTTTGGTCTCCCCATAGCTCTTCGTCCATCCACACTCATCTCTAACATTCTTTTGCCTATATTACATTCCCTCCTCATTACATGCCCGAACCATGCTAACCTACCACTCTTCATTTTCTCTGTCACTGGTGCTACTTTCAAGCTTCCCCTTATATACTCATTCTTTATGCGATCTTTTCTAGTCATTCCACACATCCATCTCAACATTCTCATCTCTGCAGCATGCACTCTTCTTTCATCCGTCACTTTCGTTGCCCAGCACTCTGATCCGTACAATACGACAGGTCTCACGATCGTTTTGTAAACTTTGCCCTTAAGTTTAATCTTATGCTAATAGCAATAATAATAAAGGAATATATAGAGTTGTTAAAATGTCTCACGGAGCTAAAGATAGTTGGTGATCACAGCACAAGGTTGAAATTTTTATAGTTGATTTTCATTATATTGGGGCTGAATTTGTGTTCACATAAATATGGCCTGTTAGTATCTCCAGACGGTTGTCTTTTGTTGCAGTTAGCTGTGTGTATATACGTTTACGTTACCTTTAACACCCTTTGCGAGCTTATAGGCCATTAACACCTTTCAATAGAAAACATGTTTAACAACTATAACTTTTTAATACTTTATGGTTGACCTTTTCTTCAATTTATTTGCAGTACTCTAACTCTAATCGATTTATTCGCATTGCCCAGACGCGATGACCTAAATGCCATTAATTTGTTTCTATTTGATTCAATTGCGTTATAGTGAGATATGACATCAGAAAAGATAATAGCGTACTAATTAAACCTTGCAGACAAGAGTTATATTGTCGTGTATTTGATTCTTTAAATCATAATTGTCCTGGTAACATAAAATTGTGATTCGTCATCATCATAAGAGCTAGTAAAAGTTCACTGCAGGACATCTCATCCGAGTTTATCATAACCGTAAAGCTTGGGAAGCAGATTTGGGATCATAGTACCAGACACCTTACACCTTTGACGATAATTATTAATTTAACATGTAACAATATAATACAAATTCAAATTTTAGTTTTGTAATTGGAGACTGAATATCACGATCATAACTGAAATATATAACTGTGTGAGATTTTTGAATAATATTGATACTTACAAAGACTCCAAGACTTTTTGCTAAGCTGCCAAGGGCGTCACCGGTCCTTGGCATTAATATGTTACACTCTTGTTATTTGACAACTAACAGACTATAATGTCTGAGGGCGCATCGGCGAGATATCAGCTCACATGATGATAAACAAGAGAACGCTCTTGCCGACCTTTCTCACAATAATTCGAGTAGACAAAGAATGCGGGATTTGTAAGGTAGGCAGAAATTAACGTGCATAACCTTAATTTCTGCCTACCTTACAAATCCCTCTCGGTTATTTCACTCTCCTGACAAAACACAAGTGCGTAAGATGCCTTCTGCTTGAAGCCGGTATTGGTTATACGAGCTTTGATTGGTTGAACCAGCACGTTCGTGCAATTGTTGCAAGCGCCGTTTGCTTGTTGGAATACTTGCGAATATTTATTTTGATTAGGATTTCTATTTGACATATCTTGCGCAATCTTACAGATTGACAGGATATCGACGGAGCAGATACAGGCGGCATTTGAAGAGGTCGGAGGCGGAATCGGTTGGCAACTTTTCGCCGAAGAAGGCGACATGAGAATGTACAGAAGGTATGTATAATCATTATGAACTCACATGTTTTATGTGCAAGTTGGTGTGTACATAGAATATAGTAATTAGAGAAAATACGAATCTATTATAACTATTATGTAACTACCTTTGATTAATGTGTAGAATCACGCACTGTATCTGCACTTTACTTTATATTATTTTTATCCTTAGTCATCTAATTGAAACAAGAGCAGAAACAGAATTATTAAAACAACCTTCGGAAGATATACTTTGTTACATAGTTGCATAAATTCCTATTTCCTCACGTGGCCTAACTTTTGTAACATCGACTTTGAACTATTGGATGATACTTAAGGTCTTTTATTATTTTTATGAGAACAGTAATATTCACAAATTTTGATATTATTTATTTAGTATTTTATTAGGGACTGTGTTCAGCAATGGACTCTTGATAGGCTGTAATGAAGAAGTAGAAGTATTAAGATCGTTTATTATTGTTGTAATAAAATAATAATGCTACTTTTAGGGTAAGTTTCAGCCTTTGTAAGTATTGTAAACTGATTCCATCGGTGGTTTAAAATGTTTTCTTCATGGTACAAAAACAATGATGGTAATGAAATTAATGAACGTTTGATATGAAACTACAATTCTATATCTTTGGAGTCCCTTGTGACTGTATGGGAATGGAAATCAACTAAATGAAAATAGTTTCATATCAAATTACTAATAATAATTATTGTTGAAAATTTATTTGATAATGCATCTCAGTTATAAAATAAAAAAAGGAGCAACATTATAGTGTAAGATTAATACTGTTACAGAAAATCAAAACAAAATGAGTGGTAAGTGTAAGTTTACTAATCCACATGGCGTTCCTAAACAACCCGTTAATATTATCAATTCAATTTAATTAAATTAAATTAGGTTTATGTCACGATGGCCGAGTGGTTGGGTGGCCGGAATTTCGAGTCAATAGACCCGAGTTCGTACCCAGGTGGCAGGCTCGTACCAATGGGTTTTTTCAAAACTTATGTACGAATGTAATGTATGAATGAATGTATGTATGAATGTGGTTGGTTTGGATATAAATACGGCGTCAGGATGACCACCTGTCACGTTGTCCCGAAAATATCTTCGGTGGAAGGTGGGTCAAGGGACTTAATTGTGTTGACTAGACCCCTATTTATCTCAGTATTGGGAATTGCGTGAAGATATATTTTATATAAATAGGTTTAATATAAAACATAAAAAAATTCTTAAAGATAAATGCAAGAAGAAATTTGTATGCCTATACTATGACGAAATATGTTTATATTGGCCGGTCGAAGGTCTACCGCAACCTTTTAAGAAGTAATTAAGTTTAATTCTGTTGCAATTCACATTTAGTCTCTAAATTTTTTTTCGAGCCCGTATGTTATTGAATTCTCACTTGCCAATGAATATCCCAAAATTTCGCATTTTAATTGTTTGAATAAGAAAACGACTGCGACACTTAAAACGAAACGTATTGCATTCCTCATTAAGTCTGGAATTGTTAATTTTGACAGCAACCTCAACTGATTTGATGTCATGTTACGAAATGACGAAACAATTCAGGAAGGGTCAAGAATAAAGTCGAATAATAATCATGAAAATACCTTTGAGTGTTCTCGCTGTATTAAATAAAGATGCTTTAAAATTATAAAAATTCTTCGTTTTTATTTTTACGTGAATAATAGGCATCATGGATGATGTATTATCATGTATTGGTTTATAAAATTGTTCCTATTTGTTTCTTTTGTTATTGTAAGTTTTTAGAGATGAAATGGCGGGCTTGTTAATACTGTTCTTAAGTATAACGACTCTACAAGACGGTATGCCCTTAATATGTAGAATGCTAAACCCATTATTTTGTTCATGATTTTCTTTCATATATATAATATTTATCTTTTTTAAATTGAGTCTTTAAAATGTTTCTTTTTAAATTGTTCTCAAGGGAGGTGGAAGTAGACGGCATGGTCATGGACCCTCTAAAGGCGATGCACAAAGTTCGCGGGGTGTCGGCTCGGGAGATGTGCCATTATTTCTTCAACCCACGTTACCGATACGAGTGGGAGAGTAAGTTTAATAAATTATGTTTAATTTTATCATAGTTGATTTGATGGCTTTGATAATGTTCGGTTAATATAGGTAATGAAATTAAGCCTTATCCTTCGAAAATGTTACAATTCTCCAATATTTTAACGCCGTGACCTGGAAATTACTATATTTGATTGATGAAAAGATACTCGATTGATTATATATCCCTGTCGTTGTGTAATTTTATCAATATTTACGAAATATAGAAATTTATTTTAAAACCTGTGTCACGCTAATTGCTTATTTTTGTAATTGTTCCCGAAATCTTCTAAATTTATTTATGTTCGTTATCGAGGAATTATCTAAGCAATTCACCCTCTACTTTGGTGCGTTTGGTGGGAGTGGGGGTGGGGGTGGGTAAGTTTCGGCATTGAGTAACTTCGTCTGCTCCAGCTACGCTGGAGACGATGACGATAGTGGAGGAGGTGTCTTCGGACGCGCTGGTGTTCCACCAGACGTTCAAGCGCATCTGGCCGGCGTCTCAGCGGGACGCGCTTTTCTGGTCGCACGTGCGCGCCGCGGATTCGAACACCTACGCGGTCACCAACCATTCCACCACGAACGGCGATTACCCGGTCAGTAGACACTTTTTACTACTATAGCCAATACAACAGTGATAGAGCCACGCATCAGCTTTTGCTGTTGCATGAATGGGTCGGCTCGACCGAGGAAGACCCATGACCTCACAGAATACCGGCGTGAAGTAGGAGTCTAACAAACTTCTGCGTTTCGTCTGGTGAGTGCAGGTAACCGGAGGCCCCCACCTTTCTCAAAGGCTGGCAACACATCTGCTATGCCTCTGGTATTGCGGGTATTCATGGGCGGCGGTAGTCACTTGGCATCGCGTGAGCCGCCTGCTTGTTTGCCTGGAATCGAATCGGGTCGGGACGGCTTCGATTCCCGGTCGGGTCAACGTAGAGAAACCACTTTTTCTACATGCTCTCGGGTCTGGGTGTTTGTGGTGCCTTCGTTGTTTCCGATTCCCATAGCTCAAGTGCTTTAGCATCTTACATTGGTATCGGAGCGATTTATGTGATGTTGTTCTCTATCTATATATGTATTATTATTTATTTATTTTTCTGTACTGTATCGTGTTGAATTTTCAGCCGAACGCGGGCGCGTGTGTCCCTATCTATATATAAAAAAATAAAATATAAATAAAATATCTTCACGCAATTCCCAATACAGGGGTAGACAGAGGTCAAGTCTAGACAATTAAGTCCCTTTGACCCACCTTCCACCGAAGATATTTTCGGGACAACGTGACAGGCGGTGAGCCCGTCGCCGTCTTTATGTCCAAGCCAACGATGAAATTCGTACTTTAGTTTTTGAAAAACTCATTGGTACTGCCACCTGGGGATCGTACTCTGGTCTCTTGACTCGAAATTCCGACCACCCAACCACTCGGCTATCGTGACTTGTCTATATATGTATTGTTGTTATTTATTTTTATTAACTGTGGTCGTGTTGAATTGTCAGCCGAACGCGGGCGCGTGCATCCGTCTGTTCGTGACGGTGTGCCTGGCGTGCCGCAGCGCGTGGCCGGCGGGCGAGCGACCGTCGCGCGGCAACGTCACCACCAGCATCGCCTACTGCAGCACCGGTGCGTTGCAGTGGTGGTCACCACTCGTCGGCCTCTGTCGTTGCACGAACGGCCCGGCCCGACCGGGGAAGCGCCGCGACCTCACACAGTACCGGCGTGAAGTGGAGTTCTAACGAACCTCTGCGTTTCGTCTGGTCAGTCAGACCCCCCCCCCCCCATTGTGGGGGGGAGGGGTTAAGGCCGGCAAAGCATCTGCTATGCCTCTGGTATTGCTGGTGTTCATGGGCGGCGGTAGTCAATCGCCATCGCGTGAGCCATCTGCTCGTTTGCCTCCTGACAAAAAAAAAAAACACTCGCTGGCACAGGACGTACGTCAGTGGCGACATCAGTGTCTCCGTATAAGAAGCTCGCTGGTGGCGGATTCGGGAAACACATCGGCGTCCTACATCGCGCTATCGAAGTTCGCAAGATTACACGCATATATACGATTGCCGATAGCGCAGACTTGTGGTGGTGATGTCCTCCCCAAGGTCACGATCACTCGACCTGGTCGGGCAGCTACACTCTTCCTGCAACCATCATTCGATACACGTCGGCTATTTGTGACGGTGCGCTTGTCGTGCCGCAGTGAATATACGTATATATACATATACAGACAGAAATCGTATACGCAATTGATTTCTTTCGACTCACTTTTCACCGAAGACATTCTTTGGGACAACGTGACAGGTGGCGTGCCTGTCGCCGTCTCTAGGCCCGAGCGAACGATATAAATAGCACATGAGTTTTGAAAAATCCATTGGTAAGACTATTGTCTCGAATTTGGATCACTCAACCACTCGGTAGTTATGACTCATTCGGCTGTTTGCAGAATGGGTGGATATTATTAACAGTAACTAATACCCCATTAATCCTTACTAAGTAAATTTCTGTGTTTAAATTACCGTAATACACATACATACACAGGAATATCACATATATTGCTCTGATCCCAAAAGTAAGCAGCTTAAGCACTTGCAATATGGAATCAGAAACAACGAAGGTACCACAAATAACCATATCCCAGAAAATGTAGAAACTGTTTCTACATTTCACATTTACAAGTCACGATAGCCGAGTGGTTGGGTGGTCGGAATTTCGAGTCAAGAGACCCGAGTTCGATCCTCAAGTGGCCGTACCAATGGGTTTTTCTAAAACCTATGTACAAATTTTATCGTTGGCTTTGACATAAAGACGGCGACGGGCTCACCACCTGTCACGGTGTCCCGAAAATATCTTCGGAGGAAGGTGGGTCGAAGGGACTAAAATGTCTAGACTAGACCTCTGTCTACCCCTGTATTGGGAATTGCGTGAAGATATTTATTTAATTTTTTTTTGTTTCTACATTTTCTGCATTGATCCGACCGCGAATCGAACCCGGGACCTTAAGGCTGGCGACACCTTGAAAACCGGCGTGTAAGCCACTCGTCCTGCGAGATCGTTTAACTGTAATATTACAATTCAATAGCAGAAAAAATTTTTGGAGTACTAATATTAGAAAGTTAGATAGATAGATAGAATACTCTTTATTGCACACCAACACAGAAAATATACAAAATTAAATTTTGTAAGAGTGTGGTGACACAAATGGCGGTCTTATCTTAAAGCGATTTCTTCCAGACAACCTTTTCAGAAAGCTCACGCTTATATCCGTACTCCCAAACAAACCTCACGCTTATATCCGTAGTTTCTCGACCAGTGACGTAATATTTAACCGACTGCACCCTTACTCGATGTGCTGTCATGTGTTCCAGTGAACCCGGGCGGCTGGGCGCCGGCGGGAGTTTTGCGCGCGGTCTACAAGCGTGAGTATCCCAAGTTCCTGAAGAGGTTCACCAGCTACGTGGCTGAGCAGTGCCGCGGGAAGCCGCTCGCCATCTAGCGGCGGCCGCGCGAAACATCCGGGTGGTCTGCGTAACATCCGGTAATGGGGGAAGGTCTGCGAGGGGAATCGAGAATCGGCTGATGTGGAATAATCAGATCATACATATTTATACGCGCCACTATATGATTGGTAAAAAAAAAAACAAAACGAAAATGTAAAAAAAAAAATAACGCAAAAGTTTTGTATTCGAATTCAAAATTATTACGGTGTTATATATAGTGTATCTTGATAATCAATATAAATGTCTCCGTAGCTCGTCTAATTTTTTTGAGAGAGAGAGCGTTTGATGATTTTCTAAGATGTGTAATTGTAACGATAAATTTGTCTTGATTGTTTATATACAAAGGTCTATATACGAAATTGTCTCTGTATATAGTATCTGATGGCGTTTGTCATAGACAACGACTAAACCGGAATCACCCACCACGAGTTCTGCGTACAAAATTTGAATTTTTATTTAGCGTAAATTATTTTAACTTACTTTCCGGACTGTTAAAGTCCATTGCTACACACAGTTCTCTCCTGTAAGGTGGATTTGCTATCGCCACAATTGTTAAGTGAATTGGCGATTGAAGTACCAGACATTTCGCAGATCAGACGCAGTTTCCTAGATTTTGGTCTGGTTTATTTTTTGAAATGATTATTCTGCCATGGAATACTAACATGTATATATTTACTAAATGTCTAAAATCAATAAGGCGTTCGCTAAAATATTCTTTACAAGGGGAATATTTTAGAGTATAATGTTATAAATGTTTATCATGTTTGTTGTGAGTTCAACTGCAGTGTTAGATTCTATGTAAAGTTAGTTAAGCGAGATAATAATTTCCACATTTGTAATACATGTTGAAATTTGGGTTAATGTTCTATTTTTTATTTGTTATTGTATTGAGGTATTTTATATACTACATTATGTACCTATAATCATTGTGGTTAAGAGCCTGTCGCACCGGGGGATAAATATTATTTGTTCAATAAAATATCACGTTTTATATTTAAGTTTTATTGGATGAAAAATGCGATGCGTGAAGATATGTAAGGTATGCCGTTACTTGCGTCTTCCATCTGCTTCAGTCACTGGTCAGGAAATATCAGATTTTGAAAGAGAAGAAAGAGAAAGGGCTGTGCGGTACTAAAAAAAGAGAGTCATTATTATTCAGATGATGTTTGTGCATTCGTATTGCTTAAACTTAGAAGTGGATCAACTAATAGGCAGAAATAAAAAATTGTAAAACCAAAATAACTTTAATTCATCTAAATTACAATAATTGTTATATGTACGATGTTCTAAAGTGACATCAACAGTCAGTTGTTATTTTAACATAAAGAAACTATGTACTTCCCGTCTGTTACGTTATCATTTTACTCATGAAAGTTGAAACACATTTTAATTCTTTATTACAATTGTATTTAGGCGAATGACAAACAATCGGCACAAATGAACTTAAGGTTAACATTCTAAATATATGTCAAGATCATACTGTTTTTGGGCCCAAGATCTTTGATAAAACACCCCAAAAAATAAATTGTCATAATCTTATGCAATGCCCTTGATAATTGCCTAAATCTTTTTTGTTTTATATATGAGTTTGGATTGACAAGATTACCAGTGATCTCATTTACCTATCAATAAATTGTTTTGATAAGATTAGGCGATAAATTCTACGTTGAAACGTGTTAAAGAGCGAAATGTGTGAAATGTAATATAGGATCGAAATCTATCCGCCGAGTTTGTGTAAAAAAAGTAAGGTAGCAGATTGTGAATGCCCTGAATGTACATTGTACTTCTCTCAACTTTTGAGAGATTGCAGCCAGGATAGGTCCGTAAAACCTAAGCCCGTAAACCTAAACCTAAAATTGAAGTAGCACGCGATTGAACGACCCTAGATGAACCTAAAATTGAATAATTTTAGGTTTATCGAGGGTCGTTCACTTAAAGCTTGTGATCTTAACACTAGGCTATAAAAGCGATGGGTGGTTGACATTTATGGTTATATGTAAAATTATTCAAACATCACAAATACAAACCGACTAGGCTTTGTATTTCTGTTATTGGTTTTTTACTAGGTTAGGTTCTTTATTTTATTGTAAAAAAATGTCATAATAATCGTCAACATGCAGATTGCGTGTAAAGCCTGAAAGCCACCAACTAACCACTGAAACGCTAGATGACCACATATAGTTAATAAGTTTTGCAACAGCTAGTAATATAATATGTAACATATTATTTTACTTGCTATTGCAACACCGTATAGTGGCGCATTACATTACATTTAATGCGCAAAATTAAAAAAAAATTGACAAAAATAATGTATAATTACATTATTTTTTTTTTAAATTACGATTATTTGTCAACTACCCATTATGATTCGAAAATCCGAATTTGTAATCTAAACGACTTGTAAATTTGTTATTCAGTTGCTCCACTCCTTTTTTTATATTATTTAATGAATTAAAAAGAAAAAAAAATCGACCATAAACTATACGTCTATAGTACACTGATACTAAGTACCTTAGAGTTGTTAAACATGTCTGCAGATATTCAATTCATTCCAGTTTTTAAGTTTCTTTTAAATCAACGTAAATCACGTGAGAAGGTGAATGTGGCGTGTATCGAATTAACCTAAGAATTTCGTAACTGTATCGCCAATGACATTTTTCGTTTGTTTCTTGTTGTGCGAGGTTGTTGTTGTAATTGCATTTATGTTTAAGGCAACTTTGGAATTATAACAAAGCGTATAGAGGAAGTCTGGGAACAGTTGTGTTTTATGCGTTTACTGTAATCTTTGGAGATGTGAACAGGTAACAACACACGAGTTTGGGACTTTTAATTCTCCGATTTTTAAAGTATTTGCTGTGGAAGACTGTTATTAGATTGTCTGTATATAATATATAAAAGGATATGTTTTTTAATTATTGTTTATAATAAAAATGTTTTATGATAAAATTGTTTTTTTTTTTGCAATTTACCGACTACATTCTATGACTTAACATTTTTCTTCAGGATAACAGAATGTCATTTATGTTAGCCCGCGAAAAGCTTATTGTCTTATGGGGTCTAGTAACCTCGGCTTGAACCAAGAGAAACCGGGCTGGGCTTACTTTCGTGGCATGGCCCGAAATGGCAGCTCTAAATGCAGCACTTGGTGGACTGTAGAGGTAGTTTTGCGTCGTTACCTTGCTCTGAAACGCCATTACATTCAAATTATTACATTCAAAGCCGTGGTGAAGTGACGATGGAATAGTAGTTTTGGTGGTGCTCTCTATTCTCAGAGGCTAGTGGGTGCCGCAACGCTAAAACGGATGAAGAGGTGCCGAGGGTGAGGGTGGGGACAGTGTGGTTATTAGGATACGCCGTTTTTTCACCTCTTTGGGGCCGAAATGTGGTTGGTGATGATGTCCAGTCACCTTAGTTTGATGACAAACAATACAAACGTCTTTCTGAAACGCATAGCCTCTGATAATATATATATATATATATACATATATATATATATATATATATATATATATATATATATATATATATATATATATATTATCAGAGGCTATATATATATATATATATATTATTATTTCCCTTGTGTAAAATAAATAAATAAAATAAAATAAAATAAAATAAATAAATAAATATCTTCACGCAATTCCCAATACCCCCTGTATTGGGAATTGTGTGAAGATATTTATTTATTTAGACAGAGGTCTAGTCTAGACAATTAAGTCCCTTTGACCCACCTTCCACCGAAGATGTTTTCTAATATTTCAGGACGTGACAGGTGGTGAGCCTGTCGCCGCCTTTATGTCCAAGCCAACGATATAATTCGTACATAAGTTTTTGAAAAACTCATTGGTACGAGCCTGCCACTTGGGGATCGAACTCGGGTCTCTCGACTCGAAATTCCGACCACCGAACTAAGAAATCATTATAAGGTTAAAGAAAGCAATATTCTGTAATAAGATGTTAGAATTATGCAATGTTAATTGATTTTTAAAGCATATTTATGCTGAACTTTTATGTTATTAAGTTAAATCCTTTTGTTTTATTAATTTAAAAAAATCCCGCCCGTGTCACCGCGTAACTTTTTTCTCTTTAATAAAATAAGATGTTAGAATGTTAGCAATGTACGTAATGTTTTCTTGTGTTACCGTTGTTCGAATTTACAACCTCCTTTGGTTCTTTGGGTGTCATACGTGGCGACTAAGGTAAAAATTAAAATACCTGCTTATAATTGACGGACTCCCGAAAAATCTCAGACAATTAAGTTTTAGGCTTTCTTAGCTCCGTTAGCTAATCGTGGTGATTACTCCAAGTCCTTCTATTTGGAGAAGCCTTTAAGTACCAATTTATGCATTTAAAATCAGAGAAATGGTGAATCAAGTGGTCAATCTATTTATGATAAAAGTTTGGCATCCAAATTGGGTTTCGCATTTCCGCATCAAAGGTAGATATGGCCTGTTTGACAGGTATGCGTAGGTCGATCAGCGGTGATTTTGATTTTGATCTGATTTGTTTCGGGGGTGAACTTGGGGGGTGATGCACTGTGAAAAAATTGGTGTGATCGCTTTCGTTCCTTAGGCTGTGGTGGTATCGGCTCAAGAATGTGCTGCCCCCGTTCTCCTTCCGTGGGTGTCGTAAAAGGTGACTTAGGGAACAGACTCGAATACTGAAATGGATACTCACATAGCCGTAACCATCTCGAAACATACCAGATTAAAATTGAGATAACCGTTGACAGCAGCGTCTAAGGTGCCATGTGTCTTGTACTGCGATTAAGCAAAGCTCGCCAAACGTGGCGATGATGTCCAAAAATGGACTTTCATAAGCCGTTTTATTAATAGTAGTCGCTTTCAGCCTTTCACTCACGACATGGAGTAGTGGTAAAAGGATAGTAGTTTCTGTGACTGTTGCACGTTCATTATAACCTGGGGGCAAGTGTTTTAGAGTTTTTACTAGCCTGATTTATAATGCAGATTTGGGAGGGAATTTAGTGAAACATAGGCTACTTTAGCTGCAGTATGAGAAAAAGACTACCTGAGGAGAAAGACTACCTGAGGAGAAAGACTACCTGAGGAGAAAGACTCCCTGAGGAGAAAGACTACCTGAGGAGAAAGACTACCTGAGAAGAAAGACTACCTGAGGAGAAAGTACTAGCCGCTATAGGATAATGAGGCCGTCTACGTACGAAGGACCATTCCAGGGACATAATATTAAGTGCGATTATATTTGGCGCTGACTGAAAATAGCCCAGAAGCCCGCAAGCAAATGTTTTACCCCATCGGCAGCAGTTATAGTTCTTGGTATAAAAGAAAGCAAGTTTGCAAACATGCTGAGCTTAAATATATTGACAAAAACCGAACCCAGTGATCTCGCGGGGTGGAGCTGCGAAAGTATACGGAAAATTGATATTGACTGTTTACTAACGCAAACGAAAGTGGAACTAAATCTATTATATTTTATTAGGAGCACGTACAGACGCCTACTGAAACATTTACAGGAAATTTTATCAATCCTCCGCGCGATACTAATCTTGTTGAAGTCGTGTGTATTGACTGAAGTGACTTTCAACTCTTTCCTTTCTTTTATGTTTTATATTCACAAGTTCCCAATACTG
Organism: Sericinus montela; assembly: GCA_029286605.1. NCBI lineage: Eukaryota > Metazoa > Arthropoda > Insecta > Lepidoptera > Papilionidae > Sericinus > Sericinus montela. The sequence goes on along the minus strand of JAGSMR010000094.1, from coordinate 1,800,790 downwards.
ATGTAGTCAGACGTCTATATAATTTTATTTATCCTCAAGTGATATTTTTCTAGATCATTGTGATAAATGGGCGAGCATATCGCCGGTCTTGGTAGTCAAGTTAATAATAAACTTCGTACATAACTATCGAAAAATGTCATGCATTCATCCTCGGGATAGAACTCGGTTTTCCTGATTCGTATTCCGATCACCGAAACACTCGACTACAGAGCCTTGATTATGAACTTCTATATTATTAATTCAATTGAAATCAAATTCTTTTTCGTCTTCCGTATCAGAATAAAAGGCAAAGATCGTAAAAACAAATTTACCTCCAGAAGGCGGAAATCAAAAGGTTATTGTTTTCTGTATAAAAACTTTCGTAACAACATCAATACATTAACATATTTAGCCTTTTCATAAGGCGTAAAGAAGCTTTTTACGTGATAAACAAACGATGAAAATAAAATTTTGTTTATCTTCTGCATATTCACTCTATTGACATATATCAGATATATGTACAGATGCAAGCATCAGTAGCAATTAAAGAAGTTATCCTACGCAATGTGAACATGATATTCACACTCTTGGAAAAATACCTCTGACCAAGTGTGTGAATCTGGAAAATCTGGAACCTCCTTTTTTGAAGTCGGTAAAAATTGTTAAACTTGTATCTTAATGTACATACAGAAATCACTAAATATATTTTTGAAAAAGAAAGTATTCGTCTCTTCTGATAAAAATATACACAGTACGAAATATAATGGTCCCATGAGCGATGTAACATTATATTCTCCTTGGAAATTTAATCTTCTATGTAGTACGTAATAACTTGACTTATCACTCTCTTATGACTTGACGCACTTTCGTTCATTAACCCATGCCAGTTAGATAAATAATAATCCTGTTCAGGAAAGTCGTCTTTCGAGACAGGACTATTAAGTCACGATAGCCAAGTGGTTGGGTAGTCGGAATTTCGGCTCGTATTAATGGGTTTCTCAAAAAAAAAAAAAAAAAAAAATAAGTAACCTAGGTAGGTTACTTATTTTTTCTTCAGGACCCCTTATTAAAACTTAAACATGCATTGTTTCTCCCCTTGAGAACTAAAGTGAACACAACTCAAAAGCTTGAAAACAATGTGAAAACAGTGGAAGGTGGGTCGAAGGGATTCAATTGTCTAGACTAGAACTCTGTCTACCCCTGTATTGGTAATTGCGAGAAGATGTTTATATTTTTATTTATTTATTTATTGAGACAGGACTATCATCTCTACATCTTGCTATTCGTTGTCGATCTGCTAAGATTTGGTCCGGTGTTCTTCTAGAATGTTCTACCTCTATCTAACGATTAGTCTTTGCAATATTTAATTGAAATTTTTATTTTCTTTTGGTTGTTCTCTTATAATATTCACGAGTAGAAAGGTCATCTTTCAATTGCGTATTGTCAAATGGTTTGGTTAATAATTTAATACCAATGTTGTTGCATGGAAAGTTTATTTTGGAGAGGATTTGTGTAAAAAAAACTTGTAATTGAGTTTTTTTTAATTTATTTACAGAAACAAATTAAGTTCATATTTATAATACTTATTAACTAAACACTACTATAATCGTAGAGCCCTACTCATCGTGGCATGGTATGAAGAACGCTGGTTGTATTTCCTCGTTGAATGGCTATAAATTGAATGAAACAAATAAAAAAATGAAGCATTTATCCTTCTTCCATGATCAGAGCCACGTATGTTAACTGAGTAAAATAAGTTAAAGCAAGGCAGACATTTGGGGTTTAGCTTATTTATTCTTATAACATCATATACGTACTGGTTATTACCAAATTATTGAGTATAACTATCGTGTAGATGTAAACACTCAATAAGTAACTATGCTAATTTTCAAGAAAATTGTACAGTTTTAGAGGTCTCGGTAAGGTATTAAGCGTTCGTAGCCTGAAGATTGAGGGTATTATTGCGAAACGTGACGCGCGACGTCCTTTGTTCAAGCCGGCCATTCGACTATCGTCGTGAAACACTCCAGACACAAAGCATTACAGCTTAGTCAGAGTGGCTATCTGGAATACTAGTAATCTCATTTAGCAAGGATACTATTCTATTTTTTATATTAAGCTATAGTAATGCTAAACCAGAGCGGTTTATTCTTTAATAAAATCGAAAATCACAATAAGTAAATTTGAAGAATATTTGGGACAACGAGCCGAGTGGCTGGAAGGTAGGAATTTCGAGTCCAGAGTCCCGAATTCGATCCCCAGATGGTAGGTTCGTACCAATGGGTTTAAAAAAAAACTTACGTACGTCTTATGTCGTTGGCTTGGACACTGCGACAGCGACGGGCTCACCACCTGACACGTTGTGCCAAAAGTATATACGGTGGAAGGTGAGTCGAAACGACTTAATAGTCTAGACCTCTGTCTACCCCTGTAATGGGAATGACGTGAAGATATTTTAATATTTGAGACAACGTGTTTGATGGCGAGCCTGTCATCATCTTAGTGTTCAAGTTAAAAGAAAATATTCCTTTCCCCATGGTAACAGAGCTCGCTGGTTTTGAGATTTAAATTCCGATCACCACAACCGACCACTCGGCTACTTTGGCAAATGCTGTCAAGAGATTTTAAAAATGTAATAATATATAAAATGTTTGTTTCTAAATTTCTAATGGTATTTGATCATAGATCGGAGACAAAAAATAATAGTATTTTATCTTTGACCACACAAAAATTTATGTGGTACATAAATATTATCAAAAGGTAATCAAATAATATCCAAAAACCTACTTATTATTTAATATTACTTTCATATTATTCTCGTCAAAAATAATAATCATAATATTGTATTATGTTACGCATAATAAGCAAAAAAATATGGTAACGTTGGTATCATAACAACTGAGCGAAAATTGCACAAAATCATATTTCTTAACATATTTTTCCGTGTATGAATACTAATTGACGTCGTTAAAATCCGTCCCGGTAGGTAAACGACTTATGCTTGATACTTATTTTTTGTTTATTTACATTTTTATTATATTTTTAATTACTTTTGTTTTATAATATTGTTTGCTTTATAATTATTTTTTGATCCATCTCAAAATGCATCGTTTGGTTACGGATTCGGTTGAGTTTAAACTTCTTCGATCATTAGAGCGTCGTATGTTAACTATAAATTAAATATAAATATCTTCACGCAATTCCTAATACAGGGGTAGACAGACAATTAAGTCCCTTCGACCCACCTTCCACCGAAGATATTTTCGGGACAACGTGACAGGTGGTGAGCCCGTCGCCCCCTTTATGTCCAAGCCAACGATATTTTCGATATTTATCCTTATAATATCATACAGGTATTATATGGATAAATAAGCCAAATCCCAAATGGTATATGCTAACACGATATTTATTTATTTATTCTTTATTGAGACACCTTAAAGTATGGGCTACAATGGGCGGACTTAATGCCTTATGGTATTCTCTGCCAGTCAACCCTTGTAATGGTGAAAAGAAGATGGCAGGTGCGACCCAAAGAACAAAAAAATACTGTATATATGTTTTACGACACATAAAAGCAATTCAAACGATACATATAATTACAGCATATACCATAAAATATCTACATACATAATTATAAATATTTAAGAATACATTTACACACATAGATATATACATATAAACATACATACGTATAACAATACTTATATTTATACATATATAAGATAAAGTAAGTAACTAAATAATACTTATAAATACTATATAATACTAATATTAATAAATTAATTAACATAAATGAAAACTGTTGTGTCGCTCGTATTAAGGATTCAGTCTTTAATAAGTTATTCCGGTTTACATATTATTATATTTATTGTATAAATGTTACATGTTTATGAAAATAGTGAGGCCCAAGTATTTTATGTCACCACGTCGTACAAATTATGATAGTATTTATATATTCTGTTTGCCACCAAGAGCAACAATAGCCGAGTGGTTGAGTTGGGTGATCTGAATTTAAATCTCGAAACTATATATAAATTCACAGATAAATGTACTTACACCGATTTTCGATTTTGTCATTTGTCTACACGAATGTTTACATACTTTTAAGTTACCGCTCTGGTTTATCATTACTATACATTAAAATACATCTCATCATCAAAATACATCATATTTCCGTTGTATGATTTACTCAATGCCAAATCAATTGAAGTAGTGTACAATGTGAAAAATACATATCGAAATCCATTGAAATGTACGTCGACCTGCAACGTCACTAAAGTTCTTTCAGGTTAGACAACCCAGTAAAAGCTTTTAGCGTTGAAAATGCAAAACAATTTACAACTCAAATAGAGGCTCTGATGGCATCTACGACATAACTATATGAATGATGGTTGTCAGAAAGGTTTCAAGAGTAATGCGTAGATTATTGCATCTATATTAAAGTATTTAAAAAATACTTTTCCATCAGGGATACTGGTAGCTACGCTCCGAGCAGAGTATACGAGAATACAGATTTAAAATTACAACTGATGCGTGTAAGACACGGTGGCTCGGAAATAAGAGGGGTAATAAGGTCGCGGGTTCGAATCCCGCCCCAGTGTCAGTTGAAATTTTAACTTTTTTTCTGTTTAATTACATAAAAGTTCAGCATAAATATGCTTTAGAAATCAATAAAATTGCATTATATATAAATAATAAATAAATAAATATGTTCACGCAATTCCCAATACAGGGGTCGACAGAGGTCTAGTCTAGACAATTAAGCCCCTTTGACCCACCTTCCAACGAAGATATTTTCGGGACAACGTGACAGGTGGTGAGCCTGTCGCATTATATATAAGTACAATAAGTCGCTTTAAAGAAAAAGAGAATATATTTTTAAATCCGAATACATTACACAAAATGACTTTCGATTTGCACCTATGAGGAGCGCGGAATCTCTCGATCAATGTCAGCTCGCCACTATCGAGTAGCTCTCGACGAATTGCCCGAGTGCTTATTATCACTTGATTGGACTGAATATTGAACTGTAGAGGAATCTCATCATGTTGAGAATGATACTGTGTTAAACTTAATGATTTTTTTATAGAAAAGGGAGGCAAACGAGCAGGTGGCTCGAGTGATGGTAAGTGATTACCGCCGCCCATGAACACCCGCAATACCAGAGGCATAGCATATGCGTTGCCGCCCTTTGTGTGCCCCCCCTCCCCCAGAATTGGGGGAGGGGGGGGGGAGGGTGTGGGCCTCCGGTTACTTACACTCACCAGACGAAACGCAGAAGTTTATTAGACTTCTACTTCACGCCGGTATTCTGTGAGGTCGTGGTACTTCCCCAGTCGAGCCGGCCCATTCATGCTACAACAAAAGCTGATGCGTGGCTCTACCACTGTTGATTCCTAATGTTATGCGCTTTTGTCGATTTGTTAAGTAAGATTTCATTCGCTGATTGACACTTTTTTTGAATAATTCAATCAAATTGAAAATTGGTCTAAATGACTAATTTTCAATTTGATCATTAGTGGTTTTTTGAATAATTTGATGTATAGTATATATTTGTTCATCATATAGTACTCATATATTACATTTCTGTTTTATATTAACCCTTAATACTATACCTATATATCTGATACTGTCCTCGAGACAACTCCGTGTAGTTAGGTTTTGAAACTAAACTGTCATAAGCAACGTTTTGTGGTTACAAAGGACGATAATTAATGGTCCTTTATTGTAAATCATTCCGATGTATCTTTTGTTAAACCTCAGGTTGAATGAATTCGTATATGTGCTCGAATAGATTTTCTTGCCTGACGTTGTTTGAATAGATTCTGTCTTTTGATAAATTGGAGAGATTGTGATAACAATAATCTGTGATGCATGTGATGTACGATTGATGATTTGCTCGAAAGCGTTTGCGTTTAATATGTAATATCGTTTTTATTAACAATGTTTTACTTATTTTGAACCGTCTTTAAAAAGATAAGGTTAATAGTTCGTCTGTATATTTTTATGGAAATATTTACATATCTTTAGAAATTGTGAAATGATTTTGGTGCTTCTTTTTTATTCAAAAGCCCTTGTCCCACCCATGTCTTACCTTATTCGTGGCTGTGGGGATTAGTAACCGAGGCTTAGTATCCTTCAGGCGAGTAACCCATTGTAAACTTTTAACAGTGGTAGAGCCACGCACCAGCTTCTGTTGTTGCATGAATGGGCCGGCTCGACCCGGGAAGGACCACGACCTCACAGAATACGGGCGTGAAGTAGAAGTCTAATAAACTTCTGCGTTTCGTCTGGTGAGTGCAGGTAACCGGAGAACTCCTTCAATTAGGGGGGGGGGGCACTCTAATGCCGGCAACGCATCTGCTATGCCTCTGGCATTGCGGGTGTTCATAGGCGGCGGTAATCACTTACCATCACGTGAGCCACCTGCTCGTTTGCCTCCCTTTTCTATAAAAAAAAGCTACGAGAATATTTCACTGACCTAACTTTGTGAATAATTAATTGTTCCGAGGAGACTGATTAGCGAAGCATCTGTCTCCGGATGGTGGACTCGAGCATCCGTTGCCCATGTGGGATTTGCAGCAGTGCAATTTGCACTACTCTCCTCGCCCTCCACAACCCACCAGCACGCATCCCTTGGGCTGACTAAGCCCTATTGAAGGCTACTTGGAGCGGCCACCTCAGGCCGGCCATTCCCAAGCCGTTTAGGTTACTAAGCTCCATCGCCATCCGTTCAGGGGTAGCATGCTGGAGAGCGAACTGAACTTTAGACTTGTAGTCTTTAAACCTAGTTGTTTTGAATTGCAACCACCCTAACAGATCTTGTCAAAGAGAGAGGTCGCCCTTCAAAAATGGGAAAGGCTACAGACGGGTAAAAGACAAACACAATCGCCAATCCCCTTGCGGAGACTGGTTGATAATCTAATAAGGTTCCATTTGCCCTCCGGAGACGCTTTATTTCATAGTATAATGCAAAAATAACTCTGAGTTACTTATTCTCACAAAAACTAAACAGATCAACCAATCTAAATAGTAAACAAACATTTGCTTGTGAAAATAAAAATTTTCTACTTGACCGATGACGTGGGTGGCAGCCCGTAAAATAAAGAAATTATTAATTTCATTGTGGTACAAAATAGCAAATATTAGCTTCTCGTGGAATTGCTCAACAAATTCTCGCGGGAGAAATGTGCTAGCCTTTATAACTCGGTGCATCGTCTACTTTATTACTGTTTTATTGCTTATGAGTTGATATAAATTAGATTTAGCTGTATACAATACGGAAAAGGAAGACTACAGTAAATATTTACTTTTGAATTTTCTTTTTCTTTCATACAAATGACAAAATGAACAAACATGAAAAAATACATGAATTGTTATTATAATTTTCATTATGTCCTTGAAACAAATCTGTAAAAAAATGCACACAAAATTATACCCTCCTCCACTATCTGAACCTCCAGATAAGACGAAGAATTGAAATTGTGTCTGTATATTTTAGATCATTTAAGATTACAATTAGAGATAACTATAAGTCTTTGGTTATGTTATAGAAAATTACAGCTAATTTTTAATATTTTTGCTTGCTTATGTTCTCAAAAGCAGATACAGGAAATTTCTAAGTATCTTCTCTAAAATTGTAAGTATATCTTCTGGTTCCGATGCAAAAGAAACCATTGTGAACTTGTACGTTACGAGAAAAACAAGTGCCATAGCGCGCTATAGCGGTTGTACTCGACGGTACAAGAAAAAAATCATAGATTATTTGAGACAAAAAATCTGCATTAAATAAACTGAAATAAAAGAACAATTCAATTGCTAAGAACATAAAAACATCTAAATTGGCCAAGCACAACTACAAACCGGAATTATAGCCCTATTACAAATAATAAAAATATGTCATCAATATAGATATACTACAAATAAAATTGGTTAAGCACGGAGGTGATAATGGCTTTTTTCATTAAAACAGACAGATGGAAATTTTACTCAACATCGAAGTTACATTTTCCACACCGGCTTAATGATCCAAACTACTCCTATACATTCTTGGTTTAATTCTAATTTACACTCAATTTTCACTTCACTCCTTTTAAAATAGTCACCATAGCCGAGTTGCTGGGTGGTCGGAATTTCGAGTCGAGAGACCCGAGTTCGATCCCCAGGTGGCAGTACCAATGAGTTTTTCAAAAACTTATGTACGAATTTCATCGTTGGCTTGGACATAAAGGCGGCGACGGGCTCACCACCTGTCACGTTGTCCCGAAAATATCTTCGGTGGAAGGTGGGTCAAAGGGACTTAATTGTCTAGACTTGACCTCTGTCTACCCCTGTATTGGGAATTGCGTGAAGATATTTATTTATTTATTATTCCTTTTAAAATAATAAATAAATATAAATACCTTCAAGCAATTCAACAGGGGTAGACATTGGTCTAGTCTAAATCATTAAGTCCCTTCGACCCCCCTTCCACCGAAGATATTGTCGGGACAACGTGACAGGTGGCGAGCCAATCCCCGTCTTTATGTCCAAGCCAACGATATAATTCATACATAAGTTTTTGAAAAACCCATTGGTTCGTGCCTGCCACCAGGGGATTGAACTCAGGTCTTTCTACTCGAAATTTCGACCACCCAACCACTCGCCTATCGTGACTATTCTCTCCTTTTGACAACCTTATTAAATTAATGAGAAGTTTAAAAAATAAACACTACTCGACTTCTCTATTTCAGCTTCTGTAAAGAGCTCTCCAGATAAAATAGAAATAACTAAACAGACTTGACTTAGTTTTGCGTTCTTTCTAATGTCAAATATGCTGCCACAAAAGTGAATAAAAAGTGTTTAAAAATGGGTCTTTCAAATCGTAACTTTTCAAAAGTAATTTTATATTTATAGTATACGTATATATACTATAACTTTATAGATATAGATATACACTGTGTGCCAGGGACAACATCGTGATGATGCCGTAAGGCGAAATTGATTCATTTAAAGTATAAATTAATAAAGTGAATGTGTTTATGTGTAAGTTTGCGCCAAAACATTTTAATAACATGCAATTTCAACAAAAAACAACAAGCGCACAAATAAATGTATATATACGCAGCACAAGATTCAATTTCATGAAGAGTTTGGTGACTAACGAAATAAGTTTGTTTTGGAAAGTTCTCGATTTAATAACGAAATAAAAATTCGTTAAATTAAAGAACTTTTCTTTTGATATAATTTGTAGATTTTTAAACGCTTTGATCCCAACAAAAAAGTTGTGAAAAATTGTATCAGTTTCTGTTTTTGTAAAAATGAAAAAGAAAAATTATATAAGCGAAAAGATTTAAAACTTTTTTTAGATATTATTTCCAAATAAAATAAAATAAATAAATATCTTCACGCCATTTCCAATACAGGGGTCCAGACAAGTCCTTTCGACCCACCATCCTCCAAAGATATTTTTCGGACAACGTGACAGGCGCAAGCCCGCCGCCGTCTTTATGTCCAAGCCAACGACATAAATCGTACATAATTTTTTTAAAAATTCATTGGTCAGATTATTCGAGAAATTACGCCACTTCTTCCCGTCTACTAATTATGCTAACATTTCATAGCAGGATCGGGACGGGAGCTGGCGCGAGTGAGGGCATCGGTGCGGGAGAGGGCCAGGGAGATGACTAGGGGGGGGGGGGCAGGCGTGGGAGCGGACGAGGGCACTGGCGCGGGAGAGGGCGCAGGTGAGGGCACTGATGCGGAAGGGGGCACGGCTGTGGACACTGGCGCGGGAGCGGGTACGTGTGAGGGGGTTGATGCGGCAGCGGGCGCGGGAGCGAGCGCGGAATCGTGCTCGGGCTCTGGCGAGGAAGTGGACATGGGCACTGGCACGGGATCAGGCGCGGGAGCGGGGGTCAGCATATGTGCGGGTGCGGGCGAAGGCACTGATGCAGCAGGGGGCATGGCCGAGGACACTGTCGCGGGAGTGGCCACCTTAGCGGGTGGGGGTTCGGGCGCGGGACTGGGCGTGGGTGTGGGTTCTGTTGCGGAAGCAGGCGAGGGTGCTGCTGCGGGCAGTGGTACGGCAGCGGGCGCGGGTGAGTGCGCCCAAGCAGGCTCTGGCGCGGGTGCGCGGGCGGAACCGGCTGAGGGCAGTGATACGAGAGTGGGCGCGGGTGAGTGTGCGGAAGCGGGCACTGGCGCGGGAAGGGGCGCGGGAGCGCGGGCGGAAGCGGCCGAGGGCAGTGGTACGGGTGCGGGCGCGGGTGAGTGAGCAGGAGTGAGGACAGGCAGTAGCGCGGGAGTGGGCGGGGAAGCTGACGTAGGAGTGCGGGCGGTGCGGAAGCAGCCGGGGGTGTTAAAATATAATAACATATATATTTATACAAAATTTATCTAATCTAAATTTCTATCTAGTGTATAGATGAAAATGTGTCGTATTAAAATGGTAAAACTCATTTTTATTAGCGTGGATAGCATTTTATACAAAAGCGTGGAACATATTTTCTCCGTTTCAGTATTTTTTTTCACATCTCACACTCGGATTTAATGCCAATTATGCCATGTATGTACTAAGTATGCCAATTACGTTATAAATTTCAACATGTAGAGTCGGAGCGTGTTTGGGATTAAAAAAATATCTTTATTGGCATAGATGCATGGTGTAAAAATATCTCTTGCTCGATGATGACACAATTTGTTTGTTGAAGCGGTTTGTGTTTCTAGAAATTTCTTTTTAGATATTTTTCAATGAAAAGGGGATGTATATGCACTTTGTACGTCTGTGTGCCTGTCTGTAGTATTATAGATCCAAAACGAATGGACTTACGGCGACGGATGGGTTTTTTTTTGTTTTAAAACTGAGTTTGTGATGGTTCCTAGCTATTATTTTTGAATTCATTAAGATATTTTTTCATGTATTGCGTGTGTACATAGGAGTTGGCAATCACTTATCAGACATACCAGTTGGTGGTTTACAACCTTCTTGTATAAAAAGAAAAACTATATCAAACATTTACAATAGCCGAGTGTCAATATTTTATAACTGTGTGCAATACAAGTATGGAGTTCGATCGATCATAAGGTTATTGTCGAGGGTCCAATGAGTTTAAAGCAAAGCTTACGAAATGTCTCGTACATAATATGTAGTATAATACTTGCAGCTACAATAATAATAATAATGATATTAAAAATAATAATAATAATAATAAGGCCGACGAGCAATGGCAGGACCCGGGAGTACAGAGCGTTTCCGACCGGGAGACCGTGTGGAAGGAGAAAGAGCTCCATGGGAGGTTCTACAAGGTTCTACATGAGCTGTTCGTAGATACTGTCGCCTCCTTTAACTGGCTACGTTTCGGTGACCTCTTTGGGGAAACCGAGGGTTTTGTCTGTGTGATACAGGATCAGGTTATTAAGACGAACAACTATCGGAGATACATCCTAAGGGATGGCACCGTCGACATCTGTCGAGCTTGTCGCCATCCTGGGGAGTCGCTTCGGCATGTCATCTCCGGTTGTTCCTTGCTTTCTAACTCTGAGTATCTGCATAGACACAACTTAGTAGCCAGGATTTAACATCAGGAGCTCGCCCTTATATACGGTCTCGTCGGACGGAAACTGCCTTACTATAAGTACTCTCCGGAGGCCATGCTCGAAAATGACCGCGCCAGGCTCTATTGGGACCGGCCCATCATCACGGACAGGACGATTCTGGCAAATAAGCCTGATATCGTGTTGATGGAACGGGCACAGTCAAGGATATTTTTGGTGGACATTACAATCCCGTATGACGAGAACCTCGTGAAAGTCGAAACAGACAAAAAGACGAAATATCTGGACCTGGCTCACGAGGTGACCGACATGTGGGGTGGGGTGCCCGCTGAAATTATTCCTATAGTTGTTTCTGCGAATGGGTTAATCCCAGTCAGCTTCGCTGAACATCTGAGGCGACTGGGACTCCGTGACGGACCGCTCCGAGCTCAAATGCAGAAGGCAGTGCTCCTCGATACAGCCCGCATCGTCCGCCGGTTTCTCTCCCTGTCGCCCTAACCCTCGGCCGTCTGGTCTCCCCTGTCGAGGGCTTCCGTCTGGTTGGGTCTTAATATTTATTTATTATTTTTATGTAGGGTTTATAACGTATATATTTTATAGTACTTTATTTATTTAATTTTATGTATTTTTATTTTTATGTATATAAAAACCCAACCGAAAGAGAAAATATAACAAATACCCCATAATAATAATAATAATAATAATTATAATAAACACAATCATAAATCTAACTCCACGTCCGGCTTTACCATCTTATGCCACGTGAGGGGCGGACATTGGCAGCATTATGCTAAATACTAACCAATGACAAACGGAGCACTAGTAAATTCGAAATAGCGATGCGTCTCAGACCTAGAAATAGACTACTCCAGGCGGGTCCCAGAAATGGGGAATCCCGCCCCGAGCCATCAAGCTCGGGCAGCCCCACGTATTCTGGAGGGGGCACCGTATCGCTACCACTTGCCCAGTATTCAACTGTTGCAGGAAACAAAAAAACAAACAAAACATCATCACCTGATATATCCTCATGCCCATCGTCACCAGAATCATCAACACAAAGTCTCTTTATACCCCCCAGCTCTTCACCACAATATCTTCAAACGACTTTATCGTCTCGGTCAACCACTCTTTCACCAATGTCAGACAATGTTGTGCAGGAAGCTTACGCAAATTATCCTGCATCCATTACTGACAGTACTAACTCTACGCAAATATCTCAAACAAATTTGCCCTCAATCTGCGTAGAAACTAACACACAAATACACAATACAAACACGAACACACAAGCAAGAAGTTTTTTGCAAGAAATACTGCCTGCAACCACTCTTGCTGGCAAAAGTAGACAACGCATGAAGTGGACTAATAAAATAAATTATGAACTACTCCGTTGCTACTACATAGTTACAAAATGTGAAGAAAATCTGACAGCTTACAGGCCCCTGTTACACAAAAAATTTATTGATATTTTCCCAGAATTATGCCATTTAACAGAACAAAGATTAGCAGATCAGATAAGAGTTATACACAGAAATAATAGAATAACAGCATCAGAGCGAGAAAATATAAAGCAGTCCGTAGCACAAACAATCACGACCCTACACAACCCTGAATCATTAACTATGGTTAACGACGTAATAACACCTGTATCAACATATAACATTCATCTCACAAGCATTGGCAATACAAATACACAGGCAACCGAACTAACAAATAACATGATTCAGGAATCTGTACAAACCATTCACAACACCAACAACAACAACAATACTCACAACCCACAAATAGATGAAACAGTAGATAACTCGCCACATGCACTAGAACTTACATCACTTTCACAATGTCCGTCAAGTTCACAGTATACTTATGAACATATCCAAACACATAACCCTGAATTAGATAGTACAACAAAAGACCAATTAAATTTAAAAACAATTGAAAATACTTTCACTGAAAAGTGTATTAAATATAAAGGTACCGATCCTACTCTTAGACCAGTCATTCCTAACATACAGACAACAAGAAAAACTATTAAAACAATAAATACTATCAACGAAATATTAAAAAAACATCTTGAAGAAAAAGAAGTTCTCACCATTGAAGATATTCATGAAAGTATATACTGCGCAGCTATTACCGTCGCGACATTACATACAAAACCTACATATAGAGAAAACCACAACATTGTTAAAAAAATTGTAAATTCAATAGGAGGACCAAAGGTTCCACGGTGGCAACTTCGATTAGAAAATAAAGTAACTTTGCTCCGGAAAAAAATAGGACAATTTATCCAATATTTGAACGGAAATATTGCATACAAAAAACAACGGAAAATAAACCCTAAGAACAAAAACAAAGACGAAATTCTAGAGGAACTAGATAAATACAAACAAAAACTGCAAGCATATTCGAAACGACTACGTAGATATAAATTAAGTAACCAGAGAAAACAGACAATAAATTGTTCAATACAAATCAAAACTATTCTACCGAAACCTAAACAAGGAGCATATAAACGTTACAGAACAACCTAATATGTCTGAAGTAAAGGGTTTCTGGGAAAATATATGGTCTAAACCAGTAGAACATAACTCCCACTCATCCTGGGTAACCATAGAGGAAGAGGAGGTGAAAAACATAGTCCCCATGCCAGAAATAGTAATAAGTAAAGAAGATGTAGAAAGAACGGTAAAAAACACCCTAAACTGGAAAGCCCCGGGACCAGACAAAGTTCAAAACTACTGGCTTAAATACCTGCCAGCAACTCACGATCACCTCTCAAATGCATTAAATACACTAATTAAAGATCCACAAAACATACCTGCTTTTCTCACACAAGGTATCACCTACTTGAAACCCAAAGACCCAAACACAACCAACCCAGCCAAATACCGACCAATTACATGCCTTCCCACAACATATAAACTATTTACATCTATCATCACTCAAAAACTTGATTTACATATATCACGAAACAATATCGTAGCAGAGGAACAAAAAGGTTGCTGTAGAGGCTCGAAAGGATGTAAAGAACAACTTGTGATAGATTCTGAAATTCATAACCAAGTTAAACAGAAACACAGAAACTTATTTTACTCGTACATTGATTATCAAAAGGCCTTTGACAGCATTCCACACTCTTGGCTCATACACGTACTAAAGATATACAAAATTGACAAAAATCTTATACGATTCCTTAAAATAATTATGACTAAATGGACTACCAAACTCAATATCCGGACTAATAGCGTTACACTAAGCACCTCCCCAATAAAAATACTCCGGGGTATCTTTCAAGGCGACTCACTCAGCCCGTTATGGTTTTGTCTGGCTATGAACCCACTTTCTAGAATACTCAACAACTCAGGCTACGGATACCTAATAGACAAAGAAACGAATACTAAACTGACCCACCTTCTTTATATGGACGATATTAAGATTTATGCAGCTAGTAGACAAAATTTAGATCGTTTACTCAGACTAACGGAAGAATTCAGTAGAGATATTAAAATGACTTTTGGAACAGATAAATGTAAAATCAACAGTATTATTAAAGGACAACACAAAGAAACAGACCCTTATAATCTATCTTGTCAAAATGATATTATAAGAAGTATGGAGTTTAAAGAAACCTATAAATATCTTGGGTATCGTCAAAATACAACAATACCTCACACAGAAATAAAAAACGCCCTCAGAAGTGAATACAAACAAAGATTAAATCAAATACTTAAAACTCAATTATCGGCAAGAAACAAAACCAAAGCAATCAATACATACGCCATCCCAATATTAACATACTCTTTTGGTATCATAAAATGGTCATATACAGAACTAGAGGCGTTAAATACCCTAACAAGAAAATCATGTAACACACATAACATTCATCATATACATTCTGCTGTCGAGAGATTTACATTAAAAAGAAAACATGGTGGTCGAGGCTTCATAGATATAAGAAATCTTCACTACGCGCAAGTACACAATCTACGCAATTATTTCCTTAATAAAGCTGAAAATAATAAGATTCATAGAGCAATAGTAAATATTTCCACATCTACATCACCTTTACAACTAAACAATAGGGAGTTTGATCCGAAACAAAAAATAACCAATGATGAACATAAGACAGAAAATTGGAAAAAAAAGGCCATACATGGTAAATATCCACATCAATTACAACAAGAGCAGATTGATTGCAAAGCATCAAATACCTGGCTTACTAAAGGTAACATATTCGGTGAAACAGAAGGATTTCTTATCGCAATCCAAGATCAAATAATAAAGACACGCAATTACACCCGGCATATATTAAAAGAACCCATTGAAACAGATAAATGTAGATTATGTCACCGTACCACCGAAACAATTGACCATATCACAGGAGGTTGTAGCGCATTAGCCAATAAAGAATATACACACCGCCATGACAACGTAGCCAAACATATACATCAGCAACTTGCTCTTAAACACAAACTTTTAGACACGTATACGCCCTATTACAAATACAAACCTACAAATGTCATGGAAAATGAAAATTCCAAGTTATACTGGAACAGAGACATAATTACAGATCGAACAATTCTTAGCAATAGACCAGATATAACTTTAACTTTAAAATCTACTAAAACTACATACCTAATAGACATATCTGTACCCAACACTAACAACCTTAAACAAAAACATACAGAGAAGATCCAAAAATACATACCTCTTGCTGATGAAATAAAACAAATGTGGCATCAGGATGACGTAAAAGTAGTCCCGATTATAATTTCATCCACTGGTGTCGTCCCCAAAATACTCCGTAATGCCCTTAAAATATTGGAGCTTGAAGACAATACATACATACCACTTCAAAAGTCCATAGTAATTGATACTTGTTCGATAGTTCGCCGTTTCTTAAACCCATCGTCCCTGACTTTGCTCTGCCCACCAGAAAGTGATTTACAAAACACAACATAAAAAAAAAAACACTTAACAGATTCCACGTCAAGGAATAGAAGACTTGGCTAAGCCCGTCTCTGTTTCTTTTAAAATTACCAGCTCTATAGCTGAGTTAAGCTAAGCTTACATATAATAATAATAATAAATCCCCCTCAAATCCAACCTTACGTCCGGGTCGACCACCTGACCCACGTGGGGGGCGGACACGTATTATTATAGAAACTTATACGGCTAACAAGGCAAGGGTAACCCATTAAAAATGGAGACGAGGTCTAAGCGTAAACGTATAGAGCCGCTTCCCGGGGGTGATCGCCGGGGCACACCTGGAGCTGACGCTGGGTGTCACAGCATGCGAACCGTCAGCGGTGCGGAGATGACTAGGCGGGCTCCCACCGGGGTATCCGAAAATGTTACAGCCAAACAAAAACCACCTGATAGAGGTACAATATCCTCATCCAGCTTAACAGAACCATACAGTCCTAATAGTACATTGTCATATGCACCAACATTTAAAACTACTAGCGATGACTCAAGGGAATCCGTAGACGCCCACTTTGATGTTGCGCAGGAGGTCTCTAAGGCTTTTTTACCTGCGTCCACAAAGGCTGGAAAACCAAGAGTGCGCATGAAATGGTCAGCTGAAATAAATTTATTTATTATGCGCACTTATTACCACATAACAAAATTAGAAACAGACATGACAACATACAGAACACTGTTACATCAAAAATTCACCCAAAAATACCCAAGCGTAAATGTGACTGAACAAAGAATATCCGATCAGAGGAGAGTTATTATTCGAAATAAGTTATTAAGCGAAGAAACACTGAATCTATTGAAAGAAGAAGTTCGAGTATTACTAAATCAGGAAGAAAATACAAATCAGGAAATAAGACACAATACGACACCACCACCAAGTATACTTGACACTGAAAATTTAACGTGCATTCAATCCCAAATTAACCTCCCTTACACAAACACACAAACACAATCACTGTCACATACACAACAATATATGGAATCTCAAATATGTTCATCATTATATACTAACCATGAATACACCGCTGAAGTTTCTACTCAAACAGACACAGTTACATTGCTTATTGAAAATGAAATAGAATCTCTCAATTCTCCAAATATTAACGAAGACACGATAACAAAAGAGTTAAATAATAAATTTAAAACAGTGTTATTGGAATTCTCAGGGATGGATCCAACAGCCCGACCGAAACTACCTAAATTAAGATATAGTAAAGATCTCCAGCGACTAGTGAACATTTTCAACAACAGTATACTACCTCAGCACATATCTGACGAAGTACGCTTAACAGACATCCACACACTCATATACTGTACGGCAATGATCATTTCGCAACAATTAGGCTATAAAATCAAAAAAACTGATGAAACATTACGGCATAAAAACTATGTTAGACCGTCATGGCAAATTAGACTAGAAAAAGATATACAAAAGCTACGTTCCGATATAGGTAAACTCACCCAATTTATTCACAATAATAATAGATCAAAAAAAGTACTAGAAAGAGTAACACTAATTTTTAAAAATAATAAAATACATTCTACACATGAAGGCGAAAATAGAAAACCGGAAGAATTCTAAGATACATTAAAACAAAAATTATCACTCAAAGCTAATAGACTTAAGAGGTATAAAAAAGCATTACAAAGGAAAGAAGACAATAATCTATTTACGACCAATGAAAAATTATTCTACAGAAAGTTAAATACAAGCAAAGGAAATAAAAACGTGGTAACTAATGAAATACCGGCTGTTGAAGATATTGAGAGATTCTGGTCGAACATTTGGGAGCATGAAATACAACACAACACTGAAGCAGAATGGATAAGTGAAGAAAGCAAACGTTGGAATTCGATCCCTGAAATGGATTTCGAAAATATTACAGAGGAAGATGTTAAGAACATTACTGCTAAATTACACAACTGGAAAACACCAGGCAGTGACAAAATTTGTAATTATTGGAATAAAAAATTAGTAGTATTACACAAATATTTAGCAAAGAATTTAACAGAAATCATATTACAAAAACAAAACATACCTGAATTTATTGTTAAAGGGATAACCTACATGTTACCAAAAGAACAATACACTACAAAACCTTCACAATATAGACCTATTACATGTTTACCAACGATATACAAAATACTTACGTCAATTATTACACATAAAATCAGAACGCACACGGAAAAACACAATATAATAGCAGAAGAACAAAAAGGATGCAGACGAGGCCACTTGGGTTGCAAAGAACAACTTATAATTGATTCTGTGATACACAAACACACAGGAACGAAGAAACGCAATTTACATTGTACGTTTATAGATTATCAAAAAGCGTTTGATAGTATTCCACACTCTTGGTTAATCAAAACACTTAAAATTTATAAAATAAATAACTCTATTATACAATTCCTTAAAAAAATTATGCCCTTATGGAAAACTACACTATACATTAATCACCAGCACACAACATTTAGAACACGAGAAATAAATATTTAAAAAGGTATTTATCAAGGTGATTCTCTGAGCCCACTGTGGTTCTGCCTCGCTTTAAACCCACTATCAAATTTACTTAACAGCCAAAATGCTGGGTATTGCCTTAAAATGATACTACCTAGACAGTATTATCCCATTTGATTTATATGGACGACATTAAATTATACGCCAAAACTGAGAAAGAAATGGACAGATTAATAAAAATAACGACTACATTTAGCAACGACATTAACATGCAATTCGGGTTAGACAAATGTAAAATACTTCACATTGTTAAAGGCACTATACGAACTGGAAACTACGCATTGGATGATACGCAGAATAAAATTATAACAGCAATGGAACCAGGTGATGTGTATAAGTATTTGGGATACTACCAACTAAAGGGCATAGATCACAGCAAAATTAAGCAAAACCTTATAACAGAATACAAAAAAAGAGTAACACATCTTTGTAAAACGAGACTTTCAGGCAAAAACCTTATAAAAGCTATTAACACTTACGCTATCCCAATACTCACATACTCATTTGGTATCATAAAATGGAACAAGACAAATATACACACTATAGAACGGGCAACACGCATTATTCTTACCAAATACAATAACCACCACCCAAAATCTGCAATAGAACGTTTAACAATTAAAAGACATAACGGAGGCAGAGGTCTCATAAATATACATGATTTATGGCAAAAACAGGTCTTAAATCTACATAATTTCTTTCAACAAAAGTCAATCAAAAGTAATATACATAAAGCCATTGTACAAAACGATATTAACTTTACACCGTTAAACCTAATCCAATCTAAATTAACCGAAAACACAAATATGAACACCCTCAAACTAGAACATGACACGATAGAAAAGTGGAAACAAAAAACACTTCATGGACGACACCCACATGACTTAGAACAAACACTAATAGACAAAGAAGCATCTAATAGATGGCTTAAAATAGGTACATTATTTCCTGAAACAGAAGGCTTCATCTTGGCTATTCAAGATCAAGTCATCAATACAAGAAATTACCGTAAATATATTGTTAAAGATCCAACATTAGCAGACGATAAATGCCGAAAATGCCATACACAGTCTGAAACAATTCAACACATAACTGGAGCATGTCCCCACCTTACACAAACTGATTACACCCACAGACATAACCAAGTTGCCAATATTATACACTTAAAACTAGCCACCCAACATAAACTTTTAAACGACATCAATACACCATACTATAAATATACCCCTAACAAAGTATTAGAGAATTCTACATACAAACTGTATTACGACCGTGCTATTCTTACAGATAAAACAATACACTACAATAGACCAGATATTATTTTGCAAGATAAAACTAACAATACAACTTACTTAATCGACATTGCAATACCTAACACGCATAACATATCAAAAACAATAACAGAAAAAATACACAAATATGCCGAGTTAAAAGAAGAGGTAACAAGAATATGGAAACAAAATAAAGTCTACGTAGTACCAATAGTATTATCAACCACAGGAATCATCCCAAAACACCTTCACCACAGTTTAAAACTTTTGAATATTCAGGAAAACACATACATAAGTATGCAGAAAGCAGTCATATTAAACACCTGTCGTATTGTTAGGAAATTTTTACAAGTAGATGAAAATATATTTTCACCCTAATTAGTAAATAGTCCTTACCAACATTATTAATAGTTTTAAAGTTGTTTACTTGGCATATGCCCGTAAACAGCAATATGACCAGCTGAAAGCTGAGAAAAAACAAAACTTCTCAACAATAAAGAGGCATAGGGAAGTGACGTCCCCATCGCCCACCGGCGTAACAGCTTAAGTGACAAAACTGTTACATCGGCGCAATCAGTCAGCACCTTGCCATGAGATGTTAGCGCCGTGTCTCAAAATACTTGAGGGTGCACAGGCCCGTCTGTGCATATGGCCTCGCTGCATTAAACGGTGCCGGTCTGGGGGCGTCTTCCGTTAAATGACGCCCCATAAATGGATGATGGAAAATAAGAGAATGCGTTTAGGGCCGCTGCCTGGGGGCCGCCAGGGAGCTGGCGCTGGACGCGGCAGCATTCGGGCCGCCAGCCGAGTGCGGGGGGCAGCACGACCATCTAGCTCCACCCCGCATCCATCATCCCCACCAGTTGGCTTGGTGTCAGAAGGGTCCTCTGGAATCCAGCAATTGGCACCCGCCACTGGTGGAGTACGCCGCATGCGATGGACGAAGAATATGAATATGAATGCATTGCAGGCGTACTTTAGGGCTAAAACCGGAGGATTTGCATATCGGGCTAGGATGCATCGCTTCTTTGCTGAGCTCGAGCCTACTGTTACTGTCACCGAGCAAAACCTTGCAGACCGAGTTCGGTATATCATCCGTTCGAAAATTTTCGATGATGCCGAACTCGAACGACTAAGACGTAATGCTGTTCCGTCTTCGAATGAGAATGCGGTGATTCAATTGAAAACAGAGCAACACTCTCAGAGAAAGTAGAAGAAGAATTAAAGTTCACTTTAATTCTGTTTTTGGGGTCAGACCCTTCGTCTCGACCAAAATTACCACGTCTTAGAGAAAACAAAAACTATACACTTTAATAGACCTTTCTAACAGTAAAGTACTTAATACTTTTTGCCATATCGATAGTGACTTAACATATCTACACACTCTTATATACTGTAGGGCATTTGTAATTTGTAGGCGTTTAGGTTACAAAATTACAGAAAATAAAAATAGTACGAGTTCGAAAGAAAACCCTCAGTATACAAAACCTTCATGGCAAATAAGAATAGAAAAGGATATAAAGAAACTACGAGCTGATATTGGAGTTCTTACACAGTATATAAACAAAAATAGATCTCAGAAAGTTAAAAAAAAAGTAGAGATAATTTTTAAGAAATCCAAAATTCATTCAGTCCATGAAAAAGTAATATACGTCCGGAAGAATTTTTAGACACACTGAAACAAAAATTAACAGTAAAAGCGCAAAGATTGGCGCGTTATAAAAAGTCACTGCAAAGAAAAATGGACAATAAAGTTTTTACTAGAAATGAAAGAAGTTTTTACAGATCGCTAGGTAAAACTACAATAAATACAAATTTACAAAATACACCCCTTATTAATAACTTTTCTGAAAAATGCTATGACTAAATGGAGAACTACTTTAAGCCTATCTTTTAACACGGAATCAATAACTACCGATGAAATCCCAATAGAAAATGGTATTTTTCAAGGTGACTCTCTGAGTCCAATATGGTTTTGCTTAGTCCCCTTTCCAAACAACTAAATAATAATAACCATGGATATAAACTCTCCAATAACTGTGTAATAAGTCATCTCATGTACATGGATGACATAAAAATGTTTGCTAAATCAGATAAAGAAATGTATGAACTAATAAAATTAACAGAAAAATTCAGTAATGACATTAACATGACCTTCGGACTTGATAAGTGCAAAACTCTAAAACTCCGCAAAGGGAAAGTATCAAACAATACAAAAATTGAAGTAGATTACTTTAAGACTATGGGAGAATATGACACTTACAAATATTTAGGTATACATGAAGGTAGATCAATCAATCACGCACAAATAAAAAAAGATCTTACTAAGGAATACTTTAATAGGCTAAACAAAATATGCAAAACGCCTGTTTTGACATATGTTTTATATATATATATATATATATATATATATATATATATATATATATATATATATATATATATATATATATATATATATTATAATACTCTATTTTATTTTATGTATTTTATTTTTATGTGTATAAAAACCCAATTAGACGAGAAAATATAACAAATACCCCAAGATAATAATAACTTTATTGGTATTATAAGTTTGTAGTACATTAAGTTCTTACTAAAGAAAAAAAAGAACTAAAAGTAAAATTATAAAAATAGTAAGGGAGGAGATTTTCTGTTATCTTAGCTAGACTTACTTATAGTCTGTATTTAGGAGTAACAGTCCCTTACTATCTACAATACGGGAGTTGTAGATAAAAAAAATAAGTTTATATACTATTACATTACACTAAAACATGGAACATAGTTTATCAGGCAGAAATCGCTTAAAGCGGTACGACCACCGTTTGTAGTTTTAAGGTTTCCGAGTTGTAATAAGTAATTCCGTAAGACTATGTACAATAAAGAATTATTTATTTATCTATCTAACGTCTCAGCGTATAAATCAATTATAAATTTATTATGTATCTCTATCTAGCGAGTGACGTTCACAGCGGTTTTCATTGTGTCGCAGTCTCTAGGTACCGGGTTCGATTCCCGGATAGGTAAATATAGAAAAACAACTTCTTCTGCAATGTTTCAGGTGGATATACCCTAACCCAAGTACTGTAGTTACTTGCTTTGGGATCAGAACAATGTAAGTGTTTGATGTTGTCCCAATGTATGTATTTATTTATCTATGTACATGTATGTACGAAACATTATGTTGGCTTTTGCACTAAGACTGTGACATATTAACCGCTTATCACGCCATCCTAAGTAGGCGTTGGTGGATAGTGGGTTGAAATGACTGAACTGCCTTAGCCTCTGAGCATTGAAAAAAGGTCGTGAGCATGTATGTGTCTTTATGTGAAACATCATATGTGGACGTTCAGATGAGCTGTTGGCGTGGAGACGCGTCTGAAACGGCATAGGACATTGTTTTCAATGAAGTAAAGGTTATAAATAATTTTGGCGTCGCAATTCTTACGGAATGTTTAAAGATTTAAATCAAGAATATTTTCTCTTGTTGTTTATTTTTTGTTTTAAGAACATATTTTAATTCGAGGAGAGGAGGAAGAGGGGGAGGAGGAGAGAAAAATATCTATTTAAAGTATCGATGTGTTATGAAACATCGACACTTTATATAGATATTTTCCTCTCTTTATATGTAAGGTGTCACGCCACGACGAATTTTTTTCTTTTTAATTTACCTTATGTAATTGCTCTATGAGTGTATTATGTTACTACGAAAAAAAAGCTTATATTTTAGTTCATTTAAAACATTGGCAAAACAGTTGTTAAATAGTTCCAGTTGTATGAGAACAAATATTTGTTGAAATTTGCGGTTAGCAAATTTTACGCTTACTGTGTAGCTCGGGGCAAAGCAAAGGATTTCGTTTGCGAGTTTACCAAAAACATTTCGCAGGTACGTGATAACATAGTTCATTAGAACAATAGAGATTGCTACTCATTGCGATTTAATATTACAAAACGTGATTTTATTTTTACTAAACATTTATAACATATTTGTTTTTACATAAACTTTTATGGTGATCAATCTAAAAGTTTTGTTTTGAGCTGTTAACCATGAACAAGTTTTGTTTTTTTTTTTTTTTATAAAAAATACTACTGTATTCTCTACACCACAGTTTTAGTTAGTCTTCTTCATCGTTCGTGTGAATTATAAGACTTTTCCTTTATTTATTTATATATTTACTTAAGGGCCAGCAAAAATCATTGCAGAGTATAGGCCAAACTTTTTGTATTGACGATCACAATACAAGACACCTCGCCATTTAGACACAACCTTAGACATCAATTTTGATCTGATATTTCTAGATGTGTATTTTGGGCATCTGTCAGTACATGATATTTTTTAGGGTTTCCGTTATTCGATCACACGGCACTATATTTTATTTAATTCTAATATTACTATTATTTATAATTTGCGAATTTAAAGCATAAACATAGCGAATTTTAAGACATAAATTAGAGATGAAAAAAACACTGACACGGGAGGTATTCGAACCCTTACGTCGAAGACGTACCGTACTGACTTTCGGCAAGCGAGCAATGTCCCACCAGTATCATATTATTAAAAAGTTACATAGATGAGCATTAAGTGAAATCTGTACAGTTTATATAAAGTATACGTTTTAGATATAAATATTGCCAACTTACTATGGTATAACTTGCAACGGTGCCTTTATCAACTACAGAGATTGCCAGCGGCAAATTGCTTTATTAGATATGGATCTTTCTTATAATACGTCTCTCTATTTACGTTAAACAATTTTGTGTTTCTTAAAGGTTAAATAAAGCTGGCTTTTTGTTAAATTAATAATTAATTTTCTACGTTCATTCGCCATTTTTTTGAATTACAATTGTGTTTAAGAAAGAAGTTGTATATCCAACAATAAAGTACAGTAATAACTAGATATGTAAAACTAATTATAGACAATTATAGAGAGTGTTAATTAATATCAGTTATTGATAGATGGTTAATGTTCATAAATGTATGTGCATTGCATACGTAGGTGATAGTGATTGTGTGAAAGTTTTAGTTTTAAATAATTTATTACTCATAAAGAACATGGGTTTACTTACAATCAGAATACAGAACTTTACAATATGACACCGTCTAACTAGTTAGTTTCGAAAAGATGCTTAATAAATATCTTTTGATATATACATTTTAATTTTCTCTTTGAAAACTTTGATCGACTCACAATACTTGTTGCGCACCCTCAAACATTATACTCTTTTACCATAACCAGTTCTGTGTTTTCGGACTTTAATTTTGATCTCATAATTTAGGTTATGATGAAAGATTGTTTTACTAAGTACAATTTGCGAATTTTTCTTTCTTATTATATTATAAATTATGAAAACGTGTGCTGTAGAGCGTATTTAAAAATAAGAAAGAAATTTTTCGTGATTCTTATAAGTTATAACGATGAAGAAATAATAATAATAACGATGAAGAATATAAATTATACATAAGATTTTCAAGTAATCTGGGTATAAAGTTAAATACTGTTCCCTTCAATTTATCTTATGTTAACGTATTTAATTTAGCGCGATAATGCCAGCCAGACAACTAATATGTGTGACGTAAAAATTCAAATTTCGCGAAAATATAAAAATAATAAACTCATTAAAAGTCACTTTTACTAATTTCCCATATAACAATAGTAATAAATAAAGCCTTTTTATATCCTATCACCTAAACATTATATATAAATTTCGCACATGATTATTCACTTAACTTTTGTTTTCTATTATTTACATCACTTATTTACATCACTTATTATAGGATAGGAACCCCTGTTTGGGTATAGGCCTCCTCCAGTTTACTCCACTTTTCTCTGTCTTTCGCTTGTTTCATCCATTCCTTGCCGGCTGTAGCTACGATGTCGTCGCTCCATCGCTTCATAGGTCGTCCTTTCCGCCTTTTTCCGTTAGGCCCTTTCCATTACTTCTGCTGTCCATCGCTTGTCTGTGTAACGTGAAATAGGGCCAGCCCATCGCCACTTTAAGCAAAGGCTGTAGTGCAGGACGTCCGTAAGTTTTGTCTTCTTTCGTATAGGTATACTTCTTATTTTTTGTATTTTCTTTATTTTTAAAAGGCTTCTCTCCATCGCTTTCTGACAACTCACTAATTTTGTTTTGGTTTTAGTGTTTTAGGTCCTAGTCTGGCATCCATACGTGAGAGTCGGCAGAATGCATGTATCCATCACGATTTTTTTAAGGTAGATAGTCACCTTTCGTAATTTCTTTTAGTGACCAGTCACCTTTCGTAATTTCAGGTGGATAGTCACCTTTCGTAATTTCTTTTAGTGACCAGTATTTTTTCCACCTCATATTTATTCGGCGTTCTACGTCTTTTTCTTCGTTCCCGTCTTGAAAAGATATTTCTTTTCCCAGATATGTGTATTTGTTTACGTATTCTAGTGTCTCTCCTTTAAGTTTAATTTTATTGGAGTAACTGTTTGTCATTAGTTTTGTTTTGTCTTTATTCTTTAAAAGACCTCCTTGTGCACTTTGTTCGTTTAATTGATTTATCATTTTTTCCAGGTTTCTGCTGCTTTCAGCGAAGAGGACTATATCATCTGCGAACCTGAGGTGGCTTAGATGTCGGTTGCCGATTTTAATACCTTCGTTTTCCCATTGCAGTTCCTCGAAGACGCTTTGCCTCGAAGACACTGCGATGAAAATCTTGGGGGACAGAGGATCTCCTTGTCTTACTCCGCGTAGAATCGGTATTTCCGGTCCCCGTTTCTCTAGTTTCACACAGCTGGTGCTATTGTCGTAAACATTTTTTAGGATGTAATACTTTTCGTGGACATGACATTTATTTAGTGCCTCCCATATTGTATCATGTGATATTGTATCGAATGCTTTGGCGTAGTCTACGAAGGCTAAATATAATGGTCTATTGAATTCGCGGTATTTTTCCATTGTTTGTTGCATTATATGAATATTATCTGTTGTTGAGAAACCTGTCCGGAACCCTGCATGTTCTATAGGTTGCAAGTTTTCGATCTTGGTACTGATTCTGCTTAGCAGAATGGAGGTAAACAATTTATAAGTGCTAGAAAGAAGACTGATTGGCCGATAATTACCAATAGCTTGAGGATCACCTTTTTTATACAACAAGATTATATCAGATTTTTTCCATTGTTCGGGTGCTTGTCCCGTTTTTATAATCTTGTTGAATAAGTGGGACAGTGGATATGCTAGCAGAGCAAATCCAAATTTTAAAGCCTCATTTGGTATACCATCAGGTCCTGGGCTTTTTTCTAGTTTAAGTTTCTTTACATGCCTTGCTACCTCCATCGCATCCACCTGTGCGGGTTTGTCTTCGATATTGCTGCAATTGATGGAGTATTTGTTCTTATTTACACAGTTATATGTTCCAGCGTTGGTGTATAGTTCTTTGTAAAACTCTGTAGCACAATCTATAATGTCGTTCCTCGTGTTTGTTCCTGTGCTGGTTTTTAGATTTTGTATCCAGTATTATTGTATCTTATGTGTCGACAGCTGTTTATGTGATCTTTTTGTGCTCCTATATCGCATAAGGTTGGTTTCTATAATCAGTTTTCTATAGTCTAGGTAGTCCTGTTTAATAGCTTTGTTGGTTTTCTTGAATAGAATTTTTAACTCGTTTTTTGTCTTGTTTACAAGAGTTCTGATCGTAGCCCTAGCGTAGGTTTTGTAAGTATTTTGTTCATCTTCGTTTCGTTTTCTTTCTTTTGTTACTTTAATGTACTTTTCTTAATTATGTGTTCTATTTTGTTATATAGGGTCTGGACGTTCTCCTCTCCGTCGAGTGTCTCAATTTCTTTTATATGATTTTTTAAAGTTTTAGTATAGAGTGTTATTTCTTCTTTGTTTGTTTGCATGGTGATATCCAGGTCCATTTACGATTGTGTCTTATTTTAAAAAAAGTCTTCATTTCGATAATTTGTGTTCAAAAGCATATTCCATCAACCTTTCTCCTCGTTTAATTCTTTTTCCATGACCAAATTTCCCTAAAATTGGATCTTCATTTGTTTTGGCTAAGCCCACTTTGGCATTAAAATCTCCAATGACTAGTACGTGGTCTCCAGCCCCGGTTTGAGCTTCATAAAATTTATCAAATTCTTATTTAGTGGCTTTTTCAGTTGGCGCATACACTTGAATGATCGAAATTATTTTGTTATGAAAGTCCATTTGAAGTAGGGCCACTCTTTCTGCCAAGCCTCTGAAATTCATGATGTTGTTTTTATATTCCTTTTTTTATTAAAAAGCCTACTCCGTGCAGGCCTAGTGTTTCTCCTTTAAAGCAAAATATATGATCTTTATGCTCTTCTATGCTGCTGCCCATTCTCCTAACTTCTGCTAGGCCTAATATATCGATATTTATATTTTCTAACAAATATGTGAGTTCTATGTATCTATTTGTGGATGCTAAGGATCTGACGTGCAATGTACCAATTAGCAATTTTTGAGTTGGTTCTCTATTGGTTACTGGAGGGTTTTGGTCTTTTTCCCCCACGGGGACCAGACGGCTTGGGGGTTCTTCAATTTAATTTCACTTAATTCCACATATATTTATATTAAAATACCTGACCGGTTTCGCTTTTATGGCATTATCAAAGGTTTTTTATTACAGTTTCGAAAACGTTTTCGATCTCAATAGATTATAACTGTAGATTATGCCATAAAGGCGAAACCGGTCAGGTATTTTAATATAAATATATGTGGAATTAGTAAAAGAGCCATTACATGTGTTTAAAGATGAAGTTCCACCAAGAGACATCAATCGTGAGTATTCAAAATATAAAAATAATATGTGATGAGTCACATGAAAAAAAAAATCATGTGATACAGAAAAAAATTTGACTGTTATATAATAATGAAAGCGATGAGTGGTAGCCTCACCACCAATCTCGTTGCCCCAAATAGCCGCAAATATAGAAGATATAAAAAATATCGAAAGCCTACATATTATGCATATATCTTTTAATATAATAATTTACATATTTTTAATTGAGAACTTTATATTCTTTTCTCTAAGTATGTACATATACAGGCAAATAAATAAATAAAAAATAAAAATAATATTATTTTTATTGTGTATATTTAATATAATTATTTTTATTGACATTTTGTGAATACATACATAGATAGGGACAATATCACATACGTTATGGAATCAGAAGTTACGAAGGTATCACAATCACCCAGACTCGAGAATATGTGGAAAAAGTCAGATGGAGATCGTCAATGCAATGGTTATTTTTTTTTGTCTAAATTACATACGTGAACACACCAAGATAGAGCAGAGGTGGTTGATATTCTCCTGCTCAAATCTCTCTGAAATATCTGAGAGGTGGCCTTTGCCTAGCTGTGAGCATACAAGCAGTTCATTTTACTTTTATGTACGTGTAAATTTTTCTTTTAAAACTTGTATTAAACCTCAAAAAAGTAAAATAAAACCTATAAAAAGTTCGACCCGAGTTCGATCCCCAGGTGGCAGTACCAATGAGTTTTTCAAAAACTTACATACGAATTACATCGTTGGCTTGGGCATAATGACGGCGACGGTTTCACCACCTGTCACGTTGTCCCGAAAATATCTTTGGTGGAAGGTGGGTCAAAGGGACTTAATTGTCTAGACTAGACCTCTGTCTACCCCTGTATTGGGAATTGGGTGAAGATATTTTTTTTATATTATATTTTTTTTTTATTTTGTATATAACCTGTTGTGTTCTCCCTTTCGATTTCAGTTTAGGTTTGACATGGTACTACCATGTCAAACCTAAACTGAAATCGTTCATTCCTTTCTTATTAATATTCATATTCCGAAACGCAAATTTCATAGCGACCCAATAAAAACAGCTGGAGGAAAATTTCTAAGACTGAATATTCATTAAGTCAACGTATTCTGGCGCCATGTCTGATGAAATGGGAATCAATGCGAGTTGTTGTTGGATACTTCAATGCTTCTAATGAATTATAAATTTAAATCTGATCAATTAACCAAACGATAAAATCTTTCTCGATAAGATATGTCAGCTACATATATAAACATGACAATTTTTATAAACAAAAGAATGAATATCTCTACGATTTTTTTTATCTCATCTCGCACAAATAGCAAATAAAAACATTTTTATATGTAGTTATAGTTTCAAACACTCGAAAGCGCAATAGTCTAGTAGTTGGGTTATGGGAATTCGAGTTAAGGGACCCAAGATCAATCCCCAGGTAGTAGGCTCACCAACTGTCACGCTCTCTCGAAAAAAAAAAAATATATATATATATATATATATATATATATATATATATATATATATATATATATATATATATATATATATATATATATATATATATATATATATATATATATATATATATATATATATATATTCTACTGTCGCTTAATCTACACAATATTTCTACAAAATATCTTGTAAACATCAAATATATGTTTCATTAAACTCTCTATCTCGCGTTTTCCCCGAATAACCTGATATTTCATAAAGCCTGAATAGCGATGTTCAAGGAAAATACATACTGCAAATTTATTAAAATGTAAGGTTACGTACATTTATGCTCAGAATTCCGATAATACATTCCAATCCGATCCCTTTCAAATAATTTTTACGTTAATTAAGTTATTTTATAGTAGATAATGGAATATGAAGTGTTATGCAATCGTTGGCTTGTGCATTGAGACGATGACAGGCTGATCACCGGTCACATTGTTCAAAATAACCTCAGGTGGAATTTAAGTCAAAAGGACTGGTATGTTTTATACCTCTGAAATTCGTAGTAGGAAAATGCCTAAAGATAAAGAACACATCGATAATAATAATTTTCGTCTTTCTGCTTACGGCGACGGGCTCACCACCTGTCACGTTGTCCCGAAAATATCTTCGGTGGAAGGTGGGTCGAAGGGAGTTAATTGTCTAGACTAGACCTCAGTCTACCCCTATATTGGGAATTGCGTGAAGGTATATGTATGTATATATGTGTGTATATGTAAGTATCAAAAATGTGTAGGTATATATTTAAACAATTTATTATATTTCTATAATTTTTATCTTACTTTAATCTTTGTTACTGCGCACAACGATATTTGCATATAATTGTATCGAAATGTTTTGTGGACATTCTTGTGGGTTATACGTTAAGATAAATTATTTAAGTACTGTACAATGTATAACTGTTTTATGTTCCTAATAAGTAAATAAATATATAAATAAAGATATTTGTTATTTATGTCTTAATATCTTTATGTCTTAATTTCTGTAGAACCGTGAAATATCCAAGGAAGCTAAGACTTAAGGAAAACTACGTAGTATTAACGTATTTACGTAGATCTTATGAAGATGTAATATCTGGATGTGTGTGGGTGTTATTTGTTTAGGGTTTAATTTAAATTTCACTGGATTCCAAGAATAACTGAAATAGTATTTATTGAAATTAGCTGTTTTACAATTACAACAGTTTCACAAAATTACGGCATGTTTATTTTGTATATACTTTACGTAATCCAAAAGGTATGTTTCAATGAAAGTAGGCCGCGTTTCTTCTTCTTTTTTACAATCTGTCAATAGGACCACGAATGAACATAGGCTCTCCTGAAAGATTACCACAAATTGTGCATGTGCTTAAAATTGTCGTCACTCCACCATTTTTTTGGGGGAGTCGCCAATTGCGGCGACTTAATGGCCTGTAGGAGATTGCCACTCTAGCTCTCTCTTGGCTCTTTAAATATGTAGATATATTTTCATATATATACATATAAACGTCCATAACACGAGTATAAAAATTCATATTATCTTAGCTTTGAAAGCAGGGTCATTGTCAATTAGACTATCAGATTGCATTTATTTATTGTCTGATCTATTGTCTTACATAGTTGCGTCCTTATTTTGAATAGAGTCTTTAAATGAACATGGCGTGCCAAAATATACACGTAGTTACATGCTTATATATGCCCAAAAAGTACTCCCACCTTTGAACCATTCTGTTAAATGATATAGTAAGACACCGAATTCTATCTGGAATATCCAAAACTAAGATTCTAAAATTCTAAATTTATCTTTAGTCTCATAAAATTCTTAAGAATGATTTGGACTTGACCTTTGCTACCGAGGTAAGAGAAAGCATGGTTACGTCTCTGTCCCGGCGAGAATATTCCACTGGAACCTAACTCACAAAAACGGTGGGATATCCCTTTGGTTCAGAATGTGCAGAAATGCTTACTGAACAATTTTCACTGTGATAGAGACCGCGCCCTCTTTCTAGGTGTTTCGACAAAGGAATCCAGTTACCGGCTACATGCTTTACCATCAAGTAACCTTGGTACATTACTGGATAACGAAAGTTTACGAATAGCTGTAGGAATACGATTGGGAGCATCGATTTGTCAACCACATCGATGTCCTTGTGTCAGCGACGTCGACGGGTTAGGCCTCCACGGACTTTAATGCCAAAAAAGTGCCGGCAGACTATGTCGTCACGGTTCCTTGAATGAAATCATCCGAAGGGCTCTTGTATCCATAAATATTCCATCGGTTTTAGAGCCTTGTAGAATATTTAGGGAGTATGGTAAGAGACCCGACGGCTTGACTATAGTCCCTTGGGAAAGAAGCAAAGCTCTTGTGTGGGACGCAACTTGCGTCGATACATTAGCGGCCTCTCATATCAAGGGTACTTCGATAAGGGCCGGGGCGGCATCAGAGGCAGCTGAATCGGGTAAATGGCGGAAATATGAGTCTTTGAAAGGAGACTATATATTTGTTCCATTTTCCGTAGAGACAATCGGTCCGTGGGGTCCCCGCGCGATGCAGTTTCTAAAGGAATTGTATCCGCGACTTATGAGGGGACAAGAGGGCTGGTTCTTTTCTCGCTCAACGGTTAAGTCTAGCCATTCAACGTGGAAATGCAGCCAGCGTTCTTGGTACCATGCCACGAGGAGTGGGGCTCTACGATTATAATAGTTTTTAGTTAAAAAGTATTGTAAATATTAACATAATTTTTTCCGTAAATAAAGTATTACAAACTAAAAAACCAAGAGAAATGTGAATGGGAATTTGAACACAATGGGGAACAAATTATATATTAAGCAGACCACTGTCTACTCCTGTATTGGTAATGGCGTGAAGATATTAATTTGAATAAAATAAATACTTCGTCCTGTTTTAATAAATTCCAAATATTCTTAATTTCTTCTTTTTTGATCATACAGTGGAAGCCAGAGGTCTAGACAATTTAGTCTTTTCGACCCACATTCCACCGAAGCTTATTTTGGGACAACATGACAGGCGGTGAGCCCGTCGCCGTCTTTATGTCAAAGATTCCGATATAAATTGTATATAATACCCAAGGGATCAAACTCTCGACTCGAATTCCGCTCACCCAACAACTTTCGAGCCTTTCGTGACTACAGTACAAGTGTTTAAAATGTTTAAATCGACTATAGAAAGTGTAATAAAAAAATCTTCACGCCATTCCCAGTACAAGGGTAAACACTGCGATCGAACTCGGGTCTCTTGACTTGAATCCGATCACCCTACCAATCGGCTAAAGTGGCTGCAAAACACAATAGCAAGAATTTACTGTTGTAGGAATGTCACATTCTCTCTTTCTGTCATTTATGGGTTTTTATCAAATTATTGAATTTTGTCTATGAAATAAAATTTTACCTATGTTATTTATATTACCTCGTTTATTTGTTGCCCGCCCACTGATTCTGTGTTAATCACCCGTGTTCTTATCCCTTACCATGAAAACGGTGAGAGTAGATTTATTTTTTAGAGATTAGGGTATAATGAATTAACCTTTAGAGTTACCTTAAATGTTACTCTGCAAGAATGTATTGAAGATTGCAAAGATTACTGATGCCCACAAACATCCGTAAAACCAGTGGCTGCCCCTCGGTGGTCCGATTCTCGCAGGTTACCGGCTTTTAAGAAAACTTGGAGAGAGTTCAAGAGATGGAAAGGTAAGTGAGTCTTCGATTACTGCACTCATCAGAAGAAACAGGGCACACATTGTTGAACCTCTGGTACATACTATGGTACAATCTCAATCTGACCCTGACGGGGTAGGCAATATAAGCAAAAGTCCGATGGAGGAGGCCGTTTGATGCAGCGGCATACCCGCCACTTGTCTTTCATAATTGCGGGGCTTATTAGAAAATTCATAACAAGAACTTCGTAAATAACTTTATTTACTATTGTTTAGTATTTGTCCTTCCTTAATCTGGAAGACATGGAAATTGTGTAAAGACTTATTATGCGGAAAATCATTATCAGTTTAATTGCACTGAACAACTGAGTTACTCGTAATTTCCTACTTTAAAACAGTATCTGAAGAATAAAGTTCCGAATCACTTTGGGTAAAATCACCCTAATCTACTAGTAATTAAATCAGTAAGGATTAAATAAGGAGACAACTTGAACGGGAGTTATTTTAAAACAGATTTACGTCTTGTTAAGATTTCCAACAAGAAAACTTTAGAGGTGTAATTAAAGAAATATACAAAATGTTACTTGAAGAATATCGGCAATAATTTTTGGTATTCTATCGTTACGACAAACGATAGTATTTATTACACTGCATCTCATACTCCATAAAAAGAACTGCCAATGTCTTGGTTTCGAATCTAAGCCCAAAACTTAGTTACTAAGATTCGTAAATTATGTTTATATAAATAACATAAATGACATGGACACATTGTCGATGATAAAACATTGCGCGGGGCGTTACATAAATATGTTTGTACTTCAAAATTGAATTTACTCCGAAAATATTTACTAGGGGCACGTTCTACACAGTGTAATTTATTTGGTTGTCTAGCAGTGTCGACGGATTGTCGATAGTTGAAAAATAAGAGATTTATAATCATGTTTTATTTTTTTTGTTTTAAGGATATGTAGATGGATCCAATCTAGTGAGCGCCGGTACGTTAAACTAGTAATGCTGCTACTCTCATAGCTAGTTGAATTATAGATGTGATTCAGAATTAGAAAATTCGGAAGTATTTTCTGTTCCTGAAGCTCCTTTACGACTCTTCCCTGTCATTCAAAATACTTGCTGTATTTATATATTATTATTATATCATATATTGTACCTGTGAACTCAACATCACGAATTGATTCACAAGTTTTTAGAATTTACAGACGCTGAACGGATCACTACCTGTCCCATTGTTCCAAAAATGTCTTCGGTGGAATGTGGGTCGATGGACTTTACTGTTTAGACCTCTGTCTATCCCAGTAATATGATATGGCATGAAGATATTTTAATTAATTTTGAGCTTACTTGCTTCATCCGTGAGTGACCAAGATTAAGATCTTATGGCTTATTATTTTAGAGTAGAAAATAAATATCAACTTACAGGTACGGCATTATTTTGTTACATAACAATATTAGTATCTATATATAAGCATTTGTATCAAAAACAAGTTTCAATATTAAATCTTACTCTCCCAAACTTTTATTTTTTTTGAAAATATACATATCGCAAAAAAGTTTTATATCAGATATGAAAATGTATTATTGAATAAGAAACTCGATATTGTATTCGTATTTTCCAGTTCTAGTAAGACCTTATGAGTGCTTTATTTATCACTGGGGCAACCCATCACTACGGATACACGGACACATAATGGCTTCGATCTGTTTCGAGTGTATTTGTTGGCAGTTGCTATCGTACAGAAGTGTTTACTTTATTCATTGTTATTTTATATCGCTGAATGATTCATAAAATATAGCATCTGATATTTTCTCGTCTTTGTTGAGTTGTGAAACGAATATTATATAAGATACTTAAAACATTTTCGTTAACCATATTTATTTTTAAACAACAAATCTTTTTGGATAGTACTGGGATTAAACTTATGTCGATGTCTGTTGATAAGTGGCGTACACATAGATTTTCATCGTTTCGTCAGCTTAGAGGTAACGGGTTAGATTCGAGGACGGGACAATTTAGAAATCACTTTTTCAACGTTTACTCGGGGCTGGGCGTTTGTGGTAACTTCGTCGTTTCTGATTCCATGACACAAATGCTTAAGCTACTTTCTTTGGGATCAAAGATAATAATGTGACGTTGTTTTGATCTATGCATGTATTTATTTAATAGACGAAACTAAAGTTATTTTATTCCAATATTTTAGGTGATAATTTACTACCATTTCCATGCAAATTTTGCCTTTATTTACCCTACTACTATTTACCCTACTACTATTTACCCTACTACTATTTACCCTACTACTATTTACCCTACTACTATTTACCCTACTAACCTATATCTACTATAACCGAAATTTATCGTAAACTAATTAGCAAAATGAGACAAATTTTGCACCCTAGACACCCATATACAAAACAATATACTCTCAAATGAGAGGCTGCCGCCCATCATAATGTCCGTTTAAATCTAGCTATCTTAAAAATCTTTAGCTTGACATCTGTCGGTAGTCATTAAGTATACTTATTTATTTATCTTCACGCACAGTTTCTGATGGGGTAGGTCTCTTACGCTTCTTTAATATGTATTATTTTTTTATAAACGCATGTCTAGGTATCCGAGTAATCTTGACCCTCCCTTTCACTCACATGCTCACGCATGACTGTCCCTGTTCACTAAAATAAAGTATTGGACACTATTTCGTTCTTTATAATTTACATTACTAATTAAATCTCCGATGTATTAACGTATAGATACGTTACGTCATACGTCACGATACGTCACGTCACGATAGCCGAGTTGTTTGGTGGTCGGAATTTCGAGTTGAGAGACCCGAGTTCGATCCCCAGGTGGCAGTACCAATGAGTTTTTCAAAAACTTATGTACGAATTTCATCGTTGGCTTGGACATAAAGGCGGCGACGGGCTCACCACCTGTCACGTTGTCCCGAAAATATCTTCGGTGGAAGGTGGGTCAAAGGGACTTAATTGTCTAGACTTGACCTCTGTCTACCCCAGTATTGGGAATTGCGTGAAGATATATGTATTAACGTCACTCTGTTACTGGTCAACCACCTAAAAAAAATGGCGTAGAAAACGATTGCAGCCCAGAGGTTATTAAGTCAGAAAAATTATATTAAATTTAATTTTCAACTCCCATTTTATCAGAGCACGTTTAGTATAACGTGACAGACGGTGAGCATATCGCCGTCTTAGAGCCCATCCCAAGAATGTAAATCGTACATAACTTTTGAAAAACTCATAGGTTCGTTCCTCTAAATCATTTGGTGATCCTTATCATAACTCTGAAATTAATATTAATGGCTCGTGTTCTTTGTTTTTGTTCTACCTGAATGAAAATATACTGTAAAATCTATATTGCACTCTCTGTGTTGCTCTCACTGTATGTTTCCTAAAAAACATGGTAACCTAAATCAAACGGGAACTTTACAATTATTTATGTACGTATATTTTCTATGGTTTGATGTACGTGTGTGTGTTAAAGGATTCTATCAAATTATCTGTACCAGCACTAGGTGATACAATATAAGTGTGATATAAAACTTATTATAATCCTTCTCCTTCCTGTTGATATCGTAATAATTGACCAATAACTACGAACATGTTATGTTACTGCGCAGTCTACACTACAGGTTTGTACAAAACTATTAACAACTCAACAATGCCATGTCATCTGCGTGTCTTTCAAAAAACCCAATGCCAAACTCTGGATTTGGAGATAACAGCTATCTGTCATGTAAAGAGATGTCCTGTAGAGGATTATTCTACAGTTGTTAAGTTAAAGTCTATGCTATATATTACGTAGTTAAATCAATAAGTATCACAGGTAAGCCTCCTAATCACCAGCAAATTTATTACTTAAAAGTTCTCCAATCGAAATTCTGTTATCTAGTTTTAAGTTAATGAAAAAATATTTGTTTTGTTAAGATGCTTATTCTTTCATGTCTATTTCTTTAAGAAAAAATGCCCGACA
Source organism: Sericinus montela (assembly GCA_029286605.1). Taxonomy (NCBI): domain Eukaryota; kingdom Metazoa; phylum Arthropoda; class Insecta; order Lepidoptera; family Papilionidae; genus Sericinus; species Sericinus montela. The sequence goes on along the minus strand of JAGSMR010000094.1, from coordinate 1,762,569 downwards.
AAATTCTCGTGCAAAAATCACGCAGTATTAAGTGTACATTAATTTATAATGAGTTCGCGTTATCGGATACGAACGATACCTCCGGTAGAGTGCGCTGAAATCCTCATCTTGGGCCTGGTATTATGGTTAATGCCAGTAATCTCCGATGCGCCCTGTTTTTAGTATCATCGTTAATTGTTTCAAATTGAAATTTTTATTTTTCACTTAATAAGAAGTAACGCTTCAACGGTCATACGGTAGTAGCTTATTGAAAGAAAGAAAAATTTATTTTAGCACTTAAAATTAAATATAAAGTGAAAAAAAAACAAAACTAAAACATATACAATAAATTAAATACGATAGCCATTTTGCAGAAGTGCAATGTGCCAAAATAGGAGAGCCACTCAGGTATATTGCTGGGATGAAACCTGCACTGACAGGTACATGCCAGCCCTGATTTTCAGTGGCCCCTTATAATATATACTTATAAATACTCACAGACTTATACTTGATGTGGTGCGTACGCAGGGGGCAGCGACTACCGATCTATCCATACATACATCCACATACATATTGAGTATGTATGTATACACACATATTTATACAATTATATATGATGAGTTTTGGCAGCAGATACTTATCCTTTAATATATTTAGTGATCAATGACCATTGACACGAACAAGAAGAATGACTAATGTAAATAAAAAGAGAGACAAATACCCCATCTTAGGTATATCCACTACGGCAAATAGTGAAGGAAACGAAGATAATATAAACTTTATTCCTGCAGTTGTTTCTTTAATAGGAATAATTTTAACTTTTGGCGGAAATTATGTACGGAATGCAGATTTCGAAAAGGGGGTGGTAAATTGTTCCATCACTTAGTTGCCGCATATCGAAAACTTCCCTTGAAAGAAGCGGAATGATGAGTGGGTACAAACAACAAGTAGCTTGAGGCCATAGTTATATATTTAGAGCAATTTTCCCGAGCCCAATCTAATTTATAATAAAAATAAATGCGTATTTTCGACTTGATTGTTCCAAATAATAAAGTATGTAATATTGAATATGTATTATTGAATAAAAATACATACAGAAATACATACATAGATAGACAGATAGGGACAAAATCACATACATTCCTCTGATCCCTTGTTATTTATGGAATAGGAAACAACGAAGGCACCTCAAAAACCCAGACCCAGGACAATATGGAAATACGAGTACCAACGTCCTCATACGGTCAGAGCTAGCGCCATCATGAAAACTCTTGGCATACATACCGGGTGTACGCCAATAGTCTACGGAAGTCGTAAATAAATAAGTCTTCACGTAATTCCCAATACAGGGGTAGACAGATGTCTAGTCTAGACAATTAAGTCCCTTCGACCCACCTTCCACCGAAGTTATTTTCGGGACAACGTGACAGGTGGTGAGCCCGTCCCCGTCTTTATGCCCAAACCAACGATGTAGTTCGTACATAAGTTTTTGAAAAACCTGAAAAACAAACCTGCCACCTGGGGATCGAACTGGGTCTCGACTCGAAATTCCGATCACCCAACCACTCGGCTACCGTGATATATATAAATAAATATTATATAAGTGTGTGTGGATTTTTAAATAATATACATTTATTGATAATTTGTTGTATTTTTGTTGCAAAAGTAAATACACAGATTATGTATTAAAATTTACAGCAATGTCATGAAAAGGAAAAAGATATGAATCTGACCGTTTCATTTTCATAAAAGTTACCTGGTTGCCTCGTGTAAGAATAAAATTATTTGCTATTTAAAAATAAGGCAACCAGTTGAAATACCAAACAATCTGTTTCAGTGAAAAGGGTTGTCCTAGATTTTATAAAGTAAGCAACAGTTGGTATTTTTCCCTTTGCGAGTTCCAAGAAGCGAATAAATTAATAATGTTTTGTTTACTCTCGGCTAGACCAAAGGAAACTACAGCGAGACGGGGCACGATTTTGTGTTCACAGATATAAAATTAACGGCACAATTGTCCAATTTTTGTAAACTATGAGTAATCATAATTTTTATTTTTAAATTGTCAATCAGATTCAGTTTTGATCATTGTCACCAAAGGTTTCCCCATCATTATTTGCTCACAAGAACATTGATTATAAAACGAAGTGGTTATATATATATTTTATATATCTCTTTGATGATTATATACTCTTTGTTATGCAGTGATTGTATACTCTTTGGCATTGCAGTTAGATAAAATATTTTAATTAATAATTGACTGATGTCTTGATTTGACGTTGTTTGGACGATGATTGTTTTTAAAAAAAAATTTTATGGAGTTTATTTAAGACTATTCTAGTTTTAACCTCTTTCATATTTTGATGTCCTTCGTGGATGAGTAGCGCACACACCGGTTGTCATGGTATCGCCAGCTCTGTGGTACTGGGTTCGACTCACGGACGGGTTAAATAGAAAACTACTTTCTACATTTTCACGGGTTTGTGTGTTTGTGGTACCTTCACAGTATCCAATCCCTTGCCACAAGTGCTTTAGCTGCTTATTTTGGGATCTGCAAAGTATGTTATGTAGTAGTTATCAATGTATGTATTAATATTATCTATCAAAGCTTTCTCTTCGCAAAATTATATATAGTATAATTCTGGGACTTTTTTTTTTACAAAATTGCCATCTTTTTTATAAACATGTTTTAAAATTCTGCACTATAAAAGCATCTAACGCGCCTCAGTTTGAGTTGTGTGGTAAGTTTTAACTGAATTTCCCGCAACCCATATCATGTGAAAATTATGTGAAGAAGTATTAACACAATTATTAGTGACTGACTCGAATGCCACCTCAGAATGGTTTTTCAAGTTCATATACTTACTTGTAAGTACGTAAAATATGTACGGTTGTTTTTTCAGCCGATTTGTCCTTATACATGTCCTGATCATTAGAATAATATGAGGTAATTTTGTACATGGAGGCCTTATTTAAGTGAGGCATCGTCAATCCAAAAAAGCGATATTAAATAATAGTTTTTTGAAGCCTTTAAATAATTGAGTTGCTATTCGTTTGGTTTGGTACAGATAATTGAAATAAAGAGAATAGGTTTATAAAAAACATGAGTCGTTTCATACGTATTCCTTTATTTACAACACATAACAAAGTCAATGTTATAATTTCGTAAATAGACATTTATTTAAAATGCATCCCGATTGTTTATTGTTTTAGTTGTGATTCAATTGAAATACTTATGTTTCAATACTGGTGATTAAATAGTTAGGAAGTCGAAAAATATCACGGATATCGAAGAAATATTTGAGTAACTAAAAAGATTTTGAATGTAGTATGATAAAATATCTTCTATTTCATCAGGTTTATGTTAATCACAACATAAGCAATAAACAACCCTTACATTTTTTAAATATTTTAATGCAAAACTACAGATTAATATACGTTATAGTATATATAGATTAGTATAGTTTTCCGCTTTAAGTCTCCCACATTATGTAAAGTCACCTTAATTTAGTTGTCTTCCAAATCTTCAATATCTTGACGATTTAATATATAAATATAGAAATGTTTCGAAAACATTACTTTGGTTACATCAATCTGTGTTTTAGAGACTTAAAGCGACGATTTTAGAAGAAATATTTTTCATACGAAATGAAAATATTATATTTAAAGACAACATTCAATACACAAACTACGCATATAATTTTCGCGTATAAAATTCATAACAATGTATTCTATACTTGTCCATAAAATGTGGGGACCAGCCCACATTGTCTTAACTCACAATTTCTCAAATATGATCGTCTTAATAATATATAGATACAACATTAAATAGTTAAGGATAAGGTAGTTATGGCTGACCAGAGTAATGGAAGCCGCAACATATTCTTGTTTGTGCTTAAGGAGTGTTGTTAAGATCGATTTGTAAGACTCGGAGCCAATTTGTAAAAAAAAATTGAGCTCTTGATTATGTTATTATATTTGTAACGCTATGTTTGCGTACTCAGGTTGTATCATAGTGCGATTATATTTATTAAATTGTATTTATAAATATGAGATTAAACACACCAATAATATTCTGTATGAATACTTATAATAAATTTTACATTATTAAGTGTCTATAGTTGAAGGTAAGTAAAAAGTATACAAACTTTGAAATTGTTTTTTTTTTTAAATTTTAGACCGTTAATATATTGACATTGAGCACAAGGAAGCGTATTCTTAAAATTCCAATATTTTTAACCTTACACAATAAATGTTACTTATTCGTACCAGCGTCATAAAGACGAATTAATAAAAGTCAATTTTATCAAGTATAACCACTACAGATATAATATATTATAATCTTATTCGAATATAATAAATTAATTAAAGGTACATAAAGTGTTGAAAAGACATAAGTAAGTAGGTTGCTTATTTATTTCAAATGTATTATATAATATAATTACTTTTATTAAATTGTTAAGTATCAAATGTTTGTAAATACACATCCCAAAGGAACATAAAGAGTTAGTGCTGTGAGTAACAGCAGAGTACAGTCAGGAGTTTTAAATAGTTCAAAAACTTCAATTCTGATATGATGTGACCGAAATACTAGAGTAGATATTACAAAAGATATTATAAAAATAGGAATTCTCCGAAAGCTCAAATGTATAAGTGGACCAATTTATTTAGTTTGAAGAAAGACGAAAGAAATTTCCTTATGTATCACATTAAGTGAATCAACAGAATCTCAGTGGTTAAATGGTGCTGTCATGGAGTGCAGTGAGAGACCAAAATGTCTCCCGACAGTTAGATGGCTCGCCTAATAAATTGCCAGTTTCATTTCAATATGGCACTGATCACGGATTTCAAAAGACAACAATACGAGTTTACCAACACACAAAAATAAATACCCGTTTGACAGGCAATAATGATGCCATAATTTAGTTTAATCCCTTACAGAGGAGAAAATCGATTGTTTTATAACTTCAATTATTAAAGAAAACCTTCGTTAAAATTACTATATACTATTACTATAAAATACATAGTTGATTCTATGTATTTTATAGTAATAGTATATCGTAATTTATTCTACATTATAATACATAATTTATTATACATTCTCTAATACTAGACGAATAAGTAGATATATTAACAATGATCAATTGTTATATTCCTTACACTAAACACGGTTATAATTAGTATAAAATAAGCGTATTTTCGGACATATCCGTCAGGCACAGTCCGTGCCTATGATCCATTTCAGACTTTTTACGTTGACACCCAAATGCATACGTAGCTTTGTTCTGGAGTACCATTCAACTCCGCCCTTCATCAGATCGTTCCGCAAATAAAATTTTAATACGTATTGGAACAAATCCGCGAGACATACAAATCCGAAACCGCGGGCGGCAAGTTCTAGAACTTTTAAGAATTCATGATGTAAATTAGTATATAATACTATGAAAAAGCGAAAATGAACAAACGCTTAGTAATTATCATGTTTCTCTCTTCATTCTCTTTTAAACCGCTAATTTATCGCAGATATTATGACATACATGACACTTAGCCTGACTTCTATTGCATTAAAGTCAATACATTCGATTTATATCTCTTTCTTGCCAACAAATTATTCTCGCACAAACATTAGAAACATAGATATACCTATAAATGACAATTGTGTCATAGTGCTAACTTTTAGTGAATGTTTCGTATTGTGCGTTGTCCATTGGCGACTTACTCCTCAGCAGTAGGCTGCGCTGTGGAGGTGGGTGGCGCTTGTATAGCTTGCTGACGCTGAGCTCGTTTTACATCGGCGAGAGAACTCACACCAGCCTCGTCAAGTTCACGCCAACGTGTGTGGTTGTTGCGAGCGTGATTCACCAATTCCGGCATGTCGATGAAGGCTAGGATTGAGATAATTAAATAATTAATTAGTAATTTTAGTGTTCACATCTTATTTTAAGGACACTGTAGCATTTTAATCGGACCGAATTTAGGTGTAATTTGCAACAATATATTATAAAAATAAATATGGACAACAGCACATACATTGTGAATTAAGCAGCTAAAGCACTTGTGTTCTGGAATCGAAAACAACGAAGATAAAACAAACACCCAAACCCGAATAAATATAGAGAAAGTTTTTCTACATTGACCCGTCCGGGAATCGAACCCGGGACCTAAGAGATGGTGATACCTGGAAAACCGGTGTGTACGCCACTGGTCCACGCAGTTCGTCAGTAGAATATAATAGAACATAACGTGCTCGAAAACATCGCTTAACTTATCTTGATACTTGAAATAAAACATTTGCTATTTTACTAGTATTATTAGTTTGCAAAACTTCGATTGCAGTTTGTTAACTGTGACAAAGTATGTATTAATGTAATCAAATTATTTGCTTCAGGGGTGAACCGTGAATTTGTCAGGCCCTGGGCTTAAACAATTTTTTATCGTATCACCTTTTCCCAATCACAATGCACAGAACATGCTAGAACAACATGTTATGTATATAAATAGAACATAACAAATATCTTCACGCCATTATCAATACAGGAGTAGATAGTGGGCTAGACTATTAAGTCCTTCCGACCCATCTTCCACCGAAGACATTTTTTTGGACAACGTGACCGGTGGTGAGCCCGTCGCCGTCATTGTGTCCAAGCCAATGATATAAATTGTACATAACTTTTAAAAAATCCATTGGTACGACGAGCCTTCGGGATCGAACTCGGGTCTCTTGACTCGAATTTTTACCTAAATTTTGAATGGAACATTTTAATTTTATAAAGGACTTCGTCAAATTATTATTTCTTTGCCTGAGAAGCGCTACGTTCATACTTTCAAAAACGTTTCTAAGCGACGTCTGAAACAGAGCGTTACTAGGTAGGTAATTCCATAGAAACCATTACTTAGAAAGTCTTAGCGCGTTTTTCACTGTATTATTTTCCTTATAAAGGCGTACACAGAAGTAGAATTTTCTTGGATTTCTCCATACTTGCAACAATTTTTTTTAAAACCTTCAACAAGTTATATATTCATAGATAAGTAAATCACCTTCAATTTAGTACGATTTTTTTCTTTAAATAAATAAATAGGTAGGGTGATGTATGTGATATTGGACATATTGCTGTAATTCCAAAGTAAACAGCTAAAGTGTTACGGAATCGGAAATAGCGAATTCACCATAAACATCCTGATTTGAGAAAATGTAGAATAAGTGGACTTTTACATTGTTCAGTCCGGAAATCGAACCTAGGACCTCAGATATGGCGACTCCTTGAAAACCAGTGTGTACGCCTCTCGTCTACGGAGGTCATCAAATAATATCATAACAGTTTTGATATATCATTCATTAAATAGCACCAATAAGTTTTATCAAAGTTTATGTATGATTTACATCGTTGGTTTGGGCATAGACATGGTGACAGGCTTACTAACTGTGACTTTGTCCCAAAATAGGCTACGTTGAAAAATGAGTCGAAAGGGAATAAATTGTTTGGACCTATATCTATCCTGTATTGGGAAATGCGTGATGATGAAATACTATTATTGGATTGACATGTCTTTCGGTTCTTTTATCGTCATTATTACGGAATTAAATCAAGCAATTTTTAAATTACAGAATCATGAATAACTTTGTTGGTCTATTATTAGTTGAGTGTATATAGACCAAACAGACGTTTATTGTAAAATGTTTATCTTCATGTAATTTTATTTTTATTATTTAATATCAATAGACTAATAGTTTAGAGTATGGAATGTGTCCAGTCGTGGGTTCAAGCTCATCATTACACCAAGACACAAGCATTCTTAATAAAACCAGACACAAGCACTGCATCTTAGTTGGCGTGCTTAACAGGAATACTATTATAGTAATATATAGTATGGGTATAAAAATACCTTCACGGCTTTCCCGATATAGGGGTAGACAGAGGTTTAGTCTAGATAATTAAGTCCCTTCGACCCACCTTCCACCAAAGATATTTTCGGGACAACATGACAGGTGGTTAGCCCATTGTCGTCTTTATGTCCAAGCCAAGGATATAATAGGTACATAAGTTTTTGAAGAAACAAAAAAACCATTGGAACTAGCCGGCCACCTGGGAATCGAACTCAAGTCTCCTGATTCGAAATTCCGATCACCCAACCAACAACAACTCGGCTATCGTGACTGCAATATACTGCAAAATCGTGCTGTATAGTATTAAATTACATTATAGTTATAGTGTATAGTATTATTAGTAGTATTATATATATATATATATATATATATATATATATATATATATATATATATATATATATATATATATATATATATATATATATATATATATATATATATATATATATATATATATATATATATATATATATATATATATATATATATATATATATATATATATATATATATATATATATATATATATATACGTACCGGCCCATGCTTCCATCATGTCTATGATGATGTAATCGATGAAACCAATCTGCGAGCGCGGCACCGAGCAAGTTGCTCGGTCGAACATCGGCATAACCACGGGCAGCTCGCGAGCCTTCTCCTCGTCCGTCTGCAGGAAGTACTCCTCCGCGATCCTGCGTACGTTCACGTTAAGTACACTTAACTACACAATGAGGGCCGCCACAACCTCGTGTGTAGTACAACGGATGATCCAGGTTTTATAGATGGGCGGGCACCTATATATGTTTTTGACAGTTAGGATAAAAGCAAAATAGAATTGAATTTAATTGACAGTAAGGATAACACTGCGCGGACAACTTTGAGGGCATGTGAAGTCCAACATACCTAGAACAGCGTAGCAATTACTCCTACCTCTGTCACAGACCTTAACCCAGCAGTGGGCATTTCGAAGCCCCTTCTTCATTACATAGTGAAAAATTGTCTCAAAATGATAATTTTTATATAATAAGGGAACAGTAAATTTACTTTATTTTTTTATTTCATTTGTTTTTACTTTTACAGTGCAACAACACAGGCAGTATGATAGAGTCGGTAAGAAGCATTTATGGCTATTTGAACGAGTTGCTTTCACTATCCAGTCTGGTAACTGGAGTCTAACTACTGATGATAGTAGTTTTAAAGTAGTGTTGTCGTCATAGCGGATAATGGCGCTCCAAATATCATAAAAAAGATTACTATGTATGTATTGGACGTCTACATTGCGTTATCTTATACATTGCATTATCTTTAATATTTTATGATTTTTTATTAACATCATTTCTCAACCTGTAACACAGTTTTACTATCACGAGTTGCTGCGATTCAACTTAACTGTGTCTGTACTATAAATAAGCAATTTCTATTTCTCATAATAATACATTTACGACACTCTGGAGGTAAGTTGTAGTAACGCTTTTCTTGTGCGAATGTCAATATACGTGAATAGCAGTTTACAAGTGTTCAATTATTATCGAAGTTGTAGTAACGTGGCTTACGTTACTACAACTTCGATAATAATTGAACACTTGTACCAGTTGTGTATAGTTTGAGAAATTGGTATTTCAAGAAAATTGTATTTTAGAAATTACTAGTTAGTTTGAACTATGAATAGAATTCTTACTATTTCGACTAATTTTAGAATCAATACTAGGAAATACCGATGTTTTAAATAATGTGTATGCATTTTCAAATAAAATAAGTTTGAAAAGTTTCGACAATTTACAAACTTTTGTAAAACTGTAGATCATTTTACTATAACATTTGGATACTACATTCACGACATTAGTCTTTGGTCATAAACAAACTAATGATGAAATGGATAGTAAATTTATAATAAGTTTAACTTTTTTTGTTCGAATGTAAAGGAATTCGAATGTACTATAAATACAAAACATTGGCCAAACTTTTTGATGATTTCTAAGATCCCTATGTATATATACATACAAGAGTATCTCATTTTAAGTAATAAGAATCATGTGCCGTAGTAACATATTTAAGCAGAATATGTTTAAGTTTTTTGTTACCTTCTCGCCCATTCAAATGCAAACTTCTGCGGCCTGGAGGCGTTGGATACGTCAGCACATTTAATCATCATCCTTTTAATTAGGATCACGTTTTCAGGTAGTGACAATGCAGTGGTATCCAAAGATAATGGCTCCTGGGAGGAAAATTAAATATTGTTAATAGATCATAATATCGATTTAAATCGATATCAATGTAGATAAGAAGAAGTCAAGAGACCCGAGTTCGATCCGCAGGTGGCAGGCTCGTACCAATAGGTTTTTTAAAAACTTATTTACGAATTATATCGTTGGCTTGGACATAAAGACGGCGACGGGCTCACTATCTGTCACGTTGTCCCGAAAATATCGTCGGTGGAAGATAGAACGAAACGAATTAATTGTCTAGACCTCTGTCTACCCCTGTATTGGGAATGGCGTGAATATTTATTTATTATTTAATGTAGATAAGAATAAAACTTACATCGGTGTGCATGCCGTCCTCCTTGCTGCCGCTCCCCTTCGCGTAAAACACGTTAACGAACTTCGCGAGGTGCTCGAAGTGCTTGGTCATCTCCGTGGCGAGGATCATGTCGATCACGTTGTGCCGCACCGTCTTGTACGTTTCCCGGTCGAGATTCTTGAATATGTTCACTCGGTCATCGTCTGTGATACAATGTTGCCATAAATTTCAATGAAAACAACAACGTTTTCAGAGGTTGCAAACGAAACCTGCGTTTTGTTTCTTCGAACAATAATTCGCACGAATACTTTTTGAGTAATCGGGTGGTTAGAGCGTGGAATAAGCTCCCACAGAATGTAATCTCAGCATAAAATGGTATTTTTCTCTATAAAGTTAAATAAAATTGAATCAAAATGGAGAATCAAAATTGCTTGCCGATGCCAATTTATAAAAAAAAATAATATCAAAATTTCATAACAGGTTATAGAAAGAGGTTGTCAGCAATAAATTGCTTCTTAGATAACACAGCCTATTGATGTCGTTTTCTATGAATTACATCAATTATATGTCACTTTATACACGTATACGTAATTGTAAAATATTTGAATGCCATTGACGACCTCACTGGACGAGTGGCTTACACACCGGTTTTCGTGGTATCTTCAGATCCCGGAGGTCTCTGAGATCCCGGGTTCGATTCCTCAACGGGAAAAATGTTGAAATCCACTTTTTTACAATTTTACGAGTTCATGTTTGTGATACCTATGTTGTTTCCAATTCCATAAAACGCGTGCTTAAGCTACTTAGGGATCAGAGAAATGTGTGTTATGTTGTCCATATATTTGTATTTATCATTAATGATAGCAGTGGTGGTGGTATATACTTTAATGTACTCCAGACATATAGAAGGAATAAATGCAACAGAGAGAAAACTTAATAGATACATATGCACAATAAAGCGATCTTATAGCCCAAGAGCGATCTCTTCCAGACAACCTTAGGGCTAAAGAGAAACTGGAATTAAGAACCGTCGAAAGATGTGCGTTTTATGTTAAAATTTAAACTTACATACCAACATCTAAATAAACTAAATAATATTCAAATATATTACAGCGTATCAGTATTACTTCTATTACTACATCTATTAGCACTCACTGAGCGTCAACTTGAAGGTGAGCGCGGCGTGGTGAGACTCGAGCACGCAGACGTCGTTGTAGAGGATGGCGAGGGGGTGGCGAGAGTTGCAGAGGAAGGCGGAGGAGGTGCCCGGGTGGTCGATGTCGTGCGCGGCTGCTGCTATCAGCGCCGCCGCGGCCTCCAGCGGCTCCAGCAGAGTCTTCAGGCGGTCCTTCTCCAGGAAGTACGCGACCGCCTGCACAGATAGTTAATAACACAATAAATATCAATAAATGACTGTTTTCCCATCACGAACCACGAGCACCATTCATGGTATAAGTTAGGTTTTCGATTTGTAGAGTTTTATTTTCTATTAAATACATTGTTCACTTTTATTGGCAAAATTGTGACTCTGCAATGTGAAACTTAAAATTAATATGTATTACAATATAATATTTAATTTCGAAGACTGTTATAAAGAAGGGAACACTTCTTCGAACTGTATTTATTGTTTTTAAGCCAGAAGAGTATAGTTTTTAATAATAAGGGAACTCATTATTAGATACATTTAAACCTTTTGACGGACTCGTAAGAGCCTGTATATCTTCACGTCATATGAACATATAAACTAAACAATATCAATTAGTGTGCCTAGTAAAATGACTAAGATGTAAGTAGGTATTAAAATACATTGTAAAGACGAACGGTTTTCTGAAAAACGATTCCGTGAATCAATGGCAATTGTATAGAGTGATAGCGTTTGTAACGTGAGTTGCGCTAATCGAAGTTTGTTTACAAAAGTTCACGTATGGCATAAGTCTTTTCCATTTTTCATAATCGAAACGCGAGCACATCGCACGGTGCCACAATTTTTTTTTTATTATTTGCCGAAAAGAAAACATTATTTCATTGTTATAAGTATACACTGGAAGTATAACTGTAATCACGTTTGTAGACAATGTACGAATATATTAATTGTATAAGAATATTCGAGAATGTAGAACAAACGAATAATAAGAAGATATATTTACTTGGAGCACATCAGCGGCATGAGTGGAATTGTGGTAAGTGTTGACGGCGTGGTAGTTAGTCTCGATGGCGGTGAGCCAGTGCAGCAAGGTGCGCTCGTCGCACTCCAGGGTCGCGCACACGTCGAAGCGGCCACCCATCAGCGCCAGCCCCAAGTGAGCCAGCGGACGACCACGTGTCAGATCCTCAAGGCGGAAGATCTCGAACTCCCAGCTGAGAGCTGTATCTAGAAGATCGCGAAGCTGACCGGATGTCTAAACAAACGGGTAAAATATGTGTATTGTTTAATGAAAAATAATATTCATAAATTTGAGAAAAGCTTGAAGCTGAATGTTTTTTTTATTGTAAGATATTTTGAATTTTACTTGTGACTTATAAATAAAAGTTACATAAAAAAAAAGAAAATATCTAAAAATATCAAAATTTAAAACTGTTTAACATTATTAAATTTTAAGAACTTAGATATAAAAAAAACTCTTAAATAAAATTCTAAATTGATTATGAATTAACTCAAAAATAAATAAATTCGAAATAACTGAATTCGTGTATGAAGTTTATTTAACATTTTTGGCTTTTCTGGATGGAATATTTTTAAGGGTTTTAAGAACGAATATGAAAAATATATTTCATTGGTAAATATATTGCATAAAAATAATAATATATATTAAATAAAAATATATTGCATTGTAGTTTTACCTTGTGTTTGATGTTAGTCCTGTTCGTCTGGGACCTGACGACAGTGGAGTCGTTGCTACTTCTACGCGACGACAGCACATTTGTTGGTCCTTGCTAAGAAGAAAAATAACAATAAATCACTTCATGATCGTACGAAATGTTAATTTACTAAGTCGAAATAAGGTTCAGAATCAAGGTTTAAGGCAGAATTATTATTTTGTGAAGTAAGTGACAGTATTCTTTGTTATTACGTGCTTATCGTCCAATGGAAGAAAATAAAAGAAACTACATTTAGAGAAAATAATTTGGTAGATATATTAAGTGTTATAGGTAATTTATGATAGATTATTTAAAGTATATAAATATAATATCATACATATTTGAGAGCAACAAACATATAATATCTACAATAGACACTGGTTGTTCCCGTTAAGCAGAGATTGTTTGTAAAAATTTGTCATTAATATAAATATTATATTGATAATAACAATGCCTCAAACAAGTAATGTGTTACATATACCAACCTAAATAATGTGAAATTAATACTATAATATAGATTAATGTGGTATTACATATTCTATGAGTAGAGACGTACTGAGTAAATAGGAATTAAAACGAAAATAATGTAATGTTATACATATTATACCACATTTTCGTTTATTCATTCTAGCTTATAGCGATATACTTTGTTAACAACTAGTATTGTAATTAATGTAATCATAATGATTATTGAAAATATTTATAATTTTCTGTATAAATATAATAAAATGTAAGTAATTTAAAGTTATAACAATCAGAAATATTTAAGCTGCGTTACATTTGATTTTTCAAAACAACCTCTGCTTATACGCGCTAACTAAAGATGTCATCTCTTATTATGTGAATCTACATTCAATAAATGATCAGGTGAATCAAACAAAACGAGAACAAGATCATACAAGAGCAGGCTGTGTAAAGTGAAACATCCTACCATAAAGAACAAGTTTGTGTTCACTTGCTCGCGCTTTCCCAGGTTGAACAGGATCATAAACAAATAAATGTAATACGTTAGTTGATACTTAAACACATGATGTATAAAAATAAATACATAAAATATGCATTCCAATAATTTAATATTTGTTTATTGTGTAATAAGCAAGTTTATTTATTTGGTATTTTGTAACAGAAAATTCTATAACAGTATTAATTATTGTAATATAAAATGTATTATGCCTTATTATACAATAATAATAGTGTGTGCAATACGATATATCACTGAAAACCCATGATATGAAATTTAAATTTAAAAACTCTGGATATAAACGTTTGATTTTGAATTTGAAGGCAATGTTAGATGGAAAACACCTACCGACAGCAAAGCTCCGATGAGATCAGTAGCTATAGGATCTTCAGCCCGGAGCTTGGGGTCTTCTCTCATCTGCGGCGAATACAGCTCGGACGTCCTCAGCATGTCGACCGCCCTTTCGATGCAAGCGACAGTAGACGGCGGGGCTCCCTCAGTCGCGGCGGAAAGCAGCGATATCACCTATTAATTGATTTTGAATCAGTTTCTGCGAAATTTGTAACGGTACATAGTATGTTGCTTTTAAGAATTCACTGCATAATTCTTAAATGAATCACCTGTACTACTTTTATATCCATATTAAAGTAGTACAGGTAAGACTTGGTTATAAAATAATACGATACGTACATAAAACAGCAGGATACAGTGGTAAACTAGCTGCAAAAGTTAGACCTCAGTAGGTCTGTAGGTATGATTATGGTATATTTCGAGATTTACTCAATGATGGACGTGATATCCCCAATATAAGGTAGTCAGTCCCGGGGACTTAAAAGAGAATGCCTCAAAATCCAAAACACAACTGTGATTGCACCGCTAATTAATGAAAGAAATGGGTAAAAGTGTAAGAGTATCAAAATAGGAACATGAACAGAATAGGAACTTTTATGATGCATTTTTGATTCATTTAAAATCATAAGCCTTTTATATCATATTACAGTTTTATTAAGAAAAGAATTAACTTATGGATCACCTTTTTGGTGACCAGTAATTTTAAATTAATTTCCATTCTTTTCCTTTACCAGAAGAATATCTATTATACATTTCATAAATATTTTATAATTTTACAAATGATGCGAAACTTCTAACGAAAATGAATAAGGCAAACTTTGGAATAAGATTTTCAACATAACAACAAACATTAAATATAACATATTTATTTAAATTTTAGATGCAAAATACTGTTTTCTAAATTCTATTACCTTAGTGATAGGCGCTTCAAGCGGTAAGCCCTGCAGTTTGGCAAGCGAGGTTCGACGCAGGCCGTCAGACGCAACAGACCGCACATCCAGAGAGCCTCGCCTGATGGAGTGTAGAGAACCACGGGCACGGTCCCCGTCGCAAGCGGTGCCAGGTTCGCATACAAACACAACGTGTGACGTGTTCCTAAGAGCAAAAACGAAAGGTTTGGTGGTCTAGAAAAACGGCAAAGAGAATTTATCAGTGACATTTCGTGAGTGACGTTAGAAATATGATAAATTGATTGTTTAAATAAAAATAAATTTTTTTGAATCTTATTCATGAATTGAAAATGGTGTAATAATGACGATGGTTGTGATATTAATAAATAAATGAATTATTTAAGTTTTTTTAATTTCATTTAAATTCACGATAGCCGAGTGGTTGGATGACCTGAGTTCAATCCCCAGATTTATATCGTTGGCTTGAATATAAAGATGGCAACGGGCTTACCACCTGTCACGTTGTCTCAAAATGTCTTCGGTGGAAGGTGGGTCGAAAGAACTTAATTGTTTACTTCTGTTTAATGCTGAATACTGGGGTATTGGAAATGGCGTGAAGAAAAAAAACATGTCTTTGCCAAATTAACACAAAAGGCACTGCTTGTATGTTACAGTGTTGCCGCAAAGCTTAATTTATTTATACTGATATATACTGATATTTTGAACTGATTTTGTTTTATACTAGCAGTATAAAACAAAATCAGTTCATGATTATTTTTAGTGAGTCGTTTACTAATTCTAGTTTTTAATTTTTATGAAAGTAATACCTTGCTAAAGAAACAGAAGCTCCACGACATGGTAGGAGTATCGGATCCGGCGCCGCTCGACGGCGTAGCATGACGGGAGCTTCCCAATCACGTGCTCCACTCGCTGCCAATCGGAGAGCTTCACCGCCAACGGTGTCCGTAAGAGGTTTCGGAGTGTCATCTGGACACCAACCGAGCATACGGCTCCATGCTTTGTTGGTCAGCTAAGACATAACGTTAAAAACATCATTACATTTCTTTCATATTTATAAAAAATGACTAATGCTTGCTAAAATGCTGTTAGGAATTGTCAAGAAAGTTGTGAAATGGAAATAAGTTACACCATTATCATTTTAGTTAAACTTCATTGTAGTTTAAAAACTTTTATCTCTATGTGGTATTACACTGTTTGTATATTTTTATATGAACATCACAAAGTTATCTAGTCTCAGTGGATTCCATATGTCTCGGTTACCGGAATTTTATACTATAGAATAAATATGTACAAAAAGGTCGTATTTTGTAAACACAGTTAAAATAATAAATGTCACTTCACATACTTCATACGTATCGTTTTTGAAAATATTATAGACAAATATTTAATATTATAGATTGATGATAAAATAACTGGAATAATGCGGATACAGAATACAATATTGACATATGTATTAAACTCAATAAAAAAATTAAAAGACAAGGTCTCACCAGACGAATAATAAATACCTAATACAACAGATCTGACTCTCTCAGAGTGACTCCGGCAGAAATAAGTAGATAGATAGATAGGGACAACATCACAGACATTGCTCTCCCAAAGTAAACACTTAAGCACTTGTATTATAGAATCAGAGACAACGAAGGTATCACAAACGTTCAGACCCGAGAAAATATAGGAAAAGTGTTTTCTACATTCACCCAATCGGAAATCGGACCCAGTGCCTTAGAGCTGGCTACACCATGAAATCCGGTGTGTACGCCACACGTCCACGGAGATTGTCAAAATATACGACTACTGAGCTATGCGTGGTTTTAAAGAGAAAACGAACGAAGCTGATATAAGAAGTGACTGACCAGGACTCTCTGCTGGTCGTCTGTGACAGCGACGAGGTCTCGGCAGCGGTCAGTGGCAGCTGCAAGTGCTGCGACAGCTCCAATCTGTGCCCGAGCAGTCGCTGCTGCAGCACGCGCCTGGAGTATTTCTGCACACCATGCTGTTGAACCCACAGTCTCCACCATTACCTGTAACAAGTTCAGATTTAAACACCGTTTTATTTAATTCTAGTCTCTCCTCTTTTGGGTTTATTGTTCTCCTAGGAGCAAGTTTGATATTGTTTTTTCAATAATTCATTTACAGAAACAAAATTACATTTATAATGACCACCTGATTCCATAGTTGGTAGAGACTCTGCCTTCGAAACTGCGGGTTCCAATCTCGATAGGGAAAAAGATTTGTGTGATGATTATGTCTGTCCTCAAGTCATAGATTTAAATAAAAAAAAATATCTTCACGCTATTCCATAGTCCTTTCAACAAGTGTATCGTCGCCTTTCAAAGACTGTCATTCCCATATTATGTTTAACATTGCAAAGCTTATTTATAAGATTATTCACCCACGTTCTGACAGAACAACGCTTTTATTAGTCTGAGAATTAGTGACAGTCTGTGTGAATAGACTAACGGTTCGGTGAAATTTCTCTACAGAATTCATGCCTCGAATTTCTAACGTCAGATGTTATATTTTAAAATAAACATCATATTCTTACGCCGTAATCAGACGATTCATAATATCTATGTAATAAAAAAATTTTACTTGTACGATGGAGCATCATTTGAATACTGTTTGATCAAATCGCCTGATTTCGTAATTGTCACGATAAGATTTGTATGAAAGAAAATTTTTGGAATATCCACAGGAAAAATCAGGTAATTTAAAATCTAGGAGAGATATATATTTTGTTGCTAATATTTGGAGCACTTTTTTCTCAGTTTTCCTCTATTTACATATTTATGAAATTATTTTCGAACAATGGTGTTTCCTGAGGAGTCATCTAAAACTAAGTCTTAGGGCTGGTTCTTTACTATTTACTCGCCCAGCGGTCTTGGTACCATGCCAAGAGGTGTAGGACTGTACGATTAATGTAATAATATAATAATAATAATAAAAGCCTTTATTCGCTGACCTCTTAGCTTACATGCTATTCTTATGAAACAGTAGTATTCTTAAATATAATTTATATAGCAATTATAGAGGATAAATTTATTAGCAACCGCTTTGGTCAGGTTGTCCGTCACATAGACCTCCCCCAATTGTTTGCACATCTCTCTGTGCTTTGTAGACCTTCTCCATCCTTTTGGTAAATTGTTTCTTTATTTTTGAAGTTGTCCATCGATGTCGACGATTAATGTAGGTTTTAGTTAATAAGCATTGTAAATACATTTTTTCTGTCAATAATGTGTTTAAAAAAAAAGAAATCCAGTCAGGACAGGAACTTTACCTAGTAACCACACTAGGTAAACTTCATGTTTACCTACTTTTTACAAATTACTTCTAACTCGGAAATTGTTATGAAATGGCTCGTATGATATGTCTGATATCGCAATCGCAAATCTTCCGTGACGGGCGGTTTTATTATTAAACTTACAAAATCTAGGAGCGTGATAAAATTTTAATGAATATTATTAATAAAAGATTAAGTTAATCTTTTCTACTTAGACCTAAACTAAAAAATCTATGGTTCGTAACCAAAGTCAAACTTAATAATTTATAACGCATATTAACAATTTTTAAAGCATATTTGTTATGCTGAACTTTTATGTGATTAAATGAAAGAGAAAAAAATGTTTTTAAAATTCGAACAGAAACGGGCAGGATTAAAGAAAAGAGAGTACAGATTTAAAATTTCAACTGATGCGTATAACACACGGTGGCTCTGAGGTAAGAACTTGGTGTTATTATAGATGGTACACTATCTTGGAGTAAACACGAAGATGAGATTAGTAGGAAGATCAATTACGCTTGCCACACGTTAAAATGCCTTCAAAGTTTTCTGCCCTTGTCAGTAAAGATTTCTCTCGTCCAAACGCTTATCATGCCTATTTTTGATTATGGAAATGTCTGCTTTTTGGATGCAACAGAGGAGCAAGTAAATAAATTTGAGGGCCTGCAAAACTTATCTATTCGGTATATTTTTGGACTAAAAAAATTTGATCATGTCTCTTTTTACCGCAAGCAGCTCAAGTGGCTCTCAATCCGTTTTCGCAGGAACACTCGAATTCTGTGCCTCCTTTATAAAATTTTATACAATCCACTATCCCCACCCTACTTGCGTGATCGTTCCTCTTTTATTCATCCTCCTGGTACCATTTGCAGACCACATACTAAAACTCTATTAAAATTTCCCTTCCACAGAACAGAACTACATTCCCATTCCTTTACCGTTCCTGCGGTTCGATTGTGGAACTCACTACCTTCGGTAATCCGTGAGGCTAATTCGGTGTCTTCGTTTAAGAAGTTGTTTAAAGAGCACTATTTATTAACACAATAGTATTATGTATATATTAATGTTTATGTATTTATATTGTGTATGTATATTAATATGTAATTATATATTTTTTTGTTTGAATAATGTAAATTAATATACTGTTTTTTGTGCACAATAGTTTGCGCCTATTATAAGTTTTCCAGTAACAGGCCTGCTGGAAGAATTTTCAATTTGAAATAAGCTGTGCCTTTGTACTCATATTTGTTTTTTTTGTTGTTTCTCTGTTTATTATATTGTGAGAGTACATGAATAGTAAAATAAATAAATAAATAAATAAATAAGAACGTTGCCACGGCAGAGGTCGCAGGTTTGAATCCCGCCCGTGTCAGTTGAAATTTTAAGTACAGTTTTACTCTTTAATTTAATCACATAAATAAAAATATCATTTAATTTATATATAATGCGAGTATCAGTTGCGCTACAAAACTCATTGTTAATATTTTTAAGTCTCCGTTTAATTATGATTACGAACTTCGCGTGACTTTGCATCGTAATATCTCGTGCGTTCGCACACATTTATGGAATTTATATCGAAATGGGAACAAACACAAATATATACTTCACTACATATTTATTACTTATACGTTTTTACTAATAAGATTTAATGTTTACGTTTGTAATTTATGTTATAATTTAAAATATTTCAGTATTTATACATTATTTTAAACAGAGCTTATTTACATAATTTATTTCACATTCTAAGTAGACTGATTCAAATTTAATTATGAAATAACATGAAACAAGAATTGCCGTGGGATGGTGGCGTAATATTCTAACGCCACTTTTCTTCGCGTAGGTGGCGTAGGCGCCGCTAAAGGAGAAGATAGATTGGTAGGCGGGACAGCCGTCTACGAGAACAAAATGAAAGTAAATCGATAATGAATAGCAACTTCTAAGACGCGATGTATTTGGTATATATATTAAATATATGGTTTTTTATATATTCATATATACATAATGGCTGGTAAAAGTTTCCTTCAGGATACACGCCTCTCCAGTAAGGGAATCTTTGTTATTATTGCCACTTCCGGAGCGGATTGGCAATCGTTATTCCATACCGTCAACGGTCTAGTGAATTTTAGTGTATTATATTTTTGAAACCTGTCGGTAGCCAATACTATACTCAAGGATTACCTATTTGTGATCGCCTCTCTAAAAAGTATTTTCATAAAAATTATTTGAAATACATAACGATTAATAATTATGTTAATTGTAATGCTTTAAGAATTTTATCTAAATCTCTTTAAGAATTTTGATTATGTTATAGCAATTGCTTGTATTTTTTACGTTTCGAGTTTTGTAAATAGTAGAAACTATTCCATTTTCATTACATTTTCATTCTATACTTTATTGCATGTAATTAAAAAAGAAAACAGTTGACTTGTTATTTTTCCATCGTTGAAAAATTTGTATCCCTTACCGAAATCTTATAAATAATATATTTATAAGATTTCGGTTGTGGGATCACGCCAAAGTGTAATTAAATCTAAAAATCTTTATAAGGGTAGTAAAATCTGTTCCCTTGATTTGGAAGCTTACATTTATTAGAGTTTTAGAAAGGTAACTGAAATTTTTTAATGTTATACACTGGAAAATTTAAATACGTTTCTTTTAATGACGATACATTTTATGTCAACAATTCAGAAATTATGAAAACAGCCCGACCACTCGTTGTATGAATGTATGAAGAGAATGATGACTTTGAAAGGAGCTAAAATGTATGAAAATAACTAGACACTTGGCGATTTTTTCTCTCTGGCTACCCGTACTGCGCGCAAAGGTTAGTAAGCCTATCGTTAGTGAAACTATATATTATATGTCAAATTCAACTGTACTTGTATGAGTTAAATAAAATTCAGTTACTCACCCGATTAAAGCCTGCTTCCAGATATGGCAACACTGCGAAGTCATCTTTGAGATAAGCACTGCAACAAGAGAAATAGTAAATTTAAAAAAATGCTACAGCAGCGAGTTCTTAATTAGTTTATGAGAGAACTGTTTATTCCGAATGCGGAACGGCTGAGCGTTATGAAAATGCATTAATTATTTTTCAATTAACTCATAATATTCTTTCTGTGCTATGGCTAAGACATTTACACGTAATTATTTCTACACATAAAGGTCCTTTTGATTTCTAACAGATGGATCGTAAATTGTGCCTCAAGCATAACTTACATAATGGAACATCAAAGAGTGAAAATAGCGTGTGTTCTACTCGCTCAATGTTCTGAATGACAGCTGTTTTGAATGACAGCTTCAAAGGAAACGTACAATGGCGGCGTTAGTTTTGAAAATTAAAACAATTTGATATTAAAAATTCAAAGAGACAAGAACGTATTAGCCTGCTAATGGTTTTCCAGGTATTTCTTTCACCATTCAGTTGATGACACAATATTATTCTCGACATCACGTGGAGAGCTCGAGGTAAAATAAAAAAAAAATAGGATAGAACGGGAAAAATCAGAAAAGAACTAATGAAGTCGCTTACTATGCGTTGAAAAAACGTGATGGATTTATACCAGCTTAATTTTTTTTTGCAACAGTAAAGTTTTGTACGCCAGTTGATCAATAGACGTCTTTGGTGTGAAAAGGATATAACATTTTTCTGCCTGGTGGTCACACAATAACTGGTACCTTACGTGAAATATTTTTAACAGGTGGATTTCAAACAAGAGACACGTGGCTCAAGGTAAATTCACTTTTTAATTTCTAGAAACCTAATCGATTTATAGATTCAGAAATTGTAATAAATTCTAAATTTAAAAATATATAACAACTTATATATAATAACTCTCGACAATAGAACTTACATTAGCGTTAGGTAAATAAAAAATTTAGTCGGGTAAAACATAATTATAAATGCTTCGGTGAATACCAACTGTGGTATCAACAGCTTCAGTTAGGTTGCATACGTTTTGTTTGTTTATGAACTTTTGACCTCGCGTGTGCCGACTAACAAAGTATTCGCAAATCATGCTGGTGACAGGCAGTCAGGCTAACAACTTTAGCCGAGGGTCGCATTTGTTTACAGTCACTGAAGTGGCTCAATTAATTTCGTAAACGCTATAAAAGCTACTTAAAAGGCTCTATTCAAAAACTCATCTCGTAGCAATTTATTCGATATTAAACGTCAAGATCTTCAAAAACGTTATTGACGTCTTGCATTGTCATGCCTTTTACGATAGCCGCGGAAAGTAACGGGGGGTATATTTATTCTTACGTCTATATCTCACGGAAGTGAAGATAGTCGAGTGGTTGGGTGATCGGAATTCGAGTCGAGAGACCCGAGTTTGATCCCCAGGTGGCAGGCTCGAGATGGCGACGGGCTCACCATAGGCTTAGGGGCGGACTGCAAACGATTAGCCGATTCGATACCACGGATCAACCAAAGTATACCATTTAAGACACAAGCATTGAAGCTTTGTTAGAATATTTAACTTGAATATTATGAGGAGTAGCACTGTTAGTATGCTTATGGAGTAGAGCCAAAGAAAGTGAATTAAAAAGTTTGAAAGTCAAAATGTTGATACATGCGTTTTTCGGTGAAAACTATTTTCAAAGTTGAAGGCACAGGTTGAAGGGAAAGTTGAAGGAAGCTTACAGGTTAGAAACTAGCAATTAAGAAAAAGGCGAATGGTAAAAAAGTAATATTAAAACATGTAACAATATTGTATAACCAAGCTGTGTGTAAACAAGCAGATCGTAAAGTAAGTTGTAAATGCGATGAAAGAAATAAAAACAGTTTCATCGACTTTACGACTGCTATTTCAATATAATTGTAGGAGCCAAAACACGTACAAGCCTGGATAAATTGTTAAATCGGCACATTATTTAACATATTAAATGAGTTAAGTAATTACCCATTTAATGGCATGTTATAAACCACTGCAAGGCATAGGCCTCTCCCATAAGACTGGTTTGTCACATTCGTAACGCATGGTCAACAGATTGGCGATCATACTACTTATATGTAGTATTATAATATTTTTATGGGATATGAGTGGAAAACTATGTACAAATTTATTTATAAAGTATGTTTTAATTACACGGAACAATAATTTGTATCTCTTTTTATGTGTGCACAAAGCAACCTCACGATTTGGCAAAGTTCAAGTTTATACGCATTAAAGTACACAGAAAGTTAGAATTGCACTTCCAAAACACAGAGTTTTAATATAACAATGACACAGAGTTGCGATTTTCGCTACAGAAGTTTGAAATGTTGCCAATAAATTGTTTCTTACAGATTAACTTAAAAAGCCATGAACTTAGAGCGATTCCAAATTTTCCTAATTATACAATATGGTTATAAGATAACCTCCATTATATAAAAATTTTAAAAATAATTTAATTACGGTCAACGTCAGTATAATATTATAAATAAAGCTAAAAGCGCAGATTGCCAAACCTTTAATTAGCACAAAGGATAGTTTGCAGTGACAGATGTGACCGTGTAGGAATCAAACATTGGACAGTAATTTCAACTTAGTCACTTAATGACCCCTTACCTTAGATACATATATTTAACCAGAGAGTAAAACAGGCCTGTATCAGTGGTAATGTTTATTCATATTCATAATTAGACACGGCTTTCAGTACTTCGGGAGCCTATGAATTTATAATACTGAAGTAAGTGTAAAACATATATTTGCACTTACATAATATATATAAATTATCCATAATTGGAGTACAAATATTCATCATATAAATGTTTGCTTAAGCTGGAATTCGTAACTCGTAAGCTTAAATAAGGAGTTTTTTTTTCAATTCAAATAAAATGGGGAAAATGTAGAGTTGTTACACTCGGTGATCTGTTCTTTCTGAATACCGGGTCAGGAATGATGTATAAAAATAAAGTAAGTAACGTCACGAGTGAAATCTACAATTATTTTTTTTTTATTTCTTGTAACTGATAGCAACATGGAAAGGCAATGGAACGGAAATTATGCTGCCAAAAATGTTTCACATGTAACCTTGATACGTTAACACAAGTGTAAAGCTTTTTAGTGTCCGTTGGCAAGGGATCACTTTGTGGGCTCTTTATGGGCCGTAAAAGGGATTGCTTCATTAAATGGATTGTGGACGGAACGCGGGATATTGCAACACTTTTTTCCATGTAACGTCCGTTGCAGCCGTTTGAATTTCTGTTTGTGGCCGTTCGATTATTTTTTTCCGATAGGAATGAATATTTCCTGTAATAAGTCTGGTCAATAATGTGAAAAATAAGGTTTTTTGATGAATTTATTAGTTCGAGGATGCCAAGTTCAGGGAAGTATCGAGTTTAATTTCAATTCTTCAGATATCGACGTAGATACCGTCGTTGATTGAGCTATTTTAGCTTTTAGCTGTTAACAGTTACTGTTAGGAAACGGATTTTTCTAGTGCAGGTTTAAAATTTGATTTTGATCTCAATAAATTTAGTAATATCCTTAAGACAGCCAGGTGCCTGCCACATCGGTGTGAATTTTCTTTCCGTTGGAGTCTTAAGAGATGACTAAAGAAAACAATCTTGAGAACCTTACCTTTTACCGGTAGATGGCGGAATAGAATTATCATCATCTCGATGAGTGTCAAGAGAAAAGACCAGTGACCGGCAGCAATATCTAAGGTTCTAGTACTGTATTTTGTAATTCCTGTGCCAAGCGTGATGATTATGGCATACCCTCATTACGATAGACATAGGCTTCTACAGAAGGTTTTCATATATCCCTTTTTAGGGTATTATTATTATTTTTTTTATTATTATTTAAAGAAATTAATATTTTAACACTGGCCTCTCAATACATATATGAAAATTTAATGTATGTGCATAAAAACATTAATACTATTAGCAAGACTTCTGATGTACATAATGTAAATACTAGGAACAAACACAACCTTGTAACACCGGTTACTAGACTCCATAGAGTAAGTAACTCGTTCATAAGGCGTTGTATACACTTCTACAACAAAGTCCCGGTAAATATACAAAGCCTGTCTATTAACAGGTTTAAGAAATTTATTAAAGAAAAGCTTTATAGGAAGGTTTATTATAATATAAATGAATATATTAATGACAGTAACCCCTGGGAATGAGGTGATCGCTCCAAAGCTATTTCTAGAAAATAACACATTATATTTGTATAATGCATTATATTGTTAAAAATACTAACCAAAAAAGAGAATACCTACGGAGTTTCTTTCGCCTGTTTCTTCTCCGTTAGAGGAACCTCATTAAGAAACTGTGGTAGATTAAAAATGACGACCGATAAACGAATGTATGTTCTTATGTCGATGAATAAATGACTTGATTTGATTTGATTATAATAAAAGGGGAGGGTCAAGAGTACTCGGATACCTGACGTGCATGTATGAAGAAAATGATGAATCTAAAAGAAGCGAAAGAAGTGTGTAAGGATCACGTAAGGATCATGTAAGGATCAGATCAACAATAAACAGATCGCCAAGTGTCACGCACTTAGCGATCTGTTCTCTCTGGCTACCCCGTCAGAGACTGTGCGTGAAGATAAACAAATAAATAAAGAAATTATAATAATAACCTAAAAAGGTATAAAGTTTATGTAACAATATGTAAATTCTTATCCCTAGTGTGTTGTAAGTTAACTGTAGGGGTGTGTAAAATTCCATGCATACATACGATAAGAACATAACATACTTTTGAAGAAACAAAGTATATATTTTTATGTATGACTTAAGCTCTCGTAAAGGTCTTCTTATCTGGCTTTTATGCCATACTAAGAAATCGGATTTCGTCATCCATGTTTAGGACTACCGAGTAAAAATTATATATATTTTCTTTCGCAATTTATCCAATCTCCAGCAGGAAAAATGGAAGATTTGCGAGTGCTTATTGTAAAGGGATTATGTCTCATGGTTGGAGCAACATGTGGAAAACTACTCGCATCAAATAAAAATATTTAAGTTAGTAAATTTCCTTTTCATGCATTCCTAATACTGGGGTGGTCAGAGATCTAGATAATTCAGTCCTTTTACGTGAGCTTATCTGGAACAACGTGATAGCTGGTGTTTCTGACGCTGTCTTATTATTAAAGGCAAAGATAAAAATATAATAGTAGTCATGACAGCCGAGAGTTTGGTTGGTCGGAATTTCGAGTCAAGAGACCCGAGTTCGATCCTCAAGTGGCGGTACCAATGGGTTTTTCTAAAACTTATGTACGAATTATGTCGTTGGCTTGGACATAAAGACGGCAACGAGCTCACCACCTGTCACGTTGTCCCGAAAATATCTTCGGTGGAAGGTGGTTCGTAGGGACAATTCGTAATTCGTTATGATAAATTACTATTTTATATGTAATAGATACTTTAACAAATATCTTCACGCATATTCCCAAGTCTAGACAACATATACATCAAAGTATTAATATATATAATAGGCATAAATATTATAATATAAATAGTAATAAGCTTCTTTTGTAAGAAAATAGGCGACCTTATTTACATGTAAGTAATATTAAACTTGAAACTTATTACTTTTTCCGCAATATAAGCTGGAATTATTGAAAGTTTTAAAGTGCAGTGTTCAAAATGTCTTTCCATTTCTTCGCATGCTCCAGATCGCACGAGTGGTTACTTGTTCCTGATGCAACTGAGCACGCTTTTCCTGTTACTGGAAGTATGTGTTTATAGGCCATAAATTTAAACGATATTTCAATTTACCACGCAAATGCATGTGTTTATTTCTGAATAGCTTTTGTCCGCGTCTTCGCCCACGTTACATACAAAATATCACATGTAACAGCTCGTACAAAATTTGTCATATACATATATTTTTTCATGGGTATCTAGTGAAACGAGCTTCTAATGATTAGAGTAATTTTCAGAACCGCATCGCTTATTTGAAGATTACCACCCTTTTTACTATTCTCTTAATTTTTTTTTATGTTTCACTACCATACTTTTTTCCGTTAATGATTATAGTGTACCGATCATAAATAATTGAAGAAAACGTAGAATCTAAATAAAAAAAAAACTTATTAACTAGCTAAGCCCGGCCACGCTTAGCTGTGGCTCAGGTTGTTATTCAAAAGGAAACTAAAGTAAAATATTCTACGGAACACAGATTTACCGAGAACATACATTATTATATTTAATAAGGCATTCAACTTTGAGCTCACCAGTTTGATGTTACACGTTCCCGTGGAAATTTCGGCGTAAAATATAATCCATTTCATGATAAATTTGTGCGAACATTTTTAGTTACATATATACACCTACAGTCCACTGTAGGACATAAGCTTCCTCCGTTAGTGAGGATTTATCATAACCATGCTTGGCAAGCGGATTGGCAATCGCCGTATCCTGCATCTTAGTTCCTGGAGCTGAATTTTGGTCTGGTATTTTTACAGATGCTTAACTTACTACTTTACTACTTACGTTTTTATGTTTAATTTTAATACTGTTACGGTTTTACTTATTAAGTGTTTCAATTGTAAAAGTTTTAACTTGTAATGTGGGTCTTTGTACCTTGAAATATTATTTTTTTAATTTTTATTTTATTTATTTTATATAACTCGCACTCTTGCGGTACTCAATGCCATTTTGGCATGAAAGAGCTTCTCCCTTAGTCGCCTCTTACTACACCCACAGGAAGAAACGGCGTGGCAGTTTCTAAACACAATATCACATAGCCTTAAAGTTCTAAAATATCCAATTACTACAGAAGTTTCCTGCAGATCATAGGCATCTCCCGAAGGAGTATTTGCCACAATTACTAGTTTTTGGACCTGACCCTGCTATCTCCATGCCACTCTCCTCGATTTGGTCCGATATTTAGATTTAGACTGAGATAGTGGTTTTACCATCTGTCTATAGCCATTTTGATTTTCAAGGTTATACCCTTAGTCGTTTCTTACAAAACGTCGGTTTTACCATCTACAAAGCAAAGAGTACCAGCATTCAGTTTTACTTTTAGATATGTAGAAAAACTGCGATTCTACTCTGTAGTTCGAGCTGTAAAAAGTTTTTGTGCTTGAAAAAATCCCAAAAACTCCTAGATGTAAATGGCGTTATAGTATTGAAGCCTTCACAGCTGGAAAGTAATGGACATTAAGTTCAAATTTGTCATCAGATGAAAAATTTGAACACACAACACTCCTACCGCTACTCCTGTTTTGAAAGAGATTTTTAAAATTTCAAACTAATGCTGCTAAGACACAGTGGAACAAAGGTAAGTGCATTGCCATTTATTTTAACATTTTAAAATAATGTGTTAACAATAAAGACAAGAGGAAATACAAGAGGAAAATCCCAAAGTTTAAAGCGTCATTAAATCCTAAAGTGTTTAGTGACAAAACTTTGTTTTATTATTAAAAAGCCCGTGAAATTTACCAAGCCACGGAACGTGGCCGATTAGAAAACAAGTTAATTACGCAGACGAAGTTGCGCGGTATAGCATAATTATGGTTATTATACTTCATTATTCATGGTTCCGTAGAAAAATAATAAGCGAGCTTAATTTTTGAAACGCCCGTCTGCTGTCCACTGACCGGCGGCGTTTTTCTTCTACTTATTTATTCCAATATATGTAAATTCGCATATTCTGACGTGTAATTATGGAACCCTAAACTGTACGTTGCCCGATACGTAATAGTACGTAGAACTTCGCCGAACTTTTAATTTAACGTGCATTATGCCTATCTCTCTATGCTGATTTCTATGCGATGCATATTTTATCATGAAGCGAATGAATATAATCAAAACTTTTCTTAACTGAACGCCTTTTATAAAACTTTATAATACTATAAACTTTTCCCACCTGTCTAAAGCCCATAAGCGGCTTTCATTTTAAAATATGCAAAACGATATTCAACGCTCGCACCACACGGATACTAAATGTAAATCAATACAAAAGGAGCATGGACTCTAAACCGTTAGACTAAAAATGCAACTACATGTATTATGTATACCAGTATTTTTTTATATTCTCGCAGTTTTACATACCCCAGGCAGAAATTCTGACAAGCTTATTAGCGTGTACGTGTAAGGTGGTATGAGCCAATCGCCGTTTTAATGTCTAAGGTAACGGTACGATTTACTTTCATACATACGTATGTATTTATAAAGATAAATATTTAAAAAAAAAACATCCATGACTCAAGTGTAAAGATTTATCTTCATCATACAAATTTTAGCCCACATCGGGATTGGAACCCTCAACCCTTTGGCTTTGCGGGTTCACTACCTCTCTCCCCATCGCCCTCTAAGTGTCAAAGTTAGCATTATACTTACATAAATTTTTTTAACGTAGATAAATATCCATATGCGCATATAAACATTCGATTCTTGATTACAAATATTCATTTAAAGCATATTCATCACAGAATTGTTCGCTCCTAGCGGGAATCGACCTCGCGACCCTTGGATTTGTATATTAATATTTTCGAAGCCGCTTTTTTCGCAAAACCCCTTTGTAAGCATTATTCCTTATCACAAGGAAATCGTTTGCTGATTCATCATTGGTTCTAATGCTCTTATCTGATATACGAATTCGGGATATATTTATCTATTATAAAATAAAATAAATATCTTCACGCAATTCTCAATGAAGAGGTAGACAGAGGTCTAGTCTAGACAATTAGGTCTTATCGACCCACCTTCCACGAAGATATTTTCGGGACAATGTGACAGGCGGTGATCCCGTCGCCGTCTTTATCTTCCAGCCAACGATATAATTCGTACTTAAGTTTTTGAAAAAACCCATTTGTATGAGTCTTCCACCTGGGGATCGAACTGGGGTCTCTTGACTCGAAATTCCGTCCACCCAACCACTCGACTATCGTGACTTTTTTTATCTATTATCGTATATAAATATAGCAGTAATAGTAAAAGTTGTCAAGCTTTTCAATTTAAATCATAACTGATTGTGCTTACTCGGTGTATATTTTTCATGTACACTAAATAATTAAGTGTATGATGTATATATAAGAACATTTATTCTACTTCTACTTGCAGGAATAAAAAATGTTGGAAATAGGCCGTCTCGGAATTGTATCCTACAAAGAAAACAGGCGGAAATTACTACGCAATTGATGTGTGCAATTATTTATTGCGGTTAATTTCAATAGTTTCCTTTTAACATTTTTAAATAGTATTAGTAGGTATTTAAATAATTGAAAAGATGCATTAATCAAATATCACCGTCAACTAAATTTCGCTCAGTCTGTCACAACCTTATCTATGTCGTTATCTTAATAACCCAATCGATTTACTTGACCAATTTAACTTCAATCAAAACGTCAACGGGCTGATAACGCTCCATAAATATTCTGTAGTTTTAAAATTGTAGAACACATATGCCAAAGTAAGAATATTAATAAAGATGTGCCTATTGCTCTGGACAAAAGTTGATTTTTCCAATTATAAATATCTCCTTAATATAATTCTAAATTATCCGGGTTCCACAAAAGGTAATAATTCAAATACTCATATCAATTAACTATTTTTGAATGCGCATTAAGCAATTCATGCATCTATAAGAATCCTATTGATTTGTAACGACAACATACATAAGAATATAAGATTATAATGTATATACAAATAAAGGTTCATAACATCATAATAAACCTTATTCGAGCTGTTACTTGACATACATTTGCTTGAATGCATATCTGAAACCTTGCTGAAGGGGAACTTCAGTGGGGTTTACTGCTTGCATAAGACAACACATTTTGTATAACTGAAACCATCCATGAAAATTGGACTATTAGACCTTAGGAACATCAAATTTTCTTAGGAAGACTTTTTACATGCACATCACTTATCTTCACGTATTTCGCAATACAGGGATTCGAATAATTTAGTCCTTTAGAAAATTTATTTTCCTAACATCTACGGTATTTTCGTGCCATAAGAGGCGATTCAAAGACAAATCCTGATAACCATCTCGAAAAATATTAGATCAAAATTTATCAGACTTGTGGGTGGTACGGTTAAAAGTTGATTCTGCATTCGCTATTCCGCTTACTAAGCGAGGCAAACAGCTAATTTATATCATGTAAGATACCTATTTTCTGCGTTTACTTACATGTATAATTGACTATTAGAGGCAATTATACATGTAAGTTATGTACCACATTGCTAGTTTTTAAATATAAATTTCTCTTAAAGAGTCTACCAAACACGAACTAACTACTTTAAGCCGACCTCTCTATTGTTAAAGTGGTTATATGTTACCACTCAGGCCTTGAAAACCCATGACGATGTCCGCAAAGCTAATGAGATGAAAAGCTGATGTAACAAGAGCGTAGATTGGTATCTTCGAAAAAATTACAGAAGTTGTTCAGATTTTGTGTTTGAATGTTTGAATGTATGATGTTTCTCATTAGCACATTGAACTCGCATAACCTCAATGTAAAATAAACAGATTCACATTTAGAATCAAGGTAAATATTTTGTATCGGATCTTGAGATTATTTTCGTACAAAACGCACGTGATGTTTTCATGCAAAAACGATTTGCTGGAGAAATCAGTGTTTGTAAGCTTTTTTTATTTGTACATCATCGTTTATTTTTTTGGTAAAAATGTGGTTACTTTCATTTATAAAGTTATCAAGCAGCTTTATTATCTTATATGTATGTTATTTATGTAAGTATATGTATGTAGGCTATGTAAGTAATGAATGTTACCTTCATTTTTTCGGTATAAAATCACTTCATCTTTATTTAAAAACTAGCTGTCTCCTGCGGCTTTGTCCGCGTTTTAACACTTAGCGCGGACCCCTTATTATTTTTTTAAATTAAAAGTAGCCTAAGTTACTCCTTATAACGTCAGTCAAAGTTCCGTCAAAATTGGTCCAGCCATTTCAGAGAAACAACGGAACAAACAGACAGACAGACAAAAATTGTAAAAAATATTATTTTAGTGTATGTACCATATATACATATACATACTACATACATCTATGCATATATGGACTTAATGCCTGAGGCATCGTTGGCTTGGACATAAAGATGGCGACGGGCTCCCCACCTGTCACGTTGTTCGGAAAATATCTTCGGTGGAAGGTGGGTCGAAGGGACTTAATTATCTAGACTAGACCTCTGTCTACCCCTGTATTGAGAATTGCGTGAAGATATTTATTTATTTATTTTATTATTTTTTAGATAAATTTCATCAATAAATTTCTGGTATTATTAATATTTTTTTTCCTAAACGGGGGTTGAACGAGTGAGGAATGATTAGCGATGCCAATAAAACATTCGTGACTCCAGAGGAACTGAAATTATGTTACGCTAACTTTTATTGCGGAGTAATCTTATGTGAACCTTAAGGTAAATGAGGGGAGGGAGAGGAAACAGAAACTAGATTTACAGCTGTCACTTCAGACACACCAGACGATATTTAGCAGTATTGAGTAGTATCAAGTTTACCGCAGAACATAGGTCTGTCCCTGTATGAGAGGGTCTGCCATAATTATGGGATTATAATAGTATTATAAGAAGAAAAAACGGACATCAAAACGGCGACGGGCTCTCCACCAGACACGACTCAAAAATGTCTTCGGTGGTAGATGGGTCGAAAGGACTTAATTGTCTAAACCTCTGTCTAAATTGTGTATTGGGAATGTCGTGAAGGTATTTTTTTATATAGACGAAGAATTGATTGTAAGCCGATTGGCAATCAAATAGAACAATGTAAAACCTAAAATGTGGTCAAATATACGGGTATTTAATTAAGAAGAAAAATAAAAAGAAGGGAAAGTGAATTGTTTTCCATCACAGTAAGTGAAAGTAATCTTGCGCCAACATCAAACTTGGTCCGTTCTTTTATAACTCCAAGAAAATATTAACTTCACAGAGTTAGAGTTATTGTTGAAAACAGTAAAACAATAAAAGCCATTCCTTACCAAAACGACGTTCCTTTATACTCTATCATTATTTAAATTTGATCTTTTGTTATTTTGAAGTCTTTTAGGAAACATTTTATCAATTAAACAATTAATTATTCCTTAAATTTCACTTTGTCGTTTTATTGTAAAAATGGGTTTGTTTGAAGTTAAATCTAAAAATTTCTATAATTTATTACGTTGGTAATTTGTGTTTTTTATTTATATTCTTAGCGAAATATGAGATGATATTTTCGGATAGTGGTTGAAGTCAGAACTTAAATAATTAGAAATCCTATCGCTCACGATTTACAGCGATTGGTTCACCACCTGTCACGTTGTCCTTAAAAATGTCTTCGACGAAAGGTGGGTCAAAAGGACTTAATTGTCTGAACCTCAGTCTACCAGTATTAGGAAAAGCGTAAAGATATTATCTTTATAAAAATACAGCATCTGTATGTTTGTGGCATAAGTTGAAAACCCGTCGGACAGATTTGAAATCTTGATGGATCGTATATTTTTTCGTCGTTACCACAAAGCCGTTTGTTGGAACGTTAATTATGAAGGTATCATTCTAGAAGAGCTACCGTTTAAATTATAATAAATAAATAAACACATATATCGACAGGGTCCACATCACATGCATTTCTCTAATACCAATATAAGCACTTGAATTATGGAATCAGAAACGTACAAGTTACCAAGAGTATTTAGTATTTTGTAATATGTTTTTGAGAATATGTAGAAAAAGTATTTTCTACTTTGACTCGTCTGGGAATCGCACCCGAAACCTCAATGCTAGCGAAAAACAGTCGTCAAGTATATTAAGCTTAAAGTGCTATTTTTAAAATGGTGTCGATACCATTTTAAAAGAATTGTAAGAAACCATTGTAAGAAAGATAATTACGCAATATTTCAATAGGAATTTATAATAAATTTCAAATAAAAAGGCTTTAGGCGGATAAAATTAAACAATAACGAGAAAATGAGGGACAGGTTGACGCGTTAACCAATTTAAATGAAAGAGGGTTGAGTTTTGAATATTAAACAAAAGTTATGTAAATAATGTCATTTTGACTTCGTAATTAAATTCCTACCAAAATAAGTGTTTTTATCACATTATAATATCTATAAAGTCACGATAGCCGAGTGGTTGGGAGATGGGAATTCGAGTCTAGAGACAGTTCTATCCCCAGGTTGTTGAGTTTTTTTCAAAATTTATGATACCATGTACTCTCTCCCTCCACTCTCTCTCCATTTGTCACGATGTCCCAAAAAATGTCTTCAGTGAAAGGTGGGTCGAAAGGACTTTACTGTCTGTACCTCTGTCTACCCCAGTATTGGGAGTAGATATTTTTTTTATAAAAATAGAGCATCTGTATGTTTATGAAAAAGTTGAAAAGCCGTCGATGGACTGACTTGAAACTTTAACAGGTCGTTGCATTTTTCCCCGAAAGTGTTTGTAGTACATGTTTACATACCGAAGTTCCAACGTGAACGAAAAATATTTTCTTAACAATAACTAATAAATGTAATCATTATAATTCTATTAATGTAAATTAATTTTATAGATAGCTATAGTGACCAAAGAGAATGTAACTCCATGGTAACAAAGCTGTCAGACAAATGCCTTTCGTTGTCATGAAAGATAATTTTCATTCCTTTTAATCAGAGACTGGGCCGTTATGACGCGTGGCCGGGTTTAGCCAGTATATAATAATATTGGTAGAAAAGTTATATCTATATTACTAAGAGAATAAAAGACTGACAAATTTAGCTCAGACATTAAGAAGGTGACAGGTTCGACAAAACCTGTCAGTTTGTTGGACCTGTTGTTTACCTGTCACGCCGCTCCAGTGAAAAGTGGGTTGATAGGAATAAATTGTCTATACCGTTCTTCAGACTATTCCATTGTCTATAATTTAGAATTTTAAAATTTAAAAACTTCAAAGACTTTTTTTTAAGTCTGTATTTGTTTCCTTACATATTTAAAGTAAAAAGTAAAAGTGCGTGGAAAGGAACAAATTGTCTAGACCTGATGATAATCAGACTATTTCATTGTTGATATTTGAGAAATGCGTGAAGGTAAAGAAAGAGTTCAAATAATCACACCATTCCCAGTATTGGGATAGACAATTAAGTCGTTTCGACCCACTTTCCACAGAAGATATTTTTGGGACATCGTGATAGGTGGTGAGCCGGTCGCCGTCGTGAGCATGTCCAAGCCAGCGACGTATAGAATGACTTTTAAAACATGCTATATTTCCCGCATAGAATTAAAATGAAAATTGTGAATGAAGAATTTAAGTCAGACAAAAATAGTGTCAATGAAGATTTAGCCTTCATAAATGACTTTGCTTCCTTCGAAAAGTCTGCCGATATGATTTCACTCATATCAGTGAAGTCGTCAATAAAGTTATTGTAGTATAAGAATAAGCAGCAAAAACAACATAACACATTACTATCCTATTTCGTTATCATACTATAACATAAACCTTTATGGTGCTATATAACACATGAAACGCTATCTGTTGTGAAGTTATGACTAAAGGTTTTTATAACTTAAATAATAACTGCTTCATGCGCTACATAAAAATAGAAGTCTGCCCGAAACGTTTAATGCGATCCATGCGCGATATCTAAACATTTAGCAGATGGCTACAATAGCTACGCAATTGGGAAATTTTTCTCTGGGTTGGCAGACCCAAGTTAGACATCACATATTTTTATTATAAGATAGAGGTTAACAGACTAGTGGCTAAATAAATAAATAAATATCTTCACACAATTCCCAATATAGGGGTAGACAGAGGTCGAGTCTAGACAATTAAGTCCCTTCGACCCACCTTCCACCGAAGATATTTTCGGGTCAACGTGACAGGTGGTGAGCCCGTCGCCGTCTTCAAGAGCCAAAGATATAATTCGTACACAAGTTTTATGGAAATCCCATTGGTACGAGCATGCCACTTGGGAATCGAACTCGGGTCTCTTGACTCGAAATTCCGACCATCAAACCACTCGGCTATCGTGATTTCTTGGCTAAATTAATGGTTAGTAATTACCTATTTCCATATATTTTCTCAAGACTAGAAATAACTGTATGCGTACTGCGGATTTTAAATTAGAAATCGAGGAAGGGAAACTTTAGTAAAAATCCACTATTATTCACAGTTATCTATCTATCAGAAAAAGCAAAGAAGATACTTCAACCAATGATGGCGGTATTATATGCAAAAATATTTACATGCAAAAATATTTAATGCAAGTATAATCCACGTCATATGTATTTCAAACGTTTGGAACTCTTTTTGCTTATTTTTCTCTAGACGATTCTTTTTGTTTCCTTAATAAATGTTATGAAAATGTAAATTATTAAACGTGAGAATTTTTTAAATGTTCATCAGAACGCTATTGTTACATTCTAAAATTTTCATAAAAATGAGATATTTCCTTTATATAAATTTTCATAAAAATTCACCCGCTCTCTTTTCATCAGTCAACGAAGTTATAGCGTGCTGCGACGCAAAGTAAATTATATTTATTTTCATCTGCTTCTAGTAAACAACAATTCCCCGATGAGATTTGCAGAGACAGCTAAAGCGCTATCTTGCCTCGTAAATGCTGAGTTAGTATAAATATTATACAATGTAAATAAATGATTTTGTAATTTACCTTGTTTCATATGAGTCGGAAAAGAGAAAAACATTTTTTTTTTAATTATGTACTGTGTTTTTCGCTTAATCTAAAAAATTAGTTTTTGTGTTTCATTACAAAAGTTAATTTATTTTATTAATTTATTACAAAAGATGTACATAAAATATACATAACTCGCAAACATAGATGTTAGAATTTAGCCACATATGGCATACAGGAGATTTTACAATGTAGCAAAGCCACAGATGCACTAACTAGGTTAAAACCCTGTAATTCAATAATAAATTAGATAAATAAAAATGTTATTATGATGCATTGTAAATATTTTTGGAGTGAATCAGGATTTTCA
Organism: Sericinus montela; assembly: GCA_029286605.1. Lineage (NCBI taxonomy): Eukaryota > Metazoa > Arthropoda > Insecta > Lepidoptera > Papilionidae > Sericinus > Sericinus montela. Next base: position 1,724,929 of record JAGSMR010000094.1, on the reverse strand, counting down.
TTTCATGACTGACTTTTTCTTGACTACAACAGCTTATACTGGTGACTGTTTGCTTTTCCTAAAGGAGGTTTTCTTGTAATCGCCACGCTTGGTTTACATTATGGTGATCGCCGTAAAAACAACTCATTTGACTATTATTGCTGATGCCATCAGCTTATGGTCAGCTTAAAGTTTTGGTCCGATATTTTTTGGGCTACGAAAAAGAGATTTAAAATTTCAACTGATACGTGTACGATAAAGTGACATGGAGGTAGTACATCGGAAGTGGCAGGTTCCAATCGTGCGCGGTATAGTTTTAAATGTTTTTAATTAATTTTAAAAGGTACGGTATTATGAGCACAGCGGAAGGATGAAATACGAATGACAATAATAACTACATATAATACCTATGTATATTATAAACACAATTGTATAATAAAAGTTCGAAAGATATCGTTTAATTTAAAAAAAAACGTTTTAAAGCCTACGCCTTTCGCTCGTAAATGAGTACAAAGATAATTTTATGACATTTGTTAATTCGATTATAATTGGACCATAAGGTACTCAAGTTAAAAATTGATAATAAATTTTAAAATTTTAATTATTAAATACTTGGGAGCTTAAGAGCTATAAAAAGCTTTATTTGATCATGTTTATTATACAGGTTTAGTATACTTATACAGGTATATATATAAAAGCCTACTAAAGCCCGCAGCTGGATATAAGCTTTTCCCGTAACGGAGGATTTGCCGTAATCTAGTGAATTGGTAACCACCGTACTAGGTCTGCGGAATTTTGGTCTGGTTTTTTATTCGAAATAGTTATTAATTATGCCATAAGATAAATCATATTTATTTAGTACAATGTGAAACCTAATATTTAATATAAAAAAATCTATAAAAATACGAACAATGCTCATGTTTTATACAAAATGGCAATGGTTTTGAAAGTTTGAAAGTTTGTAAGAAACTTCAAAGCTTTGAAAATTTCTAAAGACGTTGGACGCAAAGTTTTTATGTAAAGTAATAGCTTCGTAATAATTAATCTTCGTCCTTCGTCATTGTAAAAGATTGATGTAAATTGTTTACAGTGCTTCATAAATTTAAAAAGTATTTTTACTTGTTTTCTGAGATCAGACATTTAATGGCATTGACTGAACACCTAGCTTTGTTAAATCTCTCTGTAGTAAATAACTTGCACTTTCTTAGTTCTCTGTAGTCTTTATTATCTCCTATATGAAAATGAGTGAATACGTAAATTCAATTTAGGGCAAAATATAAAATTAGTGCTCGGGTGATGGGTAGACCCACCTTCCACCGAAGATATTTTCGGAACAACGTGACAGGTGGTGAGCCCGTCGCCGTCTTTATGTCCAAGCGAACGATATGAATCCTACAGAGGTTTTTTTTGAAAAAACCCATTAGTACGAGCCTGCCACTTGGGGATCGAATTCGGATCTCTCGACTCGAAATTCCGACCACCCCACGGCTATCGTGACTTCTTCGATGGAAGGTGGGCCAAAGGGACTTAATTGTCTAGACTAGACCTCTGTCTACCCCCGTATTGGGAATTGCGCGACGGGTAATGAGTAAAAAATGAAAGAATCTTGCACATTAGAAAAATTTTAAAAATTAATCACAAATTCGTTTGTAAAACTAGTTAATTACTGACGGTAAGATAAATTTCTCCTACCGATCGCTGTATGTCGTAGAAGCGCAGAAGAAACATTTGAAGAAAAGAACAGAAAATATCTTATTAACAGGTAATATTTTTAAATAACGGTTAAAGATAATAAATCTGTTAGAAGTTTCTCTAGTGACAAACTTATTTTATGAGTTGAAACGTTAAAACGTTCTTACCTTTTCTTCACAACTGCCACAAGAATGATGTGTTGAGTGTTCTTTATCCCCCTTATAGCTCTGAAACAAATGATTAAAATGCTATCAATACGAATATTTACACTGACATATTTAATTGTAAATATTTATCTGATAAATTTATTGTCAATATTGTTATATTTAAAGGTTTTTAGAAAGAGAAGAGTATTTTTTTATGAATACGAGGAGTGTATCTTTAAAGTTTAATTGTATAAAGTAAAATTTATTGTGTAAAATCTATTGATGGTATCAGTTTTTTATAAATCATCATTTTCATATTCATTACATAATTATTAAAGTTGTTATTGAAAAAATTACTTCGCAACCCTCCGCATACAAATATAAAAAGGTATATGTTACCTGGTCCTAAGAGAAGAGAGGAGTAATTTTTTCAATAACAACTTTACAATGAATTTCCGCAAAGTAACGCCTGAGTCAATTAACTAACATAATTATTAAATAATTAGATAAGTCACGATAGATGAGTAGTTGGGTGATCGGAATTAGAGTCAAGAGACCCGAGGTCGATCCCCCGGCGTAGGCTTGGACATAAAGATCGAAATAAAGGCGACAGACTTACTCAGCATCTGTCATGAAAATATGAAAGTTATTTAAGCCGCAGAGACCGTAAAAAATATCTTAACGCCATTCAAAATACAGGGTAGACAAAGGTCTACACAACTAAGTCCTTTCGACCCACCTTCCACCGAAAACACCTTTTGGGATAACATAACAGGTGGTGACCCGTCGCCGACTGTATATGGACATACGATATAAATCGTACGTTAGTTTTTGAAAAAACCCATTGGTGCGAGCCTTAGAAATCAAACTCGGTAGACCGTAGAGACCGTGAAGAGTTAACATTAAAAATATGAATGAATAAATTTCTATTCTGGAAGAAACTCTTTTGTATGAAGGTAAACGAAATATTACATAATATTCAGGTCTCCTCTTTTTTGTGTTATAAATAATGAGATGGTTGCCAGAATTTCTGACACTTTCGGAATAAACCTTTTACCGGTCGGTTGGATTTAGCGTAAAGAGAAGATTAAGGAAGCGCCGGATTATTTGTTTGCGAAGAATTCAAACTTATTATTCGGGATATGACTGAATTATTTTCAGATATAAAGAAATTTAACGAAAATATCTTAAACTTTCAAATTGGTGTATTGGATATTCATCTTTGCCAATAAATGTAACTTGCCCAGTAGTTGTTTTCATTTTCGCCTTACTATAATAAAGTGCTAAGTAGAGCTAATCTTGTTTTTTTTTTTAATTTTCTCACAATTTCCCAATACTGGGGTAGGCAGAGGTTGATAAAATGAAGTCCTTTCGATGCACTTTTCACCTATACTTTTTGGACAAACGTGACATAAGGTTAGCTTATCCCCGTTTTAATGTGCAATCTAACTGTACTATACTTACTTACTTTACTTACTTACCTACATACATAACTATACTTACTTACCTACATATGTATTAACAAAGATAAATATTCATACATATACACACATACATACATTTCAACGTTCATAACTCTGTATAGGTCTCTATAAGGGGCAAGAATAAGCATTACTATCAGTCAAACACAAAAAGTGTTACACGAATATTAAGGCATCAGGGAGCTTGCAGCAGGGAGATTTATTCCCCATACTTTGATTGTAAAGACCAGAAACGCATTCGCATGTCCTGCTGGCAAAAATACTTCAGGTGACTGGAATACAGTATTCAACATCGTCACAGGTGGTGAAAGCAGGATATTTTGCTACGAATCCGAAATAAAAAGACAATCTCAAAAAGACAATCTGATCAGTGGGTGTGTCCTTTTGGGGATCGGTCAACTAAGGCAAAGGAAGGAAGAAGTCAAGGAACAAAGATGATTGCCGCGTTCTTTAGTCGGAAAGGTAATGTCACGGCTGTTTTGTTGGAAGATGGTTAGACAGTTACTGCAATCTATTATGTTAACTCTAAACACAATAAAAGTCACTTTTACTTGTTCCACATTTATTTACATTAAAATACCTGACCGGTTTCGCCTTTATGGCATTATCAAAGGTTTCTTAGTACAATTATAATCTATTGAGATCGAAAACGTATCCCTATTTTATAAGGCGAAACCCCACAGGTGTTTTAATGTAAATAAATAAGTAAAAGTGAGTTTTAATGTGTTAAAAGATGAAGTTCCACCAAGAGGCATCAATCGTGGGTATTCAACATATTATGTTAACTGTTTCTTGCCCGTTGTCTTAGAAAATGTCACCATGACAACGCTTCAGCGCACTCTCTAAAACGAATTGACTATGGTAAATATTGGCATGATATGGAATTTTAGCATGTATGAAGAAAATGATGATTTTGAAAGTAGCGAAAAAAGTATGTAAGGAAGGGGACAATTGTCGATCTGTTCTCTCCGGCTACCCCGTATGGGACTATGTGTGAAGATAAGTATAGTAGACTATGACAATAAAGTGTAATGCGACTATGGTAGGCGTTGAGATAATGAGTCATGCGGCATATAGTTCGATCTGGCGGCCTGTCACTTTCCTTTATTCTCAAAAACCGAAGATAAACGTTGATGTATTCGCCACAAGCTACAATGTTTTTGTCAATCTGATGTGACAATGTATGGAGAGGAACGGAGGCTACTTCGAGAAACATTTAAAGTATTGGCAACTTTCTATACTGCGCCGTTTTGTATTTTCTAAGGACTTTCAGTGCAAGCCTCGTATATATTAATGACTCTGTGGATGAATAATTCGTTTTTAACCGACTTCAAAAGAGGAGCAGGTTCTGAATTCGGTTGTATGTTCTGTACATTTTTTATTTGAAAAATCTATTTTGTAATTTACATTGATTTACGTTGTTGGATTTATGATTACATGTTCTGTTTATTTTTTGTTTGAAAAATCTATTTTGTAATTTACATTGATTTACGTTGTTGTGTTTATGATTACATGTTCTGTTTATTTTTTGTTTGAAAAATCTATTTTGTAATTTACATTGATTTACGTTGTTGTGTTTATGATTACATGTTCTGTTTATTTTTTGTTTGAAAAATCTATTTTGTAATTTACATTGATTTACGTTGTTGTGTTTATGATTACATTTTGTTATCATTACATGTTTAGCTGATGATAGAAACCACAGTACTCATTAACGGTTAGGTGTTAGGCGAAAATATCAGATTTATTGACTGATATTGCTCGGAAAACTTGGCGCCGAATTCTAGCGCATCAGTAAGCAGTGCTTATAATATTTCTTTTAAAAGAATAAGTGACAAGTTTAGCTAATGCAGTTATTTTTTGTGCTCTTTTTTAAGACAGATATTTCTTTTTAAAAAATTGTATTGTTATGTTTATTTATGAGACGATATAGACACAGAAGATATAGTTACTTTTTGATTTCTATCCTTTAGAGAATTTATTTTACAGTCTGTAAAATCTTTCTGACCCATCATTTTGCATAATATGTATTGTGTTGTATGCAGAAGACGTCCTCAATCTACGTCAGCGATGACCGAACCTCCCTGGGCGCATTATGTAGAAAGCTTAGTGAATAAGTAAGGAATAGGATTGAAATGGGAATCTCTCAGTGGCACAGTGGTCCAACAGATTTTATCCATATCAGCAGAAAGTATTAAAATTATGTTTTTATAGTAAGTAAATATTATATTTTGTTAATGTTGAAGAAAATAAATCATCATGTTAAATAAAAATACGTTAGGCTATTTATAGAAAATAGGATTCTAATCCGATGTAGCAATAGTGATGGAGAAATTATATTTTTTATAAGAAACTGGCTTATATTCTAATATGAATGAATTAGAATTATGAACAAATGAACATTGCGCAAGTCTCGTAATACAGTCTGTCTGTCTGATGTAGAGGACTCTCTGCAGCAAATAATTGTGAAATTTCATGTAGAGATTTTGGGATAAACATTTAGTCTCCTATTAAATTAAAGCGAAAAAATGTTTTTTTTTTTTAAATTTCAACCGACACGGTCGGGTTTCGAACCCGCGAACTTTTCCCGAACCGTCGAAAAGGCAAAAGGTCGCTAATTCTTTCGCTATTTCGAATCATGCCCGTGTCGGTTGAAATTTTGGAAACATTTTTTCTCTTTAATTGAATAACAAAAGGTTCAGCATAACTTACATGCTTTAAAATCAATAAAAAATTGCGTAATTTAGTCTTCTAGCTATATCCACAATAAAGTAAGTCGTACTAAGGTGCAGGGGCTCGAAAGTGCCCTGAAAGGTTTCGAGAAAAATACGATAAGGTTGTGTTTCGATAGAATTAACTGCTGGGTTCGTTGCTGTTGCGTTCTTAAATTATGTAAGAATTATCCTTAAAAATAAAAAATAATAAGAATGATCCTTAATTTCAAAAATTTTGTTAATATTTCTTTCAGGGCGCTGCCAAAAAATGAGCGGCTCTAACAAGAAAGTAAATTATTACCAACGCCCATGACGACGTCTTTTTGTATATAATTTATATTTTCCTCAATTTAGCAGCATAAACAAGCGAACTTTAACCCACTTTTTAAAGGTAGAATAACTTGACTCTAGGTTTGCTTTTTATTATGTTCTTGGGTTAATAATAAAATAAATTCGATCGAAATAAAAGACTTGTAATTATGTAAACAGAATGAAACAAAAAAAAATAACTACAGTATGAAAAACATAGAGTAAAAGACCTAAAATAGATGATATCGTAAGTCACTCTATCAATGAGATTATCATTGTATGTTTTTTGGTGTAAGATGCTTATAACAATGTACTGAAAAAAGTATCAGATATTCTTAAGTCTCATACAGTGTTACTGACTTAAGAAGGCAGTAACACTAGTTTCGCACAGAGTGCGCTAAATGTTTGTTACAATAATACAGTCAATCTTCATCGATTTTATAGTGTTTTATTTTGTCAACTTACACATTTCTTTATATCATAAGGTGTTTACATATTTCCAAGTGATGAATTCGAGAAAGTAGAAAAAGCATAAAGGGTGGGTCGTATAAATTATAAATAAGGTGGTTTTTCGAGAAAAATACGATAAGGTTGTGTTTCGATAGAATTAACTGCTGGGTTCGTTGCTGTTGCGTTCTTAAATTATGTAAGAATTATCCTTAAAAATAAAAATAATAAGAATGATCCTTAATTTCAAAAATTTTGTTAATATTTCTTTCAGGGCGCTGCCAAAAAATGAGCGGCTCTAACAAGAAAGTAAATTATTACCAACGCCCATGACGACGTCTTTTTGTATATAATTTATATTTTCCTCAATTTAGCAGCATAAACAAGCGAACTTTAACCCACTTTTTAAAGGTAGAATAACTTGACTCTAGGTTTGCTTTTTATTATGTTCTTGGGTTAATAATAAAATAAATTCGATCGAAATAAAAGACTTGTAATTATGTAAACAGAATGAAACAAAAAAAAATAACTACAGTATGAAAAACATAGAGTAAAAGACCTAAAATAGATGATATCGTAAGTCACTCTATCAATGAGATTATCATTGTATGTTTTTTGGTGTAAGATGCTTATAACAATGTACTGAAAAAAGTATCAGATATTCTTAAGTCTCATACAGTGTTACTGACTTAAGAAGGCAGTAACACTAGTTTCGCACAGAGTGCGCTAAATGTTTGTTACAATAATACAGTCAATCTTCATCGATTTTATAGTGTTTTATTTTGTCAACTTACACATTTCTTTATATCATAAGGTGTTTACATATTTCCAAGTGATGAATTCGAGAAAGTAGAAAAAGCATAAAGGGTGGGTCGTATAAATTATAAATAAGGTGGTTTTTCGAGAAATACATAAATAAAATAATCTGACTCCAAAAGAAGAAGCACTCCAGTGCTTGGCACAGTAATTATTAATCATTTGGAAATCTCGTTTTAACCAATGCAATATAGGTAAAAATATGAAAACGGCATCTGCCTAAAAGCCTTCAGTTTTCTACCTCATTGTAAATTTATCCAATTCATATGTTCTAAAGGGACGGGTAATGGCATATTATATGCACATCTGCAAATTCATTAATTTAGAAACTAGGTCAAGATGGTGTAGTTCGCGGAATGAAACGATGTGCTATAAGGTTATTTTACGTGTCCATATTATTTGTTAAGTGTAAAGCAAAATATAAAAAATTTAAAAATATTAAAATTTTCTTGAAGATCCGTAATAAGTCCACTGTTAGACATAGGCTTTCCATAAAGAGGAATCGCTATTATTATATATAATATAAATAAATACATAGATAGGGACTACAACACATAAATTACTCTGATCCCAAAGTAAATTGATATTGCAGTAGTGTTATGGAAACAGAAATAACGAAGGTACCAGGTGAGAGGCATCTCAGAAGAATTTGTGTGAATTATCTTAAACCTATAACTATAGATATTATAAAAAGAGGATCTTCACTCGTTAAGTATCGTGGTTATTGACTGTGGAGCAACAACGCATACGTTTTGCGACTTTAAAGCCAAGTTTAGCGTAGTTTCAGTATCATTAAGAAGAATTTACAGCTCGTTTTATAATAGTTGACGAACCGTGGACACCACGATGGTATCAATACTATTAAACCGAATTCACTTTGACTAGTTACAGAAGTGTAGAACAGTTACCGGTAAAATTATGCAATTTTAATCGCTATTCTCGGTCTGTGATCTCTGAGATTGTTCAGATTTTTTTATTTTTATCAGATTTAGCATGCTACGTAGAGGATAAAGCACAATAAAATAGTTACACAGATATTCAAGCGATCACAGGCTAAAGTTCTTCAAACTACATGCTCTTTATGATCTTACTAAGATCAAATTTAATTACATGGCTTAGTGAATTACACAATTGATTGTCACGAAAGCCGAGTCGAGAAATTGTTGTATAAGTCACGACAGCCGAGTGGTTGGGTGATCGGAATTATAGTCAAAAGACCCGAGTTCGATCACCAGGTGGCCGACGCGTACCAATGGGTTTTTCAAAAACTTATGTTCGAATTATATAATTGGCTTGAACATAAAGACGGCGGCGGGATAACCACCTGTCACGTTGTCTTAAAAATATCTTCGGTGGAAGGTGGGTTGAAACGACTTACTTGTCTAGACCATTGTCTACCCCTGTAATGGAAATGACGTGATGATGTGTTATTATTATACAACTTGGTAATTAAATTAGGCTTCCGATTAGATCATATTTAATTACACAAAAGCTTAAATGCAAAAAAAGTCACGATAGCCGAGTGGTTGGGTGGTCGGAATTTCGAGTCAATAGACCCGAGTTCGATCCCCAGTTGGTAGGCTCGTATTAATGGCTTTTTCAAAAAACTTATGTACGAATATCGTTGGCTTGGACATAAAGACGGCGACGGGCTCACCACCTGTCACGTTGTCCCGAAAATATCTACGGTGGAAGGTGGGTCGAAGGGACTTAATTGTCTAGACTCGACCTCTGTCTGAAAAAAAAAATATCTTGACGCACTTCCCAATACAGGGGTAGGTATTGGGAAGTGCGTGAAGATATTTTTTTTTCTTAAATGCAACTTATGTTCGCTAAACACATCTGTTGTCCTTTCCGGAGATAAGGACGCTCGCGGGACGGTTTTTTTATACCTTTTAGTTTTTTTTTCAACAATTTACTTGCAGAAAATTATTTCAATATTTACAATATTTATAAACTCAAAACTACATTAATCGTACACCCCTGCTCCTCAAGCCGTATAAGTACTCACTCCATAAGCCCTGGTGCCAAGAACGCCGTGACGCTATTCGCGTGAGCGAGAACTGGTTCTTTTGTGTCTCATCTGGGAGAAATCTTCGAGCTTGGAGGATGTTGTAAGCCTATGACAGTATTACAACACTTAACAATAATATGTTATATCATACCTAGCCAACAATATTGCGTCTAGCGTTTGCGGTTGGCGCGCGTCCACTACGACAACTTGTGGTAAACGCGCCTCTGCGTCGCGGCGGAAGGCGTCCAGCGCTTCCCGAGCCCCGCGCACGGCGCGCGCCTCCCCCCCAGCACGCGCTGCCGCCCCACAAGCCGCCGCACAGACGCGCGAAGCTCTCTCCGGGAAAACGCATAGCAACTGTGAACAAACAATGTATAACATGTTTAAGATATGGACCAAGTACAAATTTCTGCTCAAATGAGGCAGTGGCAAAAAACCAATCGATTCCCTGACAATCTCCTTGGACTTCTGGTTGATACACCAGTTTTCATGGTGACGACAGCTTTAAGATTCCGGGTTCGGCTCCCGGCGGGGTCTATGTAGAAAAACACTTTGACTGCACTGTCGTGTCAAGATGTATACACGACAGCGTTTAGTGGTTCGGTTTCCTTGCTTATCGGACGAAACTCAGAAGCCCCAGATGTCTCTGCTTTACACAGGTATTCTGTAAGGCCATTCTTGTCATGCTATTGTTCTTAAAAGCTTATAGTCAAATGGAAGACATATGTATATTCATAGACCAGCAGAAATGAGTTTTTATAATTTTCAGTGATGTTCAATAATGTTCATTGTTTTCAATATTGTTATTTTCGATTACAAGTACAATTGTACTTGTGATAATTTTAATAGAAGAACGAAAAAAAATTAGTGATGAATATGTTGTTGCTATGGCGAAAGCTCTGCAGTTTTTATTTATTAAAGGACCATCTACAGAGATTACAATAACTTTCTGAATAGTAAACAATATTTTAATTCGTGTTCATTGCTCTCATAATAGACGGCAAGAACATGACTAAATATTAAAATAACGAAATTATTGTTACATAAACAATCATTTTGTTTTTTTTAATTCTTCTCTATTTCTACCTCTTACGACAGCTACGGGATGAGAGGGTATTTTTAGAGAGATATTTTTAACCGCACGCCATTGGCATGCTTATAGACATTATAATATAACTTATATATACATGTCAATTTAAAATTAATTACCATACCTCGAGAGGCTCCGGCGGTGAGTAGAGCAATGCTGCAGGGAGATAAGACGGCGGTGGCGATCTGTTCTGCAAAGATAGAAATATCGTGTAATTAGTATTAGTCATTTGCCAGCGATAGTATACGAGACCAACTTTGAAGCTTCTGCGTTGCAAAATTGCCGCTTTTTTTAATTTTATAATAAGTAAATAAATATAAATATCTTCACGCAATTCCCAATACAGGGGTAGACAGAGGTCAAGTCTAGACAATTAAGTCCCTTTGACCCACCTTCCACCGAAGATATTTTCGGGACAACGTGACAGGTGGTGAGCCCGTCGCCGCCTTTATGTCCAAGCCAACGATGAAATTCGTACATAAGTTTTTTTTTAAAAACTCATTGGTACTGCCACCTGGGGTTCGAACTCGGGTCTCTCGACTCGAAATTCCGACCACACAACAACTCGGCTATTGTGACTTTTTAATTTTAATTTTATGTTTTTATATATTCACTGCAGAACAAAGGCCTCAAAGGAGAAATTGCCATTATCGCCACGTTTGGCAAATGGATAAGACAAGGCTAGGCACCCGTATTCTTTGGATCGTTAATTTTCGAGATGGTTATTCCATCATCACACGGAATAAAACAGGGTGGCTTCTTACGTCGACGTGGTACGTGATGCGGACAGAATATCAACGCTAATATAAAAGTCACGATAGGTTGGTTGATTGGAATTCGAGTCAAAAGACCCGAACTCGGTTACCAGGAGGCAGGCAGTATTGCTACGCGATACGTTTTTTCAATAAAGACGACGACAAGCTTACCACCTGTCAAGTTGTCCCAAAATAACTCCGGTGAAATGTGGTGGAAAATACTACCTCTGGTTATGTATTGGGAAATGAGTGAAGAAAAATAAAACATAAAAGTATTCTTTCGTAAAATCTCGATAAAATTGTGGTATAAGCCGAGTGATAACTAAATACAGCGATGAATTTAAGCTATTTTCCATAGAAAAGATTACTCTTAACAAAGAATACTTCAAACGGAAAGAACAGCTTTCATATTCGGTAGTTATGACTATAAATATGAGCTGAGAGCACATCGGTATATACTCGTAGAATTCTATAGTGTATAAAAACTTTTACGTACTGTGGCCATAAATAACTTCTACGTATTTCTTATGTGAAGTAGATGTATCATTTATGATATACTGTTACGATGAATAAACTATATGATGGCTGTGATAATAAAACCGGCAAAGTGTGTGTTAAATTGGCAACCAGTAGGCCAATCGCTAAAGATAAGATAAATCCTGAGTAACGAGTCTTTTATGAAATTGGAAAGGAAACTCCGTATACACTACCTTATATTATTCCTTATAGAATGGTGTATGTATTACGGTGCATGTTTGCGATTTATACCGAGCACATATTCCTTTCTTTCTCGGAGTCCAAGAGTCAATCATGAATAGAAATAGGCCATCACGGCCGCTTTAATAGTATTTCATAAGTACATATTATTTTAGGGAAGTCAGTTTTAAAATGATTATTGAAAGTTACTTTGTTATTGAAACGGCGCATATAATGCATCCAAAATACAATGTTTCATACTGACTTTAATGGCTCAAAGAATATTTAGATCTCGCATAAACTTTACGAGTTCACTGTAATGTAATAACATTTGGATTCGAAGATTCTAAGAATATACTTTTCAAAATAACAGTAATTTATTCTCCACATGGTGATCTTGTAAAAATTAACAATGGCGAAGAGTTTTTTTAGTATAAACATATAAATAGAATATTAATATGTAGTATAATAAACTCTGTTTCAGTACCCTGATGATGCCGTAAGGCGAAACCGGTTGGTTAATAAATAAATAATTGAATAAAGTGAATTGTGTACAAGTGTTCAACAATGAATTTTATGGTGAAGAAGTTTGTTGCATGACAGAATTGCTTTAAGCCGTCACATCTGTCACATAGAACATATTACTACAACATTTTTTATTTAAAAGAGATACGGTGTCGCTTGTTAAGGTCCAATTTCATTAGTCGAGTCTTATGTTCATGGGAAGAAAGGAAGTAGTAGAGAAACTATGGGAATGTATGTACAAGCTCGTATATGCATACAATTATAGCTCTCAAACCATATACCCTATTCTTCCTAGAATAGGGTATATGGTTTGAGAGTTATAATTCGGAGGACAGATAATCTGAGGACAGATGGGTTCATTTAAATTTTTATCATGAGTATGAAAGGGTAGAAAATAAAAGATATATAATACCTTTATAAAAAATCGGCTATTTTTGTGGTTGGGTGATCGGAATTCAACTCAAGAGGCCCGAGTTCGATCCCCAAGGCTCGTACAAATAGGTTTTTTCGGAACGTATGTACGATTTATATCGTTGTCTGGACATAAAGACGACGGGCTCCCTGCCTATCACGTTGTTTCAAAAAAAGTCTTCGGTGGAAGTTGGTCGGACTTAACTGTCTAGACCACTGTCTACTTCTGTATTGGGAATTGCGTGAAGATATTTTAATATATATTTTAATGTATAATCGGAGATTTGTAAGATTACAATAATTTATGAGATTATTAGAAATGGTAGGTTTATTAGAAAACGAATATTTCATTGTACGGAGTTCTTAATCTATAGTTATTTTAACAATACCGCGGAGATTTCAGGTCAAGGTACTTCAAAAGGAAAATCCTTTTCATTCTCGATATAAAATGTAAAGAATGATGTGGAATTTATCTGATCTGAGTATAATGAATATTTCAAAGTAATGGAACGTATTATTATTTCGCTTTAGTTATATGGTAGTAAATATACTGAAATAGTTTGTACATAATATAAATAAGTATGTGAAATATAAAAAAGTAGTTTTCTACATTGATCCATTCAGGAATCTAACCTCCGTGGCAGTGGTAGTAGTTTGTGTATGCCAGAGAACCACATAGAAGTTATTGATAAAATCTCTATTATTTTTTTCAAAGCAGTGTGGAAAGTCAAGTTGAATGTTCTCACCGAGGCTCTCTCCAACTCAACCAATTTAATTGGAAAAATGCTCCAATGGAAGGGCGAATGCTCCAGTGCACTCACAAAGCTATACACAGTATCTATATCTACCTATAAACAAAGCAGTAAGCGTAATTTAATACGAACCGCATACCTCAATTATGTAGGACGTAACCGGAGATAAAGTAAACGAAAGCTATGAAATAATTATTACAATAAATAATATACTAAAAATAATAATAGTTTACGATTTCCGTGGATGGGCGTACACACCGGATTTCATGGTCTCACTTGTTCTGAGCTGAATCGAACGGGTTCAATTTCTGGTCGGATCTGTGTAGAAAACACTTTTTCTACATTTTTTCGGGTATGGCTGTTTGTGGTACCTTCGTTGTCTCTGATTCTATAATACAAGCGCTTAAGCTGCTTACTTTGGGATCAGAGCAATGAATGTGATGTTGTCCCTATTTATTGTATTTATTATTTATTTACTACAAATAATAAAGTGAACGGAAGCAGATGTAATGTACAGAAGGAAACCGTCTTTTAATATAATTTGAGAATAATAATAATTGATTTCCAATGATTGCTGACAAATCTTTACATTAATTTCTTTCGTAAATGAAAAATAACCGAATACAGAACCGATCGACAGACTTATAATATAAATAATTGTTTTCTCCGAAATTTTTTCATATTATTTCTCATATATTAATAATGAGAACCCACGTCAAAAAGAAATTAAAACGTAGAATGTAATGCCGAGGCATAAGTCTGACCCCAAGGCTTTTATCTACAAATAATTAATACTAATTGCATTTTCCTTAATGTAATTATTCACATTTTTATATTACTCATAGTAAATACGAAGGCGTAAGTTATCGTCTCCCTCTCTTATCTTTAATCCCTTTTTATCTAATAGATAAATGGATATCTGTTGTTTAATTTATACGCCTGCCAATGACTTCTATATCAAAACATGGCAATGGGACAAAAATATACTTAATCTTTTTCTTTTTATTCTATCTAGCTTATACCAGTGGCTTTACTACTTTAGTGTATTTGTCTGTCATGGTAAAATAAATAAATTCTCGAAATTCCGACTACCTAATCCGACTATCTTAACCAATCTCCTATCGTGACTTCTATGATGCCATACTTAATTGAATCGTGATCAAAGACCGAAGACTTTGGATCTTCGTTTCGCCTTTATTATTTTACACTTATACATAGTTACATGTTTAAAGGGTTATCCATGTAACTCCATGTAACCTACATTTTATACCAAACAACGAAATGGCAGCGCACGTCAAATAGTGACTTTTATAAACACATGTTTGATAGCTCGAGTTACATTGTTGTAATTTTCGTAGAGATATCTTATTTAAAAAATCAGTCTTTGTATCTCGCTAATATCTTGCTTTTGTTATTATTATTATTTATGTATTAATAAAACAACTAAGATTGCTCCACGTTTTGGCGGCATAAATAAGTAATCATGTTTTAGTTTCTTTATCTACGACTCATAAAATAAAACTGAGCTTATCACCTTACATTAATCTAGTAAATTAGATATAATACGACTATTTAAGATCGCTAATTATAAATATTAGTTCGTTAATGCTATTCAAAGTATAAAATAATTTTAATATTATGTAATAAATTAGTGACTATGCGGTAACGTGAACTGTGGGTGATTACTACGGGTAGCTTATAAAAGCCTCCATTAGCTGTTTTAATAGATACAGGGTCGTTCTATTAATTATTTTCACTGTAACTTCACTCAAGGGAGATGCTTAATTAATAAGCACGACACGTGTAGTTTCAAGCTGCAAATGTAAAAGGTACTAATGTATTACGTGAACGGTTACTTTGTAAAGTCATCAAAAATACGGGAGATACTCTCTACTTTCCTCACCGCAGTAACTCTCACTTTCCCATTTTTTAACACACTGACCTGAGCATGCCCATTGTGGCGGGCTTCATCATCTACATCTGTGTTAAATTATTAACTTGTAATTTTTTTTATAAAACTTTAGATTCGAAGCAATCGAATAGCACTTAAATTGGTCACCCGTTTGTATAAAGCTAGTGATGTTAGCGTTACTATATTACTTTAATTTACGTAATGGTTCGAAATTGAATACTCGCGAAGTAAATATTGTGTCAGAATACATAGCGGCAAATGCTTAATTTATTGATTTTGTTGGGGTGGTCATTTTAGTTTTAGTAGTAGCAATAGGTGGGATTTTTGGACCGACATCGTATATTTCAGGTTTTTCAATTAGTTAAAAAAAAACAGTTCATTATTTCTTACAGACAAAAATCTTTAATTTTCTTAATCATATCTTTAATTGTATTTTATTAAATTAAATAATAATAATATTTTATTAAATTTATTTAATTATATCTTATAAAAAAAGTGATGATAGCCGAGTGGTTGGGTGGTTGGAATTTCGAGTCAAGAGACCCGAGTTCGATCCTCAAGTGGCCGTACCAATGGGTTTTTCTAAAACTTACGTATGAATTTTATCGTTGGCTTGGACATAAAGACGGCGACGGGCTCACCACCTGTCACGTTTTCCCGAAAATATCTTCGGTGGAAGGTGGGTCGAAGGGACTTAAATGTCTAGACTAGACCTCTGTCTATCTGGGAATTGCGTGAAGATATTTTTTTAATTTTTTTTAATATCTTATGAACAAGCGCCTAGACACGAACACACAAACACTTGCGCCGTTAGGAAATTGAATCTGCGACTTAAAGCGTGACGAATACTTCGCTATTATCGAACCAAAACATTAATTAAACATTCGACCACCGTTTAGTAAGAAAAGAGTCTACCATCATGTCCTTTTTCACGCAATTTCCTATACTGGGGTAGGCAGAGGCGTAGACAATGAAGTCCTTTCGAACCTCTTTATAAAACTTGCTGGCAGCGGGCAGGTGGTGAGCTTATCGCCGTCTAGAATATCTTCAAAGTACCTGACCTACCTTTACGAAATACAGACTAAATTATTGTGCTTAAATGAACTTGAAAACTAATGAATTCAAGCAAATTTATAAGGCAGAGACACCATATTATCACCATCCGTCTGGTAACGGTGTAAGAATATTGCCACTCCCTTTCTTCCCGTGGGTGTCGTAAGAGGCGACTAAGGGAACCAGCTCTGAAGAATGTTATGGCAACCGATAGATGGTAGGATAACCATATCTAAAAATATCAGACCAAAATAATTACACCAAGATGGGCAGCAGCGTCTAAGGTGCGAGTGGTCTGCTATTGAGATCGCCAATAAGATTGCCAAGCGTGGCGATTATGGCAAATCCTCCCTATGGGAGAGGCCTATGTCATGCAATGAACTTTAACAGGCCGTTATGTATGTATGTATGTAGACACCATATTCGTAACTTGTTTATTACAAACGCGAAATAATTGATTTTTTACATTATTTTACATTTTCCGTTTTTTATATAATTGAAAAAAAAATAAATAAAAGTATATCTTCACGCTATTCCCAATACAGGGGTAGGTTGAGGTTTAGACAGTTAAGTCGTTTCCACCGGCCATCGAAGATATTTTTCGGACAACGTGACTGGTAGTGAGCCCGTCGCCATCTTAATGTAGAAGCCAACGATATAATTCGAACATAAGTTTTTTGAAAACCGATTGGTACGAGCCTGGGGTAGAACTTGAGTTTCTTGACTCGAATCCCGATTACCCAACCATTCGAATATCGTGACTTTATTTATGATATGCTATATTTATGATATGTTTTTATGTATGTCTATGTATAATATTTTAGTTTTACTGCTTAAATTTACTGCGCCTTCCATAAATTTCATCATTTCATAGGTGGATTGGAAGAAAATGTCTATAGACATTAAGTCTGCCTTTTGTGATCTTCTATAAGGAATCGCAATAAAGATCGGATAGATAAATAAATAATTAATTACTACATATACTACATACACATGCGAATATTCGTACAGACAACTTTTACTTTAATAAATCAAAGTGAAATTGAAAGGATTAAGGGGACGATAGAAACTATAAACTGGATTATCCAAATCGGATCATTCGAGGGACCTTTCGAAATACAATTATTATATTGATGTACACGAGTTGCGTGTTTAGTTCATATCTTTGAAATTCTATAACAGTTCGTTACAGGGTGTCTGGAATGGTTTACGACAGCAGTTCAATGGCGAGCACGAACCTGCGACGTCATCTTCATAGTCTACACTATAATGGTTGGTACAATGGTTTAGCCGTTAGGCTATTGATGCTGTTATTGACAATTGTATTTTCATGTTTTATATCTTAATCGCCTTTTATGACACTCACGGAAAGAAAGATATTGGTATATTCTTACGCGGTAACAGCACAAAAGAGATAATGATGACTACGAAAAAGAGAAGGAATAATTAAACCAATTTTTTTTACAAATGTTTATTCTTCTGTTTTACCTTCAGGATGTTAAATTAAAGAAAATTTAAACTCCATCAACTGTTGAGAATTTTACAGTCTAGTTAGGTCCGTGTAATTCAGGCTACGGATTTGTTTTCCTCACTTTAAATTAACTTCGTAAGAAATACGAACCGATCGCGACGTCAGTTAAAACTTTGGCAGTTATTGCTCGGAATAAACTAATAGCAATCATGGACTTTGCTTATTAAAGTCTAGTATTAATCTCACGCATACGAAATCCTAATATTATATCTTTATGATTTATGTATTAATGTATCTATTGTTTATTTTAAATAGTATAATAAATATCCTCTTCACGGAACCCTGCTCGGAACCACGACGGACTTATACGAAGCTCAATATTACAATTCTCCGATGCATTTCCACTAATCATCCTTTGAGAGGAACTTGTTCATGTTAATCTTTCACTGGCTCCTGGACTATGCTGGTGCTATATACCCAGACTCGAACTCGGAACCTCAGAGTTAGCGACACTATGACACTCGGATATATGACACTTGTTAACGGAGGTCGTTAAAATTAGATTGTACATTTTTCGCTACATTAAGCAATACGTGAACTTTAGAATGTCTTGAAATATTTGCCATGGATTAAAGGATAATCGATAGAACCGATTTTGAAAGTTTCGTCTATTTGTTAGGTCAAGCATGATGTAAAAACCGCACAAGGATTTGAATTTGAATCATATTAAATATTTCTATTCGTAATAATATTTGACCACCTCCGCCGTGTTTCATTAGCGTACAGATCTGTTTTCTAGGTGTCGTATGGTTTAAGGTCATATCCTCGGACGGGTCAATGTAAAAAAACACTTTTCTATATTGTTTCGGTGTCTTTAATTTTTATGTATACCTCTTCAGTAATAACTGCTATTTTACGTAGATAACCAATTGTAGCTTAGCGATTTACTAAAGTACCCTAAAATAGGCGTGGAAATAGGTTTTCAAGACAGAGGTACGCCCTGTATGCTCGACTTTAATATATTTTGAATTGCTATATGACTAAAACTAATTGATGAAAATACGGACGAGTGGACACTTAAAACTGCTACTTTAACCACTAAATGCTTCGTAAATATTAATAAATTTTATTACTATTAATATATTTCCATTACTACTAATATTAATATAATTTCAGTGACTATTTATTTAAACTTGGCAACTATTTTGACACAAATTATTTACTTTAATTCTCATCGAAAAGAAATGACCTGTATTTTATTTTGAAATTTGCCCTAGATATATATATATATTTTGTATACAGGTTTGAAAGATGACCTTATAATTACAACTACAAACTTGATAAGAGCGTGCTGCAATGGTTTGGTCATGTTGAACGAATAAGTGAACATCGAATGGCAAAGAAAATATCTAGCGCGAAAGCTAAAAGGTATCGATATAGGCCGAGAGTAACTTTGTGTGAGCAAATTGCTCGAAGAGAGGAGGTTTCAAAGTACTCGGATACCTAGACATGTATCTGTTAAGAAAATGATCAATTTAAAAGCAGCAAAAGAGGATCTGTTTTCTGTGGCTACTCCGTCAGGGACTGTGCGTGGAGGTAAATAAAAAAAATAATAAACAGAACTTATTTAAAATTATGTACTTACAAAATATACCGATACGGTAACATTATACAAGTTAACTCCATATGTTATGTATTCCACATTCACCTATCGTATTTGATACATTGATTTATTGACTTATTCCCTTGAAAGGGTCTTACTCTATGTATGAGTTCATATGTAATAATAAAGGGTCTAACCAAATAACCAAATAACAATGATATAGGTACTTGGGTGTACCCAATATCATTAGGAAACCATTTTGAAATGTATATTTGATTAACAAATGAAACCCTTCAGGGATGCAATTAAGCTAACGTTTATTAGTCTTTGATTTAATTTATGATTTTGTGATAATGAGGTGAATTAATATAAGAGCATTATTATGTAGGAGTGAGGGGATAGTCCTTTTTCCTATTGTAGAGCTGCTAGCCTTGGAGGGCTTTAGCAACTGCATAAATGAAAAAGCTGGACCGAGCTAGGTAGTCCGCGTCCTCGTAATAGGTCGGCGTGAAGTATACTCGTGCTTTCTATGTTTTGTCTAGTTAGCGAGATAAACGGAGGATCAATGACTCTTTCTTTCTTAAAAAGTGACGATAGCTGAGTGATTGGCCGATCGGAATTCGAGTCAAGGAACTCGGGTTGAGTTCGATCCGCAGTTGGAGCATTCGTTCCACTAGGTATTTTCAAAACCTTAATTGTACATTCCAATAATAGGCTAGAATTCTGTCTTCCCTAGTATTGTTAATGGAATGAAGATTTTTTTAATAACTCTTTCAACCGATGTGGCCTTTGAATTTATTCTAGTGAATATAGTGTTAGAATCAGGCGAGCTGCTTGTTAGTTAGCACCATTACCTAATAGATATAGTACCCAGTAGTGCATCGGCGGACCTAGACTTGTCCTTTAAGGGAGGATTCATCCATTGGATTTTGGTGATCGCAAAAACATTGCACCTTAGACGCTGGTGTCCATTGCCGGTCTTCAAAATTTTGATTATACTGGTAGTATATGTGTCAGCGCCCATATCATATATATGTCTTGTTGCATTGACTTTTCCTTTATTCGGCTTTTACTACATCCATAGGATCATTATTAGAAGTCACGATAGCTGAGTGGTTGGGTGATCGGAAGTCGTTGGGTGATTCGGAAGTACGAATTATAGTTAGCTTGGATATAAAGACGGCGACAGGCCTGGCGGCGGGGACCTGTCAAGTTGTCCCAAATAATTTATTCATTGGAAGGTAGGTCGACAGGACTTTATTGTCTAGACCTCTATCTAGTATAAGCATAGTACGCTCGCTTCTATTCGAGCATGAATGCAAAGTAGCATAAAGAACTCTCTCAAAGAAAAAAGATATTATAATGACTTATACTGTACTAGGAAAACTATCAAAATTTATAAGAAGTTGTCAACTGTGGTAGAGATATCAAAAGTTAAAGCATATATTATTGAACAAACAAATACTAACTGCGACTAGGATTCAATGTCAAGAATTATGGATAACTTATAAGCCAAATGCTTAAATTGTATGAAGTCCAGTTGTAATATATATGAAAACTAATTGTAATTGAATTGGAACCGGGGATCGAATCCAGGTATCTTGAGTAAATTACACCTTGATATCACCTGCATTTACCAACTTTTATCAATGACAAAGGTTATTTGTTAATCCGGAATAAAAGCTATCTTCATTCAGAATTTAAGTTGTTAAAGAGTAAATGCATCGGTTAAATTAACGATCCACCTTCCACCGAAGATATTTTCGGGACAATGTGACTGGTGGTGAGCCCATCGCCGTCTTTATGTTCAAGTCAATGATTTAATTTATACATAAGTTTTTGAAAAACTCATAGGTACGAGCCTGCCACCTGGGGATCGAACTCGGGTCTCTTGACTCGAAATTCCGACCACCCAACCACTCGGCTATCGTGACGTGATTGAGATAGTCTAAAGTCACAGATAAATAATAAATGCTTAGAAAGTTTTAAAAATTATTCATGCACAAACATGCATTGTATATTGTTTCTACATTGTGCTGTACCAATATAATATATGCACATATGTAGATGTGCATATATTATATTGGTACAGTACAGTGAACGAACATAATAGAAAATCTAGATTTACTTATACGTCAAATAAAGACAAAATGAATGCTTTTCTATGCATTGTGAATAGCTACTGTAACGAGGGCGACATTGTGTACAGGAACTAGCATTCTATTCTAACAGCTATTCTATTAACTGAAGCATTATAAAGCAGCTCTTTAGATCGATTTGTTTGAATTGCTGTATGTTGATAACCAACCTTTTCTCTTTTGTCTAGAGATTTATAAATGTAAATTGGCTAAAACTAGAAAATATTTTAAGTGTAAACGTATTTGTAATCTCTAGGCTATTGGTACCTCTTAGATATACAAAGTTTTTTTTTTATTTTTGACGTATATTTATCGATATTAGCATATTGTTAATTTGTTATAAAATGTAACAAATTTTGCAAAATAGAGTTAAAAGAAAAGCCTAAATTGAATAAATTAGTTTTCACTCAGACCGATTAAAAATTTAAAGAAAGCTAAAATTTGAGTCCCTAGACAGTATGTAACATCATAGATTAACTATATATATTCTGACAGTAAAAAACGTAATAAGTAGATATTTATAAAGAGAATCAATGGAATTTATTCAAGAAGTGACGGTCAAGTGACAGCAACATCAATATTTTGTTTTATAACAAACGCGGAATATTTTCCTTCACCGTAACTGTTTAATTTAAATCTGGTGTTCCTAAATATGGGTATCTCCCTATTTATTTGTAGTCATTGATATTTTCAATATTTTTTTCTACATTTTATTTTGCCCAAAATATATCATATTAGTCCGTGCTTAACTATGGAGCTGAATTTCGCACGGAGAGTTAAATAGTTTGTCCACAAAATGCATGACAAAATGAGAGCATAAATAATGAGAGCTATTAAATTAAGAAGAAAATTAAAAAAAAACACGTCACCCGGGATTAGAAACGGCAACTTCTGCCGTAGTGTAGCAACGCTTTTACCTCCGTGACACCATCCTACACGCATGAAACGCACGCAGTTGAAATTTAAAATCTCTTATTTGTAGCCAATATAATTTATTTGGTTTCAACATGTCAAGGTACATTATGCTGGCAGAAACTGACATAATTAATGCTAAAACAGTAACGTAGGGTATTATTATCTTTGGCTGCAACCAGTTTAATATCACGGAGCCCAATGACCGTGTCGCAAATTAAACTAATTTGACTAAAACATGTTATAATAAGTGTGCGCGTGTACTACGCGAGCCAATTTATTGCAGCGCATAACTTACGCGCAGTCACCTTGTCTTAAAGCGTCTATTTAATTTATAGCCTCGCCTTACCCGTTTTAATATACGACCACTAGACTTTTAGGAGTTAAAATGAGTTCGAGATTAGATTTCTATCGTGTAATATTATATCAAGGTGGGCCATTTGATTTATTTACAACATGTTATTAAAATTTTTAATGACCCTTTATATTTTTGATAATGCTTTTATATAAATTGTGATGGTGGTAAAGATTAAAGAAATGTTATGACGGACCAGATGAGAACTTGCTTCGTTTTTTTTCTCCAAACTTTGTACAGTTAAATAGGCAGCATCGTTTTCACAGAACGTAGTAGGTTCGTACTCGTTAAAATACAAATTCCAAGCTCCCAGCACGTGGTATACTTTATTGGTTCTCAAATAAAGCTTTGACGATCAAAACGTGTCATTTTAAACTGTTCAAAGTGGGGTAAGTAGCTTAATCGTACGCCTGCCCACTCAAAGAGCGTTCCTCTTATGCTCACGTTACAGACAAACATTTAAGTGGGAGACTCGATTAATAGGATGATTTGGCATTCGGATAAATGAAAATATGAATAATTGAATATACGAAAAACGTGGGATTTTACATAATAAACGACCTAAGAACTGACTGACTCTAAATTACTTCCAATTTCAAGCGACGATATAATATATTATACCTCTCTGTATTATTCTGTGTTATCATCATATTATTAAATTCGGGCAAATAAATTATTAATATTACTGAATTTTTTTACATAGCTTTTAGTTTTAAACTTCATTTCAGTCCAGAGAAACTGAAAAATATCCATATCAGTAAATAAAATCAGTATTTCCATACGCGTAACATTATAACACTGAAATACTTTCGTGACTAGAAATAACAGGTAAATAAGTACAAGGAATCGCATGCATTTAACGAACGCACGAACGAAATGAACTGCGCTCTGTTTTTGTTACAACTCTTTACAATTCGTTTGTAATTCGCTCTTAACAAAATAACTTAAAATAATAATAAAATATAAATAAATAAATGAACAAATAAATAAATAAATATAAATATCTTGTGCAGGCATTGGGAATTGCGTGAAGATATTATATAGATTTTATACTATATAGATACGATATAGATTATATGGAATTTGTTTGTAATAAAAACACAAAACAAGATAAAAATAGACCGCAATGTCATTTTTTTTTTGGTATGTTACACAATGTCAATTATCTTTTTAATAACAGCAATAAATTATAATTAAAACATCGATCCAATTATTTTGTAAGGATAACATAAATTATTTAATTAATTTATTTAAAATTTATAACGAAGGCATGACAACAGACAAGTCACGATAGCCGAGTGGTTGGGTGCAGTACCCAGGCAGACAGAGGTCTACAATTCAAATTCCTATGAAATTTGGAAGACTTTTAAGTTGTTAGGGTCACGATAGCCGGGTGGTTGGAATTTCGAGTCAAGAGACGTTGATCCCCAGGTGGCAGGCTCGTACCAATGGGTTTTTCAAAAACTTATGTACGAAGTATATCGTTGGCTTGGACATAAAGACGGCGACGGGCTCACCACCTTTCACGTTGTCCCGAAAATATCTTCTGTGGAAGGTGGGTCGAAGGGACTTAATTGTCTAGACTTGTCGCTACCCTTGCATTGGAAAATGCGTGAAGTATAACATGTTTACATTCGATATTTCTATACACAAGTAAATCAGTAGTTAAAGTTAGAGACTACGTTAAACAGGAGCCTTCTTTTTCTAATTAAGCCGCAAGATTTAAGATGTTCGCAATATTATACGCTTAATTTACTGCGAAATAAATTGCACGTTGGGTTTGCTTGACGTCACAGCGGCTGTACACACCGAAGAGAGCGTTCGGTCGGCTAATAAATTTCAATTTAGTATGTTAAAAGCGGATTTGTTTAGATGACTGGATTCTCATCACGAACAACGGAACAACGTACGGCGCCGAGAGTGATTAGTGTAGCTTACATAGCCGCTGGCTGTTTCAATACACGGCAAACAACGAGAGAGAGGCTCGTGAAGCAAATAAAGAAATCGTTATTGACTAATTACAAATTGTATGATACAGCTTACTCAGTTATGATAAATTTACAGACTGTACAGTCTACGGCGCTGTGAAAAACATTTACAGATTTCGTATATTTGAAACGAGTATTGTAGAGGAGCTGTCGTAGTCTAATCTAAGGGTGCTTGCTTTTTTTACGGTTGGGTCTATGCTCGGGCTATCACCACTAAATTTTTAAGCGCCAGTTACCATGACGATGAAGGTGAAGAAAAATTATGAGAAAACTTGCGCGATATTATGCTTACTTGGAACCTGATAACTAATCATGAAATAATATATGTTATTTTGGGTACCTACGCATGAAGTTTGTCAACACGCACTGTGGCCGACATTTACTTATGTTAATGTCCTTAAATATTTGTGAGAAAGCTTTTGCCCAGCAGCGGGCCTTTACTCACAGGCTACTGCTTTAGTTATACAATATATATTTAAACAAATTTTCTGAAAAGTTGAAAAAAAAATTAAGTTAAGTAAAGTAAATGGTGAAACGCACCAGGGTTTACTCACAGTAACTCGAGTGCTTAATATATAGCAAGTAACTACGGCGTCGCGCCAAAGAAAATGACATATTAATATTATTTCAAAAAAAATCTGATTAACATTGTTAATGTAAATATTTGTAAGTTTCGATGTTAGTAATGGATTTAAATTAAATTTATTACACAGATTTTATAACCTCAAATTACATTTATGTCACTTTTTATACCGCGCAAATGTACGGTTGCTGTGAGAATGATCTGACATATTTTATGTTCGAATTTTATATCTGAAGTAATTCGGGGTCCGGAGAGGGAAGTATGTTGCTCGTTACTCCAACAAATTAATCAGGATCTGGATATAATACGCAGTTGAAATCACGGATAGAATCTAGTTAACTATAAGACAAACTTTAATACATATTAAAGGGATACATTTAATTTAAATTAACCATTTTATAAACTAAATCAAGAATTTAGCGAAAACTACTGATGAGGTCAGTGGCTATTCACCGTTTTTATAAAATTAGAATACCTATGTTACAACATAATTAGAATTAGACTAAGCATTAAAAATAATTTAATTCTTTGTTACTGTCTTTGCAAACATAAATGAAATGTTGTTTCTGTAAATAAACTTCAAATTCAATAAATTCCTAAAGTAAAATCCTGCTTCAAATATGTATTTCAATTTAATAAAAACTTTCAATCTCATATTACTAAAATATGGAATGTCAGAAGAGAATCGAAAATTACAGTAGCTTCATTTTCTATTGTTAAATACAATGACGTAGTTGAATGCGATGACGTCAACTCCATTGAAGATTCGTTGAATTGAAAATAGGAATTGAAAATACCTGTAAAACCTTGATGCTTTATAATATTTTTGTTATTTTTGGAAAACTAAGTTATATTCAAATTTAGAAAATATTTATAATATTTGGAATTAGCAATACAAATCTAATAAAGTATTTCTCTAATTTATAAATTATTATAATTTAATAGTCAATAGTAATTCATTTATTTGTATTCATGAAATTTAACTAGTGAAAAAAGTAGATAAGAATTTAATGTTGCATAGATATTATTAAATCCACATTACTCATAATCATAATAAATTACGCATCTAATCCTTTCCTTTCAGACGGCCGTATGGTTCGGTGATCGGAATTCGAGTCACGAGACACGAGTTCGATCCCCAAGTGGTAGGCTCTTAACAATGTTTTTGTTTTCAAAACTTATATACTATTTATATCGATGGCTTGGACATAAAGTCGTCGACAGACTCACCACCTATCTACATATTTTGACTATTTGATGCTGAGTATTACTTTACCGTACCGTGGCCATGTGGTAACGGTGTAAAAATATTGCCTTGCCTCTCTTTCTTCCCGTGGGTATCGTAAGAGGCGACTTAGGGAAACGGCCTTGGACATCGTTATGACTACCGATAGATGGCGGAATAACCATGTCTAAAATATCAAAACAAAATAATCAGACCGAAGATGGGCAGAAGCGTCTAAGGTACGAAGTGTCTGATAATGCGATCGCCAATCCGCTTGCCAAGCGTGGCGATTATGGCAAATACTCCCTATGGGACAGGTCTATGTCCTGCGGTAGACTTAAATAGGCCGTTATGTATGTGTGTATGCATTGCTTTATCGTAAAAATAAATATTAATAAATGAAAATTAATACTTATAACAGGTACGTATTCAATTCAAGAATATTAGTCATCATATGTCGTCACGATTACGAACGCGATATTAGATTGCATATAATCCAATAACCATGAGTCTTGGGCGATATCATTTATTGATATCTATCTATTTATATGATTTCTAGTATGTATCTGATAAAAGGGCATTTTACGGATTACACCAAAGGGATACAGAAAATTGGTTTAGGCAATAAAGAAAACTACTCGACCACGGATGTCGGGGATCAGAAAAGATTTAAAAGTTTCGTACCTCAAAACTGGCCGCCTAATAACGCAGGTTTAATTTATAAACAAAATTACACAACAACACGCGCAAACAGCGCTGTTAGTATAAAGCCAATTAAATATTTCTCTTGTTACTCCATTTAGGGCCCTAAAGCATTTGGAAATATTTGATAAATAATAAAAGAATTTACATATGTACCATGTATACCAGAGCCCACAGTTTAGTAACACTTTTTTAATTAGCTGGCATACTTAATGTTCAAAGCCAAAGGAGTAATGCATTAAATACAAGAAAATTTGGTTTTATTGTTACAATTTTAAATGCATATCATTTCTAAGTTTTTTTTAAATGAACTATGTATGGACAGAAAACATGATATCAATATTAAAGTTGTCTTTACAATTATATACTCGCAGGTAATAAAAAAACGGTGTCAAAAATAGTGTATTACGAAAGTTATCGAGACTACATACAGGATCCGTAAATGCAACTACGAAATTTTTCAATCTTTTTTTTTCATATTAAACAGAATACATATTTTATACAACTATTAAATGTGATAATTTAAGGATTTTTTTTTGCACTTTAAATGCAATATGCATATGTCAGAGACAATTAAATTATTAAATGAAAGAGAAAAATGTTTTTAAAATTTCAACTGACACAGGCGGGATTCGACACGCGACCTTTGCTGAACGTGGCAAATCTCTTACCTCTGAGCCACCGTCTTGAAATTTTAAATCTCTTTTTTTATTTACGCGTGTTTTTACTCTTTTATGTAGTAACAAAAATTTCAGCATTACTTATATGTTTTAAACTCAATAAAAAAGAGCGAAAGAGACAGTTTAAGTTCAGAAAAACATTTGATGTTGACATGTCGAGAGTAGAGTACCTCAAACACTCCGCGTTATGAGGCATGCAATTGACAAATATGGCTAGTGGGCTATCTCACTGTTCACTGTTCACGTGGCACACTCCTCACAGCATCGTGGACTGATATGTAGATGTGTTTCAATAAATAAAAACAGGTACCAATGACCGTGAATAATAAACGATTCCAAAAATACTCGACGATATTATTGGAGGACAACACAAGTATGACTATATCCTCGTACATATATTCGGACATAATATTTGGGAAAGAGTTGACATCCTGGAGGTTATTGTAGAACTTTGATGTCAATTCGAGAATTGTGAGATATAATTGCGATTGCGAAATGTATCATAATTTACTTGACTAATTCCTACATAATATTGATAATGCGCAGCATCAGTATTTTATATATATCTACGCATTAGGTCAATATGTGTAATCTTGCCTAAAATTTTAATGCGTTATCTGCTCGTGATCACCATTAAAAGTAAAAAGACCAAGAATAGAATTAGAACGTGATAAAAATAAAACCAGAATCTATATTAAAGTTACAAAAACCTACCTCCTCCACGTCATCCATTTCCATGTCACCAACAATTTCTTCAGCAATTTTCGTTAGGGATATACTAGGTCTGATTGATACTCGGGGGCGTGTTACAGAAGGTCTCTTACCCATATCATAGTTTTCCACTTTTGTATCATCATGCACATTAGCCAATTGTTCATAAAAATTTACAATTCCCGATGTAACATCGTCTGTTTTGACTATAACTTTTGTAAATCGCTTTTTACTAAAAGTGTCTTCTTTCTTTTTATTTAAATCATCTATTTGTCGATAACCTTTCGAAGTATTCGGTATTTCCACCACGGAATGAACTGAATGTATATCTTTATATTCACATTCTAAATCAAAACCTCTCGTATCAAAGAACCTTTTAAATTTTGTCCAACAGCTCAATTCTTTTGCCGTTACGCTTTCGTCCCTAGCAGCAGTACTTTCCATACTAATTTTCATTTTTTCTTGCAAATTCTTACAAATAAGTCTATAAAGATTAGATCCAGTGGAGATAATAAAAAGGAACTATAAGTAATCGTATCGTAATCAAAAGAGATAGCATTAATCATCATTCAGTGTACGAGTATGTCTGCTAGAGCTTCTAAATCGTTTTAATGATTCTAAATTGAAACAATTAACGTAGTTTATTATTCACAATACATTCCATGGGATAGGAAAAATATCTCAGCAAAATTGGTTATTGTTGATTATACTGATCGTTATGATTTGATAAATGATTTTGTTACATTTATATACACTGTAATATTTGGGTAAGGTTTTATTAATCATTCGTTTCAAAAGTAATCACAGTAACTGGCACGTAAGCTTTTGACACTAACGATAATTTGTTAGTGACCTAATTTTTTTTCTCTTGATTTTTTTTTTGTAAATTTTTTATGGTTATTAAACTTTCACTGATGTTTACAATTATTATCACTTAACAATCACTTAAACTATAACACTGATTTTTAATTCTTTTAGTTATTAATTAAAATCAATTAAAATGTTAAATTCATGAAACTGTATCTTTGAGATCTATACTTTTCAAGTATTACTTTCACAAAGTTTTAATGAGATTTAATAATTATGTTTTTGTTCTGAAAACAATTTTTTTATTATCGCAAGCACTATGATCGTTCTTAAAATTATACGACACGAAATTCACGGATTTCGCGATCACTTCATCCATCGACTTGCATTGTACTGAAACATCTCCATAATTAATTGTTGTGACACGAAATATAGCTGATAATACTGATATTTTATGTTTTATCAATTAGTGTCGTGAAGATTATAGATAATTATAATATCATTGAAGAGGAATTTCAATGTTACTGCACTTTTTCTGAAAATTATTAATTAGTTATCGAAAAATACATCTGAACCCTTTTTTTCCTCTTTGTCTGTTTTGTAGTATATTTGAAAATAAAATCATATTTAATCAAGATCAGCGTCGAGCGTGTCTTTTAAAATATGTAATTTTATTTTATCAGATTGAGATATTCTTTTATTAAATGATTACAAATTCACAATAAATTTGACGAGATAGTAATCTTCGGTTTAGATATGTGTTTTATATGCAATTCAGACGTTGGCTATGTTTGTTACGCATTAAAAATCACATTATATCTTATTCGTAGTGTATAATAACTAAGAGAAAAGACTACTGATCCATAGTCACTAAAAGGGATCACTGTTCCGGACTAAAAGGGAGGACACGGCAATATATACTGCAATGTAAAGGTTTTATGTCAAATTGTTGTTTTAAATTCAACAAATTAATCAGGATCTAAAATAATTTATATAAATAAAACAGATTGAAAATGAAAGTAACACAACTGCTTCTGTAGTCATTAATCCAAATGTTTCATTAATGAAAATGAAAGTAACACAGGCGCAGTGTCCACATCCACACCGGTTTTCATAGTGTGGCAATCGGAGTTCAATTAATTAGCGAATCGTTCATAAAGAAAAATTACCTCAATATTTCCATTTCAGATCTGAGGTCCTTCGATTCCATAATACAAGTGCTTTAACTACTTACTTGGGATCAGAGTCATGAATGTGAAGTTTACCCTATCTATGCATTTACTTACTTATATGTATTTATTTGTAAAATAGATGCCTTATCCTCATATGTGTATACGTCGTAGAATACGACGGATGAAAACAAGATACCGGATGAATACGGCGTCAGTCAGTGCGTGTGACATATTTTATAGCAATGATCTTTTTAAGTCACGATAGCCGAGTGGTTGGGTGGTCGGAATTTCGAGTCAATAGACCCGAGTTCGATCCCCAGTTGGTAGGCTCGTACCAATGAGTTTTTCAAAAACTTATGTACGAATATCGTTGGCTTGGACATAAAGGCGGCGATGGGCTCACCACCTGTCACGTTGTCCCGAAAATATCTTCGGTGAAAGGTGGGTCGAAGGGACTTAATTGTCTAGACTCGACCTCTGTCTACCCCTGTATTGGGAATTGCGTGAAGATATTTATTATTATATATAATGATCTTTTTATATGAATCCGGTCGATAAATACAGATAATAATGGAAAGTTGTTCGCATTTTTATTCTTACTATCTCTTTTTTATGGATATGGATATGAAGCAAATGTTGCCAACGGTTAATCTGATTTTAAGTGATTACAAATGGTCATGTAGAACTGGTCATAGGGACTACTGATGCGTTCTCTATCTTTATCAAATAACTGGTAAAGGATAAGAGAAGGGAGGGGGATAGGGATTTAACCGCCAGTTATCTCGTTTACCGGAAAAAAAGCAGAAGCTCAAAAGTCACAAGGCTAAGCTCTACTATTTGTATGATCCTAGCCCGGTCGATCTGGCCTATTCATGCATATCAGAAGCTGTTTTTAGCTGTTCGACATACAAGTATATATTAATTAAATCCAATTAATTACTGTAAAATTTTAAATAATATTGGGCCGTGTTGTTATGGTGTAAATGTATATCATATTACTATTCTATATTCTATATTCTTTCAACCCGTCGCTGAGATAAGAGGTAACTAAAGTGGCGGTATGACCTTTTAAAAAAAAACAGACTAAAATTCAGAAGACTAGAGAAGGGTACTACCAGATCGTCTATAGTTGATACACCATAGTGATGGGACCATATCTTAAGGTTAGTTTTTACCGTTTAAAAACTCCATATTATAATGCTGGTGACAGAGAGGGCAGCTTTATTGATTCAAATCTTCGTCCATTAACAAACTTGAAAGTTTCTGGCACAGTACTAGACTATGCGTATCCCTTGCCTAAACTCGAATAAGGTTTCTACTACTATTATTGTTATTATTATACAATACGATTAATTCATACTACTATTACTTTGAATAAACAGCTACGAGTATATGTAAATTTTGGGCATGTAAATTTATAGAAAGAAAGGTAGAAACATTTATTGCAGACAATACACCACGAAGGTAATAAATTTAAACATGTAATTAAACTAATTACAATACCTACATGTAAACGAAACATACACATTACACTAAAATAAAGTTAACACATTATTTAGAAAAACACATACCTATCTCTCTTCAGATTATAAATAAATAACCTTTTAACCCACCTTTCATCGAAGCCTATTTGGGACAACTTGACAGGGGGTAAACCCATCGCTCATAATGCTCATGAAATAAGAATGCTTTACGTGTTACAACTGATCTTAACCATTATGTACGTTGCACGGTGCGGCAAAGTTTCAGTTGAAATTGTAAACATTTTTCTCTTTAACTAAATTACAAAAAGTTCACGATAGCCGATAGGTTGGGTTGTCGGAATTTCAAGTCGGAGTCAAGAGACCCGAGTTCGATCCTCAAGTGCCTGTGCTAATGGGTTTTTCTAAAAACCTATGTACAAATTATATCGTTGGCTTGGACATAAAGACGGTGACGGGCATACCACCTGTCACGTTGTCCCGAAAATATCTTCGGTGGTAGGTGGGTCGAAGGGACTTAATGTCTAGACTAGACCTCTGTCTACCCCTGTATTGGGAATTGCGTGAAGATATTTTTTTATATATTTTTACAAAAAGTTCACAGTAACTTACATTCTTTAAAATGAATAAAAAATTGTTTAACCATTCATCTGTTTCTACAACGAGTTCTACGAGTGTATTATGCGAGTACGTTCGCTACGCAATCGGATCTTGAGTGGGTGTCAAGTTAATTAATGTTCCAAAAAGGTTACGAAGATATTTATACTTACAGCGACCTCTACCAAGGGTTCATCTTCAGGAGTGAGAGCAAGAGAGGAGCGGCGACCAGCCTGAGCGCCTGGGGAGCCACTTGAGCTACCTGCGTACAATATATAATTTGTAATTATAAGGTATATAATTATATCACATTCAGTAGACATGACGTTATTCATTATTGGCAATTTTAACTGCATTACACAACAATCAAAATTACATTAAAATTATATTAAATAGTAAATATCTTCACCAAAATTCCCAATACAGGGTAGTCAGAGGTCTAGTCTAGATAATTATAATATCATTGAAGAGGAATTTCAATGTTACTGCACTTTTTCTGAAAATTATTAATTAGTTATCGAAAAATACATCTGAACCCTTTTTTTCCTCTTTGTCTGTTTTGTAGTATATTTGAAAATAAAATCATATTTAATCAAGATCAGCGTCGAGCGTGTCTTTTAAAATATGTAATTTTATTTTATCAGATTGAGATATTCTTTTATTAAATGATTCACAATAAATTTGACGAGATAGTAATCTTCGGTTTAGATATGTGTTTTATATGCAATTCAGACGTTGGCTATGTTTGTTACGCATTAAAAATCACATTATATCTTATTCGTAGTGTATAATAACTAAGAGAAAAAGACTACTGATCCATAGTCACTAAAAGGGATCACTGTTCCGGACTAAAAGGGAGGACACGGCAATATATACTGCAATGTAAAGGTTTTATGTCAAATTGTTGTTTTAAATTCAACAAATTAATCAGGATCTAAAATAATTTATATAAATAAAACAGATTGAAAATGAAAGTAACACAACTGCTTCTGTAGTCATTAATCCAAATGTTTCATTAATGAAAATGAAAGTAACACAGGCGCAGTGTCCACATCCACACCGGTTTTCATAGTGTGGCAATCGGAGTTCAATTAATTAGCGAATCGTTCATAAAGAAAATTACCCTCAATATTTCCATTTCAGATCTGAGGTCCTTCGATTCCATAATACAAGTGCTTTAACTACTTACTTGGGATCAGAGTCATGAATGTGAAGTTTACCCTATCTATGCATTTACTTACTTATATGTATTTATTTGTAAAATAGATGCCTTATCCTCATATGTGTATACGTCGTAGAATACGACGGATGAAAACAAGATACCGGATGAATACGGCGTCAGTCAGTGCGTGTGACATATTTTATAGCAATGATCTTTTTAAGTCACGATAAAGGAGTGGTCAGGTTTGAATTCCTTTATCAAGAGACCCGAGTTCGATCCCCAGTTGGTAGGCTCGTACCAATGAGTTTTTCAAAACTTATGTACGAATATCGTTGGCTTGGACATAAAGGCGGCGATGGCTCACCACCTGTCACGTTGTCCCGAAAATATCTTCGGTGAAAGGTGGGTCGAAGGGACTTAATTGTCTAGACTGACCTCTGTCTACCCCTGTATTGGGAATTGCGTGAAGATATTTATTATTATATATAATGATCTTTTTATATGAATCCGGTCGATAAATACAGATAATAATGGAAAGTTGTTCGCATTTTTATTCTTACTATCTCTTTTTTATGGATATGGATATGAAGCAAATGTTGCCAACGGTTAATCTGATTTTAAGTGATTACAAATGGTCATGTAGAACTGGTCATAGAGACTACTGATGCGTTCTCTATCTTTATCAAATAACTGGTAAAGGATAAGAGAAGGGAGGGGGATAGGGATTTAACCGCCAGTTATCTCGTTTACCGGAAAAAAAGCAGAAGCTCAAAAGTCACAAGGCTAAGCTCTACTATTTGTATGATCCTAGCCCGGTCGATCTGGCCTATTCATGCATATCAGAAGCTGTTTTTAGCTGTTCGACATACAAGTATATATTAATTAAATCCAATTAATTACTGTAAAATTTTAAATAATATTGGGCCGTGTTGTTATGGTGTAAATGTATATCATATTACTATTCTATATTCTATATTCTTTCAACCCGTCGCTGAGATAAGAGGTAACTAAAGTGGCGGTATGACCTTTTAAAAAAAAACAGACTAAAATTCAGAAGACTAGAGAAGGGTACTACCAGATCGTCTATAGTTGATACACCATAGTGATGGGACCATATCTTAAGGTTAGTTTTACCGTTTAAAAACTCCATATTATAATGCTGGTGACAGAGAGGGCAGCTTTATTGATTCAAATCTTCGTCCATTAACAAACTTGAAAGTTTCTGGCACAGTACTAGACTATGCGTATCCCTTGCCTAAACTCGAATAAGGTTTCTACTACTATTATTGTTATTATTATACAATACGATTAATTCATACTACTATTACTTTGAATAAACAGCTACGAGTATATGTAAATTTTGGGCATGTAAATTTATAGAAAGAAAGGTAGAAACATTTATTGCAGACAATACACCACGAAGGTAATAAATTTAAACATGTAATTAAACTAATTACAATACCTACATGTAAACGAAACATACACATTACACTAAAATAAAGTTAACACATTATTTAGAAAAACACATACCTATCTCTCTTCAGATTATAAATAAATAACCTTTTAACCCACCTTTCATCGAAGCCTATTTGGGACAACTTGACAGGGGGTAAACCCATCGCTCATAATGCTCATGAAATAAGAATGCTTTACGTGTTACAACTGATCTTAACCATTATGTACGTTGCACGGTGCGGCAAAGTTTCAGTTGAAATTGTAAACATTTTTCTCTTTAACTAAATTACAAAAAGTTCACGATAGCCGATAGGTTGGGTTGTCGGAATTTCAAGTCGGAGTCAAGAGACCCGAGTTCGATCCTCAAGTGCCTGTGCTAATGGGTTTTTCTAAAAACCTATGTACAAATTATATCGTTGGCTTGGACATAAAGACGGTGACGGGCATACCACCTGTCACGTTGTCCCGAAAATATCTTCGGTGGTAGGTGGGTCGAAGGGACTTAATGTCTAGACTAGACCTCTGTCTACCCCTGTATTGGGAATTGCGTGAAGATATTTTTTTATATATTTTTACAAAAAGTTCACAGTAACTTACATTCTTTAAAATGAATAAAAAATTGTTTAACCATTCATCTGTTTCTACAACGAGTTCTACGAGTGTATTATGCGAGTACGTTCGCTACGCAATCGGATCTTGAGTGGGTGTCAAGTTAATTAATGTTCCAAAAAGGTTACGAAGATATTTATACTTACAGCGACCTCTACCAAGGGTTCATCTTCAGGAGTGAGAGCAAGAGAGGAGCGGCGACCAGCTCGAGCGCCTGGGGAGCCACTTGAGCTACCTGCGTACAATATATAATTTGTAATTATAAGGTATATAATTATATCACATTCAGTAGACATGACGTTATTCATTATTGGCAATTTTTAACTGCATTACACAACAATCAAAAATTACATTAAAATTATATTAAATAGTAAATATCTTCACCAAAATTCCCAATACAGGGGTAGTCAGAGGTCTAGTCTAGACAATTAAGCCCCTTCGACACACCTTTCACGGAAGATATTTTCGGGACAAAGTGACAGGTGGTGAGCTCGTCGCCGTCTTTATGTCCAAGCCAACGATATAATTCGTACATAAGTTTTTGAAAAACCCATTGGTACAAGCCTGCCATCTGGGGATCGAACTCGGGTCTCTCGACTCGAAATCCCGAACACCAAACCACTCGGCTATCGTGAATTTAATGTATATTATGGATTCAGAGCGTTTCATGTTTTCTTTCATTTTATTTTCGTAGAAAAAATTGCAATAATTTCAAAAATATCTTCGGTGGAAGATAATAATAATAATGCTTTATTCTTTAACCAATAAAACAAATACAAAATAAAATAGGGCAGAGATCTTCTTTTAAGCAAAAAACCTGTGTCAGAAGATCTCGCTCTTCCATACCATGGTTACAAACTTGGTTCATAACAATTGTTTCTTTTACAAAATAAAATCTTACAGCCCAACTTTCTGTCATTCATCTAAATAAGTTATAGTATGGATATTAAAAAAAAAAAGAAACTAATATATACAAAACTAGTCTATTTGCCTAAGCTGCGCATGTGAAAGTATGTGTGTGAGTGTGAGTGTGTGTGTGTGTGTGTGTGTGTGTGTGTGTGTGTGTGTGTGTGTGTGTGTGTGTGTGTGTGTGTGTGTGTGTGTGTGTGTTTGTGATAGAGAAGGAGAGAGAGTGTTAAAATACCAGTACTTATCTCAATTTCTATTCCGCAAAAGAAGTTCTGTATCATTATAATTTATACTTTTTAACCATTTTATTAATAATTGTTTATATTTATGCTGGTTACTTCTGTAAATGCTCAGTTTTGTGTTGATTTTGTTATATAGCTGACTTGTTAGATTGTTATACTGGCTACTAGCAAATGATGTATTTATCTTCTGTGTAATGACTACTACGCCTTTTCTTCTTTTTTCTATGGCAGTTGGATCACAGGGTGTATTTTTGTGCCTCTTTAAAGTTGTGTGCAGTATGTATAATTTTCTAACTGTCAGAACGTCACAAATTTTATATAAGCTTTCGGTAGGAAATCTAAAAGGCTTAAAGTACATGACCTTTAATAACGCCCGCTGTGCTCTTTCTATCTCTAAGAACTTTGTTTTTAGCATACCACCCCAGATTGGAATGCAGTACGTGAGAATAGGCTGTGCCAAAGCGATATAAATTTTGTCAAGAAGATATTTGGTAGCTACATGTCTAAGTTTTTTGAAGATCCATATAAGTTTTCTAATTCTTGAGGTAACCATTTCTATATGTGAGTGCCAAGAAAGCCGTTGGTCAATCATTACTCCAAGGTGCTTTGTCGAAGATAGCCTGTTAATTGATAAACAGTTATCATGATTACTTCCGTTGAAACATTTATGTATTCTTATGTCAAAGTCTGTGTGGGGTTGGGTTTTATTATTGATGGTAAAACACGTATAACTTGTTTTTTGTACATTAAGAGTGAGTAAACTCTTTTTAAGCCGAGCACTTATGCAAGCTAATCCTTCTTCAACATTATTGCGGACACCTTCCCACGAATTACCGTTAAACAAAACTACCGTGTCATCTGCATAAGAAAGAATTTGCCCCCCCCCGCAATCCGCAAATCACATAGATTATTAATATAAATTAAAAATAGGGTTGGGCCCAAAACACTATCCTGTGGGACACCATATGATATAATTGAGTCATTACTTATATATTGACCAATTTTAACTTTTTGTTTCCTTTCAATCAAGAAGTCCTTCAGCAATTCCAAAGGAGTCCCTACAATACCAATGTTTTCTAATTTTGTACTAGAATCGGTAATGAGACAGTGTCAAAGGCTTTCTTCAAGTCCAAAAACACAGCTAGACATTTTTTCCCTTTATCTAATTGATCAGTTATTATCGAGCTAAGAGTCATTATTGCATCTTCCGTAGATTTGTCTTGTCTAAACCCAAATTGAAAATCGGAGAGTATTTTATATTTGTCAATAAAATTCATTAATCTTTTATTGATTAATTTTTCAATTATTTTTGAGATACAGGGTAGGATGGATATTGGTCTGTAATTACTCACTTCATTCTTATTACCGTTTTTGTATACTGGTATAATAATGGATTGCTTTAATAGTAACGGGAAAACCCCCTTATTAAAGCAGAGATTAGCCAAGTGACTTATTACAGGTGTCAGTTCGTTCACAGCTAACTTAATAAACCTAGGGATGCCATCCCATCCAGGGGCACTATCTGATTTCATTGACAAGATAATGTCATGCACTTCTATCGTATCCGTCTGTAATAAAACAAACGAGTTTGACTGCTTTTTTACATTACAAATACTTTTATTCATTGTAGCTGCATAGCCTTCTGACATACTTTTTTCAGCTAGATTTTTTCCTATGTTAGTAAAATAATTATTAACATAGTTGATGGACTCGTCGTGAGATGCTTTAACTTTGAGAAGTACTGAATTGTCAGTTTTAATTTGCTTTAGATCAGTGATATTTTTAATGGGTCGAAACGACTTATTGTGTAGGCCTCTGTCTACCCCTGTATTGGAAATGGCATAATATACATGCACAGAGTACCCAGGAAGGCCGAAACGCGGAACACTTTTAATCGGAGAAAAAAGTTATTTCGTATTTAAACAGTTATTAATTTGTAAGGTGCCATACATATTTATTAATGAACAGATTTGTCATCAAGGATTGCAAATCACGTTACTTTCATACTTTCCAAGTTAAACTCAAACACGATTTATTCTCATACATTCATTTCTTCAGTTTTCATTCTCAATTTCTCCATTTCAATTCGTTTTGGCTCAAGTTAACTCGAACGAGCTATTACAATTGAGATTTTGCCCACTTATATAAGTACGGTTTGAAGAAAGGTATGTGTGGACGTTTATTTCACCAATGCAGCATAGGACCACCGCTAGGCTACCTGTAATATAATAATGTTAGAGTAATTATTTTAAGCAGAGTGCGAGTAGGTGCAGAAACTGGAGACATGTGCATTAGATACGCGAGGCCACCCGGTTGTCTGGCCTGTCAGATCGCTACACGAGTTAAACACTAGTACACCAATTACTAATCCAACTATTGCCATATAAAATAAAGTTAATTGAATCAATCTTTCGAACTAGGTAAGTATTCCAGTTTCATAAATTTCTCATTCAAACGTTACGTTAGTCATTGAAAACAATTTATGACTACATTATATTGTAATTATTGCATAAGTAATGTCTTATCTATACTAATATGTATAGTCGTAACTGTCACAAATAAATAAGGTTACTTACTGTAAATGGTTTTTCTAGAATTTAATTTTCTTATTTATTGCACCTATTTTATTTTTATAATTATGTTTGTTTAAATGTTGGGTACAAATGTGTGAATCTGATAAAAAGGCTAGGCTAAACTTAAATATCTAATAAAAATATTAAATAAAATTTATTAAATACCTCGAACACACTCTTCTCGAAATATGGAAAGATTCTTGTAGTAAAATCCTGTCCGTGTCAGTTGCTGACAGTAGTTATTTTTTTTAATTTCTCTCTACTTTAATAATAATAATATGGTCAGAAGTTAGAAACTATTTCCAGTTTCGATACAATGTTGCCAGAATGTTGCATTGATTTTATTTCCTTAAAGAAACTATAAACCATACATTTATGATGTACTGAACACATTATAACAGAGGTAAATATTATTTTCAAATGAAGACCGTACTTTTTGATGGTTACAACAGGTTTCAGTTGTTACATATCAATAAATAAAAAAAGTAATTGCATTTCGTTACACAGGTTATTTTTTAAATTTATTAAATCGAATTTCAAAACAATTTATTAAAATTTTTTTCTTGCAACGTTGCGAAATATATGTTTCAATTATTTTTTTCACTTAACCATGTAACCTCAAAAGAGTTTAGATACAAAACTGCTCTTGATACGTTTCCCAAGGCTGCTGCCCGACATTGGTCTCCATTATTATAGACGTCTGATAGAAAACCGCCATGAAGTAGAGGTTTTTTTGATACTTTGGGGGCGTCCATAAATTACGTGAGGTGTTTTTTTTGAATTTTCTGTAACTCCCTCTCGCCCTAGTGAGATTTCGTGAGATTTTATTCAACCCTCTCCCCCATCCCCCAATCTCACGTGAGATTTTTCAAAATGTGGGTTTCTTACGTAAACGCGTTGGATTGTTATTGTAAAACAATTGCTTCGGGCTACGATTAGTTAAGACTAGTAATCAATATTGCTAAGAGTTTAATTATAAGTGTTATAAAAATTTAACAATAGAATACTTAAATCGTAACTACTGTGATTAAAAAAAGATTACATATCAATTTAACATTCAATCCATGGAGAATTATGGACGGTCTCAAGAGAGTCTATTGGAACCAACATGTCCATATGATTTTCAGTAAAATTATCTGCATTTCAGTAAAATAGTATAATTTTTTTTGTTTCAATCAGAAAAAAAAATGCGTGATATTTGCCGAGACCCCCCACTCTCTCCAACTCTCTCCAGACTCCCTCCAACGTAAGATTAGTTGAGATTTGACTCGACACCTTCCCCCCCTTAAACACCTCACGTAATTTATGGACGCCCCCTTTAGGTAGCTGAAGTGACCATCTCCCATCATCTTCTTCAGCTTCTACTCCTTCGTTGAAGACCAGCAACGTACGTTCAGATCTAATGCTTTTGCGGATATTCGGTCATCAATTACAATCTGTCGAGTTACTTCCTCGTTTTTCCCCATGAAAGAGCTCGTGAAAGAGCACATGAAAGAGCTCCTGTACTTTTTTTATGTTTTTCCTTTCCAAACGCTTATAAATAAATCGTCTTTTGTATTAAATTAGGCGGCAAGTTTCATTTTTATGTGATGACTTGGAATACTACAAAATGTGCAGGAGAGAACATGTTAAGCCCTCTTTTATACCAAACCGTAAGGAATTGAAGTAGCAATTAGTTCGTGCACATTGAAAATGAACCTTTACGGCAATTCGCACAACCATTCACTTTTACATGGCACCGTACTTTAAAAGTAATGTAAGCCGCACGGGGGTCGGAGGACGTTAAAGTTACTTCTAATACCTTCTGGTTTCATTTTGCAACAATGTGTTTATTAGGTGTTGGAGTGTTTTGTATACTTATTTAATAAAGGGATATAAATGAACAAAAATATTAGATATTCAAGCATTTGCGTGCTTGTACATTTGTATATCAATATTTGTACGTCAGTATATTGTACATTAGCTTGTATGAAACTGCAGGCGGATTTGTTAAACGGTATGGTGTCCGGGCGAACCTGATTCGCGTTGAGAAGAATCGAGGCCAGGAAGTGCTTCTGTAGTGATTCATTCATTCCGTAAGAGGCGACTAAGGGACAGCCTTGAATATCGATATGGCAACCGATAGATGGCGCGATAACCATCTCAAAAAATACCAGACGAAAATAAACTGAAGAAATAAAAATAAATGCGCGTATAAGCAAGTATTTTTATATCTTTTTAAACAATAAAACTTATCAATTTAACCAGCAACAGTCCCAAAAGAGGATTCCATCACTTAATTAAAACAATTATCAATAGTCCTAACATTTAAATGATTGCTTACTTTTACATACATATATGTGTTTTGTACACAGAACATGGTTCTCACCCGTAAGAAGATCGTGTTTGTCATAATCCACACTAGCAACCATATTGGCGATATCATTATCAGATACTTTGCACCTTGGTCCTTACGCCCGTAACCAATCAGCCGAATTTTGATTTAAGATTTTTTTGAGTGGCAAAGTGTAAAAATATGCCATCCCATTTCTTCCGTAAATGCCTTAAGAGGCGACAAAGTTATTTCTTACATTCGTCATGTTTTTGCCAACTGTTATAAACGCCACTTGTTAAAAGAAAAGCCAACAAAATACAATTGGCAATTGACACATGACGGCATAGCCATCTCGACAAGTATTAGACACACATTATGAAGTTTCTACATAAAAAAATATAATATATCGAAAAGGTTACGCCGAATGACTTAGGCATCATAATCGACAGAAAAATTAGTTTCAAAAACATGGATATTACAATGTTTCTTGTTAACATGAGACAATCTGTAAATTCTTTACAATCTCTATATTTGTTATTAAGTGCGAAGTAATATTGTTTATTTTAATTTGGTATGGTACAGAGTACAATTGGTAAAAACGTACTCAAACTTCACAATTATTTACAAATAAAATCTTTACAAATAGATAAAGACGCAATGACTCTAATATTGTACACAAATTTTGTTTACAATCCGAATGATTGATTCGGTTTCCATTCCGTTCATCACAGTTAAATCCGAAAAAAACAAACCATTTTTATTAAGTATTCTAAAAATTATTTAAAATGTTTTGTCGTTGACCTTTGTAGTTCAATGACTTGTTTCATAAGTATGATTTTGACATTTATTGTCTTTACTTCTTTAAGAATACTACTTTAACTATTTTAAGAATATTTATTTTTTACTAGTTTAATAATATTTAAAGAAAAAATAATCTTGAAAAAAAAATTACCTGTAATCTTATATTTATTTTATTATTTAATAGCTTTACGTATATCATATATGTAACAGGACAGGACTTTTAAATTTTAAGCAAAAAGTATTTCTTTTATTTATGTTATTTCTTAGGTATTTTATTCTCAATTTTACATTTTTTTATTTAGATTAACTTGTAACTAAATAAATATAAACTGTGTAATAATTTGAACTGAACCGGACCCTAGTTTTGACTTTCTAGCTAAACCAGTCTGCATCTGCGTCTCGTAAATACGGTACCGTTACACAATTTGCGATTCAAACTAATGGTCTCTGCGAATTCAGTTTATTTTGTGATGCAACTTTAGTAATCGAAAACTTACATAACTTGTTACGGCATCTTTATATCCTAAGTACAGAATATGTCAATATATGCGTCGATTTCGTTAAGTATATTTAAGACCTAAAATAGTGGACCGTGTGGTAACGGTGTAAGAATATTACTACTCCCTTTCTTCTCGTGGGTGTCGTAAGAGGCGATTAAGGGAAAACATCCTTGAATAATGTTATGGCAACCGATTGATGACGAGATAACCATCTCTAAAAATATCAGACCAAGATGGGCAGCAGCGTCTGAGGTGCGAGAGGTCTGCTACTGCGACCGCTAATCCGTATTTATGTGATATAGTGAAAACTATTAGTGTAAGTTTACATGTTGTATACAACCGTGCCTGTAACATACAAAAATTACGGTCTCAAAAAACATACGTCCTCCCAAAACGGAGGGTTTGGTATATTTGTCACGCTTGTCAAGCGGATTGGGATCGCAGTACCAAAAATCCTGCATCTTGGACGCTGCAACCCATCACCGGTTTGCTGTTTGTTTGGTTTGGTAATTTTCGAGCCATTAGCATTTTCTAGACTTGCGTTGTCACCTCTTACTACAACCGTCAGGGGAAAGAGGGGGTGGTATATTCTTACTTCGCAAAAGGCTTCCGTAATCACACTTTCTTACGATTAAAATA
This sequence comes from Sericinus montela, assembly GCA_029286605.1. Taxonomy (NCBI): domain Eukaryota; kingdom Metazoa; phylum Arthropoda; class Insecta; order Lepidoptera; family Papilionidae; genus Sericinus; species Sericinus montela. Next base: position 1,680,508 of record JAGSMR010000094.1, on the reverse strand, counting down.
TTAATTAAATGTGGTACTAATGTTACTAGCGTTATTAATGTGGTTAAAACACAAATAGTAAATCGATAAATAATTTCATTAAATGCCGTGTGTGAATGGCATAAGAAAATGTCATTCCACCTCTTTACATGGGTGTCGTAAGAGGCAAGTAATGAAAACAAACTTGTATACTAATATGGTAACTGAAATGGCTGGATCATCTCTGCGGATAAATATAGATACAATCTCCAATTTAGCGACGTTATAATTAACATTATAATTATAATTACACCGACCGGTGACGGCGAGCAGAGTCTAAGTAAGTTCAAAGGTATATGATAATGCGGACGGTAATTCGTTGCTTGTCAATAATAGCGTTTCCTTAGTATGCCAACCTCGTCCAAGTCCTCTACACAACAGTTCAGAATTCAAACCAGCCATTAACCCAAGTATTTTGATTCAGATTAACGTAGAGATCATCCGGTCGACGAATACAGTCCGTGGAATCATCGCCAGATGTAGTTTCTAAAGGAATTGTATCTGCAATTGGCCGTAGCCGCTGGTGACAAGAAGGTTGGAACTTTATAAGGCGCAGGTTCGGCCGGACATGGATTACTGTTGTCATCTCTGGGTGAGGGCACCCCAGTGTCAGCTCCTTCCATTTGACCGTATCCAACGAAGAGCAGCTCGAATCGTCGACGACCATGTTCTATCTAATAGGTTAGATCCCCTGGCATTGCGAAGAGACGTTGCATCTTTGCATTTTTACTAAGATTTACTACGGGGAGTGCTCCGAGAAATTGTTCGGATTAATCCCAGCCGCTGAATTTAACCATCGTACCTTACGGCATGGTCAAAAATTCCATCAGCACCATCTTGATGCTTGGCATTCCACCACAGTGTGTTTTTTCTGTCATGCACATGCACTTTATGGAATGTGCTGCCGTCAGCGGTTTTTCCGGACCGATACGACTTAAGAATCTTCAAGAAAAGAGCTTATACCTTTCTCAAAGACCGGCAAACATCTACTATGACTCTGGTACTGCGGATGTTCATGGGCGGCGGTAATCACTTACCATCATGTGAGCCACCTGTTCGTTTGTCTCCCTTCTCCATATAAAAAAAGGTTGGTTGTCTTGTTCGACGGTTAAATCTAGCTATTCGTCGAGGAAATGTAGCCTTCGTTCTTGGTACCAAACCACGCGGAGTATGGCTCTACGATTATTGTACTTTTTTTTGTCATTAACATAATTATGTTTCTGTAAATAACGAATGTTAAAAAATCTGATTTAAATTATTCATCTATTAAAACCTGCTAAATATATTTTCAGTGATGCTGTTATTTATTATTTGAATTGAATTACGAGAGTAGCATGCACGCGATACAACCATCTCAAAAATACCAGACGAAAATAAACTGAAGAAATAAAAATGTTCTATACAAGTATTTTATATCTTTAAACAATAAAACTTATCAATTTAACCAGCAACAGTCCCAAAAGAGAATTCCATCACTTAATTAAAACAATTATCAATAGTCCTAACATTTAAATGATTGCTTACTTTTACATACATATATGTGTTTTGTACACAGAACATGGTTCTCACCCGTAAGAAGATCGTGTTTGGTTTCAATCCACACTAGCAACCATATTGGCGATATCATTATCAGATACTTTGCACCTTGGTCCTTACGCCCGTAACCAATCAGCCGAATTTTGATTTAAGATTTTTGAGTGGCAAAGTGTAAAAATATGCCATCCCATTTCTTCCGTAAATGCCTTAAGAGGCGACAAAGTTATTTTTACATTCAATAAGTTTTACAACTGTTATAAACGCCACTTGTTAAAAGAAAAGCCAACAAAATACAATTGGCACTGACACATGACGGCATAGCCATCTCGACAAGTATTAGACACACATTATGAAGTTTCTACATAAAAAATATAATATATCGAAAAGGTTACGCCGAATGACTAGGCATCATAATCGACAGAAAAATTAGTTTCAAAACATGGATATTACAATGTTTCTTGTTAACATGAGACAATCTGTAAATTCTTTACAATCTCTATATTTGTTATTAAGTGCGAAGTAATATTGTTTATTTTAATTTGTATGGTACAGAGTACAATTGGTAAAACGTACCAAACTTCACAATTATTTTTATATAAATAAAATCTTACAAATAGATAAAGACGCAATGACTCTAATATTGTACACAAATTTTGTTTACAATCCGAATGATTGATTCGGTTTCCATTCCGTTCATCACAGTTAAATCCGAAAAAACAAACCATTTTATTAAGTATTCTAAAAATTATTTAAAATGTTTTGTCGTTGACCTTTGTAGTTCAATGACTTGTTTCATAAGTATGATTTTGACATTTATTGTCTTTACTTTAAGAATACTACTTAACTATTTTAAGAATATTTATTTTTTACTAGTTTAATAATATTTAAAGAAAAAATAATCTTGAAAAAAAAAAATTACCTGTAATCTTATATTTATTTTATTATTTAATAGCTTTACGTATATCATATATGTAACAGGACAGGACTTTTAAATTTTAAGCAAAAAGTATTTCTTTTATTTATGTTATTTCTTAGGTATTTTATTCTCAATTTTACATTTTTTTATTTAGATTAACTTGTAACTAAATAAATATAAACTGTGTAATAATTTGAACTGAACCGGACCCTAGTTTTGACTTTCTAGCTAAACCAGTCTGCATCTGCGTCTCGTAAATACGGTACCGTTACACAATTTGCGATTCAAACTAATGGTCTCTGCGAATTCAGTTTATTTTGTGATGCAACTTTAGTAATCGAAAACTTACATAACTTGTAACGGCATCTTTATATCCTAAGTACAGAATATGTCAATATATGCGTCGATTTCGTTAAGTATATTTAAGACCTAAATAGTGGACCGTGTGGTAACGGTGTAAGAATATTACTACCCCTTTCTTCTCGTGGGTGTCGTAAGAGGCGATTAAGGAAAAACATCCTTGAATAATGTTATGGCAACCGATTGATGACGAGATAACCATCTCTAAAAATATCAGACCAAGATGGGCAGCAGCGTCTGAGGTGCGAGAGATCTGCTACTGCGACCGCTAATCCGTATTTATGTGATATAGTGAAAACTATTAGTGTAAGTTTACATGTTGTATACAACCGTGCCTGTAACATACAAAAATTACGGTCTCAAAAAACATACGTCCTCCCAAAACGGAGGGTTTGGTATATTTGTCACGCTTGTCAAGCGGATTGGGATCGCAGTACCAAAAATCCTGCATCTTGGACGCTGCAACCCATCACCGGTTTGCTGTTTGTTTGGTTTGGTAATTTTCGAGCCATTAGCATTTTCTAGACTTGCGTTGTCACCTCTTACTGCTACAAACCGTCAGGGGAAAGAGGGGTGGTATATTCTTACTGCAAAAGGCTTCCGTAATCACACTTTCTTACGATTAAAATATTAATTAAATGTGGTACTAATGTTACTAGCGTTATTAATGTGGTTAAAACACAAATAGTAAATCGATAAATAATTTCATTAAATGCCGTGTGTGAATGGCATAAGAAAATGTCATTCCACCTCTTTACATGGGTGTCGTAAGAGGCAAGTAATGAAAACAAACTTGTATACTAATATGGTAACTGAAATGGCTGGATCATCTCTGCGGATAAATATAGATACAATCTCCAATTTAGCGACGTTATAATTAACATTATAATTATAATTACACCGACCGGTGACGGCGAGCAGAGTCTAAGTAAGTTCAAAGGTATATGATAATGCGGACGGTAATTCGTTGCTTGTCAATAATAGCGTTTCCTTAGTATGCCAACCTCGTCCAAGTCCTCTACACAACAGTTCAGAATTCAAACCAGCCATTAACCCAAGTATTTTGATTCAGATTAACGTAGAGATCATCCGGTCGACGAATACAGTCCGTGGAATCATCGCCAGATGTAGTTTCTAAAGGAATTGTATCTGCAATTGGCCGTAGCCGCTGGTGACAAGAAGGTTGGAACTTTATAAGGCGCAGGTTCGGCCGGACATGGATTACTGTTGTCATCTCTGGGTGAGGGCACCCCAGTGTCAGCTCCTTCCATTTGACCGTATCCAACGAAGAGCAGCTCGAATCGTCGACGACCATGTTCTATCTAATAGGTTAGATCCCCTGGCATTGCGAAGAGACGTTGCATCTTTGCATTTTTACTAAGATTTACTACGGGGAGTGCTCCGAGAAATTGTTCGGATTAATCCCAGCCGCTGAATTTAACCATCGTACCTTACGGCATGGTCAAAAATTCCATCAGCACCATCTTGATGCTTGGCATTCCACCACAGTGTGTTTTTTTCTGTCATGCACATGCACTTTATGGAATGTGCTGCCGTCAGCGGTTTTTCCGGACCGATACGACTTAGAATCTTCAAGAAAAGAGCTTATACCTTTCTCAAAGACCGGCAAACATCTACTATGACTCTGGTACTGCGGATGTTCATGGGCGGCGGTAATCACTTACCATCATGTGAGCCACCTGTTCGTTTGTCTCCCTTCTCCATATAAAAAAAGGTTGGTTGTCTTGTTCGACGGTTAAATCTAGCTATTCGTCGAGGAAATGTAGCCTTCGTTCTTGGTACCAAACCACGCGGAGTATGGCTCTACGATTATTGTACTTTTTTTTGTCATTAACATAATTATTTTCCTGTAAATAACGAATGTTAAAAAATCTGATTTAAATTATTCATCTATTAAAACCTGCTAAATATATTTTCAGTGATGCTGTTATTTATTATTTGAATTCGAATTACGAGAGTAGCATGCACGCGATGCACCCTGCTGATTTAAAAATAAGGTTTGGCTTCAGTAAAATGATAATCTGTCCGTTGTTCTGAGTATGGTCAAATCATACATCAATTTGAATTTTTGAAATCAAACTACTTTAAAGGTGTTGTTCGCCGTAGCGGTGTACACGACTGGAGTACAAGGTTTCCTTTTTGTTTTTTGACAAGTTCGTAAAATAAAAAAAAATAAGTACAAATAATTCTATCGGCATAAATTATTATTTTTTATATATTTAAACATATATTCAGAACTACGAGTATATGTCACTGAAAGTTACTAAATATTATATGCACTAAAAGTTGCGTAGGGCTCCTATACAATATACTTATATTTACATGATAATTATAATATAAACGGAAGAAAAAGGTCCAGAGACGTAGTTATACATAATAGTTATTGCATGATTTAGATCTTTTTATATTATTCAAGTAAGAACTTGTCTTTATTATTCAAAAAGATGAGTATAGCTAATACTCATCTTTTTGAATATCGTTATACCGTAATAATCGTTTCACCGTGCTCCGTGATCCGTGAGTCACCGTGATCCGTGGTTAATTGTTGTTTTGCTTACGCAAAACAACAATTAACCACGGATTGGTATGTTATTACTTGGAATGCAACTCAGTCATATTAAGTTACATTTCCGTTGACATTCCGCGTATTGTCTCGTATCGTGTAGCGACATGCCACAAGTGTGAAACGTCTTAAAATATTATTATAAATACATGTTGACGACGTTTATGAGGCTAATTATTAGCTATAGATTAAAATAAGTCATTTGTATATAAATAAATAAATGTGGATTTTGATCCCTAAATAAGTTCCGAAAGTACTTGGCTTATGAAATCAGAAACAATGAACCCAGACACGAAATATTATATAAAAATGTGGTTTTGCTAACTTGATCCATCCGGGAATCGAACCTGGAACTCAGAGCTGGCGACACTTAAAAAACAGATGCGTACGCCACTCTCAAGTCCTATATACATTTTAATGAGTACCGGTCATTACTCTCACATTACTTAGTAATGGAAGTTTCAAAAATGGTGAAATATGTCGTTAAAAAACGTAATCTTTTAAGGTTACAGCCACAATAATCGGGTGGTGATGGATTCTACTTTTAAATAATATAATCTGCGTTAGATTTTTAATGCCTGTCACTTATAATTTTTTATGTTACATTGGAGTGATACGGGTGTTCTTCGGAGGTAAGTACAATTTATTTTTTTAATATTTTAATTCAAATCTGTTAATTTTGTTACAGTACTGATAATGCTAGCATTCTCCTTTTACTGCTAATTAATACAATACGATATCAGAGCAAAACGTTTCTGTTTGTTCCGAAGTCAGTATCCTGTATTGAATATTAAAGTAATGTAATTTCCGGGATTTGTAACGAAATACCAACGACGAAGCGATTTTATCTACTAGTAATAATGTAATACTTTGTAAGTAAGCAACGATAGCCGAGTGGTTGTGTGATTCCAATTCGAGTCCAGAGATCCGAGTTCGATCCCCAAGTGGCAGGCTTACCAGTGGTTTTTTTAAACATATGTACGATTTGTATCGTTGGCTTGGACATAAAGACGGCGATGGGCTCACCACCTGTCATGTTGCCCATAAAAAATGACTTCGGTGGAAGGAGGTTCGAAGGACTTAATTGTCTAACTAACCGCTGTCTTGGGAATAGCATGAAAATATTATATTGTATGTTTGTACACAGTGTATGTATGTTTAAACAGATTTAACAATTTCAAATTAATATAGAGAGAGTCAATACGATCACGGGCTAATAGACATTGCATCTACGAGTATGTCGTCGAGGTTGACAAACGCATCTGTAACCTTCTTTGTTTAAACCTGTTTGTAGATCTCTTTGGCGTCAGTAGCCGCTAATGATCAGCTGAAGTCTTGGCTCGTATTTTTTGCCCTAGTCCCATCATAAACAATTTTAAAACTACTTTATTTCTTTAGTTGGCATTCACGACCACAAAGGGAATAAAGTTACGTAACTATTCTGACACCACACTGCCATGTTATTATTATATTTTAACTAAGATAAAACAATATCGAAATAAAGACAACATGAATAACACTATTTACAGACTTGGAAATAAAAATAAAATGAAAGATGTTTTGGTGAGGATGCATAAGATCTACCATATTATGACATAGGAAAATAGTTATGAGACATTTTTGAAACAACGTGACAGATGTTGAGACCGTTACCGTCTTTGTGGCTTTGACAGCCAACGATATAATTCGTACATAAGTTTTTGAAAAAAACCTTATTGGTACGTGCCGTCCACCTGGTGATCGACTCGACCTCTTGTCTCGAATCCTGATCACCCAACCACTCGGCTATCGTGACTCTCTTCTTTAATTTGTTGAATCCTACCAAGGCCTACTTTCCGACTAATATCAATTAGATATTTTGAAGTTTATATGCTTGAATTGTTTTGAACATCCAAAAAATATTTGAGGGAAATGACGCAAAAATTAATGAAATTTGTCACATAGATAATTTATCACATAGGTTAACAGACAAGATTTCCTTTGCTCTCTAAAACATGCAAAATTCCTGTTGTGATAATCCTGGTGTGTTGAATCCAAGGTTCAAAACAATTAATAAAATTTAAATAAATAAAATAAACAGTTTGTTAAAAAAGTATACCTAAACAATCAAAATACCTGTTTCCGTTTCATCACTACTGCGCCTTTGGAGCCATCGTTGCACCAATTCTATACTGGCCTCTTCACCGGCCAACATTTTCGAATCACATGCTTAAGAATTCTTTTCTTATAACCCTTCACTTTTCTTTTAATTACACATAAAAACAGCAATAAACACACTTAAAAGGATTCAAAGTAAACTCCATTTGAAATTCTTAATGACTTTAAGCCACAATTCTGTGGAGTAATTTAATATAATGCCATAAAATAATATCACTTTCTTTTTATTTTTTAATACACAAACAAAATCATAAACTTTACAGTGTCCATAAACAATGTTAAATGATACGTCCAGTCACTCGCGCTAGGCAGCACATACGTAGAGTGTACACAAGTCGAACAGCATTTAAAAATTAAATAATTCCAACCGCAAAAATGACTTGACAGCTCTTTGCAGCGTTCAAATATCGAATTAATTAAATGATGATCGCCGACAGTCGAGTGTAAACAGCGAGCAGTAGGCGAAAACAAAGTCCATTTGCGACTGAAACTTTTAACCACATTTCGATTTGAATCTTTATTTCTATAAGCATAAGACTTTGTGCGATTGCAGTAATACTTGATATTATAGCGAGGAGTTCGCAAGGCGGCTGGTTAGGTAATGGCCGTCAAGTCAGTTAATCGAAGAAGGGGGGTGAATGTAGGACGAGTGTTCTGCTATGTAAGCTTTATATTTTTAACTGGATGAGACACACTGTGCTTACGATAGATTATTATTAGGAATTTGTTTTGGATGATTAATTTATTCCATATTGAAATAATATTTTTCTGTTTTGAAAATGATTGTACATTCTACCTCGTTTCACATCATATGTGACGATATACTAAATAAAAATAAATATCTTCACGCAATTCAAAATACAGGGGAGATAGAGGTCTAGTCTAGACAATTAAGACACACCTTCGACACACCTTCCACCGATTTATTTATTTTATATACACAGTAAACACAAAGTTAACAATATGAACACAACATGAAATTTGTACAAATGCTTATTTCTTTGCCTTGCTTATTTCTTTAGAATTCTCCTCCAGCAGACCTGTGTACATAAATTAATAATAACAATAATAATAATCTTTATTTCTATTATTATTAATATCTTTATTTATTATGAAACATATTTTGTTTACAAAGGCTGGAACTTTGAAGTGTTATCTATTAGCTATGGAAGATTGAAGTCACCTGTCAGTCGTTTTATGCATACTAGGTTTAATACATTTATTTTTAATTTATCTTCCTTACCGTGAGTGATGTAAGAGAAGAGTAAAGGCAGTGAAAATCCGTGAAAGTGTTTTTGGATACCGACAGATGGCGGGATAATCAACTCGATAAACTCCAACTGTTACGCGGGACTACTAAGAACTGCAGTATAAGAAAAACTATTCACGCCATTATAGGGGTAGACAGACATCTAGACAATTAAGTTCTTTCGACCCTCCTTTCACCAAGGACATTTTTTGAGTAAACATGACAGATTGAGGGCCCATCGCCGTCTTTTATGTTCAAGACCAACAATATAATTTGTACAACATTTTTGAAAAAACCACCTGGTCGAAGTCCGGTTTCATGACTCGAATCTCGATCACCCAAGCACTCGGCTATCGTGACAATCATCACGAATATAAATGTCCCGATAGCCGAATTTCATTTTATCATCATGAATATAAGAAAATATTTATTTTAATCATAATTATTTACCGATGTCACACATATGTATATTAAATACATATTAAATTAAATAATTATTAATATTATTTAATTTAATATACACATAATTAAATACATATTAAATTAAATAATTATTAATATTAATTAAGAATTTTCTTTCTCACAATAGTATCATTGCAATATCTAGATTCAAATTTCTAGTAGACAAGATATCAATAATATCCTTCAAAAATTACGAAACTTTGTGCAAATATGATACTTGTTTGCAATACATTATAACCGACATAAATCTTATTTCACTTCTTGCATTCAATAGTTTTCTATTGGTGTCTGTTAAGCCTTATAGAGTTGTGCTAGTTGCAACAACTCAGGTGGTCGCCTTTGTGTACTAACCAGTTTGTATTTAGTTGTTACACTGTATCGCGCCACATTGTATCCTAACACGTATGAAAGGTTGTTACACTTAATAAATCACTATACAGTGTCTAGGCATATGTTAATGAAAAGCAATTATTCCATTCGTCTCAACTAGAATTACAAGTAATCGATCTTATAAAATAGAACAAAGTATTGCAATTGATACCTTAGTATTAAAGGTCATATTATAAGTTGCTGTAATTTGATAATGTATGTATTATTAACATCTTTTAAATAAGTCGATATTATCATACACTAAGGTAGTCTGGGGTAAAGATAGTTTAGTCTCAAGGTGAAAAAAGGTTCGTAGAATTATTTGTGAACATATCAACGTATGTGAGAAATATTACCGGAGCCAAAATGTTATTCACATCACATATTGGACATATTTGTAGGGCAATCAGCAACACGTACAGTGCGAGGTTGTCAGTGAAGGGACACGGTACTTTAAATGCATTTGCGTGATGCTTTTGAATGAATAACGAAGTCACTGAAATCATATAAATTAAGTCGACTTCGACTTCTACTGAGAATGAGTATCACAAAGAATATTAAAATGTTCCCTTCATGATCATATATGAAAAGGAGAGTAAACATGTTATAAAATTGGATGTAACGAGAAAATATCAACGACGTATAAAGTATATTTTAAAAGTGAAATAAGTAAAATAGACCCGACCTTCCTTCGCCAATATCCTCCCGTTATTAAATATTCTGTTACTACGTTATTTTATCCGTAAAGGGTTATTGACACATCGGTTCTACGATAAAATTATAATAAAAAACATACTTTCATCTACTTTAAACTCACGATAGCTGAGTGGTTGGGTGATTGGAATTCGAGTTAAGCGAAGCGTGTTCGAACCCCAGGAGGCAGGCTCGTACCAATGTTTTTTTTAAACATTTACGTATGATTTATATCGTTGACTTGGTCATTAAGACGGCGACGGGCTCACCACCTATGGCCAAAATATATGTTCGGTGAAAGGTATGTCGGAATGACTTAACTGTCTAGAACTCTGTCTACCCCTGTATTGGGAAATGAGTAAAGATATATTTTCTTTTACATTAACACTTTTTACTCTGTAAAAATGTCTTCTAATTTCTCAATATTTTAATATCTATCTTTATCGTGAATTTTTCTTTTCAATATGAAACAAACCCCTGTCCACCAATATACCTTTCTTTACCCAGGGGATGGCACTACTCTTAAAATTTTGAGACTCATATACCCTCTACTTAATACTCGGCTACCAATATTTAAGTAAGTAAAAACTTGTGTCACAACTTCTAACTTTATTAATGTTAGACGATATTTGGACGAGTGAAATTTTGTCTTTGTATTATCGGGATTGTAGTTATAAGTAACATAATCAAGACATTAAAAAAACTTTTTTTTTACCGATAAAATGTGTGTAACATTTTATCGTCAAGTCCATCTAAATTACTTTATGTTATAAAGTATATTATAAAACTAATCAGTCCTGCTGCATCTGACTGTATGCAAGTCATAAACTCAAAAGCTACTGAACGAATAAACAAGATGTTCATTTATTTCGGTATGTAGCCCTATTGTGGAATGTGTGCACCTTTTCACGGATATGCATTTTTGACTTCTTCAACACTTTTGATGGCGACATATTCATCACGTGTCATATTATTCTAAGATAGCTACGATAAATTTAGAAAGTAAAATTTAAACTTCTGACAACCCCAAAAAAATTGCGAGTAATTTATCTTTAAAGTTTAAAAAATTAAACAAAAAAGTTAGGGGTTGTTTTTTTTTTAAATCTGATGATTATATATAACTTTGCATTTGCATACATTGTCTCGGAATTGGTAGTCAGCGAGAGCGGATCACCAAGAGTAACGATCCTGAAAATCGCCCTACTAATACCAGAAAATCTGTATAGTTTTGACATATCAAGCCATTTAAGCAAATTTGAAATAGTCTCCAAAAGTATGTCTCAGGCTAATTTTCCTCCTTTTATTGTTCGTCTTCGTAATACAATTTATGTAAGCACACATTTAATCAAGTTCTTACTGGTATTATAATGTTATTTAGTTCAGTTATTTATAATGCAGGTAGCATTATAAATAAATTGCTTTGTCTATGGTGTCCTTTAATCTAGCACATAGCGTGGCATTTAAAATTAAAAAGTATCTTTTTAGTTTTAATTAATATACAGCAAATTTCCAGAGCTATTTCAGATATAACATAATATTTTTTTATTTATATCTTCAAGCATTTTCCTAATACTGGGAGATTAGACAGTTGTCTAGACAATTGAATACTTTCGACCCACAGAATATTATTTGGGATACGTGGTGAGTCTATCGACGTCTTAGTGGTCTTCCAAGCTAATGTACAATATCCTTGTAATACAATATACTTTCTACATATTTAGATAGTTAAATGTACAGATATACCTGAATATATAAAATGAATGAATATATGAATGTGTCTGTCATCGAAACTCGAATCCGCAACAGGCAAATTTAACTTGGAAGGCAGGACCACTACCAACTGCGCTATTGGGACGACTTAAATGAAGATAAATACTGTTCCAAAAAGTATGTGAATATATTAGAAAACTTTGCAGCGAGGAAGTTCGAGCCTAACATAAAAAAACTTTCAATAACAAGATGATCCATCAATTTAACTTTTTATATTTGGCAACACTATTGTGATTCTCGCACGGTGCCCAGGTTCGCGTCACCTTAATTCCCGTGTCACGAGTCAGCTTGATTGATGTAAGTTAAATAACCATAGATGAATAAGGCATATACAAATAAGATTGTATCTATGTATTTCGTTCGATTGTATCAATATTCCATTCCCGGTCGGGGCAATGTAGAAAAACACCTTTTATATATTTCCCAGGGTCTGGGTGATTGTGGTAACTTTGTTGTTTCAGACAAGAACACAAGTACTTAATATACTAACATGGGGATCAAAGCAATGTATGTGATTCTATCCTTATCTATGAATATATTTATTATAATTATATTTTTTTCATTTCTTCAGATTCACAATTTAACTGGAAAAGAAACATTTTTTACTTTTAATATATTTTATATGACATGGATGGGTGGAATTCGGAGTTTTGGTAGTGTATCGTTGGCTTGGGCACTAAGACAACGACAGGCTTACTATCTGTCACACTTCCCTAAATAGGATTCGGTGAAATGTGGAATGAAAGGACTTGATTTCAGACTTCTTTCAATATCCATTTACAGACAAATACTCGGATGTTTTTTGTCGAAACGAATTTTATTTTTATTTTTATTGTTTACTTTTACGTTATTTTTCTTAATCATTGTAACGCACCTTTATCCGATTATTTCCTATACTACTAGTACTTGGTCACGATAGCCGAGTTGTTGGGTGGTCGGAATTTCGAGTCGAGAGACCCGAGTTCGATCCCCAGGTGGCAGTACCTATGAGTTTTTCAAAAACTTATGTACGAATTTCATCGTTGGCTTGGACATAAAGGCGGCGACGGGCTCACCACCTGTCACGTTGTCCCGAAAATATCTTCGGTGGAAGGTGGGTCAAAGGGACTTAATTGTCTAGACTTGACCTCTGTCTACCCCTGTATTGGGAATTGCGTGAAGATATTTATTTATATTATTTACTAGTACTTGCTACCAGTTTGTATACCCAGCATAACCCGTTTATTTCGTTGGCTTGTATATAAAGATGGCGACAGGCTCATCACTTGCCACGTTGTCCCAAAAAATGTCTTCGGTGAGAGATGGGTCGAAAGGACCTCATTGTCTAGACCTCTGTCTACCCCAGTATTAGAAATGGCGTGAAAATATTTTTTCTCTTTACGGAAGAGGCCTAGGTACTGCAGTGCAATTTTAGTATTATCCCTGTCTTCAAGCTAAGAGTTGCGGGTTGGAATCCCGCCACGGGAAAAAATTGTGTGATGAATATGAAGTTTGTACACGAGTTATGGATGTTTATGTGTATTTATGAAACTCTGAAGAGATTTTAAAATGGAGAAGGACTACTCTTCGAACAGACCTCTCTCTAGCTTAGCCTATTTTACGAAACATTCATAACCTAAGCTACAAATACTACTCATAGAAATTACTCGTAATTAGACCTAACGACTAGCTATTATGACGTATAACAATGTAAGAAATATGTATATTTTAGATGCTATAACAATCTTACGCGCTATTCCGTCTAGTGACGTATGTTTGCAATAAAGAAAAATAAGATTTTTTCGATGTATTGTTCCTCTAACGCGAATCCCGTACGCCACGATCACGTTACTGTGACGTCAACGTGACGTATCCGTGCCTCGTATCATCATTTATAATATTGAAACATCACGAGACAGCAATCCTATTGTTTTCCTGCAGACGTAGATATAGAACCGACAGTTACTATAATTGACATTGCTTTCAAAGATATTAGATAGCGCTGTGATAAGATATCACTCAACACAAGGACCCCTAAATAATATTGGTTCCTTAATTTATATGAATTATTTTACCCTTAGCACTTAGTAGTTAAAAAAAGTTACGATAGCCGAGTGGTTGGGTGGTCGGAATTTCGAGTAAAGAGACCCGCGTTCGATCCCCAGGTGGCAAGCTCGTACCAATGGGTTTTGGAGAATTTTCTATTTTGTATTTACAGTTTAAATACATTTCGGTCTATAAAGTTCACTGAAGGTCATATGCATCATACGGCAGGGACAGTTTGCCATATTCTTCACGCTTGACACACAAATTGGTGATTTCTGAACTGGACAATTTGCACCTTATACACTGTTGCTTCTCACTAGTCTACTTATACTATGCACAAAAACTTATACTAGTTACATAACCGATATTTAATTTGGACTACTTTTATTCAAGATCTTAAACCAGTCCATTTAATAACTGAGCTATTAGATAAGCAATTTAATTAGAGAACTTTTTAATTGAGAACAGTTTCGGCATTTGAAACACGAAAAAATACTTTGTAATTACATTTTCAACTTATAACTAACATTTCGGAATACTTTCAAAGCATTCAGACCTAGCTCGTTATTAACTCTTTATCAACAGTTACTAGAACTTGTAATCGTAAAAGGTTGACGTTAATTTCGAGCTAGTTTATGAAAACAGATTGCTATAAGGTACATTATGTGTTTATCAACTAAACGAATTATAATGAGTTTATTTCGATTGATTTGACTGAAAAGAATTGAAACTATAATACGTGCAACTTCGATGCCGATTATTGTGTGAAGGGTCTATGTAACTTCTTAGAGTGAGGGGCGTTGTAAGAGTAAGGAGATGTATTTTGCTTTGCTCATTTAATGACCTATAGTGACAAGCCGTTACGTAATTGCCACCACATTTAGGCAAGCTGAACTTTACTTACGGGGATTCTATAATATTTGTCTACTGAGTCATAATTCAGATATACACCACGAGAAATTAAATTCTACATTAAAATTTGTATTGCTCGACTGTTTCCCTAATGATGATCAAGGTCGAAATAAATTACAAATAATTGAGAGATATTATTTTTTTACATCAAGCATTTGAGTTCACTATAATAAATATATAACAGGTTCTATTAGTAGTGACAGAAACTTATCAAGTTAATGAATCTTTAATGTATGTCGCAATCAGACCGGATTTCTTTGTACTTTACACTGATAAGATCTTACCAAAGGTCTCGAATGATTACTATAATAAATCCGCGACCGAGTGCCTTTAACATCTTATCACAGACTGGTTGCAGTAGCAGTCTTAAATGGCTTAAACGTTGTTTTGATTAATTGAAATCAGTTTTTTGATGTAGTACTTTAGGCTAGCTGTAGGAGGTAGTAACTATACACTCGGGTGTGTGGTCTCACTCTTTGGGTACAGGGATCGAATCCAATCATTTATTTATTAATAAAATACATTACATTAATCTATTGTAGTTTTTAAATGTACCACCATTTATACTTTTAGGAGATTT
This sequence comes from Sericinus montela, assembly GCA_029286605.1. NCBI lineage: Eukaryota > Metazoa > Arthropoda > Insecta > Lepidoptera > Papilionidae > Sericinus > Sericinus montela. Next base: position 1,664,877 of record JAGSMR010000094.1, on the reverse strand, counting down.
ATAAATAAGACACTTAGCATTGGGTGTTGAAATTTTTTTTACGCTTGTTTTTATAACCATTTAAAGGAAAGTTACTAGCATTATGCACCAATGAACTAAATCTCATATAGTATTATCCATCTCATTAAATATAAAGAGATGTTGTTTGATTATAAAAATAATAGACAGTATCACCGGTAAACATTACTGTATTTTGTTTATTCCCTACGAAATAGGATAAATCTGAAGAAAAAAAGGGGCCGAGATTTGAAACGTGCGGAGCGCCCATTGTTAACGTCGACTCTAAAGAACTTGTAAAATTAATTACAAGTTTTTGAAATCTATAAGTTAAAAATGAGTTAATAACGGCGAACACGGAACTACTTATGCTACAATTTTAGAAGGTAGTATTTAAATTATCTTTGAACAATTACAGTGAATTCATTGGGCCGTTTGATAAAGCCAAAGAGAATATCCACTACGTTATAGGTAAAGCCATGTCAACAAAGAAAGATAGCGACAGATAGTAGGAACGAGTCTACACGGCTGAACTAATTTTTAAAATCGGATGACGTGAATAAATTTTTAAAATCGGATTGGATCTGGAAGAAAAGTATTTAAATAGAAACTATTCGGATTGTAGCGACATCTGAGTCGAAGCTCGATAATAGTTGACGATGCTTACATTTTAATACTATAACCTTTTGTGCTTTTTTTCTTACCTAATATTATATTAAATAAGCTCTGCTCTACACTGCAATAAAGAATAAATAAATAAATAATTATTACTTATCAATACTTCCAAGTCACAGAAGTATTGGTATGAAACATCCGTTTTTTCTTATATTTGCGAAAATTTTTGAGTGTTTTTTACTCTTTGATGATGTAATTGTTTCTCATATATAGCGGCAAAAGGTTCCCCACCTGTCACGGTGTTTCAAATAAACTCCGGTGAAATATGGGACGAAAGACTAAATTGCTTAGACTTCTGACATAGGGAAATGCGTAAAGATAGCACATTATTTAAAACGATCTAGCCTATAGCGATAGCTCGTAGTGTTATCTGTAGCCGATATATATAATGGGAAGTCCCTATATATTCCCATTCTTCTCGTGGATGCCATAAGAGGTGATACAGGCAATAGCCATGAATATATTAATGGTTGAATGTAAACATATTGAAAAATAGCGGAGTCAACCGAACGAACGTTTAAGGTGCTAGGTCATCGCAATCTAAACTGTATATACATTTTTAATTTAATTTGTTTAATTAAAATGTGCGTATAAAACGCATAGCTTTTGAAAAAGACCCGGTTATCTTTTTAATCTCTGGCAAAACGTTTTAATACAAATTAGAGTCAACGCAATAAACGGCTTAATTTGCGGCCATTTTTAACGCAATTTGCCGGATGATGTCGCGCAGCGCAACTTAATATTCTTTTAACTTAAACGTCCGCAGACAAAGTTTTGTTTGCCTGTACTTTAATGAGTTAGTTACTGTCAATTGAGCGCAAGTTTGTAGTTGGACTATTTGCATAAAGTTTACGTTTTGATTAAACTGACCAAACAAGTTGTATTATCAAGTTCTGTTCATATTATTTATAATATTGTAAAAAGTAAAATCACCATTTAAAAAAATACTGTTTCGAATGTATATTACATTCAAATTAATTTTTTTTACTAAATAGATACTAAATAGATATAATAGATGTTACATTGTTTTCTGGCCTAAAAGACATGTTATGTATGTAAATGTTGAATAACGCAAAAAAAAGAAAAGAGTATACAATCACAGATGTTAAATTTACTTTATTAGTTTTTTGAGATATGTGGATTTATTTTCTTTTGTATGTTGTTATGGAAGGGTAGGGCCACCTGGCAAAAGTGCCTTTCTCACTTAAAAGGTGCGGTCTGTTCAACTACATTGTTTATAACTAAAATGTTTCAGAAATAAGTAAAATTTGTTATTTGTTATAGATTATGTAACCACCGTTTCGTAATTAGATACCTCTATATAGTAAGTACAATATTGAACATAATATAATTAAAGGTAGGCTGTTAGAGAATGCCTCTATTAACTCCTCCATTTTGTACATTTTCTTGTGCAAATAAAGTTTAAATTAATAATTGGATGTAGCATAGCAGTGATCAACTTACTCCCAAGGTATACAATCATTAATATATTCATTTATATTATAAGGAAACAGACACAAGAAAGTCACATCGGACATTACACACGTATCGAAGTTTGACCAAGTTTTATTAGTATAATCCTTGATTAAAGACGATCGGGCAACCATTATATACAGTTGACATTCAAGTGATATTGATGATTCCCTCTTGCCTAATTCTAATCGCAAATAATGTTTCTTTAGTACATTTAGTATACTACAGATTCTCATTAATCCCTTGCGAAAGTTCGGTTACAATGTATTGATATAATTATATATTCAGTATACAGATGTATACTAATATTATAAAAGCGTCTGTCCGCTAAACACGGTGATTCGATTTTGAGTCAGCAGACCCGAGTTCGATTACCCAGGTGGCCGGCTCGTACCAATTGGAATAAATAAATAAATAAATAAATAAATATCTTCACGCAATACCCAATCCCCTGTATTGTAGACAGAGGTCGAGTTTAGACAATTAAGTCCTTTCGACCCACCTTTCACCGAAGATATTTTCGAGATAACGTGACAGGTGGCGAGCCCGTTGCCGTCTTTACGTCCAAGCCAACGATATAATTCGTACATTAGTTTTTGAAAAACCCATTGGTACGAGCCTGCCACCTGGGGATCGAACTCGGGTCTCTCGACTCGAAATTCCGACAACCCCACCACTCGGCTATAGTGACATTCGTACCAATGGGTTTTTTCAAAAACTTATGTACGATTATATTGTTGGCTTGGACATAAAGACGTCTCTCCAACTGTCACGTTGAATGACCCATTTATGAAAACTAATAGAAGCTACATCGCACCTGATTATATCTCTGTTCTTTAGAAAAGCCATCACGTTTTTTTTTGTTAAACATTTAAAGTATCTTTAGGTTCAGTAAATAAAGTCGCGGATCAAGGCTAGTATAAAATAAATATTGCGTTTAATATCCTACGTAAATATTTCAGAGCTGAGTTATAAATGCAAAACTATTTTTACAGGAAAAACCCAATTCGATAGCTTAATCCAGCTATTATTAAAGTATTAATATTAAAAATATTATATAAGTGTATTATAACAAGTATATCTTAGTTAAACGACCTATAGCATAAAAACCACATTGCTATCTTCGTAATATCCCTCAGAGTGCAAGAAAACAGATCAACCTCTTCGGCAATGAGGTTAAGGGTGCGGACCGCGCGCGTCAACGGCGCCTCCTTGAGCAGGTTGGTGCGCCCGCGCGGCACGCTCAGCAATGGCGGCTGGCGTCTTCGTTCCACATATCTATCCGGCACACACAGTCTCACCTGCGCCAATAAATCCGCGTTGCCAGCCTTTACTCTAAATACTTTAAAATATATAATATTAGCGTAAGTTCCCTCCTAGCTCTATGTTCATTGTATTCGGCCATTCCCAGGATAAAAAATAGTATTGGGTACATTAATGGTTAATATGGGTACACCCCATATAACTTCAAATATCATCTACGTTCATGGACATCTGTAACATCAGAACTGTGCGCCGAAAGTGCATTACTGATCTACATGTTAGAAATATGAAAGGAATAAGGAAAAAGAGTGAGGAGAGAATAGGGGCAGGATCTACCGTTTGTTCACCAAATAAAATGGAGAAGCAAGAAATGTTAAACAAAAAAACTGTAACTGTGACAGATTAGTTGCAGCAGCAAAACACAAAACTTGGCTCTACAATGAAACATGTAAATTTTAGTGTTCAATGTCGAATAACTAATTGAATTTTATACTTCAATGTACTCTTCATTGAATATATTCATAAGCCCTATCAAATACGCGGAGCAGTATTTAGAACACAGTGATTTGCAATCGTTTATCAATTTAATGAACATGTCATGTCTATATTAAGACACCGGACTGTCAAACGACCAGCGCATACGGCAATTTTAGTGTAATAGTTTCAAGTTGTCAGTATACGTTTATATACAATTAGTTGTAAGGCGTATTTAATGTGGACGAGGCCATTAGTAAGTCCAAATAAGGAGGTTTAGAAATTTTCTTACAGCGCCGCACTTTTACGATCAATCGGCATACCTTATAACGGCAATTTTTAATTATCACTTGTAAGTATGAAATAATAACAAATATAACTCTACAGCCATAACACTGGTATATTAACATTTATTACTTTTTATAGTTCTTGTTTTTATTTATTAAATTCAATTAACGTGTTAAATATGTGAAGTTTTAAAATTTAAAAACAAAGAAAAGAAAAGAAAAAAGACTATTTTAGGGAAATAAAGGTACATAGGCATATTAAAGATTAATGGATAAGGCTATGCTCGGTGTTATTCTGCGTGACGGAATCTGCAACGAGCATATCAGCACGTGGTAATTAGCCGGTAACATAGTGTTCAGAAGTAATAACAATTTGCAAAAAGTTCTCAACCGTCAACGTAAAAGCAAACGCAGTATAGGAGAAATAAGTCACCAAAGTACCAGAACCCTCGCAATCCTTACGATGACTTGACTTTGCAGTTTAGTTTGTATTCAATACATTATTTTGTTGAGTTTATTACTTTTATATATACTTTACGCTGTTGACCGTTAAAGGGTTTAGAACCAATTCTTAATACAGAATGCAACAGAAAGACGATAAAAGTTTACCATAAGACTTTATCGTAGGAAATAAACATATATATTAACATATACATTTCTACTACATATTTGGTTGTTCTGGATGCTCTGAGGCTAAGCTATGCTAATAATAACAATAAACTTATACGTAATAAGACTATGTAATCTGAACTTTTAAATTGCTTCCCTTTGTCGCTTGTCGTTTAATGGTATAAAATAAATATAAAAGTGAAAAATCACTCAGAGATTAATCATTACATCTCTAAAATTAATTAATAAAATGAATATGAAAATTTAACTTGAACTATGCAGATGAAACTGGTCACGTTAAGAAAGGATTTTCCAAAATTATCCCCGAAAAGGGTAGAATGCGTGTAAGAGGTCGTATGATTATACCGTGTGTATCCGATGTAGCTTAGAAGAATAAAAATTGATATGTAGGCTATTTATTAAAATTATAGATGATATGTATGTTCAACAAATTTTTAGATGAACGATTCAGGGAGTTAAAATAGGGATAAGAGTTTGTTTAGAAAAAAAATACACAATTTATTTTAAATTGTTCATATGGACGTACATAATGAGGCCTGAATTATAAATGCCATTGATAGTAAATAGTACAAGAGGGAGCAAACGGCGGCCTAAAGTTAGTATATAATATGTATGTCGTATTTAAATCTTATAAAATACATATTAATAATAACATTTATGTTTTTAACTAAGAAAAAGGTCGTCACAATAATGTTATGTGGAACCTTTATAAACTATAAAATGTAATGTTGGTATTGAAAAAGTGGAAACTCATCTAAATTAAGTATCGATTATTGTTGTATAAAAATAAAAGTTATGTGATTTATAAATCGAAAGTTCATATGCAGACGAAACAACTGTGATAATAAGAGAATCTATATGCAACGACTGCCACTTTTGGTTTGATGGCCACCAGCCCATTTCTTACAATGTACGATTCATACTCGGCGACAAAATGTTCATTCAACTTAACTTTATAATTGAAGTTTATTCTTTACGAAATCGATTTTCACTTACAAGCCCGGGGTATGAAAGCTTATAGGGAGTAAAATAATACTTTATCACGGGCAATCCAGAGTACTCTCGACTGCATGGTAACATTTATATTTCCATTACTATGTAAAAATTTTGATAATTATAAATTAAATAATTAATTAAAATAAATGTATAATGCATGATTTCAGAAATATGAAATGTATTTATTTATTTAACCTAATTGTCAGATTATCTATCTAATGTATGCAATTATCCTGTACCGTTAGCTTAAACACTAAGACGGCGATAGGCTTACCACCTGTCACGTTTTTCTAAATAGACTTCTGTGTATAGAAAGGACTTAATTGTCTAGACCTCTGTCTACTCTAATATTGGGAAAATGTTATAAAAAAAGTATTTTTTATATATATAATGAATAAATAATACTTATAACAAATATTTTAACGCAATTCCCAATACAGGGGCAGACAGATGTCTAGTCTAGACAATTAAGTCCCTTTGGCCCACCTTCCACCGAAGACATTTCTGGTGGTGGTGAGCCCGTCGCTGTCTTTATATCCAAGCCAACGGTATGAATCGTACATAGGTTTTGAAAAAACCTATTGGTACGAGTCTGCTACAAGGGGATCAAACTCGGGTTTCAAGACTCGAATTCCGTTCACCCAATCATTCGGCTGTCATTCTTTGGTTTATGAATTGTCTTTAATTGTGTAAAATATATTGAGGAATAAATGTCTGTAACACAGACAAATATTTCATCAGTTAAAAATTTCAGGATTAAGATTTATGAGCCATAATTAACAGAGAGACCAGATTAGGAAAAAAAAAACAAATTAAAAACAATGCGCGATGTGTGAAACGTACGTACATATAAATACAGTATCACGTATTATACGTGTGGGGCCTTTATTTCGTTTATTTTTATCGTAACGTTTGTACACAACAACAAAGTAGACAGATTTACGACGCAATCGGGTACATTCGGCGAGGTAAATCACAAAAATAACAAATATTAAGACTATTATTGGACAGTTAACGGTCTCGATTAGTTCCACATGTTACACACCTGTGCACGTAAAATTATTCTTTGAAGTGTAGCTATAATTTTTCAAGAGCCTCCAAAGCATTTTAAAAGATAATAGCTTTTCTACAAAGAAATAAAAATAATAATGTCAAAGTTTTAAGTTTTGCAACATGCGATAACTTAGTATAGTCTAGGGTAGTTATCCTGTCTTCAAAGCTAAGGGTGACAATAATGCCACCCTGTCTCTTGCCAGAGTAGTCAGATGTCTAGTCTAGACAATTAAGTCCCTTCGACCCACCTTCCACCGAATATATTTTTGGGACCCGTCGCCGTCTTTATGTCCAAGCCAACGATATGAATCGTACATAGGTTTTGAAAAAAAACCCATTGGTAAGAGCCTGCCACCTGTGGATCGAACTCGGGTCTTTCGACTCGAATTACGATCAATCATCCACTCGGCTATCGTGACTATGATGATCTTTGTTGTTTAAAGTAAGGCCTATAGAATATAGGTCTCTCCCGTTAAGAGACAGACTTTTAGTGGCTGTTAGGGTAACAATGTTAATATTGATGCATGTCTATAATGATAGAGAAGTCACTTAAGAGACGAAATAGAAAATCACTTGTAATAACTTATGACAATATTAAGTTAATATTCACTTACAATTATTTAGATGACGTGGCCATTATACATTGCCAGTATATTGCACACTAATATTGAATATTCACTCACCTCTCCAAAGGTCGCTAGGTCTATACATGGTCACCTCACAAACCACCAAACAGTAATCACAAAAACATTTTGTCCAAAAAATAAATCAAACTCGGCACGATTGTCTCGACACACCGTAAAAACTAAAAAAAAAAACATTGAAAACGTCTCCTTGGCTTACTCGTGTTATCAACAAGTCATCTGACGCAAGCAAGTGATAATGTGATAGGAGGCTTTTAGCTGTTGCATGTCAATTTCATTGACTTAAACCGCGAGATAATGTGAATAAATTTAAGACGCTCTTCCCAGTTTGCCTCTCATAAATATCGTTTTAAATTATCTAAAACATATAATAAATATAAAATAGATAATCATAATGTATTAATGAATAAAAAAAATGATAAAATATTATTATAAAAGTAACTGTTTTCATTTTGGGATTTCTTGCCTTTGTTTTATACACTAAGCAGAAACTTGGGATAACACGTTATACGCATTTTAAGTAAAAAGTAAACAAGGCAAAATGAAAAGAACAAAGATGGTCAAATCCCAAGTGAATACAAACTATTATAAGTCTAGGATATGTCGAGTCTACTAACTTGCATTGCAACATTGTTATGGACGCTTTGTATTATTATAATTTTCATATATCTTAAGTATGCAACCTTGTCTGCTTGTTAATAGTTTGCAGCTGTATATAAACCGGAATATAAACCCTTCTTCCATTATGTGATTTAGTGACCACAACACCTCAAATATGCCTGCATATCATTAGTTCACATAATGTTGATCTGCTATCCCTCATTGTCCCCGTTTTATATCTTTGGTTTGGACATAAAGACGGCGACTGGCTCACTACCGGTCACTTTGTCCCAAAAATATATTAGTTGGAAGGTGGGTCAATACGACTTCATTGTCTAGACCTCTGTCTACCCTGTATTCGCTATATATGTATACTTCCATTCCTTTTCTTTTTCTCTTAATCTGGCAACAACCAGTCAGTTATAGTCAGTACATGGAGGTATTTACTTTGGCTAAGTTGTATGGGTTTTTGCCACCTTCTTAGATTCTGACACTTCCACAATAGTAGGCATTGAGTGATTCATTTCACTCGGATATAGATGTGAATAATAGTGTCGATTCGATTGTTAAGAGATATTATTTCGGGCAGGTTCAATGAATGTATGGCGATGTGCCAACAAGATACGCTGGTGCAGCTATATAAATGTTATTCGCTTTGTTGTTCGTCTGTTGCAAATTGATGTTTTCAAGAGTATTAATTCTCGTTAATAACAAGCTTTCGAAATGAAATTATTTTATTCTTTAACACAGAAACGTTTATTTTTTACATGAACTGTGAAATATTACTTTAAAATGACTACTTTCGTGGTCTTTTACGTTTACTTACTCTTTCACATACTTTTCATTACAGTTTTCTAGGTGTGGCTGGCTCTGAGGTTCTGAGGGTGCAAAATACGAAACAAAATTATCAATATTTTATCTGGTCCGTGTGATTGTGATACCTTCTTTGTTTCTGATTATATAACTCAAGTAAATTAGCTAATTACGTCGAAATCAGAGCAATAAACATAGTTTTTATGTTTTTTAAATATAAAAAACATAAAAACTATGGACATTTTTGTCCCATTAGGGACTAAAATATTCACGCTGTTCTCAATAGAGGTCTAGAAAAATTGGTTCATCCGACCAACCTTACACCGAAGACACTTTTTGTGACAACATGTCAAGTCGTCAGTCTGTTGCCGTCTTTGTGTCCAAGCCGTATGATAAATAGTACATTCGTCTAGTTTTCAAAACTTATTGTTATGAGTCTATCAACTAGGGATCGAACTCGTGTCTAAACTCGAATCCCGATCAACTAAACACTCGACTATCGTGACTAGTTTCTTTCGCCTGCTTCCTTTCTGTTAGAGGAACCTAATTACGAAACGGTGGTAGATTAAAAAATAATTATCTGTCAACGAATGTATATTCTTATTTCAATCTTTTTAAATAAAATCTAAGTCTATATAAATCAAATCATTTATTTATATAAATAAATGTAAAGAATGATTTATAAAGACAAAACTAAGGAACACTTTGTTCTATTCATTCGTAACACGATTACTAAAGCATCATCTACAGTCACATTTACGTGCCATACGGCCCGTAATAAATTTTATACTACTCACTTATATAACTGCATGAAAAAGTCCATTGATAGACATATAGACCCCTCGCCTTATGAGGAATTGCTATAATCGCTGCATTTGGCAAGCCGATTGGCGATCACAATACCAGACACCTCGCACTGTAGACATCGCGGTCACGGGTCTGCTTAATTTTAGTCTAGTGTTTATTTAGTTATTTATTTAACTATGGACATACATAAAAGAATATAGAGTTCCCATTTGAAGTTCTTAAAAATAAGTACATTGCTATTTACATCGCTTTACCCTTCGTCACCTCTTCGAAGTTTCGAAGGTAGGGTCATTACCAACTACGCTATTAAGTTGTATTTCGTACTCTATACTAACTATCAAATACTACCTTTTAAGGCGGAAGATGATAGCTACTATTTTACTGCTGTTTAATGTCAGTATAGATACGTACATTGGCACCTATAAAAACTTTCTAGTTTGAACAGACATCTGTTAAAGTATTCAAATAATTAAAAAACAACATATTTTTCAGAACGAGTTACTTTTAATTATGTATATTGTAGTTAACACTGAAATACTGGTAACAATTCTTTTTAATACTCATAAATTTACATTCATAGTGACTTTGAATGTAATCCCAGATTGTGGCCAATTTGGAGTATTCCATTATTTATCTTTTTTTCTGCATCCAGTTGCGATTACACTAATTATACAGTCGTTTTATTAAACCTTTTCGTGTTACGATATTGTAATTTAGATTGTTGCTACAAGTTAGAACTCACCTTACTCCGAAGAAAGACCAAAGAAACACTATTCAATGAAGATTATACTAATAATCAAAACTGAAATCTGTCATTTGCAAAGTTTCAAACTTGGAAATACATTCGGAGAACTTTACAATACAGTTACTATTTCATTGAAATAAATCAACCAATGCAAAACTCTACCACAGCACTCTCTCAACATACTTTATAAACAAATATAAGAACTATTCAGAGCTTAGAATAATTTTTAATACCGCGTTGTATGCTATGAACACTGTTTTATACTTCTAAGTATATATACTTAAAAGTATAAAACAGTATTCATAGTATTAGCCGAGTGGTTGATCGATCGGAATTCCAGTCGAGAGATCCGAATTCGATCCCCAGGTAGGCTCGTACCAATGGTTTTTTTTTTTCAAAAACTTATCTACGATTAAATTGTTGGCTTGGATATAAAGACAGCGACGGGATCACCACGTGTCCCAATAATGTCATGGGTGAAAGGTATGTCTTAAAGACTTAATTGTCTATACCTCTGTCTGGGATTGGCGTGAAAATATTTGTGTACACATGGATTTGGACTAAAAAAAGTATTTATTTTGGAAATTCAAGTTCTCTAACACCAATACGGTAAGCAAACAATATGTACGGTATAAGTGCTACTAGCATAATATAGTATTATTGTTATATTTTTATGCACGATACCTGACGGGCTAGCCAGATAGAACAAAACGCCAAAAATATATTTTGATATAACTTTAAAGGAATTGAGTCACGATAGCCGAGTCATTGGCTGATAACAATTCGAATCAAGAGGCACGAGGAGGATCTACAAGACGTAGGCTTTCATCCAAGGTTTTCGTTGGTTAAGACATAAAGACGGTGACAGGCTCTACCTATCCCTGTATTGGGAAATACGCAAAGTTAAAAAAATCTTAAAACTCCGAATATGAAGACTTTAAAAGACGATAAAGATGAAACGCCGAATAAAGATTATTCAGTTTATTTTTTAATGTGAACGTTATTCGTGTCAATGTGATGCGTTCTTTTAATGCTAGGTATATAAGGTATTGTATGTTAGGTGTACTATTAAAAAATATATATTTTTACTCTAGTCTAAGAACCGTTGGTATAAAACAAAAACAAGTATGTAAGCTTACTAGTAGTTTTAGTTCTCAGGTATGACAATGCGTCGTAAAATTAATGCATCTCATGAAAACGTCTTCAAATGTTTATTGGATACAGTATTTACTAATTAACTGATAACTACATATGCTCGTATGTTATGCCAGCCTACAAAATGGCAACGTCGATATTTTGTCAAAAATTGGAGTCATAAAATTTGTTACATACAAGCATTCATAAAAACCAAAGAGTTGTATTTTTTATAGAAAAAAGTGGTAAGTCTGCAATCGGCACACCTGGTACAGTGGTATATAAAATGAGTATAATATGTAAGTGAACACGAACGATCGTCGTATTAGTGTGTATGGGATAGAACTATGATCTTGGTATAAGTATAATAAAATATTTTCACACCATTACCAAAACATAATATAGGTGCAGATAATTAAGTCCTTCCAACCCACTTTTACCTAAGAAATTTATTTGGAAAAACATGACCGATGAGACTGTCGCCGTATGTCTAAGCCATAAACAAAAAATATATAAAAATATAAATCCTACATAAGTTTAGAAAAAAAACCATTGGTACGCGTCGCCGTATGTCTAAGCCATAAACATAAAATATATAAAAATATAAATCCTACATAAGTTTAGAAAAAAAAACCATTGGTACGCGCCTACCACCTGGGAATCGAACTCGGGCCTTATGATTCAAACTCCGATCATCCGACCACTCGGCTATTGTGACTTGAACGTGGTAATGATAAAAATGCACACACGAACAAGGGATTCCAATACAGTAACCTAATGCACTGACATCAATGGGCCAGGTTATTGAAAGAGTAATTACGTAAGAAGATTGTCTGACGTAAATAGACTTGTCGTTTTATCACTGGTCTCGTGCCAAATATCAAAGAAGTGGTAATAGTGATTGGAGTGACAACGAGTCAAAGAATGATTTGCATTGTCATCACACCGATTTATAGCACAAACATTTATTTTTAAATTCACGTTCCATTTTTAAACTGACTACGTGCTACGGCTATGTATAGAAATCAAAGATAATTATATAAATGTTATTTTTGGTTTTTATACCAGTTTTATTTTAATACTTTTAGTTCATTAGTCGTTTTACCAATCAGTTTATCAAATTAGCATACCCAGGTTAAGATACCTATAAATCTCCACGTTAAAATACTTCGCAGAATTTTGAATTTAAAAGGGCTTTGGACGTCTGCTGCATACGTATTCGTATCTCAATAAACACGATTTACATCTGAACTACGGCTACCGTTTGATGTCGGGTTTTGATAAAGTGGGAAAGTAATTTTTTGCACACCATAAAAATAATAAAACTTTATTAACGAAACTTTATAAGAAATTCCCTTTGGAGTAACTTTTATTTTAGTGTCAGTTGCTTTTTTATAACAGATTATGAGTGAATTATTACGAACAAAGAAATGTTTAAACGAAACAATATATAAAAATATAAATCCTACATAAGTTTAGAAAACCATTGGTACGCGTCGCCGTATGTCTAAGCCATAAACATAAAATATATAAAAATATAAATCCTACATAAGTTTAGAAAACCATTGGTACGCGTCGCCGTATGTCTAAGCCATAAACATAAAATATATAAAAATATAAATCCTACATAAGTTTAGAAAACCATTGGTACGCGTCGCCGTATGTCTAAGCCATAAACATAAAATATATAAAAATATAAATCCTACATAAGTTTAGAAAACCATTGGTACGCGTCGCCGTATGTCTAAGCCATAAACATAAAATATATAAAAATATAAATCCTACATAAGTTTAGAAAACCATTGGTACGCGTCGCCGTATGTCTAAGCCATAAACATAAAATATATAAAAATATAAATCCTACATAAGTTTAGAAAAAAAAACCATTGGTACGCGCCTACCACCTGGGAATCGAACTCGGGCCTTATGATTCAAACTCCGATCATCCGACCACTCCGGCTATTGTGACTTGAACGTGGTAATGATAAAAATGCACACACGAACAAGGGATTCCAATACAGTAACCTAATGCACTGACATCAATGGGCCAGGTTATTGAAAGAGTAATTACGTAAGAAGATTGTCTGACGTAAATAGACTTGTCGTTTTATCACTGGTCTCGTGCCAAATATCAAAGAAGTGGTAATAGTGATTGGAGTGACAACGAGTCAAAGAATGATTTGCATTGTCATCACACCGATTTATAGCACAAACATTTATTTTTAAATTCACGTTCCATTTTTAAACTGACTACGTGCTACGGCTATGTATAGAAATCAAAGATAATTATATAAATGTTATTTTTGGTTTTTATACCAGTTTTATTTTAATACTTTTAGTTCATTAGTCGTTTTACCAATCAGTTTATCAAATTAGCATACCCAGGTTAAGATACCTATAAATCTCCACGTTAAAATACTTCGCAGAATTTTGAATTTAAAAGGGCTTTGGACGTCTGCTGCATACGTATTCGTATCTCAATAAACACGATTTACATCTGAACTACGGCTACCGTTTGATGTCGGGTTTTGATAAAGTGGGAAAGTAATTTTTTGCACACCATAAAAATAATAAAACTTTATTAACGAAACTTTATAAGAAATTCCCTTTGGAGTAACTTTTATTTTAGTGTCAGTTGCTTTTTTATAACAGATTATGAGTGAATTATTACGAACAAAGAAATGTTTAAACGAAACAAAAGATAAATATTCAATACTTTTGATAATACTGAAAGTGTAAAATGCGTGATTGTTGCGTAAAATAAGTTTTGTTACAAAGAAAAAATTATTGAAATTTTTATTTCTTCACGCCATTCCATTATTTGTTTATTGCCACCATCATTCATTTATCGGATAGATAGAGGTTGACGAACTCGGGTCTCTTGACTCAAATTCCGATCACCGAACCACTCAGCAATCGTAATTTTTTAAATTTTTAAGCTAAAATTTATTTATTTACCCTCGCAATAGCATTAAAGTGAACTTCGTAACATAATTGACAAGTAAATTCAAATGTACGCCAATTTTATTACATTCAGTTGCACTCAAGCGGATGTTAGTAAATACTTCAAGCTAGAAAACGAATTCTCAAGCTTCCGTCGACTTCAAATGTAATTTGACAACTCAAGTAGCTTTTAGTTCCTGTGCTATTCCTTAGCGAATGTTGAAGGTAATATACTTTACTCGTAGAATATGAGTTTGGAATATTTTCTTGGTGCTGTCTATATTTTTGAATTCATATTTATCTGTTTACGTCCTGAAAAGTCTACCGTAGGACGGTCACAGGTCTCTCCCGAGGGAGAATATGTTATAATAATGCTTTAATCACGATGCTTGACAAGCGCATCGGTGGTCGCAGTACTAAATATCTCGCGCCTTAGCTGTTTTCGTCACCGCATAGTATAACTTTATTCTAATATTCTTCAAGATGGTTATCCCGCCAACTGTCGGTGAATATTACCATTTACAAGCAGGAAAAAAGAGGACATCATCATCATTCTTATACACGACAATTTCATACTCATTAAAACATAATATCCGGTATTATGGCGTTGTGCTTTGACCTGAAATCAATCTTGTATTTCCGCTTCCAATTAATCAATTTAATTTATTGTGAAGGACAATGTAAAAAGTCAGTGTGCTCGAAAATAGTAAGATCTGATTAAATGAAACAAGTATAAAGATGTCTACACACTAGTCTATTCAGATAACAATTCTTATTTACTCGATATTATTGTCACGATAGCCGAGTGGTTGGGTGGTCGGAATTTCGAGTCAAGAGACCCGAGTTCGATCCCCAGTTGGCAGGCTCGTACCAACAGGTTTTTCAAAAACTTATGTACGAATTACATCGTTGGCTTGGACATAAAGACGGCGACGGGCTCACCACCTGTCACGTTGTCCCGAAAATATCTTCGGTGGAAGGTGGGACGAAGGGACTTAATTGTCTAGACTAGACCTCTGTCGACCCCTGTATTGGGAATTGCGTTAAGATATTTATTTATTATTTATTTTAATTCTTATTTACGTACCACATGCTTTACATCTGAATTTTAGAAAGAATATCACTTCATCTGTCGGTAATTAATTACAAAGTAATTTTATTTTGTTGCTTTTTAATTTTTTTTAATAAAGTGTAATATTTCTTCGCAATTTCTTTGCTGATGTGATGCTATATATTATAATATACAACATATGATGAAATATAATGTAATATAACGTTTTATTAATTTTAAATTATATAATATAATAGAACCTTCTCGCCATTCCTAATACTGGGTAGACAAAGGTCTAGACAGATAAGTCCTTTTGACCCACCTTTGACAGTAGAAATTTTTTTGGACAACCTGACAGCTGGTGAGCTTGTCACGATTTTTATGTCCAAGCCAACGATATAAATGATACATAAGTTTAAAAAAAACTAGGGATCTGTTGAATCTAAATCCGATCACCCAAACAATTGGCAATTTACTTAATTTTAACTTTTCATGTTTAATTAAAGAATTAGAGGTTATTTGGGATACGATAAGTCTGTTCATTTCATAAAAAGTAACATATTTTATAATTAAAAGTATTTTTTTTATTTTATTTTATAATTATTTTTTGTGTTTTTTGTAACTGAAAATGTTGCCAATGTAAAAGATCCTTTATTTTAAAATCAGGCTGAGTACGTCCGCTATGTTGTGAAATCTCTGTCGCTTCTCATACGTTAATTATCGCGATCCACGATACATCAGATTTTTATCAGAGATTTTATAGTCCATTTCTTGTCACGAAAAAAAAAAAACATGTGGTTTATAATTCAACTTTATTTTAATTAAGTACGTTTAAAAGCGCTGTAATTTATTTACATATTTCTTCTATAACATCATTAAATTCATCATTGGTAAAACATATTACACATTTTATATGACATTTTACGATATTTCGTGGGGGTATATGAGCGATTTGATTTAGGATTTAGTGGTTTGCGTTTATTCGTTTAAAAAAAATAGCATTTGAAAATCAAATAGTCCAATCAAAGTAGAAAAATCACGAAATTTCAATGGATGATTATTTTCAATGTGTAACTTACAAAGTTACGTCCGTGCAAATCGATTTTATGTTAGGCGCTCACCTACGGAACATATTTTACATGTCATTCCAATGAAATAGCGGAATTAGGGGAGTATTGGATAGCAATTTACTGTGAAATTGAACGAGTATTTTGTGAGTGTGAAGTGTGTAATATTTATTTATAATACTTAATATTATGTCCCAAATAAGCTTCCGTGAAAAGTAGTAGTAGGAAAAAGATGTAGGGACTTCATTGTTTCGATCTCTGTGCCTACCCCAGTACAAGACGTGTTTACAAACACGTCTGTGTGACCTTGTCATATCGGAGAATAATATACCACCCCGCCCTCCTTGTTCCCACTTGTGTTGTAATATGTGATCAAGAGAAAAGGACAGATGGCGGAATAACCATCTCAAAAATTACCAGACCAAAATTTAGCAGATCAATGACGGGCCAGCAGTGTCTAAGATCCAATGTGTCTGGTACTGCGATAGACCATCCGCTTGCTAAGCGTGGCGACTATGCATAATCCACCTAAACGGGTAGGCCTATTTCTTGCATTGTAATTTTTCAGGCTGTTATGATTGTGATCAGGTGTCAATAATAGGGTCATAAAAAGACTTTTGTGTGGAATAACTTTAGTAAATCTTGAATACCGTAATATTGACCAGCATGTCACGGGTTAACCATTTAAAAAATTCCAGACTAAGATTCATCAGATCATTGATCGGCGGAAGCGTTAAGGTCGTGATTTATCTGATAACGCAATCGCAATGCATGCTAAGCAATTATGGCAATTCCTCCCGAAGGAGAGAGCTCTTTTTCCTGAAGTGGGCTTTCAAAGAGTGTCATCATGATGATGAGAAGAGGAAACTTAAAGGATTATATAAGATTTAAGAAAGAGAATATCTCACTGTTGTGTAGAGATCAGTCGAAAATCGTATAAATATCGTAATGTTTCACTCCTAAGTTATAAAGTGTTTTCGATTTAATATTCATTAAGCATCAGAAAGGGATTACATATTATCAGAATGAAAGCCATAATTGCACGCATAAACCTTCTTTTGTGTAATTGTGGAGCGCTGCCTCCATTTTGAAATCTCTTCTGTTAATAATTAACTTTTAATTGAAGGCCAGTTCATAATAAAGGCCAACGTGCACTTTACCGAGGCAGCCCTATAAATAAACATAACCATAACTTATAGTTATGGTTATTTTCTATAAATTTAATGTTATATAACGAACACTGAATTTTCAATCTTAAATGTTAAAACGCGGGCATTACAATATAAATCTAAGTAATAAGTTCTAAGATAATTAAAAGTATAAGTTTAATATTCACAATTGCTTAGATCCTCAGCAACGGTTGCCAGGCAGAGATCGCTTTTTAGCGATAAGGCCGCCAATTGGAATACTCATAAATTTTCTTTTCCTTTGTATATACTCGAATCTTTCTTTTGTTTTTGTTTATTGTTGTACAATAAATTGTATTTCATTCGTCCATTAAAGAACTTGTTTAAAAGAAAAAATAGACCAATTAATCAATCTCTGAAGACTAGCCGACAGTTGTAAAAATTAACAAACAGCAATGTTTGATTATGATGATAATGATAAATTAATAATAAATGGTAATGATTAATGATAAATTGAATTTAATTAAAACATAAAAACTAAAATTTCATAATTTTAATATAAAATTTGTTTAGCAAAAATGTAAATAGAATAACTTTGCGCATTTTAAAGTAATTTATAGTTCGTAAATTATAAAAGCATTACGTTATTCATAAGTGTACTTATAAAGGTACATATTTTATTAACATTGGCATGTTAGAGACGCGACTTTGAAAAAAAAAGTAAAGTTATGTGTCGATAACCATTTATTTTAAACACCGAAAGCAACATAGAAACTGTAAGACTTTTCGATAAACTTTCCGTACATATAAGTTTTTATCTATCTATTACAACCCAAAATCTGTCTTTGCACGCTAAGCAAGCAAGTCTAACACGGAACCCTACTACTTTCTTATTAAATTATTATTAACATGTAGTATTCACAAAAATTCTGGAGTGTTTTTATTTCAAGTTATTGTAAACGCGCAACTATTTTACTTAATCGACAGGCATAACTGACTTAATTATCACGCTTGACAAGCGGATTGACAACCGCGGTTGCAAATATTAAGCATTTAGTGAAAAGCCTTTAATTTTGATTTAAAAACAGATGTTAAAAATGAACAAGTAATAATGTATAAGTAAACAGAGCTGCAAACAATTACGGCATTTCAACACACCTTTCACCAAGACATTTTTTGAGACGGAGTGACAGGTGGTGAGCCTATCGCCGTGTTTTATATACAATCTATTTTATTGCTCCCCCCCCCCCCCACCAGATGTGTGGGCCTCTAACGATATGAAAAAAATATATTCAACAATTCCTTCCGCAATTCCCAATACAGGGGAAGACAGAGATCAATTCTAGACAATTAAGTCCCTTTGACCCACCTTCCACCGAAGATATTTTCGAGATAACGTGACAGGTGGTGAGCCCGTCGCCGTCTTTATGTCCAAGCAAGCGATGAAATTCGTACATAACTTTTTGAAAAACTCATTGGTACTGCCACCTGGGGATTGAACTCGGGTCTCTCGACTCGAAATTCCGACCACCCAACAACTCGGCTATCGAGACTTTAACGATATAAATCGTACGAAAAAACTCATTGGTACGAGACTTCCACCAGAATCAGACTCGGGACTCTTGACTTGAAATCCGATCACTCAACCTATACATAGGTTGGGTGTTCGGCTACCTATCTTGATTTTTTTTTCGAACAATATTTGACACTCAGTTATTTTATAACCTGCCTTAAAATATGGAATACCATCATTGTGGAACATGTATTAGCGGTTTGGATAAACATATATATATATATAATATATATATATATATATATATATATATATATATATATATATATATATATATATATATATATATATATATATATATATATATATATATATATATATATATACTGCTTTTAGTTCTGGCAACCAAAAGATCCCGAGGAGTATACAATATAATACGCGGACATGATCACCTATGATATCTTCACGCAATTCCCAATACAGGGGCAGGCAGAGGTCTAGTCTAGACAATTAAGTCCCTTCGACCCACCTTCCACCGAAGATATTTTCGGAACAACGTGACAGGTGGTGAGCCCGTCGCCGTCTTTATGTCCAAGCCAACGATGTAATTCTTACATAAGTTTTGAAAACCTAGTGGTACGAGCTTGCCAACTGGGGATCGAACTCGGGTCTCTTGACTCGAAATTCCGACCACCCAACAACTCGGCTATCGAGACTTTAACGATATAAATCGTACGAAAAAACTCATTGGTACGAGACTTCCACCAGAATCAGACTCGGGACTCTTGACTTGAAATCCGATCACTCAACCTATACATAGGTTGGGTGTTCGGCTACCTATCTTGATTTTTTTTTCGAACAATATTTGACACTCAGTTATTTTATAACCTGCCTTAAAATATGGAATACCATCATTGTGGAACATGTATTAGCGGTTTGGATAAACATATATATATATATATATATATATATATATATATATATATATATATATATATATATATATATATATATATATATATATATATATATATATATATATATATATATATATATATATATATATATATATACTGCTTTTTAGTTCTGGCAACCAAAAGATCCCGAGGAGTATACAATATAATACGCGGACATGATCACCTATGATATCTTCACGCAATTTCCAATACAGGGGCAGGCAGAGGTCTAGTCTAGACAATTAAGTCCCTTCGACCCACCTTCCACCGAAGATATTTTCGGAACAACGTGACAGGTGGTGAGCCCGTCGCCGTCTTTATGTCCAAGCCAACGATGTAATTCTTACATAAGTTTTTGAAAAACCTAGTGGTACGAGCTTGCCAACTGGGGATCGAACTCGGGTCTCTTAACTCAAAATTCCGACCACCTAACCACTCGGCTATCGTGACTATCACCTGTGAGATTTAATAAATAGTAACTCAAATCACAAACCGCGTCTGAACCCTGAAGTAAGTTAACGTCAGCATCTAGAGTAAGATAACGTTTATTGGTAACTAGATTCTGTTATGGACTTGATTAGAGTACAATATCGAAATTCCCTCGCGACCCCTAAATTTCCAGAAGACAAAAACAGCCTCTATTCATATCCCAAAGGAACTGTGACTTTTTCGCGTTAAAAAGAAATGTTAATGATAATGGAGGTTACAAACTATCTCTGTTCTAAATTTAATTTAAACCCCTACAGCCGTTTGGGCAACACAAAATCTAAACATACAAACTTTTACATTTATAACATTAGCTGGAGTTAGATGGGATGGATAAATGGACTTGGTTTATACTTGGTAAAGTAAAAAGTTTACGGCCTGACCTGACTGACTGCGAATTTTAGATAAGAAAAGGATTTTGTTTCTTTAAGAAACTCCTGACTTCAACAAACTAGTTCAATCAACTCTTCGCTTTTCAATATCATTATTCCTATATTATATATACCATGTAATAAACTCAACGCGGCCACCTACCAATACCCTAGTTAGTAGTGAATCCCACCAGAGAGAGTGTGTGATAAAAATGATTTTTTTTAACATTATAAGCTAGCGTTTAACTACAATCCCACCTGATGGTAAGTGGCGATGTAGTTTTTGTTGGTAGGCACACTAGCTTAGAAAGAGCCTATTCACTCTTCTCTTGAAGACACCCACATTGTAATCGGACGGAAAGACTGATGCAGGCAAATTATTCCAGTCCTTGTACGCATTATGAACGACGAAGCAAAACGCTTCGTCCGAATGCAGAGTATATCGACAACAAAAGGATGGAGACCCGCCGTGCGTCTTGTTGTCCGATGATGGAAAGGGGAAGGGGGAATTAACTCATGTAATTCCTTCGCACACTCTCCAAAATGTAACCTGTAGAACACCGAGAGACTGGCCACGCGACGTCTGTGTTCGAGACTGGACAAATTGGTAGTAACCAAGTCAGGATCACCGATTAGCCGCATGGCCCGTCCCTCCACAGAATCCAAGGCTGCCAGTTGATATTTAGGAGCTCCAGCCCATATGTGGCAGCAGTACTCTACAGCCGACCGGACCTGAGCTTTATATAGGGTCAGAAGCTGTCCCGGAGTAAAGTAACGCCGCACTTTTGCAAGAACTCCCAATCTCCTTGCAGCGGCTTTAGCCTTAGACTCAATGAACCGCCCAAAGTTAAGGTTTGACGTGATTTCGACTCCTAGTAACTGGAGGCGGTCAGTGTATTCCAGAGATACATTCTGAAATTTAGGAGCCAAGGTGAACTGGCTCCTTTTGGCGGAGAACAGACACGCTTGCGTTTTGGTGGCATTGAATCTCACAAGATTGGTATTGCCCCATTTGGAAACTGCCTGTAATGTAAGATTCATACGCTCTACCATGGCCTCCCGAGCAGACTGTACACGCGCCATCCTGTCTGGACTGAACGCCACGCGCCAGATATCTCTCCACAACTGTGCTGTCATCTGCATACCCAAAGAGACCGGGCTCGAGCAGGTCGTTTATGTGCAGCAGAAAGAGAGTTGCGGACAGAACAGACCCTTGAGGAACTCCGGCATTAATCGCCATAGCCTCCGATGAGCAGCCGTCAATAACGACTCGCAAAGACCGTCCCCGCAAAAAGTCTTCTATCCAGGCTATCAGTCCAGGGGATATACCATATGAAGGAAGCTTATTGATAAGGCTAGCATGCCAGACAAAAGCCTCCGAGACATCGAGCGAAACCGCGAGTGCTTCACCACTGTTCTCGAGGGCCTCACCCCATAGATGTGTGACATACACTAGAAGGTCCCCAGTCGACCGATTTCGGCGAGACCCGTACTGTCGATCGCTAAGGAGATCGTTATGTTCTAGGTATGCCAAGAGGTGCGAGTTCAATATACGCTCCATAATCTTACAGAGTATGGAGGTAATTGAAATAGGTCGATAATTGACTGGGTCAAGACGGCTGCCTTTTTTGGGCACGGGCTGCACGTTAGCAAGCTTCCAGGATTTGGGAACTATTCCAGTCTTCAAGGAGAGGCGATACAAGCGTGTCAGAACAGGAGACAACTCGGGTGCACAGGTCTTAAGCACTATGGCTGGAATACCATCAGGTCCACTGGCTTTGTTCACGTCCAGATGTCGCAACGTTTTGAGGACCTCTTTGTTAGTGATGTGGACCTCTGACATTGAAGTACCACAGGGAGGTAGGGAAGTTGGAACTGCGTTGCTTGTGTCTAGACGTGAGTTGCTGGCAAAGAGATTCGCGAACAGTTCTGCCTTCTCTTTTGCCACATGAGCCAATGTCCTGTCGGGCTTAACCAGCGGAGGCAGTGAAGGTTTACAAAAACTCGCCTCGACCGCCTTGGCAAGAGACCAAAAAAGCTCTACTGCCAGATGGTTGAGCAGAGAGCTTCGTGCCAATATGCCTAAAGCGTTCGAAACGAGCCTTCCGCAACACCTTTTTTGTAAGTCTTGGCGGCTAGATTAAAGGCTCTCTTCTTGGATCTGACATCCGGAGTTTTACGGTTTCGAGCGTCAACCCATGAGAGGTACGCCAAATGTTTAAGGTTTTCGGCTTGAGAACATTCGGCGCTGAACCATGGGCGAGCTTTGCCACCAACGGGTACATCAGCAAAAGGAATAAAATATTCCATAGCTAAACATACCACGTCAGTTATAGCATCCGCGCATCTCGATAGATCTCCGGAAGAGAAGCAGACCTGCTGCCAAGGATAAGATGTAAAGAAGTGTCGCATCTCATCCCAATCTGCTGACTTGTATCGCCACACTCACCTAGTACCATGTGGGTCGAGGTCTGTTGGCGTGTAAGACGATACAAATTTCACCAGAATATTTGTAGTTAAGTCATGGGTTTTTCCTATGTATATATGAATACATGTAGGTATAAAAATAGGTTTAGGTGAAAGAGATACTTAATACGTAAAATTATGACAAGACGACAGCCAGTCACGTTGTCTCAAAGAAGATTCGGTAAAAAGTAAGTTGAAAAGACCTGGGATAGACAGAAGTTACATAGACTTTTGTCTACTCCAGCAGTGGGAAAATACGTGAAGATATAAAAAAGTAAATAAATTGCGTAGAAAAAAAAGGAAAAAGTGCGTAGACGATGCCTCGGTGGATCTGCATACCTTTTCAATGCCGAGATCACAATGAAATCCTAGGCGAGACATATCTGAATTTGATCATCGGTCAGTCTTCACAGCATTTTTTTTTAAAATTGATTCAGAACGTGCTACTGGCGGTGACAATAGTGATATACTGTAACCACCTCCCATATCCAAAAAGCGCCACTAACCCTCTTATTAAAAGACTATTTCCGATTTAAAAAGCGGGTTCGATCAGCCGTAAATGTTACCGAACGTAAAATGTTATTCTAATGACGGTTGTTTTCAGTATTACAACTGTGTTATATTTTCTGTTGTAAATATTATATTCGGTATTACAGCAGTAGTACGGTATTACCCGTGAGCTGATATTCATTATAATATTATACCTTTTTTCATTAACTGATAAACGGACCATAATAAATGAAGTATGTCTAACAATATAGCAGTTTATTATACTCTTCTACGAAAATGATAAAAGGCCGATAACGCTTTACAGCAGCTCGTAGCCACTGGTAATCTCTAATTTATAAAAACCATAAAGTTTTATTTCATCCAAACGCGTCATTGTTTAATATTGTTGGTTTTTATAAAATTGCAAAGAAAAATGTATAACTGAGACGCATTTCGTACATCTAAGTCTAAGTTAGATACAAATTTAAATCTCTTTCAAAAACTTTTCGTATAACGATATTTTTCAGTAAATAATAGAACAGCCGTCACTTTGCGGAAACTCTTTATTATAAAGATATTATGATATAATTATATTGTATCATTGCCTTGTTTTGAGGCGAAACACGTGTCGCGTAATTGTCGGTAGTGGTATATATTACATGGTTCCGAGTAATTCAGTTTGATCTAGTAATTTAGTGCACGCATCTATGGAAGGGAGGGTGGTGCACTTCTTTACTTCATACCAGGTAACATACGCCATTTATTTTTCATACGCAATGATATAAAATAATTGTAGAATACATCTTTAGGACACTTCAATTAAATTAAGAAATTAAATTTAGTGATCAATTTTTAATAGTCCAAGGTTTTCACTATACCAATAACATTAAAACTATTATCATTTCAAACATCAAACCCACTATTATGCGACCATTATTCTTTTATCAGTTGATGAAATGTAACCTACGTTATTCAACTGAATGCATGAAGCGCTGTAAAAAAAGTAAAAAAAAAACGTCTTCCCAACAGCTGAGAGAAAGGTTAAGGTTTCTGTATTGCAAGATCATGGTCTCTGCGTGCTAGGAAGCGAGCAGCATCATAATTGTTGATTAACTTAAAGGGTAGAACATTACCACGGCTACGAGCCATTTTGAGAGAAAATAAAAATATACAACAAGGAAAATTGAATTCACAGCTGTTTATCATGGTAATGTACCAGTAAAACAGCCTTACTTCACTCCGACTTGCATTAAAGATGCTGCCATACAAAAGGACAACTGTTGATTTCAGCACCCACCACGTTTGATAGACATACACCCATAATCATTTATTCGAGACAACTATTTTAACAGATTACTTGTAATCAAGTTAAACAGAAAAAATGTTTATAATTTCAACTGACACGGGCGGGACCTTTGCTGTATTGTGGTAACGCTCTTACCTCTGAGCCACAGTGTCCTATGCGTATCAATTGAAATTTTAAATCTCCTCCTTTATTTATGCCCGTTTTGCCATTTAATAGCAAAGAATTCAGCATAGCTTATGTGATTTAAAATCAATCAAAAATATGTTATAAAGAATACTAACTTCTACTTAAAAAATGAATAAATATCTTCACATATATTCACAATACTGAGGGCTATACAATTAAGTCTTTTCGACCCACCTTTTACCGAAGAACATTGGGGCCAACGTGACAGGTGGTGAGCATATCGTTGTGTTAGTATCCAAGATAGCGGTATAATATACTTACATAGGTATATATTTGCATGGATGATATATCATACATCACATGCTGAAAGTGATATTAACAAACGAAGGTGACAATGAAATCTATTCAACTAGCACAGGTTTTGGTTATTTCAAATTATATAAAAAGGGCTTAAGTTAAAACTTAACAACAGCCATTATAAACTGAAAACGATAACAAATAATACGGATGAAAAACAAATAAACTTAAAAATTTTACTTAAATAAAATAATTAAGAAAATTAATAATTAAGAAAATTCCTTACCTGAACTTTCATCAATGTCTATATCCATTTCGATGGCAAGCTTTCATTTTCTCAAAAGTTAATATAAAAATCATACATTTGCACTTATCATTATAACATTTATTTTGACACCATTAACATATTATCAATAAAACACCGTTGTCCATGGATAGCAAATAATGGAAACGTTTTGATTCTCTTGATCAACATTTGTACACTAATTATTTTGTTTCAGAGGCGCAGTCAAATTTTTACTATAATTTACAGCGTAAGCTGCATTAGTGACGTGATCGTAATTTGAGAACGTTATCGATAAATCGATAGATAAACAATTCTGTTTCTCAAATATGAAACAATAATATAAAGTAAACTGTAAAAATTGTAGCGTCAGATAACTTAGTCAGATTACACAATTATAAACAGCGTTGCTTTGTTCCTAGTAATAGAATCACATGAAAGTGTCATATGAAAAGTGGGCGAAACACTTCGTGTAGTAGTTATGCTACAGATAATAAAATTGTATTAAACATACATAATTTTCGAGCAACATTTTGGACATCGAAATGCCTTTATTATTCCACATTTTATCATATTACAGTCACAAACAAATGAAAAATGTATACATGTTTTATATCAACACTATTTCAGTATAACAGATATTACGATATTAGAAATTAATCTTGAATTGTTTTTTGTCAAATTTGAACGAATACTTTATCACTGCTGAAACTAAAATAATTCAAGGCTAAATTTACACATAATTACACTGCCAGAATTAGGAAATCAGTTTTTCGCGTAGATATATAACTAGTATTTGTTTTTGGCGTTATCGATATGCGCCGCGTTATCAAACTAGTTCGTTGCGGCAATGCGCGAGGCTGGAGGTCGACTGATAAGCGCGAACGCATGTCTCCAGAGCGCAGACGCTGTTCAACTGTTAATCATACATGTACATATATTATAAGCAAGTCGTGGATTCACCAACGTGCACAAAAAGAATACGTTTTTTGCGCACGTTTGTGTTATTTGAAAATTACGTTTTTTCTTATTTGATTTTTCTTGTTTTGAAGAAATGGTTACGGTTTAAGTTTTATACTTGATGCAAATAGCAAACGTATTACTTTAAATAGGTTTTGGAGTTTGCATATGTAGTAACGTAGTCACTTTGTTTTCGTTCTATCTGTTTTAAGTAGCTTTGAAAAGGGCAGTATGGCGCACTTGTATATATTTGGTAATCAGTACCCATTTAAAATAAATAATTTCTTGGTATATTCATTATTTGAGGTCTAATATTTATCTTTGTCTTGACCTCGACTTCTTACAATGAGACGTTTTATCAATTTTCCCAAAATTTCCCCAGGGTTAGGCATGTCATGTTCACGGTTTATGTATGTAATTCTGGAAGTTTCTGAGCCAGTTTTTAAAATTTAGAAAAAAATATCCTTTTTCTAGAACAATCTTTTCCGAGTTAGTTTTTCTAAGCGGTAGAGCTGAGGACAGCTCCTGTTAGTGCCCGCACCACATGCCCTCAACATTTCTCATTTCCTTCGGCTTTGGTAATTTCTTTCTTTCCCCAAAATGCAGTAGACCGATGAAGTGCAGTAGCGTTTATGGCGTAAGAGGTCTGGTAATATGATCATAAAATCAAAACCCAATTTATAGGAGAGGCCTAAGTCCTACAGTTATTATACAGATCGTTATATGTATATGTGTATATATGCTAGCCACGAGATTGCAACATACTACAACGTGTCAAACGCGTTAATCATGTTAACGACTTGCGTAGTACTCCAGGTAGAGACAAGTGTGACGTAAGCGATATGAAGATAACTCCTATCTGAAATAAGACGGGAAGCCTATGGAAAACAATTTATGACATTCGATTACCTTGACATGATTGCTCAGCGCGCGCGTAACGCGGACTGTGATGTCACACATTATCTAATCGGATTAACCACCACTCACAAACAACCCACGAAATAGTTCTAGGTTGTTTAACTTTAAGTTCGTGAATTCTATTATTTATACGTTTACCTTCAACGATCGGAAATGATATGTCCTTGAACTCAAATGGGAAGATATTGAGGATAAGAGGAAAACATATAAGCCACATTATTATGAATTTCATTTTTTCGATTTTTTTTCTTTAATTGTAAAGCAAACACATTTTTTTAAATTGTAATCTAAAACCAAAATGAGAAGAAACTAAAGCAAAAGCAATGTTTGGTTATAGAAAAATCAGTAAACTCTAGCCACGTCAGTATTGAAATTAAATTCAAATAAAGTTAACAAAACCGGAAAGCCAAATTGTAATTTCCGTGACCATAGCATGTACTGATAAAATCCTTATATTTCACCGAACTTCAAATAAATAATACTAAAAGAAGGGTTCTATGTTAGTGTTTAGTTCGTTGTATATATTAATCAATAACTCCGTAAATTTTTAGCCGAACTGGAATTTTCTTTTATTCGAAAAGTCATACTCTTGTGATGGTTCCGCTTTTTACTTTGGTTACTTAGTCTTGCGTCCGGGAGAAATCATCATCTAACAGTGGTAGAGCCACGCATCAGCTTTTGTTGTTGCATGAATGGGCCGGCTCGACCGGGGAAGTACCACAACCTCACAGAATACCGGTGTGAAGTAAAAGTGTAACAAACTTCTGCGTTTCGTCTGGTGAGTGCTGGTTACCGGAGGCCCCCCTCCCAAACTGGGGGACTCTAAGGCCGGCAACGCATCTGCTATGCCTCTGGTATTGCGGGTGTTCATGGGCGGCGGTAATCACTTACCATCATGGGAGCCACCTGCTCGTTTGCCTGCCTTTTCAATAAAAAAATGTGATAATGATAGAAACCAGAGCACTTCTTATTGGTTTGGATTTAGACAACAACACCGCCATTTGGTGACAGCCATTACCTTGGACTAATTTCAAATATAACGATTATGTACGGATTTTATTTTAAAATGCGATAAAATCTGTAAATAATCGGGTTATTCAAACGTGGAGTGTTCGCGTTCACGTCCTTAGTCGCATGACTTATATGATTAGAAGCACTTTGACAGAATTGGCGAGAAACTAGTTCGTCTTCCTTTGGGAACTCGTGAGTTCTGGTCCCTCGCCAAAGTTGTCCAAGAGAATTTCAGTCAGCTATCAACCTATACTATCATCTGCACAGGGAGGACAACTCGCTCGCCCATGACGCATAGGAGAAAGCCTGTCTTTTAGGTTCTCTTTTTGCGTCCAACTCGACTCTCGATGACAGGGGGAACTCACCACCGACCATCCCGGGCAGTGAGTGCTCTATGCCGGGCATCTCGTTTTTTCAGAGCGCAGTGAGCAAAGCACTCCTCTCCCTAGATATCCAAAAGTCGAGTGGGCCCGATGGTATCTTTCCTATTGTGTTGAGGATGTGTTCCAGAGTTGGCACAGGTCTTCTAACGCGTCTTTTCCAGTAATCCTACTCTCTAAGCTCCCCACGGAATGGAAGTTAGCTTTGGTGCACCCGATCCCTAAAAAAGGCGACCGCACAGATCCGTGCAACTACAGACCGATCACCATCACCTCCTTGTTCCCAAAAATAATGGAGTCCATTATAAACTGCCAACCCTACAACGCGTTTACAGCTAAAACAAACCCTTCGTCACGTCACCTCATTTTGAGAGCACTCCCTAGTTGCCTCTGCCAGTATCGGAATCCTTGGCGTTGACATATCAATTGTAGTTTAGTTGTCGGTTACTTGAAAGAGAAGGCCAAATTGGTCTCTAAAAAACTGGAGTGTTCAGTAGAATAAGACAGTACTTCATGCCGGTCCAGCACATACGTATACGGCTTAGTCAACAATTCCATCATAACCATCTTGATGCTTGGCAATCCACCACAGTGCGTTTTCCGCGAAATTTTCTGCCACGCACTTGCACTTTATGGAATATGCTGCAGTCAGCGGTTTTTCCGGACCGATACGATTAGAGACCTTCAAGAAAAGAGCCTATACCTATTTCAAAGGCCGGCAACGCATCTGCTATTCCTCTGGTATTGCAAGTGTTCATGGGCGGCGGTAATGGCTTACTATGACATGAGCCAACTGCTCGTTTGCTGCCCAATTCTATAAAAAATATTAGAAACAAACTAGGCACAATATCTATTGACGCTTAAATTATAATTTGAAAAGAAATTGTTATTCTCAATACTGGGGTAGACAGAGGTCTAGACAATACAGTTCTTTCGGTCTACCTTTCATCGAAACCTGTTTTGACAACATGACAGGTGGTGAATCTATTGCTGAAAATTGGCATCAATAATTCATAATGATTTCTTGTATTTACGCGAATACTACACATTTAAAATAAAACAACAAGCATCCGAAACGGCGGAAAATAAAAATAGTTTGTGAAAACTAATTAAAAATGTGATAAAATCTGAAAATCGTTTTATTTTAAATCAATAATACAGTTTAAAATTAACAATAAAGTAAAAAGAAACAATATTTTTGGTGAAATCTGTTGCATTAATATTATATATTACACTTAATTTTTAAATACGAATCATTCATTGATAAACAAAAATAAAATAAATACCAATTCCACCTTCCACCGAAGATATTTTCGGGACAACGTGACAGGTTTCACTACCTAAAAACATTTTTTTAAAAAGGATTTTACATTTCAACAAGATATTTTCGGGATAACATGACAGGTGGTGAGCCCGCCGCCGTCTTTATGTCCAAGCCAATGATATAATTCGAACATAAGTTCTTGAAAAACCTATTGGTTCGAGCCTTCCAGCCAGCCCATTTCGCTAACCTAACCCAACCACTCGGCCATCGTGACTTATGTACAAAAGTATACTACAAAAATATTTAAATTCTGTCCACGGATGTCTTACGAGACCACTAACGAAGAACCTTTACAGACCTAAGTGGCAACTGACAGATGACTCAAGCTGCTGGTATCTCAAGAAATACCAGATACCACTGAAACTTTAAACATACCGGTGACTGCTGCATCAGCCAAGGTGCCTGATGCTGACATTGTAAATGTGGCGATTATAGTAAATCTTTCTTTTGACAAAAGGAATCGTTCCCCCTACGGGCTTTTACAACTATAAAATTTTTCTACACGTATATGTACTTAAACGTACTACATATATGTAAGTATGTATTCACCGCAGATTAGTTATTTAAACGTATTGGTCTTTTCCTTCACTTTTTCATATTCCTTATATTTCATATTTTCCCTATTCCATAACCTTATTTTTCCCAAAAAAATTTAAGCCAAGTTTGGTTCACGGCCTATTTTAATGTTTATTAAATAAGTTTATATCAACAAAGTTACAGCTCCACTTAATTTCTTCTTAAATTCTAAATTCCTTTGAATCTATACTTAAAGTTATATATTTTTCCGCTACTCATAAACTTTTTCCTATTGTCCCTTATGATGGGAATCATTTTAATATGATATGAAATTTCTTCTATTCCATTCTCTATAATGATTTAATAATGAGGAGACAGAGAGCGACAGAGTCGCTACACTCGCGAAAAGCCTACAAAAATCGTTTTTCTATCTCAATTTTTAGTCTGTAAGATATTCCTTCGATTTCAATTATTGTTTCGTAATTTCGGAGTCATTGAAGCGTGTACAAGGGGAATATACAGCCGTGTAAAATTACTGGAGGTGTCTGACATTCGTGCGTCATTGCTTTGATAACAGTAATGGTCGGATAGATAAACGACTCGTATGGAAGTTTGACACGTGTTGTCGCCATGTTAACAAGTTATTTTTGCATCCCTAAAGGGCTGTTGAACATGAAAATTTAGGTGACGCCCGTGTAAAAATTATAACGCGTGACTTGCGCATCGTTACACGTTACCGATGTTGTTCACGAAAATATATCACAACATCCTGACGCTAATGATTCATTTCGTGTCGTTAGACCTTGGGTAAATATGAGAAGAAACGTTCGTAACCATGTGATTCTCAATAGTGCGTATTAGCGGATTTTACATTTCGTGGAAATATTATTTCTCTAAAGGTTTCCTCACGATGTTTTCCTTGCCACCGAACGCGTGATAATTTCAGCACTTGTAATTTCATTCAAAACTTGGTTGAACTTGGTTCATTTGCGTTTTAAAAGCGAGTGTCCTGGCCTCTAGGCTATAACGGTCATAATATTTTTGCTTGTAAATAAATATACATAATCTCTAATTTATAGAGGTTGCTTTATGCTTCTTTTATCCTTTCAATTTGGCCGTTTTTTTTTTTAATTAATCTGTGCACAAGCTTGCCTTCATTACGTTTTTATTGATAGAACAGATTAAAAGCAAATTTGCATAACATTTCAAAAAATATCCCTCTTTTTAAATTCATATTTGGAAACTAAATTTCATATTTATAGACCCAATTATGGTTTTCTTTGTTATTTTGCTACAATACAAGTGTTACTATGTATTATGCAACAATAAATATGGTCTATCCGGAGTATTTAGTTAAGTAGATAGTTCGTTCGGAAGCACCAATGAAAGTTACTTCAAATTATTAATATGATAATAATGGCGTATTCGAACATGACTTAATTTAAAACACTTCATAGGCTATTAAGGCTAATATTGTACTACATGGTAAAAACATTGAGAAATTTTATTTGCAATCAATTACGTCTATAATAAGAGTTGTAACTTAAACACAGTCCGTGAAAATATTTTAAAGCATTAAAAGAAATCGAAATGGATTTCGTTGAGCAAAAATATGCTTTGTAGTATCAATTAATTTTCTTTTTATTAAAAGAAATAAAATAAATGTTGGCAGAATAAACAGTTTTCTAGCTCTTTTATTTTTTATTCTTTACCTCCTAATTAAGGAAATAAAATGTTATTAGAGCTATTAGCAGATTTTATGACATTTTTCTTTATAATTAGTCGTCTAATGACTGCTACAGACTGCAAGGTCATACTTCGATACTTCGTACTTGAGTCGATTCCGCCCGCTTCCAATGTACTTAATTTTGTACTAGCATTTTGATGCTTATCCCGCCATCTTTCGGAGGCTATTGTTATTTTCACGATAGCCGAGAGGTTGGGTGGTCGGAAATTCGAGTCAAGAGACCCGAGTTCGATCCGCAGGTGGCAAGCTAGTACCAAGTACCCAAGCCAATGGGTTTTTCAAAATATTATGTACGAATTATATCGTTGGCTTGGACATAAAGACGGCGATGGGCTCACCTCCTGTCACGTTGGCCCGAAAATATCTTCAGTGGAAGGTGGGTCTACTCGTGTATTGGGAATTGCATGAAGATATTTATGTATTTATTGTCTCTTGCCATACACACGGTTAAATGAGGTAGTAGTAAAAGAAAGTTAAGGTACGTAGGTACGGTAAGGTAGAGTATGGTGAAAAAAGTAAAGATCTGCACAATATTGCGGGATATCGATGGGTGCAGGTGGTTTATGCCCACGTCTTTTAGAAGTCTCAGGGGCAGTGGTCTTTTTAAACACTTTAGTAGAGTGTGTTACAGTCTTCTTAACAGTGTTTCAAAACTGAACCAGAATTTTTGTTTTAATAGCTATCTAAATTATCACTTAAATAATTCAATGTTCATTGTTTATAAAAAAGTCACGATAGCCGAGTTGTTGGGTGGTCGGAATTTCGAGTCGAGAGACCCGAGTTCGATCCCCAGGTGGCATTACCAATAAGTTTTTCAAAAACTTATGTACGAATTTCATCGTTGGCTTGGACATAAAGGCGGCGACGGGCTCACCACCTGTCACGTTGTCCCGAAAATATCTTCGGTGGAAGGTGGGTCAAAGGGACTTAATTGTCTAGACTTGACCTCTGTCTACCCCTGTATTGGGAATTGCGTGAAGATATTTATATATTTATTTATTCATTGTTTAAATTTAATTACAAAAAAAACTTCGCGCAAAATGCATTAGTAATATTTAAACTTGATGTTTCTAAAAGGCGCTCGCACGAAAGATTTTAATCTATTTATTTCTTAAACAAATATCTTCTCTCTATTCCCAATACAGGGGTAGAAAGAGGTCTAGACAATTAAGTCCCTTCGACCCACCTTCCATCGAAGATATTTTCGGGATAACGTGCCAGGTGGTGAGCCCGTCGCCATCTTTAAGTCCAAGCCAACGACAGAAATTGTACATATTTTTTTTTTGAAAATACCCATTGGTACGCGCCTGCCACAGGCGGATCGAACTCTGGTCTCTTGATTGAATTCCGATTAACCAACCACTCGGCAACGTGACTATGCAAATACTTGCAAATACTAATGGTATTTGAAACGTAACTCAATTAAGTTTTAACTTCCAGATATTTTGTGTACTTTATGTGTTCATGTACACACGTAGTCAGGATGGAATTAAAAGGAGTCGGTCGTCATAAGAGTCGACCGTAGAGAGTCGTAGAGAGTAAGAGATTCATTTGAGTGTGTTCTTCTACTGTCTCTTTCTTGTTACAGTTAAACAAAAGATTGTCGAAATAAAAACAACAAATAGAGTACAGTCTTGTTTTGCGTTCGCCAATCCGCTTACCAACCGAAATGGAATGGAATGGAAGGAATTATAACAATCCCCGCCTTACGGGAGAGGTCTATCCTCGCAACTTAAGCAGGCCGTTATATATCTATGCAGTATTACAATTCCAATAAAATTGTATACATGAATTAGGAGTATTTTACGGCAGCACATGCTGGTGGCACAGATGCTGCTCGATGATGGACAACCCGATAGAATAGTTGGTAGTGACCCAGTCTGCGATGTTAAGGGTTGCTGATTCATGTCCTGTTAGAGGCAACCATTGGGGCAAACGAGCGAGATGATGAACATAAATAAATGAAATGGAATACGCTTTAGACACAACAATAGATAAAAACAAATGATAGGGTTATATATTAATGAAAAAATAGATAAAATAAAAAAAAATGGCGGAATCGCCATTTGAAACACTGACAGAAATGTTCTAAACATTGTATTGTAACAAATGTACATATGAATATTCAACTATCGAAATACCTATCTATGCATGTATATTGTACCGTTGGTTAGGACAGTTAGTCGTTCATAGAATCACCACCTATCACGTTGTCCGAAAAAAAGATTTCGGTGAATAGCGGTTCGAAAGGACTAAATTATGTAGACTGCTGTCTACTCCAGTATTGAGAAAATGCATAGAAAATGAACATGCAGTTGAAATTAATTTTCAGTTAAAAAACTCCCTTCAATATAAATAATATTTCTAAAACCGAAAAATAGTATTTCTAAAAACCATAGAACAATTAAAAACATAACCATTATATCGATCTAATCTACCGTAAACTTTTAAAGTGTACAACCTTCTTCCTACTCAGTTGGAAACATTAAAAGTACATTAACTTGCCATAAAAGCCGGAAATATAGTAGCAAAACTTCCCAAGATAAAGCTAAAGAAAGCGAAGGTATACGTTGTGCGGTTCAAAGTATATTCTAATTTAGTTAAAAAAGTTTTTTTAAAAAGTAAACAGCATTCATTTGAACAGAGCTCATTTTCTTTCATTATTAAAAAATAAAAGCGGCCCGATTGCTTAGTTAGTAGCGAATCTGCCTTCGAAGCTAAGTGTTACGGGTTCGGCATGGAGCAAACAGTAGTTGATGAGTAAATTAGTACTCGTGTCACAGACATTTATACATAGATATACATTGGCTTGAACACTAAGATGGCGATAGGCTCACCACCTGTCAAGTTGTCTCAAATTAGCACTAGTGACGTGTGGTTCCAAAGGACTAAACTCCCAGGACTCCTCAAAGGACTAAAGTCCCAGTGCAAACTGCGTAAAAATATTTAATACAAAAACAATGTAGTTTGATAAAAGTTTATTCGAGCAACAATCAATTACTACTAAATAATAAATATCTTTACACCCACATTCCCAATACAGGGACAGACAGAGATCTAGAAATAAATTTTCTACTCACCTTTCACCGAAGACATATTTTTGGACAACGTGACAGGGGGTGAGGCCGTCGCCGTCTTTATGTCCAAGCCAACGATATAAATCGTACGAAAGGTTTTTTGAAAAAACCCATTGGTTTGAGCCTTTGCGTTTGAACTTGCGTCTCTCGACTCGAATTCCGAACACCTGACTGCTAAGATTTTTATTGAAATACTTTTAATAAAAAGAAAGATATATAGAACAAAACAAATACGACGAATAATTTGAAATCTTGTGGAAATGTGCTTATAATCTAATCTTCTTCTATCTAATATTCAAAATTCTCGTGTCATGGTATTTGTAATTAAACTCCTCGAAATAGCTCGATCGATTTTTTGACAATTTTCTTTTACTATATGGCATAAAAAATACATACATCCCTACATTTTCACCTCGCTATGATCAAATCCCTATTTTTATATGGCAAAACAAAGTTTGTGGGATTAGCCAGTCGGTACAATAAATAAAACCATAATGAAGCAAAGCCTTTCATCTTAGCTGTTTTTAATTACTCTGTGTATAAAGTAATTAAAAAAAAACAACGAAAATGAAAGATATAAGCGATATAAAGCGTCCCCGATTAACGAATATTAAGCGAACGAGAGGTTATTGATATTTAATTTTTAAGCAAAATATTAATATTTTAATATATATATTTAAATAATAAATAATTATATATTAAATAATTTTATATATATTTAAATATTAATATATTTACGTTATATAGGGCACTCGTTTTAAGACAAATGACTCAAGTTTGCTTCCTACACACCACTATTGAAAGCAATTTTAAATTCAGAAATGTCACGGACGTTCATTTAAATATTTATCTTTACATTTATTTACGTATATAGTACAGTTCGCTTATACATTAAGTCGTCGATAAGAACCGATGAAATGTGGTACTTTTCTCGACCTCTGTGTGTCCAATACTGGCTACTGGGAAATGTGTGAAAATAAAAAATATAAAGTCCGAAACAATACTTACGAGTACGTTAATAACAGTTAGTTTGATGAGAGGTAAATAACAGATAGGTTGATGTTTCGATATATTTAACTTCAACCGTAATAATTTCGAACTTTTCACCTCTGTGCCTTGCTAAAGAATCTACCAAAGCAGCTTTTTTAGAAGAAAAAAAATAAATTAAATAAATGTGAAATTGTCATTAAAATATTCCTTCAACTGAATTATTAGAGCGGATTTCAAAGGTACCTTTTAAGCTGTCAACCGTCATCTTTATTAAGTGTCAGTACTTATAATTTTATAAGAAATTCTATAAAATATTTAAGTCGACTGGGGCCCCATTGTGGGTCGCCCCGTGCTGAAATGCAGAAGGGGTTGATACTCGATACCAAATGATATACACACATGTATATACTACAATGGACAACATCACATACATTGTTATGATCGCAAAGTGTATCATTTATGTTAAGGAATCACCGAAAGTAGCACAAACACCTTGTGTTAATGATGACTCGCCCGGGACTCGAACCCGAGACCTCAAAGCTCGCGAAAGAAGGTCGTAACAATGATACATGTTTCGTAACAGGAAGGGGAAATAAAAAATATTAGCGCCGGCAGCTATTTTTACTTATCAGAATAGCCTGAAGTCCCACTGGTAATATGAAACAAATAATACGTTGATAATTTATGAGGACTGATGAAAGAAGTCAATTATGTTAATTGAAACGAATTATGTTAATTGAATTAATAAGAGCATTTAAATATTAACGTTACGAATTTGAATATGGTTGTGTACTCTGACACTTTGCCTATAAATGGATATTCTGTGTAAACATCAATTTGTTGAATGAGCCTCGATTGTCTGAGTAATTGGATCAGGCACAATAATTATAACTTTAGGTTACATAATACAATTAAGTTATATTATCAGATATAATATTTAAGTAATGCAATGTACCTATTATAGAAGCTTTACGTTACCATACCAAATCACGATAGCCGAGTTGTTGGGTGGTCGGAATTTCGAGTCGAGAGACCCGAGTTCGATCCCCAGGTGGCAGTACCAATGAGTTTTTCAAAAAACTTATGTACGAACTTCATCGTTGGCTTGGACATAAAGGCGGCGACGGGCTCACCACCTGTCACGTTGTCCCGAAAAATATCTTCGGTGGAGGGTGGGTCAAAGGGACTTAATTGTCTAGACTTGACCTCTGTCTACACCTGTATTGGGAATTGCGTGAAGATATTTTTTTTTTACGTTACCATGCCTTTATTAGCACAATCACTTTATATTTATTAATGAAATTATTCGCTCTGAGGGTCTCTATAGAGGTAACTAACTAAAATATTAAAAACAACTATCTGGTAATATTTGACACTAGTTTGTATATGTGAGATATCACAAAGTAGTGCTAATTTTTACGTAAATACATATGCGTGAAAAGATGTACATTGTCCTGAGAACCTGTTAATGGCTTCTTTGTGATTTAGCATGGCTTATCAATACTTTTTTGGTCTTCCACATAAATGAAATAAACCATTAAATCAACTAATGACCACTGATAAATGTCTCAAATATTTTAATTATTTTACACATTTAAAAAAAAACATCAAAATGGCTACCTTTTCGCATGGGCATAACAGTAATGTGACAGACACATCAGAAACTTTCTCAATATTATAAATGCAAAAGTTTGAATAATTGGTTGTTTGTTACTTTATCGCGCAAAAACGTCAGAACTGAAAATGATATATGGCACACAGATAGTTGAGAGCTTGGATTAACAAAGATATAAGGGTAGCTTTTATCTTGGGAAAATACACTGAATATTCTCCGTCGGTATTATCTTAAAAACAATTTAGCATAAAAATTTGATTGGTTTGCATGATGCCTGAAGAAGTTATTTTTTTATTTCAGTAGACAGGATGAGAATTTGTGAATTATTCTAGTGCAAAACTTGAGCGTAAAAGTTTCATAAAATTGCTGTCTATGTAAAATATACAACTCATTCTAATAGAATTAGATTATAACGTATGCTGTAAAATCTTCACTTATAACTCGCCGTAAATTTAGGAACTAATTTTTAATAAATGATTTACTAAACTGTTTTATATTAAATTATTTATTTAAGACTGTTAATTTTTGAACAAAAGTATACTAACCTATCTTCTAAAAGTCACGATAGCCGAGTTGTTGGGTGGTCGGAATTTCGAGTCGAGAGACCCGAGTTCGATCCCCAGGTGGCAGTACCAATGAGTTTTTCAAAAACTTATGTACGAATTTCATCGTTGGCATGGACATAAAGGCGGCGACGGGCTCACCACCTGTCACGTTGTCCCGAAAATATCTTCGGTGGAAGGTGGGTCAAAGGGACTTAATTGTCTAGACTTGACCTCTGTCTACCCCTGTATTGGGAATTGCGTGAAGATATATTTTTTAACCTATCTTCTATCATCTTTAAATTAATATAAAAAAGAGTTATGGTGCCAACACAAAAAATATATTCACTATTTGGTACTAAATCTTTCAAAATAAAACGAAAAAGTATGACTGAGATCTTAAACAATGCTGTACGTGACTTGAAACCTCTTGACCGATTAAGATAAGCAAGACTCTGCTGACACTGTTCCTCAGTGGAGGGATTCCTGGCCTCTTAAAGTAGAGCATCACTTGCGATTAGCAGCGGTCCTCTGCTTTGTTCAATAGAATTTTAAATACATGAATAGGTACTTTTCGTGTGAGCAAAGTTTACTAACAGAAAATTGTCTTAGAATATATCATAGACGTATTTGTAAATTATCTATTCAAATACTTTAATGGATAATAATAATTAAAATTACATTAATTAGAAATTACAAAAATCAATTTGTAACATATTTTATTTGAGCCGTATCATAGTTTTATTGTTTAAAGGTACGAGTACATACAATAGTAGTATATAATGAATTAATGGGCTCCATACCAAACGAGACGCGCTCAAGGCTTGATCACCTGCTTCAATCACCTTCAATTATGTCGGAGGGGTGCTGACTTGCGCTCAATGTGCTCGCACGTTCAGCGTAAAAATCGGTTACGTCAGTCACCTGCAAGCACACGAACGACGCTCGCAATAGTCGAAGTCGCTGTGG
The DNA here is from genome assembly GCA_029286605.1 of Sericinus montela. Taxonomy (NCBI): domain Eukaryota; kingdom Metazoa; phylum Arthropoda; class Insecta; order Lepidoptera; family Papilionidae; genus Sericinus; species Sericinus montela. The sequence continues at coordinate 1,624,756 of JAGSMR010000094.1, read as the reverse complement.
CCGAAATCGGTCGAGATGCTATATAATGGGCTATGCTCGGTGTTTAGTGATCTGAGTGTTAGAATCCGTAATGAAGACATCCGCAGCAGAATCAGGGTAGCCGCCATAGCCGTAAGGATCTGCACGTTGAAGTGACAATGGGCCGGCCACATAGCTCGTAGAACTAACAACCGTTGGAAAAGAAAGGTTCTCGAGTTGCAACCTCGTACAGGCAAACGAAGTGTAGGACGATCTCCCATAAGACAGAGCGACGACCTGAATAATGTTGCGGGGAGTCGATGGATGCTGATGGCACAGGACCGCTTTATGTGGATCAATCTTTGGGGGAGGCCTATGTTTAGCAGTGGACTTCGGATAGGCTTATATGATGACGATGATATATAGGCATATTAGTTTTTTGAATTAAGTTATTTGGATTTTTTACGCAATGTTTTACTGAATCACGTATGACATTTGCGCAAACATTGGCTTCAAAATTCATTTTCTTAAGAGTTGAGAACGTAAAGAATTTTAATTAAAACTTCCACAATACCGTACCGAATTTCCTTGGAGGTGAAATAAAAAAGCGTATAATTAACAATAATTGGTTAAAGATATCTAAGATTCTACGAACAATAACTGTTTTAGAAGTTGAAAATGTGTAAGCTGTAGATGTCATTAGAATTATAATGAAGATTCTGCTCATTGTAAGTTCTAATCAATATTAACGAGTTTTGTAATATAAGGATTTAGTGCTTTATTTTTTATTAAACTTATACAGGTTTAAATTGAGAAAGTTCACGAGTACTTCACTTCTAAGGACTCTGGTGGTGTAGCTTCGTTCATAAGTAAAGGGTTTACGACATGGTTAATGCTGTACTTGCCTTAACTTACATCATACGAACTTTGTTAAATACAGCTCACAGGAAATTAGCTTACGATTATAAAAGTACTAGGTAAAAGGTTTAGAATTTGTCCCGTTAAGATGTCATAAGCCGCAAAGGTAAGCTAAAAATTGTCCGTGATGCTGTAACAGAGCGGGCTAATGGCCTTCACATGTCTTCGAATATTTCTTTAACGTGCAGTGCTTAACTCCGCAATGTATTTCTTCAATCACCAAGATCATGTTAGTATATTACTTTAAAGGAGTCTACCAAAATCTACTGTGGTACACTGATGATGAAATACCCCGAAATACGACTGAACAATATTTTAATTATAAAAAACCATAGAATTATGTTCAACAGGAGAAGAAAAAAATAGTTGCCGCTGGTGACAAGAGGGCTGGTTCTTTTCTCGCTCATCGGTTAAGTCTAGCCATTCAACGTGGAAATACAGCCAGCGTTCTTGGTACCATGCCACGAGGAGTAGGGCTCTACGATTATAATAGTTTTTAGTTAATAAGTATTGTAAATATTAACATAATTTTTTCTGTCAATTACTAGTTGATAATTTATATGGTTAATTTCAGATAGTCGTGACATGCTTCTTTGTAAGTTTAACTGTTACTATCAATCCGATTATAAAATATCAAAATGGAAAAACAAAAACAAAGGCTCAAGCTAAATACTTCATAACGAATTGGAAAGAATTTAAAATGCCCGATGAAATAAGTTTCTACAAATTGAAAAAAATTTTATCAATGGTTGCTAAATTTAAAAGACTTGAGCATTGTCCTTTCAGCAAAAAAGAGATACATCACTGTGAAAATATAAATTTAGAGAAAGTTTTCTCAAAGATAATTTCCAATTCTCTCAACTTTGAAAAATTAAATAGTAGACCAAAACTGGCTGATAGTGAGAAGTTAAAGACAAAGAAAATATCGAGAAATTATAATAAAAATTAGTATATATATTTATGTACATTATTAAACGTGTGGCCCAAAAAAAATCGAAAATAGAGTAAATATAATAATGCTTTGTGTTCATAAATGTAAGTATTACACTTTTTAATCATTATCAAAAGGCCCCTAAAGTACACTGTAAGACATAAGCTTCTCCTATACGAGAGGATTGGCAATGCCTTAATTCAAATTACGAAATAAACTGATCTTTGAAGAACAGCAGCATCAAATGGCTTAAATAGATAAGGATAACTTCACATACATTGATTTGATCCCAAAATAGGTTAAGGACTTGTGTTATAAAAGCAGACACAACAAAATTACCACAAACGTCTCGGTATTACTACAAAAACGCGGGGAAATGTATAAAAAGTGTTTTTTTTACATTGACCCGACCGGGAATTAAACCCGGTGCCTTTGAGCCGGAGCCATCGATGTGTACATGAAAACTGGTGTGTACGCCATCGTCCACGGAGGTTGACAAATGGTGTTTATAGCTACAGAGATCACATAGACCTCTGCAATAAAGAACACATTATTAGGATTCTTACACCATAATATAATATAATATCTTCACACCATTTCCAATACAGGGGTAGAAAGAGGTCTAGACAATGAAGTAATTTCGACCCACCTTCCACCGAAGACATTTTTTGGGACAATATGACAGGTGGTAAGCCCATCGCCGGCTTTATGTCCAAGCCAACGATATAAATCGTACATATGTTTCTGAAAAAACCCATTGGTACGAGACCTGGAGATCGAACTTGGGTTTCTTGGCTAGAATTACGATCACCCAAACACTCGGCTATCGTGACTTACGATTCCTCATATTGCAAAAGTCTATGAGACCTGTCTGAGTAAAGTAAAGTAAAACACACACTATAGAAATCGTAATTAACGGTCACATTTTTTAAGCTTACCAGATATTCTCTTTATGTGCAGCTGCGTTGCAAAGTTACTGCCCATTTGTGAGACGTAGCTATCTTTCTTACTCGACAACTGGATACTGAAACCGTCAGATTCGAGCGAAGCTCTAGGTGCCCTCGCTGCTTGGACCGCTTTGTTCTGGCAGACCGGTGTTGGAGCGACCTTGGCTAAGGCCGCTTCCTGAGAACCGGAGCTGTCTCGGCGGCGGTTCTTGTGATCCAACAGCATGCTCGGCGTACACCCCATTTTATCACATTTGCACTACAATGTGGCACTAACACTGACACGCATCTTGATGGCCATCACCTGTGGATCTGCAACAAAAGAATAGAATACTGAATCCACATATTAAAAGAACTTATGAAATAGATTTTCTTATTTTTTTTTTAAATAAATAATAGTAAAGAATAGATTCGTCGGCAAACATTGACGAATGCTCTAACTTTCACACTTTTCAAGTTATACCTACTAAGCTAATTGTATCCATACAAAATTAGTTTAGATATTAATCTAAACTAATTTTGTATGGAAAGTCGTCAACTAAATACAAAAGTCACTGTTATTACTTCAAAATACAGTTTTATTGAATCGTAAAATAATGATGCATACACAGAAACAGAGAAAAGTTTCCTGTATTTTATTCCTTAGTTAAAACCTTTTTTTTATCGCTACATAATTTCATTTAAATCCACTCAATCACTTAAAATGGATTGAGCGATAGACTCCTAAACTTTAATTGGATTTTAATAATACTAGGATACAATCAAATCAATCAAATTAAATTATTAATTCATCGGTACAAGTAACATACATTACATCGATCGATTGTTGTTTTTTTAATGTTAAAAACCTTCCTTGCTTGTGTTACCGTTCTATCGTCAATTACAGTTCAGGTCTAAAGTGTATCACTCTATAGGATAGCGACTTAGGAGTTATATATATAAAATACAAAGCGCCAATTTAAAAATTACAGTCACATGTTATTCAACTTAGTTATTCTTCTGTGAATATTGAATTAAAAAGAGTAAAATATATTTTAAACACAGGCTGGATTCGAGCCTGCGACCTCTGCCGTACCGTGGCTACACAGTTGCTTGTGCAACTTGGAGCAGTTGATTTTTTAAATTAATCTTTAATGTAATAATAGAAAGTCCAGCATGGCTTGCTTCAAAAACTTAAAAAAAATTGCATTGTATATATTAAGTTATTTTACTTGATGGCTAACTATTGTCTTATTTTCGGAAAAATATCCTAAAAGTAATAAGTTAATGTGCAGTTCATCAAAGGCTTCGAGGTTCTTTCAAAGCCTACTTTATTTTATTACGAAAATAAACTTGCATAACAAAGGTATAATTGCGCACCTTCATGGATTCCAGGTATGTACAAAACTTTTCAACAACAAGAAAAACTTTTGTGAGAAAGGACTGTCCCCCAATCCCTTTCTACTTCGTAATTTAGTTCACTTTGCTGTTGTATCGGTAATAATTTCCGGCTTACGGTTACCCCAGAGGCAATTCGCTTTAGACGGTGAAATTGTAATTACAACTTTGTTCTAAAAACACGAACATCCATTAGCACATTCTAACAATCAGGTTCAATTCAATTCAACTAAGTATATGGCTAACAAAAATATTACTATTTTTAATATTTTGTTAGATAATAGTCAAATAATAAAAAAAAAACAATGGCTACTGGCAAATGATGAAAGCATCTCGTAAATACCAGATACATTAAGAAAATTAAGCGCAGAGCCGTAAGTGTAAAAATGAAACTTAAGTATAAACATTCATATTCATCATACAAAGTTTGCCTCCAACATTCAAACTAGCAACTCTTTGTTTAAGAAGCGTTAGTACCAAGTAGGCTATCTGTCTTTCTGTAAAGGAAGAATTTATTTGCTTCCTTTAAATATTTGTGGGGGAGAATTGGGAGGAGAATGTTATATACAAATAAACAAATAAATAATTAATGCATACATACACAGGGACAACATATACATTACTTTGACCCCAAAGTAGTTTAAGTAGGTGTGTTATGGATTAACACACCGAAGTTTAAAACGAATGTACTACAAACACCCAGTCCCGACAAAATGTTGAAAAATTGACCCGGAACCTCAGAGCAGACACCATAAAAACCTGTATTTACGCCACTCATCCACCGGAGGTCGTCATAATAGTCATTATCTAACATAACTAACGCTATTTAAAGTTATATCATAAGACGTGACGTCTAGACATCTTTATAACTCAATAATACTTCTCGCCTAAGCACGTCCGTAAAATTTTCATGTAAATCACTTTGGGGACGGTGGCTACCACTAATGGATTTCAAACTTGGCTAACTAATTCACTGGCAACTAGTTTAGGGAGAGCAGTGGTAATGCACACGAGGACAAAACAGATTACGTACGACATTAGCATACAAATTGAATCTTACTGTACTTGTGTTACATTGATTTATTACAGCTGTGTGACCGAAACTCCTTTAAAAGAATATTATACTTGCTTTTAGCCGTTGCTTCGCCCGTTAATGTCTTTAAAAAATTGTCAAAGATATAATCATTAGTAGGCATAGAAGGAAATTTCTCAAAGAAATAGAAACAGTTGTTGGTGAGTTTATCGCCATTAATTAGTTAGAACATTCTTCTCACCTTCACTTTTTTTACCCATATGCGTAGTGGAATAACATAATGGTGGCGCACGACAAATAAAGTGTCAAAAGATCTCCACAGCACCCTTTTTTGTGTTTCATAGTAATCTAAAATAAATAAATAAATATAAATATCTTCACGCAATTCCCAATACCCCCTGTATATAGACAGAGGTCAAGTCTAGACAATTAAGACCCTTTGACCCACCTTCCACCGAAGATATTTTCGGGACAACGTGACAGGTGGTGGGCCCGTCGCCGCCTTTATGTCCAAGCCAACGATGAAATTCGTACATAAGTTTTTGAAAAACTCATTGGTACTGCCACCTGGGGATCAAACTCGGGACTCTCGACTCGAAATTACGACCACCCAACAACTCGGCTATCGTGACTATAGTAATCTAAATTTAGGAATTTTCAAAGAATATGTGTTAAAGAGATGGAAAGAGTATTTTGAATGTTTGTTTGAAAGAGAGGAAGTGCAGGTTCAACAACCGGCACCTTCCATGGTTAATATAAGTGTTGATGAAAGTGAGATTAGCATGGATGAAATAGTAAAAGCGTTGAAAAGTATGAGATTAGGTAAGGCTGCAGGTTATTATAGAATTACCGTCGAGATGCTGAGGACTGGACAGGGCATAGTGGCTAGTCAGCTGTACCGCCTCTTCAATTTGTGCTGGCGAAATGGGCAAGTACCGGGAGACTGCTGCAAAGCCGTAATCGTGCCATTGTATAAGGGAAAAGGGTTACGGCAGGACTGTATAAAATACCGCAGCATAAGCCTCCTTAGCGTTGTCGGTAAATTGTATGGGAAAGTATTGATTGAAAGGGTTGTGAATGAAACAGACGAAAAAGTATGGGATGCACAAGAGGGATTTAGAAAAAGAATGGGGTGTACGGATCAGGTCTTTTCTTTGCGGTGCATAGCCGAAAAGTGTCTGGCTAAAAACCAGAAGGTCTATTGCACGTTCGTGGATCTAGAAAAGGCCTATGATAGGGTGGTGAGGAATGAATTGTGGTCAGCATTATTTGGAACGGTGTGAGCAGTATCCTCATACGGGCATTACAATCTCTTTATAAGGATTCTAGTGCTTGTGTAAGGATAAACCTGGGCATACACTGAATGGTGTAATATTGAAAAAGATGTTAGACAGGGATGTGTAGCGTCATCGAGGCTGTTTAATCTGTTCATGAACAAATGCTTGACTGATTTATAAGAGTATGAAAGTGGGTTAAGAATGAATGAGTTACTCATCAAATGTTTTCTCTATGCTGATGAAGTATTACTGGCGTCTTCGCCGAGGAGTTGCAGGAGATGGTAACTGCTATGAGTGGAGCTTTTGTTAGAAAGGGAATGAAGATGAATGTAAAGAACACGAAAGTGATGGTGTTTGAAAGAAATGAAGCAATCTGTCATTGCTGCAATATCCTGATTGGAGATGAACGAAAATTGGAAATGAAAGAAACATGAAAGCAAAGTAAATTCAGTTGAGATGAGAGCGATAAAAAGTATAATAGCAGTTAAACTGAGTGACAGGATAAGGAATAGTGAGATAAGGAAACGTTGTGGTCTGAAAGAAGATGTAGAGACTAAAATGTAGAAAGGTATGTTAAGATGGTTTGACCATGTCGAGAGAATGAATAAAGAACGATTGACGAAAAAAGTGTATAAGGCAAGTGTGAATAATGTGAGAGTAGGAAGAGAAAGACCTAGGCGGACGTTTCGAGACAAAATCAGGAACGTCCTGAAAAAAAGCTAGGTCAAGAGTACCCTAAATCGAAGAGAATGTATGTAGGGAATAATGAAAGTGGAAGAAGCGAAACAAGTATGTAATGATCGTAGCAAGTGGAAAGAAGTGGTCTCTGCCTACCCCTACGGGAAAGAGGCGTGATTGATTGTATTGTATGGTATTGTAAATTTCCTAAGAAATGACAAAATTAGTCTTATTGATAAATTTTAGGTACGTTAAATTATTTCAATTTTAGTAGGAGTATCTAATTAAAAAAAAAAACTCGTTGTTTCTGCCTATGCTGATAACGTATTTTTCTATTGGTGAAATGATTTTTAAAATCTTTTCAGTGGTTTTGGCGTTATCGCGTAACAAGGAAATAAATTTACTTTCCTATTTACAAAATTAAAACATTAAATATGATTTACATTGTCTAAGCGTGTAAAACATATTTGTTTACTTAGCCCGATGTTGCTGTATGATGGGTGTATTGAGGTTGCTTAATTAAAAAATGTCTTTTATTCCTAGTGGGCTATATAGTAAAGTGTGAAGGTCTATTATTTAATAATTGAGCTTCACAACATGATGTCCTATAACATATAAAGTAGATAGAATAGTATGAATAGGTTAGATTTTATAATTTTTTTATTATACTGTATATGTTTATATAAAACAATTGTTATTTCACGTCATTTCAAGTATATTAACTGCTTTATATTCTCGATTTCATCGCGATGATGTGATCGCTGCCTAAAAATTATTACTTTTTTTTTATTCTCTGAAATAGACGTATGGGCCGCGGTGGCTCGGGGTCGAATCACGTCCGAGCCATTTGACTTGTTTTAATTTCTCTTAGCAAATAATTATTGGTACTTCATTATGAATGTCTAAATATCATAACCAACGAAGTCTAGACGCTATTTGTTATGCACGATGAAATCCCTAAATACTACTATTGAATATTCATGTAAATTTCTGTAACTACTGGCTATAATTTATGAACTCTAAGCTTCTCTTACGACAGAATAAACGCGTTCGAAATCAAAAGGAGCAATGCACTATGGGGAATACAATTTGAAGCAGAGATAGAAACTTCAAATTTTGGACTCAACCAGACCCAACCGAAGTTTCCTTTTAAGTATAAATAGCCGCAAAAGTTTAATAGACATAGACTGCGGATACTAAACACTAGTTGCAGGTTTGAGCTCCTCACTTGACCATTGTGGTAAATCAGTCCAGATATAAGCATTGGGTAGTTTGTAGGTAGTGTTGTTAAAATAATATTATCATTGCTGGTATTCGTTTTTTTTTAAGTTTAGTCTCAACTATAAAACTTGCAGTTATATTTATACGCTCAAACAGATTCTAGAAGTCATATGGGCCAATACGACATGCCTACTAATTTCTTCTACCATATAGCATACAGATAAGGTAATAATTATGGTAGAGAGTATGTGTACATACATACATACATTCATTCGTAACGGCCTGTGCAAGTCCATTGCAGGACATAGGTCTCTCCCATGGGGAGGATTTGCCATAATCGACAATCTTGTCCGGCGGATGGCCATCGCAGTAACAGACCACTCGCACCGCAGACGCTGCTACCCATCTTCGGTCTGATTATTTTAGTTTGATATTTTTAGAGATCGTTATCCCGCCGTCTTTCGGTTGCCATAACGATGTTCAAGGCTGTTTCCCTTAATCGTCTCTTACGCCGCCCACGGAAAGAAAAGGAGTGGCAACATTCTTACACCGTTGCCATACGGTTATGTGTAGGTGTATCACGAGCTATATCTATGTATTATTTTACAGCCTCAGGTGGTTTTTGGTTTCGCATCGAATAATCTTCAGTAATTATTTGCCGCTTTCATTCGTATTCAGTGGTCACTTGCAATCAGATGTACCGTTAGATCGTTTCTCATCGTACTTCCATCAAAAACGATTACAAATACACAGATACTGCTGATTGGTATAATAATTTGGGTGGTTATTTAAATTTCTTCGAATCATGTCCGAATTAATAAAATCACTATTACTAACCATTATTTCAGTATATTTATACGGTATATCATAATTTATACCGATAAAATAAAAAAAAAAATAAAAAGACATGAAAAGCCTTGATGGCTTTTCATGTCTTTTTAATTTTTGTTATTTTATCTCCTAATTTAATTATAATTAACAAAAAGGAAAAAAATCTCTAGTACTTTTATTAAGTAGATACTTAATATGATTTTTATATAACATTATTTTTTAAATACTTTTGCCAAGCGACCCAGTATGGGGTATAAATTTATGTTCCAAGAAAACATATAATAGCGTATGAGTCAGTTTATTGCTTCGGAAAGTGACCACTTTAATTAACCACTCTGCTGCTCAGTGGAGTGCTACAAAGAAAATATTGGCGTGCACAAGTATTTCTCAAGTATTTCCCTCTCAAGTACAGTCAGCACAGTGCTGTCGTAATTATAATTGTAAGTTACAGTCTTTAATGAATGTCAGAATAATTAAAATTAAAGTGAAAATTACAGGAATATTCATTGTACGGGATATTCTTCTCAAGTAAAAGGATTCCCTAAAAAAGGATTATTGCAGATTCTTCTTAAGAGAGAATACAATGTCCGGATTGGATTCTCTCTTAAGGAGGTGATGAACTCTTACCGGCCATTTTGAGAGACCTAAAATATGATTTTTTTGTAACGGACTTTGATTGGTAATATTGGCATCCCATAGGAAAACAGGCAGCTATACTTATTAAAGTAACCTATTTATTAAAAGGATCAATTCGAAGTCGCAGGCAGAAACTAGTTTTAAATAGAAATATAATAAAATAAATAAATAAATAAATATCTTCACGCAATTCCCAATACAGGGGTAGACAGAGGTCAAGTCTAGACAATTAAGTCCCTTTGACCCACCTTCCACCGAAGATATTTTCGGGACAACGTGACAGGTGGTGAGCCCGTCGCCGCCTTTATGTCCAAGCCAACGACGAAATTCGTACATAAGTATAATAAAGACTTTAGATATTCTGTTTTAATGTGCTATCGTGAGAAGATAAAGCGAATTTCATTAAATTTACTTCCGAAGTATATCGGTAGTGATGTCTAGACGTCGTATATCTCTCTCGACTTTCATCGTTCTAAATTTAAAAGAGAATAAAATAATTACATTTTCTTGGGTTTATATATGTCCCGAAAATATCTTCGGTGTTAAGTGGGTCTAAGGGACTTAATTGCCTAGACGAGACCTCTGTCTACCCCTGTATTGGAAATTGCGTGAAGATATTTATTATTTATTTATTTATTTTATTGGATTTAAACACTATCAAAGGAATAAAACAAGCTAGTGGCTTTAAATTTTGCAAAGATTTTTTTTTAATTAATTTATATAATGTAGTTCAATTTATTTAATATTAGTTACCGTAGACACAATTTATTAAACTATAGCTAATATACCCAAACGTCTAACGAAGTAAGGTATGAACGAAATGTAACAACTGTAAATACCTTTAAACAGAATTAAATAAAATTAAAATCTGCAGAAGGCAAATAGAGTCAAGACTTGTCTGATTTTAATATTTGAATTACTTAATATTGGTCAGGTGAAAAAATTCGGGTCAATACTCACGAATGCAGTTCCGCATATTTACATTTTTTCATATTTTACATATTTACATTTATTTACATTATTTTTGACCTAAATATGTTTAATTTTTCTAGGTAGAGGTCCTAGATTTTAAATTGCCGTTTTTATATGTACCCATATAGAATGCTAAATCAAAAACTCAATGGCGCTTGAAATTATTCCACTTTCAAGTCATGTCAGATTTGAATGACGTCTAGACGTCGTAATTTTCTTTGAAATTACAAAACGCTCTGAAAATATTTCACTAAAAATTGAATTAAAGCTGACATCTACAGTTTAGAAATAGTTGACATGTCAGCACTTTTTTTTTAAATTAAACTTTATGCACATTTAATTTTTTACACATTTATTCTATGTTTCTTGGCTCCATCAACTAAATGTTTACCTTACCTTCTTTAGGTTTAAAATTAAATTAAAGTAAATTGGCAGATGTTTTGTATTTAAATAGTGATTCATGTTTCAAGTTTATTTAGATAAACTTCTTAGGAAGGCAGGTTCAAAAGGCAGGGTTTAGCGAAAAGTGCACGCCTTGCGATACAAAAAGGCAGTACTGGTCCCAACTTTGTTATATAGCAGAAAAACTGGGTCTGTCTGAGGAGGCGTAAAACTAAAATTGCAGTCAAAATGCGATCTCTTGATAAATTGTGCGGCGTTACGGCAAACGAAACGAAGTAATTTGTAATATGCCAGGATTGAATTATCACTAAAACACTTATTGTACTCTTGACCCTCCTTTCTACACGTAATTTGCTCACATGATCTTAAAAGTTAGAACTCAAAAAGTTGAAGACTGTGAGTCAAGAGTACTCGTGGCAAGACATTCGTGTATGAAGAGGATTATTAAGTTGAATAAAATCGAAACACTTAGCGATCTGTTTTCTGTGGCTACCTCGTCAATGACTATGCGTGAAGATATAATAATAACAAAAATGTATGGAGAGTCCAAAAAATATGTAATTAATATACAAGCTTTTACAAATTAGCTAACTATTAATTAAAAAGAAACTTTTAAATAAAGAATAATTCGTTTCACAAAGTATTTCTATAGTGAGTTTCTGTTGTGTACACTGAGTAGGTAGAACTTTAATGAACTATCTAAAAAATTTAAATGTGTACTTACGCTATTTACCTCACTTTGATAGGGCTAAGCTAGTTACAAAAGTATTGTATTTCCGAGACAAATGTTTTAAAATAAACTTTCAGTGAGAAAAGATGCAGTCGCTATGCGATCTCTTCGTAAAATGTGCGGCGTTACCTTTACCGATCGAAAACAAAACGACGAGATTCGCAATATTGCAGGTTTAAGAATTCGGCCGGTAAAAGAAGATCAATTCATCCTTATCAATTTTAATTATCATTAAAATTGATAAGGATCAGCGTCGATGGTTTGGGCGCGTTGAGCGAATAAGTGAGGACCAAATGAAGAAGAAAATATGTAGCGCGAAAGTTAACATTAAAAGGTGGCGAGGTAGGCCGAAAGTAACTTTCGAAGACCATGTGAGCAAATTGATTCATGAAATGATGAATCTGAAAGAAGCGAAAGCGGTAAGCGTACCCCAACAGGGATTTTGCGTGAAGATAAGTAAGTGAGAAAAGAATCCCATTTACATTTCACATATTTACGTTATATTTCATAAAGAATTAATAAAGAAAAAATTGAGGTGAAAGTGAGAAAGACAAAAAAGAATGTCTTCACGCCATTCCCAACACAGGAGCAGACAGAATTCTTCTCAACCTACCTTCCACCGAAGAGATTATTCCATTTCCAACGTGACTAATAGTGAGCCTGTCCTCATCTTTATGTCCATGCCTTCGATATAATTCCTACTTAAGTTTTTTGAAAAATCCTTTTGGTACGAGCCTGCCACCCGGGGTCCAACTCTGGTTTCTTAACTCGATCATCCAACCTCTCGGCTATCGTGATTTTTTTAAGAAAGAAAGATTTCATTCACTAATTAAAACTGCTGATTTTTAATAGTTATCTGAGAAATGCATCAAATCCAGTAACTAATTGACGACGGGTATTGATGATAAATGTGTTTTAAACAAAAGATACGAGAACGAAGGAAAATTATACGTGGTAATTATCCACGTATACCTACTCTTTTTCATATAACGAGTCGCTTTCATTTGATATGTCACACGATATACTTGGAAACAATTAATTTCAACTTTCAAATTGTGCCCTAAAATCTTTATAATCTTTTTATATCTTAAAAATATTGTTTACGAGCACGACCATGTTTGACACTTTAAATAACTAAAATAAATAAATAAATATCTTCACGCAATTCCCAATACAGGGGTAGACAGAGGTCGAGTCTAGACAATTAAGTCCCTTCGACCCACTTTCCACCGAAGATATTTTCGGGACAACGTGAAAGGTGGTGAGCCCGTCGCCGCCTTTATGTCCAAGCCAACGATATAATTAGTACATAATTTTTGTTTTTGAAAAACCAATTGGTACGAGCCTGCCACCTGAGGATAGACCTCGGGTCTCTTGACTCGAAATTCCGACCCCCAAAACACTCGGTTATCGTGACTTTAATCAGTACTAATTTCCCCATAGTAATAAGTTAACTGACGGACTGATACATACGAAAGTGATTCGAAGTGACGATTCCATAATGGTTTAAAAAAGGAAAGAAAATAATGTTTGGCGCTGCTGGCACGTTTGAGGCCTCGTAAAATTAAGAAAACATTACGTGAACGAAGAAATTGAGTTTTTAATTTTAAAAGGATTACGGTACAAAGTTAAGTCCTAAATTGATTTAGTTAAAATAAAACAGGGTCGGCGTTAAATTTGTTTCCAATTAATTAAATCCGTGAGTCTTTTCGGAGTAATAAAAGAAAAAATCTCGGTGTTAAGGTACAAAAAATATTCGAAGGTTTAAGACTCTTTGTTTCTGTTTACAAACGACAAATCCCCTAATTAATGTAAATCCTATCTTAATGACGATATTTTTCTATAAGGTTTTATATTTTTCTGTAAGACTTAATAACTCAATACCAAATGCCCCACACCGAATATCATAGAAGTTTTCAAAATAGCTGTTCATATATGGGTTTACAGAACGGTACATACGACACCTGCCAGAAGGAGGGTATAATAAAAAAAAATATTCACGCAATACCCAATACAGTATTAGACAGAGGTGGTCTAGTCTAGACTAGAACCGTCTGTCTAGACTAGACCGCCTTCCACCGAAAATATTTTCGGGACCACGTGACAGGTGGCCGTCTTTATGTCCAAGACAACCCTTTGGTTCGAGCCTGCTTCCTGGAGATCGAACTTGGGTGTCTTGACTCGAAATTCCGACCACCAAACCATTCGGCTATTGTGGCTTTTTTTAATAAATAATTATGTTTTTTTTAATATTTAATTTTAATAAAAGTACCATTATTCGCTGTAGGACTACACATATTATAACATGCATTCTTTATTGAGTGTCTCACTGTAAACTAGATCAAGTATTAAGGGAGAGAAAATGAGGTGATAGCTACTGTATACTTGTAAACGAATACAATAGCAGACCTCTATTGTGTCCCGCTCGACTGATGCCAATGCCAACTCAGAAGCTTCCAATTCAGTATTATTAAACGAGAGATAAGTGCTTAGGGGTGTGAAATTAAACATCTACATTAAAATACTTACAAAATAACTTTATGAAAAAATATTATCCTTTGTAAATATTACGACAATTTGTATTCGTTATATTTAGAAAAATCTAAAATAAATAAATAAAATAAATACCTTCACGCAATTCCCAATACAGGGGTAGACAGAGGTCTAGTCTAGACAATGAAGTCCTTTTAACCCACCTTCCATCGAAGATATTTTCGGGACAACATGACAGGTGGTGAGCCCGTAGCCGCCTTTATGTCCAAGCCAACGATATAATTCGTACATAAGTTTTGGATAAACTCATTGGTACGAGTCTGCTACTTGGGGATCGAACTCGGGTCTTTTGACTCGAAATTCCGACCACCCAACCACTCGGCTATCGAGACTTTTTCTAAAATGATTTTCTTATAAATAATCATTTTTTTAAAAATTCTCTACTGAAATAGTAATTTTTCTAATGTCTCTTTTTATTTCTCTGCAATTTTTTGATTAATTAAACTCGATGAAGAAAATAAAGTCATAAGTTTTACTAGATATGTACCGAATATTGCGCAGATTTTCATTCTTCTTTACAAAGCGCTCGGACTTAAGCAGTACTTCATTTATGAGTTCTTGGCAAAATTTTACAGAAAAATACATAGCCTATTTTAACGCGTCAATATTTGAACTTTACGTATTGATACATTACCAAAGACGAAACGCGGCCATGCTGGTACGTGCAGATATACGCAATATAATACTTGATTAATTTTGCCTACGTGACCACAATCACGGTAAAGGCAGATTTCTGAAGACAACAGAATCGTGTTTACGATAACAAGGTATGTCCTGAATAATTTTAGTATAAAAAAATCATCTACATCTACATATTCTTTGAAAAACAGGCGAACGCATAAGTTTGAATACGTTTACCGGGACCTTCGAACGTTCGCGAAACATCTACTTAATACATTAAAGATGCATTTCAGAAAACAAGGATGTTGTTTACGAGGTGAAACACAATTTAACGTATATATTTACTGTATAGCCATGATGGCTGAGTGTTTAGATGATCGGATCAGGAGACCAAAGTTCCATCTAGCAGGAAGGTTTGTATCAATGAGTTTTTTTGAAGCTTGTATTCGATTTATATTATTTGTATCAGATTTTCTAGACCTTTGATTATTATTGTTTTATTTATCTTCACGCACAATCCCTGACGGGGTAGCCAGAGAGAACAGATCAACAAGTGTCACGATCCCTACATACTTCTTTCGCTTCTTTCAGATTCATCATCTTCTTCATACATGCACGTCTATACACGGTCTATGCACGGTATCCGAGTACTCTTGACCCTCCTCTCTTCGAGCAATTTGCTCACATGGTCTTCGAAAGTTAATCTCGGTCTACCTCGACACCTTTTAATATTAACTTTCGCGCTATATATTTTCTTCACCATTCGGTCTTCACTCATTCGCTCAACGTGCCCAAACCATCGAAGCACGCCCTTATCCATTTTTGAGACAAGGTCATCTTTCAAACCTGCCATATTGCGAATCTCTTCGTTTCGCTTTCGGTCGGCCATGGTAAGGCCGCACATTTTACGAAGAGATCGCATCTCCACTGCATTCAACCTGCTTTTATGCTTCTTCTGGCATACCCAGGTTTCGCTGCCATATAACAAAGTCGGTACCAACACTGCGTTATGTATTGCAAGGCGTGCACTTTTCACAACGCCTTGCCTTTTGATTAACGCAGTCAGGGCACCATTGACTTTGTTCCCGGCAGCGACACGCCTGTCCACATCTAAATCACATCTTCCATCCCGGCTAAACGCACTCCCCAAGTATACAATTTCATTCACCTGTTCTAGACATTCCTGATCTACCCAAATTTCGCACTTCGTTCTTTCTTCGTCCCTTTCAAATACCAGAACCTTAGTTTTATTAGCATTCAAACTTCTTCTTTCATACACGTGACTAATGCCTGCAGTTCTGCCTCTGATGGTGCTATAAGCACTGCATCATCAGCATAAAGCAGACAATTTACTTTTATGTCACCCAATTTCACACCCAAATAGCTATCTTTCAGCTTCTGTAAACAGCTGTCGAGATACAGTATGAACAGCCAGGAAGACATGACACAACCCTGTTTTACGCCCGTTTGGACGCTAAACATGGGTGACAGGTCATGCCCTACCCGCACACAGGCTTTGCAGTCACAGTAAAGTGACTGCACAGCCCTTAGCAATCGACCATCCACACCATACCCCGGCAACAGTTCCCACATTTTCTTCCTTACAACCTTATCAAATGCTTTCTCAAGATCCACAAAAGCACAGAAAATCTTCTGGTTAGCAGCCAGAAGCTTCTCCGTGATCATGCGGAGAGAAAACATTTGATCCGTGCATCCTCTTCCAGGTCTAAATCCGCATTGTGCCTCCCATAGAAATCTTTCCGATTTCTCTTGCATCCTACGCGTCAAAACCTTCGAGTAAACTTTACTTGCTAAACTGGTCAAGCTGATCGCCCGATAGCACCCGCAGTCATAATGTGAACCTTTACCTTTATATAAAGGCACAATGACCGCGGATCGCCAATAATCCGGAACAGCCCCGTTCGCCAGCACAAATTGCACAGCAGATGAAAGCTGTCCCAGACGCGTGGCACACCATACTTGACCATTTCAGCAGTAACTCTGTCTAGTCCCGCAGCCTTACCACATTTCAAACTTCTAATCGCACATTCAATCTCTTTCATACTGATGACCTCAGTGTCATCGAGGTCCGAGTCTGGCGTACCAGTCACGGCGTCACCCCGGATCCTCACTAAGATCATCACACGCATACATCTCTATAAAATTCGCTCCATCGCTGCATGACGTCCGATTTTTCTGAGAGGACGTCATTGGTTCCCGAAAGCACTTTATTCATTCTTAAGGCTGTCGCACCACTCCGGGTCCTTCCAACCTCTTTCCAGAAGAGTTTGAGTTCTCCTTGAAGTTGTGCGACAACCTTCGTCCGCTTCCATTCTACTCCTTTCACGCACTTCCTCAATCAATGCTTTAGTGTGAACTTTCTGGAGCTTATATCTTTCTTTCCTCTTCTCTCTCATATCCTTATCATTACTAGAGGCCAAGTAGTCTAACCATGCTTTCTTCTTCTTATTTACAGCTTCTTTCACTTCGTCATTCCACCATGCATCACCCTTTTTACTACTACCTCTTTTCACATTTCCACACACGTCTGCCGCTGCACTAACCATTCCATCTCTAAGGCTCTGCCATATTTCTTCCACACATTCTTTCCTAACACCAATGCTGTCCAGCTTTTCGGCTACCCTTGCTTGATATTTATTCCTAGTGTCCGCTTCCTGAAGCTTCCAGCTTCGGATGCTACCGACCGACTGTGGTTCTGGTATCGCCGTCCGGTGGCGCCAACCCGCGAACAGACCCCTAAATCTAGTTATCACTAGGTAGTGATCCGTTCCCAGGTCAGCACCTCGGAACACTCGCGTATCCATTACCTGTTTTCGCAGTCGGTCATCCACCAGGAATAAATCGATCATACTTCTCTCATTCTCTCTTGTTCTAGTATACATATGGATTTTCTTGTGACTAAACATAGTGTTTGTCACAAGAAGACCCTTTCCTTGCATACAGCCAGTATAAGCTTGCCAGCATCGTTAACCCTTTTATCGCCAACATTCCAAGCACCGACTCGTACCCTGGCCGAGCGGTACCAACCCATCCATTCAAATCACCACATACAACAATTCTTTCGTTTCCTCTAACCAAGTCTAGAACTTCTCTTACATTCTCCCAAAACTCCTCCAGCTCAGCTCTGGACGACGAAGCCACCGGCGCATAAACAGCCAAAAGGAATAACTTCGTCAGTCCCAATTTAAAGCGAACCCAGAGAAGTCTCGAGTTCACAACCTTATATTCAGTCATAACATCGACCAACCGAGACGACAGCAGCACCCCACTCCCTGGCAGGCGCTCTCGCTCTCCGGGACTCCGGACCATAGAGCTAACGCCCGCCAGGGAGCTCTTCAGTACCACTGCCCTTCCGCTTGGTCTCCGACAAACACACGACATCTAATTCTCTTTCTTTCATTATTTCAATCAACTCATTCGTCTTATCTCTCATGCCTCCTCTAACATTCCACGTGCCAACTCTGCACTCCGTCCTCCACCTTCCGCCGTGTCGGGCTGTGCGTGACGGGTGGCGGTCCCCATCGCCGCTTTGCGCGCTGCATTTCACACCAACGGGGACGAACTGGTGTGCGTCGCCTTGGGGGGACGCCCTAACCCTCGTTGGCATGGGTGCGCAGCTGTGTAGAATTGCAGCCCTGAAAAGGGCTGGCAGGGGTCGCGACGAGCACGCTTCTACAATGAATGATGATGATTATTATTGGATATCAATATTTTAGCCACTGCAATTCAATATGTGCTTAAAAGACTCTTACACGTCTTTTAATCTTCAGATGAAATCTTTTTGTTGCAATCACATCTTTTTGTTTACATTACAGTGAGTAAACAAGAATATTATTAATTTTTACAAATGCTATTTTAATAGGGACTCCATTAAATGGACTTTAGGACCTCGTCTATTGCACCTGCCAACTTAACATTTTTTATTTTTATGGTTTTATTAAGAATAGCATTCGTAAAAAGGACATAAATTTAAGCCATTTTTATATTTAATGGCTATTATTCCAATTCCGTGTGGTAACGGCGTAAGAATATTGCCACTCCCTTTCTTCTCGTGGATGTTGTAAGAGGCGACTTAGGGAAACAGCCTTGAATATCATTATGGCAACTGATAGATGACGGGATAACCATCTCTAAAAATATCAGACCATCTCTAAAAAAAAATATCAGACCAAATTATCCGGCCGAAGATAGGCAGCAGCGTCTGAGGTGCGAGTGGCATGGTATTGCGATCGCCAATCCGTTGCCAAGCGTGGCGATTTGTTCAAATCTTCCCTTCGCGGGAGAGGCCTACTACCTGCGGTAGACTTTAGAGGCCGATATATGTGTATATTCCATTCCATTAAAATCTGTCTAAAAACTTCCAAACATGCAAACTTTCTCATAAACAATATTAGCAGGATTTTTAAAAGTCATTTGTATTGCAAAAGGTCAATTGCGTTCATATCACAAGTTCAATTATAACAATAAGTGCAGAAGTTTCTGGAGACATGACCGCAGGGAGTTTAATTATTAATACCTGCGGTCAGTATTCAACATAAACAACCACGGTGACTTTGAAATTGAGAACAATTTTAATAAGTACAATTCTGACTGTAAATATCAGTTGTCAACTATTGTGGTTTGAAAAACTAAAAGTTACGACAGGATCACCAATCACGTCGTCCTAAAATAAGATTAAAAACTGTCTAGAGCTTTGACTACCCGCGTATAGGGATTACATGAATATAATAATAAAAATGGGGTCCTTCATACATGGGGTACATAGCAAAATTGGTACAAATTTGTGTCTTAAGGACTTAATACGCACCACTGTGGTAAATAACTCCATTCAACAGCGATGTTAAGTTCTCATATATGAATATGTTTATAATATGCTATGGTATTACTAGCTTTTTTAAGTATTATAAGTCACCGGGTCATCCGAGTGTTGTTGATCGGACTTCGTGTCAAGAGACCCGAGATCGATTCCCAGGTGGCAGGTGTTTGGTTGGGTTTTTTCAAAAAAACTAACGTACGTTTTATGTATCGTTCGTTTGGAAATAACGACGACCTGTCACGAGATAGACCACTTGAGTGGTCCATCTCGTGACAGGTCGTCATGGCCCCAGTATTGAGAATGGCCTTTTTTATATATGATTATTACTTGTATTCACAGAAAACCTATCAAAGCTTTTATTTTTCGTAAAATTTTATCCACTGCATGACCAACGATAAATAAAATAATATAGTTTGACTTCATAAACGTCTTAGAGGATTTACTACATATAATTAATTTTCTTTTATATAACTACCTTTTGTCAGTTAAATTCTACTTTTCAATAGAAAGTAAAAAAGGTTTCTTAGTTAAATATTAAACAGTAACCTATTTTAATAAGTCACGATAGCCGAGTTGTTGGGTGGTCGGAATTTCGAGTCGAGAGACCCGAGTTCGATCCCCAGGTGGCAGTACCAATGAGTTTTTCAAAAACTTATGTACGAATTTCGTCGTTGGCTTGGACATAAAGGCGGCGACGGGCTCACCACCTGTCACGTTGTCCCGAAAATATCTTCGGTGGAAGGTGGGTCAAAGGGACTTAATTGTCTAGACTTGACCTCTGTCTACCCCTGTATTGGGAATTGCGTGAAGATATTTATTTTATTTATTTATTTTAATAACGAAGCTAAGTACTTTAGATTTTAATTATTTTGTTAATATCCAATTGTGTCACCAATAATATTACGGATAATAATATCAATTTCTTTGATATAAAATTACATACGTGCATATAAAAGATTTTGGTATTATTATAAGGTAAGAATATACCAATTACTTTGTTCTCTACATCGAAGGCGCTCTACGGAACAAAAATTATTACATAAGATTTAATAAAGTGCGAAAAAGTAAACTTGATAAACACTCATTGATACGATTGCATTACCTTGGGAATCATCAAAATCTTGGGAACATGGGTTCTATACTGTATTTTGTTTATAATTAAAAAAGACTGCATGTACAACGCTTCTTCAGAAAGATATACAACCTATTACGAGAAAAACCGAGCCATAGAACCCTTCTCGTTGTATAACAGGTCCATACAAGTCCCATATAACGACATATTGGTTCCTTCGTATATCAGTCGAAGCAATCCTTAATTCAATTTATGTGACAGCGGTTACATTAAAGGTGTGTCGAGATAGAACAGGTGGGCATTGCAGCTGAAATGTTTATGGGTTTGAACGTTTTCTCATGAATGCTTTATGTTCGTTTGATGTCTACTTTACAGGCTTCATTGCGTCCCTTAATATTGTATATTTTTCATTAACATCACCCCAACAATTACTGTTCCATCGTTATACTTAAAATAAAATAGGTGTCTCTAGCATCTATGATTTAAAAAGAAATGTATAATTATATTGACTTATTTTACAATTATATTGCACCGAACTTATACATTGTTAAAACTTACGAGCATTGTAACTCAGAGTATTTGAGATATTGTTCTTAAATAAATAAATAAATATCTTCACGCAGTTCCCAATACAGGGGTAGACATATATTCACATAGGTCTAGTCTAGATAATTGAGTCTCTTTGACCCACCTTCCACCGAAGATATTTTCAGAACCACGTGACAGGTGGTGAGTCCGTCGCCGTCTTTCCACCCTTATCCACCCAAACACTCGGCTATCGCGGCATTAAGATATTGTTCTTAAATTTGTATTTATTAATATAAGAATTTTAAAAAATCCAGTTAAAACGAGACAGTTCTAAATATAAATTCCTACCGCCCAGATCATCGTTTGCTGCAATTTATGTATTAATGAAATGGACTGAAGTGATCCGGAACACTTCAATTGCTTAGAATTGCAATTACGGTGTGGTAACTATATATATAAAATATGAGAAAGAGGTATCCAAGATTGGATATGCATTTCCTAGACAGCCGCTGTGAGTGTTACGTGAATCCCTGAATCTTTTGTTCTGATTTTCGTAACCTAATATAGCTAGCTTTGATTAGAAAATCTTTCATCATCTTTCTTTTTACGTCATCATTTATACCTATTAGCAACATAATGATCATAGTTTAAATGGAAATTTATATCTATTGTAATGATATCGTATCGAATTGTTCTCGTTACTTCATCTAATTGGTAAATCTGAAACATGCTTACGAAGGCAAGCACGTTCAATTTAATCCAATGATCGAATGCATTGTGTACAATCCTATTGAAATTAGAACATTTAGATTTTGGGTAATAGGGTAGGATAATTAAGTAAGTTAGTTATTTTCATTTCATTTCATTTTCATTACTCTAATAGACTGCTATTTAGCTTCTCAATTCTGTTGTATTATTTTTGTGTCTGTTACTTCATAACTCCGTCACATGTAGAGCGATTTTAAAATTCTCATTGTTTCTTAGGATATGCTTTCAAGTTGGTCCCATTATAAACAGATCAGAATCTAATGATAGATAAGTTCCTAAATTTTTTTGGACATATGTATTAAATGAAATGTATTATTTAAATTAATAATTTTAGTTAAGAATTAGCAAATTAGTTAGCATTATATAATTAGTAGATTAAAAAGAATAAGTTAAACATCGTTGTTGTGTGACATCGGTGTAAGCATAAGCAATTTTCCTTCTTCCTGTAGACGACGACTACGGCATAAGCCTTTAAAACAGCAATAGCTAATAGACAGAAGGCAGGCTAGAAAATTCAACAAATAACATGAATATAGAAGATAAAAGAAGAATGTCAAGATAGCCGAATGGTTTGGTGGTCGGGATTTCGAGTCAAGATACCCGAGTTCGATACCCAGCTTGTAACAATGGGTTTTTCAAAAACTTATGGACGAATGATATCGTTGGCTTGGACATAAAGACGGCGACGGGCTCACCACCGATCACGTTGTCCCGAAAATATCTTCGGTAGAAGGTGGGTCAAAAGGCCTTAATTTTCAAGACTAGACCTATGTCTACCTCTGTATTGGGAATTGCGTGAAGACATTTATTTATTATATAGGAAGACCAATTTAAGGTACTAGAATCATCACTATTACTGTAATACTTTAATCGTTTTTTTTTATAAACTATATTTGAAGAAATGTTGCACAGCAAAGAAAGAGTTGGTGTGGTGGTAGCTATCATCAGAAGCGGTTGGTCACAAGAATTACTTTATAAGCATTGTTATCGCATAGTGGATATTCAAAAATATTTTTCCATAAAAACTTTTGCCAGCCAGTTATGAGCATAATAAAACATGTTTCACATTGTAAATGTTTTAGAAACGGAGCAGTACGCGCTGTTTGCTTTGCCACATACCAAATCGAGTGCTCTAAACACAAATTAATTAGCCTTTATTTTCTTAAATATGTATTGCAGCTATCACCATTAACACGATCAATTCACAGTAGGAATGATTACGATTAGAAATCGGCATCATGACCACAAATGCAATTAATACTTCGAAATCGCTTTTACAGAAGCCAAACACAATTTAGTTTCCGTGAAAATCGAATGCGATTTGTAAACTTCAGGCGGGATCAATTTAATTGGCGCCTTAGGACAAGAATAAACCTGTGCGTAGTAAAACAATTGCGATGGATAAGCAATACATACTTAAAGTACTGCGCATGAGCAGTGCCCTTATTTTTTTTTTTCGTTACTTTATTGACAGCAATTAAATTATATTCATACGTGTTTGTGGTGCCTTCGTTGTTTCTGATATCTTAATACAAGTGCTTAAGCTGCTTACTTTGGAATCAGAGCAATACGTGGCGTTGTTCCTATCTACGTATGCATTTATTTATTTATGTGTACAATATTTATTAACTAAAATCTATTATAACAATTATATCACTGTACCTACCGTAGCACGTAATTCCCAATACAGGGGTAGACAGAGGTCTAGTCTAAACAAAAAGGGACCCACCTTCCAAGATATTTTCGGGACAACGTGACAGGTGGTGAGCCCTTCGCCGTCTTTATGTCCAAGCCAACGATATAATTGGTACATAAGTCTTTGAAAAACCCATTGGTAAGAGCCTGCCACCTGCCACCTGGGGATCAAACTCGGGTTTTTTGACTCGAAATTCCGACCACCCAAATACTCGGCTATCGTGACTCCACCTACCGTAGCAAACATGCTATTGGCGTGCCAGCGTCATTGGTACCAAACAATAAAGCCGGCTGCATTTCCAGTGTCTATAGACTTCACCGTTGAGCGAGAAAAGGACCAGCCTTCTTGTTAAAATAATCCTTATGGATAAAATTCCTTTAAAACGGTATCGCGCAAGGGCTCACACCGATCGTCTCCAAAGTAAATGGAACATATAGATAGTCTTCTTAGAAAGATTCATATTTTCGCCATTTACCTAATTCAGCAGCTTTCTGCTTCTTCCTCACATTAAGGGTACTTCGACAGGGGTCTGTGTGTGTGTGTGTGAGAGAGAGAGAGAGAGAGAGAGAGCAAGAGCGAGAGAGAGAGAGAGCGCGGTTTTATTGATATTTGATTGCTTAGAGCTGCAGAGTGGATGTCGGTATTACCATGTGCTACTGTTTTTGCCCTAGGCAACGCACATAAGTTTGACAGAAGGACAATAGACCATGTAATGAGAATGGAACCGTAAAAGCTACGATAACTTTGCATTACATAATATTGTATTATTATAATTTTATTTTAATTAGAAGAATGGCTTGCTGCAGAATAAATATTTCATTTTTCTAACATGTACATTTCTCCGCGATATCTTCATGCATCTAGAGGCGGTGAGAACAGATCACTAAACGATCCTTCCCTGTTGTGCTTCGATCAGATTCATTACTTTATATCTTTTCGCACGTCGGGGCATTCGAGTACCCTTGACTTTCCCTTCTTCGAACAATTCGCACGCATGAATTTCAAAAACGAGACCCGTCCCACACTTGCCTTTTTTGTTCACTTTTGTGCTTCATTCGTTCATTATTCAGTCCTTCGTTGAACGCGTCCGAGCTATAGACGTGCACTGCTTGTGTACATTTTCTTCCTAAGGAATATGTATGTATAATACAGCATTTAAAACTGCTATAATCTTTATGTTTAGCGCCATCTGATGATGAAATCTATGACAGTCGAGTAGTATAGTAATAAATAAATCATCAAGCACAATCCATAGAGCCAGAGAACACATCGCCAAGAGTCACGATCTCTACGTACCTCTTTCGCTTCTATCAAATTTATTATTTTCTTCATACACGTGCGTCGAGGCATCCTAGTACTACCGACCCTCCCCTTTTGGAGTAGTATTGTAATAAATATTAATTACTTATCAGTATTTTGTGCTTTATTTATTGGCTTTAATAAGTCACGATAGCCGAGTTGTTGGGTGGTCGGAATTTCGAGTCGAGAGACCCGAGTTCGATCCCCAGGTGGCAGTACCAATGAGTTTTTCAAAAACTTATGTACGAATTTCATCGTTGGCTTGGAAATAAAGGCGGCGACGGGCTCACCACCTGTCACGTTATCCCGAAAATATCTTCGGTGGAAGGTGGGTCAAAGGGACTTAATTGTCTAGACTTGACCTCTATTGGGAACTTCCCCCGTATTGGGAATTGCGTGAAGATATTTTATTATATTTGGTAAGGTCAAGAGTACCCTGAATCGAAGAGAATGTGTGAAGGGAAAAATGAAAGTGGACGAAGCGAAACAAGTATGTAAGGATCGTAGCAAGTGGAAAGAAGTGGTTTCTGCCTACCCCTACGGGAAAGAGGCGTGATTATATGTATGTATGTATGTATGTATTTATTGGCTCTGGTGTAATCTGGACTAAATAATCTAGATATCTAACTATCTCAATATGTATGTAAGTATGTACTGTAAACGGCCACGAATAAATTTTCTGGAAAACCATTCCCACATTTGCAGCAGCAAACTAAGTTACTTTAATTACATTTGCGAGACTCATGGCAAATTAGCAAGGGGCATATTGCAGTTGGAAAGCCAGCGTTATTGGCTTTATAACAATAACTAGACATTAATACCTCACCGTTTGTACACAATTATGTTAAAAGCATCTATTACTGTTGAGTCAACATTGACAGCAATTGACTTAATCATTCAAAAGGTTTCATTCACAGCAATTAAACATGTGATGGGCAGACATGAGAGTAATCCTATTAAAGTTTCGTATTTTGCTCTGGTATAAACATTAATAGATACATACGAGTAGATATGGACAGAGTCAGAAACAACGAAGGTACAACTGACACCCAGATCTGAGAAAATTTATAAAAAGTTCTTTTTTTACATTGACCCGACTGGGATCGAACCCGGTACCCCAGTGCTGGTGAGACCATGAAAACCCATGGAGGTTATGGTATGTTTCGTGAGGGTGTCTCGCTTAAAGGCGAGATATTCTTACTCCGTTACCACATACTTATATACTATACCTATATACATTGTCATTTAATTGATGAAAATATAAATAATAAATATAAACTTAACTTAACTTAACTTAACTATCAAAGTTACGATAGTCGAGTAGAGTCGAGAGACCCGAGTTCGATCCCCAAGTGGCATGCTCGTACCAATGAGTTTTTCAAAAACAAAAATTATGTACGAATTATGTCGTTGGCTTGGACACAAAGATGGCGATGGGCTCACCACCTGTCACGTTGTCCCGAAAATATATTCGGTGGAAGGTGGGTCGAAGAGACTTCTAGACTAGAACTTTGTCTACCCTTGGGACTTGCGTGAAGATATTTATTTATTTATTTTAACCGGTAATTAGTTGAAAGCATATAATTAAATTACATTGCATCATTATAATTAATTTTCAGATACATTTAACACCGTTTTTATCGGCGGCGAACTGACAGCATTTTTATTTCTCAGTAATCTGCATGTCTGTGTTTGTAAAACAAACCCGATTACCACCTTTACAGTTTAAAATTAAGCTGTCCATTTATTTCAATAAACAATGTTGTAACTGTTGATATGTTTATTGTTCTATCGCGCGTTTACGACGAAAGAAACAAGAATAGAGCTTTGAACCTAGTGTTTAGTCTAATCTCCATAAAAATAAACATTTTATTTCATTTGCAATACGCGCTGGTGCTACTAATTACAAGTCTTATGTTTTATAAACAGAACAAATTACAACCAGCTTTTGAACTAA
Organism: Sericinus montela; assembly: GCA_029286605.1. Taxonomy (NCBI): domain Eukaryota; kingdom Metazoa; phylum Arthropoda; class Insecta; order Lepidoptera; family Papilionidae; genus Sericinus; species Sericinus montela. Next base: position 1,597,514 of record JAGSMR010000094.1, on the reverse strand, counting down.
TGCTCCTTCGTTATAACAGCCATGAGGCTTACATTTTTTTATAAAATAAACTAATTAAATATAAATATCTTCACGCAATTCCCAATACAGGGGTAGACAGAGGTCTAGTCTAGACAATTAAGTCCCTTTTGACCCACCTTCCACCGAAGATATTTTCGGGACAACGTGACAGGTAGTGAGCCTGTCGCCGTCTTAATGTCCAAGCCAACGATACAATTCGTACATAAGTTTTTGAAAAACTCATTGGCATGCCACCTAGGGATCGATCTCGGGTCCCTTGGCTCGAAATACCGATCACACAACCACTCGGCTGTCGGGACATTAATTATATATTTTTATAAAAGGGTAAAATCAAGATTATCGTTCACCATATAGTAAGTGGCACCATGTCATCAGCAAAGGGTGTGGTATATGGTTCAACAGAATAAGGTTAGAGATGCATTGTTGAATGGTTATAGAATTTTACATATGTTTCACTGCTCTTTGGCGGCATTATCAAGTAAGAGTGTCGTACTGACACAGACTAAGAAGGTAAGAAGTGTTTTCTGCTTAAACTATCCTTAAAATATGGTATGGCTCAGTTATTCATCTTTTGAAAGGTTGGCCACTGAATATCCTAATGGATACGTATTTCAAAAATACGTCAATCCTTCCAAATCATAACTTCTTTTTATAGGCCGCCTAGACGAATTCACTAAACATAAAACCTAAGACGGCGATATGCCCACCACCTGTCTCGTTGTTCTAAATATTCTTCGGTGGTAGGTGGGTTCAAAGAAAAACCCGTAAGGATGTTTATAAGTAAATAATAAATTTACATAGATTATTCACATACATTATTTACATAGAATATTCTAATTCAAAAAATTAAATAACTGAAACTAAAGTAAAAATACTAAAGTATACTAAAAATGCTGAACTAAAAAATTAAACTGTAACAAACTGATGTTTGTCAGTATCCGCACAAAGAAGATTATATGACTATGTTTGTATATCACTTTGCACGAATATCGTAACTCAGAGTTGTGGTTTTAATGCAGTCAAATTTCAACCTTGAACGTTTCAACATTTAAGCATGAAATCGTATGAAGTTAAAACATTTCCTTGATAAACACCGTTGTGTGTATAAACACGTCTTTCCTGAAACACATCGAATGTAGTACATCGGGATACTGACACAGATGTAAAGTTATTGGAAGTCGTAAATCTAACCGCAGTACATTTTCGAGCGCTTTGTTTCAGTGTGTTATTCTTTTCCAAAAATAAATGTGCAGTATTCACTTTTATATAACGAGAACGGTGATAATGGTATTTTAACTTTATATTTCTTACAACCTTGTAGCCTACTGCTACTGCTAGTGACACTGCATTCAAAGCTCAGGGTTGCGGGTAAGAATCTCACCTGGGGATATAAATATTTCCTACTCGAGTACACTAATATTATTATACTATTACATTTGTATGTGTAAAGATACATGCTACTTTATTGTACCATAGTTTCGACGCTGACACGGCAGTAGTCTCTCCATCTGACACGTAGGCCTAAAGATCTTAAAGTGAAAAATGTCTCGAAATTATTTCATTGTCTCTACTACCTGGGTCTACCCCAATGTTGATCTTATTATTGAAGAATTTAACCAAAATCTCTAAAGGTCGTCCGTAATAGTACTTTAGATAGAGGAAAACTTCATACGAAACACTTTACAAAACATCGGAGTGACTTGACGTATTTAATAAATATTTCCTTTACCTTATTACTGTGCATGTATATGTTCAAAGTTTTTCAATACTCACGACAGTGAAGTTTGTTTTTAACTGGCTAGCAGAAACAGCTTTTCATATTCGTCGAGCCACGCATTCTCATACTTAAAATTTAGGTTATTATGCTGATATTTCAAGAATCTATATTGACTCGTCAAACATCTCCTGACTTCATCCTTACGTTCAGACTTTGTGCCCTAACTGTACGACCACTCAACTAATTCCTGACGCATTTAATTCGAAATTTAATAATAAGAAGGAAAATATCTTCAACCCTTTCCCAATACAGGCGTAGACAGAGGTCTAGAAGACCGGAAAGAGGCCGACGGAGATCCAATGATAAGAAAAAAAATGTATCTTCACGCAATTCGCAATACAGGAGTAGACAGAGGTCTAGTCTAGACAATTAAGTCATCTTCCACCCACCTTGCACCGAAGATATTTTCAGGACAACATGACAGGTGGTGAGCCCTGCACCGTCTTTATGTCTACGCCAACGAAATAATTCCTACATAAATTTTTGAAAAACTCATTAGTACGAGTATGCCACCCGGTGATCACACTCGTCTTTTTTCTCGAATCGGTCTTTTGACTCGAAATTCCCAATCACTTGGCTATCGTGAACAATAAGAAAATTTTCAATATACATAAATCTTATATTATTATATTTGAAAAGGCATGAGATGACTCAAAAATGTACAACAATAAATAAGCGATAGACAGTTCGGAAATTATTGTTAAAATAAAATTTTTCAAGTAGCTTTTTTTATTGTACATATTCTTACTGCTTTATAGTCGAGCCCGGGCCGTTCGCCAGTACGAGGGCGCAAGCTCCACCTGTTGCTAACTGGCACGGGCCCAAGTTGAAAGACAGATCGGGTCATGAATATTTGGTTGAGGCATTTCCATATACTGCTTAATGTATGAGATAAGGAAAGGTTTCTGCGAATTTACTGTTGTGAATTGATTTCAGAATTAAAAACCTTTTTCCTACTAACCGCATTTTCATCCGCTGCCACTTTGAATTTATTTTCCTTATTTTAGCACAATCATCATTATAATTATTAGCAAATGTAAGTAAAAAATGGAAAGTAAAAAATAAATAATCTTCGCACCGTTCCCAATACTGGGGTAGACAGTCTAGACAATTAAGTGCTTTCGACCCACCTTTCACCGAAGATATTTTTTTGGAATAACGTGACAGGTGGTGAACCTGTCGCTGCCTTTATGTCCAAGCCAACTAAATAAAACATACATAAGTTTTTAAAAAAATCAATTGGTAAGAGCCTACGACCTGGGGAACGAACTCAAGCATCCTGAGGAATTCGACTCCTCCGGATTCCGATCACCCAATCACTATAAAGTGAAGTAATCACTATAAAGTAATCTTCACGCACAATCCCTAACGGAGTAACCAGAGAGAACAGAACTTCAAATGCGTAACATTTGAAGTTCTGTTCTCTCTGTCCGCATATGCCTACATACTGCTTTCGCTTCATTCAAATTCATCACTTTCTTCATACATGCACGTCTAGGTATCCGAGTACTCTGGACCATCCCCTCTTCGAGCAATTTGCTCACATAGTCTTCGTAATTGGTCTCCACCTAACTAGACACCTTTTATGTTAACCTTCAGGCAATTTCCATTCCCAATACAGGGGTAGACAGAGGTCTAGTCTAGACAATTAAGTCCCTTTGACCTACCTTCCACCGAAGATATTTTCGGGACAACGTGACAGGTGGTGAGCCCGTCGCTGCCTTTGTGTCCAAGCCACCGATATAATTCGTACATAAGTTTTTGAAAAACTCATTGGTACGAGCCTGCCACTTGGGGATCGAACTCGGGTCTCTCGACTCGAAATTCCGACCACCGAACCACTCGGCTATCGTGACTAATTTCCATTCTTGTCACTCAATTTCACACCCAAGCAAAAATCTTTCAGCTTTTGTAAACAGTTGCCGAGATAGAATATGAATAGCTAGAAAGACATGACACTACCCCGTTTTTCGCCCGTTTGGACGCGGAACATAGGTGTCTGGTCATGCCTTACCCGAACACACGACTTGCTGTCACAATAACAGCATAGCCCTTAGCAGTGGGCCATCCGCACCATACCCCAGCAACGGTTTCCACATTTTCTTCCTTACTACCTTATCAAATGCTTTTTCAAAGGCTATAAAGTAGCAGCCTGTATATATCTACTCTTGGACAAATGCCTTTTTTCATATATTGTTTAAGACCGATTAGAACAGGAGAACGGAACGCTGCGACGATGTGTTTGGAGAACTTCACACTTTTTCAAAATATTTTAATTATTTTTTGCACATCATTATTAACAATTTATGAAGAATAAAGGCTATGAAGTCACGATAGCCGAGTAGTTGGGTGGTCGAAACTTCGAGTCATGAGACCCGAGTTCGATCCTCAAGTGGGTTTTTCTAAAAAAAAACCTATGTACAAATTATATCGTTGGCTTGGACATAAAGACGGCGACGGGCTCACCACCTGTCACGTTGTCCCGAAAATATCTTCGGTGGAAGGTGGGTCGAAGGGACTTAAATGTCTAGACTAGACCTCTGTCTACCCCTGTATTGGGAATTGCGTGATGATATTTTTTTATTCTTAACAATTTCAATTAAGCATTTTTGTTAATTTTTCCAATTTACCCCGATAATTGAACTTGGGTCTTTCGCGTTCTAAAGCAAACGCCCTTAACATTAGGCTACCACGGTAAGATATTATAGCAATTAAAATCAGTTTCATTGTAAATATACATAATAAGTAAGTATGTAGAATATTTATATAAAATAACAAGCAACGAAATTATAATTTAAGGATAAGTGACATTTGAAGCAACGTGACTGACTCATCTCAGCTTTGAAAAACAAGATGGGGCCTTTGCCAACTGAGAGCAATTTAATGAAAATTTACTCGCTTTTACGTGCCGGCTACGTTTACAACAACAAAACCGAGTTATATTCATGTCACATTACGCACATTAGCCGTCCTCAGTAAAGTTGATCCTACAGCATTAGTATTTCGACACACCACTGACACACATTGCCTAAACATTTCTGTCCACGAAAATATCTATTTTAAACCTTAATATGTTTAACAAGTCACGACACGAGTGGTAGGGTGGTCGGAATTTCGAGTCGAGAGACCCGAGTTCGATCCCCAGGTAGATGGCTCGTGCCAATAAGTTTTTCAAAAACTTTTGTACAAATTATATCGTTGGATTTGACATAAAGACGGCGACGGGCTCACCACCTGTCACTTTGACCCGAAAATATCTTCGGTGGAAGTTGGGTCGAAGGGACTTAAATGTCTAGACCTCTGTCTACCCCTGTATAGGGAATTGCGTGAAGATATTTTATTTTTATTTATTTTATATGTTTAAAATCGTCTGAATATCTCTTCTAGAAATTTTCTTAGTTTCATTTCTTCTAGAAATTGACTTAATATCTTGTCTAGAAATGACAACCATGAACTTAATATATCTGACCCTCTAAAAGGATCGATGAATCTAGGAATCATTTGCACCAATGCCAATGAGGTTTCCTAAGAGAAATTTCTTAGCATTCCTCATTTCTTTTAACATTTCTTATTTAAATTTCGGAACAAGTTTCTTAACATAGAAGGCGGTCACAAACTCATATAACTTTTTCCATATTTCGAGATATATGTGTTTATTTTAGATAAATAATAAAGAATTTCAATTGTATTTTTATTCTGAAATAATTTAAGTACGGCAATTAAATATAAATGTATACTCACTCTGCACTCAGTAAAATGATTTACAGAGTGCAGAGTGACCTTTCAGAAAATTAAGTATACTTTTTTCGTCTCTTGTTAAACGTAATGGTATTTTAAAATTAAAACTTTATTCAATGCATTTCATAAGAAAACATCACATAGATTGCTCTGACCAAAAACTAAGCAACTAAACCACTTGTGGAATCGAAAACCAGGAAAGTACCATAAAAATCCAGAACCGAGACAATATGAAAGTGGTTTTTAACAATCCATCCGGGGATCGAACTCTGAACCTCAGATCTGGCGACACTAGGAAAACCGTATTGTACACCACTTGTCCTCGGAGTTCGTCAATAAAGGAGTACAAATCACACAGCACAGCAAATCCTTTTTTAACTTATTTAATAAATCTTTGTCTCTAGTCTAAAAAAGTCACGATAGCCGAGTTGTTGGGTGGTAGGAATTTCGAGCTAATAGACCCGAGTTCGATCCCCAGTTGGTAGGCTTGTACCAATGAGTTTTTCAAAAAACTTATGTACGAATATCGTTGGCTTGGACATAAAGACGGCGACGGGCTTATCACCTGTCACGTTGTCCCGAAAATATCTTCGGTGGAAGGTGGGTCGAATGGACTTAATTGTCTAGACTTGACCTCTGTCTACCCCTGTATTGGGAATTGTGTGAAGATATTTCATTTCATTTCGTCTCTAGAAAACGTAAAATAAATCCGTAAAAAAACCCGTAACGTAATCCGTAAACGTAAAAAAAACGTTTCCATTTACGTTTCATGTCATAAAACAGTAAATATGTCCCGAAAATATCTGCGGAGCTCTCTGGCTACCCCTATATTGGAAATTGCGTGATGATATTTATTTATTTTATTTACATAAAACAGTAAAAGTTATTGAAAAAACTCATTTTATTCAAATTATTTGGACTTTAATCCTATACATTCTTCGTCGATCTACGTGGTTCGTCCAAGTAGTGCAATGATTGATCAAGTGTGAAATGTCACTGTATCACAAGTCAGCGATCTGCTGTCGAGAATATTATACATAATACCTTTTTCCCAGAGTTATTTCAGTAAAAATAAAACTCAAGTATATACTAGATATAATAGCCGAGTAGGTTGGGTGTTCAGAATTTGAGTCAAGAGACCCCAGGTGGTAGGCTCGTACAAATGTTTTCTTTCCAAAACTTATGTACGATCTAAATCGTTGGCTTGGACATAAAGACGGCTACCACTTGTCATGTGTGTCCCAAAAATGTCTTCGGTGGAACATGTATGGAAAGGACTTATTTGTCTCTAGACCTCTGTCTACCCCACTATCGGGATTGGCGTGAAGATTAAAGTATATACGCCACAGGCAACAATGCTTAAAAGAATGTGCCAGCATTTGGAACAAAAGTCTAGGGATCTGCCCAAAGGAAGTATAGGGGAAGTAAGTTCTTACGCCGATACCATGCGGTATATAGTCGAATCAAGCAAATACGAACTCTTAACTTAATGTTCTAAGTCTAATTTCTAGTCTAAGTCTAATTTTCAGCCTTTATTTAAATTTCACTGTTCATTCATTCATTCATTCAAATATTAAACAACTTAAATTATTTTTAATTTGTTTTATTACTTTAGATTCCATAGCTAGTTTCGGGTTACAGATTTGAAGGATCTTTTGAAAAGCGTTTATCAAACTTTACTAATTAGTTTATAACCAACACAGTTTGTTAGAAACTTGTTTACCTTCATAATAGGTATCAAAGTTTTGGCTGTTGAATACATCTAGTGGTACAATAGAATCCTGACTGAAAGTACTGCAGATGCAATTAAAAGTTATATAATTAAAACAAAATTTGATATTTTATGTCATTGCTATACTTTTTTAAACAATCATTTTTAATTAATGACTATCGGTAGACATTCATCAAAATATTAAGAAAAACTAATTCTTATTTTTTTATAGAAAAGGGAGGCAAACGAGCAGGTGGCTCACGTGATGGTAAGTGATTACCGCCGCCCATGAACACCCGCAATACCAGAGGCATAACAGATGCGTTGCCGGCCTTTGAGTGCCCCAAGAATTGGGGAAGGAGGGTGTGTGGGCCTCCGGTTACCTGCACTCACCAGACGAAACGCAGAAGTTTGTTAGACTTCTACTTCACGCCGATATTCTGTGAGGTCGTGGTACTTCCCCGGACGAGGCGGCCCATTCATGCAACAACAAAAGATGCGTGGCTCTGCCACTGTTAAACTGCTTACTAAACTGCTAAATTTAACAGAGGGTCCACCGAGATTGTCAAAATATCACCAATTCACTTATTATTTAAAGCATGGTATTTATAACTATACAGATAACATAGACCTCTGTAATAATGTCTACACTATGATGATTCTTTTATTATAAAAAATATAATATATTCGCGCCATTCTCAGTACAGGAGTAGATAATTCCACCGAAGACATTTTGAAACAACGTAACAAGTAGTAAGCCACACGATTACGCGGAATCACTAATATCAGGAACCGAGAAAATGGTTTTATACATTGATCCGTTCGGGAATCGATCCCAGAACTTCAGAGCTGACGACACCATGGAAACCTTCATGTATATATACGTCCACGTCGTAAACATTTATTTAATTACAAAAACAATCGTAAACACAATTCCAAGTTCAATGCCTTTACCAAAGTATTGAAATTTTCACTACAACCATATTGCTGACCGCTAATTTTCTTTACATAATTAAACTTTTAAATCGACTATAATTTATTATTTTATTTGAAAAAATGATAGTGACCTATGTCAGAAGGTATATCTAGAGTATGTATCTTCACGCAAATCCCAATACTAGGGTAGACAGAGGTGAATAAAGAAAAATAGCTGAAACTAATTACTTCAAATTTAACACCGTGACGTCAAAGTCAACAATAACTTTATTACTCAGGTCACGGAGATTTTTCGTCGGCAGAGTAGTTATGTGTTGGCAGACGTTAGATTGACGTCACGTTATCAACTGTACTACGTTGGTACGAGGTCAGCGTAATGAGCAGTTTCATTAGCGCTACCCTACGCTATGGATTGTATGATCAAACAAATCTCGAAATAAACCGATTCCATCTGGAGGCGAATTTGTTTTATCTATTGTCGTTTGTCATTACGATGAAGGATTTAGCGAATACAATGCAATCATATCGTTGATAACATCCAAATATTATATGAACATGATAAAATAATATAGGAGATAAAAGGGAAAAGCTTTTATTATCGCAGTGGCGATCGACAGACAAAATAACTATCTTGAAACATACCAAAATGAGCTGACCCGTGACGGGCAGGAGCGTCCAAGGAGCGAGTTTGCCACGAATTGGAATTTCCCTTGACACGGGATAATTGAGTGGTATATTAGTATGCCGTATCAACACGGAAAGAAGTAATACATATTTTTAAATAAATAAAACATTTAAAAATCAACTGAGACGTGCGGAATTCGAACCCGCGACCATCGCTGTAGAGTAGCGACGCTTCCGAGCCGCCGTGTCCTAAACGCATCAGTTAATATCTTCTTTTATTAACGTTGTTTCATTTTACATTATTATTATTTCCCAGACATTCAGGTTTTCTGACGATGCCTTTCTTTATTGCCGTGCTCGAAGTGAATTCATCACTTAAAATTGCTATTAACAATTTCTGTAGTGCATGCCCGAGGATCGAAACTGATCCACACGCGTATAAAACAAGCAACCTGACTACATATGCTGTTAGAAGTAAGCTACTAATAGCATATGTAGCCAGGTGCATGTAGCTGAGCAGACGCCTTAAGCTAAGACAGCTCTTTAACTGTACTAGTAAACCAAACCATCAGATTAATGCGTTACAAAATTATTATCTGTGTTTTAAATAATAAATAATTAAATAAATAATTAACAAAATAATTAATTAATTAATTAATAATTAATTGAAGTCACGGTAGCCGAGGGTGGTCGGAATTTCGAGTCAAGAGACCCGAGTTCTATCCCCAGGTGGCAGGCAGGTTTTTCTAAAACCTATATACGAATTACATCGTTGGCTTGGACATAAAGACGGTGACGGGCTCACCACCTGTCACGTTGTCCCGAAAATATCTTCGGTGGAAGGTGGATCGAAGTGACTTAATTGTTTTTTCAATTTGAAATATCATTTATCTTGATAATTGATAGATAACTTTGTAGATTTTTTTTAATAATCCGTGAAACATTAAATAAATAAATAAATGTCTTCACGCCATTCCCAACTCAGGGGTAGACAGAGGTGACAATTAAGTCCGTTCGACCCACCTTCCACCGAAGATATTGCGGGACAACGTGACAGATGATGAGCCCGTCGCCGTCTTTATATCCAAGCCAACGATATGAATCGTACGTAGGTTTTTAAAAAATCCATTGGTACGAGCCTGCCACCTGGGGATCGAACTCGGGTCTCTCGACTCGAAATTCCGACCACGTTTCCACTCGGCTATCGTGACTTTTAATTTACGAAACGGAACATTAAATATAAGTAACGTAATCTATTAAAATGTGGTAATTTATCACTAAGGGCTGTTGTGTAACTGTCCATAGATATGACAGTGATTTCAATATTTATATATAGACCTATGACCTGCAGTGTAATTACTGATACAGGCTGCTAAAGATTAAGAAAACAATGACTTGACGAATTCTAAATAGATTGTTTAAAGATTTAATTAAATAACATAAAATTAATTAAATAGTTTAAGCCGGAAGATCCGTGCTGCTCCGAAGTATTAAAAGTCAAGTTGAATGTTCGCACTTAGCTTCCAATTCAACAAATTCAAGTGGGCAAATGAAAGAGTTCGTTCTAGCAAGTGTTCTTAGAGCAAAACGTAATTACTAAAAAAGCGTTAGCGTTACGTTCGTGGCGATTACGGAAAAACACTCAATAGACAAGGCCAATCCATTCCGACAGCGAATTGACTGAGAATAGAGATAATTCACTGCGCATCAACATAAGCAAATGTTACATGCGCACTTTTTTTAATTTATTCACAACCTAACGATTTGCCAGAAGAAAATAAATGGGTTTTAATAGATAAAAACATAACACTTCGTTTTTGAGTTGATGATTTAATGACGAAAGCAGTACATTTTTAACTTCATAATCACCGTATATGTACAATGATATCAGCATATCATTGTAGTGCAACGTTAATTCCCGAAACGGTTAAAACAGTCCAGCGCTTTCCCGTTCTAACCATTGGGACCTCTAAGCTAGGTATAACGAGCCACACTCATATAACTAACTTAATTACATACACATTAAGAACAGAATCCTAAACTACTTTAACGACTTCCATGGACGAGTAGTGTAAACATCGGTTTTCAAGGTGTCGCCATCTAGTAGTCCCGGATTCGATTGCCGGTCGAATCAATGTATAAAAACCACTTTTTCTTCTTTTCTCGGGTCTGGGTGCTTGTGGTGCCTTAGTTGTTTCCGATTCCCATACCACAAGTGCTTTAGCATCTTTCATTGGGATCGGAGCAATGTATGTGATGTGTCCCTATCTATAAATGTATTTATTGATAATAACTATTTTAAGAAAATTGACAAAATGTATTAGCGACGTAAAAAGCAAACACACACACACACACGAGGATTTTACTATGCATGGCATATTATTGCCTTATACTTTTGTTATTGTACGAGTAAGCAGCTCAACCATATAGCAACCATTTTGCATAAGCATATCATTTTGAACAAATAATTTTATGTTGCTTTAGTAGGTATCAGCTCCTGATATTCTAGTTTCCAAGTTCAGGAGCTAGGGCACAATTGTATTTGTATATTTAATCATACGTGTCAAGGGAATAAGTAAATAAATAAGTAATAAATTGTTGGGAACAATTTACAATACTTGGCAGGACTTCAAATTTAATAATATACTTTCATTATTTCTTACGTTCACCTGTGCCTTGACCATGATCATAAGTACCAAAACAGTATAAAGCATTCTATACCAAACCATCGACTAAATAAGTTTCTTGTAAAATTTAAATAAAGTTGGAGTCTCTATGACATTTTAATTTCTGAAGTCGGAAAGTCTTTATTGCATGTTTCCTGACTTCGAATTGTCGCCTTCCTGAAACGTTCATCTGCCTACATAAAACAAATACACTTTTTATGAACAAAAAACAAGCATTCAAACTGTATAGTTGTAGAGTCTTCAACAAGAGACTAATACATGCATTTAAAAATGGTTTTGCTTGAGGGCTGCTATAACAAAACCCAAAAAAAGTCACAATACTGTAGAAAATTGACGTGTTTGACTACGTTAAAACTACGTTTGGGCATATTGCAAAGCAACAGATTGTGGTAACGAGACAAACTAAAAAATATATGAAATAATTTTCAGACGGTAAGAACAACACTTAGATTCTGGTAACGAGACAAACTAAAAAATATATGAAATAATTTTAAGACGTTAAGAACATGCATGTAAAAGATTACTGCAGGAGATAAGCTTCTTCTACAACGGAGGCTTAGCCATAGCTTGGAACGGAAACGTTTGACGCCAAACGCCATGCGCTATAGACATTTTATTAACATTTTTCGAGATGAATATTACTGTTGGTAGCTAATTGCAATTTAAAGATGTTTTCTTAAGTCGCTTTTTATGACACCTTAGGAAAGAAAGAATATATCACATATGCTTACATAATACATACGGCAAATGGAGTCACAATACCTAAGTGGAAGTGAACGGAATTCGAGTTAAGAGACCCGAGATTAATCTCTAGATAGTTGGCTCGTGCCAATAGGTTTTTTTCAAAATCTTATGTACGATTTACATTATTGGCTTGGACATAAAGACGGCTCGCAGTGGCGAGACCGGTTACGTTATCCCAAAAAATGTTTTCGGTGGTAGGTGGGTCGAAAGGAATGCCGTGTAGATATATTTCAACGGAAGAAACATAAAATTATCGTGATTACTTTCGGAAGTAAGTGTAGTGTCCGTATTACATAAGATTAACAAGATTAGTACGAAATGTGTGTGTAAATAAAAGCTAACATTTTCACGACGCAATTCGTACGTCTCTCGACTTTGATGAAAGGTACTGTCAACTACATAAATCATGTGATTTGATCAGAGGCCTTATTTTATTATTTCAAATGGCAACATTATTCACGCGTTCTGAAACAAGAAAATACAATCAGCAAAATATATTACTTAAACTTAGATCTGTCTGTTTATACGTGATAAACTCAAAAACAACTGAACGGATTATCATAAGGTTTTATGAACGGAGTGATTAATGAGGAAAGTTTAGATGTATAATTGATTATGTTTTGGTAACTATGTTTTAATCTGACACCCTCACCACCTGTCACGTTGTCCCGAAAATATCTTCGGTGGAAGGCGAGTCGAAGGGACTTAATTGTCTAGACTATACCTGTGTCTACCCCTGTATTGGGAATTGCGTGCTGATATTTAATATTTAATTTTTAACCCATGCTAGCTTCCATAGATAGGTACGACACATGACTGAAAAAAATTATGCCTGTTTTTTTTATATGTACGAAGACTGGGCAGGACGTTTCAAGGGTTTAGTGTCATTTTTTAAAAACCCTCGACTGTTTTTCCTTTTAAGTTAACGGATCTAAGCTTTATTTTTCTGACTATCTCGTCAGGGATAATTCATAAAGATGTGAAAATATAGTAAACATTTTTAAATAATCATAAAACTTTTTCTCCAAATTTAATATAACTCGTGCAAAACATTCCTAGCAGAGCTTGCCCGCGCTTTTAATGAACCTCCTCTAAAGATTTCTTCAGATGTCCAAAGACATTAAATAGGAGGATTTCGAGAAACAAAATGAAAACAAACATTCTTATCATGTTAATATTTTCCATAACATAGATATACACTGAACATATAATAAATACTGATATACAATATACAATCTAGTAAATACGAAACAACATAGGTACCACACACATCCAGACAATATAGAAAACTAGTTTTTTTACAGTTACCTGTCCGGAAAATCGAACTCTAAAGCTGGTGACACCAAACCTGTGTCTACTTCACTCTCCTCGTATATTATCGATTATAGAAATTAACAATTGAATTGTACAAAAAAAACCACTTGGTTTTATAGTACAGTGTATTGTTGTTTTCATTTGTAATTTGTTTTTTTTTCTGAATATAAATAAATAAAAAAACACTTTTAATTTAGTTGAGTTCTTATTTAACATATTATCTGTCACGATAGCCGAGTGGTTGGGTGATAGGAATTCCCGTCACAAGATTTGAGTTCGATCTCGAAGGCTAGTACAAATGGGTCTTTTTTTTAAACTTATGTACGAATTATATAACTAAATGATATAATAATAATTATTTCTATTTAAGTAAATTAATAAAAATACTATATAAATGTAAAAATTATTATTATTATTATATCGTAGGCTTGGACATAAAGACGGCAACTGGCTCACCGCCTGTCTCGTTGTCCAAAATAAAATGTCCTCATTGTAAGGAGGATCGAAAGGACTTAATTGTTAAGACCTCTGTCAGCCCTTGATATATTTTTTCTAACCTACTAATGGCCTGCATAAGTCAGCAATGCAGCCTGGAGTTTTCTCCCATAAACAATAATCTCCATAATCGCCATTCTTTTTAAGCGGATTGGAGATAATAGTACCAGACTCCTGACACATTTTATTTTATTTTTTGGCATTTTAACCGTTTTAATATTATTTGCAAAAACTACTTGTAGTATTTTTTTCAATATCTTACAAAATTGAAGAATACATATTCTAAGCAGTAATTTAACTAAAATTTGTTGTTGAATTGATTAACATTTCTTTTGTTTCTTTTTTATTAAAATATGAGAAATAATTAGATTTCTGCCTATTTAATCAATTTTTATATCTTTAATATTATTGAGAAACCTTCTAGCTAAATTAGCCTTGAACAGAAACAAGTAACCGTAACTGAAACGTCAGAAACGTTAACGAAAAGCATATTCATTGTAGTTTGGAAATCCAAAAAGACTATTTCGTTCCAATATTTGTTGACATAGATAGAGACTTCCGTCTTTTAAAACCAATTTATCAAGACAAAGTGTCACCTTGTCTCCAAAATAAGAGTTCTGTAACAATTTGTTATGCTATAGTGACAAATGATTTAGTCGGTGAGACGGATTTGTGTCTTGATATTTCTTAAATAGAAACAAAGTTTTTTTCTTTACGACGAAGTAATTAAGCGCGAAGTGGTGATAATTCGGTTCGCGACGTAATTTGCATAGATGTTAGATAAATGAAGCGATCAGTTCTTGTTGAGTGCTGTTAGCGTGGTTTATTGTTGAATTTACGACCTATTATTACGCCGAACAATTAATGCGGCCATAAATTGTTTAAGAAATAATGGATTCGTTGGCCCAGCCAGCAGTTATGTCATTTTAATATCATGCATGTCTATTCTTTTTTAATACAAATATTTAGTTACGATACGTTTACGTTACCCATGCGATATCCATATAGCCGAAAAAAAAATCCAAAGGCTTTTTTTTTTTCATTTACTTAAAATATAACTTGTAGTTTAGCCATCATATTGACGAACTATTGAAATGACCACTATTTATTATAAACGGTTTTTGTAAAAGAGGTAAACAGACAGCGGAATTAGCATAGGTAAAGAAAATTCGCCATTGTGTCCTGCCAACTGTAATCCCAATTTTGTGGATAGTGGATGTAGTTCCGAAAATGTTGTTAAACTAAGCAAGGGATAACTTACATTGATACATAACGGCATGTTAAAGTCACTGGACATAGGCCTCTCCCATTGCAAGGATTTGACATAATTACCACGCTTGCCACGCGTTATTTTAATCCGATATTTTTAGAGGTGGTTATCCCGCCGTCTATCGGTTGCCATAACAATAACAAGGCTGTTTCTATAAGTCGCCTCTTACGACACCCACGGGAAGGAAAGAATATTTGAGGGAGTTTCCTAAACTCCATTAATTTTCAGGTCGAGTGGATTTTGATATATCGTAATAAGTCAGTATAAAAATATACTTTATATAAAGGTAAAGGCGTCATTCTAATATTAACTATTCATGTAATAAAATAAAAATATTCACAATGAAGGCGTCAAAAAATTATACGCATTTCCACTTTTATAAATAAAGAATCCCTCGTCTGAAGAGGGCCGGTAATACCTTTGCCCTATTTATGGAATCTATAGGAAAGCGTTCTCGAAATCTCGGTGTCTATTATAATATGTCAGTCACGATAGTCGAGTGGTTGGGTGGTCGGAATTTCGAGTCAACAGACCCGAGTTCGATCCCCAGACGACAGGCTCGTGCCAATGGGTTTTTTCAAAAACTTATGTACAAATTTATCAATGGCTGGGACATATTTTTTTTTTGGACATTGAGACGGCGACGGGCTCACCACCTATCACGTTGTCTCAAAAATATGGAAGGAAGGTCTTAATTGTCTAGACTAGACCGCTGTCTACCCCTGTATTGGGAATTGCGAAATATGCATATGTTTGGTAGAATGTATTTTTGTTTATTATTTTTAACCTAATATTACAGAATATCAACATATACGTTCAGTGCAGTACACGATGGGAATGGGTTCGATTCCCAGGCGGGTCTGTGTAGAAAATCACTGCTAGTTTTTCTTGGATGCGGGCGTTTGTGGTAACTTCATTGTTATAAATAAATATGTGATGTCTCTATGATGATGTGTCTTATAATTATTATTAACATTAGTAGTTGTATATTAACATATTGAGGAAAACAAAACTAAGAACTGATAGTATCGGAATCAAATGATTGTGATGCTTTATGCAATTCACTTTTAAATTTATTCATACGTAACCGCTACGGCTCCTTGGCCCACGACACTTACTGAATGGATAATAAACAGTTTTCAGGTGAAGGTATCTCCATGATACTGACCAGTAATGTATAAATAAATCAAGTAGTTAAGAAATGACCCTTGTAACTCAGAGCCTCTTACTAAATTATGTAATTATGCGTGTTTTGAAATTTATTCAAAGGTGCAATGGACTTTTAAGGGACAGTTCTTAGGTAAACTATACCTGTGAAAGATGGAAATTTTATTAGTCGATACTCGTAAATAAGTAAATCTTTAATAATGTAAAGATGACCACCATGGACGTGTCGCCAGCTCTGATGATTCCATAATACAAGTGCTTAATCTGCTTACTTTATGATCAGAGCAATGAAAGTGATGTTGTCTCTAGCTATACATGTGTTTTAATAAATTTGGAATTCCTAACCTTTTGTTCTTCTAGGCGTAGCTAACACCAATATCAAACAAAAAATTCTGCCAACATTCTGGTTAATAATATTCTAGAAACAGGCAATTGAAGGAGATTTTTTTCCAGCTACTAAACCCTTTAATCGATTAAACATACTTTACTTGTGAGATTTCTTCAACGAAATTTCTCAATAAGATTTTGGTCAATCTCCTACATTTCATAACTTTCAAAGTTTCGTAGCCGAAGAGTTCGAAGTCGAAAGTCACAACCAATTATTTCCAACTTTTTTTTTTTCATAGTTATAACTTTCTAACTGAATCTTATAAGGTATGTAAATATCCCTATTGTATATATGCATACCATGCCAATATGGATATCAAAATTTTCAACTCAGTATACAAAATAAATATTAAAAAAAATATGAATAATCTAATAATTAAAAACGGATAAACTCAGGTTATAATAATCGGTGTAGGTACCGACTGGTTTCGGACCTATCGGAGGTCCTTCATCAGGGTGAGTAGAATCAGTTCGACATCGCGTCCCGCGATGCGGGATTCGATCATTTGATTAATAACAACTAACGGAAGTTTTAATACTTTAAAATGTGTATAATTAAACATGTATTAGGTTAAAACTTCGCTCCATATTCATACTCGGGAGCGGGTTGACAAAAACGTATATTTGAAATATTCTTGTTTCACATATTGCTAACAAAATTACGTTCTTATACCCAAGAGACATACAAAAGAACAAATTTGTCTTAAACAAGACATCGTGTCGGAATAAGAAAGTGATGTAGAATAGTCAATGGGTCGTAGCAACGACCTCAACCTGCATATTAAATTAATAAACTGAAAGCGTTCTGTAGATAATAAACTTTATTTATTTAACCGCTGACTGGCAGCAGCTTCTTAGGTGCAAGGTTGGTGCTTAGGTGCATTGGTGCAATCGCCAATACGCATGCCAAGACTTGCAAAGTTAACTTTTAATCAAAGCTGTATGTGTGAGGAATAATGATATTAAACGTGTGTAAGTCCACAGCAAAAGTGGCCTCTTCCGTATGAAGAACTTATCGTAACCGCAAAGTTATGCCACTGCGCTATCAGACAAGTCGCACCACACCGGGCTGCTAATTTTGGTCAGGTAATTAACAACAGTAACAAAAATTCAAGTTGGATATTCCGCCAACAATTGTCGATAGTTTTAACGCTTTTCCTAAGTTGCCTTTTATGATTCCCACTTCACTATGAAGGTAGTAACAAGGGGTTGGTAAATTCTAATGCCGGTACCACACGGAAAATCATAGACATTAGTACATTAACTTAAAAGATTTTAGAATATTTTTTTTAGTTTCATAACATTATTATCTATCTATCTATGTACGTATCAATTTTTACCAGTATATCTACTTATATAATAATTAATTAATATAATAAATAAATAAAAATAATATAAAATATTAATATAATAATAATTAATTAATTATTTATTTATTCAACAATAATTGAATCACATCCGCTGAAATCTCTCAACTTACACCACAATGTTTGCATTGAAAAGTGACAATGAAACAAATAGTGATAGCATCAAACAGTTACAAAGTCTTTAAGAAATTATTAAAGGACAAAAGAACATTTTAAGCATATTGCGATGCTTCTGAGAGAGATTTTATGTCGTACGATAACCGTGGAATAATATTTTAAGGCACGCGAGGTAACCTATTTAGATAGGAGCACCGAAGCTGCCTCGAGCGAGAGTATAATGTATACTATATTTATATGTGTGACCTTATAACGGTTACTCGAGACGTTAACATAAAGAAAGTTTTGTTTGAGTTTCTTTGTTATCTAATTACGAGTACGAATTACATGCTTTTTTATGAAAAGGTGTTGTAATTTTTTATGAAGAATAAATTTTTTGAATAGAAAAAAAAAATTCTCTTTAATTTAATCATATAAATATGCTTTAAAAATCAATAAAAATGCGCAATAAAAAATTAGTTGGCGTAATCTTATTGATAATTCCTAACTGAAAAGTCAGGAATGTTAAATTATCACTTGCAAAAGGGATAATAGATGGCGCCGATGCCAAAACAAGGCATAAGTAAAGAAAAGAGAATACAGATTTAAAATTTCAACTGATGCGTATAAGATCGGTGGCTCGGAGTTAAGAGCGTTGCCACGGATCGGCAGAGGTTGCGGCTTCGAATCCCGCCCGTGTCAGTTGAAATTTTAAATACACTTTTTCTCTTTAATTTAATCACATAAAAGTTCAGAATAAATATGCTTTAAAAATCAATAAAAATGCGCAATAAAAAATTAGTTGGCGTAATCTTATTGATAATTCCTAACTGAAAAGTCAGGAATGTTAAATTATCACTTGCAAAAGGGATAATAGATGGCGCCGATGCCAAAACAAGGCATAAGTAAAGAAAAGAGAATACAGATTTAAAATTTCAACTGATGCGTATAAGATCGGTGGCTCGGAGTTAAGAGCGTTGCCACGGATCGGCAGAGGTTGCGGCTTCGAATCCCGCCCGTGTCAGTTGAAATTTTAAATACACTTTTTCTCTTTAATTTAATCACATAAAAGTTCAGAATAAATATGCTTTAAAAATCAATAAAATTGCGTAATGTAAAAGGTGTCTTAATTGTCTTGACCTCTGTCTATCCCAGTATGGGGAATATGCTTAAAAATAAAAAGTGACTTCGTATTAAACAATATTTATCGCAGAATCTCTATAATTGGTTACTTTTGATTTTTAACCGTAAGGAGTGGTGACGAAAATTCAAGGTCGGCCAAATATAAACGTTTATCACATGGAATATAAAACTCGGGCATATTTAAAAAAATATGTAGATACCATTCAGTCACTTACAATAAGGTAATTTACTTAAGAAAGAAAAGAAATACGAGTATGCTATATTTTTTTTAATTTCTTTACACATATTCATTCCAAATATTGGGGTAGGCAGAGGTATAAGTCCTTCCGCCCCACTTTTCACGGATGCCTATTAAGGATAAACTGACAGGTGGTGAGCCCATCGTCGTCTTAGTGTCGAAGCCAACGGTACGATGTACTTACAACCCATGACTCGCATAGAAACATTCATATTCAGCACACAAATGTTTGCCCCTAGCAGGATTGGAGCCCGCCATCTATAGCTTAGAAGCAGGGCCACTACCAACAAGACTACCTGGTCCTCATTCGACTATAAAGTATGTTAAAGTTAATGCTACTTTGCTTCAGCTATATTTACCGAAAAGTTCATACGTCACTGGTATTAAAATATATAACAATTTTTAATTTTCAAATATAGAATCACTGAATGGTATATAATTTAAAACTAAATTGAGGGATTGGTTAATATGTAATTGTTTTTATGATTGAAATTATATTATATTGCAAAATGTAACATATGCTAATAGCATATGTACTTCTTATTATTGTACGTCCGAAATGGGCAAACTGTTGATCTATAAGACCTCTGTTACTATTACAATACACTAAATATAAACATATATTACAGTACACAGTTGAGTCGCGATAGCTGAGTCGTAGGGTGGTCGGAATTTCGAGTCGAGAGACCCGAGATCGATCCCCAGGTGGAAGGTTTGCACCAATGGGTTTTTTTTTTTTTTCAAAAAGTTATGTACGATTTATGTCGTTAGTTGGACATTGAGACAGCGACGGGCTCACCACCTGTCTCGTTGTCCCAAAAATGTCTTCGGTAGTCTTATATTCTTAGAGATGGTTATACCGCAATCGATCGGTTGCCATAACGATATTCAAGGCTGTTTCCCTTAGTCGCCTCTTACGAAAACCACGGGAAGAAAAGGAGTGACAATATTCTTACGTCGAAGTTGATTTTCTGCTTCAGTGTACACCGGCTTTGTCAAGTGTCAACCTAAGTTTGCGTGATCGGTGAATAATTATGAAGTGATGAATATTCATTATCTGAGCTAAAATATAATAAATACTGCATGTGTTAAATATGGCATTAATAAAATTATAATTTGTTTATTGTTAATTATTGTATATTTAGTCTTATTGTAGATAAGTCACGATAGCCGAGTGGTTGGGTGGTCGGAATTTCGAGTCGAGAGAAACGATTTCGATCCAAAGGTGTCAGGCTCGTACCAATGGGTTTTTCAAAAAAACTTATGTACGAATTATATCGTTGGCTTGGACATACAGACATGGCTTGGGCCACGGGCTCACCACCTGTCACGTTGTCTCGAAAATATCTTCGGTGGAAGGTGGGTCGAAAGGACTTGAGTGTCTAGACTAGACCTCTGTCTGTCTCTGTTATTTATTCAAAAATTTTGTAATTTTTGATTGCATGTGGCTTGTTATGGGCATGTATGTCATTAAATATCTGTATGCATTTTTGTTTTGCTTGTCGGTGAGCGTGATGTCTTGGTGGTTATTGCAGATAGGGTGGCCAGTAACAATGGTGCTTTCAAAATGTTATTTATGAGTTGCCTATCAAGCACGTGTATATCGTGGATGAACATTGCATGATGTATAATTTGACAGCAAGTTACTAATGTTAAGTTAAATATTGGAAGTTGGTTGTGATGGAGGGTGTAATCATTTTATGTAAAAATTTCGCAAGCTCCTTAATACGTCGAATGTTTTCGGGTTTGATGTGCTATTTTCGACATTGATCTTACTGCTTTCCTATCTTTCCTATATTTTCCTTCTTCCTTTTTTAATAAATATTATTCGATAATTCCGGTTGTTGATGACTTTTCTTGTATTGCATACTTAAAACTTGTTTCAGAATACAATCCTGTGAAATCTAGCGACATATATAACGTTTCATTACCTATTAAAGGTTATATTAAATCAACTAGAGCGTCGACCATAAAGCTCTTTTCTACTCCACATATTATTATAATATTCCGTTTGGAAGATGAGCTTATAACAATACTAGCTGTTGCTCGCAATTCTCCTTCCATGGACTACCTGCATCACGTAAAGGAAAGTTTTTTCCGGGGAAAAATGAGTATCCAGAATCGTTGCCCACGGTTCATGCTACCTCCATATCATCTTCATATCACTTCATTAGAATCGGTTTACAATTCGAGCCATGAGAGAAAACCACAGATAGAGAAGACACATTCATATTCGTTCATAAGATATTTGTATGGAAATAAATAAATTAAATAAATAAATTTCTTCACGCAATCCCCAATACAGGGGTAGACAAAGGTCTAGTCTAGACAGTTAAGTCCCTTCGACCCACCTTCCACCGAAGATATTTTCGGGACAAAGTGACAGGTGGTGAGCCCGTCGCCATCTTTATGTCCAAGCCAACGATATAACTCGTATATAAGTATTTTTTTAAACCCATTTGTACGAGCCTGCCACCAGGGGATCGAACTCGAGTCTCTTGAATCGAAATTCCAACCATCCAACCACTCGGCTAACGTAACTTTATATTTGTATGGAAGTATGGGGCAAAGTTTACAAAACGATCGTGAGACCTGTCGTATTGTACGGATCAGAGTGTTGGGCAACGAAAGTGACGGATGAAAGAAGAGTGCATAATGCAGAGATGAGAATGTGGAGATGGATGTGTGGAGTGACTAGAAAAGATCGGATAAAGAATGAGTATATAAGGAGAAGCTTGAAAGTAGCACCAGTGACAGAGAAAATGAAGAGCGGTAGGTTATCGTGATTCGGGCATGTAGTGAGGAGGGAAGAATATAATATAGGCAAAAGAATGTTAGAGATGAATGTGGATGGACGAAGAGCTATGGGGAGACCAAAAAAACGATGAATGGATTGTGTGAAAGAAGACATGAGAAAGAAAGGAGTGAGTATTGAGATGACGGAAATAGAGGAGAGTGGAAGAAGAAGACATGTTGGGCCGACCCCACATAGCATGGGATATGGGCAGGAAGAAGAGGTAGAGAAAAATTTTAAAAGAAAGTTTGTCTTATTAGAAAAATTAAATGTACGTTTTACATTATTTCGTCTAGGATTGACGCTTAAATTTAGACTCGCCCTTCACTACAGCGGTGCGTAGGCGTGACAAATTTCAACAAAATATAATGTTATTCTGTTGTTTATTAATTTCCTTCACACCATGTGTTTCGTGTAATTTGCATAAACTTACTTCACATGTGTTGTTAATTGCGGAAATAATAAAGTATAACGGCCCATTAAATGAAAAAGGACTGAGTTTATTTTATCAAGACTGTTATTACACACTTCATCATACAAAGTGTAATGCATTTATATATTAAATGTGCTAAAATTTGTTTTTAGGTATATATTATGTATATTCCATATATTATGTATTATGTGTATTGCACCAGCTACGTACTAAACTTTTCCTTTACGGCATTGAGGCATCCAATAGTAGAGTAACTGAAAAAAATATTTTTTCTCTTTCATTTAATCACATAAAAGTTCATTATAAATATGCTTTAAAAATCAATAAAAATTGCGTAATAAAAATGATTGTAAATAAAACAAGGTAATTAATCCGATCTATTATTTAAAACTTGCCGCTAATTCTTATTTATTTGAAAATTCTAACTATGCATAATTTATTATAACCAAAAATTTTAAAAAGAAATAGTTTAATGAAAAAGAAATTAAATATATGAAAATCATAATATTTACCGTAAAAAACGTTTAAAGTAAAACATCATAGCATTTTTTATAAACCGAACACTTCTAAAAAAGGAATGATTGCAATACAAACTTCAATTACGAAATGTACGCAGAAGAGCGTGGAAAATGTCAATAATTTATTTAGCTTCTGGGGTTGTTTCAAACATTTGACAAAATTTCAACGCCTCAAAGATATTCTTGCATTTTTTAAATTAATTTAAGGAAAAATTTAAGGAAAACAGAATTACCTACCTTCTTTCGTTTTATTCATAAAATATCTTAGATATTTATTTTATGTTTTGATTTTGCAGCAATGGAAGTAATATACATTCAAAATAATCATGTACAACGTATGTGAAACGAATTTTTCTGAATGATATATTGTTTATATTATAAATATTTTTCATAATGAGAGAAAGACTCTGTCACAAAAGGAAATCAACTTGTGCCGAACATTTTTCGCTCCTCACTTTTACACATTTTTTAAGTTCAAACTAATTGCCGATCATGGATTTGTAAATCATTTCAATCAAAGATAATTACAGATGTCTTAAAATTATATTGAATATTTATGCCATTTGGATCGTAATAAGCTACATTTTGCACACATAATATACAAAATGCCAGTTTCCAACGGAAGACGATGAGAGTGAAATTAAATAACAACTAGCTTTTGGGTTAGTTCAGTCTTAGTACACATGTCTGGTTAAACTATGATCTAAACTGATTGTTGTGAACTAAAATATACATATTACTATCACCTATGTAAGAAAAATTTAACTACCAATTTGACTACCTGAGACAAATTAAACAATTAGAGATTTTTTCGCAAAAAGATTAGCACGTTCATATTACCAAATATCTAATCTAATTTTAGTTGTGCGAAGTCACAAAACTATTTTAAAATTACCGAAGAAATAATTAAAATGGCGCAGATGTTGGGACGTATACGTTTAAAGAAGTTAAATACCGACAAAAACAACCTGACAAAAATGGTATCTTACAAATATTAGTATTTTCGTTAATAATATATTAGAAAAATGATAACTACGTGTCCATTTAGCCATTCTTTCTAGCCGATTTGCATTAGAACATTCTCTAAACCGTGCTCTTTCATATAACCACTTAAATCCCTCAAAAAAAATATAGTAATATAAACTAAATAATAAACCTAAATTAAAAATAAACTAAAAATAAAAGTGTAATGTGTAAAAGTGTTTTGTTTGAATTTTAATGCAATGCAATTTCACCAAGTGAGAACAATCGCAAGTATAAATTATAAATAATAAACGTCAAGATAAAACTTCCCTACAACTCAAACAAGTCAGAGAGTAGTGTCTGAACCATTCATCTTAATATAACGGTTGGCATCAACAACAATCCAAATAATAGTTCAGAATCATTTCATACACCATGTGTTAAAGACAATAAAATAGATTACAATAAGTTTAGAAGTGAAAAAGAATTAAAACTCCTGCAGCAGACCACATATAACTTGTTTTTCAAAAAATGTCTTCTTGTCATTCGCAATAATATGCAGAGTTATGACAGTTAAATCCTTTTGACTTTTGAGAGTCACGATAACCGAGTGGTTCGAGTTCGATCTCCAGGTGGTAGGCTCGTTCCAATGGGTTTTTCAACTTATGTACGAATTATATCGTTGGCATGGACATAAAGACGGCGACGGGCTCACCACCTGTCACGTTATCCCGAAAATATCTTCGGTGGAAAGAGGGTCATAGGGACTTAATTGTCTAGACTAGACCTCCGTCTACCCCTGTATTAGGGATTGCGTGAAGATATTTATTTATTTTATGTATTTATTAAAGTCCTTTTGATACACCTTTCACCAAAGACATTTTTTGGGACAACGTGACAGATGGTAAGCCTGTCGTCGTATTTGTTTCCAAGCCAACGATATTAATCGAATATAATTTTTTAATAAAACCCTTGCGGATCGAACTCGACAAGAGTTCTTAAGTCTTGGCTCAAATTCCGATCACCCAACCACTCGGCTATCGTGACTTAAAATTAAAAAGTTTTTGAAATTAAACATTACATTTAACGTAAAGCTTTTGCTACTCTGCAGATTTCTAACTGAACTCCAAATACAAATAAAATATATAAATTAAAACACTTTCATTTCATTAAATGTTTGAAAAAGTATAAAAAACTTATAATAAAAAGCTACAACTGGTTCTTTTATCTTTAGACATTGCTGTGCATTGCTTATTCAGTTAAAATAGAACGTTAAATATTTACATGACACGAATTACTAGTTTTTTTTTTTTCAACATATATTTTATATTAAAATGAATAATATTGAGCTTGGAGAGTAATAAAATAAATATAATAAATGAATTATCGAAAAAGTTAAACATAATTCATAGATATTAGAATAATTGTAAAATAATATATTCTTGAATAATAACTGAATCCTAAAAGCGATTGAGAAGGTGTAAGCTTCAAGCTTTGAATACTAAGTACCCGCTAACGACAACTATAACGTAGAAACTACGACGTAGAAACTACGACATAGAAACTACGGCGTAGACGAGCTTCGTGACAGTAGGCTGTAACAACCCCACTCTTTTTCTTAATTGTATCATTTAAATTAAAACCTTAATCTGTAAGATGCGATTTTTACGGAACTTTTAAGCATGTATGATGCTGGACTTTGTGTTATCAAATGTGTAGGATACAGTGGCACGAAGATAGGGACGTTGCCACGGTACGGCAGATGTGGCGGAAATGAATCCCGTCCGTGTCCGACGATTTTTTAAAAATATAGTAAGCAACGAAGTATGTTAATTTGTCAATAGTTCGGATACTTTGTCTTAATTTTTTTTACACATCCAGATCCCTTTGCTCTGTCTGCATGTAGGGACGAGGGTTTAATGGTGATATTAAAACTGATCTTTACCTATAGCAACCAGGAGTTGGTGCTATCCACTCATTTTGTCTAGACCTTAATTGTCGTGACCTCTGTCTACTCCGTATTAGGAATGGCGCGAAGATATTTTTTTACACGTGACTCCCCGATACAGTCCAAATAAAATAGGGGCTATATAGTCACGATAGCCGAGTGGTTGGGTGGTCGGAATTTCGAGTCGAGAGACCCGAGTTCGATCCCCAAGTGGCAGGCTCGTACTGTATTGGGAATTGCGTGAAGATATTTAGTTATTATTTATTTACTCTAACAAGGATTAGCAAATTTATCCACTATCTTATATTTTCATTCTCCATTTACAAACACAAGATCGACCGCCTATAAAGAGAAACCCAGTTTTAGTGCATATATATTTAACATGATAATTTTGGTCTGCTATTTTTAGAGATGGTTATCCCGCCTATCTATCTGTTGCCGTAACTATATTCAAGGCTGTTTCCCTTTGTCGCCTCTTCCATAAGTTCATAATAGCAAAGAAGTGCCATAATACCAAGAAAATATTACCAATATCTATTGTAAATGAAAGCAATCTGGGCATTCAAGACTTATTTTTGATAGAAATGCTAGTAACAAATGTACTGAAATAATGAATATATATATATATATATATATATATATATATATATATATATATATATATATATATATATATATATATATATATATATATATATATATATATATATATATATATATATATATATATATATATATATTGAAGGATTTTAAACAGTGGTAGAGCCACGCATCAGCTTTTATTGTTGCATGAATGGGCCGGCTCGACCGGGAAGTACCACGACCAAACAGAATACCGGCGTGAAGTAGAAGTCTAACAAACTTCTGCGTTTCGTCTGGTGAGTGCAGGTAACCGGAGGCCCACACACCCCCTTCCCCCAATTCTTCACTTAAAGGGAGGCAACGCATCTGCTATGCCTCTGGTATTGCGGGGGTACATGGGCGGCGGTAATCACTTTCCATCACGTGAGCCACCTGCTCGTTTGCCTGCCTTTTCCTATAAAAAAAGGATTATCCATCAATAATATAAACCTCCGGCACACCTCAATACAATTCCTAACAAATGAAAACTTTAATTTCATAACAATACCTTATTCAATGAAAATTTTATTCACCACGTTACTTAAATAATGAGATGATTAATTAATTAAATTGTTCTTCACGAAAATTGTTATTACAGCCGTTAGGATAATAGCTAACTTTTGAAGAGCAGTCGTCAGAACAGAGACGTAAAATATTTGAACTTGGAGAAAGTTTTTAAATATTGAATTTGGAGTCTCAGATTCTTTTGTACTAAAAAATGCTATTATTGTACTTGTCAAATATTTATCTTATTTCGCTTCGAAGATTTGAGACCTAATTTCGAAGAAATAGAATTAAATGGCAAGCAAATAAATTAAACAAAATTTATCACATTCTAAAAAATCAATAACATTTAAAAATTCTTAAATATAAATACCACTATAAGACACCTGGATTAACACTCATAAATTGGATACATCCATAGTGTTAGTGAGGACAGATTTAGGCATATGGTTTAGGACTGTTCTTTGAGACAATCTTTGAAGAGGGCTGCAATGGGCTTTGGATATATTACAAAAAAAGAGTTTTCTTTATCATAATGATATTTTTGAACTAAGTGAGTAAGAATGGAGTGTAATATTAGTCAGGCGGTTATTCCATTTCCATGATTTTTATTAAAAAAAATAAACATAAAAATGTCTTCACGCAATTCCCAATACAGGGGTAGACAGAGGTCAAGTCTAGACAATTAAGTCCCTTTGATCCACTTTCCACCGAATATATTTTCGGGACAACGTGACAGGTGGTGAGCCCGTCGCCGTCTTTATGTCCAAGCCAACGATGAAATTCGTACATAAGTTTTTGAAAAACTCATTGGTACAGCCACTTGGGGATCGAACTCGGGTCTCTCAACTCGGAATTCCGAGCACGCAACAACTCGGCTATCATGACTATCATGATTTTTATAGCTAATTAAATACTGAAGTTTAATAAGAAAAAACGCAAACACTTGTCTTATGTAAGCATCACCCATTACACTTTATTCCGGGTCCACTGTTCAAAATAAACTTCCCCCAAAGAAGCCACAAAAAGTAGAGCACTGACTCCTACATGTTTAATTTTATATATTTCATTTTAGTCCTGGGGTACCAAACAGAAAAAACCCGAAAACCCGAAAAGCTCACATCAGTATCTTCACGCTCAAAAGCAGCAGTACTTTCAGTTCATACAAAAAAACCCTAAATCGCGCTATTGATTGTTTCTGTAACTCGAAGCATGTAAACGGCGCCCTAACAGAGAAGACTTCCACCATAAGTCACCAGAAATATAACCAAAATCAGTGCAGGATGTAGTATTGCTTTTGCAATTTTTGCACAACTAACCAATTTACCCCGCTACACTAACATAGACATAACTACGAAGTGACATAGACAAGAAAGTGCACTTAAACCTACATCATTTTTTACGATCCAACAATAGCGCGAAGATGAAAAGCCAAATTTTAAATCGAAAAGACATACAAATAAAAATGCAATTATCGCTGTAAAGTATATTTTTCTAGGTATACACCTGTGTAGTTAATCATTCAATAATCTAGTTACATTCAACACGTGTAGTAGGAGACTAGTTATAACGAACAGAAGCAAAAGAATAGTAAATGACAGCAGCACAATAACCAGATCGTCCTATACCTATTATCTATGGTAATAATGACCCATTTTGTGCTTGCGAACATGTGACATATTTAATAGACAGGGTTGCCAGGTAACGCTACGTTTTATCTTATCTTTGATACCGGTGTCAGACGCTGTAAATCGGGGCTACGTATTTAATTAGAAAAACCAAATTTGCACTGATAAATAAATATTTTGAGCAGTTTTATCTTTAATTTAAGAGTAAATATTATTAAACGTGTCTTATGAAAGTAGCAGTGATTCTTTTAGAATTTAAGTTTGAATCTGTGTGATCAAGGCCCGTTCTACTTTGCATTTTAATATCTTTTCTGAAATAATTAAAATATTGTGTGTAAAAAAATATTTATTAATAGTGCCACTTGTACATAAAGTAGGAATTTTAAAAAATATATAATTTTTTGTAACTAATTATTGTCCGAGACAGCTCAGAAGGATGGAAAAAATATACTTTTTAAACATTTCGGAAGTAAAGAATGATTGGCCCTTGGCCATGCCAACAACCATCTTACCTGTCTCATCAGTGAGAGAGTAATGAGAGAGTAATGAGATTTTTAGAGAGTTTTCTTGCACGAAATTTAAAATTAAATGACAATTAAAATTAATATATATGTACAGTTTCCCGACAGACTTCGGCTAGATCTATGACTATTACGAGCGTCGTTGGTGTGCACCCAGGTGTCTGCCGTAACCGTTTTTTGCGCTGAACTTTACTCTGACAATATCTATCGGATCTAAATTTTACTCTGACTTAGAGCAAAATTAATAAATTAAATTGAAATCACCATTAATGTGTTTCTAAGTATTTTGTAGAGTCACGATATCCGAGTGACTGGGTGATCGGAATTTCGAGTCAAGAGACCCGAGTTCGATCCCCAGGTGGCAGGCTCGTACTAATGGGTTTTTCAAAAAAACTTATGTAGGAATTTAATCGTTGGACACAAAGACGGCGACGGGCTCACCACCTGTCACGTTGTCTCGAAAATATCTTTGGTGGAAGGTCGGTCGAAAGGCCTTAATTGACTAAACTGTCTACCGCTGTATTGGGAATTGCGTGAAGATATTTATTTATATTTTATATTTTTAAGTATTTCGTATATTATGATGTAAGTGTTTGTGAAGACTTCACTAGCAGATAGACAGTACTTATATTTTGTTTAGAAAGTCTTCTGCGTGCGATGCCCGGCATAACAATTTATTTATACAAGTCAGTTCCTCGTGATCAACGAATATTGTTTTCGTGATGAGAATCGATTAACCGAACAATGTGTTAAACGAACACTTCAATTTGTGGTAGTCCATTGCGTCGCAAATGGTAAAAGGAGCGTATAATGTTTTCAAATTTATACCATGTACGAATACATAATGGCCGCACTATGTTTTGGAGACTAAATATTTGGTTCCTTTCTTAAATACTTAATACAGGGCTAGACAGAGGTCTAGACAATTAAGTCCTTTCGGCCACCATCAATGAAGAAATTTAATCTAAATTTCCCCCATCGTATAATATTACGTATTACATACGCCCATTTTGAACTAAATTCTATTAAACTACTTATGCCTAATAATATCAACTAATAACTAGTTCGGAAAAAGTCAAGATAATTTTAATTTTATTAATATTATTTGTAATTTTATTTTTATATCATTTATTTTTAATTTTATATTTTTTTATATTTTAAATTTTATTTTTATTTTATCAAAACTAGTAATACAAACTAGTATAGTCAAAGGTCTAGACAATACAGGCTTTATATACACGCTATTCGCATGGGACCTGACAGGTAGACCTGTCGCCAAAGTAGGAAAAACTAAATGCATATGTCAACAAACACAATCAGAAGTTTATTTAGATCACTATCATTAAATGTATTTGTATGTTAAAATTGTTGCGATCTAAAAAACACAAAACTATTAAGTAGAAAATCTGGCAGGTGGTAACTAATGCATCCTATTTGGTCGCAGCGCAAGAAGCAAACTCGTCACAAATTGCCGAACTATTTTAAGACGGTATGAGATAGCTCCCGCTAAGTGCACGGTGGCCCCTTATCGCTGTTTATCGCGCTGATAACACGGATGATGAGACCGTTATCTGTAACAGAAACTACTAAAGAATTTGAGTAGTGGGCCGCATGAGTATCGATTTTCGGAACTGTTACAATTCGTCTGGCAATGTTAATGGTTATTACGTAGTACGTTACCTACGTTACAATTTGTTTGTACGATTTTTATATGTAATATATTTATTGTAGCTTAAATCTGCAATAGATTTTTAACTAATAAATCATGATGTTTTAAATTTTATAGGCTTTTATTTATTTTCATCTGTGTGTCTGTCTGTAATCTGACGTAGGAAGTTAAATTCGACCTATATCCGGTTTCCGATTGAGCTGAAATTTCGCATGTATAAATACATATATAAATTACCGACTTTGTTTGTTGTCTTAACGAAACCTGGGTCGAATAGACCTTTTTATTTCATCCCGCTACAAAAGCGTCTTATTCATAAATCTTTATAAATATATGAATATTTTATCAAATTATGGCACAGTCATCGGTGCTTAACATATGTGCTAAATTTCAATTCAATCCATTATGATGGGTGTGAAAATGACATTCAAATGTTACCATTACAAAGATTAAAAATTTACATGTGTGCTTGGAATCGGAAACAACAAATACCCAGACCCAAGAAGATGTAGAAAAACGGATTTTTCTACATTACCTGCCCGGGAATGGACACCGGTGTGTACGCCACTTGACAACGGAAGTTGTCGTCGTTCAGTCATTATTGTAAAAAGATAATCCAATATATATGTATAAATTGCTAATAAAAGTAAAAGTGTTATAATCAATGAGGAATGCATTTCATCAAATTAAATTTAACTAAAATATGTTTTCCTTTGCATGAATGCTACAATTGTAAAGATAAAAATGCAGACGAGGGCAGAAATGGTACGGGTATTTTACATTAAAGTTTATTAAATTCTTGACTGCAAGCATGGGCGTTTAAAAAGTAGATTAAATTTACCTCGAACGAGACTACTAATTATATGAGATCTTTGCGTTCTGTAAGACCGCTCTTTGCCTGGATCTAGGAACATATTCAATTAATTTCTTTGAGATCAAAAACAGCAGAAGGTTAACAACCTAGTAACTGAGCTCTGTAATATTACAAAACAACTAAATTTCTCGCAAACGTAATAAATTTTTTAATATTTAAGTGGTGTGCAAAATGCGCTAGCATAAACAATTCACGAGATTGAACTTGTTGACTGTATAGACAAAGCTAGTTTTATCAGGGGGGTATTAAATTTTTCATTTATCTAGTGATATCAGGTCGATTGTTAACTTATGACACTCAATTCTAATACAAAAAGCAACTGAGCAATTTATAGACATCAATTTTTATAAATAGTAAATGGGCTGAAGGTTGACGTACTACTTACTATTCACTTTCTTTCCCGGAAACATAAACGAATCATAATAAAATATCAGATACGTAAAAGTTTGTTATAAACCAAAATTCTCTGTATATTATTGATGGCATTATAAAAAGATATTGCTGCTGCAAACACCACACCACAGCTCCTCGAGCACTAGGGGATGCTGTTATGAGATAGGCCGTGCAAGAGATGTATCATGTGGCAGACTTTCCTTAGCGCACTAGCAGCAAGGCTAAAGGACGAGATCCAGCAACCCTCGGCCGAAAGCAGAAATTGGTTTTTGGCGGGAGTAGAACAAGACAGGGCCCCTTTCCACAAACTTTGAGGGTTAGGTAAGAAAAATTCGATAAGAAACTTTAAACGTATTTTTACAGCTATATTCGGTACTAATCAAAAGCTATAACTGTTTTTCTGGACATGAGGAAAGGTTTTGATGGAGTGAGGCGTAACTGACTTCTGAAGATCAACAAAATAACAAACTATCAGAGTCCTGTTGGCCGAGCTCACAGCGCAGTCACAAGATATACCAACAACCAAAGATCGAAGCGGACCAGCGGGTCTTCTTACCTAGAGAGAACTAGATAAGTTACCAAAAATGCAAGGAATGCTCGTGGCCGTCTACTAGAAACAAACCACTAATATTACCCAATCCAACGACGCGCGTATATTGATGCGACCAAAATACACTACTGAAAGAAGCAAAATGAGTTGCTTTGAATTAACAGGAAATACTGTTTCAAAGAACCCCAGTATTAGAGAGCAGAAACGAAAGTCCAGCCAAAAATATTTTTTCTACATATTGATCTATATATACGTAAATAAGAAAGTAGCTATGTGCTATGTAGTCATCAAAATCTGTTTGTTAATGTAATTTCATTAACTAACAGCTGTTTAAAATGGGGTGAACCTGAGGGTCACAACCTAAGGAAAGCATCTTGAAACAGTCTTTTGGTTAAACGAGTTATTGTCACGATACCCGCGTTCGATCCCCAGGTAGCTCGTAGCCCAAAGTCTTCGGTGAAAGTTGGGTCGAAACGACTTAATTATCTAGACCTCTGTCTACACCCAGATTGGGAATGAAGTAAAAATATTTTATTTATATTATATTTGGTTAAACGAGGTCTCATTGACATAACAAAAGTTTCTGATACACAAGCTAAAGGTGTGTGAACTCGAAGTCGAAAAACATACTTCTAATATACTTCATACATGCATACGGATATGTGGATTGAATGACGCAAGAGTAATATAAGGAGTCTGGAGAATGCTTCTTAAAGTGTGATAGTGGATACAAAGCACTCTGAGAAACGCTTGCAGTGACGTCAATGACCTAAGTGGCAATACACTCTACAATATCCATTAGAAAATGCATTTGATAAAAATGGTCGGCATATTTCTTTAAAAATAAATCGAAGTAGTGTAAAATTTATAAGGAAATATAAATTTAAAGGTCATAACTGCATTTATCCAAATTATTAGCTGATAAAGATGAGCATAACCTGATACCAGCATAAAAATTTACGAGAAAACTTTTTTGACACCACGTTTATTTTAGTTCATGGCGATTCCCCATTATTTCTTTTTATGATTATTTTCGGCAGTTATCAAATGCTCAAGATGGTATGGGAATTCGCCACACCTTTTTTCAATAGCTACTAGCGAAAGGCCTCTGTATTAGTAGGTTTTATTCACGAAAAAACTGACGCTAGGTGCGGCTTATACATACATAGTTCTACTTACTCGTACATTATGGTCTATAAAAGTCCACTGAAAAACATACGCCTCTCCCATAAAGAGGAATTACCAAAATGGCGAAACGTGTAAAGCACAATGGAGATGGAGATATCAATCCCCTCACAACTTAGACTTTGTGAGAGGTCTGCATAATTGCGATTTAATGTATGTACTGCGAGATGCTTAATCCACTCATCTGCCGTTTTTCATTACGGTGTTCAAAGGTTACTTCACTCAGTCGGCTCTTAACTCACCTGGGGGAAACAAAGAGATGGCATATTGGTAAGCCCATATCATTCTCCAAGTATGGAATGGTGATATATTTCTACATAATTTCATTATATTTTAAGCATAAGCATTGGTGATATTTTCTTTCTTATACGCAACTGGTTAAATGCAATAATTGACAATTGAAAAATTGTACTGACATTTAATCTTTAAACGAAACAATGGCACATAACACACGACAAACATTGACGCTCTGGGAAGTCAGGGATCCTATAATAAATAAAATTAAATCTGAAACCTAGTCAGTCTGGGACCCGATAGCCGAGTTAGTTGCGACACTTCCTTTGAAGCTAATTGTTCCGGGTTCTAATGCCGCAGGGGGCAAATATTTCTGTGATGAATATGAAGTCACGATAGCCGAGTGGTTGGGTGGTCGGAACTTCGAGTCGAGAGAACCGAGTTCGATCCCCAGGAGCCAGGCTCGTACCAATGGTTTTTCCAAAAACTTATGTACAAATTATATCGTTGGCTTGGACAAAAAGGCGGCGACGGACTCACCACCTGTCACGTTGTCCCGAAAATATCTTCGGTGGAAGGTGGGTCGAAGGGACTTAATTGTCTAGACTAGGCCTCTCTCTACCTAAGATATTTATTATTTATTTTATTTATAATATGAATGTTTGAGCTCGTGTTATTATCGTTTAAATGTATTTACAAATATTTATCTATGTGATTATGTATCAGAAGTCACGATAGCCGAGTTGTTGGGTGGTCGGAATTTCGATTCAAGGGATCCGAGTTCGATCCCCAGGTGGCAGGCTCGTACCTATGGGTTTTTAAAAAATTTATGTACGAATTATATCGTTGGCTTGGACATTAATACGGCGATGGGCTCACCACCCGTCACGTTGTCCTAATTAAGCATCGGTGAAAAGTGGGTAGAAAAGACTTTCTCTAGACATCTGCCTACCCAGGTATGCAAAATTGCTTGATGATATTAAAATCTATAATACACTATAGACAAGACGCTATAAGAGGATACCCGGTGTCAACTTTAACTTCAGGATATCAAGCACATTGGAAAAATGGTAGGGCGAACCTACCGTTCCCGTGGAAGTAAAATTATCCGCGACATAATTCGTAAGAGTAGTTTCTTTGTACTTTGTAAATACTCTATAAATTGATTTTTTTTCATTCCTAGGGACCATACACCTATGTATATTTCATCTCATACTAATTTCAACTTTACATATTCATTCAGAAAGGGTCTTGAAAGACGGGGAGAAAATGAGAACTCCTTTTCTCTTTCGAAAGTATAGAATTTTAAGTATAACCTTACGCTACCGTACGTTTTTTACATTTAATTACGCGAATTAACAGTTTGACGCGGGATCCTCATTATTTTTCTAAGGTAAAACTAGCCTTAGGCCACTTTTAGTACTTCTAGCAGTATTCAATTGAGATCTATATTTTAATTGTATCTGGAAGTGAAAGTGCCTTCAAATTCAACCTTGCGTTTTCGAAGATTGCTCAAAACTAGCTGACAAATGCTAAACAAACAAAATTTCTTATTTATTGTTATAAAATATTAAGTTTTTTATAGTATAAGAGTGAATTTGGGTCAGATGTCTAAATAAAAAAGTAAGTATTCTATACAATTTAATTTTATCATTTTGTATTTATAGATAAGCTAAACTGTATCTGTTGTAGCCGAGTGTAGTGTGGGCGCTCGCTAGAAAGCGAGTGAGCCACGATCGACCCCAGGCCGGCACCATAAAATTCTTCACAGCAATTTTATATACTGAATTGGCCACTTACTTGACAGTAAAAAAACATCACAGAATAATAAAAAAGAATATTAAATAGATCTCAACCACCGGATTCACTATAAAGTCCGCCTACCCACACTGAAGAAGCTTGGAATATGTTCCTTTACTCCAATCTATTTCAAAAAATATTTAATAGAAAGCCTTTGCACAGCATATGAAAAGTAAAAAATCAGTATAGTATCAACGCAGTGGGCGTTACCAAGCTGATACTTTACTTTCATATTTACGCCTATGTGACATGCATTAGCTTCTACTCTAACAAACAACATATCGTATGTTTCCTATTGAATACGCGCCATTAAGGTCTCTTGATAAAATTTCAAGGTTAAAAATAAATATAAGTACAAACGATCCAAGACTCATAATAATGAGCAATATCAATTTTGTTTTTATTCCCGTTGTCGCCTCGGTGATAAGAGACTACGTTCTTTTCTCGCTCAAAGGTTTAAAGGTCTTACCGATATAACAAAATTTTCAAGTGTACAAAAATGTAAATACAGCCAGCATCTTAATTTGTTGTAAAGTGTTGTTAATATAGTATGTAAATTATATAATTACTAGCTGAATAAAATTAGTAAAAATATTGCTCATTTTATAGACAGTAATGAAAGCATTTAATTTGTCAGTCAACAACAACGGTTGCCATGGCGTTCTATAAAACTACTACACAACACGTTGTAATATTAAGAATATAAAAATACTTTATTAATAAAAGCAGTAAGTGACCAAAACGATTCTATCTTAGACACACTAGCAAAAACACTGAGAAAATTGATTAAATATTTTCGGAGTTCATCGTGAGCAACAACGTCACATGAGAATTATATGTAATAGATATATTAGTTAAAGGTTTATCTTCTCCTTTCTTCTTCTTCTTCTTCTTCTTCTTTACAGCCTATCAAGAGTCCACTTGAACATAAGCTTCCCCCAGAATTCGCCACAAAGAACGATCCTCAGCCATTTGCAGCCATCGCCTCCCCGCAATATTTTCAGGTCTTTATCTACTCCTACTTGATATTTATTTTTAAGTAAATAGAGGACCCGATAGACTATTTGGTAATACCCTGCCTTCAAAGTTGAGGGTTTGAATCCCGTCAGGGGCAGATTTGTGTGATGAATATGAATGTTTTTACTCGAAACATGTACTTTTAATAAATAAATTAAATAAATAAATATCTTCATGCAATTCCCAATACAGGGGTAGACAGAGGTCTAGTCTAGATAATTAAGTCCCTTCGACCCACCTTCCACCGAAGATATTTACGGGACAACGTGACAGGTGGTGAGCCCGCCGCCGTCTTTATGTCCAAGCCAACGATATAAGTCGTACATAAGTTTTTGAAAAAACCCATTGGTTCGAGCCTACACTGGGGATCCAACTCGGACCTCTTGACTCGAAATTCCGACTCTGTACTTTTATGTGTTATTTATTTTTGAAAATGTACATACGCAAATAAAAATATATTTAAGTTATATTTTAGCGTTTGATTGGACACTTAGACGGCGATAAGTTCACCACCTGTCACGGAGTCCCAAAAA
Source organism: Sericinus montela (assembly GCA_029286605.1). Taxonomy (NCBI): domain Eukaryota; kingdom Metazoa; phylum Arthropoda; class Insecta; order Lepidoptera; family Papilionidae; genus Sericinus; species Sericinus montela. The sequence goes on along the minus strand of JAGSMR010000094.1, from coordinate 1,559,614 downwards.
GCTTCTATGAAAGGTTAGTCGAAAGAGGAAAGGGCTTAATTCCCATCCCAGCTCTGGTAAAACGCGTGAAGTTTGGAAAAAAAATACGTTATAGTATAACGAACATGTTATAACATTGTGTCTCTACTGTTTAAAGCTGCGTCTAATCTGTTACGAGCGACGTCATGAAGATAAAATTTTATCTATTGATTCTTGTTTCACAGGCAAACGCAATCAACGTCACGCCCCAACGCTCCTCAATCGCATGAGGCTACAAATAATTACATTATTTACTAGTTTCACACACATCGCCATCCTGACCACGTTCCATATTTACATCACATCACATACTGATTCTCTTAACGTCCTCTAAATGCCCGTTGCAAGTGATAGACCTCCTTTATCCTAATATAAAAGTATTTCAAAAGAACGCATTCTTTATGGGCATGATACTGTATGATAGACTTCCACAGGATATAAATAAATTACCTTATGCTGTTTTAAAAAAAAAAACATTTAACAGGTAGGTTTTAACAATATTGTGACATTAATGACTATTTAAATGGTAATGAAATGGTAACGAAATTACTTTAATTCTCACATGACTCGTTATAATTACTCAATAATATTTAAAAATGAAATTCATAAATGTATATCCATAATATCCAAAACTATAATGCGTGTTAATTTTCTCTCTTAATTTTAAAATCGTTATAAGTTATACCGAATTACACATTTGCATATGTAAACTAAAATATCTTTAACGACCTTTATGTAACCATATTCTAATAAATAAAGATCGATTCTATTTTATTTCTTCATAAGGAGGATTAACTATAATCGCCACGATTGGCAAGCGGATTGGCGATCCCAGAAAGGGGACACCGCATACATGGCATGCATTAACGTCTGCTTGATTTTAGATCTTTCGAGATATCTGCCCGATCTGTCTCCGTTATTTTTTCCTCACGACACCCGCAAAAAGAAAGTAATTAATAAAGTACACCGATAACACAAAATTCACGATAGTCGGTGATCGGAATTCGAGTCAAGAGACCCGAGTTCGATCCCCAGATGGCCTGTACCAATGACACATGGAGTACTGTTGTCATCTCTGGACGGGGCACCGCAGTGTCAGCTCCTTCCATTTGACCGTATCCAACGAAGAGCGGCTCGAATCGTCGATGATCACGTTCTATCTGATAGGCTAGATACCCTGGCTTTGCGAAAAGATGTTGCATCTCTTTGCATTTTTTAAAAGAAATACTACGGGAAATGCTCCGAGGAATTGATCGGATTAATCACTGCCGCTGAATTTCACCATCGTACCTTACGGCATAGTCAAAAATTCCATCACCGCCACTTTGATGCTTGGAATTCCACCACAGTGTGTTTTTCGCGAAATTTTCTGCCACGCACTTGCACTTTATAGAATGTGCTGCCGTCAGCGATTTTTCCGGACCGATACGACTTCAAAAAAAGAGAGCCTCAAAACCCGGCAACGCATCTGCTATTCCTCCGGTATTGCAGGTGTTCATGGGCGGTGGTAATCACTTACCATCACGTGAGCCACCTGCTCGTTTTCCTCCCTATTTTATTAAAAACGAAGAACTAAGAAATAGTGTGACTGTACTCAGATTTCATCTACTTAGTTCTGATAGACTTACACGACTGAGCTGAATACGAATTTTTTTATACACATTCACCACACACAATTACACGTTAAAAACCCAAGCAGTCATAAAGGTAAGAAAAGCTTCCTATACTCACTAGAATTCACTTGTTTTTTCCCCCATAACTTTTGACCAAATATAGCCTACATAGCCACGCATGAAATAATATATAAAATTATTAAATAATACCATATGTATTATAAAACCGCATCAACATAAATATGCATCAATAGCTTTATGAATTTTTATGTTTCTGTGAACAAATACCTAGGCGAGCTATAACTAACTTGGAGCGATTAATAGGAAAAAGTAAACAGTACTTATGGTACTGTTAATTTTATAATTAAATTATTATTGCAGTCCCCCGGCAGTGAATCCTAAGTCACGCGCGCAATAAACACGAACATATGTTCCTGTTATCAACACTCAAATAACATTTTTAAATACGCGTAAATTGTTCGCATGTTATCAACAAATGACAGGCATTCCTCACACCGATACAGGAAGCCTACGTCTATGTAAACAGAGCTGAGTGATGGCACGTCGGTGTCATTAGCACCCGACCTCGGTCGTCATATTTACTTTTGAACGTTGCCATATTCGTGCACTCGAAAAATTGGGACAAACTCGTAAGCACGAACTTTGATTCGTTTAATTAATCAATTTATAAAACAAAACCTGATGTTTACATACACTTTCATACAAAATAATCTTAAAATCTATTTTCTATTAATATGAATACTAATGATCTTTATCATTTAGTAGACCGTGGTAGAAGGTGCGTGAAGTCTGGTACTGTGATCGCCATTCCGCTTGCCAAGCGTAGCAATTATGGCAAACTCCCTCCGTAGGAGAGTAGTATGATCTTTACGATTTATTAAAGTATTTAAATCTTTAATATAATAATCTGATTCATTAATAATTTATAGTTCATTATAAATTTATCTTTTACGACTGTACTAAATGATATAATAGGGTTAAATATGTGTTTTAATAACACTGAGATATTTCAAATTTTATAAAATATAGTTATAAAACTCATCTGTTTAAAACCTGGTGTAATATAACGAAAACATACCTTGAAAAAGTCGTCACTACGCGCGCATTTTGTTATTTACAACAAAAAAAAACACAAGCACCAAACTTTCAGTTATGTAAAGTTGAATTAAATACTAACAAAATTTTTTGTTAGCACAATATTGACACTGAGTCCTTGGCAACCCTCTGCGACCTGTTTACAACCAGTTCAAAGGATTGTGCCGTCACTAGGCGATATTCCGAGAAGCTGAAGAGGAACGCAAGCGACGTTCTTTAACTCCGACGAACGCATCGCGACTGACTAAAGTAAAAAGTCCCCGCCGCCCGCCCTAACTTCGCCACCGCCCAAGCGAAAAATGTTTGCATAATCACTTTAATACCCTGTGGATGATTTTTAATATAGTTTATTCGTTAATGTAACGCGTTGGTACTTTTTCGTTGTTCTACTACTGCGTTGTATCAACTCACGCAAAATATGTGAACATATAATTAAATTAATCATGATTCCGTGCTTATTTCAAAAATTACGTGTAGATTTATATTGAATCTGAGACGCAAAACTTTTGAAACAAGAAAATTTTGTTTTTTTTTTATTTCATCGGGTCGAAAACATTCATTCTAATAGTTTTTAAGTAAACAAGGGTTAAAGTTCTAACTTATTAAACAATGTAAATCAAGAATGCATGGAAATAAGAATATTTCGCAAACCCTATTTAACGTAGCGAATTTAACTGCAATTGTTATATTTGCTACGTGTATAATATGAACGTATGTATATACAAATAAAAATTAATAAATTTACATACGTATTGATAGCCTATTTTATCTGTGTCACTTCATCATTGTGTTCATTTATAATTTTGTTACTTTGTTAATTAATTGATAAATATGATGTTATGTAAGTTTACTTTTATACTTATTGTGCATGTGCCTACATTTTTTTCTTCTTTTAAGGTTTCGAAGGTGGCATTAAATTAACAAAACGATGATAAGCTAACAGTGGTGATGCTATGATGTTATGCGGTGATGTTTTCGAATGCTTTTAATACATTTTATCATAGCATCCGTATATCTTACCTAACTAACCGTCGATTCTGGTCTTGGCAGCTACCAACAATCAGTCTGTCTGAGGCAGCTGCGGTCTACCTGACCTGACATACAATCTGGGGTGCCACAATGTGGTATACTTTCTCCTAAAATATTGCAATTATTTACTAACTTATTACCCCAATTAGAAAAAAAATTAGGATATAAATTATGTAGTTAATAATTAACGCCCTGAAAAACAGCTTTAAAACCTTAATAAAAATCTCAAATCAGTTAGAGGTTGGTGGGACCCGCCATTTACTTACTTTTCACCATGACAAAGGTTGATTGGTAGAGACAGACAGAGGTCTAGGTCTAGACCCACCTAGTCCTTTTAACGCTCCTTCCACCGAAGCAATTTCTTTGGTACATCGTTGTCCCAAAGAAATTGCTGTCCTTGTGAAGTCCCTGTCGGTGGTGAACATATTGCCGTATTTGTTTCCAAGCCATCGATATAAATTTTACATAAGTTTTAGAAATACAAAAGACCATTAGTATGAACCGGCCCCCTGGGGATCGAACTCGGGTCTCATGATTCGAAATCCGATCACCCAACCACTGGTCTAACGTGACGTAAATATTTATAAATACATATAAACGTCCATCACTCGAGTACAAACATTCATATTTATCACAAAATGTTTATCTAGTCTACCGGGATTCGAACCAGCAAACCATAACTTCAAAGGCAGGGTCATTACCGACTCGGAAACGTATTGTATAAATGACTATGATAAAACATTCATATTTATCACAAAATGTTTATCTAGTCTACCGGGATTCGAACCAGCAAACCATAACTTCAAAGGCAGGGTCATTACCGACTCGGAAACGTATTGTATAAATAACTATGATAAAATGTATAATAATAATTTGATTGATAGTACAAAGTAATCGATTAAAGAAGTTCATTAGTATTACAATTTTTTAAATGTATTTAAGGAGTTACTTTATGTAAAATAAGATCAGACAAAGGACCTCATTACGAAACGGAACAAGGTTATCGATAAATGAATGTACATTTTTGTTTCGATGAAAAAATTATTCAATTTTGTTCAATTTGAATCTCGCAAAATAAATACCGAACAATTTTGTTATCGCTTCCGGGTACGAAATAATTTCACTATTACCTAAAACTCGGTTTTTATTTCGGAAAGATTCTTTCTTTAGTTGAAATGTTATATGGAATAAGTGCCGGGATCTACTAAGGGTCCAAAGACAGATACAACTCAATTGATTTTTACGACTTCGTGAGCTAAGATTAGAAAATTAGACCAACATGTTATGGATTATCGTGTATAACACTAATATCATTTCTAACTAGCTGTCCCCGCCGCTTTGCCCGCAGTTTAACACTCATTATGTTAACCCTAATTATGTTTCTAAAATCAAATATGTTGCTCTTGATAATATTAACTACCTGTCAGTGGAAGTCCTGTTAAAATCGATCCAGCCGTTTCAGAGATTAGCCGGAACAGACAGACAGACAGACAGACAGATAAAAATTGTTTAAAAATGTTATTTTGGTGTATGTATATATTCATAAACATGTAGCAAAAATTGTTATTTCAATATAACAAACAAATACTCCAATTTTATTTATATGTATGTTGACGTGAAGCGTACCAAATATTTAATTGAAATTTGATTAAAGTGAGTTCTCCCTGTGGTTACAGTGTAGGAAAATGCCACCCCTGCCATTTCTACCCGTGGGTATCATCAGAGGCGCCTAAGGAAATAACCTTGAAAATATTATTGGCTACGGATAAATGGCGGGATAACCATCTCGAAAAATATCAGAACAAAATTGAGCATTCAGGTTACTTAGGTGCTTGACGTTCGGTACTGCGATCGTCATTCCGCTTGCCAAGCGTGACGACTACAGCTTGGGCGAGGAGAGGAATTTATTTGCCCGTTATTTATGTATGTATAGCGATTAACAAGGTCAATCATTACTAGTTTTTATTTTGAAGTTGTACTATGAAAAAGTATTGAACCCTTTTTCTTTTTGTGGGTATTGTCAGATAAATATATCAATTATGCTGACTGGTGAGAGACGTTAACCAAGTGTGACGATTATTACAAATCCTTACGGGGGCCTCGTGATTTGATCATACAGGACCAATGCGTTCATATTCTTCGAAAGAGATTTCAGTACAGTAGTAGTACAGTTCTAGTGAAATTTTGGGCTTGTACGTGTGATTGAAATGATATCTTTTAAAGACAAAGGCTCCACTGCAACTTCCTATTATGATTTTTATGGAGGACATTTACAGGTTACTTTTAATAATTGCTTCCGTCCTTGCACGTATATTTACAACACAATATACCCAACTCTATAAACACCGACAATATTCATGTCAGTCGCAGTGCTCGAAATTGTCAATACTATCTTTATAGAAACTTATATCTTATACGAATTTATATACTTTATAAGAATTTATTAGATTTCTAATGAATTCAACCGGCCTTTCGATACAACGAATTTTCAATTTTTATTAAATGTGTGTTGATGCTTTAACCTGTCATTAAGCATTGGAATTCATCTAAGTTTTACTTTTCTGAAGTTACTCAAACGCGATTTCTCCTCATGCGTTTTTGGTCTAAACACATTTTAAAATCATATAATAAATATTCATTAAAGCCATAGACGAATGTCTAGCCATTGCACTACAAAGACGCCATTAATTAATGCGCTAAAATTCGGAGCGCGTTCTCGCACGATCGTTTTCACCGCGTAGCGAATAGTCCTTTGACGTATCCCACTCGCATACTAAACATTAACTTTTGCATAACTATTTGATGGTACTTACTACTATGAAATAGTTTCATCTTTAAAGCGCTACTTACTTACTTAACGGCCAGTAAATGTCCTTTATGGGACTGAGGCGTCTCTTAAGGAAGATATGCGAACAAAAGGGGGTTACTACCCCCTATATTACTATATCTCATTCAATACCACATGGTATTAAACTGATACCAGGTAGGTCTTTTCTTGAAAATCATCTTGTGATCCGCATGAGATTCTATTTTATTAATAACAATAGAAGGTTAGCTCAAGAGTAAAAGGTTCACTCGGCGGGACTGGGCCATTTCTACAACCTCATAAACATTTCCTATGAAGTGACCCGATAAATAAATAGTCACGATAACCGAGTGGTTGGGTGATCGGAATTCGATTCGATAGACGTGAGTTCGATCACCAAGACTCGTGCCAATAGGATTTTTCAAAAACTTATGTACGATTTATATCGTTGGCTTGGACATAAAGACGGTGACCAACGTCTCTTTGCTCACCACCTGTCACCGGACAAGGTGTCCCAAACGATGTCTTCGATGGACCCGCGACATTCGCCGATCCGTGGCGACGCTCTTACCTCCGAGCCTCCGTGTTTTACACGCATCAGTTGAAATTCTAAATCTGTATTCTCTTATATTACTTCTGCCTTGTTTATTGGCATAGGCGCCATCTATTATCTCTTTTGCAAGTGACAATTTGATAATCCTGACTTTTCAGTTAGGAATTATCAATACGATAACGCCAACTTAATTTTATTATGCAATTTTATTTATTTTTAAAGTATTTTATGCTGAACTTTTATGTTAATAAATTAAAGAGAAAAAAGTTAAAATTTCAACTGACATGGGCGGGATTCGAACCTGCGGCCTTTGCCGATCCGTAGCGACGCTCTTACCTCCGAGCCACCGTGTCTTACACGCATCAGTTGAAATTCTAAATATGTATATATACTTCTGCCTTGTTTATCGTATTGATAATTCCTAAGTTAAGTCCTTTTAAGTTATCCCAAAAAATGCCTTCGTTGGAAAGTGGCTCGAAAGGACTCAAGTCGCGACCTCTGTCTACCCCAGTATTGGGAATGGCGTGAAGATAATTTTTTAATCGTCACTCAATTTCAACATGATATCTTTACGGAACTAACAAAATTAACAACAGTATTTTAAATGAAACGATTTTCGGATTTTATCGCATGACCACGGATGCTGTAAAGCATCCGAAACGTCGGGAAGTAAAAATAAATAGTTTGTAAAAACTAATTTAAAACGCGACAATATCCGAAAATCGTTTAATTTAAAATGTGTAGTATTCGCGTAAATACAAGAAATCATTAACAACAGTATTTTCCTTGTTACGGAGATGCGTATGGCCACACCTTTCACGTTGTCCGAAAATATGCTGGGGTAAAATATAGGTCAAGAGGGCTTAATGATTCGGAACTCTGACTACATTAGCAATGAAAAAAGTACCAATAGCAATGCCGTGAGATGGAACTATTGGGCATTTTCGATAAATTTGTAATATTCTACCAGACGAGACCGGATAAAAATAAAATAGCGAAAATTGTTAAGTAGTTGTGGGCGGAGCAGCAAGCGGACTACTAGTAAAAAAATATCTTCATGCAATTCCCAATACAGGGGTAGACAAAGGTCTAGTCTCGATATTTAAGTCCCTTTGACCCACATTCCACCGAAGATATTTTTGGGTAAACGTGACAGGTGTGAGCCCGTCGCCGTTTTTATGTCCAAGCTAACGATATTAATCGTACATAAGTTTTTTAAAAACCCATTGGTACGAGCCTGCCACCTGGGGATCGAACTCGGGTCTATTGAATCGAAATTCCAACCACCCAACCACTCGGCTGTCTTGACTTCTATCGGGTATTGGAGTACTAGTATATACATATAAATAAAATTGGAGTGTCTGTTTGGAATATTGAAATAAATGAATAAATTACTACTGTACGAATATATATGGTAAAAATACCATTTTTTACAATTTTTGTCTGTATTTCTTTGTACCTGCCTTGCCAGTGAACTTTCACTGACATATAGCTAATGTTATAAGGAGTAACATAGGCTCCTCTTATTTTAGAAATATAATTAGGGTTCCGCGTTAAGCGTAAAAGCCGCAGGGGGCAGCTAGTATATAATAATTTAAGAAAAATCGACGTTGTAATCCATTACAAAAAACTTTTATAACATTTTTTTTCATTTTTTCTATTTTAATAAAAATCTCGGTAACGTTTCTATTGTTACATTCTTAATTTACTAAGGGGCTTTGTAATCAATCAGTAACGCTTCAATGATTTATCGATCAACGCCGACAAGCACCGTTGCTACGCGATGTCTTTAACAGAATATATTCCTTGATGAACGGAGCTTTTTGTGCAGCTTTATTTTCGAAACTAATACCTATTTTGATGATTAATAAGACATCGTCAATCAAAGGAACTAATTATTAATGGTAATGATGTAATAAATGAATATTTACGCTATTCCCAATACTGGGTAGACGGAGGTCCACACGATCAAGTCCTCTCGGCTCATCTTTCACCGAAGACTATTTGGGACAACGTGGTAGGTGGTGAGCCTGGTATATTAGCTATATTTATTTTTATTTTGACAGAGTTCGAAGGAGTTTAGTCCTTTTTTCGAAACATTTTTCATCAGAGCTCCATGGGTAAACATGACAGGTGGCGAGCCTATCACCGTTTTAGTGTTTATAAATATTTATCTGTGTAAGTACGGTCATTATAGCCGAATGGTTGAGTAATCGGAATTTGAGTCAAGAGACCCGAGTTCGATCCCCGGGTTACAGGCTCGTACTATGGGTTTATTCAAGTAACTTATGTACCATTTATATATCGTTGGCTTGTACATGAAGCCGGTGACGAACTCATCACCAGTCACGGAAAGGACTATTCGTCTATACCCAGTATTGGGAATGGCGTGAACATTTTTTTTATAAATATACATATAGTTGTCCATGACGGCTATAAACACTGCAATTTAAAATATAGTACTTATTTTTTTATTGATTATAAAGCATATAAGTTATGCTGAACTTTTTGTTATTAAAGTAAAGAGAAAAATGTTTTTTTTAAATTACATCTGACACCGGCGGGATTCGAACCCGCGACCTTTATCGAACCGTGGCAAATGTCGGATGTAAAAAAAACATTTTATTCTCTTTAATTGAATAAAATATAGTAATTTAATACAAAACATCAACCGGTTTCTGGAATAATTATTTTTACTAAAACTTATATTTTTAATAAATCTCAACAGTGCTAAGCACTGTTGAGATTTATTAATCGCTGAAACAAAAAAGTAGACAAAATGAAGATCAAATATTCTTACAAATTTATGAATGTCAAGTATTGGTTCTGTCTTTTTAAATAAATGTGGAAGCGTCTAAATATTAGCCATACATACTGCTTTACTGTAATTGAAATTATATTTTCTGTATTAGCTATAATTCTGTATTAGCTTTTCTTCAAGAATAAAATACAATAAAATTAATTAAAAAAATAATTAATTTTTACGCCATTTCTAATATTGGTGTGGACAGAGATCTAGACAATTCCTTTCGACCCACTTTTTACCGAAGACATTATCATCGTTGTCCTAGCCAACGACATAAATCGTACAAAAGTTTTTGAAAAATCCCATTGTTTCGAGCTTACCATCTGGGGATTCGAGATCGGAATTCGAGTCAAGATTCCCAAACTCTGGTCTCGAATTCCGATAACACAACCACTCGGCTATCGTAACTATTATGTACATAACAACATTATACAGGATGGGCCATGAATTAGTTAACATTTGAAAAAATCGTATAAAAAACCATTTAACATATTTTAGAAATCGTTTATTTACGAGAAAGCTAATTAGTTGCAATCTATTTTTTAAAAATTATTTCGTCTAAATGACCACCGTTTCGGTTTTTGCACTCATCTAAGCGACTCCTGAAGTTTTCGAATACTCTTCTGCCAAGAGACCGCGAGATCTTCGACATCTCTTCGATGATTTTTTCTTTAAGTTGACGCAGTGTATTCAGTTTATCAATACACGACTCTTTAAATAACCCCATAAAAAGAAGTATGCTGGGGATAGATCTGGACTTCTGGGTGGCCATGGGATGTCACCCCGTCTGGATATCCGCTTTTCCGGAAACATGTCTTTGACAACCGGCAAGGACTCGTTCGATGTGTGACAGGTGGCTCCATCTTGTTGAAACCAAGTGTTACGATTATAGCCAGCAAATTCCAGTAGCATCGGTGCTAAGAACTCCCGTAACATTTTCACATACTCGGCAGAATTAACAGTAACTGGACGGCCTCGAGAATCTTCAAAAAAGTAAGGTCCGATGATTCCTTTTGCTGAAATTGCAGCCCATACCTTAGGAGAGTGAAGTGGCCACTCATGTTTAGCTTTAGGACTTTCGCTGCTCCAATACCTGCAATTCCGTTTGTTTACATGTCCATTTAGGTGGAAATGGGTTCGTCAGAAAATAAGATGTTGTGAAAATTACTGAAACGAGTTAACATTGTTTCGGCATATGATTTACGCAAATTTAAATCATTAGGGTTTAGTTCTTGCACTAGCTGGATCTTATATGGATGTAATTTCAAATTTAATTTCAAAATACGGCGTAATGATGTGCGGGATAATCCTAATTCAGCAGAACGTTTGCGTGTCGATAAATCTGGATCACGTCGAACAGAAGCGGAAACTTGCTGCACGTTCTCTTCGCTCCGAGAAGTCCGTAGACCGCCGGTTTATTTCACATTTAGTGTAGATCCCGTCTCTTCGAACTTCTTCACCCATTTCTTTATTAAAGGAGCACTTGGACACTGACTTCCAGTGTAAACCATATTCAACGCGAAATAAGCGTCTCACAGTAATGAGCGAAAAGTCGTTTAAATAAAACTGTTTCACGCAGTAAGCGCGTTGCGGCCCCGTGACGCGATCCATTGCGACTAAATTTCCAAGAAGCGAGCTAGTGCCCCCGCTCGCGCCCGCGCCTCGCGCGGCAATAGTTTGCGCGGTAATATACATTTAAATGTTAACGAATTCTTGGCCCACCCTGTATTGGGACATTTAATAAGAATTCCGATGTACATAATATTGATGCCAGGAACAGACACAAGTTTGTAACACATGGAGTTGTGTGTGTACGATAAAATTCCGGTAAATGTGCAGAACCAGCCTATTAACAGGTTCAAGAAATTTATTAAAGATAATCTTTATGAAAGGGGTTATTATAATAACATTTTTATTTATGTATGTATCCATTTATAGTATAGTATGTATAGAAAATATCTTAACGCCATTCCCTATACAGGGGAAGACATGGGTCAATTAAGTTTCTTCGACCCACTTTTCACAGATGATATTTCGTGATTTTACAATGTATAGGTATATTTTAATATTAGGTATACAATTTTAATTTAATACGGGGATTTTATAAGGATATTTGTGTCTTTCACTGCAGGCCGTATGAGGAAGCTGAAAGTTGCTCAGCGTGCTATGGAAAGGGCTATGCTCGGTGTTTCCCTGCGTGATAGAATCCGTAAAGAAGCAATCCGCAGCAAAACTAGAGTAACCGACATAGCCGTAAGGATCACCACGTTGTAGTGGCAATGGACCGGCCACATAGCCCGTAGAACTGACAACTGTTGGAAAAGAAAGGTTCTCGAGTGGTAACCTCGTACAGGCAAACGCAGTGTTGGACGACCCCCTACGAGATGGATCGACGACTCCCAAAATATTGCGGGAAGTCGATGGATGCAGGTGGCTGAGGAACGTTCACTGTGGAAAGTTTTAGGGGATGCCTATATTCAGCAGTGGACTCTTGATAGGTTGTAAAGAAGAAGATTTTTGTACAATATTCATTTAAAGTATTTAAATATTTAAAGTATACCATAAATGTTAATCCTCAGAAATCGAAAGCAATTATTTTCGGCAGCCGGAGTTTTATCTCGAAAATTGACTGGTTTTTCTTACCGAATGTTAAATTTGATGGGGCTATAATTCGTTTTTGTGATTCTGTCAAAAACTGTTCAAAAAGCCTATTGCAAAGTTTTAATAGACAGCGGAACTAAAAGAAATGTAAAATCCAAAAATAAGAATTCTTTAAATTCATAAAAAAATAAACAACGCCTGCATTAATCGCCATCTGTGTCTTCATATCTGAACAACATCAAACTGAGAATGTATTCAGAAGCAACATTGCATTAGATGTAAGCGGTTTTATTTAATAGTTACAAGTCACGCGAACAGATGGCGCTTAAAGCTTATTTTCTTATTCAAACAGATGGCACCACTGCATCTTTATACAAATGACATGTTTCTGGATAAACAATACGAAATATAATTCTTAAGACTCAAACTATGTCACGACTCTTTCTCACATTTTATAGCATTCTTTTCTATGAAAGGGCTAAATCTAAAAGGGCTAATAATCTATAACATAATCTAACTAATCACTACTAAATTAACTATAAGTTAGTAATCCTAGTATTTTAGTCCATGTAACCCAATTAGAGGTAATTAGGGCCAACATGAACGGTGCTGAACCAGTAGCCATGTGTTGTTTCTTACTGTCCCGGCCAAATTTCGAAGATCTCGTTGACAGGTCCTTCCAAAGAAATAATGTTATTTTTAGGTAATAAACAGGTATAGATCGTTCTAAAAGTATAGATTTTATTTTATTTTAAAACCTATATATTTTATATCTTTATGTATTTTCCTAACAATTTATTATAATATACTTATATAGTTGTTAATAAGATAGGCACTATAATTATTACTGGTAAAGATATAATAAATGATTATTACGATATTTCCAATTCAAGGGTCAAGAAGTCTTTTCGACCCAACTTAACTCAACCTACTGCAGCCTATTTTGAATAACTTGACGAATAGGATAGGTGGTAAGCCTACCGTCGTCTTAGTGCTCAAGCTAATCGTACAATATATTTATACAGATACATATTTATTCATATATACATAAAAAATCCCTGTATCGAGAACAAACATACATATTTATCATATAACTTTTTGGCCCTAGCGGGATTAGATGCCGCAACCCTTAGCTTCGAAGGCAGAGTGACTACCAACTAAGTTATCGGGTTCTCTACCTATACTTTTGTTTTAAGTGTGTCGTGTTTGAGAAAGGATTCCCGATTTCCCGTTTGACCCTTTATACATCACTTTTACCAGAAACATCTTCCATACTTAGAGTTAGAAATCGAGTTTCCTTATTCAACCCGGCCACCAGTCTAATAAATAAAATAAATGAATATCTATCTTTTTGAATTTTTAATATATCTTTTTGGTGTTATAGACCCATACGACGTCATCCATCTACTGCAGGATGAATAGACTCGTTCGGCAATAAATAAAGATATCTTTATCTACACTCACATACATATATATATATATATAGTTTAACTTTAAGAATATTCTTATATTCTTAAAGTTAGTCTGCGCAACCTCATCCAACCCTGGTGATGAGTGTTTATAGGCGTCTGTAATTGTTTGCCACCTTCCCCTATTGAATTTAAGTGCTGATTCAAGCCTAAATGACCGCAAAGGCCGTTGTTTTGCCTCACATAAACACATAACAACAACAATACTTTGAGCAGTCGGGTGGTCAGAGCATGGAATAAGCTCCCACTAAATGTATATTCAGCACGAAGTGTTAATCAATTTAAAATTGACTGGGCAATTTTTTTATTCTATATAAAGTTTAACTATAATTAAATCATATTGAAGCACTCTCTGGATACAGGCACCATCGGTTGCACAAACTGCTTTTCAAATAGTAATATAAAATGAGAAAAAAAAATATCTTGACGTGATTCCCATTGACAAAGGTCAAGACAACTCCTTTCGCCCCACCTTCTATCGAAGACATTTTTGAGATGACGTGACAGGTGGTGAGCCCGTCGCCGTCTTTGTGTCTCAGCCAACGATATAAATCGTAAATAAGTTTTTGAAAAACACATTGGTACAAGCCAACCTGGGGATCGAAAACGCGTGTACGTGCCTACCTGGTGATCAAACTCGCGTCTCTTGACTCGAATACCGATCACCCAACCACTCGGCTATCGTGACACTAAATAATAATAATAAAAATATAAATGGCACATAATTAAAATGCAAATGAAAAATTCCGTATCGTAATTATAATCATTTATTCATGTATATTTATTACAATACATCAAAAATTTTTGGTGTAACACGGAAATCGCTAACGCAACCTTCAGGCCACAGCCAGCTACATGTATAAGTAGGCCAGCGCATATTGTTCGCATATTATTGTACATTATCAGGAATGTACTAAAACCTACCTCTACTTAGCTCGAATAATGTGTCTCTAAAAATGTAAATTCAATTATACAAGTTATTGTTTAAAATTAAATACATTAAATAAACTAATTATAAAATATTAAAATCAGTCATTTACAAAGCACTTCTTATTTTATACATACAGCACTACGAATGCTAGATTTTGTGAATTCGTTTTGTATATGGATGATATCTTTTGGGACTGGGCATATTGCACTATAGAAGGAAAAACTACCCATATTGGATCAAAAAGTTTAACTCCAGATCTATTTGCTGGTAAAAAATCTTTAAATCCCATATTGTACTATTATAACGGTTAAATGTTTTCTCTCTATTGAATCTAATTCATAATCGACAAGTGATTAATCTATTGCAATTTCTTCATTTTAAAGATATTAATAATTACTTTTATTATGCCCTATATTTTTAACCGATACTAGTAACCCGCGACACTACAGTCGCGAGCGTTATATCATTTTCAATATTGCATTTCTTTGATTGCACGCCTAAAGTTTTTGTCTAGTAATCACTTTGAATAGTTATACTAAGTACCTAATCTAAGGAAATGGCGTAATTTGAAACTTCTACTTCATGTGCAATGGGCGTGGCCGCATATTTATTTTTAAGTAGTTGAAAGTTTCCTCACGCAGTTCTGAGAAATTTGGGGGAGTCGACGATTTTTTTATTTTTATTTACAATTCTTAATTATGTAAAAACTATTTGCAAAATGACATTTTTTAATCCTAAATATCTTTTTTTTTTTTTGGTTTTTCACCGTCGACTCCACAATTATTCGAGAATACTCATTATACGAAAATAAATGATGATTTAAGGCCTCTTCAGATGCAAACAAATTATAAATTTTAGCATTAAGTTCGAAAAATCGAAAATCCGTACAAACAAAATGGCTCTTTATTGTTATTTAAAAAAACCCTGCGTAAGTAATCAATTAGTGTTTTTCGAGGAAATACTATTTAAAGTCTAACTATAAATAACTAACACTAGAAAAATACTGAAATCGTCCACAGTAGAAAATATACACCACCTAAAAGAATTAGGTACCCAATGATCACAAACATGCATGTATCAAAACTCATGTTACAATTTGTATTACACGATATACGGCTATTTACAAAAATATACATCGCAAACATAAAAATCCTTCGTGCACACGATCAAGTTTACACAAATATCAAAATTATAAATATAAACATAGAATAATATGAAACTATATTTACAGTAATTGTCATTTTCGCGACCAATAAAAGAATCAATAATTTTATTCAAAACCTTCCCGAGAGTAATAGGGAAAAGGAATACTTCAATACAGGCAGTGAACATTGCGAACATCAGGCATTTTAGTATCGTTGAGAAAAAAGTAGAAACAGAATTTACGTACAGAATTTGACATTGAAATAAATGTTATATTTGAGTAGCAAAAATAAAACATGAAAGAACAAGTTACATAATTGATCTTTAAAAAGATATTTTTGATCCAGATTATTTAAGCAAAGTATACACAATTGTGTTTACTGTTTAATGTGGTGTTTACTGTTTAATGTGGCAGGATCAACGTTTATTCATCACGCCTTACTATATTAAAGCGACCAAATCTCTATTTTTTATATTGAGCAGTTTTTATTTTGTAATTCTAAAGCAATTAGAACTTAGGATGAGCGAGATGGATGACGACACAATGTAAAAGAATATAAAAACTGCTAACAGAGACTTTCACTTTCTCAACTACGTGATGACGTTAAAGATAGTATTTTAAAAGCCACAACCTTTGATACAAATAAATTGCTACAGACTTAATCACAATTTAAAAATATTTACTAGCAGCAAGTCGACACATAATTTGTCTAGATCTTCATCATGATGAAGTATTTTTTCTCTAAATTTAAATAGGCTGTGTTTCGTACTTTTAAGAACACTAACATACTACTTTCATGAGGCTAAATTTTCAGCCGTTATACTGAAGTCTAAAATCCGTAATTTAAAAGAGTTAAATTAATTAAGACACCATTTGCCTGTGACCATTCTGTCCGTTGCCATTCTGTGAGGGGAAAAGAACTCCTTCGTATGTAACTCCGTTGAGCTCGATAGAGACGACGAGTTGTTGGTCGCCGGTGGTCGCGTCACCTGCGAAGAATAAACACATTGAATGATAGTTAATTAAATCAGGCGTTACTTTGCGGAAATTCATTATTATAAAGATAAACACCAAAGATTGACTCTTAGACCAATATCACACGATAACCATTTTACCCTATAATATCCCACCCATTTAATAATATTCAATTTTATGTGAGTGAGTCAAAGAGAGAGTCAAACAAGTATACAGAGTAAAGTAAGATGAAAGTATCTGCCAGGCAATGCCTTCCCATCATCATCATCATTTGTTTGATGAAAAATATTACCTTTTCCATTTGACAAATATTATTCAGGAGAGATTAGAGCATATAACGAAGAAGAGTGCGTTACCCACGCTGCTTCAACCAGGTTTTAGGGCACGTCTTTATCGATCTTCAAAACCGTCATCCTTTGTTAAAACACGCAAAAACTTACCTCTAGTCGTAATCTTGAAAGCGGCTCCGTTGACGCCATTCGAGTTGCCGTTGACTTGCGGCGCGTGGTTGGCGTGCGCGGCGTGAGCCGCGTGCGGTACGTGCGGCGCGTGGGACGAGTGCGCGGCGAGCGTGTGCCGCGGCGACGGCTCGCGCGGGGACGGCGGCCTCGGCGTGCGACGCTTGGCAGGCGGCGGCGGCGAGCGGCAAGCTTCCCGCTTACCACCACTCGCGTTTGAATTTGGACTCTCGCTGAGATTCAGGGCCTCACTGTAGTTAGAAAATCATAAATTTATATTATACCTTGCTTAGCTGGCCCGCTACATAAAACAACACTCCAATATTTAGACATCGCGCGTAAGAGAGGATTAGCAATAACCGGAATGTCTGGCGAGCAGATTGGCGATCGCAGTACCAGACATCATAGACGCTGCTGTTCGGCACTGGTCTCTTTTTCTTCAGAGCTTTTCAATATGATTATTCCGCCAAACAACTTCACTTCCCGTCACAGTTTATAAATTATCTTCTCTTAGTCGTCCTTTATGAAAGTCATCGGAAGAAAAGGGGTAATAAATAAAGATTAAAGTGGATGCCACACTAATAAATTCTATTGTTTCTCAATTATTACATGTACGAAAAATATAAGAAATAAAAAAAGAAGAAAAAATTATCATAGTTTCTGTTGCCAACCACAAATCAATAATACTGATTGTTTGTGGTAAATAAGGTTGACAGATAAAGTAAGTTCGCCTATAGATTATCATATGTATGCGGTTTAATAAATAAATAATGTTAAAATGAGCTAACTGTCCAGCTGACGGTAAATAGCAACCATTGGTCCTAAACATGGGCAAAGTCTACGACGAAAGACGTCAAAGACTACGACGGAATATCTGTTTGCCATATGCCGTATATGCAACTCGGATATAAAAGTCACAAATAACTTAGGACAAGTCTAAATCAGGCGCATTAGTACTACTAAGAGGCTTTTATTTTTTCTTTTTAATTTTGGACCATGACATAATATGCCTCATGCGTGAGTGTTAAAAAATAAAATAACAAATAAAAAAAGACAGAATTAGAATACAGACTCGTACCGCTGCGGCTCGACATCTGGCTGCTGGCTATTGTTGTTGTTGTAGAGAGACCACAGCGTGAGGCGCGACACGTCGATGGCGCTCAGCGCCGCCTCACGGGGCGACATCATGTTACCGCTGCCCGGTGGCGACTCGGAGCCTGAAAACAATACACGTTTATTATATACTGTTAGGTAAGTAACAACTATTACCTGCATTAAATTAGTCTATTATTAAAAAATAAAAGTAACAAATGCAAAAAGAACGAAATTAAACCGAATTTTGTAAATTTTCGACAATCAACGATTCAATGAAATTGTTATCTGCAATGTTTCTTTGCACAAATTCAAAAGCATGTTATATTGTCATTCCTGTATGTTTTTTCACAATTTTAATTATTATACTTATAATTGATTTATTGTGTTGTTTAGTTTTCTTTCTTATATGAAATTACATACATATACATACATAACGGCCTATTAAAGTCCACTGCAGGACATAGGCCTCTCCCGTACGGAGGATTTGCCATAATCGCCACGCTTGGCACGCGGATTAGCTATCGTATATAAAATTAGTTGCAAGTTATTTGTTATTTCGGTAAATTAATCACCTATAATTTGTTTGTATGTTACATTTAAGTATGCTAATTTATATCCCATCCCGTGAAATTGTAACATGTATTGTTACTGGTGTTAAGTTAAATAAAAAAGATGTAGTAAGTAGACTACACGGAAATATTATCAAAACACCATACCATTTCTAATGAGCTCGCGCTGCTGTTGTATCATCTTCATGTACTCTCGGACGCGGAACTCTATGTCGTGGTTGTGCAGGTGGGGCGCGTGCATCGGCAGCCGGGGCACAGCACCAAGCGGCAACCCCAGCGGCTGAGCCAACGGCATCGACAGGGACACGCCGCGGTTTAAAGAAGGCTGTAAAGAAGTCCACTCCATCAGTACACGCAGTGACATGGATCTATCGAAGATAGATGTTAAATAAATTAATATCTTCACGCAATTCCTAATACAGGGGGTCTAGTCTAGACAATTAAGTTCCTTTGACCCACCTTCCAACGAAGATATTTTCGGGACAACGTGACAGGTGGAGAGCACGTCGCCGTCTTTATGTCCAAGCCAACGATATAATTCGTACATAATTTTTTGAAATACCCATCGGTACGAGCCTGCCACCTGGGGATCGAACTCGAGTCTCTTGACTTGATATTCCGACCACCCAACACTTGATTTTTGATCTTTTAGATGTTAAAGATTTCGAAAGATTCCCAACACTTGATTTTTGATCTTCATACAATTTCGCATTCTGGGGTAGGCAGAGATGATGATGAACATGGTCCTTTGACCCACTTTTCACCAAAGTATATTTGGGAAAACATTACACATAGCGCCGTCTTAGTTAGTATGATATCACAGTATACGGCTTAAAAAGGCCGAGGTAATAATAATTATTATATTTGAAGTCACGATAGCTGAGTAGTTGGGTGATCGGAATTAGAATCAAGAGATCCAAATTCGATCCTCAAGGCATGTGGGTTTTTGCAATAAATAAAATAAATAAATAAATAACCTTAAGTAATTCCCAATACAGGGGTAGGTATGATACAGAGGTCTAGTCTAGACCATTTAGTCCCTTTCACCGAAGATTCAAAAACTTATATACAATTTATATCGATGGCTTGGACAAAAAGGCGTTGTAAGTCACCGTCTTTATGTGTAGTGTTATGTCCGTCTTGTTGTCTAGACCTCTGTCTACCCCTGCATTGGGAATGGCGTGAAGATGTCTTTATATATTTTATGACATATTCAATATGCTCACCATAGCGAGTGCAGCCTGCGCGTCGTACTGACCGGAAGCGCGACGGCCCTCCCTCTTGTTTCCCTCGATGGCTGCGTCCAGTTCGCTACGTGTTGATAAGTTTTTCTTCTCACACTCGTAGTCATACAAGTACTTCATGTACCTAGAGGAAATCACTTGAGTTAATTTTTGTCTAAAACATGCTAAAAGGACACTTAAAGAATCCAGTGCATGTAAATTTTATTCTGTGGGATTCATAGAATTCAATAAGTTTTTTGTAGTCGCTGCTACAATGTTCCCAAAGTAGAAGATGTAAAGTGGACCTCATAAGATATTATTATAGATTAAAAAAAGTTATATAATAAATGAGGGAAATCAAACGCACGGCATTTTGACAAAGTTCAGGCTAGCTTCTTGGTTATTGTCATTTAAAATAGTGAAGATGTTAAATACGATTCACTTAAAAAGACATGACATTCTAAGATCTGGACAAATGTAGTGTCAATGTACCTATTGGGTTACCCGCGTATGACATGCTTGTAAATCATATTTTTAAACTCAATTAAGATCAAACGGCTATCCTTCATTAGGATAATAGAACAACCTATTACATCTCTAATCCCATTCAAAGCCAGAGTCAATTTTATAAGAGCATATTGTCAAACGTTGGTTACAATCAGTCATAGGAATAGGTCACATATTTAATATGGAAACACAATGACGATCTTTGAGCACACCGACGCTCCATAAAAACCGGCTACCTTTTCATAAACTGTCAAATGAATGAGTTGAATATACGACATTCGTCATTAATGCTCCCCTGATTTAGTGTAGTTCAACGACGTGACTTCGAAAGAACAAATGTATTTCATGAGGCGAAAAATATCTATTTATTTGCATAATAATATTGTAAGAATAAAGGCTATCGAGACTATTACCTCCAATACAGAACTTTCGATGAAAAATCTAGACCTGCGTACTCATCTATTAACTTAGATCAATGTTTTTTAATAAACGTTTATAGTTTCTCAAAAACACTTTTATAAATTTCAGTTAATCGATATAACCTTAGCATTACACGGAACAGAGTAGAGCGATTACTCCAAACCAAGCATAAATTCCCACCTCAAGAATTGCTGGATAAGTGGTGAAAAGTGAATTTCTAACTGAACTGAGGTAGCAGAATTGATGTCCTCAAAGAAGTAGCAAAGCTACAACCAGACACGATAACCACGCGTCATGCGTAACGGGCCAGTTTGAATTCGAAATGTTAACCACCTTTATGTTGGACCGACAATAGTCCGAGAGGTGAAGGAACTGTGTTGAATGATAAATGGGAAATTATATCGGCCGAGATGAGTTAGAGGATATTAATTATGAAGTTGTCATATTGTCGCGACAGACGTTCACGTACGGACCATTGTGGACGGAGCTTTGTCTCCAGCTCGTGAGAATTTGAATGAGGGTGTGATACAATGAAGCACTATCTAATATGGAGCGTCGGCTCCTGGCTTGTTTTAAGACCACACAGACATGGAACCTTTCACGAACATTATAAGAATTCAAATGAACAACGTTACAAATAAATTTATACTCTCTAATGGCGTAAAACGAATTCAGGATACATGGAAACATTAATGTCAAGTGTGTAGTTAATGTTTACGTTTAAATCTATTTTAAGGCGGTGAAGTTGGTTTTGAAAGACCATTTCAATGTATCGCTCACGTAACAAAAGCAAAACTCTGTAAGATTAACAATAAGAATATGATAAATGTTTAATCACCATCGTCATCGTAACGGTCTGTAAAGTCCACTGCAGGATATAGGCCCTCGTAGGGGAAGGATGGCCATAATGACCACACTTGGGAAGCGGATTGGCGGGCGCAGTACCAGTACCACATTACATCTCAAACGCCGGCACCGATATGTTGAATTTTGGTTCGAAATTTTTCAAGATAGTTATCCCGCCATTTTAATTAAGGGTTTTCCCTTAATAGCCTCTTACGACATCCATAGGAAGAAAGGGGGTTATATATTCTTACGTCGATACCTACGTTTAAACTATTTACTGGCAAGGAAAGTGGCCCCTGAAACACAGGTATCTTATCCCTAGCTCCGGGGTCACAAACCACTGTTATTCATGATTCTGTTTAATTGGTTTATCAATAAAGATTATTATTATTATAATTATTATACCACACCACATATTTTTAAGAAATGTTACAATCCTTTTTAAGAATTTTGATGGCACAATCTATAATTTGCAAATAAATGCAAATGCTATTAAGGAAGAATAGTAAAAACACTTTAATTTTATTGGCAAAGTAGAAAAAATTATATACATACCTACAACATCAATAGTTCCCTTCGTACTTTACGGGCATCTTAACTTGAGCACAAACAATGGTAAAACAATTTCGAGTAAGTACTCACTGTGTGCGGAGCGTGAATGCGGCGGACGTGATCGAGGACGGCAGTCTCAGGCCCTTGATGATCTCCTGCCACAGCTTCTTGTTGATGACCTCCACGAGACCACCGCGGGCTATCACCAGGTTGTAAAGCTCGTACAGGTCCAGCACTGACTTCGCCATTATCGGGAGCCGGTTTATGGGAGTGCCTGGAACAATGACGCATTAAGTTTTCTATAAATGAACGGTTAGAAAAGTAGTGGTGGTCGCTTTTGACATAGACAAGTACAGATACAATAAAAATACATCTACATGCAATTTCAACGTGAAAGGTTGTGGTCTTTATGTCCAAGCCATCGATAAACTTCGTACATAAGTTTTTTTTTTTTTGAAAAACCCTTTGGTACGAGCCTGCCACCTGGGGATCGAACACGGGTCTCTTGACTCGGAATTCCGTACACCCAACCACTCGGCTATCGTGACTTCTAATAATAAAATAAATACATATATAGATAGAGACAGTATCGCATACATTGCTTTGATCCCAAAGTAAGCATCTTAAGCATTGGTATAATAAAATCAGAAACAAAGAAGGTACCACAAACACCCAGATCTGAAAAATGTAGAATAAGTACTTTCTACTTTGAGTCGACCAGATATCAAACCGGGGACCTTAGACACATTTAAAACTTTTATGATGTAATCGTTAAGATTTTTGAAGATTCCCCTTTTAAAGTAAGGGAGAGAACGGTCGCGAGAATGTCCGTCATTTTCTAAGCAAAAAATTTAGTGCGCTACGCATGCGAAGCCGCGACTTGGCGCTAGTAACGTATTACTTACACATGTAATGCGTAACTGTGAAAGACTCACTGTTCATATAGTTACATGATAATTAACTCACCATCTATAGCACGAGCGAACATCAAAGCTTTACGCACGCAAAGACGAGGAAACGAGCACAACGGGCCACAAAACGCTGCGAGAGTTTGATCGTTGCGTTCACTCTATCCCGAGACTGTAAAACCCTTTACAGCGCACTTGGTAAGGGCCGTAAACTCGGCGAGCGTGTTGAATCGCATCGAATCGCATCGCACGATCGATGATTTACGATCGCACGGACGAATCGGATAGTGCGTTTACGACGCGCGTTACCGGACCCGATTTAGCGCAGGCACGGTGGCCGCGGAAGCCATCGGCTGTTTGTTGTTAGCGGACTGTTTTAGCCACTTAACAGTTGATTTACAGTAATTTGGCGGTGGAACAACACCGGAATCGCATTACGTTGAGATAGCCGGGCGAATATCTATGTTACTCTCTGTTATCTGTTCCGAGATACACGAGGACTTTTTTTTAATTACATTTTAATTATTATTGATACGAGTTAAGATCGCTACGCTTGGCCGATAGGTTCACGATCCCAGTACAAGAAGGTTATCCCTTGAAATTTGTTGTATCGGTCTCGTATTTTGTGGGAACTTTGTTTCAATAAAATTAATTACATTGCGACCTGTTCGTCCACTGCAGGAAGAGACTAATTTTCCGTAGTATAAATAGTCGTTTAAGTAACGTGGCTCTGTAAACGCCATGCTTAGTAATGGGGTTCTTAGTATCAAATACCAAGCTACAACGATGCTGCTACCAGAAGTCTGTTTATTTTTAGGTGTGGTATTTTTCGAGACAGTTTTCCGGCCATTTCATTATAGCAAAGGGCATTTCACGGCTTTCAGACAGAGGGTAGTATATTTTTTGGGCTTTAACTATATAACAAAATTAATTAATGTGTAAAATATTGAAATGATTTTTGGTTTCCCGTTCCTACAGATATAAGACATTTAGTTTATTATATATAATGGGTACGTACATAATCATTCGAATTGTAAATCAATAGACGTCGACGCAATAGATAATGAATAGGTTGTATACGAAAAGCGGAGGAAAAGCCCCGCTCGCTCCGACCTCGATCGTTTATTGATGAGCGCGAAGCATTAACGAATGCCTAAACGCCTATTTGTCAGTTCGTCTTCCACTCTGCACTTAATCATGGCGCTGGTTATCTGAACTGAGTGGGGGCTGACGAGCTGGAGAGGGGGAGGGAGGGTGTTTGTTGATGGGCACCCGAACGTCGCCTCCTCAGAGATTAATTGCCGCTTTCATGTTTGAAGGGAAGCTTCGGGTACATGATGCGGTAGCATTGGAGCAAATGAAATGAGGAAAATGTAATAAGGCATAAGTACCTATTCATGTAGGTATAGAGAAAATTTAGAGAACTGAAAAATTTAAAATAAACGAATAACATATACTACGGACTATATTTTGAATACCAAATGAATATTCTTACATATCATTTTAAAAATTTCTGAAATCAATAAAGTTTTTATAAGAATTCCTATGAATTACAACACTGAGTAAGTAGTGTTTAGATTCTTATTTTAAAATGTTATATTTGTAACTTCTCTCAATACACAGCATTATGATATCATGCCAAAGTCATAAAAAGTAGCAAAATCAAGAACAGTTCCTACATACAGTATATACTCGTATGTACATAATTAACCTTTTTTTTTGAAACTACGTCATACTAGATTTCGTCACAATTTTTAATACGGACTCTATTTATTTACATTCAGAGCAAATGAGTTAAGATATTCATTAAAATATTGAAGTCTTTTAAGTTATGAACACCTTAGAGATTTGGAGGAAAAGAGGCCGACACAATCAGTCCTTTTTTCCTACTTACAGAAAGAAATCGCTTAGGTTATTAACCACACACCGAACCCCTCTTT
Source organism: Sericinus montela (assembly GCA_029286605.1). Lineage (NCBI taxonomy): Eukaryota > Metazoa > Arthropoda > Insecta > Lepidoptera > Papilionidae > Sericinus > Sericinus montela. Next base: position 1,534,035 of record JAGSMR010000094.1, on the reverse strand, counting down.
TAACGCAAACAGTGATACCAAATGTTATGCTACCTATAATAATGGACTGTGAGATATTCCATCTCAATTCACATACGTCAATATCTCCGATTAAAGTTATTAGCAGTTATTTTTGAAGAAATGTTTACCTACCGAGGCTTAAAAAACACTAAAAAAATGAGCCAGTTACTATTTTGTTATCAGTGACTTGCTTATACTAATTACCGATCTATTATATAATTATAATCACCCCCAATTAATATAATATAAAAATATATATAAAAACTTCTATTATTCAGTGGAAGTATAAATTGAATAAGGGAAATCAGACATCGCGTGCGAATCGAACGGACTAATGATAAAGCACGACCCTCGGGCAGTAAGGTACCCACTACCGCTAATAGTTTCTAAACAGAATTACATAAACGTGAAACGTGTTATCAGACACGAAGTCAGCGTTAAGGGGCCCGTTATCCGGATAAATAACAACTCAGTTGCGAGAAGCAACGGACAAAAGCTATTGTTTATGAAAGCAATCAGCCCAATAACGATTTCCACAAACCTCGTGCCCCGCTCACCGGCGGAAAACGCGCGATTCGACGCGCGTGCGTTCGACCGCCCGGCCGCGCTATTTGCATCACCCCACCATTCCTAAAGCTCCCCACGGCCCTACAGCCAACGTGTACATCGACGGTACACTCAATTCGTCCGGTTAAACCGTAATTTACGACGTATGCCAAATCGCCGCCAGAGCCAATCTAATCGGGCCCAATTGTGACAAATTATTGCTTTTCCTACGAAAACCTTACGCTAAATTTGTATTATGAATTTCACTTTATGGACGAGCGCGCGGTTTATGATGTAGCTACAATTCTTTGCTTACACCGCAATAGCTACAGTGTTGCATTTCAGAGATTATTCGCACCTCACTCGATATTTATTGGCAATCGATGTCGCTTAGAGAAGCTAACTCTTTTGTGCAACAAACATGCAACTGTCATAAATCGTCCAGCCGAACGCCCCCGATTGTTGATAAAGGGTTGTAAATAACGAACGATTAGCAACCTTTAATCTTCTTCGAAATGTTATCGAGTGTAAATTTGATTTGCTGTAGGCGTTTAACTTCAAGATTAGGAATTCTTGAAACATGTAATCATTCCTAATTCTTGTTTTGTTGAAAATTTTAATAGCGTTAATACGACACGTTAGTTATGTATTGCAAATATGACGGTAAAAGCCGAGAGGAGTAAAGCAGCTGCCCAATGAGTGTCCGTATCGGTATGTTTCCTCCGAGGCGACATGGACGATAATCGATCGAATCGAGAATTAACGCCTACCACTTATCGAGAGCTGTATCAAGGCCCTTTATTCCCCTCAACCCTGCGTTCGACCAATAAGAGGCGGGCGAGAGGCGCCGCCGTCCGTTCATTGGTTTGATACGCTTTTGATTGCACCGCCCAACTCAATTCACGACTTGATCAATCTCAATTACTTGCTTATATTAGTGATGCCGCATCTAGCAGGCGTTGCTTTATTTCATAGAAAATCCAACTCTACTACTCAGCGAATACCGTTACTTCTTATTTAGTTGCAAGACCATTCATAATTTTGTAGCTTAATATGAAAGAAAGTTACAATGTTTTATTATTATGAAATTTAAAATTCCAGATTAGAATATTTGTCAATTCATGGTATGACTAATCAATAATATATGGTAATGTGTATATTATAAATAGAAGGAGTGAATGTGATGGAAATATGAAACGCAAGGAGAACGATGTGGCAGTAAAATGTTTACGATTTGAAATATAAATTAATGCTAATGCGACAAACGTAGCCACATCAAATGCAGCGTTGGATATAATACATATATTATTTCAGAAATTATAATAGTGAAACCTCAAATGAACTCATGAAGTAAAATTACAACTAACATAAAAGAATCTTTACTTCGTTATTGTTCTTAAAATTTTACTAAACCTTAAAGCATTATCTATGTAATATATGCCTATAAACTTATACGAATTAACGTTACACCTACATGCTATCTCTTTAATTTCAGTATCGTTTAGAATGTTTGACCATGTTTTTGTTAAAAACTCTTCAATATCTTCTTTCTTTTATAACATGATATGATAAACCTTTACTTTATTACAACGGTTACGGTTGCGGGAATATTTAATATCGCAGTAGATGACATACGTTCATCACCTCAGGCAATCTATTTCCAGTCGGCGTTTTTGTTCTTGTTCCTGAGTAAGCGAATATTTTTGGGGAAAACAAAGACAAATGGCGAATTCGACTAATGGCATTCATGTGATTTTTCAATTAGATAGTTTATATCTTGGATGAAAAAATAGGAAACTTACTCTTCCGAAAAAAAAATACATTCTTGTTACGTGATAAACTAACCTGTTGTTAAATAAAAAACAATAAAACCAATTTAATTCATCATCGAATATTCACAGTAGAGTATATTTTAAATTTCTATACATTAAGCTTATATGCGACAGCTAACCCCTGTTAAGACAGTCGTTACGAGTTCACGAGCGGAATAATTTATTGCGGCTCCAAGCGAAGTTTTAATTTAGCCACGATCTATCTAGTGCTAATTTTGACACTTGAAAATTCTAAATTTACTACTTTCAAATACCTTTTAAGTAATTTATACATGAAAAATGAAAATAATAAAACAATACTCGAATAAAAATGAATCTTAATGCTCTATACAACGTACACAACATATGTATATGAACAAAACCTGGTACGCAGTAATTTCGCGAAGTTATCATAACTCAATACGTATTTATTGCTTGTAGTACAAATTCTGAGAGATACGGCGCGAGAATGACATAAGGTTCAGGATACAACGATCAATCACAAGGGGAGCCGTAAAGTTGAGAACAATCCAGCGTAATTCCGTCTGAGAGACATTAAAATGGCGGCCGCCCTATCCGGTGCAACATTGTAATGAACTGCGCACTTACTACAACACTTTCTTATTAGAATCATCCGGTTGACTGACAACTTTTAAATGCATACTTTGTGACTGTAATTAAGTGCAACGATTTTCTTTAATTAATTTTAACACACTTTCATTAAGTAAAAATAAAAGAAACGATAACTAAAAAGAAAATTAAAAAACACATTACAAAGCCTTTTAGTTTAATAAGGCATAAATCATTTATACAGACGCAAATCAAAACTAAGGTGTATTTAAGTATTGCATCGCTCGGTGGAATTCAGGAGGCCATTCGATATAATTGGCAATCATTCAGAAAAAGATATTCTCTCGCTCCAACAATCAAGACAAAGGCAGCCGATAGTACCTACAGGCGAACCATTACAGGTCAATACCCATTATTATGCGATATTTTCGCGAGCACAGCCCTCCGATATGCCGTACGCTCACATGAGACGGCAAATATCTGTAATTAAAGGTTGTAAAGTTGATTTACAACTGGGGTCTGAGTATCGAACCTTGGGGAACGCCTCGACCAATGGCGTTCCCGGAGCCTCATCACACCGCGCCTTGTATCAATTTATTAGAAACGTATGAAATTCGCGGCTGCGGTGGCTTCGGTTCGCGATAATACGCGTCCTGCGGTCGCGAATCCCATCTGAACGCCGACAGATCGTGGTGGATAGTATCGAATGCTGTTGCGTGGTTTATGATCTCCGCGGAGACGGTAACACTGGCAATAAAATTGCAACAATGGAAATGTTGAATGCGGCTGAAAAGCGACGCAACTATGGCAGATCATTGCAATGAATGCAACAATGGAATCCTTGAAATGATGGTGGCAACTATCGAACACCATAAAGTTGAACAAAGTCCCAACACAACCTAGCCAATTGTGTAAGGTTTATAAATGGAGGCACAATATTAGAGTAGAAACAGTAGTTAATATAAAGTTGGGAATATAAACACGGTATTTACGCAAATAATTTAAAATTAAAAAATAATAATGAGACTTCGTTTGTCGTTTTTGTCTCGTTATTTAGGCCAATTGTGAAATCTTTTTAGCTTCCAATCAGTGCAATCTATCATAATAATTACAACAATTAAAATACCTACTGTATTAATGTGTATACGTTTTCTAATAATAAAGAGTCTTATAGTAGTTATTGCTTTGCCGTCTATTTGTTTTTACGACCGCCGTTTTGTCGCTTACGGGAATCGTAAAATATCATTGGAAACCTTTAATTTTGTTTATCATTTCTTTTGTTCGATACACATTGTTGCTAATTGTTAGCGTACAAAGTAGATAAAAAGATACGTTAATATCAACGTAAACGAAACTTTATGAGAGATTTACGCGTGGTCGTGTCACTTGTGTTTCGGGTAATATAATCATAATTAATTTTAATGTTAAATTATATTAACAATGTGTTACAATTTTGAACCACTAAAATTTACCAGAGATAATATAGAAAGATATTTTAATTATTTTTATTTGTCTACTCGCGTATCTTTCACAGGCGTACTTAGAAAGAATAAAACATACATATAATTATAGTAGCTAATTATTTAATTGAGATAGGTAGCTAAAATTAAAATTTAATAAAAGAAATATTTCATTCAGTTGACGCACAAGGAAAATCACATTAGAATAGCTCGATCGATTTAACTGATTTTTTTCATGTGCGAAAATCTTGGGTTCAGATTTGTATGAAAGAAAATTTTGGAAAATAGAGAAAGCGCTTACTCTATGTGATGTTTGGTTAATATCATCATTAAGTATACATAACATTCCTGTTATTAGACTGTTATTGGAGTCAATGACATTATTTATGCTTTCTGTTTTAAAACATTCCCGTGTAAAAAGAATATTACTCTAAATTTAAGGATGGTTAGAAAATAGTTGGGAGGTGTGGAAACTGCAAGTGCCACTGTGTTTAGGCTCTCGTCTCGATGCATTTGAATGACAATATGAATTACAATGGATGACGGCGTCTCGCTCGTGACGTTGCACTTTAAGTGATGCCACACTTCGGAGTCATAATATTAGAATTTAACAACATATTCCACCAACAGAAAGACCCTAACTTAAACAATGGTATTTTGATTTTAAGAATATTGTTTATGTTTTAAGAATATTGTCATTTTAAATCTAAAAATCCCAATACCTAACTCGATTATTTATAAATTCCGGCAGCATTTAATTTATATTATATTATAATTTACATTTGCGATTGTTATATCTTGGTGAATTTTAATATTATATTACTACTTCGACAAAGTCGAATCGAAATAAATGTAGAAAACCATCATGTAGTTCAGGTTGCAGAATGTGCCGAAAAACTAGACACACAAACATAAACCCAAAATATGGTAAACTTATTCTCGAGTAAAAAGAAAAAATAAAGATGTATCATTACTGAGAATAAATTTTGAGAATGTGAATAGATTTATTTATTCAAAAACTATTATAATATGACAAAAATAAAAAAAATACTCGAGACATTTAAACTAAACAACGCTAATACGGAACATGAGACAACAAAGCAATATAACATATAACGGAAATAAAATAATCCAGCGCAGTAGTGACAAAAAACTCACAATGGAGTCAAAGGGCATGTTGTGTGACAATAGTTGGTGGTACAAATGAGGCGTTGGTCACAATGGAGCATTAGCATAAATAGAACGAAGAGACAGTGCGACATCCAGCAGCACTTGATTGTAAAAGTTAAATGGAAAGGGTCAATCTCTGATGTTCTCGTATTGTTTATTATTAATATCGTTTAAACAATGAACGAAGTAAGAAACTTTGCATTGTTTTCTACATATTAAAATAAAGTAGGTGATAGACACCAGGTTAAACATAAAACGAGGAACCATAATCGAAATCAAATCGACGCAAATTCAATATCGAAATCAAATCGACGCAAATTCAATAACAAGCTATGTTAATTTAAACAAAGCAAGTCATTAATTTATAACATGGTGTCCATTAAGTGTATTTGCTGTTTTTGATTATGTTTGTGTTGTAAATTGTTTTAACACAAATATTCATTGAAATTTATCGTCCTGACAATAATATATCAGACCGGCGTGATGATATAGGTTGTATTATGCTTATCATTGTATTAATATTCAACTCACTTCCTCAGCTCTGCCGCGCCCTTCATTGCCTTATTATATGTGTGTGTAGGATGTCGATATGAAATATGTAGTTGAATGTTGTAGATAATTTTGACACGACAACTATTTTTACAATCTACTGTAAGATTAATCTTTAGTTAGTTTGCATTATAGTTATCAATTTGCTAATGGTCTTTAAGCTTATGGCTTTACTTACTTGTCCTTCTGAAAAGTTCATTGTAGGATATAGACATTTGTGAGGACTTTCCATAAACGTCACGTTTGACAAATGGATTGGCGAACGTAGCACCAGATATATTACACCATAGATGCCACTGTTTGTCACTGTTTAATATGGGCTGGTATTTTTTTGAGATGGTTAGCCCACAGCATTTCAGTATTTATAACAATTCATAAAGCTTAAAGCACCCTATGTCACCTCTTATGACGCCCACAAGAATTGGTAATTTCTTTATAATATATGGCAAATTTAGTTCGCTTATAAATACTTGAATTAGAAATAAAAACCTTTGCTGATTCCATGCACCTCATTCCCTTTTTCATCCCTATTTAAAAACAATACTACTGAGATACGAGTTCCTGATGCTGTATTTGATTTCAACCAACATGACTTTTCTTCTATGGAATTCTTGCAAGCGCTGCTTAAATTGCTGCAGTATAAAACTGCCAACATGCCAGTATGTACAGTGCAAATTATTGTATAAAATTATTACTGAAGGCATTAAGCTCGAAGCTCTTCCAACTGATCCCGCCCGGGGAATCTGGGGGCGTGTAGATCTCAGAGCAAACTGGTACCGCCTACTCTGTACACTTTTGCTATAAGTTAATTTTTTATTGTGCGGGATATAGCCAATATAGAACGCTATATTTTTTTCAAAACAATATACTTTCTACAATTGTATTTCTATACCTAAGCAAAACAAAGTAAATTTAGAGATAACGTACATACATATCTTCACACTATTTCATATACTAGGGTAGAACAGAGGTCTAAGCAATGTAGTCGTTTGAACCCACTTTCCATCGAAGCTTATTTCTATGTATATTTTGTTATATTTTATAATTTTATTTGTGGTTTAAGTTTTCTTCTCTATTTTAATTTTCTATTGTTACACTTATTACAGTTTCTGACCAGCCCCTGGGTTCACTGGCAGAGAATGCCTGAAAGCATTAAGTCCGCTGTATAAAATAAATAAGTATGTATCGACTTTGCCATACATAGAATATGCTGCAGTTGTCTTGAGTAATACAATGTTAGATAAACTTATACGAAAGCTTGTTAATATTTTGTTACACGTAGCCTAAGGCCTAACAGTTATAATTAGTATCAGTCTTAAGAGTAAAAGACATAAACGCTTTGGTCGTACACCAAAATAAGTATATTGCACAAACAAGTGTTATTTATTCATTGTATCCGCTGGTCAGTAATCTAAGTATGCGCCGGAAACACGTTATCACGGAAAGGTGTATTATCTCATTTCCGCAGTGCGACTTTAATTATGTGTACTTTTCTCACGGAAATATTATAACAGGTTTGTTACGAGAAAAGCTAAGTCGTAACCTTTGAAGGAAAACTGAAAGATAATCTGACCTGTAATCCCTATGTGAATCCTGATGTGTATGTAAGAAAGTGTAACCAACGCAAACCAATCACAATTGTTGATAAGCAACAGTTTATAAAGTTAACTAACTTTTTAAACTATTGAATTGTCTTTAGAAGTTGTTGCCTTGATTAAATTCCACCGGCAAAGACATAATTGTTGTCTTACAAGATTTATTTTAACTTATATTTTAAATGCGAAAATAAGTTCGTTACGCTGTAACCACCACAATATACCTCTTAACGTTTAACTATGTTAAAAAAATATAGGGGAAAAATTAAAAAAAAAAAACAAATTAAAAAAAGGGGAAACGATGTAAAAACAAGTAAATATCTGCGGTCAGCTTACTATTCAATTAAGTATAGCGTCAGTTGTTTAAAATAATCAATATAATCTAAATGTGATAATAATCATATAATAATTTTGTTTCCTTTATTTGACCTTGACTGATACTTAAAGACAATAACGCGAGCGAAGCTTTCGGTAAAATCTAGTATATATTATAAAGGCTATTTCATATTTATTCATATTAATTTAATTTATATTATTATTATTTTGTCATAACGTGTATTCACGCAATAACTTGATTTTTGAACGAAATCAGTAAAATTAAAAACAACGTTTATCACTTTAAAGACAAGTATGTTGTTATAGACTCAACATGTGACGGTGTCTCAATTGTTTTGGCACGAATGCGTAATGAATGTCTATTTCAATGGTATGTTTGTGTGAAACATGCCTACCTATCTAAATATAATATAATGTAATTCGTGGGTTTTGAATTTTGCCCTGTGGCGGCAGTGACAAAGACTTAATCTTAACCGTAAGAAGGGACTAAAATGCCTTTATAATATAATTGCTTTATTTAAATAATCAGAGGACTATTTTAGTTTTCCTGTAATTTCGGAAATATTAATATTATACATAAATATTTCTAACTAATTATATCTTTAGATTCGAACGGCTTGTATTTACTGAGGTTAATACATCTCTTTCATAAATAACCTACTCAAATATTCATTATAAAAGTTTTTCGCGAAAATACACGAGCCGATACTGTTTTTGTCGAAATCATCAAAATGATAAGTAAAAAGTCGGAAGTGCTGTCATCGCGGTGTATAAATAATCACTTTTGGCCAAGGAGTCGTTAGCGGGGCCCGGGCGGGACAGGAGAGGCAATTTAGCCGCTCATCCATCAAGCCCACCTTCGCGCGACCTGGATGCCGCAACAATTAAACGATCTACACAAAACTACTCTAATTGCCGTTTGTTTACAATGATTTCAGCTTTTTTTTAATTTATTAACATTTTGACAATGGTAAATAATTTTACATTTTCGCATCCTACGAACGGTGGTATCGCAAATTTGATCCGCTACTCAACAGTTGTGAACCATTACCGGAGCAAGCAATATTTTAAGATAATAATATATAATTTATTGTTGAATTCCACATGACCAGATAAAAGATATCTATATCGTCATTAATTTTTTGATTATCATAATTTTGTTAATGGGATTTGACTAAATAAAACATTACAGTTTTATAAATAAGATAGTCCAATGGTTTTACTTTAGTATTCAGTTGCATTATAGTTTAAATTGTTATAACTCCGAACACTGAAAATCTGCTTTTAAAAGAGTGAAAATTAAAATGGTTGCGGTTAATTTCAAATACCCAATCATTTATTGTGGATAGGATGGTTTATGATAGATCTCCACTTGTTGGCAAGCAAACTCCTTTGATTTTTACAAGATGGAGAATCAAGGGAGCGTGCGAGGAAACCTTAATAAAAAAAGAGTACCATTACAGAAGTGGTGAGAGATCATGACAGTTCAACCCATATTTCACCAGAACTTCGCAGTCTCAGTACCCTAGTACAATCAAACTCTACATATGTTTCAAAAAACTTGTTGGTAACTCTCTTCGTACAAAGGTGGAGAGGGAGGTGTTCTAACAACCTGTTATTTCGAATTCAGATCATCCAAAGTTTCTATCTGTTCTGTTGCGAATATCATTACTAGGGTCTCACATACATTGACAATAAATAATTCCGACTGTATTTAAATAGACAACGGTGAGTGATCCGTGAGCTAATTACCTCCTAACGAGCGGCAATCTGTGACATCTCCCCGGTATAACCCGATGGCCGTCAGCCGACGAGTGATGCCTTTTATTTCATAGCGAACGGAGGTGGCGACTATTCTCGGCTTAGGAAATGGATACGCGTCAATCGTCCAGTGGAAAAAAATGGTTGCCGGGAACAATATAGACGTCTTCCGCGGACGGGACTATCTTTGGACGATGTCATATCAATTTCATAAAATTTTCGGGATGAAAACAAAAGTGACATGTTCGGAGGGAGATGATGGCTTTGTATCTAATGTGAAGTGATTGGAGGCATGGAAATGACTCAAGAAAAGAAAACTGTACACATTTTTTTACTAATAAAACTAATTACATAAAGCTGTAATTTCAAAATACATTTGATAAACTAACTAACAGTGTATAAGTTTTGTTTGTTATTGCGGGTCCAGTGTTAAAATCTCGTAATGATTTTTATGACCGGTTCTGGTTGTTTGTCTGCGTAAAAACTCTCTTTATCTCCTTAGAAAACCATCAACAAAATGCAAAACAGGTTATTTCGTTTCGTTTCTTATAAAATACAAGAAACGTAACCAAACCAAATACGACACTACAACATATATGGGCTGATACGTAAACACGTAACTTGAAGATACATCGGGACCAGGTCCGTCTGTTTGTACGTTCGATTCAGGCTTGAGACTCGGAGCTGGCGGGCCCTTGTTAGCACTTCTGACACCCCGACACGATCGATTAGGCCCGCGGCCCCTCACTTTCAATTATTTATTTATTTATTCGTTATTAAACAGAACGAGTTATGGACGCACACGCCGATTTATGACACAGACGTCTTATCCGCTGATCCTTGCGAGCGAACGCTGTTACGTGCCAAAACAACGCTTTGCCAATCTTTAATATGAATTGCTATTTTCTCTTTTTTTCAAAATGATTGACAGTAGATCTAGTTAATGCACCAAATATATATAACTAATTCATTGGACTGTCTTTAACTAAATTAATTAGCTACCTTCGAACTATCAAAACTTAAATTTTAATGTCATTTTTTGGAAGTAGTGGATACATATTACGAACAATATTGCCCAATCAATTACCAACAAATATGTATAGTCGAAATTTATAAAAATCTTCAAAAGTTTACTCCTAACGAGACTTTTTAACTAATTCAATTGACTTAATAAATATTTTTTGGTAAAATGTTCTCTCCTTTAGACGTTTTAGGCAAATCAACTATCCCTCATAAAGAAATTTCACTTGACATTATTAATATCTACAACTATTATTAATTTAAAAAATAGTAACACAATAAAGTAGATTACATACACAAACGTAAGTAGATACAAATCAAGAGGCATCTCATTAAAACGTACAATAACTTAACCATTAATAACGCGCCGATATCGACATATCGACATCGATTTTATCGAGAATCGATACTCGATAAGCGAGCCCGACGAGGCCAATTTGTTTGGGCCCCATAAATTACTTTATTAAAATAAATCAACCGGTTTATTGTTCTCTTCTCGCCTTGTCGGGTATTGTTGTTTTGGCCGACTATACGCAGCTGTAAAGACAGATCTTTCTTCGCGGATAAAATACACCGATCTCTTTCAGCGCCTCGCGATTTACTTATGCGTGTTTATAAGTGATAAATCAGTACAATTGTGAGCGGATAACATGGTGAAATTTTGATAGGAGTACGTCTTATTATTTAAACAACATTCAAATTTAAAAGGCGAATACATCAAATTCAAAAAGAAAAAATAGAATTTAAAAAATAAATACGAAATGAAAATTTAATAATCATTGTAATAATGATAATTAAAAAAATATTAGGCCAGTGATGGGCAGCGTCAACCATGTATGTTGCGAAGGGTCTGATACTGCGAACGCCGATATGTGATCGCAGTAGGGTACTGTCCTGCAGTCTCAATAATGTATGTCTTAACTAAGTCTAATTGCGAGTTATGTATATATGTAAATATCAAGGTACCCATATTGATATTTATAGAGAATTATATGTACTCGTGCAAATTATACAAAGAGCAGTTATTTAAAAATAGTTAGTAACATTTCTATACAAAAACAAGTAGCCAGACAGGCATAGACTGTCTAACTACTTTTTCTATACAAATTATCATAGAATGGTAGTAATTCGACGCTCACATTGAAACATTAAGCCCGAGGACACATTGTCCTACTCGTATCGTAACTCAGACATTATTGGAGCGCAACATAAATATCGGTCCAAGTATTGCTCTCCAATCTCACCTTACGAAGCCGCGAGATAATTTATCTTACCCAAAACGCAGTAACTCATGACCATCGACTCTAAGGTATTATTGCCTGTGAATCTTACGATCCATAGTATGAATGTAACACCCGCACCCGCAGAATACTATATTCTAATACTCAAGCTTCATTAACTTAATATTAAGAATTGTCTGCATAAACTTTACTTGATCAAATTCAATTTATTGGATGCTCAAAGAGAAAAGATTAAATTTTATATCTATGTCTGGTCCATTTAAAATTCACTACGTAATAAGTAATGAGATTGGTATTGATATTTACATCGTATACATAGAATTTGGATCACGCTCAGTATTATTAACTAGTGCATAAGATTCCTATATTACCGATAAATCTGTGGAGAGTTTGTTAGACTTTATACAGAGATTAAAATTTGTAGAAACTATCATTACCATACGCTATCATGCAAATTCCTAAATAAAAAAATCCACTTACAAATACAATACCAACATTTTCATCATATAGATCCTCTTAATTTTCTTCGCTATATAATTCATTACGTCGAAGTTACAAGACGCAGCGCGAGGCGCGAAACCCGCCAGCATTAATAAACGATTATTAATAAGTTATGTTTTTAATTACGAGTCGATCTCTCGCTTATTTATTCGAATAATTTTATAGGGCCCCGCGGCGATACTGGCGTGCCCGCCACAACAATAAAATATATGTGTCCAATGAATAAATTCGATCCGTAACGAGAATTATTACACATTCCATTCTCGAGAGGTATCCGAAACTGTTTAATAAGACACTTGTGTAAGGAATTCGGCAAAACCTAATAATAAGGAAGGATTCATTTCAATTACTTTTGATTTGTTTCTCTCATTAATATTTAATATTGCATAAATATTTATACAATTCACACAAATAATACACTGCAGTTATAAACGTTTAAATACTGCAATTTTAGTTACTTAGAGTTATTTCATAGATTATTTCATAGATTTTGGTAATAGAAGTAATCATTTTAAGTTTAGCAATCACTTGTACTATTCCATTAAATTATTTATATTATTAAAACTGACCGATGTAGCCTATTAAGACACTATCAAATATCTACAGTACAAGTATTTGAATGATTGAAATCATCATATTTATTCACGCATTTATATGTTTATTCATAGAGTACTTAATATTCTATGAATAAACATATAAATGCGTTATTCGCCTTTATAATGACTTTTTAAATTCGGTCACCGCAACACATCAGTCATTGCCGAATCACAAGAAAAGAAAATAATTTCGATGAAACTTCTTAGACGAAATTCCACCGGTTTGACGTGACTGACAGACAGACGTTCTTATAAAAGAGTCATAATATAGAACACATTGTTCAACATTCATCACACGGAGCACATAAAATTATTTTAAGACTATCGACAAATTTTGTTGCTTCGCATGATAATAATGGAATATGTTTTTAAAAGTTAGGTGATGATTAAACTTCGACTAATAATTTTTCTTACATATTATCCCATTTGATTACAGGAAGTTAAGTGAAATATAAAACGCAAGTCCCAATACAGGGGAAGACAGAGGTCTAGTCTAGACAATTAAGACGCTTTGCCCCACCTTCCACCGAAGATATTTTGTAGACAACGTGACAGGTGGTGAGCCCGTCGCCGTCTTTGTGTCCAAGCCAACGATATAATTAGTACACAAGTTTTTGAAAAACCGATTGGTACGAGCCTGCCACCTGGGGATCGAATTCGTGTCTCTTGAATCGAAATTCCGACCGCCCAACCACTCGGCTATCGTGACTTTTTAAATGAAATATATATAATGTTATACAACACTTAAGCCAGATAAAAGGTTAGCTACGAGCTTCGAATGCATTGAACTACGCATTACCATCAAAGCTATAGTGATGTAATGCAGTGTTATAGAGTTGTTAGGCACCTAGGGATACTAAACGTTAAATACGTAAAATATGTAAAATATTTTACGCATTTAACGTTAACTGTCAAAGGAAAACAAGAGACCGTAAAATGGTTAACAAAACAACAGAGTTCGGGTTAGGGCTTAATTTTAATTTCATCGTCGAGCCCATTAATTGAGGCAAAGGTCTTATTACGTCTGGCTCAACCGTCAAAATATCGCAACAACACGTTCCCTTCACCCGTATCCGTATATGGGTCAAAGCAACATTGTGCGACCGCTATCGGCCAGTAACAAATACACCGCGGGCATTATTAATCAAGTTTTATACGGTCGTAAAACCGCGGCGGGATTAGAAAACCCCGCTCGAAATCATATTTTTATGGCGTTTAGATCCGTGGTTATTATTTGGGATATATATTTTTTTATAGTGGCGTGATGTTTCAGCGGTGAGCGCTCGATTTGTGGGGCGTTTGATTTACGGCTGTCGCTAGACGCGGGACAGACAGACTTCGAGTAGAATTTGTACAAAGAGGCGTTGTGTTTACGCCTAATAATTATTTAGATACGAATCGACGATGTCGTAGTACTACTAAAATAGTAAATTAGTGTTCAATATCACTTAAGAACTTCAAGAAAAACTTATTTTAAGTTATTATTATTTACTTGCATTATTTTAAATTATGGAAAATTTCTTACGTAATTAAAAGAAGTCACGATAGCCGAGTGGTTGGGTGATCGGAATTTCGAGTCAAGAGACCCGAGTTCGATCCTCAAGTGGCCGTACCAATGTGTTTTTCTAAAAACCTGTGTACAAATTATATCGTTGGCTTGGACATAAATACGGCGACGGGCTCACCACCTGTCACGTTGTCCCGAAAATATCTTCGGTGAAAGGTGGGTCGAAGCGACTTAAATGTCTAGACTAGACCTCTGTCTACCCCTGTATTGGGAATTGCGTGAAGATATTTTATTTATTTTTTTCTTACGTAATTAAATAGGTTCAATAAGAAATAAAGCAAAAAAATATTGCTAATATCTGTTAAACAATAATTGAAGTTAATTTAAATCAAAACAATTTTAATTACTAATAAGTTCTTTATGGCTATTTTTAAGGAAGGCAACGGACTCTTGACTGGTTGTAAAGGAGAAGAATAACTTCACTATATAGTATTCGAAACATGTTTAGTACTTGTTCGATAAATCCCAAGTGTTTCAGGAACCATAGTACTAATGTAACAGCAGATCTTGGCCAATATCCCGATGGGAGTCGGAATACGACAGTTGATTTCCGTTTCCTGATTCGTCTAGGAATAACGAAAGCATTAGCTATTCCTAAATAAGAAAGTCGATGAGGCTGAACGATTCCCGAGCTATAAGTTAAATGGTCAACTTATTATTTTTTTCATTTTTTTTAACTAAGGAAATTTTTGCATTTTTTTTTTGGGCTACTGTAGTCATTTATTATCAGATTGACCTTTGGCTCGCTTTTTAGCCAAATCTCAAGAAATAATTCAGAAATCATTTTCATAGAATCTTTACAACATCGATGTTAACATAATAGAGCTATCAGTTTATAACTGATAGCTCTTTTTAGCTTTATAACTTTAATGGTCTTATAGACCATTAAAGAATAACATTTGTAGCACATTATTTAACACCTTCAAAGGTAAGGGATACGGCATCGAATCTCGCTAGCAGCAAACAATTGTGTAATTAATATGAGTCTTGGGAGTTTCTATGATATAAAAATATGTATTTGTATCTAGTATTGTAGGCGTGTACACTCAGACAGGCGGCAGGCTCAACCTGTCACGTTGTCCCAAAGCAACGGTGAAAGGTGGATCGAAAGGACTAAAATGTCTTGACCTTAGACTACCGCATTTGGAAAATATGAAGCTATATTAATAAATGTATATTCTGTAATATAATAGCAATATTGTATCCTACTTATTCTGTGATTGCAGTTCGAATCAAAGTTGCCGTTCGAGTAGAATAGGCCGGCACTGCGCTCTGCCGCCCGCCACATAACACGCTAACAAAATCTTTGATACGCAGCACCGATGGAATCGAAATCCGATATCCGACTCCGAACTTTATTCGTCGCGAAATGCGACGATATTTTAGTCCGTCCGTCATTCCGACAGTTCACAGAAACGCGTAAGATTAATTGTATTCCGTTTGAGTCATCAAAATAATTAGAATGACGCTATTTTCGTATGTGTGTGTGTGCGCGATGCTAATTTGACAGACGTCGCGGGAGATTTCATGTTCGTATGTTTCGATTGGATCTTTGTCGTTTGTTTTAATGCGATATCGGACCCGGGCGTTGAGCAGATGTTTTACATATGCACCAACATTATCGAAGGGTCTGACAATCCGATCGGTTGTACGTTCTACCTACGGTTCGTTCAATGATAAATGTCCATTAAATTGGCGACAATCCAGAAATATGAATAATAATCTCGTGAACATGATGTCGCGAATTATTGTAACTAACGTTTATATGGAACAGAGCGTGGAGCGGTAATAACAGTCGAGTCTGGTTTATTATAGGAAATATTTGATAGCCGACCGTTCTTGGAACTTGCATTTAATCTACGGCAGTTAATTTCGTATGCGACCGCTATAAACGTGTTTGATTAATATCATTCAGACGAAATAAATGTAGCGAGTCGGGCTCGCCGCGATCAAAGGATTCGTTAAATCACTGTGAAACAATGCCTAGGAACAAAGCTCATTGATGAGGTATAGCGAATTTAGTGCGTTCAATTTTCCATATTTAGACTATGATCTTTTGTTTGGTTTTTACACTTGGGTTAATAACGAATAGAATTGTTGAAAAGAGAAGCAGCGTCTAATTATAATAAACAAATTGATGACAGACAGTCTTTGATGCGTCTATAATATAAATGTTATCTGTTTAGTGACAATTTACATACACACATAAATATAGAAATGAATTGACAATCTTGACTTTTTTCTCGGATACATAGCGATTGACAAATAATATACTAATTTAAACCTTACTGTGTAGACAGAAGGTGTAGACCTTATATAATAGATTCCAATAAGCGGGCTTAATGTCTTTTGGCATTCTCTGCCAAGTGAATGTAATGGGATAATATCATGATTATAAGACACCGGCACACAGAAGCAGTGCTTGATTCTGTGAAGTATATGTTGAGAGAGGCTAATGTCTGACAGTTGGCTAATACGAGTAACTGTCAGTTTGAAGTAGGCGAGAGATGTACACGCCGGTTTTCATGTTCTCACCAGCTCTGAGATGCCGAATTTGAATTTATTCGAAAAAACTTACAAATGCGCCCTCTGTGTTTAAAGATGGAAAGCTTCATAACCTGTGACTATGTAAAATCTCCATGGATATTAAATTTGGAACAGAAAAACTTTGGTGACAGAAAGGAGCTTAAGTGTGGCACTAATCTCCTTATCCAGACGATCTCTGAACATGGAAAGAATTCACCTTTCGAAGGAAAGAGTGAAATTAAATAAGACATCGAAACTCAAAACCTATTTTAATGTAGGGTCTAGCATCTGCAATGATAAGAATGATCAAAAACTCTATAATAGAATGACTACGTGTTATTATCATTATAAAGGAAACGAAGAGTTTTACAAATGATTAAAACGGCGCGCATTGATTTATATAACCGTAAAACACATTCCAATGATCTTTACAATCACCGCGAGTTGGATGGCTTCCAAAATCATTTCGCATCCGACAATAAATATCCTTCGTTTATTATTATTTCTACAAATTGACGACGTTTGATTAATGCCGGAAAGTTGTCACGCTATAAAAAAAGAACTCTTTGACATGTATTTCGTTTCAACGAGTGCAGTTTCCCGCGCAACTTCTAAATGTTGCTGCATAGTGTTAAATGATTATTAAAAAATGACTTTGTATCGACTCCGTGGTGACTTCGATTTTAGGGTTCTTTGACCAAAACATGTTATATCCTAACGAGCCTAATACAATAGTACTAGATTAAAGTAAGTTATTAATGGTTTGACTATGCCTATTTGTCAAACATCGTTTTATAACTGTCTGTAACCCTGAAACTGCAATCTAAACCTTGAATTAATTATTGAAATTTTTAACGAAGTAAAAGTATGTGTGGTAAAATTGTTTAAGTTTATTTCTAACATGAAAAATGACTTCGGGACTTTCACAAGTATGTGAAATGAATGTGTCACTTTCAATGTACATTACGTATATTTAAGATAAATTCTTCAAGCTTCATTAATAACAATTATTTACAGAAATAAAAAAAATAATTCGAGAAAAGGGTATTAACTAAGCAAGAGGATTTTTTAAAATAATATATTTAATATAATTATTAAAAAAATAATATATTAAAATAATATATAATAATAATTTTAAAGTAATCTTAACATTTAACATTTAAGATAAAAAAGTATATTGTTCGTAAATTACAGAAGGTCAGCGGCCTGTACAAGACGTAAAGAATAAATAAAAAAAAAATCAAAATCAATTACATTCCCAGTAGTTCAAATAATGTCAAGAAAAGTTTAGAAAGCGTAAATTGAATGCGGTACAGAGATCAGAGAATTCGTGGACGTGTTGTGACACTATAGACCGAATGATTAATGAACGGAATGCTAATCGCAATGTTTTAAAAAAAACTTCGGCCGCGAGTAAAAAATATCATCTGTTGTTATTTAAATAGACCAGTAGGCTAACCCGTTGATCCAAAACAATGACTGTTATATTTCTAACAGATTTTCACTATTGAAAAATAATTTACCAAGCGTTCTTTACAAATTTATAAAATATTGACTTTACTGATACTATACTTTAGCAACGACATGATTTTAAAATCTAATGTAGAACTTTAAGTCCTAAAAAAAATTAAATATAGAGATTTGATACTACGGATTACTAAGGCAAAGTACACTGAAATAGTTTATGATAACAGAGTTGTTAGTTAGATACCATATGATATCGGAAAATTATAAGAATTATATTTTTACGCCGCCAATAAATAATTGGCGATACCCACGGGACAAATGTGGCTGGTATATTTCTACACCGTATCATATGAAGAAAAGAAGTCGATGCAAATGAATGTCACTTCAATAAGTATTATAAAAAATATCTTCACGCTATTCACAACACTGGGGTTGCCACAGACACAGGTCGAGACAATTATGTCCTTTCCACTTACGTTTTACCAAAGACATTTTCTATGACAATGTGACAGGTTGAGAACCTCTCACCGTCTATTTGTCCAAGTCAACGATATATTATTAGTAATTATAATTACTTAGAAATAATGCAGTAAATGAATATTTTATGTACAGAGTTTCAATAGACGAGTTTGAATAGAAGCCATTTCAACTATTACCAATTTGGAAACCGTTTAACAACTCTAATGATCCAGGATAATGTCTACAAAAAAAATTTGATCCGCTTATGTGTTATTTATAGGAATTGTGGAGTTACGAGTCAACTTAAAGAATATTACGATATTCAAAGATGCTTTAATGCCCTGGCTTTCAAGTTATCACTCCGAAAATACTACCAAATACCATCACAAATACTTTTACTTTTTCAAGCTTACTGAAAAATCTCTGAGGTGGTAACAGAAAACAATTTTTTAGTCATAGTAGACGTAGACTTAATTATTAAATATAATAAAAAGCATGTATGCAAGGATGTTTTATAATTTAATTCGCATTATTTTACAGTTGCGCTAGCCGAGTGGTTGGGTGATCGGAATTCGAGTCGAGAGACCCGAGCTCGATCCCCAGGTGGCAGGCTTGTACCAATGGGTTTTTTCAAAAAACTTTGTACGATTCATATCGAAGACTGCGGCGGGCTCACCATCTGTCACGTTGTCCCAAAATATCTTCGGTGGAAGATGGGTCGAAGGGTCTAGACTAGACGTCTGTCTACCCCTGTATTGGGAATTGCGTGTAGATATTTATTATTTTATTATTTTTAATTCGCATTATTAGCGTTCATAGAATTAATCTAATATTTATAAAAACTGAATAAATATTTTCACGCTATTCCCCAATACAGGAATAAACAGAGATCTAGACAATTAAGTCGTTTCCCCCTCCACCGAACATATTTTTGGGACAACGTGACAGGTGGTAGGCACATCTTAATGTCCAACCCAACGATATTATTTGTTCATAGGTTTTGGTACGAGCCTGCCACCTGGATATCAAACTCGGGTCTCTTGACTCGAATCCCGAACACCCAACCACTCGACGTATATCGTGACGTATCGTGATCATTTAATATTCAAATTTAATTTTAAATTATTTCTTTATTAAATGCTGGTATGAAGATTTCAATCTTCTATAATTTATGAAACAAGATAAGCTGAGATGCTAGCTGCGACATCAATATTTCCTTATGCTTAACCATTAGACTATTGGCGATTAACATTTTATATATATTCGTTCAAACAAATCACATTGAACAGTAACATGAGTGTCGGTTTACACGGACGATCAGTATCTAACATTTCCACAGCGTATCCGACCTCCACGGGTATTATTCTATTTCTCTGGAATTAGACGATTACAACATTCGCCTATTTCGATGCGCAGTTTTTCACTCAGTTTATATATCCGCGCTCCGTTTCAATAATACGCACGATATGTATTGAAAACAAAGACATAATATCAACGGAGTTCACCTTCGTGATATATTTGTCATCAAAACATGGCTAAAATATGCGGGAGCTAAATGTATTTCCATTTAATTTATTTTATTGACATGTTCAGTTGCTTTTAGATTTTTTTTATATGTTTAAGCAAAGGTTATAATGTTTTGATGGTAGAGACTTAAAAATCGTCGCAGAGAAAGCTGATAACTCGATTGTTCCTTATTATTTTACGAGGAACACACACTATTATTTGACAGCAACTAATAATTATCTATTTATGATGTCTACATCGAGGTCTAAGCATACTGTGATGATTGGTGCAAACTGGCGTAAGATAGAGTTGTTTGGAAGCGTATGGGGAATACCTTTGCCCAGCAGTGGGAAAGATTAGGTTAAAAAAAGAGAATATAAAGCTATGCACACTAAAGGTATAATACATAAAATCATTTCAACTAACACTATATTCTCATTCACTAATACTTATAGCTGAAATTATGCCATCTTTTCCGTTTTAGTCTGTTTATTAAGAATGTCCTGAATGTGTTGATTATTCTATAAAATTTCTCTGCTTAGATACAAAGCTTAGAAAGAGTGACAAATAAATAGAAATACGTTAATATCAAGTGTACTAGCAAAGTGAGTAGCTAGAAAAAATAACACCAGTAGTTGTCTAATCGTGTAAACCTGTCGTAAAAATCAATAAAACCAAACTAAATATTGAAATTATAGAAGATCACATCACAAATAGAAAGTCTACGATCGGAACAATTAAGAACCGGACCGGAGCGACATCTGCCGGCTCCGTATTTACTTATAGTTAAGTACCGTGACTTCCCCTTAATTACGTTCTACTGGAGTTTGTTTAATAATTTCTCTGAGCCACTAACGATTTAAATAAATACAGTGATGATAAACCAGTGGCTGAAGTCAAAGAATAGATGAATGCAAAGGAAAATTTTACTAAAGAAACAGCAATATTTGTGAATTATATATTGTGTACCGTAAATCGAACTTTTTACTTAAGTTTTATGTACATTGGATACATACATTGCTCCAAATACAAAGTAGCTAAGCATTTGTGTGATACAAAATGATTTATTGAAAATTTTAAAAGTACGATTCCATAACATTAATTAGTTTTCAACAGTATTTCATACAGATATTCCTCGATATAGTTACCGAACCTTTTCATGGCCCCGTGGATCACGTGATCCACCACTGAGATCATGTGCAGACAAAGTTGCCAGCACGCCATGTACTGGAAACATTTAACACGGCGCGGCAAGGGTACAATTACAGTGAAATAAGCAATAAATTACATAGAGAGTGCGCTAGCGCCGCGTGACGCCGAGCGCAGTTTCCTCGAAACTCCATCTAGTGGCCGCCGCAAATTGCATCTTGATCACGATCGTAATCGTCGTGGAGTAAACTCCAATTAATGTTGAAAGGATTCGCTACTTACATGTACATAACGATACTCGCTTAGGGCTCGGCTTTTTTATATAACTTAATTGGCATAATAGAAGGCACTCTTATGGTAAGTATGGTAAGAAGAAAATAATGAATAAGAAAGAAGGGAAAGAGGTATTCAAGGATCGTGGTAATAGGCGATCTGTCCTCTCACCAACGTAGCTGTGTACAACATCCAAAAAAGTTACCTTCACCCCATTCTCTATACTGGGATAAACAGAGGCTTTGATAATCAGGTCCTTTCAACCACCTTTTTAGTGATTACAAAAGACATTTTATTGGGCAACGTGGCAGGTGGTTAGCCTGTCGTCGTCTTTATATCCAAGCCAATGATATAAATCGTACTTAATTTTGAAAAAACCCATTGGTACGAGTCTGCCACCTGGGGATCGAATTCAAGTCTCAACTCGAATTCCGATCACCCGACCACAAAGCTACCGTGACATTTTCTTTTCTGCCTTTATATAAAAAAAATCTCCTGTAACAATCACGGCTATCAATGAAACTAATTAACCAATTACAATAAAATATTTCAGGTACATATGTGAAATATAATCTGGTCGAACTACAAACTTATTTTACATGCTATATATCCGGGCAACGTTTTCAACGCTAGTTAAGTTATAAGTTTAACTCGATTTTGATTTCGATGTGTGTTGTTGCATAAATCGGGCACAAAGTTGCGAATCACTTGTTTTACTTCCTTTACTTTTCCACGAGCCTCATTTGCGACGGAAACGACTGTTGACATTTCCAGAATAGTGCTTTGTTGAAACGTGTTCTTTATACTTTATAACGCGACCATTTGTTTATTTTAAAACAGCAATTTGCATTAAGCCATTTGTAATATGCAATATGATATTTCAACTCGACACGGGTACAATAAATAGGTACGTAGGTACGGTACATGCTGCAAGATTTTGTTTAATATTTAATTTATTATCCTAAAAAATCTTATATAATCTTTACTTAACGCCTTTTGCTTTTAAATTATTTTTCTATAGTAAAATAGCTTCAGTTAATCCTTATCCAAATGTAAGTCCAGTTAGAATCGGTCCAGCCGTTTTAGAGATTAGCCAGGACAAACAGATAGACAGACGGACAGACAAAAAATTTTAAAAATGACGTTTCGTTTAAGAACCGTTTATACTTACATATGCATTTAGTGAATTAATTTGAAATAATGTCTAAAAATGGCAGATATACCAAGCTTAGCTGACGCATTAATTTCGATACTGGACAACACTTATCTTGAATGCTATGGACCGGTCAGAATTATTTCAAAAATAAAAATGTAATATTATCACTAATTATTTAAATGTAATTAAATTTAACTATGTGAACATCATAGAGGAAAATTTAATTTTAAAAAAAATCCGTTTAATAATAATTATATTACGCGTCATGGCTGTAACTATAGATATTTACTTATTTAGATGCAAATATTATAACTATAACACTTAAGCGTTTAACAAGTCATAGGATTTTAACGTCCCTTTTATTAAAGGGTACTCGATGTACTGTCCGTCCAAGCAGGTACACAAAGTAAGTACAATAAAACATTTCCAGACGTTGTAAAAAATAATTTTCTATGCAATTAAGTTGCTTTAAGCTCTCCTGGCGTCAGAAAGATTTCAAAAGGACTTATCAGTTTTTTTTTGTGATACTATTTCTAAAAAGCAAATTTAAACCTTAATCCACAGACTAAAAATCGAATTTTGCAAATCTGCAATCGATGCCATTAAATAAATGGTTATCAATATTTTACCGCAGATTAACAAATGAGTCACCTGACAAGACCTCCGGTGTTGTTTAGGGAACTTTTTCATTGTTTATTCATATAAATAGTAAGACATATAAATAGTAAGGCATAGTAGTCATAAATAGTAAGACAGAGTGTAACATAAAGTAAAAAAGAGGGTACCTATGGAGTTTTTACGCCTCTTCCATCTCCTGAGCAACCTCACCACGATTGCAGTTTTAAAAAAAATACGTTTGATAAGAAAAATGTTAGTTTTTCATATGTTAAAGAATCATAATTTCTACTTCTAACTTAATTAATAATAAAGAATCTTTGGCAATGCTTGCCAAAGATTCTTTATTATTAATTAAGATTTATTTAAGATATTATTTATTTAATATAATTAATTAAGATTAATTTGGAATTCTACATAGCATTAGTACATCTGTAGTAATGCTTACTACAGATGTGCTTATGCTATGTAGAATTCCAAAGCTAGATAGGATATAAAAATAGTTTACAGTTAACACGGTGTTTCGCCCGATGTCGTGAACCTTGACAATGTAGATTTTAAATAAAGCGCCAATAAAATAAAATTTACACGTCGATTTTAAAATTAGACGATGTATTTTTAATTGTAACTCAAAAGTCTCTAATCGATCATAATACCTCGCAATAAGAACTTGCCGAGTGCAAATATAAAATATAAGTTTGCGCAGCAGATGTCGCGCGACAAAGTAAAGCGTACGTGCTTGTCGCGTAAACAGTTCGTGGTGTGTGGGGTCCACAACAATAACTAGAACAATTTGTGATTCAACTCTATAATACGCCATAATTACCTCGCGGGTGGAAAGGCCTGTATTTTTGCTAATTTGGTAACCGAGAAAGGTGGTCCGTGTTGAAATAACCCATTCTTAACATCAATGCCCACTGTTGGCTACATTGTAATCGATAATCATTCGTAATTATTCATGCATTTTACGACCACGCCTGCTGAAATTGTTTTCCAATTCGTATATGTGAAAAATTATGTAGCTTTTGTTGTATATGAAGAATTTATAAGAAAGGGATAATGGCTTTTACATAAACGTAATTACCTTCGTGCCACAGTAGGTGCCTAGTTTGTGTTCACTTTTATGATACAGAAGTAGAAAGTGTCACGGGTTGCTATCTTAGGTAGATATAGCAAAAAATCTCTTACGCCTTACTGTAATAAAATTGTCTTGTTTAATTTAATAACGACGGCGAATTTCAAATATTATTTGTAGTTGTTAACTGCAAAGGTTAAAGACTCCATGCTTGATATAATGTATATGTGAACAACCAACAATACAAGACAACACAATCTAACACTTGTACCGATTAGGTGTTTTTTTATAAATAAGTTTTTGGAATTCGAAACTAGAACCCACACCTCTATGCTAACCACTAAACCAAGTAGTATTACTATAATGTTTAAGACTCATTTTCACCTTCATTATTTAATGATAAGTCACGATAGCCGAGTTGTTTGGTGGTCGGAATTTCGAGTCGAGAAACCCGAGTTCGATCCCCAGGTGGCAGTACCAATGAGTTTTTCAAAAACTTATGTACGAATTTCATCGTTGGCTTGGACATAAAGGCGGCGACGGGCTCACCACCTGTCACGTTGTCCCGAAAATATCTTCGGTGGAAGGTGGGTCAAAGGGACTTAATTGTCTAGACTTGACCTTTGTCTACTCCTGTATTGGGAATTGCGTGAAGATATTTATTTATTTATTTTACTATTTAATGAATCAGGTACAGCTTTAAGGAGTAGAATAACAAAACAAATAATATTATTTTATCATCGCGATAAAATAATATTATTTGTTTTGTTCTTAATTTCGTTGACCATTTATATGGAGTTAAAGGAATGAATCATATTACTGATCGTTTCTTAAGTTATAACTTTTATGTACTATTAAAAAGAGTTATGTCATACACGAATTTCCCAAATTCAAATGAACAGATCTCTCATTGTAACTCGATTCGGATTTACGACGAATATGATTTATGGGCGTATTTGATGCGGACGGACATACGGACAACAATAGGCTCATACAAACTGGCGGGCAGAGAATCGTCGAGCCGTGTTTTTAGTATTATAATGCGGTCGCACTCCCCCCTTCACCATCTCAAACACCCCCTCAGGCTAAATAAGTTTTTATTGCACATCCTTCGTGGAAATAAAAATAGTTTAAAACTCTGACAGAGTGAAAGAGAGAGATAGAGAGAGAGAGTAACGTTAACTTAATTGAAATTTTCACATTGTTCTCAGGCTGACCTTAAGTCGACCCATAAGGTAACAAAGAATCTATCACATATATAATGCATAGAGATATAAATCTTATGTTATGGCATAAGAATAAACCTATATATACGATGTCTCACAGGAGTGTCGTAAGAGACAACAAGGGGAAGACGTAGGAAAATATCGTTAGTAACCATCTCGAAAAATACCAGAACCAAAATAAGCATTTTTTTAATTTATTTTATTTAATATCACTTTTATTTGATCTTTTGTAACCACCTTCAATGTTATCCCACTGCCTTAAGGTTGACTGGCAGAGAATGTTTTTAGCATTAAGTCCGCCTTTGTTCCTTCACATATATTAAGGTCCATTAAGAATAAAAAAATACACAGGCCAGTAAAGCTTAGCATCAAAAACCAACCGATAACTCCTGCAACGACCTTCGACACGAGACGTCACCTATCTGCTACAGCTATATTTTAATCGTGTGCAGTTTGTTAAGATAGTAACC
Source organism: Sericinus montela (assembly GCA_029286605.1). Taxonomy (NCBI): domain Eukaryota; kingdom Metazoa; phylum Arthropoda; class Insecta; order Lepidoptera; family Papilionidae; genus Sericinus; species Sericinus montela. The sequence goes on along the minus strand of JAGSMR010000094.1, from coordinate 1,507,390 downwards.
GTATATATTTGATGTTATTATAAATAATATAGTCGATATTTAAAACGCTTAACCGTACTATACTCGAGAAAACATTAACTTTAATTATGAAACAATACATATGTAATGTTGCAAAAACTTATCAAATTTAAGAAAACATTGGTCATTATTCATGTTTTTAAAATCGAAAACTAAAGCTCACATTCCAAACATCAATAAAATCGCAACGTACACGAGACGAAATCGATCCTAAACAAAATCGATTAAACACGCCCGTGTACAATACATTTTCGGGTGCAAATTAAATTCGGAAACGAATCCAAAAGGTCAATGAACAGACTGTTATGAAAATGAACGCAAATAATCTGGTTAGAAAAATTAAATGAAATGAAATTATAAATTCATAAGCTCAATAAATTATAATTTAATAACATCTTAGATGAACCTGTAGCGGACGATGCGATGCAGGAAAAGGGTAGCTACTTGCCAGGTCGTGTCCTCTTGATCTGAGGAGGAAGTCTCCTCCTCAAGGGTGCGCTATCAATATCGATGTGTTTCCTGAATCCGCCGCTAGCGAGCTTCCAATGTGAAGACATAGATGTCACCACAAACCATCAAAGATGAAGCTAACCAACCATGAAGCAAGAACGATTTCATTTTTCTAATATTTTATTCGATTTTTTGATCTCACTTCAAAAACTGTACTTACAATAAAAGAATGTCTAAATGATGTAATCAAAGTTAGCAGATTAGATAAAAAGATAAGTTTAAATTTGAATTTGTCTAATGCAGTTTGTTAAACAAATTCAAAGCAATTTATCCTGAAAACGCAATGTGCTTTCCATATTTACAAAAAAAAACTTATTCATCGAAAAAGATACGTATTACAGTAAAATAAATTCTATTAATAAAGAATATTATTTTTCGATAACCGTTAACAAAAACCTTCCATGCATCGTTTTTATTCGCGCGCATTTCTTTATTGGGGTTTGATTAAACACTTAACAACAATTCATATGAAATCGCAGTCGTAAACATTCAAAAACACTTCCACACCTCTAATTTGTGCTCAATAAAAGGAAAACAAGGTGCCCGTCTCATGTTCAAAATTAAAACACATTTTGCTCAGATCAATGGCACACTTTAAATTTACGTTATGGTCACCGAAAACAAAATGAACGTTTATACCACGATAAAGAATATTAATAGAGATGTGAATGTAGGCGGTGAGGTTACTGTAAATAAAAAAAAAATGTAACACCGAGATACGTCTGGGCTTTGATATATTAATAAAATGCGCATTTTGTCAAGAGATTAACATCGAATACGCGACCGCAACGGGAAACACAAGGCGCATAGATCGCAAATAGTGATGTATGTTATTCTTATGTCGGAATTTTTTTATTACATTTACTTATAATTTTATTAGAAAGAAACAAACTTTACGTTCTGACGGGTATATACCCTGTCAAGAGTACCCTGAATCTAAGAGAATGTATGAAGGGAATAATGAAAGTGGACGAAGCGAAACAAGTATGTAAGGATCGTAGCAAGTGGAGAGAAGTGGTCTCTGCCTACCCCTACGGGAAAGAGGCGTGATTACATATAATCACGCCATACATATATGTATGTTAACGGTAGAGAATTCTAAAATATACGTTACAATTGTCACAAATATGCCATGACAGTTTTATCAGAATCAGTAATGGATATGCATATTTTTTAGCTTTTACAAAAAAGATGCTCATTTCTAAGAATTTCTAATAGTTCTCTCATCAGCTATTACGTCATATTTTGAGGAAAATTTAAATTTCCTCTATAATATATATATAAAACTACTTACTAAAAAGTGAAAGCTAGCTTATTTCATCGTACGAAGGTAAGCTATAAAATGATTAATTAGCCATCACATACCTTCGTAAATTGCTTATCGTATTCACTTGCGAACAAATCCAACGTCGTTAAATATTTAAATGATGTACAATTTGATATTTTATTATTTTGAATGTGCAGAGAATTGATTTCTCCTCAAAAGTAACTATATAAAGCTATACATAACACACATTGGCAAATTTCTAATATTCAGCTGTGGTAAACTATATAACAGCTTAAAAGGTAAAAGAAATTCAGTGTACGATACCTATATAACAAATGAAATTACTAATTTGACATAATACTAACATAAACTTTCATTTAAAAGAATAGTATTTCTCATTTCTTTACAATAGTTCAGAATTCTTAACAGTTGCTGCATGTATCAAACAAAACCGTATTATTATAATTCAAAGTGATTTAACTAAATCCTAGTTTAAATAATGAAAAAAAGTTGTGACAACACTATGCGCAAGTTGATTAATTCCACTTTTATTTGTTTATATATCAAGCAGCTGCCGCCGTGCGTTTGATCCCGATACGGTGCTTTCACCGCGACGACAAAATGTCTCTAGCATTTTTCACGACGCCGTGAAAACACGACGAAAATAATGGATCATAATCTTACAGGAATTCGTCGAGTTACGACACATTTAAATATGTAATTTTTATTACAAATGAGTTCGTATCTGATGATTTAAATATCATCTTATCATACATTTAAAAATAAATTGCTTTATCTGTACGTATTATAACTAATGAGACAAAAATTACTCAATTTAGTGACAGATATCGCTAAGATATTGCTTTGATATCGCTTACTGGAAACATGACGTAAGTTGTAAACGAAAATTTATTATAGCTTTTTTTATTCGAATTTAAACAACTTTTTTTATTTTTTATTTTTTTGGTCTATGCACGGTTTCTGGCTTATAAAAATATAGGGGAGAAATTGAAAGTATCGCAATAATGAGTATTTAAAATCTGATGTAGGATTTATGTCGTTGGCTTGAACACTGAGAATTCGATTGGCTCTCTACTTGCCCCGTTTCCCAAATAAACTCCGCTGAAATACTACTGCATCTCTTAAACCCAGTATTAACTAATGAATGAAGATGAAAAAAATATATTTAAATTAGTGGTAACTTCTGTTACTTTGAAATGTTTACAATTGGAAACTATCTTGTTAGCAAACATTATTAGAATTAAGAACGATTATGTTTAAAGCGCATAATTAAGTGCGTATATTAGAAATGGCGGCCAATCATGTTTACCGAAAGGCTATACCGATTTCTATTTGATTTGAATTTAGAATCCATTCACAGAAAGCCCGACAAGAAGTCGGTATCAAAACGTTTACCATTAAAGCGAGACAGTGACTTCTTCCCCACTCATTCATTCATTGTACGTAAACATCGATAGACGCGCTCGGTGCTTCTGTCGCTGTGGCCTTATTCATAAGGGACTAGCGTTTAAATAAAATAATAGCTACAATAAATAATAATACATATACATATACAGATAGGAACAACATCACATACATTGCTCCGATCCCAATTTAAGATGTTAAAGCACTTGAGGTATGGGAATCGGAAACAACGAAGGCACCACAAATACCCAGAATCGAGAAAATATAGAAAAAGTGATTTTTCTACTTTCACCCGACCGGGAATCGAACCCGGGACCTCGAGATGGCGACATCTTGTGTTGACGCCACTCATCCACGGAGGTCGTCAAAGAAATAAAGGACCTTAAAGTCGAATGTACGTGCTGACACATTTATAGAATCACTCCCGTGATTGTACACTTTCGTGTCTCACTATGTACCTTTTACAGCTTATTTTATCTGGATCTCCTAGCCGAAAAATTTTAGATCATAATTTTATAATTGATTCAAAAAACATAAGGAACTCAAACAATCTAACGAGTACCCTAATCTTATAAGCTTCTAAAACAAAATTTTGAAAAAGAAATGAAATACAGAGGCAGATAGTAAAAACTTTGAGTAATAATATACAGGTACTAAAAACATTGACCTGAGCTGGGATTTTACTCAGAGACCCTTTATCAATCAGAAATCAAAACAAATATAACATATTAATAAGCAAAATAATATTTAAATCCTCTTTAACTTTCATCTCTTAACATCGCCTAACTCATATAACTTGAGAACATCTTGGGCTAGTCGCCCGTCGCATGACTGGCGCTATTCGGACCGTTATTGGCGCGAGATGACCGTCACAATGTTGTTTTAGTAGCATCTTGACGTATGCGGAGTGTGTCGAGGGATATGCAATACCTTCCGATAATCATTCCTTATCAAAAACAATTAAAATTGGCAGTATTTCGAGATTTTAATGTTCCGGAGTATCAAAATATACATTTATCAAGTTATCACGAATTTTTGCGATAAAAGAAAACAACATGCAATATTAATATATAAAATTAGTAAACTACTTGATTTTTAGTTCAGTATGCTATCATCAACATTATGTAATTTTTGGGTTATTGTAACAAAGTTCTAACAACAATCTAATATTCCAAAACGAATACAGTAAGATTCAAATATCACAATTTAAAAAAGAACAATATGTAAACATCAAACATTTTGTAAAACGCCTGTCCAAGATAATGTGCTCTACTCGTATGTGTTTGGCGTAAAGCGATTTACAGCAATGGCGTTTTTATACTTGTAACCGTAATTAAAATTCTTGTAGCAGACGTCATGAAACAGTGACGCTGGGTGACAGTAATTTCCGAACGCACCGTTACGGTTGAACCATCATCAATCTTCACCCTTGTTCTAATCGCATCGCAAGCGTTCACATCATCAATTTCGAGTTATTTAAAGCGCGACAAGACGACTCTGACAATTAAATATTAACATCAATGCAAGGGCAAATGCAACTCAGGAGTAGTGACTTTGATAAAAGCTAAATTACCCTCCGAATGTCGAATTCACTTAAGCCCCGAACGGTTCATGATTGCAGGTAAAATATTTAAAATAGAATACATAATTGCCATTAATTAGTCACGATAGCCGAGTGGATGGGTGGTCGAAAATTCGAGTCAAAAGACCCGAGTTCAATCCCCAAGTGGCTGGCTTGTACCAATGTGTTTTTAAAAACTTATGTATGAATTATATCGTTGGCTTGGACATTAAGACGGCGACGGGCTCACCACCTGCCACATTGTCCTGATAATATCTTCGGTGGAAGTTGGGTCAAAGGGACATAATTGTCTAGACTAGACCTCTGTCTACCACTGTTTTAGGAATTGCGTGAAGATATTTATTTATTTTTTATAATTGCCTTTCATAATATTTCGATAATTTTTAACAATTTTAACATACATTTCAAAAATCCAGCACATTACTTAATTTCAGATATTACGATGATGTTCAAAAGACTAATTAAGAAACAATGATAATTCTTTTACCGAGTTAGTTTTCATCGAAAGGCGAAACGTGAAATGAAACAGTAATAAGCCTTTTTATACAATTACTTGGAGCCTAATCAATCAATTTTAAATTAACACTCGTCGCAACTAAAAGCTAAAAAAACGAAAACAAATGATTAAAGGTAAAGCTCGGTTCAAAATCGAATTAACTGTGAGCCAGTTTAAGGCACCAATTAAACCTCCAACAAAGGCTATCTTCAATGAAACGATGAGAAAAAAAAATGATAGATCAACTCTTTAATCTAATCTATGACCGAAATTCGACAATTAAAAATGATCTCTATGGTCGCCACATAAAAAATAAATTAGGCTAGTTCGTAAGGTAATAGCAACTTGAGAAGACTGTTGGCACAACATCTTATATCGATTAAACAGATAATTAATCACGGGAAATGAATCCGAATGAGATGTTATTAGTTATAGCGAAGTCGCTATTAACAAGTGAAACAATGGACGAGCACGTACAGGCTGATCGTTTAGAGAGATCGGTCTCGTTACGGATACGTTCACGATGTTTGATTTATTATTATATAACTAATTACGTTCCAATTATTGTGTGTCTTTAAGGCTTTCATCACTTCGTCTGTTTCTGTATAAATATCGTATATATTTACATTATTTCTTATAAAAATATTATATGGTACAAAAATAAATAAATTTAAAAATATAAATTTCATTGTATTATATTTTATACACTTACACTGTGTTTCATGGTACTGAATCTGAAACGTACAGACTTACAATCAAGAGTTATTACTAAAATTAAATTGGCACTAAAAACTACACGAAAGTACATATATAGTATACATAAGTAAATAGTTTCGAGTATGTACTTCTGGTGGCTTTTAAATGTGGTCACTTTTTATTATTTATTGCTTTATTTACTATTTTTAAATTATTTTCATACACAAAACTTTTTGCCAGGTAATGCGCCAAGATACAGTATTTTCTATACTTGTTACAAGTTAAATACAAAACATTGCCCTAATAACTTTCATTAAAAAATTATAAAAAACTGATGATTATTAACCTTTACCGTTTTCTTCACAACATAAAGTAACGAAAAAAATATATTGGTTATTATAGCCCCGGAAGATTTAAACAGAATAATTAGTTTAAAATTAATAAACAGATACGTCTCAATAAATAATTTATCAATATAGTTATTTATCTAATAAATATAATAAACTATATTGATAAATTATTTATTGTACCATTATTATACCATTATAGTAATAAATAATAAGTTCAGATCGAATATATAGGTTTCATAATAAAATCACTCTGTATATTGAAGAGGATGGCAACAAGTCGATAGCCCATCAATCAGCTGTTAACGAGCCGATCACGTGGCAACACCATCTCACCATCATTGCACTGCATGCTTTTTACAAACATAACATACACAGCACACTAAATAGGAAATATGATGGTAGATTATATCAAAGAAATTTTGTGAATGAGTTTTTGAGAAAATTTATGATCAAAAGAATCTTCAAAAACAAATATATTTAAACTATTCAGTTAATTGCCATTGTTTAATTAAGTTTTTATTTCAGATAAAGGGTAAATATAGCATTAGTTATAACATTAATGATTCACAATATGGCAGGTTAGAAAAATTATCTCAAGAAAATGGATAAGGGTGACCTTCGATGATTTGGACACCGAATGGTGAAGCAAATATGTAGTGCCAAAGTTAATGTTAAGAGGGGACGAGGTATGCCGAGACTACCTTTCGAAGACCATGTAAGCCATTGGTTGAATATAAGAGGATTAAGAGTACACGGATATCCAGAGCCGCATGTATGAAGAAAAGGATGAATTTAAAGATGCCAAGAGCTATCTGTTCTCTCTGGCTAACCCGATTGATGATTTAAATAATTACAGCAGAGTAGCAGATACTAAGATCCGGTTTGAACGCTATAGAGAATTGGTTCTTTGTTTAAAGATTAGAGAATCTGTCAACAAAGTTGTCTGCAGTTTTCTGTTAGGCATAGACATTACTTACACAAAGCCTGTTAGCTTCATATTTCACCGCTATTAAATACAAAAACTGATTTTTTTTATGTAACATCTTTAGCAAAATACATTAAGATGTTATGTTTTTAAATAAATAAATATCTTCACGCCATTCCTAATACACGGATAGACAGAGATCTAGTCTAGACAATTAAGTCCCTTCGACCCACCTTCCACCGAAGATATTTAGAGACAACGTGACGGGTGGACAGGTGGTGAGCCCGCCGCCGTTTTTATATCCAAGCCACGATTTGAATCGTACATAGGTTTTGAAAAAACCCATTGGTACGAGCCTGCCGCCGGGGTATCGAACTCGGGTCTCTCAACTCAAAATTCCGACCACCCTTCCACTTGGCTATCGCGGCTATGTTATGTTTTAATTAAGAAAATGCTTAGTAAACCTAAAAAAAAACTCACATTCTAAAAAAAATACGAAAAATACATTATATTAGCGTAAACCGGTTCATTTGGCAACACAGTAAAACAAGTTTTAACAGGGTTTAATTGATTTTATCTTGGACATTGGAATAAACAATGTAAAAGTGTAGATTAAATGAACATTATTATCGCCAATCTTAATAGCATATTAGACTTACAATCGTTATCAACGATAGTTAATCGATTATGGAGCCACCCACAAAGTTAGATATCCTGTGCCTTAATTAGAATTTACATAATCGTTTGTCGCTGTCTTTAAATTAAATGCTCGAGTCTGTGATTGATTAAAATGAAGAAATAAAATTATACATTATTTTTAATCTGTATTTTTCAAACCGAGACGAAGACAGAGTGTGGAGAAGGCGCGGGGCGTGGCGGGCTAACTTTCATTACTCATGAGCGGTAATAAATGATAAAACATTATTAATACGTAGAGATCAGGCGGAGTGATGGCGGCTAACATACGCGAGGATTAACCTACCTCGAATAAATTAATTCTAACTAATTAAAAGTTGATGTTTGCTATGACATGAGAGTATAAAATTGCAATTAACGGACCGCCTAAAGCAGAGCTGCATAACGTTTTTTTGCTATTAAAAATTAGATTGTATAATCCAGTATAAACAACATATTTTGCATTTATAGATAAGTGGTATTTTTCTAATTTCTACAAGTCATTATGAACAACATTGTGTAGAGAATATATAACAAATTTATAATATTATAAAGTAAGATTATCATCATTACAGTCCATCAAGAGTCTGCTAATATTTTTACCGAGAGTTAAGCCGTTTTTAACTATATGATACATATAGTAACGTATATATTCGACATCCTAGCTCAAAGAGCTTTTCTAAAATGAGTCTAATAATGTTCAAGCAGCAATCATCTGATTCTAATCAGATCTCGATAGCGTTGAATTACAAATCGATATAAAAAAACGATTAATTCTCGGCGTTATCGTGCCACGCGTAATAAAAACCAGAAGTTTGTTCGCCACGATCAAGGTGATAAATTGAATAATAATTTATTTTGAACAAGATAAGCCGGACCCGTTCTGATCGCAAACCTCAACATGTAAGGAACATTCACACCGTAGCTTAAATATACGACAGTAAATTTATCAAAAAAAATTATAAGTAGATGATGCTAGCAAAACAGAGAGCCACGACAAGCGAGCCTAGTGGTTGAATATTTGGAATTCGAGTCAGAAGAGTTCGATTCCCAGGAGGAAATTTTACATGAAAGTAACAACGATTTTCCTCAATTTGTACGATTTGTATCGTTTGATTGAAGACAAAAAGGGCGCCAAGCTCTCACAAAAGCCACATTGTATCAAATGTCCAACGTATACGTCCAAGGAAATAGTGATTTTTTTATCAGAAAATAATAAAAATTAGAAGAATGAAATAGCCTGATTCGGTTCTTTGCAAGGTCTACTTAGGAAACTGGCGAATCGTTCAGTTTACCACTTAACTGCCCATCAGTTCAGCAACAGGAAGGGAAAAACAAAGGACGAGGATAAGAATTAAATATGAACTGGCTAACGAACTAAAATGAAATGAAAGCAAATATTAATTTAAAAACTTGCTATAATCGAACGGTGTTTTTGAACGGTGTGAGAAGCGTCCATGGCAACACTCTGTTTCAATTACTCTCATGCAATAAACTTTAAAGCGTGGACAGTAACCACGCCTTACAAACTATTGGTGGAATTAAGCAATTGGTAAAATATTAGCAAGTAATAATCTTGCATGACTTCTTGGTAATAAAAATGATCACAAAACTCTTGGGTCGACAGAAGTGGATTTATCAAAATGTATTTCTGGAAAATAAAAATTAGTATAATACATAGGGAAATTATATGATTGATGTTCGGGTGGAATATTGTCTGATTAATATTTTTTCTCTCCTTCAAACAACTGGGCCCATAATTAGGTTTTAAAATTATAATACAATAATATGAGACATATTTGTTTAGAAAAAATATACTGTCGATTTGCGGGTGAAAGCAAGTGACACAAGCAGCCTGAGATAAATTACAAACAAGTACATATACAATTAAGGCAATAATAAATAATTCTCATATTGGTATGAAACTTTTTTACACTTTCTTAACTTAAACTCTTGAATTTCTTCGTTACTCTTAAGAGGTAAGGGGTTCCTTGGATCAACTCTTCGATCTTAGTAGTCGCCAGTTATCTTTTTATTTAATGAGAGAGAGCGTCAGAACCATAAAAGACATTATAAAGTCTTATGTGCAAATGATTTGGTAGTGCAAAGATCAATTCTTTTGCTAAGTGAGGACATATGATTTTGCATACAATGTTTTGGAAAGTTGAGAGAACCGCGACCTTCGTCTAGGAAGAACATCATGAATCTGATAGATACGAGGATCGTAACATTTGGCGACCTGTCGTCTCCGGGTGCCCCGTCGTGGATGATGAGTATGCACATATTGCACAATTAAAACATACAAAGCTTAAAAATCAGAAAATAGAACATTCAAAATTTAGGCGCAAAATGTGTGCCTAGAATATTAATTACATAGTATGCATTTAACAATAACTGTTGATTTGGCTTACAACTAAGCGGCCGTGCAGCGACTTGTACAGAAAGACATTGATGGCGCCATTTGCAACGGAGATCAATTAATGTGGAAGTGAGATGGCATTCTATTTACGAGTACAAGTGAGAAAAAGCTGATAGTATAGTTATCAATCATGCGCCCGCGCACGATCTCAACGCTCAAGGCGATCTCCTGCTTAATTATTTCTATTATGATATTTAAAACACAATGATGAACTGTGCGGATAAAGCTCTTTTGGCGAATTCCCATACATGCGCCACCATTTCTACAGCTTCCATTGATCGACATTCTCTTGGCGAACAAGTATGTGATTAATAAGATTATTGATGAACTGAGATGAAAATTCCTTTAACTTTCCTCTTGTAATAATAAGTTCAATGATTAAGATTTTGAGAACTAAATCTTAAACCAATCTTTCTGGATTCTTATTAAAATATCTATTATTTACGTTAGTGTTATTATTTTAAAGCGAATTTTTTTTTATATAATAGCATAATTTTTAACAAAAATATTTCCAATATGTCATTTTGTATTGAATTTATATTCTATTCTTCATTACTTTAAAAAAAATTAGGAACAATTTCCTTAAAATTCTTAATGACTTTTATAAGTCCATAGCGTTACTTATACGTCGCAATCGTCCATCATCCTATCTCGAGCCTGATCTCCTTAATATAAAACCGTTTATACAACCAATGACTGATACCAACCGAAACCGATTCGTATCTAAGACTCCATTATATTTAAACCTTCAGCATGGAACATGTAAGGACTTAAAAGAGCTCTTCGTATATCGGACGTTTACATCATTATTAAGGACCAATGACCGAGCATGGAGTTAGAAGAGTCCGATGATAAATGACAAGACATATCATTTGTAAAGAGGATTAATCAAATCTAATAAGGCAAGTGTGTGGGAACTCACCACGTTTCTGCATGAAGGAGAAGAGATCGTCGAGGAACTCTTTCCGTTGCGGATCGTCGCTGATCTCGTACAACTGTAACAAAGAAAAATATTTATAGTTTAACAAGCAGTATTTTAAGACATCAACATGGAGCTTTATTACATTTTCCTTTCGTTATCCTCTGATTGACTGCTAACAACTGTGCTATTTTATGAAAAACGTATTAGTTTTAATATTTTTTAAGGATAATCTTATTCATGAATCGTGAAGTTTTCTATCATTAAAAATATACTGAATTGGTTTGGTATTTTCTGATATCACCCAAAATATACGTGACAAAGACTACATAAATAGGACACAAACGCGCGAACCATATCCACAAATATTGCATCATTCTATGTAGCTACTAAAGATTTCAATTATATGTAATGTATAGTTTAATTTAAACAATTGTCTTGATTCCACAAAACAGATTTTAAAAAATACAATGTTTTATATCATGAGAATATGTAACTTAGAAAAAAAAATATTTTATAGTTCATAACTAATAAGTTGTATAATTGATAAGAACCTCTTAATTGAAAAGTATAAAACTAATGTCAGTTAAAGAGTAAGCTGAAGCCTAGACGCGTAAAAGATGTTCTAGCTCTCATATAATCTAGAGTATCAAAAGGCTAGTGGTCTCCTACCAATACTAAAGAAAATAAAAAAAAAAGTTTAGATGCGACAATAGACATTTTTATTGACTCAAACCCGTACAATTGTTAGATAAGTCGCACTGATGGTAGGCGGACTGTTTTAGAAGGTATTCTACCGTGTAATTGACGTAAAAGTATGGCTATGTCCAGTCTCTAGTTATCACCTGTAAACGTTACAACAGTAACAATAAAGGTATTAATATTCCGCCTAGGAAGCGACGTGCAACGGTGCGCGAGGACCCACGTGCGCCCGCATGTCAGGAAAAACATAACCGACGACGAACAGCTCATGGTTTTCTCACAACCACGCTCATGAATTAACCAATTCGCTAACAGGATATATAGTGTCCAATTAGTGTTAAAGCATTTTAATATACCCCCATGAATGTCTCCGGAGACGTATGCAATTCAGGTGCAAAATTTACAGAGTACACGCGTGAATAAGTGTTGCTTAGCGTTTAATAGATGTCGCTATTATACTATTTTAATAAATAATGGCAGGTTAACTCGCTAACCAGTGACGTTCTCTTACATAAACACCAGTCAGTCGAAAAGACTAAATTAAATAGATCTCTGACTACTCCAGTATTAGTAATACGTGAATCAACAAAGATGTCTAATGTCTGATACACATATTGCCAATTTTCATTTTTCAGAAGCGGTTATTGATTTTTATCTATACAGAAGGGTCCTACGTATTTCAACGGTGTATTTTTTTTTTACTTTATAATAAATACATAGATTTTTAGATAGGTACAACATCACATTCATTGCTCCGATCCCAATGTAAGATGCTAAATCGCTTGTGGTATGGGAATCGGAAACAACGAAGACACCACGAAGACCCAGATCCAAGAAAATGTAGGGAGTGTTTTTTTTTCTACATTGGCCCGACCGGGAATCTAACCCGGAACCTCAAGAAAGCGACACCTTGAAAACCGGTGTTGCTCGTACACGGAGGTCTTCAAGACAGAAATAGAGATAGAGGATGATAGTGTTATGTAAAAAATAAATTGGCATTGTATATAATACGCTTATATATCTTCAAAGCATAACTTGCAACAATTTACAATAACCTACAATACAGGTTACAGATAGAAGCTACAATCAGCCACAATCAGCCACCCCATTGCGCATAAACGAACAAAACATTGAAAGGAAATTCTACGATATCCGGCTTTTAAACTTACTTTGCAATTTAAAATACAGATAGAGCGGCGCATTGGCTATACATGAGCGATAAAGTACCGTGTGAGTGTAGAAGTAGGCTTCTTTTTATTACGTGCAATAAAAATGAACCATTAGCATCATCACCATCACCAACAACAACAACAGAATCATTTATATAACAATATCCAATACTGAAAATAGGTTAATCAAAATTCCAGAACGCTAAAAGAATTACCGCCATATACACAATATGGCAAAAGTCATAAGTGTTAATTTCTTTCAATTTTATTCATATCAGAGCTTACTTGTCATAAGTTTCTTCTTTTCTTTTTATTCAGGTACGAACTTTACTCATAGGTATATTAATATTTCAATTCGAAAAAAGGCCTCCTTGTACAGTTGTCTTTCGCTGGTTTTAAACGGATAAAAAGCTTAATGCACAGTCAGCTGAAAGTTAGAATAGCTGATATTTTAAAGAATAATAATAATAAATATTTTTGAGAATAGTTCATTTCACTAATTTTATCAACTGATTTGTTTTCAACAACACATATTTTCTAAATACTGAAATAATCCACAATTTTTTAAAGTATATAAATATTTCGATATATGCATTTTACGCGTGTGCAATGATTTACAGGAGATATTGAGTTGTATCAAAATACCTGTAATTGAACTCTCAACAACCCAAAAACTCTACTTACAGCATAGAATGGCCATTTTCAAAAGGATAAAAGTAAGAACAGTAGAGTATCAATTAATATTAAATAAATGCGACTGTTATAAACAATAAGGCTACAAATAGAAAAACAAGATCACAATACAAATAGAAAAAAACCCGTTAAGCAAATCGTGAAAAAAAGTCGTGGCGCGGTCAGTCCGTCCGGTACAGTTTAGGTTATGGCCAAATGTTCTTATATAGTGTCATGACTCGGCGCCGGCTAAGACGATCAAACATCAAACTATTTGCATTGGCCGGACAATTACATCGAAGCACTTAACGCTTCGGAACTGGGCCGTGGAAACAACGAAACGCCATTTGACTCTTCCTGTTTCCGTCTAATATGTTTGTATAGCGCGTCATTAAAGAGTTCAGACAGTGGACACATTTGGAGCGTGTGAAAAATAAGTTTTACGTTTCAGCGTGGAGATTGAATTGTGACTCCTTTCAGAATTCAATTCGTAGCTGGCATTTATAAATGACTTGCTGACCCGCGCATTTACGTTTGCGCCACATTTATTTGGCATACTTAATACTAATACATACATATGATGGTCAAATTACACAAAATCTTTAAAAAGTGTAGCCTATGTGTTATGCTGATAAATAAGCTGTATTTCTGTTAACATCACATCACAAATGTTGCTGTATAAAGTTTCAACAAGATCCGTTCCGTTTTTGCGTGAAAGAGTAACAAACCTCTATCCATACGCACAAGCTTTCGAATTTTCTTTCTCTAGAAATTTCGAAATTTCTGTGAATCAAGCTTTCAAATTTTCTTTCTTTAGAAATTTCGAAATTTTTGTGAATAATTGTTCGAACTGGTAAAAGATCGACTTGGTTGGCAGCATATGGGGGAGAATTTTCTGGAACAGTACAGGACAGACTTAAAAAAAGGATAAAGTACGCCCGATTTTTCCGAGTTAGATTGATTGTAATACCAAAGTTTCGGTAAAAGCTTAATAGCTGTAATAGCAATATTTAAAGCAAGTAATTAATTGCAAATTTAATAGCAAGCTAGCATAAATTGTAATCATCAGCGTATTTTAAAATTACTTCGCATTTTTTAAAGAAGACCAGCTAGTAGCCAGAAGTAGACAGCAAGAGGAACAAGTTTCCATATTTCGCGACTACTTTTAAGTTATGTCTTTTAGCAAATTTATCACTAAAGCTTTTGAAATACGTTTCTTTTGCGTAGCGACAGCAGTCTATATGTTGCTGTGACTAGCAACTTGCTTTTAAGTTGCAAATTTTTATTAAATATCGTACATTATTTGGAATTGAACCACCCTAAAGGTAAACTCTGGTCGTAGATGCCACAAATTCACAAAAAGGGTCACTCTAACCAGTTTGGCTACGCAGATGTCAGGAGTTACCGAATTTTATAAACTAGTTATATAATTACGCTTAGAATTCTATTAACATATTAAGATGAAATTACCAAATACAGTCAGATCAGTAGCCACACATACTGGAATATTAAAACATGATACACAAACGAAATTGTCATTGACCATAAACAAATTAAATCTCTGAAATGTTTTTGTTCAACTCGACTATTCTTGTAAAGCAAAGGGTTATATTGGATATGGATTTAAACAAGTGGAACGGAGTGATCTTTGTAATTGGAACGTTCTGTTTTTTTTTTCTATGCTATCCGGCGCTAATCGAAAACGTTCTGGCCGGTGATTAATCGCGGGGGGCGAAACCGAGTCGACAGTGACGATCGCGAAGATTGATGCGAGAGACGATCGCCTGTTGCCGCCATTAGAGCCAACAGCTCGCTTTTATAAGCTAAATATCGACACCGGTCTTCTAATACCACAGTTTATTTTATATCCGTGTAGTACTGAAGATACGAATGCTTCAGATAGTTTGTAAAGAGAAATAACACACGGGTTTTTCATGCAGCCGCCTGCTATGTGGTCCCGAGTTCGATTCCTGGACGAGTCAATGCAAAAACTTAAGAACAGTGCAGTGTATGTGATGTAATCCTTATCTATGTAGTATATATTTATTAAGAATTATATAAAGAAATACATACTACATATGAATTTTGAGTATCAGCAGAACATGTTAATTTGTATAAGTTCTTTTGATGTTATAGTGGAAATATGCAACATGAATTAAAAGCTAAAATAATTAACAATTGTAACATACATAAAATAAATTAAAAGAACTCGCGGGGACAATGTAAATGTACGCTAATTAATATGCATATATTTAATAATAACCTTTCCTCAAATACTATATTGAAAGAAGAATACAAGGATTAGAATAACCTATGTGTGAACGAACACCACTGCTTCGCCAAGACTTATATGAGAATAAAAAAGTAAGTAATTAGACACGACAGGACGACCGCATTTGGTTAAATAAAAAGTATTTTTGAAGCGAGAAAAGACTCAGAGAGAGAGAAGAAAAGACGATTATATATTCCAATGATAACAAAACAGGCGTCGACAGGCTTAAAGGTATTTCCAACGGCCACTCGATGTGAACAGTTTGCGGACTGATTATTGTATGAAATGACAGGAATATTATCATAACAGGCCCCGTTATTGTCGCCCACCGAGCCGTCAATATTTGAATCACAAAACTCGACGCTAAGCCGCGTAATCTCCATTGTCATGTGCCAATTACCGACTCTCCCCTTCCGCTTGAATAAATAAATAAATATTGTAAAAACATCACCGAGTTTGGTAACACGTATTGACGCAACGCAACGACAAAATTCTAAAGCTAGTTCTTTCAATGTAAAAAACAAAAAATATATCGTTGTTGAAGTTTGAAATTTGTAACTGTAGCCGAGTGATTTGGAGATTGGAGTTCAGAGTTAATAGACCAGAGTTCGATCCCCAGATGGTAGGTTCGTACCAATGGGTTTTATCCAAACTTATGTACGATTCATATCTTTGGCTTGGTCATAAAGGCGGCAACAGGTCACCATCTGTCATGGTATGCCAAAAAATTTTAAAGGTGCTATCTATATCCTACCCCAGTATTGGGAATGACGTGAACATATTTTTCAAGTCATGAATTTTTATCTTAAATCATGAAGCATAAATACTATTTTGAAAATAACAAATAAAATCAAGATTACAATTTTATTTCACTACTAACTTTAATAATAGTATTGGAAAAACGAAAGTGGTTTTATACGCTTAAAAATAAACACGCTAAGTGGCACAGCTCAGGTGGATTAAAGGAAATAGGATTATTCAACTCCAAGAATTAGTAGGCTTTTTCGTGGATTATAAATAAAATAACTTGAAAAGAATTATAAAACATCCAACAACGATATAGTACAAACTATGTATCAATATCACTAAACGTTAAACGATTTAGTAATTTTACAGAAACTGTTCGAGTCAGTTTATATATATCTATCGCAGGCAGAAATTTAATAAGAAAAGTCGTAAAGAAACAGGGAGGAGAGGATCTCTATCTCGATGCGGTTTTAGAAGATTACACTGAATTCATAATTTAGTTAAAATTTCTATATGTCTATGTACGTAATTGTGGTTCTAATTCACCAAATAAAATTGGATCACATATTACAATTTATGTTTGTTTGCTTTTATTGATACGTATTACTATTTTAGCATTTACAACATAAACTTACTGTTTCCTTAACTACATACTTAAAGGCTGAACAAGTCCAATGCAAAGCAAAATATGACGAATTGCCACATTTGGCAAGGGGATTGGGGATCGTAGTATTTACATACCTCAAACCTCAAACATCCTCCATTTGAGGTTACCACTAGTCTAGAATGCTTAGCTTGATCTGATATTTTCAGCTGTAGTTATCCTGCTAACTTTATGCACAGCCATCGCTTTTTTAATTATACATTTCAATAACTCACATTGATGTAAATTTATTGCCATTTACATCAGTAATTAATAGAGTAGAAGCTTTTTGACAATACCAGCGAAGACAATACTCATTTTGGCATTAGCTAAAAAATATTTCAAAATACTTCGTAATAAGTATCGCTGCTAGTGCAATGTTCATTTACATCGTTCAATGTATCACATATTTATGTATCACATGTAATATAAATCATATAGTTCAATGTAAAACACTCAGGTCAAGGTGCTCCGGGCACTAAAATTGAATTTGACACAGATGCAGGCTCTACTCTGATAGACTATTGTATTCGAGGCTTAGATCGATTTATGTTTATTTGCTTTTATTAATATTTGAGGCCTTCGGTATCAATGGATGTTAAATTAGTTAAATTGAATCGCTTTAGAATGTTCGAGAACAATAAGGAATAAATAAAACACATAATCTCGTATGTAAATAAGCAACACCTTTTTTAACATTAAAAATGGAAAACAAAAATAAAATAAAAAAATCATTCCCTTTTTATCAACAACACATTTCTGTTTTTTTTAAAGGAATTAAGGGTGAGAATCAAATACTTTAAATGAAGGATGATAACAAGTATATCACACAAACATTAAATAACATTACAGACGTTCCCTCGAACTTGACTATGCTGTACGAGCGCTTCGCCGCAAGACAATTTCAAATTGCTAGCTATAATTCAGACTTGTAATATAAGGATAGATTTATAAATAAACCACTCCACTTGGGCACCATAGACAACGTTTATGGAAATACCGCAGATTTACACTTATGAGTTTACATCTAAATGTACTGTGATGAATTCGCGAGCTAAGAACGAATGCTAAAATGTATTGTTTTATTAATTTAAAGTGTAATAAAGTGAATGTTTATGTAATTTTAAAAAGTACAAAGCACGTTTATGATAATATTTTAAATGTTTTTGCAACAAAGTTGCCGTTATAAAAGAAACAATGGTGAAAAATCTTCGAAGACATTGTGGTCTTTCCTTCTAGCTTTTTTTCTACGTATTGGCTGTTGACGTTGTGCATCTTTTCTTTTCTTTCTTTCATTACAGCCTTTCAAAAGTCCACAGCTGAACATAGAGTTACCATACCTTAAATTCAATCCCAAAGATTTTTTTAAAGATCGCCACACAGTACGGTCTAGTGCATCTATCGGATCGCCGCAAAATTGTGCATGTCCTCACTCCATCTTTGTAAGGGGTCGAGGTACACTGCGTTTTCCAGTACGAGGTTGCCACTCGAGAATCTTTCTTACCGAGCAGATCACAAGTCTTCGAGCTTTGTGACTTGGCTTGACATTATCATTCAGCGTGCTGACCCTTAACGAGTACCTTAAATGCATCCAAATTATACCCTGCATCTTTCGTTCCGAAATTCTTAAACTGTAGACTTTGTTAAGCATTTGTAAGTCGTTAGAAATGTAATTATTTTCATTGTCTAGATTGTGTCGGTTCCCGCCATTTCACTGCCTCAACAATGTAACTTTTCCATTAGTATAATCGTAAAAACGACCCACCATAATGTCCAATCGTGTGTTCGTACAACTCGTCGGTTCGATAAGTCGACCCATTTTCTAACCAATCGCATGCGTATCGCATATTGTAATTACGACAAATATTAGCGAACGGTAGCAACGTTGCATCGTCGTAAATTGCGAGCGACTATGATAACTCATGATAATATACAGCTTGTGTTAATTTATTTGCGTTTCGGATTCAGGAAATCGCTACGCGGCGTGTCACGACTCTACGCATGCAACCGTAAACGTGATTATAGTTTACGTCCGATTTTATAACTTTAAATACTTACCCTACATCATGTTATTGCGTTAACTACGAGTATATTGACCCGTTGACTAACTATTGATTAGAATTATTTAAAAAAAATGTATAAATATCTTCACGCAATTCCCAATACAGGGAAGACAGAGGTCTAGTCTAGACAATTAAGTCCCTTTGACCCACCATCCACCGAAGATCTTTACGGGACAACGTGACAGGTGGTAAGCCTGTCGCCGTCTTTATGTCCATGCCAACGATATGAATCGTACATAGGTTTTGAAAACCCCATTGGTACGAGCCTGCCACTTGGGGATCGAACTCGGGTCTCTCGACTCGAGACCGACCACCCATCCACTCGGCTATCATGACTTTAGAATTTGACTAGCAATTTGACTTTAGAATTATTTTACATTTAAAATATTATGTAGAAATTAAACGACCTGACGCTTATAAACTCACGTTTACCTAAGTCATACTGAAATTAAGTCATGATAGCAGAGTTATTGAGTCATCGCAATTCGAATTCGATTCCTAGGTGGGACCCCCCAGGCTAGGACTAACGAGTTTTTTTTTTTTCAAAACTTATGTACGACTTGTATCGTATGTTTGGAAAACGACAGGCTCAACACTTGTCATGTTCTCCTAAAAATATCTTCGGTAAAAGGTGTTTCGAAAGGAATTAGTTGTCTGAACCTGTCGACTCCAGTATTGGAAGTAGCGTGGAGATATAGCATATAATTATTTTATATACATAAATCGAAAGAGTTCCACGAGATTTAGAGAAAAATATGATTATATCGCATTTGGACGTGAAATATCTCGACATTTAATAATTTAGAAATTGAATTTGCTTAAAAAATAGCATAGTTAAACCTTTTTAAAAAAATATCTTTGTGTGAAGTTGTCTGTTAGTAATCTTCAGACACCGCAAATAATTTATTACTTTACAAGCGTTTCTCTACATTTATTATACTAAACAATTCATTAAATTAAACCACTGTTTATAGATGTAAAAGAAAAATTGTGTTAATTTTTGCAACCCATAAATAAACAAGAGAAACAGTTATATTCATTAAATACATTCAAATCTATAATTTCCTTCGTTAACACGCAATTACGCTTGAACTTTCGCAGAAAGCTCCCCAAATCGATTTCATTGTAAGAATAAAATGACGTTTCAAAGAATCGATGTAAAGTGCGGGCGTTTAATTGTCGAGAGTCAACGTGGCAGGTGCCTGTCCCACACAATTGAGCACAGTTTTAAGCCGGAGCCGTAATGAGGTAAACAAATACGTTGTATGTGTGTGACGCAAGTTACAAGCGAAAGCGGCGGAAGCGCGGTGGAGACGCGATAGAGACGCGGTGGCCGTACATCATTTTTACGTATGTACATATAACTTGAACTTTATTTACAAGACTTTTTTTATTCACGTCATTTCCAATACTGAGGTAGACAGAAGTCTAGGCATCTGTATGACATAGACGCCGTCTGTATATCAAAGCATCCGACACAAATATATGTTTTGGAAAAAAAACAGTGGTATATACAGGGGTCACTTGACTCGATCGGATCACCCAACCACTCGACTATCGTGATTTTTATTAAGAAAATTTTTGCTACTTTTCTCTTAAAATCTTAAGGTTTAAGGCTTAAGTTTTATTACTTTGATTATCTAGATCAATTTTTCAAGAACCAATTTTTAATAGAACTTGTTGAAAACCGCTAAACTCTCAGGTTTTATACACAACAAGTTAATTGTTAAACGCGGCAGAAAAACGAAGAGGGCGTTGGCCGCAGAAACAAAGCCTCAATTGATACGAGGAAACCAATGTCGAAATTTAAGTGTGCTCGACGGATTTCACCTGAGACACTCCATTACAATACATAAACTACGAATAGCATGCCCATTGATTGTCTCTGGACTACGTTACTAAGTGATATCGATTAAGCCTTTTAAAAGTAACATTAGCTATAGTTAACATACATGCATATACATTCACGTGGAAGTTAAGTAGGTAGATATCACAAAATTTCACTTGGTACGGTTCTGACATCCTTCTCTCGTTTTGTCTTCTTTTATTGATTAAACAATAATTGCATCTCCGTTAAGGGAACTTTTATCTTACGATTACCTCCGTTAAGGAGTTGTGTTCCACGGTTCGCCAGGTTTGTGGTTCGATTCCCGGTTGGTTCAATGTAGAAAACACTTTTTCTATGATTTCTCGGGTCTAGGTGCTTGTGGCACCGTCGTTATTTCTATTCCGTCATACAAGTGCTTAAGCTGCTTACTTTAGTATAAGACCAATGTATGTGATGTTGTACCTATCTACGTACGTATTTATTTAAACCTCACTATTATTTATAATTTAAAAAATAAATATCTTCACGCGATTCCTAATACAGAGGTAGACAGAGGTCTAGTCTAGGCAAGTAAGTTCCTTGGACCCACCTTCCACCGAAGATATTTTCGAGATTTATATAAAGTCACGACAGCCGATTGGTTAGGTGGTCGGAATTTCAAGACAAGAGACCCGAGTTCGATCTCCAGTTGGCAGGCTCGTACTAATGGGTTTTTCAAAAACTTATGTACTAATTATGTATAATTGGTTTGGACATAAAGACGGCGACTGGCTGACCACCTGTCACATTGTCCCGAAAATGGGAGGTGGGTCCAAGGGACCTAATTTTTAACTTAGCTCCCGCACATATTATAGCATATAATATAGGAAATTACCTTTATTTAAACGTTACTATGTTTAAGGCCTTGGATGTACCAAAGTAAATTTTAATTGTTATCAAGACACTTGGTCGATGCTTCACCCGCATCGATTTTTATTAGAATTAACGAGTAAGATATGAACCCAGGACATTAAATTCACATTTGATAAGAACTATTTAAATTAATCACTATGTAATTTTGAATATAAGTACTTCGCCAATGTTATATTTCTGAGGTATTTATTTATGTGTCACTGTCATTATGACATACAGATGAACAGACTGACATTTTATTCGATTATGTCATAAGATAGGATTAATCATAAAATGTATTAGGTAAAACTTATATTTTAAAAACAATTCCAGTAAGCTTGCTTATCTGAGTCTCTGTCTATAATATTTATATATTTATAAAACTTTTTCAATAAATAGCATCATTTTCCAATAAAAAATAGAATCTGTATGTTAATGATATATCGTACACTACAATTAGAATAGAGCCGCTTCTAGGTGCTAAACGGCTGCCGTCCAGAAATGTTTACTTAAAAATTATAGGTAATTCTGACCTCACCGGCTACATTCTATGATTGATTGACAACGGTCGCATCGGGCTCACGATTTCAACCTAACTGTACTGTCATACTTTATGTGTGAGCCGTGTGTTTATTTTGACATACCGAAATGACAAGTATTAATATGCACTTTTTTTTATTGATTTTAAATCATACAAGTTATGCTGAACTTTTTGTTATTAAATTACAAAGAAACAATGTTTAAAATTCCAACTGACAGGAGCGAGAATAGAACCCGCGACCTTTTCCGATACGTGGCACGTTTTGAAAATCGTTTTAAATAGTACTGTTATTAGCGTTTTAGCCAGTCTCTGCCAAATACCCTTAGCATGTCTATCAATAGAGATTATTAAAAAAATCGTCTATAATGAATGGCGTCAGATGAATGAATAATCGACTAACTGGACTGGCTGAATGCAGTCCAGTTAGTCGATTATTCAGTGTTATTTTCATGAAGTTTTTATTTCATACCTTTTGAAAGTAGATTTTTATGAAATAACAAATACTTTTATTAGAACATTTTTTTTTAATTTGTAGTCTTATTGGTACATGATCCAAGGACAGATACCCTAAACTTATACTAGGTATATTAAAGAGTATTCGATTAATTTTCATTCAAATTTAACAAAATGAAGACGAGTACAACGTACTTAATGATTTCTCATAAATCTTCTCATGTAACAATTACATCTCTATTATATTAAATACTTATATTATTTCCAAACATGATTATTTTATATTGTGATTATTAGATATTAAATACTTATATTATTTCCAAGATATCTTACTGTCGCTATATACCGCTATCGGGTTACCTTACAAACCATTCGAATTAACCATTGTTTTAACCGAATATTATGCGATGCTTCCAGACTTCAACTTTCTTTCATATACATTAAGCGTTTTATTACTATAGCTTTTGTCATTTTTCCATATCCGAACTACGCAAAAATCTAAAATTCAGAGTACATTTTATTTCGTAATTGTATGCACTATAGCGTTTATTTATAATAAAAAACAATAGCTAAGTAAATAAATAGAAAGAGACAACATTACACACATTTGTTTGCACTTTGGAATCAGTAACAACGAAGATACCACAAACATCCAGGTGCGAGATAATATAGAAAAAGTGTTTTAGCATATAAACACTGTTTATGAATGATTTTTTTATTTATTGTAAATATATTTTACCGGTCTACCATTCTAATTTCTTTAATGATGTCCTTAAGTACCTAATGTCCTACCCCGCTTTCGGAGCATAATGTGCCAAATAAATGAGTGTCCGATGGGAGGTTTATTCCGGACAAGTAATCGCGTAATCGACAAAAACAATAGACAGTAGCGGTCACCAACGCGTGCCTTAACCATCATAGAGATGCTGGATGTGACAAATATGTTACGTTGCCAATAATTCAACTAATTTTTTAAGCAACGTTCGTAATTTTTTTTTCGTAAGATTAAAAAACGGAAACTTGAATCAAGTGCACTACACTTATGTAATTGAATTATATAAAAATACTCTATCAGGCCTACTTCGACAATAAGTAGTACTGATAAATATTGTAGATTAGTATTCTGCAGTTACATATGCCATAAAAAACATACCTATTATAGTCGGCTGTACATATTGTACAGCGGACTATCATATACTATCATAATAGAAGTACCTAATTATCATCTTTTACTGCAAAGTAGCTTCAATGCATATAATATTCTAACTTGTAACTACGCTTTTGTTGATGGACATTATTTTTCTGTTACAGAACAGAAAGAAAACATCAATTCGATACGTTTTACATACACAGAAGTTACCAATAATACAATCCTACGCGTCCTAAGACAATAGTAAAATAAACAACTAATTAATATTATTTTGTCACTTCCAGTAGACTTAGTGTATAACATCGCACCACTATCGAGTATACACAGAGTGTACACGATTACACGCCCTCCCTTTGATCTTCAATTAGATGAACATTTTGGGGCACCGCATTATCTGCCCCGTGCATTGGATACGATGGGGTGAGGGTGACGATTGCTTGTAAATATGTTACGTGTTGACGTCAGAGTGTTCCATAATTGAAAATACTGTAGTCACTTAGCAAAAATTTTATTACAACTAAACGTAATGTTGCATCACAGTTTTTCTTATTTTCTATATTGCTATCAAAGTTTTTATATATATCTTCACGCCATTCCAAATACAGGGGTAGACAGAGGTCTAGTCAATGAAGTCGTTTCGACTCACCATCCACCGAAGGTATTTATGGAACACGCGAAAGTCAGTTTTTAATTTCATATATTTTTTTATATTCTATAGTTTTTCTATTGACTATTAGGTACATAAAATATCAATAAAAGAATTGACATTCTATTGTAAATAAGCGAATGTTATTAATATCGTACGGGCGGGCGGGGTAGGGCGGCGGACTAATCCTACCGCAAAGCCTGTATTGCAGACCGCAATTATCTGGTGAGGATTAAGCCGCTTACAGCCGATACTGTCAACTCCCAATCAGCTAAGGCTAGAAATAGTATAAACTGATGGTTTGTGCTAGAAATCCGCCAGCTAAATCAAGTCACTTATAACAATTAAATAGATGTCATAATTGTGAAAATGATAAATATTCATGAATAACATCAATAAATTAATGTAAAAAATCATTACGCATTTTTAATTGAAGAGAATTTTTTTTAAATATTTCAACTGACACGGTACGGCAAACGTCGCTGGTTCGAATCCCGCCCGTGTCAGTTAAAATTTTAAAATTACTATTAAATTTAAAATGTTTTTTTTTTTTTAATTTAATAGTAAACATAATTTTCTTTTAAGCTTAGATTTTATTTTATTAAATCATCTATAGTTTTGTATGTTTTATTAGACTTATATAAAAGACTATAAAGGCTACATAAGGCTTTTAAGTCATTGGTACTTATAGTTTGCAATAAAGCA
This sequence comes from Sericinus montela, assembly GCA_029286605.1. Classification (NCBI taxonomy): domain Eukaryota; kingdom Metazoa; phylum Arthropoda; class Insecta; order Lepidoptera; family Papilionidae; genus Sericinus; species Sericinus montela. The sequence continues at coordinate 1,481,626 of JAGSMR010000094.1, read as the reverse complement.
CAGATTACACCTAGCATTGGAAAATTTTGAGCCAAACAAATAACGTAACTAGGGTAAAAGAACGATTTTCGGACTTCTTTCAGATCAGTTTGACCGATAAATTGCAAATTTAAAAGTTCTATTCACAGGTACCTTGCAGAAGTAGTGTCTAAAGAACATTTTTAAACGAGAAGTAAATAAGAATTTAATTTTTGTATTTGTCGTGTTATTTTTTCTACTTTATTGATTGCGTCGATGGAGACTAAGACAAATATAGATATCTTAGTTATTTTACTTAGTTGTCTTAGTATAATAATAATTTTTCAAAGCCATGAAAAGTTACATCCCCTACACAAACCAATAACCAAAGCCCAAAAGAAAATCGGTGAAGCCAGGGTTACTATTAGAAAATCGCGAAAAAAAAATTGGACAATACTGTCATTCATCATGGTACGTGATCGAATGGGATTTTTTTTAATTTGCACAATGACAAAGGAAATGTGTCAATACCGTGGACCGGACGAGCGGCGGGTTCGGGCGGTCAGCGCGTGTCAAACGCATTAGCGCACGCTCGCAATCTTCATGCGCGCGATGCGCTCTCACAGCGCCCTCCCACACTACTTTGTCAAATGTTCTGTATGTAAATGAAAACGAAAATTGTTGGTAGTTTGTAACTATTAAATGAAGTAGTCTTGGTTCAGTGATCTTAAAATAACTGAATAACGAGCCACAATGACGACATTGAAACTGTCTAAGTCTTTTTTTTAAATTAAGTTTAACAATATCTAAATTTTCTTAAAATCAGCGATAAACTTATTTACTATCGATATCTAATAATATATGAAGTTTTTTTTTATTTAATTTAAAATACTTGCCATACCTACAGCGATATTCATTTAGCGACATCTGCATTCAGTTGGAAACGCAACGCACTTCCTCAACTCACACACGCGCAAAACAAAACTCGTAACATACATAAATGAATTTTCACAGTCTAACAGCCTTAATAAACATGTGCACTCACACAGAGAAACTTTCGTTTATTAGTCGCGAATGCATTAGTGTTCGTATTTGCAGGTGTTACAAACTGCCGGTCATCGCTCCGGGCTGTCCTCTCCCACGCACACAGCACAAAGTGCACACCGGGCAAAGTGCACACAACGGGGATCACCACAACGGGGCGACATGCTAATTTCTTTGCCCGTGCAACACTCCTTTTGCTTTGTGCACGTTTGCTTTCCAAGTGACGACTGGCGTCGATTTGTATTTGCATTACTTACGTATATTGCGAATTAGTTGTACCCAACGTGGCTACATAATTTCTATTGATTGGAATGGCTATCCAATTTATATAACTAGAATAGTAATGCAACAAAGAATATTTGTTGCCTGAATTGAAATTTTTCAAACTCTTGTCTTAAAAAATAATGAATAAATGTGTTTCCTTTTTTTATTATCTGTGACTAGAGTAAATGCTGGTAAATGATCTTTTTGATCGTATATCACTAATTACCACGTTCTTATAAGAAACATGGGAACTGTGATATCATCAGTGAGTAAAAACTTACATTTCTGGATTAATACCCAGAAGGTCAACAAAACTCGGCAGCGTCATACTTTCAATTTACTGTCATTCTTAAGAACATGACAATTATCATTAATTAATATCATTAGGATTATAGGAAGTAAAAGAAAATTGAAAATGAAGACAATAATGGAAGGAAATTTATAGCCTCTGCCGATCCCAAAGAAAATGTAAAAAAAAAAAAAAAAAAAACAAATAAATAATACAATGAAAAAAATATCAAGAAATTTAAAAATGTATATCTATTTTTGTAATCCAGGACAACCTCAATATTTTTATTACATTTTGTATTCTTAATAACATCGTTTGCAGTAGAGGCATTTAAAGTAGACGAATGATAAATCAACACGGATAAAAAGGGGCCCTAATCCGATCATAACGATAAGATGTGGTTATAAAATCATACGTTTCACGCATTATCCGGTAATAAAACGGGTGCGGCTCGTAAAAATAATCGGGCCGAGCGTGATTGACCACCCCTGACATTACGATGTACTACAATATAAAACGTGTAAGAAATGTCTTAAATAAAACAATGGGAATTAAAAAATACTAATTACGTTCGCCCTGTATTTACGGTACCTACTTAAAAAAGATTTTAGTAGCTGGGTGGCCAAGTTTCCCTTGATAGTAAATAGATGGCGTTATAACAGAATATTTATGTTGTTTATAAGTCACGATAGCCGAGTGGTTTGGTGGTCGGAATTTCGAGTAAAGAAACCCGAGTTAGATCCTCAAGTGGCCGTACCAATGGGTTTTTCTAAAAACCTATGTACAAATTATATCATTGACTTGGACATAAAGACGGCGACAGGCTCACTACCTGTCACGTTGTCCTGAAAATATCTTCGGTGGAAGGTGGGGTCGAGGGGACTTAAATGTCTAGACTAGACCTCTGTCTACCCATGTATTGGGAATTGCGTGAAGATATTTATTTATTTATATTTTTTTATATGTAAACAAATCTTCACGGGGATAACATCAAAACATATCAAAAGTATTAATTTATAAATATACAACATAAGCTTGTATAAAGTAAAAAATATACCTATAGTAGCTGTATATAGCATAATTCGATGGTGTTTGAACAAATATATAGGTCGAGACCATATTAATCGATGGATTATGGTGATAATGAATCATAATTTTTTTTCATGATTTAATGATTTCAGGCCTCCCCTGTATTAAAAATATGACTCACAAACAATTGAAACCCATAAAGAGATTTAATATTTAGAGCCATACCACTTAAATGAATAAAAAAATGGCGAATTCATATAATTGAAAAAATGTAAGAGCTCTCATAATTACGTTAAATTACTAATTCGTTAGGAAACACATAAAAATTTGCGAAAGTATACAGTAAATCAGTGAATGCAGAATTTTAAAATTATGATTATTTAAATAAAACAAGCAAAACACCAAAAGACCGACATTCATCTCAAAGCTTTAACCAAAAGGTAACGACGACTCAAGATTAAATTCCCATTAAACGCCCCATAAATATTCCGAATTTATAACGAATCCATTCTCTTTTTTAATCCGTCCGCTTGACAATATTAATTTCATATTTTTTATATTAAACCTATAATTAACATTCCCATAAAAAGTGCCCTTAATCAGGCGCGGCGGCGTTTTTAATTCGACGATTTAATATTCATAAATCAATTAATGCCAGTTCAATATTTTGATAAACGAGTTGTCTTTCGTTAAAGCCACAAAGGTTTGTTAAACGAGACATTAAACAGTTTCGCAATAATGATGAAGTATATACTTTAAAATTTAACATTATTATTTTTATTAATTAAAAGGACATTAGAAAAGAAACTCCTTCAAGGAGGACTCATCACAATCGCCACACTTTGCAAGCGGATTAGCGATTACTTGAATACTGTGCCGTTGCACTTTAGACAGATTTCGAATGTTTTGGTTAAATATGTATTAATTTTGTTTCGATTCCCTCCTTTTCGGTTTAATATATTACCCACTGAATTACAGGGGGATAGCCTTGAAAATGCCAGACTAAAAGTGATCAGACTGGTAAGAGGAAGCAGCGTCAACGGTGTAGTGTTTGGTTTTGCGATGGCCGAACCTCTTACCGAGTGTGACAATTACGGCTAACCCTCAAATCCTTAAAGACCGGACTTAAAGACCGTAACGATGATGCCATGATGAATAAGTGTATGTACGCTAAAAGTATCGAAATTTCTACCGTTTGTTATTTTCCGAAATGATAAATGCAATGGCTCGTTGAAGTTTTGACCATGTCATAAAATCTCGATCCATTCTTTCTCAAATAATCCATCCTTTCTTTTTTCAATCCATTTTTTACAAATAGAACAATCGCGAGCTCCTAAGTTTTTGTTTTCGCACAGATTAAGAATAAGTCAGCTATATCTTAATAACCGCCCTTTCTAAGTCGTTTTTTTGTCATCAAAAGAAGTTATCTGGGTGCCATAAACGTTTTGTACATTGTAAGCTTAACGTTCATCTTTAACTTTATTGGGGTAGTTTCTTTTAATATTACTCAGGAAAGATGCAGGTAATTAGTAAAAAATATACAGCAAAATATATACAGCGCTAGAGCTTAAATTGTCTGTCAATCTGTTGTTTGTGTTTTGCAAATTAAAATTTATTGTAATTTAAGCTAAAAACATTAAATTATATGTATAAATAGGAATAGGAATCCACCATTCGTCTGAGTTCGAATACAGAACTGCATTCAGATTGGAAAAACAATTGTGACACTGACCTCAGACCTGTTTCATTATGTGGCGCCTCTTAGTGTATTTGAATCCTAGATCGTTATTTATATTACAATGCACCACTCATATAGATAATTGTACAGACAGTAAACACAAAAACAAATAAGATTTACTAATTATCTATTGAGACAAAACCGATGCAAATTAAATTCGCCATTAACAATAATTAAAAACATTATTAGTATACTGAGAAATCATTTATGATCAAAAAGGATTTGTTTGTACAAAAATTTACAAATAGCCTTTAAATTGAATTGGCTGTCAAATAAATATTAAATTTAAAATCAATCTAAGCGATAAGTCACGGTAGCCGAGTGATTGGGCGGTCGGAATTTCGGTTCAAGAGACCCGAGTTCGTTCCACCAGATGGCAGGCTCGTACCAATGGGTTTTTTTAAAACATACGTACGAATTACATCGTTGGCTTGGAAATAAAGACGGCGACGGGCTCACCACCTGTCATGTTATCCCGAAAATATTTTCGGCAGAGGTGGGTCGAAGGGAAGTAATTACCTAGAGTAGACCTCTGTCTACCCCTGTGTTGGGAATTGCGTGAAGATATCTATTTATTTACTTAAAATGGAATAGACATAAGCTGTGGCGGTTTAGAGACACAGAAGAGGACATAGCGCAAGGTCTATTCGGCCTGGCTACGTGAGGGCGGGTCAGCGCGAATATTGGTTATGTAACGCATGACCCCATGGCCAAGGCGCTCGCTGTGTATAATGTGAGTGTAAAATGTATTTAATCAAGAATGTACACTGTACGGCCCTCGGGAACGGCATCACTACAACTGCGCACAGCAATGTCATGTACTGAATTCGCTAACTGCGCGCCATGAGCTCGATGGTGATAGAAAACATCGCGAGGACATTTATACGTCTTACAATAGCCTAGCAGAAGTCCACAGTTGAACATAGGCCTCCTCCAAAGATTGCCACAGAGCGGGCCTATGCGATCTGCATTCATCGATACCCCGCAACATTATTCAGGTCGTCGCTCGAAGATAGAGCGTGAGACAAGAGACGCGAGACACAAGATGTCTCGTCTTCGCTTGGTCTTACACTCCGTCTTATACAATTATGATAAAAATTATCGGCCATCCCCATTATCATAGATCATCTCTATTAGATAGCGGCTTTTGAATCCAGCTTGGGGTTACATTTGTATAATGAATACCTAAAGACCCATGTTCGATGCCTAGGTGGCAGGCTTATACCAATGGGTTTTTTCAAAAACTTATGTACCTACGATTTATGTCGTTGGCTTGATCATAAAGACTGCGACAGACTTACCACCTGTCACGTTGTCCCAAAAATGTTCTTCGGTCGAAGGCGTATGGGTCTAAAGGACTTAATTGTCTAGACCTCTGTCTACCCCTGTAATAGGACTGGCGTGAAAATGTATTTTTAAATTTAAAGTTTGTTTTCGAGACATGTATCTTTATAAGTATTCATAAATATGTACCTATTGTTTAAATAAGTATTAAATGTATGTATAGGTATATCTAGACCTTCTACAAACCAATCACAGACCTTAGAATTCATTCAGGAAACCTACTTTGGCTCGTATGATATATATAATTGTATGAATATTACATATATATAATTATAAGCTAAGCGAAGACGGTCAGTTGGAGCTTAGTTGACATTTCTTTACTCTAATCTATGCCGAAGAACATTTTCGGTCTTTGCCCAGCATTGGGCATTTACATGCCACTACTTACACATACCGTTTCATTAAAAAATACATACAAAAACATACAAAAAACATAGCAATCTTTTGTTAACATTATTATCAGTATATAACTGTATTAAGAAATTGCGTGAAAAAATTATTATGAAAATGCATAAAATTAATACGATTAAAAAAGAAATAATAAAAGGGAATAAATAAATATTCGCACTATTTATCAAAATGACGTATCAATAGCCACAGCCACTATACCAAAAAAATGCCGGTGTTGATTACATAAGCGAACATTTAAAAAAGATTTGACATTTTGTAAACATTGAACTATAAAAATAGTAATGATTTCAAAAGGAAATAAACATATTTACTTATTATATATAAACACAACATATACCCATATTATCAAAATCTTATCACTCATAACATACCTTTTTCTTATCAACTTCAAAAAAGTTCGGCATTTTCGGAGGCTCATTATGAGAGTTTTGACGCTGCCCATCCATTAAGGTGTTGAAAAAATCCATGAATTCCATCTACTTGGTTATCGCCAACCAATAGATCATATAAAAAAATAATGTTCGATTTTCAGCACAAACGGGTAATAAATTCAAAAATGTCAAAATCTGACCGCGCGACGTAAGCACGTGGACAAAGCCCGATGGCGAGACGCCAGACGTCTTGCTCGTGCCAACATCCGATATAAACTAAATTGAAAATTGGAAACAAAATGCAATGTTCGAATCTTGATATGACAATAATAGGCGAGACAAAGATAAGAGACCCGTGCGCGCCGGAACGAGATAGAACGATTTACTAGACAGCTCCGCTCCACCCCATCGGCATTGGTGGCGCAGGGGTTGTCGCCAGACGAGATCGCTTCGAAATTTAAAATTCTTACCTGCTTGCCAAATGGTATTAAATCGACTAATCCTTAAATCGATTTTCAACTTTATTTCAGCTGTATAAGATAAACGGTTCAATAACTGAAAACGCGGCGATAAGTTGTTCAGTTCTAAAGCTTTTTAAGTTTTAATTATAAATAGCAAACGTTTGGATACAATACGCAAGGTTATTCTAAGAATTGGGTTTGTTTTATAATCTATGTGCATAGTTCTATGATTGAAAGACATGTTTTGTTTAAAATATTGAAGTACGTAAACATATAACAACATTACATGTAAAAATAACGGCAAATATCTTGGAAATAAATTTTCATGTTTGAAACCGCATCTGGGTTAAGAGAATCGTAATTCACTGGCAGCTGTATTGAAAATTAATGAAAACCTACGATGCGGACTGTGTAAGATAATTGTCGAACCGCAGGCTTATTCCGAAATATACACTAAAGTAATGGTTAAACAACAAATTAAAATCGTGACGCGTCAATGTTGCACGAAAAATTACATCAGGGCTCCCGATCGCAAACCACCCTGTCATTAGTTGAATTTGAAGGGTGGCGATATATTTTGGTTTTGGCAGAAAATAATTTCATCTCTCACAAATAATCAATTAAATCCGGCTATTGAGTGCGACATGGGATTGTATGGGGCGGTTTATCTCGTTATTGATATGTTTATAATGGGGTAAAGTGGAAGAATTTCGCTATACGGGCGTTTGGATTGATACGGGCTGTATTGCCGCAGATTATTGTGACAGGTCCGGACTATCTAATCCTGAAGGGTTATTGGTACATGCTAGTTGCATAGTACACTTTTAGAATTTGGAACAAACTCACACAAAGTTCGCCGTGTAGAGTCTGCGACAGAATTTATAATTGCCTCTTCTCGTGAGCGTCGTAAGAGTCGACTAGGGCTAAGCCTTAAAACCTAAATGGCAGCTGATAAATGATGTGTTAAGCATCTTGAAATTGAAATCTAAAATTACCAAACTCTAGGAAATCAGTAACAAGCTGTATAGTCTTAGGTGCGAGGTGTCTGGTGCTGTGAACGTAAGTTCTTTTGCAAAGCAATTACCTACGGCAAGTTCTTCCTCCTTACAGGTGGTGTCTAACAGAGGATTTTTGAAGACGCTTAAGTAAATTAGGTAATAAAATGTTGAGTTGAAATTGGAGAGAAAACAATACAAATTTGAAATAAGAACAGAAAACGAAAAATACATAATTATTTTTTTTAATCATTCTCATTTCATAATTTAATTAATATATCTTTTTAAGGAAACAAACAATTTAGTGTCTCAGTTGGATTGCAAAGAAAATTCCATAAAAATATATTTAAGGGATATTCGGGTACAGTTACTAATTATTTTATTCCGATGAAACATACTATTTTTAAAACAAAATTAAATTAAATTTCCAGAAAAATATAAAAGAATTTGAAAACCTTTTTTCTTATATACGTCATAATACGCGGTTTGTTAAAGATTGGCCCCATATGTAAAAAAAAGTTTTGTGGGGAAAAACCCCAGAGCGAACCGTTACGAGAATTGAGGGTGTTGTCGATAAATGCACAATGTGTGACGTCATCAGACGTTTAAGATATGTTAAAGATCCGTTAGCAAAAAATAAGAAGCTTTCTAGTTAACAGAACAGAAGAACTTGTGAATTTGACTGCTTAAGAAAATTTGACCGCACTAAGGCAATCCGTGTTAACGAAATTCAGTCTTCAGAGCTTTTTAAAGTCATACAACATTATAATTGTTTGCGTGTCATCATCGAGGAGTAACGAGATTTATTTAAACAGAATATACATTGTTTTAAATGAAATTCATATTATATAATCTACTTTAAAATACATATTTTTAAGTATTTGTATATCTCTTGTCTAAAGTATCCTTTTTCAAAGATGTAAAGCTTGTTCATAGTTTTATAAACTCAAATATGTATTTGTCCCTGCTGTGCGAAACAAAAAATTATTATTATTAACTGTTATGATACGTGATAGGATTGTAAATAGATAAACAATTCTATAACAAAACATACATAAAAGAAAATTCATTGTAAAGATAACATCAGTCAACTTTATATCTCATCGAATAGTTATCCCAAAGATTTAAACTGAGCACAATATGCGTACACTTACTGCTCAGTACAAAAACAATATGAAGATCAACAAAGACCTCATTCATATTATTTCTTCAAAACGATTTTTTATGTACCAATAAAATTTCTTGTAAATTTCAATTTAATAGTCATACTTCCAAACAAACATCCGAGAATCATTAGTGAAATAATAATATCTAACTGCAATAAACTTTACAATGGAATAGTACGGGGCTAAGCAACGCAGGCGAAGAACTATACAAATGACGAATTATAATATTATTTTTGTAATGCACAAACAAAGGGCGAAAGAATCTTTATTTTATTATCACAGGAAGTGAATAGATACGGTGCATTATTGGACGGGGTTCGGGGAATCTGCTTGTGAAACTATGAAACAATAGATGGGACCGAACGGTCAGTTATTCAGCATGTGGCTTAATACAGGCGAAATAATACAATGATGTCGAAAATGAAATTTACTTATTGAAGTTACGAAGAAACTTAACTGAATATATATTATAAAATATTTAACTTACTCGCCAAATATCATCAAATGTTTTTCAAATGTATGAATAAAGGTATGTCTTTTTATCTATATATACGTATTTATATCAACATATGAAGCGAATCGTGAAATTTTGAAATATTACGTTTAACAATTCCTTTCTTGACATTCTTACCTATGATATAAACAAGAAAAATGAAAGATTTTTATTTAAAATTAAATGTAAAAACTATTAATTACTACATATATCCATAAAAATACAATTGCCTACCGGCAGATGACGAGATAGCCATTGAGAGAGCCAAGAACTAAAATTCAGCAGACCAGTCATGGAAGCAGCTTCTAAGGATTAACGTGTCTTGTACTGCGATCGTCAATCCGCTTGCCAAGCGTAGCGATTATAGCTAATACACCCTTCCGAGAGATAACAAAACTAAAAACAATAAAATTGTACCCAAAGATTAGATCCTCTTTAGTTGCTTTATTACGAACAATCAATACATGAAAGTGGGCAGTTAGATGGAAGTCGTTGAGCAGATTAGAACTTTAAACCTATTATGGCTTCGCGCTTATCATCCGTATTCATAAAGACTTTTGTAATTAACATTCTTATTACCGAGCGATATTTGTACGGAAAGCAATAATTATATCTCTAAGCTCTGTAATGAACTAAACGAATATGCGTCAATGCTTATGATAAAATATTTTGTAATAAGTTTTACGTGCGTTTGTAGATGTAATTTATTGGGTAAGGACGATCGCGAAAGTGTTATAATGGATTAGTCACTACGCTGCTAAATCGATAATGCCTAAAAATGAGATAATCATTTCCCTCAAAACAAAAAAATAATCTGGGATCTTCGATACTTATGCTACGTCGCAAATCAAGAAAAAGCTCACCATCGTTCTCTTTATCATGTTGTCTAGTGGTCGGGACGGTAATTTTATAAGCCAATGGCCTAGTTCGATCTCCAGGCTGAAGAGGACAAGACAATTACAAATATGTTGAATTTACCTAAAGGTGGAAGACGGAAATCATCGTGAAGAAACCTGCCGTCTGAGAAATAATTAAAGAATAATATTTCAAAAACGGGTAAATTTCACACACGCTGATGCAACATTTCGGTTATTCCCATGCCCTAATCCCTTTATAATAAGGTCTTTTCCCGGCAGTTGATATTCTAACGCTGCTATTTTAAACTTTACTGTCACATTGTTTCAGAAAAGATGCCATATCCTGACAACCTTTCACAAATGTAAATAGCCGTACATAACGACCACCGACGTAAGTGTGAGCATCTGTATATTAAAGAATCTCTGGCCATGTTCCTCCCCGCAACCTTTGAGATGAATGGTTCCGTTATAAATACATAAAAGATTATGTAAATATCATATACATATCACATATGTGATTATCAGTTCGTTGGAAAAAATCAGTAGCAGTTAATTTTGTTTATAAAAACGATGGGCTGAAATTACTATCTATTACCCCACCTTTAAAATAACAACATGTTTCCTCTGTGTGTCCGCAACAATAAGGGACAGATTATTGGAGCTCATCTCAATTATTCGGGGTACTATTATCTATGTAACACTCGACGTTTCGCACGGGGCGAGAAGATTTATCGACGTGCGATTTTAATTATCGCCGGATAGTCAATAGATAGTTCTTCATGACTCTCTATCAACACCCTTTAAAATTTGTTAATTATAACATTACCGTTTACTACAGCATTGCTAATGTTTTCTTAACGTATTATGTTAATAAAAATGTATATATAGTTATTTCATTATTGTATTTATGTAAATATTACATAACAATTTATAAATTATAAGTACTTTATAAAAGTGTGTTAACTAACATATACGTATAATACACAGCCAATAACATTCAAGGATAATATAGCATGGTTAATTTAAAAGAAATTTCAGAATCAATTCCTTGTGACCGAACTTAACTACTTTGCGGTATTAGTGTATTTGTTTACACGTTTCAGGTAATTATTAAATAAAATACTTAATCTTTTGATAGATAGATGTGAGATAATTTAAACCATAGCCATAAAAGACAAGGCTGGTATAAAGAAAAAAAATATCAAATGGCTTGCTTATGACCGCACTACTTTTCACAGCCTTAAAGCTGTTGGTTACGTATAAAACTGACCAATTGAAAAAAGTAAGTAATGACCAAAGACATACACTTGAATAAACGTGTCTTGGTAATTAAATGTTCATTACCCTGATACAAAAACTAAAGATATACACACATATGTATACTTAAACGTAAGAAATCGCTTAATTGCATTTTAGGCTTTATACAAGCGAACAGCAATACAATACCTGATAAATTCAATTACATACATCGTAATTTTTAAAAAAGAATTGTTTAAACGCCGTCAATTTGTAATTGAATCCACACATTTTACTAAAACCGAGGTAGACATAGGTGTAGGTAATAAAGTACTCTAAACCTGCCTTTCACCAAAGCTTATTTAAGACAACACAACAGTTGTCTTAAAGGTCCATCGCCAACTTAGTGTCCAAAGTGAAAGGGGCTATACTTACATAGATATATGTTTATAGAGACAAATATATATAAATATACATGATAAATATCCATGATTCGAGTACAAACATTCATATTCACCACAAAAATGTTTGTTCTTTTAGAGACTCGTACCAGCAACCCTTCGTCAAAAACAGTCAGTACCAACTGGGCATTCGTGTTGTATATAATTGAATCAACCAGAAAGCAACAAACGAATTCGCTAATTCCACTGTCACAGCGCTAACCGTAGCTATCATTTACTTGATAATGTTTCGAAATAATTAAAGCAGACTGTTAAAGTCCTATAAACCGCCTGTAAAGAGATAATGGACTGCCTTCATTACTGCGCCACGCCTCACTCCTAGGTGGCGCGCCTGTAGCGGTTTTATAACCTTTCATTCAAAATAGTGTTTGATTCACACGCAATGTAAATTTGCATGCGGATATTTTAATTAAACCTTTATCAATGACAAAGTGATTAAGACAAAAAGGTTTTACCTAAAACGACCATTTAATGCGAACGACGTGTTGAAATCCTATCATACTAATATTATAAATGAGAAAGTTAGTGACGCTGGATGGGAATTTGTTACTATTTAATAGATTTCGATCAAACCTTACAGTTATATGCCTCAGACATCAAAATGACGTTTTCCGTAATACACGCGGGCAGAGCCATAAGCTAACCAAGTATTTTATAAATATTTTCTGATAATAATATCTAATTAGAAAATTATTTCTAAAGATTGAATGATAGTGATAGCTGAAAATAAAATAATTAACTGTAAATGAAACACACAATCATCGCACAATTCGAAATAGAAAGGAGCTGGTATAGTAAGCGTATTGTTTACTTCTCGGAAAAATCAAGAATCACGCGATATTTTATGTGCGGAGAGACGCGTTCCGTTCTCGGCTAAGTGATAAATTATTGAAATTGATAAAACAATGGAATAACGATACAAAGTGTTCCACAGTTGGGGAGGTCGTAAAGAGGAAATGTTGCAGGCCGAGCTTTGTGATCACCGCTGTCCAAACAAATCAAGCGCGTACGTAGTGACGTGCGCCGGCGCACCGCGCCGCTTTAGATAAGCTTTAAGCGCTATCCAATGCTGAATTCTGAGTCAAAGTTAAAAAAATATCTTAATAAATACAATAATAATTAAAAAATAAAAATAAATATCTTCACCCAATTCCCAATACAGGGGTAGACAGAGGTCTAGTCTAGACAATTAAGTCTCTTCGACTCACCTTTCACCGAAGATGTTTTCGGGACAACGTCACAGGTGGTGAGCCCGTCGCCGTCTTTATGTCCAAGCCAACGATTTAATTCGTACATAAGTTTTTGATAAACCCATTGCTACGAGCCACTTGGGGATCGAACTCGGGTCTCCCGACTCGTACTTCCGATCACCCAACCACCACTCGGCTATTGTGACTTACATCGTGAATGAATAGACACAAATAAAAACAGTAGCAAGTATTTCATGTAATTTAAGTGTTTACGATCATATTTCATAAAATAGCAAATTTAAAATAAAGTCCATCAGAAAATCTACTATTACACACAATGTAATAAACTGTGTGTTAAAAAATTTAAAATCAAACCGGAAACATGTTACAAAACGTTATATAAAATTATATAACTTTGGTAAATAAAATCTGTTACGATCTTTTCTTTTTGGCTTGTCCGTCAGGTACTACATGTGGAGATATTTATTTATATTATGTATATAATAAAGACGGCGACAAGCTCACCGCCTGTCACGTTGTCTCTAAAAAATCTTCGGTGGAAGGTGGGTCAAAGGGACCTAATTGTCCTGACTTGACCTCTGTTTACCTCTGTATGGGCAATTGCGTGAAAATATTTATTTATTTAATAAAACAACAACAAATTCACTTAACTTTGTTTGAACCTGCTGTAAGCTAGTAGTTGTATGTAACTCATTAGGTGATTTCTAAGAACACTTGTAATTACGGTCTGATCAAAGAGGCACGAAATGTTTTGACGTTCCGATTGTTAGGATTCCCTGTATTAAGACTTTCCGGGGATAATTACAGCGCCTCGTTGTTTAATTATTTTGTATCTATTTCCGTATTCATATCAATAAACAATGCTTTTACCGAATCAATAGTTGTTTAATTTTTTTTGTATTGGCTACTCTTTGAATAATTAAAATACTTATTTATTTACTTATTAGAGCCACGATAGCCGAGTTGTTGGGTCGTCGGAATTTCGTTGAGAACCAATGAGTTTTTCAAAAACTTATGTACGAATTTCATCGTTAGCTTGGACATAGAGGCGGCGACGTGCTCACCACCTGTCACGTTGTCCCGAAAATATCTTCGGTGGAAGGTGGGTCAAAGGGACTTAATTGTCTAGACTTGACCACTGTCTACCTCTGTATTGGGAATTGCGTGAAGATATTTAATTTTTTTATATAAAATACTTATTTAGAATTTTACCTTTTACTTTGACATCCTTAAATGTTTTTTTTATTGCGCTCTTTTCATTAATTAATTAACTTCCGATATACTCACAAAATCGTTATTTAGGCAAAACAACGAGGTTGATATGCCATATTCTCCCATTCACTTCGAAATATTGAGGTTTTAATTCTGGAACTAAGTACTTGATTTTTATTATTAATTTATCAGCGGTCAATTTTGTTTTAGGTTTTAAGCTATGTTCGTAAAGTTTGCGAAACAAAAATACCTATTCTTATTAAGTGTCATTAATAGCTACAATATTATGAGAAGTTTACACGTTTACAGTTCTTTTTATTTAATTTTTTGTATCACTGTATTTTGCAATACTAGGGGCAATACCAGGCTTGTCTGAGGTCTAGACAATTTAATGCTTTCAACCCAAATTTCACCTGAGCTTATTTTAGTAAAACGTTATATATGGCGAGCCTATTGCCGCCTTAGTATTCAAGCCGTTACAATATACTTACGTAGTATAGTGTATAGTGTATACTTACATGGATAAGTACAAACATTCTTTACACAAATGTTGGGCCCTAGCGAGATTCGCTACACTTCTACTTCACTACAAACTAGGCTATAGGATCCGAACTAATTATAGGTATTTATTTATTGGACAATCATCACATACCCATGATTTTAGATACAATTATGAAATGGCTTTTAGGTTTTCTAGTAGCATACAATTCTAACTATTTCGTACAGTAAGAAATGGGTAAGGAAAAAAATATAACTAAGGATTTTGTCACGTTTTATCTTGTTTTCTAAAACTTCGGACTTATGGAACTTTCCGACCGAACTGCGACAAGCAACCGACCACTCGACTATCGTGTCTTATCGACATTATTAAGTAAATATCACTATGTTTAACTCTATGCTAGTATACATAGTCTGCTGAATATCGAACTACCACCCAAAGAGGCAAAACTTTGCATGTAAGCATAGGCAAGACTGGATCGAATCGCGCGCCATAAAATGGCACTGTCGCCATCCGACAAAGCGCGACCCACCGCACCCGCGGCCGCCTCAATAAACAATTACTCATATAAAAAGTGAAATCGTTGTTTCGCATTTTATCGAGCGTGGAGCACGGTGGTTCGACGTCATACGCGCCGATTGAATAAAAACAATGACTCAATTTGCACTACAATATCATGAGTATTGAATTACTTTTGATTTAATATTGTTTAAATAAATAAATACATAGATCCCATAGTAACTGAAGCACTTGTGTTATGATATCGGAAACAATGAATTTGCCATAAACATCCAGACCAGTGCAGGAAAAGTGGATTGACCCGGGAATCGCACTCGACGGCTCAGAGCAGGCACCAAGAAACCTCGTGTGCGCCACTCGTCTACCAAGGTCTATTGAATTATAGCTTTTACGAGTATATATTGTGTGGAAAGAAAAAATTAAGTGCAATTTTTAAAAGTAGAGTCCCTGGACTAAAATTATATTCGCGACACTAATCTATTGATAGTTTAGGAACCATGGTCAATATTAAACATATTGAGCTTTACATTTGTTTGGAACAATAAACCTTTTTTTTAAATAACACGATTTTATCGCGTTTTTTAATTAGTTTTTAGAAACTATTTTTATTTCCCGACGTTTGGGGGGGACTGACCCCCCGAGTATGTACCCGACGTTTGGGGGATTTCGGGGGGTATGTAAAAAATAATTAAAGAACGCGATAAAATCCGAAAATCGTTTTATTTAAAATGTGTAGTATTCGCATAAACAAAAGAAATCATTTTTTAATTATTATTTAGCCATTTTGAAGACGCTAAAATATGTAACTACGAATATTATATAATTTACACTTGCGATTACAGATGTTATTAAAATTCATTGTTAAATTGTGTATGAGTGTGCAAAAATGTATTTTACAAATATTATTTATCGAGTGGCAACGGGACTACATTGATAGTGCTTAGCTGCTATGCCATCAATTTAATCCCATTGAGACATAATAAAGGGTTAAGTTAACCTATATAATGATTAGTGGAGGTTAAAGAAGGCCATAAGGCACTAAGTTCGCCCTTTGAAACTTAAATTAGCTTAGCTAAGTGTTTTTAAAGCTAGTCAACATAAAACATTATAATAATAGAAAATAAATAATTATTAAACTATTAGACTTGAAATAAGAATCAACATAACTTGCAGAGGTGTCAAAAAAATTCATATGAAGATATCTCGCGTAACATGGCCGCCCTATGCGCGTAATTCAGCAGATACTGTGTAATAATAAAACTTCAGCTTCCCGGTGTAGGCAAAAAAATATAACGTTGTAAATTTAAAATGAGAACAGGAAATGATAACCCGCGGGTCGGCAGCGCTGCGCCACCCCCGAATTGTGCGTTTGTGCTCGCACTTTTATGATAAACAGAGTTTTGTACTCACACATGTAAAACCTTCTTCCTCTTTGAATACGATTAACATGATCAATAATGTATGGTACATGCATGCATATAATAAATAAAGTAACCCTAAACTTTTTAGTAGATCTTTTTTTACTATCGGAATGGAAGTTCCTTATTATTGCGACATGAGCGCTTTGATTTGTTTCTGGAGCGAAAGCGTACCAACTTAGAAGTTCTACCACTGGTTCGTTTAAAAACGAGTAATTTGTAACACGAAATCAGATAAGTATCCTTCGTTTTGAGAGGTTTCCAAAATTTTGTATTTTTAATCTTCAAGAATTTACAAATACTAAGAAAGTTTCAAAGACGTAGCAAATGGTGAGCCTGTCGTTGAACGATGAAAATCGGACAAATTTTCGAAATACAGTAATCTCTTTGGTATAAGCTCTCCTGGGTTTCGAACTCGACTCTTCAATATTTGGGCGTACTTGCGAAGTCCCAATGGAACAATGGACCAGCGTGGTGATGAATACTTTAGTGTATTTCTCGTTCGCGTCCTCTCAAAGAATATTTGAGAGAATACTTTTGCCAAGCACAGTGGCCGAATTCGATTGGCTGAGTGTGTGGATCGAACTCAAAAGGAAATATCTTCCTCCTGAAATGGCATTTACAAATTTGCTAACAAAACATTATTACCATCTACCATGAGGAATTTCTTAACAGACGTCTCCTAATGATCCGTCTTCCGAGGTCTAGCAGTTTTAGAGATTTCGTGATTGGGAACCTTTCGCTTCTATCGATGTAGATTCCGTTGTTAATGCTTATTTATAAATTTTCTTTTTATGCAATGATCTATGTGCATTTGCTAAAAAGTAAATAAAACTCATCAGTAACATTACGTGTATCATATATACTAAATAAAAAAAAATACAAAAAAAAACGCTTAAATTTAAGATATCGCTTAATTATCCTGTAACAATTAGTAAAAAAAATACGTAATTTATCAAAAGCAAGGCATGCCAGTTATAACGATACGAGTATAACAGTAAATCGGTAATTCAAGAGGATCTCGAGTATTCGGGACAATTTTTTGTGCGAGGTTCTGGATTTATTTATTTTTTGCCCGGGGTGGCAATCTGGAAATTTTAGAATAATCTCCACTGAAGAGGCTGGTGCCACATGTGCGACCGGCGTCTCGGTGATAAACATTTTATTGGAATGTTTGGAGCAAAAACTGCCAACCAAATGTTCCAATTTAGGGGTTTCAAGTAAAGGAAGTTGTAATTTAAATATTAAAAATCACGTCTTTGTATGCCACAAATTAAATAAAGTAGATAATGCATTTAAAACAATATCCTAAATAGATAATGGAATATAAAGAACATTTAATGTTTTGTTTATGAGACGTGTTAAATAAATATGTAAAGAAATTAAAATGACATTAAATTAATGAATTTATAAAATAAACAAAAAATTTTTGTAGACCTCAGCCGCTCTCCTCGGCTAGCCTCACATCCACTTATCAAATATTACGAATATACATTCCGTACCGAAAATCCATCAAAATGAATCATTTAATGCGAATAAAACCTGTAAAAATCCCCCATTCAATTCAGACAATGACATAAACATCATCGTCCTTGATACTACATTGAGGGTGCTATTTATAACGGGGCAGATGCTCCGCGTGTCCCGTGCGACGGCTATTTCTAGCGCCCTCCCCCTCCCTCTGGGGGCCCGTCGAGGGCCCACCGAGACTCTGGCAGACAACCTCTCTCAAGCTCTTCAAGATCGATCATATCGATTTATCTTAGATTTTATAGACTTAGTGTAATTTACTACAGTTGGAGTCTAACCTGAGTATGAGTGTTGAACTACTATTTAAAAAAATATCTTCACTCGATTCCAAATACTGGGTTAGACAGACGACGACATTTTTTGGCACAACGTAACAGTTCGCCATCTTTTAGTCCAAGCTGACGATATAAATCGTACGTTAGTTTTGAAAAGACTCATTGGCTCGTGCCAATGTTTTACCTACCACTCGGGGATTGAACTCGGGTATCTCGTCTGGAATTCCAATCATCCAATCAATCAGCTACCGTAACTTCTTAACTAATATACACGTTCTTAACTAATAATACAATTTAAATAAAGAATAACAAAGGCATTTTGACATGCGTTTGAATAAATCGAATTATTAAAATTAATTTCTTTGTTGCACTAAGAAACTGAATCACTAACTGATTGATCAACACATTACGAATCTTAATAGCCTACAAGAATTTCATTTCATAAGTACATAGCGGACATAAGCACTATGAAAGGGTTTTTGGAAATTGAAAGATGGTGTCAACATCTGAATATCAGAAAAGCCTTCAAAATGGCTACCTATAGGTATAGAGAAAGGAGGTGGCAGCAAATAGAAGACGGCTATGTCTAGGGTCGGAAGTGTCTGGTACTAGGAGCGCTACTCTGGGTGTGAAACGTAGCGATTACGGCAGACTCCTTGCGGAGAGACATATTCTATAGTAGACATTCCTATGTGAACAGTAATTCGTTATTTATGAAATAAAAACCATCAAAAACGTCTGCATATAAAACGGAGTCAACTTGTTTACATTTTCAAATGTAGAGCCACGCATCAGCTTTTGTTGTTGCATGAATGGGCCGGCTCGACTGGGGAAGTACCACGACCTCACAGAATACCGGCAAGAAGTAGAAGTCTAACAAACTTCTGCATTTCGTCTGGTGAGTGCAGGTAACCGGAGGCCCACACACCCCCGTCCCCCAATTTTGAGGGGGGGGGGAGGACTCTAAGGGAGGCAACGCATCTGCTATGCCTCTGGTATTGCGAGTATTCATGGGCGGCGGTAATCACTTACCATCACGTGAGCCAAAAAAAATTTAATTGAACGCGGTTAAAATCGCTGAAAACAGATAGATAAAATACACATATATTCAAAAATTTTCATTCGCACGTATTATGTACAATTTTCAAAACATATTTATGTACAGACAATGTAGATTTCTCAAAGTTGCTCAGCGTGCTATGGGCAGAGCTAGGCGCTATAGAATCTTTAACGAAGATATCCGTAGCAGAACCAAACTGTGTAGTGAGTGTAACCGACATAGCCGTAAAGGTCAGCACGTTGAAGTGGCAATGGGCCGGGCTAGAACAGCTCTACATAACTCGTAAAACTGACAACCGTTGGGGGGAAAGGTTTTCGAGTGGCAACCTCTTAAAGGCAAACGCAGGAAGACCCCTACAAAATGGAGTGACGACCTGTACAATGTTGCGAAGAGTCCATGGATGCAGATGCACAGGACCATTTTCTGTGGCTATCTTTGAGGGAAGCCTAGTTCAGCAGCGGACTTTTGATAAGCTGTTATGATAATAATGATGAATGGAAGTGTTTTGCTAATATGCACTCGAAACCAAAGAGGACTTTACAATCTCTCAAATGTCCTGAAGATAAGATTAGAGGATGTTAAATAATTATAACTGGCAGAAAATATTTGATTAATTCGATATTTGATTAATAGATTGTGTCCAATATCGATTCAATTTGTAGATCTTGAATGCAATCTGTAGTGTATAAATAGAGTTGCATAGAGTGCGTCGTTGCAGGAGTGACGGGTCGACGGGCCACCCGACACGATAATGCGCGCTGAGTCGATACATATGGCAAACATATCGAATTAGAATGGCCATTTTGAAATTTCAACATGTCTATCTCGTAAAATTTTTCATTAGTTCATAGTAAAAATTGACTTTTTTTTTCAAAATTTCTACGTAGTTCTAATTTGTCTCAGTTACGTTAAAATAACAATAGAACAATACGGAAAAGAATTCGTATTAGATGTTGCCCTCCTTACTCTGTTTGAAACCTGATGTCTGAGTTCTGGTGTTTTCTAGAGTTAAATACTCTGCAAATCATTGGCATCCATTAACAAACATGGCTTTTACCTATAATCGCCTCTTACAACAAGCATTGAACAGGTGGAATAATTTTAACGCAAACTACATAATAATAATATTATTATTAAAAAAATACTTTAAATACTTAACGATCAAAACGTTAAGTTATTACATGTTGGTCTTCTTCCATACTTGCTTAAGTTGAATGGACTAAAGATGGAGTAATGTATCAGTAGACATCATTGGTTCCAGCACCGTGGTTGTGTTTTACTGTTGTGCTGAAAGATCTATTCTGACACGATATAACATATAAGTACTAAAAATATACTTTCCCAGGTAACAAACTGTAATTTTTTTACAAATATTACTACAGTATACAAATAAATTAAATAATTTTTCTAACTCTACTTATATTGCAGAGACCCCAAACATATTTAATGTAAATGTAGGTTACTTATAATTAAAAATGTAATGAATATGTACTCTACCAACCCAATAAATTCATGCTGGTTTCCTTTTCGAACAAAATAAAAATCATTTTATTGTTAAATAAAGTGTGTTGAAGTAAGTAAACGTGTCAGTAAGTAAAGTAAACCTCAAAAGGAAAATTCGATATTTGCTCATGTGTGGGTGCAGAGGTGAGAAGAAACGAATGACGTTGCGTATTAACATTAGCAACACACGAAATAAAATATATAATAAATATGAACATTCACATATGCCGTATAAGTCCTTTTGGTGGTTACGTACTTAAAGGTAATCAAATCAAATCAAATCATTTATTTATAGACATAAGAATGTACATTCGTTTACCGATAGTCATTTTTAATCTACCACCGTTTCGGTAATATAGACTTATTCTTGGGCTAGGAGTGGCCTGGGTCAATACCACACTGTTGTCTACTGTTGCCGCCAAATTGCAATATATGTAACATTAACCTACTTCATTTTAACGGTTTACTGGTATGATTGGCTTCAGTTGTCATTTACCATCTGGTGGACTATAAAGTAATTTTTCACACAACCTCTCATTTAAAAACACATATTTTGGGCGACGTGACAGGTGGTGATCAAGGACTATTTAAAAGAATGAAATAGAAATCGATTTCATAGGATGAAATCAGACTTCAATAACAATAAATAATAACAATACCACCAATTGTACTGAATTCGTTCATAACACCAAAAAGTATATAATATAGTTGACAGACTAGTCAAAAGTCAGTTTATATATTATATGATGGTGCATCGACCAGCATTATATAGCGGGGGGTCCATGGATGACGGTGATTCAGTACCATTTTTGAGACCGAGAGGTTGATGATTGTTGAGAATTTTTGATACGCTTTAAAGAAAGGAGGAAAACCCAGCTTTTTCTAAAGTTTTACTAAACCACATTTCACCTTTAAACTTCACATTTAAATTTCCTCTGTTTAATAATCTACATATTCTTAAAACAATTATTTTAGTCTGAGTAATTGTTAAAAAAGATCTAGAGAAAAAAAAGATGTAATAAACTATATTTACATTTCATTTAAACCACCAAAAGCATTACTACTGTTACTACTGGCATGTTTCACCCGTTGATTATCCTGTGCATTAAAAATAAATTACCAAAATAGCACTCGCTGAGATAACGCGTGAATGTTGTCATTTCAGTATCGCGCATAAGTTGCATAGAAAATAACGACCCCCGTGCACGCACTGTCTGCCCGAAATAACCAGTCAGCTGGGGTGCGTCAGAGCACTTGCGATATGCGCGCGCAACGTCCTGCGAAACGATAATGTAATGCGCTATTCATCAATAATTTTAAATTATAATAACGTTAAAAATAAATGTCGACGTAAAAATACACAGCCCAGAGGAATCTTGATAGGCTGTAAAGAAGATGAAGGCATCAGTTACAATTTTCGTATAACTTTTGTAGTATAACTTTTAGAAGAACTCTCAAACACAAGTAGAGATAAAAGAAACATTATGTATCCGGGAAAAATAAATAAGTACCAACAATCACTTCATGTCATAATTAGGATCGGAAGTCTCGAACGCTTTTTAATGTTCTCTAATTTGTTTGTTCGGTTCATTATTATTTTATGCGTGTATGTTTACGAGAAAGTAGGTAGGTAACGGCCACATAGTCGATTAGACCATTACGGATTTGTTTATGCTATTTACGCTCTTATCTCAAAGCCATTCCACCGATAATAGTAAGAAACTTTTAAGTTGCCGATAAATTTTCCTATATGTACATAACAAAATACGAAACTAGTTATATAAGTACACGCGACTAATGTTAGACCTGCTTGTTAAAATTCGATACAGTAATTAACTCAATAAAAAATATATCTAAATATGCAAGCTACATACATATTCATACATATACTGTACGTATATATAGCTACACATTCAGCTATATGTCTATATGGTATACATTACTCATTTAGATGGGGAAAGGCTCACCATCTGTCACGTTGTTCCTAATAAGCTTGCGTGGAAAGTGAGTCGAAAGAATTTCATTTTTTAGACCTCTGCCTACTTCAGTAAGAGAAATTGCGTGAAGATTTTAAAAGAAGCCATTTTTTATGTGAGTTGCAAAATGAGCTTGCAGTTCACCGGGTGGAAAATGACATTACAGATGCGTTGTCAACCCTAAGGACTGAGCTAATATTCCACCAATAAGGAAGGACTAGAGAATAAGATGTCATTACACTGGCTTTCCACAACATGTAAACTGTAATGAAACATCTCTTACTTTGGCGGCAGAAATAGACAAGAGTCTGATAATGACCCAGGTGACTCCTAAACAAAGAGTCTACTATATATTTACAACAGTATTCCCATGTTAATTAGTCCCTTAAAAAACTCTCCCGCAAGTCAATAATTTTGATTGCTGTGGATTCCAGATCCTCCTACGAGTTCCGGACCCAGCATACCTCGAAACTATTCCATTAGTTAAGGGCCATGTCGGAGAAAGTTAGTGTGAAGATTCACATTACGAGTTTTCGGGGCAAAAATTTTGTATAAAAATATTTTTTTATATCTTCACGCATTTTTCAATATGGGACTTAATCATAAATCTAGGTAATTTTGTTGTTTCGACTAAAATTTTAAAAGCTTATATGAGATAGCCTGGTAGCAGGTGAGTCTCTCACCGCATTAGTGTCGAAGTAAACGCTACAATAAAGTTACATAGGTAAATAATTATATGAACATTAATGACCCAATAATCTATTCGAATATTACATGATGTGATCCATCCTTCGAAGGTTGCGGTTCGAAACCCGCTACGGCTAAGCATTCGTTTGAATGTTGAATGTTTCTAATCAGCTCGCATTTTCTAAGTTAACAACCAACCAACCTAAAAAAGTAAGGCTATCAGGTTGAATATAAAATTAAGTCACGATAGCCGAGTGGATGGGTGGTCGGAATTTCGAGTCAAGAGACCCGAGTTCGGTCCCCAGGTGGCAGTATCAATGAGTTTTCCAAAAACTTATCTACGAATTACATCGTTGGCTTGGACATAAAGACGGCGACGGGCTCACCACCTGTCACGTTGTACGGAAAATATCTTCGATGGAAGGTGGGTCAAAGGGACTTAATTGTCTAGACTAGACCTCTGTCTACCCCTGTATTGGTAATTGCGTGAAGATATTTATATATTTATTTATTTATAATATAATATTAATTAAGAAATGTATTTATTACTTTAAAAATTTATTAAAATAAACACACTCATAATTTGCAAAAACAACAAATACCGTAGGCAATACGTAGTAGGGAAAGTTCTCGAAGTAACATTCGACAGATAGTACCGAAATCATGCTCAAGTGTATAAAACATTCCACCCTACGATAAACGTATCGAATGCGCCCTACTGATAACGCGTCTAGACGAAATAAATATTCGAAACACTCGAATGCCAGCTCGATGGCTCACTTGGCTAATCGTTTGGTTGCCAGTTAAAAAAACATTTGTTTTTTTTTTAACGAACGCACCCATAACCTACTGCCACTTTAAAAGGTTGAAGGCGAATCTAATAGGACACGTGCATTTGAAGCATTTAAAACGAGCTTGTTTCGAGATTAGAGGATTTGGGTGTGGTAATGTCTTGTCACCTGTTTTATGAGCATCTTATGGTATTTCTTACATTGGTAGCAAATCTATCACAGCCACTGTTTGAAACATTCAAAGTTAATTTATTATTCTCTGCGCTTATGGACAAAAGTAAAAAGATTTTATTATAGTTAATACTAATTAGTTAAAGATAAACTTGACGTTTGCTGTGTAGTAACGGCTTAAGAATTTACCATCCCCTTCTTTGCTTTGGGTAAAAGGAGAATAATGAAGAACACGTCTTTGGCTACTGACAGATGGAGAGATAATTGTCTCGAAAAATGCCAGATCGGCCACGGTCAAAAGAGATTTCCAGATCTAAGTCAACTTCTGAAGCGGGGCAATTATGGCAAATTCTTCTTTGCGTGTGAAGACTATCTTGCGGTGGACTTTTGCTGGTCGTATATTGTGTAAGTAAAGATGTTTTTACTAATTAACTATCAAATGACATAACAAAATACGCAAATCAGTATTCATTGAAGGTTTTTTTTATAGGGAAGGGAGGCAAACGAGCTGGTGGCTCACGTGATGGTAAGTACTTACCGCTGCCCATGAACATCCACAATAGCAGAGGCACAGCAGATGAGTTGAGTTGATGCGTTAGGTTTGATTTAACATATTCACCATGCTTGGCAGGCAGAATAACTACTGCTGGTACTGCATACCAGACAATTCGTCACCAGACTGCTTAATGTGCAGTATTATTCAATATATGAGTAATTATACCGTCATTGCCATTACATCGATTCAAAGAGTTACACCGATGCAATTTCCTTGGTAATGTCATTTTACTAACCCCTATTATTAACTGATAGCCGTGTGGTAACGGTGTAAGAATATTGCCACTCCCTTTCTTCCCGTGGGTGTCGTAAGAGACTAAGGGTAAGAGCCTAGAATATCGTAATGGCAACCGATAGATAGCGGGATAAAAAAATGTTCGACCAAAATAATCAGACCGAAGATGGGCAGTAGCGTCTGAGGTATGACTGCGATCGCCAATCCGCCTGCGAAGCGTGGCGATTATGGCAAATCCGGCCCTTAGAAGTGGCCTATATCCTGCAGTGGACAGGCCGTTGTGTATGTTATGTATTAACTTATATTCGGTTATTAATCGAATATCACGAGAAAAACTTTGAATGTTGCGAATAACGATTACAAATAGAAGACTTAAACAAACTCATCAAATCTATGTCTATTAAAGCAAATCTATTTTTACTTACAGCTGTCAATTCTAATTAGTTTATTTGAAAACTATAAATATTCTTTCATCCAATGAAATGCATTTCTTCTTAACAGGCATCTTGTCGACTCAACACATCGTAATTTGATTATATGAGGTTGAATTTTTCACATCAATAAAAACAATGATTATTAACACGAGACGCCAATAAATATCATTCCTACTACCAGTACAACTACAAGTCTTTTCTTTCCAAACAACATACGTTCCTTGGTTGTAATAGTTAAAGGGTTACAAATAGTTTTTGTTGAATATCTTAAGAGTGACGTAAGAAATAAGAGTGCAATGTTCCAATTACTTATAAAAGGGACAAATGGCATGCATCAAGCTTGCGCATTGCAAACATGGCCGCCCCCTAGCGAGTGGCGCGGGTAACAAACGCGCTAGCGACGTGCACCGACGTAGTGGTACGTGACCGAATTGAATCATAACATATTTTTACATTGCTTCACTACAATATCTCCTAACTTGGTAGACATTCGTTGCCTCTCTGTATTTAACTAGGTGTCACCGGCAACTTCGTTCGCGCGGTGCATGTTTTTTCGAATTACGCGACGAAAAGCAGTTAAAACGCGACGAAAGAAAAACTATTAAATCACGATAGCCGAGTTGGGTAGTCGGAATTTGAGTCAAGAGACTTGAGCTTAATCGCAGGTGGCAGGCTCGTAAGAGTTACTTGTTTCTTACGTCTTATTATATCGTTAGCTTGAACATTAAATCGGTGACAGGCTCACCACCTTTCACGTTGTCCCAAAAATATCTTTGATGGAAGGTAGGTCGAAACGCCTTAATTGTCTAGACCTCGGTCTACCCCTGTATTAGGAATGGCGTGAAGATGTAAAGCAGCTGAATAGCATTCGAAATCAATTTATCATGTTACACTAAGCTCTGTTCAAAATTACTATAACAGAAATCTGTATAATAAAGTATAGTGACAGTCGAGCGACATCTACGTTGTAATAAAGATATTAAAAATAATATCATTCAATCTAACTGCACGATAATGATAGCTAATAAAAGGACGGAACTACCATAATTGGGTACGATTTAGGTTCGGGAAACAATGCAGGACACGCCATATCTACAAACACAACTATACTGTTTACAATTTCCATTTGGAACATTATTACATGCACTAAGAATGAAAATCGTATGAAATCCAAGACTCTTTTAAAACTCTAGCTTACGTCTTTTTATTATTGGTATACTCCATAATATTGACGGATTACAGGAATATCAGTTAAATATGACAAATCATATAAGATATTTCCGTTTGTAAACGTGTTATAGGAACATAAAAAACAACCATAAAATTACTATACTATTTCTTTTCTTATTGATAGAATTTATTATAAAATAATACAAATAACAACAATTATAATAAAACAAAGCAGCGAATCGAATCGAAAGGAGCTTAGCGAGCATTCAAACGCACCGCGATTCATCCATGACAATCGCTTGATTATAGCAATGTTATATCGCCAAGTTACACAATGCTTACAACTAAATCTAGAGCAGATTACGTAGTACCTACTTGGGTGCCCCTGCCTGGGTATTGGTTGACTAATTTCAACGCCAAGCGGTTATTGTAACTTATATATTTGTTTTTTATTTTAAAATCAAATGTTTATTTTACATTCGGTATTATAATTAAAATATTTAATTGACTCAGGCGTTACTTTGCGGAAATTCATTGTAAAGTTGTTATTGAAAAAGTTACTTCGCAACATTCCGCATGCAAACATAAAAAGGTATATGTTACCTGGTCCGAAGAGAAGAAGTGCACCACCCTCCCTCCCACAGATGCGTGCACTAATTCCACTGTATGCACCACCACCACTGCACTCAAACCGCGTAACATATACCAACGAAAACGCGACACGTGTTTCGCCTCAAAACAAGTTCAGAATAATTAAAGAAAATCCCTTAACCTATATAGATCCAAAACGTTACTCTTTTAGGCAAACTTCTGAAACTTTCGATTAAGTCAATAAAGCGGTTGAAGCGATCAAAAATCCGGCGTGCACCTAATTGTTACCACAATGCGACGTTTTCGCTAAATATCAAAGACCGTAACAATGTTAATGTCGTGTAATGATATACATTTTCTCACATTTCCCAATACAGGAGCAGTCAGGTGTCTAGACAATTTAGTGCTTTCGACCCACATTTCACCGGAGCTGATTTTGGGACAACATGACAGGTGGTTAGCCTGTCGCTGTTTTTATGTCCAAGCTTACGATATAAATTATACATAAATTGAAAAAAAACTCTTTAATGGGAACCTACCTTTTAGGGATATACATTCGTCATTAATATTGCTGTATAAGATAACTAAACTTAAATTGCAATTGATAGCACCTGAAAAGAATATAAAATAGTTTTAAAATAACCCTCTATTAAACTTAGGA
Organism: Sericinus montela; assembly: GCA_029286605.1. Taxonomy (NCBI): domain Eukaryota; kingdom Metazoa; phylum Arthropoda; class Insecta; order Lepidoptera; family Papilionidae; genus Sericinus; species Sericinus montela. The sequence continues at coordinate 1,453,011 of JAGSMR010000094.1, read as the reverse complement.
CTGGATCTGTAATGCATTTAATGTGATAAAATATGCCTATATGCATCTATCAATACACCGTACAAAGTAACATAATAGATCAAACAAATAAACTAAGCAAGATATGACTTTAATTGGGTGATGTTCGCACCTTCACAAAGTTGCTTTGAAATATTTTGCACTTCACTTTACTGCCGACATTGTGAATGCTCGAGTCCATTGTCCGATACACAGCGAATACGTCTTGTAGGAGGCATTAACACGTGCCAAACTCTTGACGAAAGCACTCCTATAAAAGGCTCCTGACCCACGTAAGAAACCGAATTGTTGCAGGGGTATGAAACCGAATACGCAACGCATTAAACATGAACAAATAACTATTGAACTATTGATCACCTTCATTTTACCGTATTCGCTAAATGGTATATGGAGTACAAAAGATATCGATGCCGTAATTGAGGCATAAGTTGTGGTGAACATATTATGTTTAAATATGTGTTGTTAAATATCTACACATCTGTCTGTTCTTACGAAATATCATTTCGAACTTATTTAATAAATTTAATTTAAACTTATTATGAAGACCGTATGGTTTTGGTGTTCATTAGTTGTATTTAACAAAAATTGATTGTTGGTTGGTTGCTAATCGATTGCGGTAAGACATGGTTATATAATGTAATGTCTACAGGTAAATGGGTTATTAACGTTATACCCTCGAAAGGAGCTTGATCCTTTGAAGCGCCCACAACGCGACGGGCTCACGTAAGCAAGATAAAAGCACAATTTACTTCGTTAATTTGACTTAATAATACACAGACCATTCGCGCTTCGTATCGCTTTGAACAACCGCTGTGTAAGACTGAAAGTCAGTCGGCCTACTTTGTCACTGCGTCACATCTTTCAGTTGCGTTTGAGGCTGGAGATGTTCTATCTGTTGCTTGAATGAAAATCTACAATTTAATTTGTTTAAACTTTTTGCGTTAAGAGTCTGTTGCATTACAGAGAACCTATAATTGCAAACGACGGTTTGTTTTTTTAAATCGATTCCAGGAAAATTACGTTTTTGTAAAAATATAATTGCAGTGGAGTATCTCGGTACAGACCTACTACTAGACCATTTCTTTCTGTAGGTGTCTTGAAATATCGTAAAACTGTCGATCCGCTTGTCTAAGCGTCGTGATTATGGCGAATACTCCTTACATGAAAGACATGTATTCTGCGCTTAGCTTTTAGAGGTTGTCTAGTAAATGATAAATATATAATCCAAGAAGATTAAGACAGAGAGTATTGAATAATTTACGTTTGAATACAAAAAATAATACACTCCAAGAAAATGTACTTACAAAATTTTGTAATAATTTTCGGATGTATAATAGAATAGATAAATTTAATTCATAAGTCACATCGTTAACAGACAGCCTTCGCCGCAACTCCATATCAAAAGGTTTTTGCATCGCTGTCGGGTGTTCGCTAAGCGTAAATTAACGACGTGATCATGGGCATCCAATTGTTGTGTTCATCCTTTTAGATAAATATGTTAACAGCTTGTATAGTCACTTCAAGGTTCCGAATTTCAAGTATACCTACCAATCAAAATTGTAACTTTAATAAAATAATGCGACAAAATTGAAAACCTTTCTTTTAAACTGACAAGAGCTCTTTTTTATGTTCCTCCTCTAAAAGAAACACCAGAGATGGGTTATGTCAGATTTTAGATTCAGAAAGAGATCCTTCACCAATTACATCTCCTAGATTAAGACACTTGACATCTGCATGAGCATCTAAGTAAAACTTTTAGAGCGAAGAACCGCAGGTAAGAAAGACTGACGGAACTCTGTGGTCAATTGCACTTTAAAATTCATAAATCTATTCGTACAAAAGTCACGACAGCCGAGTGGATGGGTGATGGGAATTCGAGTCAAGAGACCCGTGTTCGATCACCACGTGGCAGCACTCCAATGGGTCTTTTTCAAAAAATTATGTACGATTTACATCGTTGGCTTGAACACACAGGCGGCGACGGGTTCACCACCTGTGACGTTGTCCCAAAAATATCTTCTATACCTCCGTTACCCATAGATATTTATATTTTATATTATTATTTATACCTAATTTAAATATCTAATTTATTTATTTTAATCACATTTATAGACTGGTACGCCAGACTCGGACCTCGATGACACTGAGGTCATCAGTATGAAAGAGATTGAATGTGCGATTAGAAGTTTGAAATGTTGTAAGGCTGCGGGACTAGACAGAGTTACTGCTGAAATGGTCAAGTATGGTGGGCCACGCGTCTGGGACAGCTTTCATCTGCTGTGCAATTTGTGCTGGCGAAAGGGGGCTGTTCCGGATGATTGGCGATCCGCGGTCATTGTGCCTTTATATAAAGGTAAAGGTTCACATTATGACTGCGGGTGCTATCGGGCGATCAGCTTGACCAGTTTAGCAAGTAAAGTTTACTCGAAGGTTTTGACACGTAGGATGCAAGATAAATCGGAAAGATTTCTATGGGAGGCACAATGCGGATTTAGACCTGGAAGAGGATGCACGGATCAAATGTTTTCTCTCCGCATGATCACGGAGAAGCTTCTGGCTGCTAACCAGAAGATTTTCTGTGCTTTTGTGGATCTTGAGAAAGCATTTGATAAGGTTGTAAGGAAGAAAATGTGGGAACTGTTGCCGGAGTATGGTGTGGATGGTCGAATGCTAAGGGCTGTGCAGTCACTTTACTGTGACTGTAAAGCCTGTGTGCGGGTAGGGCATGACCTGTCACCCATGTTTAGCGTCCAAACGGGCGTAAAACAGGGTTGTGTCATGTCTTCCTGGCTATTCATACTGTATCTCGACAGCTGTTTACAGAAGCTGAAAGATAGCTGTTTGGGTGTGAAATTGGGTGACATAAAAGTAAATTGTCTGCTTTATGCTGATGATGCAGTGCTTATAGCACCATCAGAGGCAGAACTGCAGGCATTAGTCACGTGTATGAAAGAAGAATGTGAAATTAATGGTCTCCGTTTGAATGCTAATAAAACTAAGGTTCTGGTATTTGAAAGGGAAGAAGAAAGAACGAAGTGCGAAATTTGGGTAAATCAGGAATGTCTAGAACAGGTGAATGAAATTGTATACTTGGGGAGTGCGTTTAGCCGGGATGGAAGATGTGATTTAGATGTGGACAGGCGTGTCGCTGCCGGAAACAAAGTCAATGGTGCCCTGACTGCGTTAATCGAAAGGCAAGGCGTTGTGAAAAGTGCACGCCTTGCAATTCATAACGCAGTGTTGGTACCGACTTTGTTATATGGCAGCGAAACCTGGGTATGCCAGAAGAAGCATAAAAGCAGGTTGAATGCAGTGGAGATGCGATCTCTTCGTAAAATGTGCGGCCTTACCATGGCCGACCGAAAGCGAAACGAAGAGATTTGCAATATGGCAGGTTTGAAAGATGACCTTGTCTCAAAAATGGATAAGGGCGTGCTTCGATGGTTTGGGCACGTTGAGCGAATGAGTGAAGACCGAATGGTGAAGAAAATATATAGCGCGAAAGTTAATATTAAAAGGTGTCGAGGTAGACCGAGATTAACTTTCGAAGACCATGTGAGCAAATTGCTCGAAGAGAGGAGGGTCAAGAGTACTCTGATACCTAGACGTGCATGTATGAAGAAGATGATGAATCTGAAAGAAGCGAAAGAAGTATGTAGGGATCGTGACACTTGGCGATCTGTTCTCTCTGGCTACCCCGTCAGGGATTGTGCGTGAAGATAAATAAATAATAAATATAACATTTATAGACTAAGATCATGAATAATACGGAAAACAATTTTTGTATAATCAAATACGAGGAAAATTAGTTAATACCTGGAAAATAATTCCAACTAGACCAAAACTATAGACCTATAAGTTATCAATTCTCTCTCTGTACGGGTCCAAATGACCCCCTTGCATTTCAATCCCTTCACCAAACCAATGAAATATCGAACAAAGGAAGAACTGGATATAAGTACAATGTGCGAATAGAGACGTTCATTGGGTGCAGCTTGTTTCCATGTAAAAGTGGATTTGAATAAGTAACGAGGGGTCTTCGTGAAGGGTTGGGTTTCGATTTTCTATGATTATGTTGTTGTATATAAATATTTACGGCTTGTTACAAATTGCATCTTTTAAGTAAGTACGTTATAATACATAATGATTTCTTGTATTTACGCGAACACTGCACATTTACAATAAACTAAAAGGACTATTTACGGATTATATCGCGTTTTATTTAGTTTTTTATCATCCCGACGTTATTTTCCCATAACAGCTGACATTGAAGAACATATTTCACAACTCATATTAACCAAAACAGAGTTGAATTAAATTTATAACTCGATAGTTGAACAAAGACGCATATCAGATAAAGTCAATTAACAATAACTTACCTGACGGACCTGCTTGTACTGCTCTTCAAAGCTCCACCCAGCTGCGCTGCCTTCCGATGATGATGAAGACGCGGAGCCAGCAGGCTGCGCCGGGGGCGGAGGCGCAGGGGCCAAGAAGGCGGGGGGTGCATATGGAAATCCACCTGCAGCCCCTGCCCCCGCTAACGCAAACACGCTGCTAGGTGCCGACAGGGGAGCGCCCTGGGCCAAAGAAGCCAGCGACGACAGATGCGGGTGGAGTGAAGTCTTGAGGGATTCAAAGTCATCGCGGACCTATGAACCAAGGAACATAAATATTGAAGATATTTAAAATAATGTGTTTCGCTATTTCGTAACAAACTTCGTATTAGGAAGACTTAAATGTAATATTAAAAAAAAATCTTCACGTCATTCCCAATACAGGGGTAGACAGAGGTCTAGTCTAGACAATTAAGTCCCTTTGACCCACCTTTCACCTAAGATATTTAGGGATAACGTGACAGGTGGTGAGCTCATCGCCGTCTTTATGTCCAAGCGACGATACATAGGTTTTGAAAAAACCCATTGATATCACCTCATTCCCAGGGGTTACTGTCATTAATATATTCATTTATATTATATAACCCTTCCAATAAAGTTTTTTTCAATAAAATTCTTAAACCTGTTAATACACAGGCTCTCTCTGCTCATTTACATGCTGAACGAATGAGCATGCCGTACGCGGAAGCTCAAAGTTGCTCAGTGTGCTATGGAAAGGTGTGCTCGGTGTGTCTCTGCATGATGGAATTCGTAACGAAGACATTCGCAACAGAACTACCGTGACAATTGTAAGGATAAGCACGTTGAAGTGCTTATGGGCAATGGGCGGGCCACATAGGCCGTAGAACTGACAACCGTGAAAGCAAACGCAATGTAGGATAATCCCAGGAGCGACGACCTGCACAATGTTGATGGGAGTTAATGGATGTAGATGGCACACGACCGTTCTGTTTGTCAATCTTGGGAGAGAAGGTGAGGCCTATGCTCAGGAGAGCTATTTTAATTGGCTGTTGATGATTAAAATTATATATTTATACTTATTCGATACTTTAGATATAAAGTTTTTTTTTAGGATACTTTAGATATAAAGTTTTTTTACCTTCAATTCTCTTTCAAGCGGCCGCGGCGAGTTTCTTTGGTGCTGATGATTCATCTGAAGGTTGTTGATCGGCTGGTGATTGATCGCGGCGTGATGGTTCATGTTGAGCTGCTGATGCTGATGCGGTTGCAGCGACTGGTGCGGCTGGTGTTGAAGCTGGTGCGGCTGCAGCTGGTGAGGCTGGTGTTGTGCAGGTGCGTCCCGGCCAACGCCCTCATCGGAGCTTTCACAGGACTGCTCCCCAGAAGATTCAACCTCTGACCGTGCCGACTGTAAAAAGAGAAATAAATTAGCGATAATTCCATGCAATTTGTAGGATTGTTTTGATTTTTTAATGTAATGTCGATGTTCAACATCTGATTGTGTAATTTTTCACAATTCAGGCTGGCCAGACAGCGCAGGGCAGGGAGTGGAATGCTCTTCTGGCGTCTATATTTCCCAAGCATAACCTCTTCAAATTGTAGCTTCTCAAAAATGAACTCGCCCTATCGTAACCACATCAATACTGAAGGTATGTGTGCCCATTTTTAAATAAAAAAAAATTATGACAAAGAATTACGTAGAAGTTATTTTATAAAAATATTAAACACATGTGAACTAAGTGCCACTACTAGTAATTTTTTAAAGAAAGGACAAATTTCTGATAATATACTTTGTATTTAAATCTATTTTAATTATTGCCTACCCAGGACCCAGTCCCAGAAAAAGTATGCACGCGACTTCGTGAAGTTAATATTAAAGTAAGCTGATACGTTACATTTTACAACAAAGTTGCACTGCAGTATCAAGTTAGTATTTAAATTTTCTTTTTATTTTAATGTATTTAAATACAGCCTGTTATCCGAGGAACATTTTTGCAAACGTCATTTGGATCTTTACGGCTACGTTTCAAAAGAATTCCTCACAATGCAATGAGACGACAATTATGTAATTTAATCACACATAATAGCACTGTTTAAAGGTTTATACGGGTTTTATTTTGAACTGTATTCAAGGAGCAGGTGCTCGTGGCGTGTTATGCATCTACTGGAACCAACAATTATGACTACATATAAATGTCGCGAGGCGTCAAGAACGTACATAAAAACACTAACAATGGCGGCGTTGTTAAAATTGTCTTTTAATCTTGATGATTGTATAAAATTCTCGTATTCTTATAATCAGTTCTGAACCCCATAATGGGTTATAATTACAAAAAAATATTTTAGAAGCTTTTTACAATTTGTGAAGAACTAAATTTAAAGAATTTCTTAGTCAATAATAATTAGGGCAATCTCTCAATTCACATTTAGCCGCTTGATATAGTTTCTAATTATTATTTAAAATTAAAAAAAAAACCTTTTCAAAGTAATATGTCTGCTGAGTTCTGTACCACAGAGAATTTGTAAATGAGTCAATCAAATGTTTAATCCTCTCATCCAAATGATCGGATCAGCACTAACAGAATGTTTGGATTGTTTGAGGTGTAGGAAAGCCTAACGATAAAACCTGCATGCTCTGAGATCTAATAATAAATATATATTTCAGACGATGTGGAAAGTTTGCTAACTCGTACTAAAAGAGTATAGCGGACTATCCCCGGCTCCAACCTATCTATTATATATATATATATATATATATATATATATATATATATATATATATATATATATATATATATATATATATATATATATATATATATATATATATATATATATATATATATATATATATATATATATATATATATATATATATATATATATATATATATATATATATATATATATTTATATATATATATATATATATATATATATATATATATATATATATATAAACTTGATAACTTATCATCCAGGTACTGCAATGCTATTTATAATATAAATACAAAGATATAGATGAGGTCACATAAATGTCCACTAGCCTATCGCATATATACGCTTGGTAAACGGAACTTGACTTGGCCTCAATTTCAAATAAAGAGTAAAAAAAATATCCAAACAATTATGTCATTTCGACCCACCTTCCACCGAAGACATTTTTTGAGACAATGTGACAGGAGGCGAGCCTATCGCCGTCTTTATGCCCAAGCCAACGATATAATTCGTACTTAAGGTTTTGAAAAAAAAAAAAACATTTTTACGAGCCTGCCACCTGGGGATCGAACTCAAGTATCTTGACTCCGAATCCCGATCACCCAGCCACTCGGCTATCGTATTTTAAAATAGTTTAAATGCATATCATTGTTTCATATCTATTCTTTCGTATTCTCGATCAGTTTCTGTCATATTATGTCTGTAATTGCATTAATCAGTCACGGTTACGTAGCGTAAGTAAATACAGCGGCCCCAGGGTCTATACTCCGCAATTGCTATAGTTATTTATTTGCGTGCATGGGGTATGACTCTATAAACTTATATAAAATTAACTATATTACCAGCAGATGGCGTTGTCTCCGCAAGACGCCTCTGGGCCTCATTATGTGAAACTGTGGTTTCCAAGAAAATGCAAAAGTTGTATCCACGATTGTAAGGCACAAAAGTTATCAATGATAAATATACTTATGATTATGGTATATTTATTAAACAAATCACATACACACAATCTTTCCCGTAGGTGTAGGCAGAGACCACTTCTTTCCACTTGCTATGATCCCTACATGTTTGTTAAACTAATCAGACTAATACATAAAGGGGGAACATGCAAGTTCGCTGACAGCTAACAAATTAGCCACTGTAATGTGTCTATCACGTTGATATACATGAATAGTAATCTACAATAAGTAAGAAGTAAACCATAAAAACACACGAAAGTTAATATTTAATATTAATTAATATATAATATACAATTTTCGATACAATATTCACAAGCAGCGTAGAATCTCGAAGCTATTCGCGATCACAATGCAAAAGCTATTTAAATTGTGGTGCGACAAGAAATAAATTACCCAGCATTTAATACGTTTTATTCCAACAACGGACAAATCACACATCTCTCAACCCGTTGCGATATAAAAGCATGTGAAGCAACATCGGAATCGATGTAACAAACTGTAGCGCAAGCGGCAATCAAAGCGTTGGACGAAACGAGCGCATTTTGCGCCGCAACCGGCCCGCGGCCCACAATTACGACATTTAAATTATTATTTTATTTCCATTTTTATTTATTATTCGCATTATTATATTGTGTGGAGTTATTATCGGTGAAATGTTTCGTTCGGATAAACGTTCGAGTCGAAACGACACGCAAACTTCCATCAAGCAACCGTCACAGGGTCCCGCTAACAGTGAAACCGGGATCTTTTACACTAACTGCATTCCTTTCCTACTATTTTTTTTTTATTTCTTGTTATCCTTTTCAAGTTATTTATATAGTATATGATCAAGGTGATAAATATTAATAGATAACAAAATTAATACGTGAATAGAATAACTTAAAGAATTTAAAAAAATTAAAGTTCAGTCATACGGAACCCGATACGACAACACAGTATTTTATTAGTCCGATTATTCTTCAATTTAACTTTCTCATGGTCCCAAGTTGCTACTGGATTCCAGTGCCTTTTTTATTCGAATTTCGAAAACGGTCACGATTTTATTAAAGAGTTCAATCAACGTTAGATAAAGAGAAAACGTTACAGTTTCCCGATATCGCATGGTCACGGATTAATATTAAATAACATTAACATACTGTTGATACGTCATTTATTTGTATTATTGATACATGAAGGATCATAAGCAACATGTATTCGTAAAGATAAGTAGAATAACATACTTATAAGTATGAATAACCCATGCTAATGCACGAGTAAACAGAATCCGAGTGACTCGGGTGTATTGTTGACATCTCAGGCGTGATTTTATAATATAATATAACTGTTAGATATTTAGTGGACCTACGAAAAGTTCGAAGGCAAAGGCGTAATCGACGTGTTAATACAGCTGACCGAAATTTCACCTCATCCTCACCACTATTTGTATCAAGAGTTTGCTATGATGCTATGTTTGTTGTAACAGCAAATGTTTGGATATACTGAATGTAATATTATAAGGAGAAACATACCACCTCTATCTTTTAGAAGTTACCTCACTTGGGTATACCTTCTTGGCCTGCATGTTACCTAATAGAGAAGTAGTGCTCCAGTTAATATTGTTTTGGTGGTGGTACATCATGTCGGAGTAGTGCCCGCTTTTGTGGGCGGCAGTGTGGCGCTCTTGTTACTATCGAAACAACCTCTGCAATTTATTGTTTTTTATTTTTATTTATTTATTGTTTTCGTATGACGACCTTCGTGAAAGAGTGGCTAAAACCCGGTGTTTAAGCCACAAGTTTCAAGGGGCGCAATTTCGAGGTCGCGGGTTCAATTCCCGGACGGGTCAAGGTAGAAAAACCACTTTTTCTACATTTTCTAGGGTCTGGTTTATTATTATTTATTTGAAATTTATGATGCACGATTATAAGCACAGATTGATATCTGTCGGATAATCATTTATTATTATGGAACAATCAAATTGAATATATTGAGGGTTCAACTCAAGGAGAAACATTCATATTCATCACATGTTTGCTCCTACCAGAATTCAAACCCTTAGCCTCGAAGGCAGAGTCACTACCAAATCAGCTATCGGGTCGTCAATGTAATCAGGTTGGAACGGACAATTCAAAAAGCAATAAAAGCAACTACTATACGCTACCATAAAATAATGAAATTAACAAATAAAAACACGTCACCCTGATGAAATCTAGCCTCATTTATGTTAAGAGTTTAATCTAACCATAAAATAAAATGTGAAATAAAATAAAATTAAATTTTAACTATTGTAGTGATATTACCAGTACTGTTACACTTTAAACCGATGCCTAACAAAATGAAAAGTGAAATTCTACTATCGGAGCATTTAACAAACCAACTCGCTTATGGTTTGGACAAACAATGTGCAAGTTGAAAGATGTTCTCGGAAGACCCGACACTCACCTCGTGCAGAGGGACACCATTGATTAACGCCTTCGACCGATTGGTTTTTTAAACCACGATCAAGCAACGACAGATCTTCACCGACGATACGCCTTTGAAGGGCACAGGTTTATCCAAAATTCGAATAAAGAAGCAGACATGTTACAATGATAAATTTGCTGTCAGTAAGTTACGGTAACCTAGTGCTTGGGTGATCAGAATTCGAGGCATGAGAACAAAGTTCGATTCACAAGTGGTAAACTCTTATATCGGTTCGATTATATCGTTAGCTTGGACATAAATACGGTGACAGGCTCACCACCTCCAACCATGTCCCAAAAACAAATAATAAATTAATATCTTCGGTGAAAGGTGTGTCGAAAGGACCTAACTGTTTAGACCTCTATCCATCCTGGTATTGGAAATGGCATGAAGATATTATATTTGATTTAAGACTATCTATCTTTAGCATCCAAAAGCAACTTTTGGAAGCTAAAAATAGATAGTCTTAAATGACCAATTTTTTTTTAATTTCAATATAGTTGTTGCTACTAGCTGTCAATTGACATGTCCGATAAAAAAAATCAAGTTTTGTTGTAGTGTCATTATGTTATATAGATTTATGTTTACTATGTGATACAATATGATAAATGTATTCATATCACTTAAAGTTTTTTATTTATATTCATAGGTTCTTATCATTACATGAGATTGTTTTATGATTATGATATACTGATTAACAAAGTTTTATTTTTCTTTCACTAAAAGGCCTTAGTGAAAAATTTAAACATTATGAGATTTTTATTTATTCTTCTTCATCGTTCGGTATGAATATCTCATATTGAGTCGCATCTGGGTTGGTCTTCACTAATCGGAAAAAATAATTACATTTTTCAAAAGCACGTATCAAATTTAATTTCAATATAACTACAGTTATGCAATTTTTTATTGATTTTAAAGCACATAAGTTATGTTGAACTTTTTGTTATTTAAAGTGATTTTTTTTTAATTTCATTTACCACGCGCGGGATTCGAACCCGTGGCCTTTAGTTAAATAACCTTAGTTTCCAATATATCGGAACGGATCAGCAAAAAAACGGACATTAAGAAAGTAATGGTAAAGGTTCAAATGATACCAACAGCCACCAACTTAAGCTAGTGCTAGACGTTTGCATGCGGGTCATCTCGTGCTGTAAATGAATAGACAACGGAGACGGAACAATAACGTCAAGTGAAAACAGCTCTCGATACAATGTAATATTTGTGATAGAAATCGTAATCACACGGCCGCTAGCGTCTTTTATGGAGCCAAATCAAATAGAAACTTGTAATGAAAGATGTCGTGTACTCGGCTTGTAAGGCGTGTGTGCAAAGCAAATACGAGAGGTAATAAAATATTGAACATTAAGTTGTTAATGCCAATGGAGATATCGCCGGCGAGGAGGCGCGATCCGAAAATATAGTGGACCCGTGTTAATTACACACCGTTAACAGCTTCAATTGGGAAATAACTTTAATGCCCGGAAAGGTACTTGCTTTTTGGTTGAATTATGCATTCGTATCAAAACTTCTCGATACTTTCAATTTCATTTGTAAATGTCGACCAATGACAGGTGTGAAAATCGTAAAAATGTCGGTACGTTTTTATTTAGATGTCTGTCGTAAACGTATAGCACTTAATTCCTTCATTAAAATTGTTAATCCTTAAAGAATCATCAAGCAAAAGTCACCATAGTCGAGCGGTTGGGTGGTCGGAATTTCGAGTCAAGAGTTCGATACCCGGCTGGCAGGCACGTACCAATGGGTTTTTCAAAAATTTATGTACGAATTATATCGTTGTATTGGACATAAATACTCGCCACCTGTCAGGTTGTCCCGAAAATATCCTCGGTGGAAGGTGGGTCGAAGGGACTTAATTGTCTAGACTAGATCTGAAGATATTTATTTATTTTATTCTTAAAGAATTATCGTGGAATCTTTCTGTAATGTATCAAATACGAACTTTTTTAACCCTAAAAAAATAACAATATTACATCTATGGACACATCACTGTAACTATACGATGCAAATGTTCCACGCACTCCCTGGAACGTTTATTAGCGGGATCCGTCACGACGAGCTTTGTCCACACATTAGCAGAGTTAGCACCCGGGATCTTGCTACCTGCTTATTTGCCTAGACCGGCCTATGTGTTTGACTAGATATCAACACAACATTATCTGGCTGCATTCACGACTTTATTGCGACACTCATTTGTGCAACGTATTGTTGGAGTCGTAGGGAAATCTGTCTTATTTGCGTAACATTCAAGGGAATTGCTGATTGTACAACACTTAAACAAATTGAACGTAAATACCAAGGTACCACAGCGTCCGTTAAACCTTAGCATATTTAATAATCAATTGAAATTCTCTGAATCGCCATTAACATTTACATCCCGCGATATAATTTTATTAGCGCGGTCTTAAAGCGATCATCATCAAAACGCTAAAAAAAACCGAACAAAGGATATGTCGGGATCGGGGAGATGAATCCTAGGCGGACTGTGGCCGGGTCACAATGTTGCGGCATTAAGTGAGGTAACGCTCACATTAGCGGATGTAAAACAACCGCCAATAACCCGAAGCATGCATCGAGAGGTCGACAAAGCAACAGGTTCTTGGCTCAACAAACATGCGGTGTTTACATTACGATCCTGGGGCTTCATTTAATAATTCTCGGGAACTAAAAGCCTTTGAACATTTCATCAGATGACCCTCGCTGTTTGCACACACTCCTGCCTCGAGATGCTAATGTGGACACAAGGACCTGTGTCGTTGATCGGCATCCGATGCTTTTATTGTTAGTTATATTTTCCAATAGCTCGGCTTTCCTATATTTCAATGTTATCCTATGCTATTTGATCCTTGATCACGAATACACGAAGGCGAACGTTAACTCAATGCATTTTTTTTTATTTTACTTTGTTTTAGTTTTGTATTATAACAAGTACAATGTAGTAATAAGAGAAAGAATAATGGTTCTTATGTCGTCATAATACAAGCAGGCACGGAAGCTGTAACTATTGTGAAATATAGCAAGAATTTGAGCAAAACAAAAGGTGATAAGCAAGGGTAAACAACCTGACCCATTGACGATTACGGCGAGGTGTCTCGCCGCGCACATACCAAACACTTTGTTGTCCGCTTTCAACTGCTACTTAGTGATGGAATTTAGGTTTAAACTTTTCCAGATTGAAATCCATGAAACAAAATTATCAGACATATACATGAGAGTACATTAATTTTAAACAGCTTAAATAAAAAAGTAGGTTACCTCTAACTCAGTTGAGTAAAGACGTCACGAAACAATTAGACACACAAGACCGAATGTAACCATTCGTTCAGCTAATTTCTAATATATGTTTCTTACAATAGTCCCGTCATATTCAATTTTAAATCGTTTCGTCGCTTAATTTTATTCAAAACACCGCAACAGCGGTAAGTAAAAAGAGATCGTGTCGCTTATTGTGATGATAATTATTTTAGAAAACAAAAACTAGAAAGCGGTCTGTTAATTATTGTCACCAAAATGGCGGCCGTTATTTTAAATGGCTCAAAATGGCGGAGTGACAAATCGTTGGGTTTCGTGGCGTTTCGTTTGATTGACGCGCGCCAGATTCCACGGCGTCAATACCTTTACCTATACATATTTATTAACGCGTAGAAAGCGCAAATAAAGACGTGTTCTTCAAAGTTGCGGTTGAGATTATAAAGCCTGTGTAAAATATAAAATTACTGATGGTTAGAAATTAATCAATTTACGCGACAACAATGTTACACCACCTTCATAGGCATCGCCTTCATAAGCGATACGAGAATCATAATATTTAAAATTGGAAAATATCGATTTCTTTGAGACAATTTCGAAGCAAGTCGATGTGGTCAAATATTGACATTTCTCACGACAGACGCCGGCGGACGCGGCTCGTGCTGTAACACACCTTGTTACTACTTTACAAGCCCTATTCCTTCCTCTTTTCACACAAATAGGTAATAATCAATCGCTTTTATTGCGTAAGGTAAAGGTAGGCGCACCCATGCCGGCGATTAGTGATATTTCGTAGAACACATAGGGTAAGGCTTAGCTTATTATGCTTGGAATATAATTTACATTTCTTTCATAATATTTTTTAAGACATAAGATGAAAGTTTCCTATTTTTATACAACTAAACTATCAACTGGTAGTTAGTTTTTAATCAGAATTCTAAAAATTTGAGGCGTTATCTCTCTATATTACCTTTGCTATTTTCAAGCTAAGTATACATAGAAATAATGAAATTTTTAAATAATAAATGTAAAATTTTATCGAAATCAAAAGAAAAAGCTATGTTTTCATTGGTTAAAATTACTCTTGAATAAAATGCATAAATTTAATATTTTTTGTACACAGCGTGGTTCGTTATTTACATAACTCAGTTTTGCCGTAAACCTGTAAATACCCATCATTGAATAAACGTTTCTGATCTTTGTGATACTCTCTTATTTGATTTGAGTCATGCATAAAGGAAAGTTTGTGATTCACAGGAATATGGTGCCAATATTGTATAAGGAAAATATTTGCTAAGATATCTTTCTTTACGAGTAATATAATTGAGACCTCAGAACCTCAGTACTGGCGATACCATGAAATCCGGCGTGTACGTCCACGGGGGACGGAAGTCAGAAAATGGCAGTAAAACTACTGAAGTCACCAATAAAATTAGCTGACAAAGCGTGAGCAGTTTCGTAAGTTCTTCCGACTCGTGTGCGGTAAGATCTAACATAGTACAAGCAACAGCATGAGCTCATAATGATGACAATTTATTAATAAGCATCGCGGTTTTACTCGCCCTTAAATTAAAGAAAAAAAATTATCAAGGTCAGAAGCCTCCATTCAAAGGCTAATAAGAATTATACAAAAATTCAACTCAATCGCGGTAAACGGTGCGTGACCCTCACATAATTTTTTTTATTAATTAATTCACCATCACGTGTTTCCCAATACTGGAGCTGCCAGAGGTCCATACTAGTCCTTTCGACCCACATTTCACAGATGCTTATTCAGCGACAACGTGACAGCTGGTGAGCTTGTCGCCATCCTAGAGTCCAAGCCAACGTTACAATATACAAGTACCTTACATAATTCCAAATAAATATATCTTATGTAAACCCATAAAACATTAATTTTTAAATTAAATATCAAATCGTTCACAATTTACGGTTTATGTGAAAGTTTCTCTATCTAAATTTAATATTAATATTCATTCTGTTAATATTAAAATTTCTGTTAATTATTATGAAATTGATATCGTTTTTCTCTCTCGCTCCAATCACCTTATTCCAAATCGTCAATATTTTGTGGAAAATTGTTTAAAAGTTGCTAACAATAATGATCAATGATGATAGTATCACTATTGCGATGATGATAACATGAAAAAGTAGTATTACTATGTATTACCTAGGTAACCTATAGAAATTTAGTCACTATTACACATATTCATTTCATATTCCAAAAATATTACCGATCACTAATGATATAACCATAACACATATAAGACAATATATAACCATAAGTATTTAAAATCGCAGGGCTAAAATTTTCACAATTTAATAAAATTAATGAAAAATAACCTTAATTTTCTTTTACACTATCTGCCTCATATAAGTAAACGCCTAAAACTTATTAGTTTTAAAATGTCATTATCTGTTTACATTGTTTTCGATTCCGTAATACATCGAGACAATGGGCGCGTGACGATTGTAAACCGTATCGTTAAACGGAGCTTAAACCGCGTTTAATTACTGAAGGCTTGCGGTGGCCGTAAAAGCCTAGCAGGAAACTAACGCCCCGACCGCAGATAGGTCAAAGGAAACGGTTCTAGACTTTGTAGCGGCAATTATACCTTTATTTGCACCATACCCGATGTACCTCATATTTGTAACCATTCCATGAAACTGTCATACCATCGCATCTAATATGTAGATGTTTATTCTTTTGAAGGTATGACTGCATTCCGAATAAGTTGATTTTCTCCTTGTTAGTAACTAGAATCGTGGATTATCGGTGTAAGAATTTACGATCCCCTTTCTTCTCGTAGTTATCGTCAGGGAAAAGCCTGAATAATGGCAATAACTACTGACAGGTGGCAGAATAACCAACCAGCTGTCGGAACGAAGTAAATAAGACCAGTGCTGGACGGCAGTATCTTGTGCGAGATATCTAATATTGGACAGGACATAGCCGATTTTTACAGGCTTGTTAAAAAAGTTAAAAAAATATCTTCTCGCAGTTCCCAATACTAGACAGAGATCCAAATAATTCAACCCTTTCGACCATGCCTTCACCGAAGACATTTTTAAGCAACGTGACAAGTGGTGGGTCTGTCGCCGTTTTTATGTAAAAGCCAACGATATTAATCATAAATAAATTTTGAACTCATTGATTACGAGCCTACCATCAGGAAATCAAACTCGGGTCTCTTGAAGCGAATTCCGATCACCCAACCGGCATCTCGGCTATCGTGACTATAGTGTAAATGTGTTAAGCAAGTTAAGTAGGTTATCATACTCACTCAGATGAAGTAATGAGATGCAATAGCACACATGCATAACTAAGGTATGTATTTACTATAGTCAAACTTGTCGAGCAGTTCTCTCCAGCTACCCCATTAGGGACTTGCCTTGAAGGTATAATAAAAAATTATAATGTCAAATAATATAAATAGGATGTTTAACAGTAGGACATTCATTTACAAGTTCACATTAATCAAACTCTATATCCGATTCGTCTTCGGTGATCGATCATGGCGCCCGTGGAACCGGACGGTAGGACATGTAATGACGCATATCGGACAACAGTCATTGTTATTCATGAATTTAATTCTGATTCAATTCGATTAAATTATGGTGTCCTGGTGTGGAATTGCAATATGCTTTTTTAATCGATTACATAAATATTATGACGCGAGTTTAACTGGCCATTTTCGTTAAAAAAAAAAAACAAGAAAAAGAATAAAGAAAGCAAACAAATGAAGCCTAAAACAGAAATGGATTTTTGGTGTATAGGACAGAAATCGAAATTAATAAAGTACAAATACCTAGCTGGCCCGTTAAATGTAATTCTGTTTTGAAATTTTTAAATAATTAGCATAGTATAGCATAGTACATACATATATTTAAAAAAAAACACTTGAAAATCGCTTAGATAGTTTCCGCATTCGTGAGCAACAACGCGACACGTGAATTGTATATAATACACATAAATATTAAGAATATGCGACTCTCTTTCTAGCCGTGGGTCTCGTATGAGACGACTTACGGAAAACAATATTCAATATCAATGAGATTGGTGACGGACAGCAGCTTCTTCAGTCTGAGGTACCCAGTTGCCTGTCAAGCATTGGCAATCAATATCAGTCATCTAATCGTCACGCAATTCTCAATACGGAACAATTTCGAAAAACCCATTGGTACGAGCCTATCACCTGGGGATCGAACTCGGGTCTCTCGTTTCGAAATCCGACTAACCAAACCACTCGGCAGTCGTGACTCATGCAATGTCGTGTCAAGCATGCTAAGTTAGACAATTACTAATCCTGCTTAGGGGAGAGGCCTATTCCCTGCAGTGGACTTTCACAGGATGTTAACATATTTATGTAATTCGTAAGTAACACAAAATCTAAAAGGACACAGACGCGTATGCACCAAAAAGTTTTTTACTTTTTTTTACGTGAACGTTCCAAAAGTCTCGCCCATCAAAACAAACATTCAAAAATCAATACGTACCCTTTCCGATAGCGTTCAAATAAGTCACGTTGATTTAAATAAAACAAATCAACAGAGACCTGTTTGAAATATTATGGAATAGTGCCTAATCGAAGGCGACCGATCTGTCAACCAATATTATATTTTGATAGTAACGGAATAATATTAAACCACGGCATTGTTGATGCTGGTCTTATTGATGCCATCACGTTTTTTATAGTGTTCCCTCGCCATAGATACAAATCTTAGTATGTATCTTAGTAATCTTAGTATGTTTGATCATTGACAACAGAAATATTAAATTATTTTTTAATACGAACTTAATTGTATAGGGTACATATATCATATTTACTTAATAAGATAAGGTACTAAAAATTCACCATAGCCGAGTGGTTGGGTGATCGGAATTCAAGTCCAGAGAACTGAGTTCGATCCTCAGGTCTCAGGCTCGTACCAATGGGTATTTTTCAAAAACTTATGACGATTTATATCGTTGGCTTGGACATAAAGACGACGGTGGTCTCACCACCTGTCATATTGACCCAAAAATTACTTAGTTAGAAGGTGGATCGAAAGGATTTAATTTTCTGTCTACGACCTCTATTTACTCCTGTATTAGGAATGGCGTGAAGATATTTATTTTAGGCTAATTAGTCTATTTAAAAAAAGTTTAAAACGATATTCGGCCGACAAAGAATCCTCGATCTCTAAAATGATTTTCAGGAAAAGTACCTAAAATACATATAAAAACAGCAAAATTTACTAGCTATTTAAATAACACTTCAACAACAAATGGTCACACTTCCACATCGTTTCGATTAAGAGACCGCACCCCGCTGCGCGGGCGCATTCGATTTACAAACAATACACGACAAAAACCACATGCGTTTTGCGTTTTATTAATCCCATCCTTCTAACATTATCCTAAGATACGTCAATGGGCTATAAAGTCCTGCATTTTTATTAAACTGTTATATGAACAATAAAACAATAAGATGGTTTTAATTGAAAATAATGGAAATTACTATAATGACCAAATAGTTAAAAAAACCACTGTACTCCATTCACCTTCGACCTCCGATAGGTCCGAAAGTAGTCGGTACCTACACCGATTATTATAGCGTGAGCTTAGCCGTTTTTTAACTTTTTGATTAAAAATGACTCCCGAAAGTTTTAATAAATTAATTAATATAATAACTGCAATTAAGAGACAATATTAAATTCATTCGTGGTTGTTACAAAAATAAAATTGTATTAAAAATCCGCAAATGCCTCACTGATTCAAATAGGCCTGTTGCTACGTATGGGAGGGTTTACTATTGTGGATTCCAACCAACCAACCAATTAGTGTGATGAAAATTAATGTTTATACTCGACTGATTGACGATAATTTGTGTATACATAGTTGCCTAGACTACTGTCTACCCCAGTATTGGTAAAATGCGTGAATATAGAAGAAATGCATTTATACATAGATAACGACCTGCACAAGTCCACTGCAGGACATAGGGAAGATTTACTATAATCGCCACGCTTGGCAAGCTGACTTGCGATCGCTGTGCCAGACCACTCGCACCTCAGACGCTGCTGCCCATCTTCGATGTGATTATTTTGCTCTAATATTTTTGAGAAATGGTTGACCCGCCATCTATCGAATGCCATAATGAATTGTCCCTCACTTGTACTCACGGGAAGAAAGGGAGTGGCTATATTCCTACGCTGTTGCCACATGGTCAGTAGAAAAAACTCTATATTAATATTATAGTTATATATATATATATATATATATATATAACATACGATACGAAAATACTTGCACTTGTTCTTTATCAATATATCTAAATTGATGGATTTATTTACCGACCCAATCTGATAATACAAAATAACACAGTTATTAATGATTAATCTCAAATAGAATGACATGAAAGTAAGATCGTGCCTTAAAAATACCACAACGGCATACCTAAAATAATTGATAAATCAATGCAGTTCTCAAGGCAAGGGGTACTAAATCAAAAGTAAAAGCGAGAGCCCATCGCAGTGTTTTGACGTAGAGAAACGCGCTCGATATTAAACTGTTGCCGCTAGATGGCGCGATAGCTAGCTGTCAAACTGATCTGTCATTAACATGTTAATGGCCGACGGTCTGACTATTATAAGGCAGATCAACGGTATTCTGTTTATTTATTTAGTTAGTAAGTCAAGGCAGCTATTAATAATGCTATTGCTTTTGCCTATAGTATAAACATAACGCAAGTATACATTACATACGTGGTGCAACAATAAAATATGTTACAGCTCAGCAATTGCGCAATTATTTAAATTTTATTTAAGTGCATTTTGAGCATATTACAATGATAATAGTAAATATTCCTGGTGTACGCTAGTATTGTAGTTTCCAGTACATAATTTGAAATAAAAATAAACATCTTCACGAAATTCCCAATACAGGGGTAGACAGAGGTCTAGTCTAGACAATTAAGTCCCTACGACGTACGTTCCACCGAAGATATTTCGGGACAACGTGATAGTCGGTAAGCCCGTCGCCGTCTTTATGTTCAATCTAACGATATAATTCGTACATAAGTTTTTGAAAACCCCATTGGTACGAGTCTGCCACCTGGGGATCGAACTCAGGTCTCTTGACTCGAAATTCCGACCACCTAACCACTCAGCTATCGCGGCTATAATACTTAATTTTATTTTATTATATTTTTTTATTATACGCTATTATAATAAGTAAAGTAATTATATTTTAATCGTAAAAATATTTTAATCGAAGCTCTCCTAAATATCAGTAAATCATTACATCGGAGAAGTTAAAACAAAGATAAATAATCATACATTGACTTGTCTAAAATATGATGCTATTATTAATATGTTGATGCTAATATTGAATTTAAAAAAAATGGAGACGGCTATCGCCGAGTGTTAGGATGATGGGTATTCGAATTAGGAACCTGGAGGAAACTTAGGAATTATTTCTTTTTTTACGTTTTTCTTGCTACGAAACTTAGATGGCAACAAGTTTATCAGCCGTCACATTCTTTCAAATTATAACATTTATAGGGCTCTCGATCTAAAATCTTAACGCAGCGTGTTAAGATTTTAGATCGAAAGCCCTATAAATGTCTATACCTCTATCTCAGTAATAGCAATGCATAAAGTGAAGACATTTAAAACGATATTAAAAGAAAATATCACAATTTAATACATCATATTATACCTAATTGACACTATTCAAATACACCACGCAAAATGTTTGCACCCTTTTTTAACACACGAAGAATCGAATAACAGCTCAGTCTATGGGACTACTTTCGCACAAATCTGAGGATTCCATTGTCCTTGCGTGATTGGTGACAAAGAAATTAGACGCTTCTGTGCTCTTCTTACGAAGAGGGATCACTAGTGATAGCAGGGGCAGTAATCGCATATGTGTGTTCCGTGGCCATGCCAACATGCGGCGATAATGGAACACCACGAGGTTTTGAACCGTCATATTCAATAAACGCAATATTAAAGAAAAACAATTTGGCTTATAATATCTGTATGTAGATTTAAATGTATAGTCACGATAGCCGATTGTTTCGGTGGTCGGAATTTGGAGTCAAGAGGCCTGAGTTCGATCCCCAGTGTGGTAGGCTCGTACCAATGAGTTTTTCAAAAACTTATGTACGAATTACATCGTTGGCTTGGACATAAAGATGGCGACGGGCTCACCACCTGTCACGTTGTCCCGAAAATATCTCTTCGGTGGAAGGTGGGTCAAAGGGATTTAATTGTCTAGACTAGACCTCTGTCTACCCCCGTATAGGGAATTTCGTGAAGATATTTTTTTTTGATTTAAATAAATATATTATATAGGTGCACATTCACAGGTCCTACGTACTAGGAAAGTAAATACGTACCAACATTCTTTAAGCTTTTTATTAAACTTTCAGCAATAAGCTAATTCAGTATCATTTTTATTAATCCATTATGTTCTTTGAAATCTTAAGGTCCATACAAAAAACCACCAACGTAATTAGACGTCTGCATACAACATCGGATACGTAATATCCCTTGCATCAGTATTTCATTGAGCACAATGGGTCACCCACGCAATGTCTGGCGTGAAACTCGCATATCCATTTGCAATTTTTACTAATTTACATAATATAAAGAATAATAAAACACAAAATATACCGAATAAGAAAAGTAGCATAAAGCTATTTGATTTTTAAATATTTATCTGTGGCTCCAAGGAAAAAAGTAAACAAGGCAGCATTAACACTTTCGCTATTGCCTATTTAAAAAAAAAAGCAAAGCAAAACTTTGCCTTATTTAAAACTAAACTCATCTAAAAGACGTAAACGTGTTTAATTTATTAAAATTTGAAACGTATCTTTTAAGCTTTAGGGTTAAAAATATGCAGTTAAGACATCAAAGTTACGACGTATTGGTATTCAAGTGTTCGGCGAATGGACCACACACGGTCGATCGTCAACGTTTTGGTCTTTAGAACAACACAATATCACTTAGTATACTTTACAGGTAAATTTGTAGAAGCTTTGATGATTTCAGAGATTTTAATGATACTAAAATTGTGTCAAAATCAATAACATATCAACAGATCACAAATATATTACAAGCAACTGATTGACTTACACTTTTATATGTATGCCGTTATGTATATATGTAATATACATACATTACGACAAATAAGCCTTAGTTTGTGAGACATAGTAATTTCGCTTCATGAAAAGATTTCCTTAATCACTTCGCTTGCCAAGCGGTTTGTCGATCGCATTGCCACTACGATAAATAAATACATACATAGATAAGGACAACATCACATACATTATTCCGATCCCAATGTAAGATACTAATAAGATACTAATCGGAAACAACGAAGGCATCACAAAGACCCAGACTCGACTCTAGAAAAAGTATTTTTTCTACATTGACCCGACCGCGAATCGAACCCGGGACTTAGAGATAGCGACATCAATGGGTGTTTACGCCACTGTTCCACGGAGGTCGTCAATATATTTTTCAAAGCTAAGCTGGCTGAATTATGCTACCTGGATTCACTAAGCTGGTTTTAGTGAATCAACTTATGACGTATGATGTGAGATGACAGCGTGTGGGTAGATCGAACCAGTAGCGAAACTGCTCAGCAGACGAGTTGTAACTCACTGAGCATTTGCATTTTCATTTCATCCTTACCGCGTTGGGTGTGATGACACGTGTGATATAATTATTACGTTAGTCTAAAAATTCTTAATTGATGACTTAGCCAGAATAATTACTAGTCATCATCGTCATATAACGGCCTAAAAAGGCCTAAAAAAATTGTAGGCTGTTTTTTTTTATATAATAAAAATAAAAATAAATATCTTCACGCAATGTCCAATACACGGGTAGACATAGGTCTAGTCTAGACAATTAAGTCCCTTTGACCCACTTTCCACTGAAGATATTTTTGGACAGGTGGTGCCCGACGCCCGTCGCCGTCTTTATGTTCAAGCCAACGTCACAATGCATACGTAAGTTTTTTGAAAAAACCCAATGGTACGAGCCTGCCACCTCGGGATCGAACTCAGGTCTCTCGACTCAAAATTCCGACCACAGTCGCAAGTCGTCATTAAATTAAAAATCTGCTAAATATGATAACTAAAAACGCTACCAATTTCGTGTTCGTGGCTTCCGCAAAGGGTGTATCATCAATTATTTTGTTTGAATACAAGTCTTTTATAAAATCTAATTTGAAAAAGACCACTGGTGCGAGCCTACTCTGATCCGGGGATGACTATAGACCTGGGGCGATCATATCTCGCTTCGATCGTTTAACGTGACCTTTGACTTAAAGGTTATGGGAATGGGGTTATCTTCCATAGGCAAATGATGGCAGCTTTCCTTGGTACGTAACACCTTATTGGTCGATATTTTTACCATAAATCTACACTTACAAGAAAATAGGGTATATAGGGCTAGATCTTATTGCTAGGTCAAACTCATTAAACTTATCACACGAATCTAATATTCCGCTTTTTAAGTGTCAAAAGAATAACAAACAGTTTTATACTATCCCGATAGGAATAAACCTTATCTTTAGAGATAAGATTTGAAATTTAGTTGATAAATAAATGCTTGAATGAAATTATTTATGAATAAGTTACTATAATCTGACAAGCCTAACTCCTCTCATTATATTAACAGAACTTACTAGAATAATAAACTGATAAATAAATAAATATATTCACGCAATTCCCAACACAGGGGTAGATAGAGGTCTAGTCTAGAGAATTGTGTCCCTTCGATAAACCTTTTACCGAAGATATTTTCAGGACAATGTGACAGTTGGTGAGCCCGTCGCCGTCTTTATGTCCATGCCAACGAATTAAATAGTGCGTAAGTTTTTTGAAAACACTCATTGTTACGAGCCTTGGGAAACGAACTCGGATTTTCTGACTCGAATCCCAATTACCCAACCACTTGGCTTCAGTAACTTGTAAAATTATCGATAAGTTATTTATAAATCGAACGATTATTGTAGGTAATGTTCAAAGTGTGTTGCGGCAAGCATCGCTACTCGCCGCGACAGGAAGGGGCGTGCCGCGGTACTTTTGCGACACTTCGACGAATTCTGACTCGACCGATCGCAAACCATGTTTTGTATCCTCACGCATTTCCCGTATTGGGGTAGTCAGAACTTTGAAAAAATTAATTTCGACACACATTTCACAGGTGTTTATTTTCGACGTATCAGGTGGTGAATCTGTCGCCGTCTTAATATCCAAAGCTCACGACTTAAATCCTAAAACAATAATGATTAAAATAAGCACGGTAAACACAGTTTTAAATAAAAGATTCTTCATTTCATCTTCATTTGAATTTCTTCACTACTGAAATTTGGCCGTCAATTTCCCGTTTACATAATTATAGTTTATAAATAATGTGTTTATACAACTCAACACTAACCGGGTTCCAGGTCATGACAATTTTAAAAAATATTACGATCGCGATACCCAGCCTTTAAAGCAACGCGAAAACACAATAAAGCATTATAATTTAAAAAACCGATAAAATCAGCAATATAAATAATGGTATAAATCTAGATACGATAGCCTATTGGGTGATCGGAATTTCGAGTCGAGAGACCCGAATTCGATACCCAGGTAGCAGGCTCGTACCAATGGGTTTTTCAAAAACTTATGTACGAATTATACATCGTTGGTATGTCCAACATAAAGACGGCGATGGACTCACCACCTGTCATGTTGTCCCGAAAATATCTTCGGCGGAAGGTGGGTCGAAGGGGCTTAATTGTCTAGACTAGACCTCTGTCTACCTACGTATTGGGAACCTACGTATTGTCTACGTATTGGGAATTGCGTGAAGATATTTATATTTATTTATGATACTATAACGATGGAGCCAGAACGCAGATAATATTTGACCGAATCAACAAGCTTCTATCTTAACGCAAGACCACACGGAAGATAAGAAAAGGCAATTATGTGACAACATTAAACGTCCCAAGTGAACTTAAGAGGGTAAACAGAGGACGCGGGGGCGGGCAACACTGATCCAGCCGTAACACGGTAGTGTGATGACCCTCCAGGGAAGAGATACTCGACTCCGCAACTACATGGGAGGGCGATTTGGGAGGGATGTATGATGTAAATATTTTAATTTCCGAACACTGATTTTTTCGATCAAATATTGAATCTTACACTAGCTGATGCCGGCCGTACCTCGCAGTCTGTTGCGAGGTACGCAGTCTTTTATAACGTACATATACTGTTCAATTTCTAATTCTCAATCTTGGTAGAAAGAAGTCTTTTTTGTGGGAGTAGAAGTAGAAACAAGGCTGAAGTCTATCTGATAGTAAGGGAGCTAGTGCAGCACAATATAAAAACATTTTAAAAGAAGATGCGTTGTCACCCTCAAGACTAAGATGGTATGCCTCAAAGCCCATGATTACTTCCTTCGGACCGGAATAAGTTGTTACTCTGCAATTTGATGGCAGAAATAGATAACAATCCGGTACTGACCCCGGCGACAGGACTACTAGACAGAAGCCTACCACATTAAAAAAGAAAAATGCCGGGAGATAACATTAACACTACGTTTTTAGTTGACCATAACCCGCAAATGTCAACCCTTACCTATACTCAAACTACTAAGATAATGCTAAACTAAGAAATATTACATTATAAATATCTCCGTCGTGTTTACATTATGCATTATTTCCTAAATTAACTGTCATCTAAAGTTGACGTTGTTTTGAAGTCGTAGTTCGTCGAATCGTAATTAATATTTTAAAAACAGAATCATCGGAAAATTTTTACAATGAATAATGAAAAAACACAAAACCGAATACCATATTATAATAATCAGAAAACAATACCTATTGAAAGCAACCCGAAGGTCAAAAACAAATCACTGGAGTGTACATTAAATTAATAAACAACATGTAAATTATTAACGGTAACAAAAAACTATATAACGTGATAGAATTATCATAATTAGATGCATGCATAGCCCTCTAATGCTGACGCCTGTGGAGCCCTATTAACAAATAGAATAGGTCGAAAAAAGCCATGCCCGCGGGACCACCGGTGGTAGCATCAGAAAGTCAAATTGAGTGTGAAAAGTGCGAGTCACTTTAGGTTTGTTTAAATAGTAAAGATATTGACAAAAATCAACCTTTAATATAATAATCTAGTTTAAGGTTTAGGAAATGAAATACTATCTATATACGTAGAAAAAGTACGTAGATGAGTTTGTAACCGCTCGAAAAGTAGAGATTGACTTGAAATATTGACAGGTTACATTTTTACAGAAGTGTTTTAATAAACACTTTGTATCCGGAAGTTCTCACGGGAAGGGGATGATTTTTCAGTTTGTAATTTATTTTATAGATTGCAAAGGTAACTGTTGCTTTTGTCTGAAAAAAAAAACAGATTCTTTGCATTGACATCTTTAAAAATTACCATTTCTTTTACTTAGTTTTAATGCAGGGTACGCTACAGCAAAACAAAGCGAAGTTTAGTTTGTGTAATATAAACATTAAAATAAACTCAAGTATACGTACAAAGGGAAACAGAAAAATAATAGTGTGGTCAAATGAAATAAATTTAATTAGTAATTGAATGTAATGTATCAATCTTAGTAATGTATTAATTAACATCTGTAATGCATCTATAAAAACAAGCCATAAAGAGCAACGATATGATACCGTTACATTTAATTAGAGAGACTGTGCTAATAGAAAGCCAATAACATTAGATGTTTGCCATTTAACGTCAGTGGTTATTCCAAATCAACGATTGACGGAAAACAGTGTTCACAAAACTAAAACAGAATTATTTAAGATATTTCTTTGTTACGCAAATCGCAGTTCTCCATACTGAGGTAATCAGAAGTCAAAACTTAGAAATCCTTTTCGATTCGAATCAATTTTCAACGAAGCTTATTCGGGACAACGTGACGCGATTGTCTAGCTAACTAACTATACTTACATATTTTTATGAATACATGTCAACAACTATGATTTGAGTAAAACATTTATATTACTCACACAAATATTTGCCCTTAGTGGAATTCGTACCCGCAACCCTTAACCTCGAAGGCAGGGTCACTACCAAGCAAATAAGCTATCGGGGCGTCTATTTCTCATTAATTTTTATAAATTCTATGCAGCACAATATTTACGAATATTAATATTACGAAATACCTATTGAATTACTATATTAGCTTTGGTGTTTGTGGTGCTTTCGTTTCCGATTCCCATACCACAAGTGCTTTAGCATCTTAGATTGGGATCAGAGCAATGTATGTGATGTCCCTATCAATATATCAATATGTATTTACGCCAGTAGCTTCTTCTATGCTCTCAATGTATCACAAGGTTTATTTAAAATGATAAACCACACTATACTTACTAAATATTAAATGCTACAGAATCACGCACTTGAAATTGCTTTAACATTAGCGCCTGAAGAAATATTTAAATTTTTATCTAAATTAATTCCGCGAATGATTTTCCAGAACTTATCCTTGTATCAGTACTACACAATATGTATCAGACACTACATATATTCTTAGAACTACAGCTGAACTAAAGCTACATCAGTTGTCTGCGGTCTGTGCAATTCGAGATAGTAAAAATAATATCCTCGCACCATTCCCAATATAGTATAGACAGAGGTCTAGACAATTAAGTCCTTTCGACACACCTTATACCGAAGACATTTTTGGGACAACGTGACAGATGTTGAGCTCGTCTCTATGTCCAAGCTAAGATGTATAAATAGCACATAAGTTAAAACCCTCCCATTGGCCATGGCATCGAACTCGTTTCTTGACTCTTACTTCGATCATCCAACCACAGGGCTATCGTAACTTTAAACTCTAAGTCATGCAATTCGAGTTTTTCCCAATAGACGTTACGAAGCCGTTCTCTCTTTAGTTAATCTGAATGATGACAAACTTCACATATAAAAATGGAATTTATAAAAATGTATAAGTTAAAAATGGAAAACAGTAAAGGTAAGTTAAATCAGATTAGAAATAGTTATGAGTAAACTATTTTATCTAAGAGTTTGTTTAAAAGTATTTAGAACCGGGGAGAGAGTTGAAGAATAAATGCGGTCATAATAATTATTCGTTATTAACACATATTTATGGTATTAAAGGGCAAATCTCTCCAACGCGGTTTAACAAAAAGCCAAGCAAGAAAGCACACACTAAACGACCTGTTTTAATGCCCCATTCGCACTTCTATACAGTTCAAGTCGCCAAGAAACGCCTTCGAAGCGAGAATCGATACCTATTTGCATACGCGATAAAAGAGTCCAGTCAACGTGCATGATATATTAAAATCACGTCTCCGGAACAATTAACAGAAACGAGTGAGCGATCAAATAATAAAAAGTACCTTTGTCATTACAAACAGTCGAGCGACGTACATTTTCTTAGAAATACCATAACGTCAAGAATAATAATAACTTAGTAATGTCGATGAATCGGTTTTCAGACCGTCGAAGCCAATCGGGCGGCGCGAACGCAAATTACCAATATGGCGGATATTATAATTGTTGCGTTCGCACGCGTTAATAATGTACCTTTGTAATGCTTGTGGATATTTAACGAGACTATTTACAGTTGCCAGCGTTTTTTGACAACTTATTTTTTTAAAGCAAGCAATATACATTTTTGAGCACCAATAACAGTCATGTATGAATATGCGTACTGCGAAACGTGCGTCGCAGGTTCGAATTCGCCATTCAAATATACCACTAACTAAATACAAGCTTTATGTACGTTTCGTTAACATAAGGCGTATAAGTTAATTCAACTTTGATATAAATGCGTATTTGAAGAAATATAATAAATAAATATTATAGTAATTAGGTAAAGGACAAATACCATTGTCGAGTGTTAAATTATTAAGACCTGACAATTTGTTAAATTTTTCCACTTGTCAGTCATCTTATTTGCATAATAAATATACAATAACATTAGATACGTTCAGTCATTATCAATTGAATGACGCAGATAGTGTATATCGTCACATCGACATAAATAACAATTCATAGTTTATTGAAAATAATTTTCCGTCATAGAAAATACGCGTTAGTCAACCTCAAAACCTTATGAGGACAAAAAGCCGAGACGAGACGCATCACCTCCAACCTCCGATTGAGAAACCCAATTTGAATAACAATCAATAAATTAATGTACGACCGTAATATATTCATAAGCAGGAGCCGGCTACACGCCGACGGTACGAGAACTGAATCTAAATGAAATTTTATAAGAAACACTCCTTTTCAACAGCCTATTATGGACAGAATGTAATACTTTTCTTAACTTATCATCATTATCGGACGCCATCACAATGCTCTTTTGACTTTGTGTCGTTAAAATGGACTAATCTCTCTTTACACGTGAAAATGAGCGGCGCCGAATGTGTTTCTCGTGTCGGTATAATTAGTCTGCAATTGAAAGCGTGCTTTATTTCAAGAGACCGGACAATACCGGCCCGGCACGGTTAGCCAGCGGTGGAGCACTTTCACGAATACAATAAGTTAAAGTGCTTGTGATTCGTAAACTTTTTCGTCTTTTTTAAATAAATAATAAATAAATATCTTCACGCAATTCCCATTACAGGGGTAGACAGAGGTCTAGTCTAGACAATTAAGTCCCATCAACTCACTTTCCACCGAAGTTATTTTTCGGGACAACGTGACAGGTGGTGAGCCCGTCGCCGTCTTTATGTCCAAGCCAACCATATAATTCGACATAAGTTTTTGAAAAACCCATTGGTACTAGCTAGCCACCAGGGGATCAAACTCGGGTCTCTTGACTCGAAATTCCGACCACCCAACCACTCGCCTATCGTGACTTTAAGTTTTTTACTTTGTGTTTTGTGTTTACTTTGTCTTTTTATAGTCTATTATCATACTAGACATCCAGTCCCAAACTTAGATGCCCTGTCTTGGTTACCGAATTATGCTATCTGGTGCTCAAAGTTAGGTTATATTCTTTGAGTTCTTCCTGCAAATTGTTATTCACCCCGTTTAATACATGTTAAAAAATATCTTAACGTCATTCCCAATACAGGGGACCGACAGAGGTCTAGTCAATTCAGTAGCTTCGACCCACCTTCCAGCGAAGATATTTTTGTTACAAGGGCGACAGGCTCACCACCTGGGTGAGCCCGTCGCCGTCTCAATGTCCAAGCCAAAGATATAATCCGTACATAAGTTTTTGAAAAAACCCATTGGTATGTGCTTACCGCCTGGGGATCAAACTCAGGTCTCTTGACTCGAATTCTGACCACCAAACCACTCGGCTATCGAGACTTGATTTCCATACGTGGTACGTCGTTTTTATTTTGATACGTGATAGTTTAGCTTAAAACTATAGCAAATTTTCTTTACAGAAAATACTTGTCCTGCAATGGAATTTTACAGGCCGTTAAATCTAAGACAATAATAATAGGTTATACTCTCGTTTTTACTAATACTTTAAAAAAAATTAGTTTTGCTTATTACAAATCGGCTTATATAATCTCATTATACATGGTGTAGCTTGTTACTTTGTCGGTGCTCAAAATGAAAATATTTAAATTGTCGCCGAGCGACGACATAAATAGCAGCTCGTTAATTACTGACTGTAATCACATTTCGCCAAACGCGTTACGACACACATGTCCCATCCCTTCGCCGTTCTAAATTTAAATATTATTTAGGCGGGAGCTTGCGCTACGCTCCTTGTTTCTATAGAATCGAAAATAATTTATGGATCTTTGTTAGCGTCCTTTGGTGTAAATATAAGTCTGTTTTTAAATCACATCACTAAATTAGACAAAACAGAAAAATTTATATTGTTCAACTATGAAGAGTATTTTTGGTGCATCACTAAATTTTAAAATTTATCGCCTGTGTTTAAAATTCAACAAAATTACATTAATATTTATCTAAATTAAAATTAGACGACAATAACATAAATAGATTAAAACAAAATGACAATATTTTCCTACACATGATAAACATTACAGCCGCGTCTAAGGTGCAGTCTCTGTACAGTCTGGTACATTGATCGTAGTTCCGTAGTCTGTATAGTGATGTGAAATTTATATGTATACATATGTAGTAAGCCCTTTCGATCCACCTTCCACCGCATATATTTTTGAGACTATATATGTACATTATTGTATACTAACGAGAATATTAAATTATAAATTTGGTATGCTCAAATTGTCGAAGGCAAGAGGTTTCACAGAAATCATTAAAAGGACTGTCTGTATAAAAAATTTAAATTAGGAAATTAGTGTCAATTCATTGATTCGGGTTGAACACTGTTTTCGAATCTCACTCCGACATTCGCATGCCGTCACGTGATCACGGCAGCCCCAGGCCGAATTCTTCGCCGATGAACCTTCGTGAATGTTTTTGACGACTATGTCCGGGTGTCGCCATTTTCATCGTCACACTCTACAAGGGTTCGATTGCCGGACGAGTCAATGTAGATTAAATAACACTCTACATTTTCTCGGGTCTGGGTGTTTGTGGTGTCTTCGATATGTCCGATTCAGAGCAATGTATGCGATGTAGTCCCTATCTATGTATGTATATATGTGTATGCATGTATAAGTAGTTTAGTAAAAAGTCAAATCTTTATTAATAAAATACTCTTTTTACAGCTAAAGCAGGCAAAAGGACGAGAATCTATGACGTAACCTAATGGTAATGTCACCGATGTTGAATCTGCAGCATAGCGCTAATGATGAGCAAAAAACTCAAGGTGCTGCTGTGTGTTACCGGCATTTAATGAAGAAGTCGAGAAAGAGAAAGTGTAAGAGGGGGGGGGGGCTAAATTCGCCAGTAGCTCCAGTATTCAGCCTCTCAAACAGAGGTACTCACTTAAGAAACTTACCTAAGATTGGTGGAATGATAAAAGTCAATATGAGACCAAACCGGAAATAATGAACGGAACTGAATTTGGTTTGGATTTGAACCCAGACTTAAGGGTAAAATTACTTTGTAGTAACGTCTTTATATGAATGGAATAATTTTATAACAATTAAACATACAGTTGAACAAAAACTTACACATTTACAGGTGTCATAGGCTGTCAAAGACTAAACAATCACCTAACTCTGGAACAGACATTGATATTTCATCAAACAAATGTCTACTTGCGGGCGTGTTAGCTATATCGTGGTAACTTTTAATCAACTCGACTACACTTTTTTGCAAATTGGACGTTCAAAATGAATCCGTAGACATTAAGCGGCAGTGCCTTCGCGTGTCTAAATCATAGCCCCCGGGAAACGGTAGCTGTGATCGCGAGTCCAAATTGCCGCCTGTCAGTGCTGCCACGAACAGAGATTTGATACGTTGGCTCCGTTGAGCCCGATTAAAAATCGTGGGAACTTTCAGTTTGATATGCCTTCTTTGAAAAAGAAAAATATTACGAGTTCAAATTGGCACCGCTTTCTATAAAGAGGTTATATAGAGGTTTTTATAAAGAGGTTATAATTTACATCTAACACCATCTAGCTGAAACATCTTGATTTAGAAAGGTGTTTTAACTTACGTGAATTAAATAAATGATATAAAGTTAAAAAAAACGGCTAACGTAGTGCTATTTATTTAGATTTTTATTTTACCACAGAGATTATATCTGTATTCTTTCACAATTACTATTTTACGACCTCCGTGGACGAGTACCCTACACACCGTTTCCTATGATGTCGCCTGGTCTCTGATTCGACTCTCGGTCAGGTTAGTGAAAAATAGAAAATATAATTTCTACATTTTAAAAGTCACGATAGCCGAGTTGTTGGGTGGTCGGAATTTCGAGTCGAGAGACCCGAGTTCGATCCCCAGGAGGTAGTACCAATGAGTTTTTCAAAAACTTATGTACGAATTTCATCGTTGGCTTGGACATAAAGGCGGCGACGGGCTCACCACCTGTCACGTTGTCCCGAAAATATCTTCGGTGGAAGGTGGGTCAAAGGGACTTAATTGTCTAGACTTGACCTCTGTCTACCCCTGTATTGGGAATTGCGTGAAGATATTATTTTTTTTACATTTTCTCGGGCCTGGGTATTTTTGGTATCTTCGTTGTTTCTGATTCTATAAGTGCTTAAGCAACTTACTTTGTGATCACAGAAACATATTTTACGTTTTCCTGTCAATCTATGTGTGTATTTATATGTCAATATAATTATAATGAAATATCCGTAACATTAAAATTTAATTTCAATAAAGTTAATTGTTCAAATGACATGAAACATGCAGCGAAAACAAATGAAATAGCAAATAGCAAGGAGGCATCAGTCACATCACAATATAATCGTGTCGATTCTCACGCGGTACCTTCTCCATGACAGCGCACCACGCCACGGCACTGGTTTAGATGCGTTCAGGATAAACGATCTCGATTCTTGGAATAATACTATGGAAAAACATGATGATACCTCTTGGATTATACCATTACATCTACAAATCCTATAATTTAAATAAGAGTATAATGTGTGGAAGTAATTTGTCTGTTTAACAGCTGAAAATGCTGTGATTTGTGGAGTATAGATGAAATCTTTTTCGGTAACAAAAATATATGTCTTTATGATAATCTTAGTAATAAGTATGGCATGATTTTAATTTAAAACTAAAACAATTCATAACATTACAATTCATCGTTTCAAAGTTGTCATAACTCTAGGGTTTATATCCAGACTTGTAACCTTTTTTAAAGAATTCTTTCACATTTTAAATGGACTTACAAATGTAAATTTGTTTTGTTGAGTTGTTCTTTGAAAAACTCCATTAAAGAGTCGCGTACACAGCGGTTTTCATGGTATAGCCGGCTCCGAGGTGCCGGTTTCGATTAACGATTGGGTCAATGTAGAAAACACTTTTTCTACATTTGCTAGGGTACTTTCCCTGTTTCTGATTTGATAACACAAGTGCTTTAGCTACTTACTTTGGGATTAGAGTAATGTATCTGATGTCCCTATTTGTGATTTTTTTTTTACATTTTTGACATAAATGTAACGCTATGATGTTAACTCAGACTAGACGTAAACACATCATAAAAATAAACAACATTTATGTTATCATTAAATATATTTATTAAAATTATGCTGATACTAGACACTAATGCACAACATATTATATTTCCTCCAGATTTCAGCGTAATTACATCAGATTTAGCTATTGATTAAAGCTAGCATGCGACCGGTTATTGAAATAATCATAAGAAGGTAACTAAATAGTTTATTTCCCGCGTTTAACGCCTCTCGTAGCCTTCGTCAACATTGCAAACGTCTGCGTTTCCAGTTTATAATATGCAATATTATTGGCTTCTAAAGGGGTGGAGCATTTCGTAATTAGAGGAGAGCGGGCAGGTCGCACGATAACTAGTCTTAATATTCATAATGACGACGCAACGGACGCCGCCATCTTGAATAAAACGATGGGGGGAAAGCTTGCAATTAACTAATACCTAACTGCCTACCCCGATCACGACATTTCGCGTTTA
Organism: Sericinus montela; assembly: GCA_029286605.1. NCBI lineage: Eukaryota > Metazoa > Arthropoda > Insecta > Lepidoptera > Papilionidae > Sericinus > Sericinus montela. The sequence goes on along the minus strand of JAGSMR010000094.1, from coordinate 1,417,724 downwards.
ACATTAAACTCTGTATGTAATTAGATACGCTAGAATGCAATATTATAATAAAATATATTATCGTGGCGATTATAAAACTTTTCTTAGACTACTTTTAGACTAGTTAAGTCAAAATGTAATATATTTTAAAAAAAAAAGTCACGATAGCCGAATGTTTTGATGGTCGGAATTTCCAATTCGGTCCCCTGGTGGCAGACTCGTACCAATGGATTTTTCAAAAGCTTATGTACGAATTACATCGTTGGCTTCGACATAAAGACAGCGACGGGCTCACCACCGGTCACGTTTTCCCGAAAATATCTTCAGTGAAAGGACTTAATTGTCTAGACTAGACCTCTGTCTACCCCTGTGTTGGGAATTGCGTGAAGATATTTTATGGTTAGTTGCCTATTACGATACCCGTAATTGAAAAGGAAGAAATTCAATTTAAATAATCCAAAATATTGCACGATAAAACCATTTATCTTGAAATATTATTCATTTCTGAAAAGTCACGATAGCCAAGATAGAAAACAAAGTTGAGTCAAGAAACACGAATTCGTTCCCCAGGTGGCAGGCATGTATTAATTTTTCAAAAACTTAAGCACGAATTACATCTTGGTCTTAGACATAAACGTCTTACATTAAGTCTTAGAAAAAACGTCTTCGGTGGAAGGTGGGTCGAAAAGACTTAGTTGTCTATACCTCTGTCTACCCCTGTATTGGGATTTTTTAAATGATCAGACACATTATCAGAGTTGCTAATGAGACTGTTTTATTGTACCTAAGCAAGATGATTGAACAATAAATTAACTGCATTAATGGATGCAGCACATCACTGGCGCCGCTCTCTAAATGCTACCACAAAAAGAAACATTCAAGTTTTCAAAAGGCCTTTGTCAAATTTATTTCTTTGACGCTCTTTCTTATATGAACTTAATTAATTATATTTAATGTGCTCGAGTCTGTTTGTCACTTTTGATTGTGTGATGTGTGATGATGACAGCCAAAATATTAAACCGTTGAAATTGTTTGCATTCTGTCATTTACCGTTAAGTTAATTGATGTATTAAACGTTAATATACATAACACGTCTACTTAATCTTGAACACATTTTAAGATTTTTAAGATTCTGAACACATTTTTGATAAAGTAGGTAACAGGACTCCACATGTTATTAAATGTCTTTTAAAACACCTGAAACTGCAAGTTTTATTTGTTGACCTTTACACAAGAATGTAAATTTTATTTATGTTACACACAAACAAGGAAGTCACACTAATCGTACACACATCAAGGAAGTGATACTAAATACCTCACAGTTAGCTAAATTATAAATGGATACAAAAACTCATAGAAATAATATCATAGAGATAAAGAACTGCAAGTTAATTCAACTGATGAAAGTTATAGGTGTAACATACAATCTGAGAACGTACAGAATTAACATTTAGTTAATAATAATTTTTCATTTAATGTTTATTCGAAAATGGGTCATATGAGTCTGGTTGTTTCTGATTCAAATTTAGAATTCAGTTTCACTTGTAGCTCAAATGTCAGATCAATTGTTTAACATCATAGCTCGCATAATACCAGATTGTGAATCTCATATCAAATGTCATTTCATTTATGTACAAAAATTGTAGTCTTAAAATTTCAGTGACATTTAAAAATCCAAACTCTGTACCACGTGCCGGGTAATCAGTATGAAAAGAAAAGGATGAGCGAATCTGAAAAGTACATTTTCAAAAATATTCCAAACCACGTGAAAAACATTGTGCGATTAAAATGTTCTGAAATATTGACAAAAGCACTGTCTACTTCATTGTTTTCACTTTGATAGACCTCATTACTGAATATTACTTAATCATAGAACATACGATTTTTTCATATGCAACATGAGTATTGCGTGTAGGGATGGAATATAAGGGACATGTAAATCGAGAAGGGGACAACATTGAGGGGAAAAGAAGCGTGCGCACGCGTCGGTAAGCATGCTTGAAATGATATGTTTATAAATAACTTAATATGGAGGGAAGAACATAACTAACATTAGATGTGGACGTATTGAATAATGTCTTTTAATAAATAATTTTGTGAAGTGTATCTTTTTTGTTGTAATTCCGTTGAACACTTCATACGAGATGAACATAATGAAAAATGGGAAAAGACTATACGAAAAGATTCGATTAAAATCAAGAAATCTTGCAACAACAACCAACAAAATTTTTATACGACAATTATTTTTTTAACAATTAGTAGCTTCAAACAAAATAAGTTTCTAACGGTTATTTTATTACCCGAGATCCAAACAAACAGGTACCGCACCTTCCCCCGTCGAGCCCAGGACTCAAAGTACCTTTGTTTGTGATATTTGAACACTGGCAGGTAAATATATATAACAATTGCCAATGACATCCATTCGATTACGAATAATTTTAAAAATACCAAAGCTTAGAAAGCTAAAAGTTTACTGAGGAAACTTTTCGAATATTAAAAAATTGTTTAATGTAACAAGTAAAGAGAGTAATGGCCAAAGTGTGATACTGCAATTGACAACATGTCCTGCAGGTGAGGTTTACAGCCCGTTATGTAACAACAGTATCCTAGAACCCAGGAATAGAAGGAGCTTTAACGCAATTCGCATTGTTAGAAATCGAAGCCAAGTGGTTAGGAGAATTCGTTGAAATCCAAGTATTTGTATATTTTACATGCGAATGCATAACGATTGAGCGATCAAACTGTTCACTATGATCATGTGATCTCGAACGGAACATTAATTCTTTAAATATTCCGAGTATTAATTTAGCAGTGCAATAATGACGAAATTTATAAAATTTAAGAAACCTCTAATCTTAAACCACAAATTTTTCTCCATCATCGCGCGGTCTAGACGTATTCTATATTGCAACTTTATATTTAATCTTTATTTAAGTTTTTGTAGAAAGAATTACACCAACGATTTTTCAAATATGTTTCTATTTTTACTAACAAATCTACTTTTGTTCTGTCGTGCAAAACCCAAAATTTTGAAGACAGACAAAAAACCACTACTATTAATAAAATTATAATAACTTGATAAAACTAGAATGGTCACTATTTAATAACAAATTCATAGCTCTGTCGGCGCCTTTGTCGTGATTATGTCAACATGCTAGATACGACCGTTTGCAAACACATCCAACACTAGTGCTTGTCTCGACAAATAGTTCCATTTAATACCCTAATACTATTTACTTATATTTTAAGCTTTCGACAATCGATCTGTCTCTTTGTCACGTAGTATTACGCAATAATATTGTACATTTCCATTCAAAATTAGATGAAATAGTTGTATATTTTTTAAGAATGTTTAAAAAAGTAGTTTAATCCAAATTTGTCAAAATAAAATTTAAATGAACAGATAATCAATCGGTCCTCCACGAACATTAACTTCATAATATAGTATACGTATATTTTAAATCCTTATAACATCACTAGTAGACAATTAACTAACTGGCTATATGGCCAGCAAGCTTAGCGTTAATAGTCAATCGCGTATTTCACTTCAATTCTTATGATACCATACCAATGGTACAGTGGCAAACTTATTTACTTAATTAGAAAAATAGTAATTAAAACGTATTTTAGTTTAGTTAGGAGTCTTACAACATCCCGCACTGACATTACCGTAGGCTCCATTAATTTGTGTTTAGAAACTATAGAAAATACTTATAAATAAAGTACAGGTGTTTTTTTTTATAAGAAATATTTGTGTTTTCCTTTTTCGCCTTTCTAAGATACTTATTTTTAGACAAATTTCTTAGCAGAATCAAAGGGGAATGTAGCGCAATGTTTTTCGTATTAGCAAAACTTACGCGTAAATAGAACGAGGATTGCTGATTCTCTATTATGCTGCGGCAAAGGAAAAACACACCTGCCCTGACGGACAGTTGTTTTCAACAACAATTTTATTTCCTCGAACGGTTTAGTGTTCACACACAGCTACCGTATTTTGATCCCTCGGATGCCTTCATTTCACCCCTACAGGGTCCGTGTTATTAGGCAACGACGGGACGTGGGTAGGTCACTTTACATTGTGCAGTTAACACGGTGTTTTAGTGCTAGTAAATAATTGAGCGTCTAATTTGATGCGCAAGGAAGAGCTCTTGTGAGTTGTTTATGCGGACCGGGCTCGATTGGAGGATGTTGAGACCGATGTAATCAACTTTCTTTGAGAGTAACAGACTGTACGTTCTGCAGCGTTTCTGTTCTGCAACGATACGCATCTACTTTTAATTATTTTTAATCACAAGTGTCTTTAAAATTTTACAGAAGCGACCGACTTCAACCTGTAATTTCCCACCTTAAGATATAAATATTATCTTATTAAGGACAAATTATTTAATTTTTATTCATAATGTTTACACACTATTGGCATAATATTTACACACTATAAGTATTGCATACCAAAACAATCAAAAAAAAAACAAGGAGGCGTATTACAAGCTTTCTCTTTTTAAGTCGTTTAGGAATGATGTTTTTAAGTTACATAAACAAAATGAATACCTTCAAGCATATTCCCAATAATAGGTTAGATAAAAGTCTAGACAATAAGACCTTTCAACCCAACTTTCACCGAAGCTTATTCGGTGCAACGTGACAGATAATGAGCCTATTGCCGGCTACGTTTCCATGCCAAAGGTACAATATAAATACATACATATTTACTCAGACAAATATTCATATATAAACATCCGTGGCTCAAGTACAAACTTTCGTATTCATCACACAAATATATGTCCCTTCCGGGATTCAAACTCGCAACACGCTGGTGTGATTAAGACATTATTGGTATCGATGCTCATAAAATCGATGCAACGCTATCGTGTTTCGTGTGCGCGGTGTCTCAAGGCGGGAAACCTCACAAATTTTAATACGACGTAATCACTACTGTATCAAAAGTTATTGAACATTCTACACTACAAAATGAATATATCAAGATAGCCCAGTGGTTGGATAACCGGTATTCGAGTCAAGAGACCCGAGTTTGATCCCCAAAGGTTCGTCGTAACAATAGTTTTTTTTTTTTTCAAAACTTATGTACGATTAATATCGTTGGCTTGAACATAAAAACGGCGACGGGCTCACCACCTGTCATGTCTTATAAAAATATCTTCGGCGGAAGGTGGGTCATAAGAACTTAATTGTCTGGACCTCTGTCTAGCCCTCTATAGGAAATGGCGTGAAGATATTACATTCCAATACCAAAAAATATACAAAAATTATACTTGAACAAGTATATTCTTAAAAGAGTAAAAGGAAAACACAATCAGAGGAGTCACGATTTTAAAATAAACATATATGCATAAAAACGAATTCTGTGTAAAGTAAAAATTTAAAAATAATTAGTTGCAAATCAGCCTTTAAAATTGTAATTTAGTTTTATAGAGGCTACTAATCTACTAAGAAATTTAATTCCAAGTCTCATTAAACCATGCTGACATGAAAACATGCACTGCCAAATTAATGTTGAGGTAATGAAACAAATAAATCTAAAGTATAAGTAAATCATCGACTATGCAGACTAAGCTTTGTACGTTCTAAGATTCTCAATAATTTTATTATAAACCACATGATAGTATGAACCCATATTCAATTGGATTAAAATAAATAGTAAGTATTTAATTGCGGTATTATCAAGGGCTTCTTTATAAGAAAATCTAATCTTTTCATAATAGAACCACCTTGACTAAGGATTTGATATATTTGCAGCATAGTATCTGCATATCGTCAATTTACAGAATAGTTATACTATTTATAACACCTAAAAATTGCACCACCTACCTTCGGTCTGTGTCATATCTTTTTACGCCTTTGGTTGTCTGGTAGAGATCGCTATGTAGCGATAAGGCCGCCAAATTGTACAGTTGACTAGCTTTAATGTTTAATTGTTTTTCTGTATTATTTTGTGGTCTATAATAAAATTATTCATTTATTCATTGACGTTAGTATAATAGACACTTTTTATCAGCATTCAGAAGTATTTATTTATTTATTTATTTATCTTCACGCACAATCCCTGACGGGGTAGCCAGAGAGAACAGATCGCCAAGTGTCACGATCCCTACATACTTCTTTCGCTTCTTTCAGATTCATCATCTTCTTCATACATGCACGTCTAGGTATCCGAGTACTCTTGACCCTCCTCTCTTCGAGCAATTTGCTCACATGGTCTTCGAAAGTTAATCTCGGTCTACCTCGACACCTTTTAATATTAACTTTCGCGCTATATATTTTCTTCACCATTCGGTCTTCACTCATTCGCTCAACGTGCCCAAACCATCGAAGCACGCCCTTATCCATTTTTGAGACAAGGTCATCTTTCAAACCTGCCATATTGCGAATCTCTTCGTTTCGTTTTCGGTCGGCCATGGTAAGGCCGCACATTTTACGAAGAGATCGCATCTCCACTGCATTCAACCTGCTTTTATGCTTCTTCTGGCATACCCAGGTTTCGCTGCCATATAACAAAGTCGGTACCAACACTGCGTTATGTATTGCAAGGCGTGCACTTTTCACAACGCCTTGCCTTTGATTAACGCAGTCAGGGCACCATTGACTTTGTTCCCGGCAGCGACACGCCTGTCCACATCTAAATCACATCTTCCATCCCGGCTAAACGCACTTCCCAAGTATACAATTTCATTCACCTGTTCTAGACATTCCTGATTTACCCAAATTTCGCACTTCGTTCTTTCTTCGTCCCTTTCAAATACCAGAACCTTAGTTTTATTAGCATTCAAACGGAGACCATTAATTTCACATTCTTCTTTCATACACGTGACTAATGCCTGCAGTTCTGCCTCTGATGGTGCTATAAGCACTGCATCATCAGCATAAAGCAGACAATTTACTTTATGTCACCCAATTTCACACCCAAACAGCTATCTTTCAGCTTCTGTAAACAGCTGTCGAGATACAGTATGAATAGCCAGGAAGACATGACACAACCCTGTTTTACGCCCGTTTGGACGCTAAACATGGGTGACAGGTCATGCCCTACCCGCACACAGGCTTTACAGTCACAGTAAAGTGACTGCACAGCCCTTAGCAATCGACCGTCCACACCATACCCCGGCAACAGTTCCCACATTTTCTTCCTTACAACCTTATCAAATGCTTTCTCAAGATCCACAAAAGCACAGAAAATCTTCTGGTTAGCAGCCAGAAGCTTCTCCGTGATCATGCGGAGAGAAAACATTTGATCCGTGCATCCTCTTCCAGGTCTAAATCCGCATTGTGCCTCCCATAGAAATCTTTCCGATTTCTCTTGCATCCTACGTGTCAAAACCTTCGTGTAAACTTTACTTGCTAAACTGGTCAAGCTGATCGCCCGATAGCACCCGCAGTCATAATGTGAACCTTTACCTTTATATAAAGGCACAATGACCGCGGATCGCCAATCATCCGGAACAGCCCCCGTTCGCCAGCACAAATTGCACAGCAGATGAAAGCTGTCCCAGACGCGTGGCCCACCATACTTGACCATTTCAGCAGTAACTCTGTCTAGTCCCGCAGCCTTACCACATTTCAAACTTCTAATCGCACATTCGATCTCTTTCATACTGATGACCTCAGTGTCATCGAGGTCCGGGTCTGGCGTACCAGTCACGGCGTCACCCCCGGATCCCTCACTAAGATCATCACACGCATACATCTCTCTATAAAATTCGCTCCATCGCTGTATGACGTCCGATTTTTCTGAGAGGACGTCATTGGTTCCCGAAAGCACTTTATTCATTCTTAAGGCTGTCGCACCACTCCGGGTCCTTCCAACCTCTTTCCAGAAGAGTTTGAGTTCTCCTTGAAGTTGTGCGACAACCTTCGTCCGCTTCCATTCTACTCCTTTCACGCACTTCCTCAATCAATGCTTTCGTGTGAACTTTCTGAAGCTTATATCTTTCTTTCCTCTTCTCTCTCATATCCTTATTATTACTAGAGGCCAAGTAGTCTAACCATGCTTTCTTCTTCTTATTTACAGCTTCTTTCACTTCGTCATTCCACCATGCATCACCCTTTTACTACTACCTCTTTTCACATTTCCACACACGTCTTCCGCTGCACTAACCATTCCATCTCTAAGGCTCTGCCATATTTCTTCCACACATTCTTTCCTAACACCAATGCTGTCCAGCTTTCGGCTACCCTTGCTTGATATTTATTCCTAGTGTCCGCTTCCTGAAGCTTCCAGCTTCGGATGCTGCCGACCGACTGTGGTTCTGGTATCGTTGTCCGGTGGCGCCAACCCGCGAACAGACCCTAAATCTAGTAATCACTAGGTAGTGATCCGTTCCCAGGTCAGCACCTCGGAACACTCGCGTATCCATCACCTGTTTTCGCAGTCGGTCATCCACCAGGAATAAATCGATCATACTTCTCTCATTCTCTCTTGTTCTAGTATACATATGGATTTTCTTGTGACTAAACATAGTGTTTGTCACAAGAAGACCCTTTTCCTTGCATACAGCCAGTATAAGCTTGCCAGCATCGTTAACCCTTTTATCGCCAAACATTCCAAGCACCGACTCGTACCCTGGCCGAGCGGTACCAACCCATCCATTCAAATCACCACATACAACAACTCTTTCGTTTCCTCTAACCAAGTCTAGAACTTCTCTTACATTCTCCCAAAACTCCTCCAGCTCAGCTCTGGACGACGAAGCCACCGGCGCATAAACAGCCAAAAGGAATAGCTTCGTCAGTCCCAATTTAAAGCGAACCCAGAGAAGTCTCGGGTTCACAACCTTATATTCAGTCATAACATCGACCAACCAAGACGACAGCAGCACCTCCACCCTCTGACAGGCACTCTTGCTCTCCGGCACTCCGGACCATAGAGCCAACGCCTCACCAGGGAGCTCTTCGGTACCACTGCCCTTCCGTTTGGTATCCGACAAACACACGACATCTAGTTCTCTTTCTTTCATTATTTCAATCAACTCATTCGTCTTATCTCTCATGCCTTCTCTAACATTCCACGTGCCAACTCTGCACTCAGTCCTCCACCTTCCGCCGTGTCGGACTGTGCGTGACGGGTGGCGGTCCCCATCGCCGCTTTGCGCGCTGCATTTCACACCAACGGGGACGAACTGGTGTGCGTCGCCTTGGGGGACGCCCTAACCCTCGTTGGCATGGGTGGGCAGCTGTGAAAAGGGCTGGCAGGGGTCGCGACGAGCACGCTTCTACAATGACCCCACATTCAGATAGCATTCAAGTATAGTTTATATTAAGTTTATATTTTATAGGTAAGTTAATGCATTGAAACTCCTTTAATAATCTTTGCATCACGCTTACACGGCCGCCCTGCTTGCATCCTCACAACAATCCCCGGTATCAATTATCCCCTCCCACCACGGCCACGATAATAACCTTTCGCCATTTATTGTTTTCCGCGGAACAACTCGGCATGTAAGAAGCGATTAGCGTTCTTCGCTAATGGCGATATGCACTGCTTACGTTACATAATTTTGTGAATTCGACCAATCCTCGATACATCCTTTTCATCTTTTTAAGTAATCTGTAAAAATAAAATAGATCGGAGCATTAAAATACTATTATGAATTAAATAATGTACTAAAAGCTCTTTATCGAACGTTTTGCTTGATTATTTTTTGTTTAGTTTATTTATTCCTGTAGTATCGAAAACGCATGCAAGTATGATGTACATAAAAAAATATATATTTTTAATTACTTAGTCTCTGTGCTATATAAGCATCTTGGTAAGAGTCCTAATAAAAAATGAAAGCTTGACCATAAGAAACGGTAATTATACAATAGATTACAAGAAGAAATCAACGATTAGGAAAGAGAGTAAAGTAATCATAGACTTTCTAAGTTTCAGGAACAAATCTTTAATACTTTATTTTAAGAACAGACTTTTGCATAGCCTCAGCGTTCTGACATCGCTAATGCGATGTTAGAACAAAAACACACCTTAAATGTTTCTGGCCTTCCTCGATAATTTATAACTATCTTGAAATGCTTACACCCAGTCTTTGAATAACCAACCCTACCATGTACTCAACTAGCCCGCTATCTGCAAGCAAAGAACGTGACTCTAGGACCGAACAAAGAAGCTCTAGGATCTTACGAACTTTCAGAAACGATTCATACAGACTCCTAAGTAGTCCCACCAACTGTCGTATCCATCGTGTTGATTATATATACATTAAAATAAAATATAAATAAATACTTACATAGATAGGGATAACATCACGTACACGTGTACACATCACATCACATCACGTACATTGCTCTGATACCAAAGTAGGCAGTTAAAGCTCTTGTGTTATGGAATCGCAAACAACGAAGACACCAAAAACACCCAGACCCGAGTAAATGTAGGAAACGTAGTATTACTTCATTGACTCATCCGGGAATCAAACCCAGGATCTCATAGATGGCAACATCTTGAAAACCGTTGTATATGCCACTCGTCCACAGAGGTCTTCATACATGTATGACTATTAAGGCACCCACTAAATAAAACGCACAGCTAAATGTAAACAGGTAAGTTAGGATGAGTATCAGTCAGGGATACTCATCCCAACTTACCTGTCCGGTAGTTGTGGTATGGTATACGGCATGCGACCCCGGCTTCCCTAGCTATTACTGTCCTATCCCTTGCCTTCCTGGGCGGTAATATCCTACCTTTCCTAATTCCCACCTTAACTTACCAATCTTCCTTTTCTCACAACCTATACTTCCTTTCCTTACTCCTATTCTCTCCGCCAATCCAACGTCTGCCGTGCGGATGGATGCATGGCTAGGGGCAAGCCTAGTCGTTAGCGTGCCACACTGCCCTGGGACCGGGCGACCCAGAATTAGGCTAGCCTTACCCTGGCATGCGGGCTCTGCTGGGGTGGACAAACCTTTCCCTTGCTACTCGTGGGAACGCAATGGTGAATTTTACTTACCAAAATGGCGGCGATGTGGTTCGCCACCCATCACGTCTCGTTTCTCGCGGGGCGAAAAGCGGCCCATGGAGAGCCGCTTCGCTACGTTGAATGTAAGAGGAGGAATGGATGGTAAGGTAGATGAAGTATGTCAGATGATGGACGAACGATGTATAGATATCCTGTGCGTGAACGAAACCAAGAGGAAAGGATGTGACACCACGGTTCATGGTCCCTACACGGCATACTGGTCGGGAGTCCCCAAACCAGCCGAGGCTGTCAGGGAGTTGGTGTGATTCTTTCCTCTCGAATAGTTGAATGTGTGATAGAGCATGAATGTGTAAGCCCAAGACTCCTCTGGGTTAGGTTAAAGTTGGACTCACCCGCTTGTTTATCCTTGGGGTTTATGCACCGACGGATCTGCGAGGGGTGGGTCATTAAAAGCCCAAAAGAGAGAGAGGAATTTTGGGATAGCATGAGAGAGGTCTTGAATAAATGCGGAGAAAATGAACGGATCGTGATGTTAGGGACTTTAATGGGTGGGTTGGAGTAAAGCGTGATGGGTATGAAGGAGTACTGGGTACATTTGGGGACGAGAGAGTGAACGAAAATGGGAGAAGCCTACTTGAAGTATGCTTGAATGGAATCTGTGCGTGGCCAATACAATGTTTGATCACAAAAGATCCATTTGTATACAAGAATTGAGGGTGAGTCTAGAAGTATAATTGATTTTGTTATTGTGGATCAAAGATTGAGGAAGAACCTGCTAGACACTCGAGCATACCGCGGTGTAGGCCTTGACACAGACCACTTCCTGGTCATAGCCCGAATACATGGCATCTTTAAACGGTGGCGACACCGAGGAGCCGAGCCTACGAGTGTTTTGGACAGAATAAAAGTGGAAAATCTACAAGAAAAGGATAAGAAAGACGAGTATGTAGAGAAACTGATAGAAAGTTTTAAAGGCATAGAAGAGATATGTGTGATTGAAGATTTGTGGGAGACATTTAAGAAAGGAGTCGTGAATGTTGCTGTTGAGGTATGCGGAGTAGCTAAACGGAGGAAAGGAAGAAAGAAGTATAATGTGTGGATGGATAAAGATGTACAAAAGGCTGTGCAAGAAAAGAAGAAAGCGTGGTTGGATTGGTTAGCAACAAAAGCTAACCAAAAACTTCAAAAGGCGACGAATGACGAGATAAAGGAAGCGAGAAAGAAGTATAAAAGATTCAAATCAGCTGCGAAAGATGTTGTGACTAGAAAGAAAGAAGAACAAAAGGATGATTTTGATAGAGGTTACTGAAGATTTCCAGTCAAACATCAAGTTTTTCTGGAAATCCGTCAATACAGCCAGAGGAAAAACCTCTACCTCGGAGCTGAATACAATCAGGAGTCAAGATGGGAGCATTATAAAAGGAGAAGAATATGTGTTAAAGAGATGGAAAGAGTATTTTGAATGTTTATTTGAAAGAGAGGAAGTGCAGGTACAACACCCGGCACCTTCCATGGTTAATATAAATGTTGGTGACAGTGAGATAAGCGTGGATGAAATAGTAAAAGCGTTGAAAAGTATGAGATTTGGTAAGGCTGCCGGATATGATAGGATTACCGTCGAGATGCTGAGGACTGGACAGGGCTTAGTGGCTAGTCAGCTGTACCGCCTTTTCAATATGTGCTGGCAAAATGGGCAAGTACCGGGAGACTGGTGCAAAGCCGTAATCGTGCCATTATATAAGGGAAAGGGGTCACGGCAGGACTGCGTAAATTACCGCAGTATAAGCCTTCTCAGCGTCGTCGGTAAATTGTATGCGAAAGTGTTGATTGAAAGGGTTGTGAATGAAACGGACGAAAAAGTATGGGATGCACAAGCGGGATTTAGAAAGGGAATGGGGTGTACGGATCAGGTCTTTTCCTTGCGGTGCATAGCCGAAAAGTGTCTGGCTAAAACCAGAAGGTCTATTGCACGTTCGTGGATTTAGAAAAGGCCTATGATAGAGTGGTGAGGAATGAATTGTGGTCAGCATTGTCCGTGAAAGGTGTCAGCAGTATCCTCATACGAGCATTGCAATCTCTTTATAGGGATTCCTGTGCTTGTGTAAGGATAAACGGGGCGTACACTGAATGGTTTAATATCGAAAAGGTGTTAGACAGGGATGTGTAGCGTCACCGTGGCTGTTTAATCTGTTTATGGACAATTGCTTGACAGATTTAAAAGAGAATGAAAGTGGGTTGAGAATGAATGAGTTACTCGTCAAATGTTTTCTCTATGCTGATGATCAAGTATTACTTGCGTCTTCAGCCGAGGAGATGCAGGAGATGGTAACTGCTATGAGTGAAGATTTTGTTAGGAAGGGGATGAAGATGAATGTAAAGAAGACGAAAGTAATGGTGTTTGAAAGAGATGAGGTCATGACAGACTGCAATATAGTGATTGGAGATGAACAAATTGAACAGGTGAATGAGTTTGTGTATCTGGGTTCAAAGTTCACAAGAGATGGAAAGTGTGAGAGTGATATTGAAAGAAGAGTGAATGCAGGAAACATGGTGAATGGAGCTTTGCACTCCTTTATGAGCAGTCGGATGGTGTCTAACAAGGCTCGTTTGGCTGTGCATAGGGGAGTTTTGGTTCCGACACTCATGTACGGAAGTGAAAGTTGGGTATGGCAGAAGAAACATGAAAGCAGAGTAAATGCAGTTGAGATGAGAGCATTAAGAAGTATGTTAGGAGTTAAACTGAGCGACAGGATAAGGAATGGTGAAATAAGGAAACGTTGTGGTCTGAAAGAAGATGTAGTGACTAAAATTGAGAAAGGTATGCTGAGATGGTTTGGCCATGTCGAGAGAATGAATGAAGAACGATTGACGAAAAAGCATATAAGGCGAGTGTGAATGGAAGTGTAGGAAGGGGAAGACCTAGGCGGACGTTTCAAGACCAAATCAGGGACGTCCTGAAAAAAGGCCAGGTCAAGAGTACCCTGAATCGAAGAGAATGTATGAAGGGAATAATGAAAGTGGACGAAGCGAAACAAGTATGTAAGGATCGTAGCAAGTGGAAAGAAGTGGTCTCTGCCTACCCCTACGGGAAAGAGGCGTGATGATATGTATGTATGTATGTAAATGTACGTTGTTCATACAATAATCCACTTGTACTTAATAACATGTATGATTTCCTCGCGATGTATTTTTTAATCGCAAAGTAATTAACAGTTTAATATGACGTTAAACTAATACAATTCCATTCTTAATCATCATAATTAACTAATAAATACATTTTGGAAAGACTTAGAAATAACCAAACTACAATGAATTTCGAATTGAGCTTTGAACTTAGACTTAAGAGATGAGAATTACACTATCAATTAATTGTTTACATTGTCAACTAATAATTAATCGAAAAGAAAATTAATATATCACGCCACCGCGATGTTGTGGGGTACACAGTAATGCAATACGTATTATATGTACTGCTTACGAATAAGACAGTCACCTTTATCGATTCCAAGCAACCTGATAGTCTTAAGTCGACGACTCGTGCCTACTTACATTGATATCAGAGGATTATACATGTTTATGGTCTGGGCTGTCGCTTTTTAATCAGCTTATCTTTTTTATATTTCGCTACTGCTTTCTTTCGTTTTAACGATAGCTAAATTACTACATAAACAATTTATGAACTTATTAAGCGAAGTTTTAGAAGACTTTTAATAGCCCATTGACATATAAATGTAATTCAAATCTTATCCGTTCGTATGTGTTTATAGTTAACATCATAATCAGTTAATAGCTGTATTTAATTTAGTTAAAATAATGACTAAAACAATTATTTGATTGGTAAAATAATGGTTCCTGTATTTGTGTCTTCTTACAATATATCGTTTTATGTATAAAAATATATAAAATAAAAATATCTGCACTGTATCTAAGGGTTAATAGCAGGTTCTGTAAAATGATGCAAAATACTTTGCAAAAAAAACAATATCTAAAAAATTACATAACACAATAACTATTATTTGAAATGAAGTCTCGATAGCCGAGTGGTTGGGTGGTCGGAATTTCTAATCGAGAGACCCGAGTTCGATCCCCAGGTGGTAGCTACGTATCAACGGGTTTTTATATAACTTATATACGAATTATATCGTTGGCTTGGAGATAAAGATAGCGACGGGCTCACCACCTGTCACGTTGTCCCGAAAATATCTTCGGTAGAAGGTGGTTCAAAGGGACTTATTTGTCTACACTAGACCTCTGTCTACCCCTGTATTGGGAATTGAGTGATGATATTTATTTATTTGAAACAAAGACAAAGCTTTATAGACAGCTACATTTAATAAATACTTGAGCCAGAACATCATAGTTTCATAATGACGTCGAAGAAAAATATCTTGGAGGGAAACGCTTTGGGTTCCTTAAGTGCATTTGCGGTTAAGGGTGGGTTGTATAGTGGCGCGTTTAATTAAGGACAGTCCTGCGCCGATCGGAATATCGGAACGCGATTATAATGTTCATATGACTTCGTGAAGACCCATAGGTGCCGTCGTGATACACCGGTGTCAGTTTACATAACTCCACACATTGTTTGCTATTTACTCATTTCTGTACGTACATCTGTACCCGTCGATTAAAATAATATTTAATCGTGTACGTATAGGTGTGGCGACATCGATTTCATAATTGATTACTCAATATTGTATTCATAAATGCGAAACCGCCTGTTCTTTAACCCGTTTCGGTTTAATTGATTATTTACTTTATTTCACGGTTACTCGGATGATTTAAAATGTAGCAATGGTAAAAGTTTGTTATGTACAGACCTTCTTTGATCTTTAACAAGGCTTCTAATGATAATAACATTGTTTATGAACTAGCAGGTTAAATATTGGAGACATTTTTTTTCAAATATTTAACCTGCATTCTCAAGTGGCAACCTCGTTTAGGCAAAAGCTGTATAAGACGATCCCCCACGCGATGGAGTGACGACTTGCAAAATGTTGCTAAAGTCGATGGATACTGGTGGCTGAGGGCCGTTCTTTGTAGACAATTTTCAGAGAGGCATGTTCAGCAGTGAATTCTTAATAAAGAAAAGGCTGTAAAGAAGAAGACGGTTACATATTACCTTGTATTAAAAATGTAATTAAATTATGAAAAAAAAAACATATTTCAATCACTGCAACACAATTCAGACACTTCTTTTCACTACGCTATTGCATTCAAGTTTGTGTTATGTTCTAGACAATTGTAGGTTTAGATAATTAGTCGTACCGACCCGTGTTCCGCCGAATATATTTTTGGGATAACGTGACAGGTGGAGAGCCCGTCGCCGTCTTAATGCCAACGATATAATTCGTAAATAATTTTTTTTTACAAATAGCCCATTGGTACGAACCTGCCAGCTGGGGATCGAACTCGGGTCTCTTGACTCGAATTCCGACCACCATCAGCTGTCGAGACTTTTTAGTATTAATACATCAACATAATTTAATGTTAATAGACAAAGGAATATGATATAGGAATATAATTTGATATACATAAGTTATTTATTTTTATGTTATTTTTCATGTTATAATTTACAATAATTTTTCACATCAGCGGCTCTTCTGAGCGAGCAGTGGTAAGTGTAAATGTACATAAAAACATTCGTACAATCTCATTTACATTCATTACCGTCAATCTGAAGCCCGTACAAAATTGCCTGTTATATCCGTGAGATGTAGACTATTGAAATGCCTCACACCACTCACTCATATGACTTTGTACGACATTAAGACATGAACACAAGGTGAAATTTCGGAAAATTAGAAAATTTCGAATATTCGGAAAATTAAAGAGTCCCGCTTCGGTAAAATGATTACGTGCAAACTTAGATATAAGACTTTTCCGGGTACTTATTAAGAGTTATTTGTTACCAGATGACTATGGGTTTTAATTTTGCACCATTCTGCTCCTCTTTTGCATTTTAACATTCAAAGGTGTAAGCACATACATATTTCTCAAACCCCTTATTTAATTTTATTCCCTACATTTTTTGATGGATAAACTTTTGTTTCCTTTAATAAGTATACGTAATGTCTGTAATAAAATGACTAACTATGTGAATAAAAGCAAATAGAATTAGTCATAAATTGCCAGAAAAGATGAGATGTTCAAAATTATTACACCTGTTCAATTGATATTATGACTAAGTATAATTTGTAAATGCAAACAATGTATTAATAGAATTCGTGCCAATTTTAAGTACATATTTACGGCTTGATAAAGACTTTCACGTGACTGCTGAGGAGTGTAATGCTTTAAGAGTTTACGTATCTAGTATGACTATGTGTGAATTTCTTGACTCCACTATAACTTTTAAAGTGAATTTAATGAAATAAATTTTTCAGACAGAAGTCTAGAAAATAAAATTCTTTCGACGCAGCTTACACCGAAGACATTTTTTGGACCATAACCTCTTTCCACCCCTGTATTGGGAATAGCGTGAAGATATTTAATATTATTATTCTATGATTTATCTTTGAAGTAACAGCAATAGAGTTCATAAAGTTCACGTGCACAGCTTAATATCTAATAGTCATACCTATGTAATTGGGTACCGGCGTTAACTGACATTCAATTTGAATAAAATGTCTTCGAATGTAGCCGCTGTATCATTTATTGCTAATACGAATTGGTGCGCAATTCTACACATGCAAATAAGGCGGCAATGTTCCTAATGAGAAGGAAACGTGATTGCAAATCTCGAAATACAAAGCTTCAACCAATATAATATAATTCCTTATTTCTTCGCGATATTTTTATATGTTGGTGTCTTGTTGTCTTTTTGTTCACTTTGATGCCGTATATTTTCTTCATCATAAGTTTTAACCGGTTCGTACAACTTGCCTGAAGAATCGGAGCACGCAGTTATCCATTACCGTGATACGTATGTGAATAGGTTCCGAGTGTTAAGAATATGGTGAGAAAACAGTTACCACGGGAAGAAAGTGGGTAACCCTATTCTTCTCATGTGTAAAGAGTAAGAGGTAGCTAAGGAAAAAGCCTTTAAAATTATGTTGGCTAGGACACAGAAGGATGGATAACCATCTGGAAGAGTATCAGACCAAAACTAAGCAGACCGTTGGCAGTAAGCACCGTCTAAGAAGCAAGAAATCAGGTACTGCGATCACCAATCCGCTTGCCAAATCCTTCTTTCTGGAGAGGCCTACGTCTTGCAGTTAATGTTCACAGGACGTTATGTATGTATGTAGAGTGCAAAGTGTAAAAACATAATTTAAATGGTATTCAATGGGCCATTTTATTTATTCATATATTTATTTATCTTCACGCTCAATCCCTGATGGGGTTGCCAGACACAATAGATCGCCAAGTATCCTTACATATAAGTATCCTTACTCTTTCGCTTCATTCAGATTCATTATCTTCTTCATACATGCATATCAAGGTATCCGAGTTCTCTTGATTATTGGGTCATTTTACGTGCTCATATTTTGGAATACTTTGATGTAATAAAAAACCTACGAAAGATTTAATTAATAAATTTATTTTATTGAGGCCGAACTTAAAATATCAGGCGGACATTTTAAAAACATTTTTCCACATTCTAAAGAGTGGCGTACGCAATGATTTTCATGGTGTCGCCAGTTTTGAGGTCCCGGGGACCTTCGATTCCCTGACGGGTCAATAGAGAAAACTCCTTTTTTTTCACATTATGGCGGGATTTTGTGGTACCATCGTTGTTTCCAAATCAATGGCACAAGTTATTTACTTTATATTTATTTATTTATTTATTTACTATAGAGATGTATATGACGACCTGTATATTACTGATGGCAAACCGATGAATGCTGGTGGTGCGGAACCGTTCTTAAAAACAAACTATTAACAAACAATAAAGAAGAACATATACACATTAAAGTTATAGTCTTTAGCATTAATTCATGAAAATAATTCAAAATGATTTAATCATAATTAAAAGCGTGAGCTTGAAATATGTAACACAATGAGTGCATAGCGCTTTCCCGTGAAAAGGTTTCATGTCTTTAGTTAACAGTTATCACAAACTCCTAGTCTTTGATTTCACATATGAATAACCTATCAAAACATTTTCCGTCGTTGCAACATTTCCAGAATTATTCACTAACTAAACCGTTAACCAACATATTTTTTCTGGTAATCAACAATATTAATAGGAATGCGATATTAACCAATAGGGAAGGTATTATGGAATAAATTGTTTCAATACTCATGCGGGTACCCGCGGCCCACTGTCGCAATCTATCTGCTAGCTTTGAAGCAAAACACAATAATTTAATTATTCATCAAACAAATGTAAACTTTGTTGAAATGTTATTAAGTTGATATCCCAACGAACGGCATATACAAATGTTTATAATTATGATACGTTTGTATAATTTAATAGTTGGTAGAAAACCATCGTGGACGATAACGCTCACTTAATACCAAGCTACGGGTTCCTACACGCTCACGTGTTCCTATTGCAGTTAATTTCCTCGATTATCACATTAATGTTAGCTAATCAATTATTTGGAACATATGCGCACGTTGAATAATATCTTCACGCCTCTAGAATATTTTATATTCTTTGGCTCTTATCATCAAATCATAAACTTTCCATTATTAAAACTGTTAGAATTTATAGCAAATTTTTCGCTGTGTCGATATGTTCTATTTACTTTTAATTTGTTTTCTTATTTAAAAGTAAGTTTTATGGAATACAGCTTTCCTTGGCGTCAATTGACGACGCTTTAATAAAATTTTACATTTATTAAGAGACTGGACGTACGAAAGAGAGATTTCAAGTTTCAACTGATGCGTGTGAGACACGGTGGCTCTGATGCAAGAGCGTTGCTACGATACGGTAGAGGTCGTGGGATCGAAGCCCGCCCCCGGCAGTGAAATTTTGAAATTTATAGTTGTTCATATCTATGAATAGACTATGAAAAATATTTTCTATATACAATTTTTAATCAGTTCTTCCAAGTTATTATTGTTGTCAAATAATGTGCTTGTTTTATATGGAACAGGGATCTTAAATATTTACATATTAAAAAATATGAAAGGGAATTATTATCAAGTATTTATTGTGTTACAGAACCACCCCGTTAATTAACGTTTAACCCTTTGCAATAAACACAACGGAACGGACATTTAAACTATGTCATCCATCAATTCATACAATTGCAGATTTGACAATCAAGTCGTTTCATTGATGTGAGAATTTTTAAGTATAGATAATACACCACATTATATATAAAGTATGTAGTGCCACGGAATAAATATATATAATTTTGTCCGCATGTTTTATTTATTTTATCACTATTAGGGCCAGATCATTATACATCTTGTGTCAATAAGTAGAAATACCTACTACCAATTTACGGCGTCAGGCTTACGACTTCTCACCAAGAATTTACTTCGGTGGAAATTGTGTCGAAAAGGCTTAATTATCTAGACCACTGTCTAGGGAATGGCTTCAAGATGTATTTTTTTTTAGTGAGCAGGATGAAGATATGTCACACAAAAAACGGTAATATTGATAACGCGTAAATCAATACCAATTGGCAGATGTCAATATTATTATTATAACTTCACGCGTTTTTCCTAGATTTAGAGGAGACAGAGGTAGACATTTAAGTTTTTTCGAAGCACCTCTAACCATAGCTTACTTGTGAACAACGAGACAGGTTACTAGCTCATCGCCCATGTTTCCACTTTTTTTTTTTTATTAAGCGGAATTCTAGCAATATTTATATACCGGGGTATACACAGATCATGAGAGTAATGTCCTTTGGACCTACTTTTCCCGAAGATTATTTGTTTAATACTATAATTACATCCTTAATACCACTAGAATAGCATCTATTTAAGTTGGTTCACAGTATATAAACGGAGAGCTCGAACCAGTGACTCACGATTAGCAATCCGCATCCTAACCTATTAGTCTATAGGCGCTTTTTTAGAAGATGAAAGAGACTACACATTTAGCATAACAATGACTTGGCTTAAAGAGCAAATTTGACTTGAATTATTGTTACATTTAAAAAATACCTTCACGCCATTTGCAATACAGGCTGGACAGTGGTCTAGACAATTAAACCAATTCGGTGGTAGATTGAGTAGTTTTCGCGTAAGCGCGTAGCAAAAAAACTTACATTCACATTTATAATATTAGTAGGGGTAAGGTCTTAATAACGTATATATAATAAGCAACATCATAAAAGCACCTAATTTATTTTTGAAAAAAAATATAGAAAAGTCGGCAATTTTTTTTTAGTTTTGTTCAAAAATTCAAAAAAGTCACGATAGCCGAGTGGAATTTCGAGTCAAGAGACCTGAGTTCGATCCCCAGGTGGCTGGCTCTTACCAATGGGTTTTTCAAAAACTTATGTACGAATTATATCGTTGGCTCGAACATAAAGACAGCGACGGGCTCATCTCCTGTCACGTTGAAGGTTGGTCAAAGGGACTTAATTGTCTAGACTAGACCTCTGTCTACCCCTGTATTGGGAATTGCATGAAAATATATATTTACTTTTATTTTTTTAATTTTATTCAAAGCATAGAAAAAATATATGCTGCTACAAACTCCAATACTCATTTATCTTTAATGCAATTACAAAGATGCACAATCAAATCATATGATGAATTTCTTTAAGTTCGATAAGAAGTGCTACGCTACAAATTGAGTGCGATCGTGTTAACCCACGCAGCCTTTCCTTTATAAATATTGAATGTCAATATGATTATTTAAGACATATATATTGAATATAAATGAAAGATAAAAGATCGAGCCCGATTCCTGTGTAAAGATCGGTGACAATGGCGCTTTTGTCGAGTCAGACATTTTATTTGTATGCAAATTATAGTTTTAACAAAGGAGAGTGATTTTAAATAACTCAAATAAGGACGGTTTAAATCATTTTGATGGAATAAATATTCTATCTATCTTACTTCGTAAGTAATAATGCTAACAACTTTGTACTTTAATCACAGTAACCGTGTGGTTCTGTGATCAGAATTTGAATCAGCATACCCGAATTCGATTCCCAGGAGGATGGATTGTAGCAATGAGCTCTTAAAAACTTATGTATAAATATCGCTATCAAAGACACAAAGACAGCTACAGACTCTACATATGCCATGTTGCCACAAATAAACGTATATTAACTTTAATAAATTTTAAGTTTAAGAATTACTGAATACATGAAATAATGAAATACGTAAGGAAAAGAAATACAATTTACACAATTGCCTTGTTTTTTTAGTGGAAACTGGCCATCTTTAAATTAAAAAAAAAAGCACAAGCAAGAAGTCGCTTACATTTCAAATTGGTGTCAGTAAGCCTTCTATTTTATCTGTAGTGGGGTAGTGAGCACGCGACCAGGTAGCCGGTGAGGGCGAGACACCTGCCGAAATTTTTGACAGAACACGTCACACCCTATTTTAATGCCAGATAACTTTTAAATAGTTGCATGTTTCGATTGTCATTGCGTTTTAAAGCTATAAACAATGATTAAATAAATATAATTTTAAAGTAACACTACTATTTTCAGGTTATAATAGAAGAAATTTATAATACTATACTATCAATATTTTTTTAGATTACTATATCTAATTAAAAATCGAATTTAAAATATAATTCGAAGATATAACAAGATTTAAGAGGAAATCTTAAAGATCATTACGACATAAAAGTCACAGACTTAGCGTGTCCTGACTTTGCTGTAGCCTAAAAATAAGACAGTAATTCAATAGTTGAACACGGTTGATATTTTTTAAATTAGACTCTTTATATATTGCTTGCAGTGGTGGCAGGCGCCGAAAACAGTTGTCAGCGCGGAGTAAATAGAAACTCGCCAATTATTTCAATTAATGAAATGTCGCGTCGACAGGAAAAGGAAGCGGCGGACGCATCACAGCGCGGGCTCTATGTATAGTCCGCGATTGTGCACCGAGTGACGGCGAGGTTTGATTAATTAATTTGTGAGCTATTCGCCGAGAGGGGGATAATAAATTGTGCGTACTTTGGCCTCCCGTGAGATGTCGCCAGTGGACGACAAGAAGCTGAATAAATGATATATTCAAACGCTAACATTAAATCCGTCTGTACGAAAATAGATTGCTAATGAGCTCATATACAGGTAAATGAAGTTCTCAATTCACGGAGATCATTATAATTATTAAGAAGGAATTACTTTTATGAACCAAATTTTATTTTATTAGTATAAGGGACCAGCGTGATTTATAAAGCTGGATATGGTCCTTCACTACAGACCGAATAATGAAGCAAAACTCGTTTAAAGTAATAACGACAATGTAAACCATTTTTTTTTTAATTTAACCAGAGATTCGCACCGGCATCACATAGATAGCAGAGCACACACTATTTTTGTAGCAATATCGTAAATTTTGATTAAAAGCTATATTGCATCCGTTGTAAGTGAATATTTTTATATCTTCACGCAATTTCCCATACTGTGGTAGGCAGAGATAGACAATGTCCTTTCGATCCACTTTTTTATCGAAGACTATTTGGAAGATATAATAATATAATATTAATAAAAGCATATATAAATAGGGACAATATAACAAACATCGCTCCGATCCCAAAGTAAAATGCTAAAGCACATATGGTATGGGAATCGGAAACAACGAAAGTCCCACAAACATCCAGACCCGAGAAAATGCAGAAAAGGCAGTGTTTCTTCATTGTTCCATCCGAGAATCGAACGCGAGACCTCCGAGATTGTGACACCTTGAAAACCCGTAGTTACTCCACTCGTCCACGGAGGACGTCGTTCACGTTCATTCATTGTTGTTCATCATTCATTCATGTTTGTATTCATACTCATTATAAAAACGTTAGCTAGCCCCTAGCGGAACTTGAACCCGAAACGTTTAGCTTAGAGGGCAGATTCGCTACCCAGCTGGCTAAAAAAAATTACGTACGTAATAATGATTTCTTGTATTTACGCGAATACTACACATTTAATATAAAACGATTTTCGGATTTTATCGCGTTTTTAATTAGTGGTTCCCCCGTGACCACGGTTGCTGTAAAGCATCCGAAACGTCGGGAAATAAAAATAGTTTGTAAAAACTAATTAAAAACGCGATAAAATCCGAAAATCGTTTTATTTTAAATACGTACGTAATATTCAAACTTCGAATTTGTAATAAAGGTTTAAGTAGGAACTGTAATTAAAAGGAATCAAATACTAAAAAATTGTGTATTTACACATTTCCAACAACACAATACACACATTACCAACCGATCGTCTAAAAATTGGTGCGTCTTAGATTATAAAGACGGACTTCTATGCAATAGTTCATCTCTTTACCTTTTACCTCGAGAGAGAAATTTCCGAAAGATTTTGCAATTCTACCAACATTCAAATCATCAGTTTTTTTTTTGGTTTGGCATTGTTTGTAGCATCAATCAGTCAGGACAATTCGTTTTCATTGTAACATAGAAATAAAGCTGTAAAACAAAAATGGGATTTTTTTGTCGAGACATTATTCTCAGAATTGGAAATTAACGCCGGCAATCGCAGTGGTATATTTTTTTCCTTAAGAAATTATGAATAGCAACAGAAATGGTTCCGCTAAATAAACAATACTCAGTCAAAATGCCCTAAGTCGGCACAGATGTTAGAAGGGACGTCCTTCATCCCGCATTATAAAACCGAAGCCGATTTTTGTTATTAATAATCATATCGGCGCCATTTCCAAAAAATTGCCCCCAAGACGACATTAGCACATGTTGCAGGAGAAGTCACTGGCTGGTGTATATTATATTTACTTACGACGGATTTAAAAACAAAATGCCATTTGTTGAATATTGACATAATCTAAAGCAAAAATAACAAGAACGCACCAACCTAAAGCCCTTATTTCTATGATATTACGTGCTAAAGATTCTTTATGGGAGGTTTACGTGTCTTTAAACAATTTCTTAGTGAAGTTTAAAAGTTATACAGTTTATACATGTCTTCAAGTATTATCTCTCACGGGATAGTGAGAAACTAAATCTAGGTTTGATCTTTACATGCAAAATTTAAAACAAGGCTATTACTATTATAAATTCTTTGGCATGACGTAACATAAGTAATATTTATTGCCTTTTAAATCTCTAGTGCATTTGTAAAACATATTGTTCACTGGTAGGATTCCGTGATAATAAGCTATCTGGATTATCAAACAAGAAGAAAAGCTTAGCATGGTATATTTATATTTCAAATTGTTTTATTTATATTTTAATTATTTAAACTAAAACTAATTTTATGAAAAAACTAAATAATTCTTAATATACGCAACATTTCATTAAGTTTTCATATCTCTATTTTAGATACTACATGTATTTAAAATAATCAAAACAATATATAAATATTTTTAAAATACTACACTTCATAATTTGTCAGTGTTACCTTGTAAAACAGTTCCTGTACATTGTATCTACCTACAGAAAGGTCTTTTCAAAATAAACCTTATAAAACGGACAATGTTATCACTAAAACAATTGAATTCGGAGGTAGGGTTTTTTTGTATAAGGGTCAAAAAAAGCGTCAGGTACTTTCCATATTCTAAATTCAAACAACTTACATAGTATTTTTTATTTTTTGTTACACTAATATTCGGCTCGCCTATTCAGCAACGATAGCAAATTGGAAAATTGATTTGAAAAAACTTGAGTTCAAACTCTATATGATAAGCTCATATCAATGAATTTTTGGAAACTTACAAATTTTATTACATGATGATTGTGTGGTTTTGATTTATATCTTTGGCTTGTTCACAAGTAACTTTTTTTTATCTGTGGATTGGAAGGCAGGCATCAACGATCAAGTTCTCAGCCCACTCCAAATAAAAAAAAAATCTAAATGTGTAAGAATTGGCTTTACGGTTGAGCAGATTCTTTTATTAAATTTTTTCTCCCAATTTCAGTAGCCGGATCGGAAACTCTGATTTCTGCTAAATAGAAATCCGTGATAGCCCTTAACTTAGTCCCCATCCGACCACCTCTATAGCCGAGGACAAACTAGTTTTCAAGGCGTCGCCAAATCTAAGGTCCCGGATTCGATTCCCAGGGGAATTTGGGTGTTCGAGGTACCTGTGGTATTTCTGATTCAATAACATGCTCTAGCTACTTACTTTAGGATTAGAACAATGTATGTTATGTGTGATAATATAGAGCAGCCTTCATTTCACTATGTTTAAGTTATATCTAAATAACTATTTGTTAATAACCAAATTATATTAATTTGTGTTCAGCGGTTTAGTCTTGAAAACGTTAATCATGATTAATTTCTCTTCGTCTACTTCTGAATAATTTCCTTATTAAATAGACAAAACGTTATAGGACCTATATTAAGTTTTCCGTAACAAAATGGATATAATATGTAAAGATTATATGCATGTATTATATGTTCCCAAACATTGACGCGTCTGTAATGATGATTTGTGGACCTTTTTTTTGTCCCAAATAATCCACAATAGGGCATAAACCTCTACCAACGGCCAACCGAAACTGCAGGCGGGTTGCTACATAAACAATGCCTTACTTCATTTGTATTACTGAGAACACTTTTATAAAACTTTGAAGGATTATATGATCATAATTTAAAAAATAAACTTTGCTTATCGAGCAAAAGTCACGATAGCCGAGTGGTTGGTTGGATGGAATTCGAGTCGAGAAACTCGAGTTCGATCCCCAGGTGGCAGGCTCGGACCAATGGGTTTGAAGCCATGTATGATTCATATCGTTTTGCCTAGGACATAAAGACAGCGACGGGCTCACCTGTAACGTTTACCCAAAAAAAATATCTTCGGTAGATGATGCGTCGAAGGGACTTAATTGCCTAGATTAGACCTCTGTCTACCCCTGTATTGGGAATTGCGTAAAGATATTTATTTATATATTTTTATTAATTCGCTTAACATAACACATAATAAAAATTGCATTGTCTCAGTATTTTAAAATGTCAATGTACTCATTACTTAATGAATCATAACTTGCCTTAACAGGTCCACTGCAGAATAAAGCGTCTCTCATGAAGATGTTTTTCCGTATTCACGAAAGTAATAATTGCTGACAATTTCTAACGCCGATGGAACATGGCATTTCTTACCTATGTATACCTATGTACATATAAACCAAAACAAACCTAAATAAACATTGTCTCTATTTATTAATATTACTTAGTGTACAAAAACAATATGATACCTTTTCATAAGTGAACGTTACGTTATGAACAAGCATTTCTTCACCCGACGTGCTAATATGCTTATTACATATAAACATATGGGATGAAAAAGCAAAATAATGTAAAAATTTGTCAAATCATTTTTCTGTTTATAAACATCAAACAATCGTTAACATAAATATGTCACCGATGTCTAATTTCTGTAGATATATTCACAGGTACCGAGCCTGCAATCCGGTACACACCAAAACATACCATAATTCATAGACGCTCGTAAACAAATCGCGACCGAAACTGCATACGAATAACATATGCAAAGTGCAGTAAACTTACCACTGGACTATCGTCGCCAAGGTCGGAATCACGCTCGGCGTCGGCCATGGCGTACGCCGGCACCGGTTCACGATTCTTTACCCGAATCTTGGCGGTTTTCTACGGCACGGGAAAGTACAACAGGCCACAGTACGGCACGTGCTCACACGGTACACACACGAACGGACATACAACGGGACTGTCGCGGAGGGATACAGGATACGAGTGTAACCGCGGCACGCACGGAATGGTATGGAATGGCGAGCTACCGACCCAGCGCCCCCTCTCTGCTGAAGCCCCGCCTTAAGGCGTCCCGCGTCACGACGAATCATACCGCGCGATATCAAACTGATATTTCAGTTATACGCTCCGCCCGTTTCGTTTGTATTGTTTTTATTCGATACGAGCTATAAAATAATCGAGACGTTATAATAATTCGACGGACACAAGCGGGCATTGTTTTCGCTTGCTATGATTAAGTTTAATTAGGTAATACGAATGTACTAGTGGGCCTTGTTTTACTATCTAATATATAAGTATTTTTTTATTGATAGTAGTAAGGTGCGTAACTATTGTATTTAATACGCTGTGGTCCATAGATGTCTAATTACGTCATTAAATTAATCCTTACGTCATTAAACTTGCTCAAGTCTTTAAAAAAATATTTAATACGGATATAAGCAACAGTATTAGGATGCCTATAAATCTTATTTTAAGTAAGAACCTAGATAAGTACATAATCCTCTTTTTTGTGACCATGTAATGACAAAGTAAATGTCTAAACTACTTAATCGTTTTTGGTTTTTTACATATTTGAATACATACTTAGAGACTTGAATTGATACATACAGGAAATATTTTTTAACAGATAGATATCACTACGTCTTTTAAAAAGTTGATCAGACTATGATACTAACAGTAAATCCTATCCAGATAAGGACCCCACCATCTATAGACATAAAATAAAATTCCAGTTATGCCTGTCGTTGATTGTATCGCAAGATGATTGGATTTAACCACTGACTGTATTTGATGTTGCTACAAATTTAACTTCAAAACCCACATTTAAAATTTATTTAGGGCAAAAAAAAATTGGCTGTGAGACTGTCGCCACTATATTATCCAAAACAACGGTGTTAATATTAAATATAAAATATTATGTGAATCCAGCAAAGTTTTAAAGTTGCCCAATCTGTTATTCATTATCAGGCAAGCAAATAAAAGCATCCCTGTGAAACAGACAAAACTTATGTGGAATAAAAAGTATATAAAAAACTATTTATACAAATGTATATTACAAATCACCCCCCCAACTAGTTTTGTTGATGACGATGTAAACATGGAACCATCACCAAAGCCCTGCTTTAAATAAAGTTACTCACACATCATGTGTCATATACATGCCGAATTAACGACAAAAAATATATATTTTCATATCTTCATGCAATTCCCAATACTGGAGTAGACAGAGATCTAGTCTAGACAATTAAGACCCTTCGACCCACCTTCACCGAAAATATTTTCGGAACAACGTGACAGGTGGTGAGCCCGTCGCCGGCTTGATATCCAAGCCAACGATACAATATATCGGACATAGGTTTTTGAAAAAACTCATTGGTACGAGCCTGCCACCTGGGAATCGAACTCGGATCTCTTGACTCGAAATACCGACAACCCTATCGGCTTTCGTTCGGCTAACCTGACATACAGTTTCTTCTCATCTTTTCTAAAATGGCTTGTCTAAATTTGTTTCGCGAGTTGATATTCTTTACCTATTTAAGTCCGCAGTTATGAGCTAGAGCTAACTAGAATACAATATGGCACACTACATGGCGATTAAACATCACTGAACACTGTTCATGTTTCTATGACGAGCATAGATTTATGATCTTGTCACTTCTTTTAACGTCCTACAATACCCACTGCAGACTTTTGTGCCTCTCCCATTTAAATAATTACGTCCACTGCAGACTTCGAGCCTCTCCCATTTAGACGATTTATTATAATCGCCACGTTTGGCAGCGGGATTGTCGAATACAGTACTAGATACATCGCACCTTAGACATATCTGTGATCTATTTCTATATTTTAGTCTAGTATTTTATTTGTCAGTAGCCATCGCCATAGCTTGAAAATAAGAGCACCTCTCAGGACATCCACTGGAAAAAGTCACTGGTTTAATCATATTCTTCCTCCAAGATGCAACCAATACTCAAATATACAGTCGCCATACAATTGATTTTTGTATCAAATGTCTTTAGGATATTTTTGTTAATCCAATATTTCTAAGTATCTTGCCAAACCAATATTTTCAGGAATGGCTTTAATTTTGCGAAAATATGTGCTTTATTAAACTTTGTTTAATAGTTGAATGATTTAATTATAGACGTTATTTGAAACAGTGTTCCATAAATTTTATAAAATCCTCCCTATGGGAGAGGCCTATGTCCTGCAGTGGACTTTAACATGCCGTTATGTATGTATTGTATGAATTTCATAAAAGTTCGCTACATAATTTCCGTATACATACTTACATTACTTTTTATTTATCTTACATAGGTACTACCAACTTAAGTACTTTTGAAAATACTTAGAAACATTAAATGAAAGATAAAAATATTTGAGGATATTAGAAACGTATTTGACTATTTAGAAGAAGAAGAGAAGGGCTTCTTTTGAGCAATTGACCTTAGGTAGTACACCTATGATACCTAGGATAAGAAATATTCGGGCAACTTCCCTCTTCGGCTGATTCTTCAGTTCTTTAAAGAGGTCATAATAACTCCCCAAAAATCGATCGTTGTATTACAAATGTATGTGACTAACGTTACACTGCGAGGAGTTAAAAATTGGTTATTAAATAAACTAAATCATCAGGTCATTACCACCATCATAACGGCCTGCAAAAGTTAAAAACAAGACATAGACCCTTCACTTAGAAACAGCTGCCTATTACTTAGTTGCTTTATTTTGCTCTAATATTCTGCGAGATGGTTATACTGTCGGTCGGTAGTATATTGCTACATTGTTCAAGACTATTCCTTCAGTAGCTTCTTACGACACCCACGAGAAAAAAGGGTCACCCTTTTTCCGCAAGTAAGTATATTCTTATGCCAACGCCACAGGGAAATACACATAACTAAACATGTACACACTTTTAGTCTCCGATTTAAATGATTCGCATAATGGAGTAATACTCGTTCAGAATGTTTAATTATTTATCGTCCACAACTGAGATAATGTACTACGATTAGTTCCGAACAGAATATTTGATTATATTTAAATACAACAAAGCCAAATAATATTAATAGTATTCCAGTTAACCAACTTACCTTCAACGCATCTATCTGAAGTGGTTTACGACAATAGTCCAATGGCAGGCCCGAACCTGCGACTTTATGTTTCATGGTCCGTACCCTAAATAATTAGGCTTTTGATGCTTTAAATTTGAATTCATGGAATAAAAATGAGGCCACGTATACCTAGCAAGTCTGTTCGCCCATCAATACGGCAAGTACCGATCCTAGCTCTTGAGGGATGGACGGATATCCTTTTTATAGACCGATCTAAAAAAAAGGATATCCGACTATCCTTCAAGAGTCACTCGGACTCGGACGTACGAAAAAAATCAGCGATTGAATGTCCATTGTAATATGATATGCTACCGAAATGAAACAATCTTACAATGCAGTAGATAATTGATAAGAATTTTTTAATTGGAATGATAACTATACTAAATTGCTTCTGGATACAAAAAGAATCATATCATAATCCTATCATCGTCATGTGATTACGGCGTATTCCGCCCCCTTTCTACCATAGTGGCATAAGTGCAAGTGGCTACTGAAAAATGGATAACCGTCTCGAAATATCCATACCTAAATTCAGCAGACCGAAGACGAGCAGCAACGTCTTAGTCGCGAGTGGTCTAGTACTGCAATCGCCAATCCGTTTGCCAAGCGTGGCTATTATGGAAAATTTCTAAAAAAATCTTTAAAAATAAAATATCTTCACGCCGTTCCCAATACAGGGGTAGACAGAGATCTAGACAATTTTTGAATCCAGCTTTCACCAAAAACATTTTTGGGATAACGTTGGGATAACAGGTCGTGAGCCCATCGCCATCTTAATGTTCAATCCAACTATATAAATCGTACATAAGTTTTAAAAAATCCCATTTGTTCAAGCCTCCCACCTGGGGATCGAACTCTTCTTGACTCGAAATTCCGACCACCCAACCACTAGGCTATCGTGACTCCGTCTATATTATATATGACTCATCTATATTATTACATCAATACATTTCAAGTAAAACAAGAATTAAACGAATAGGTTGCATCGTATCAACTTATATCCCGGCCGGCTATCGCAGCTAGCGTTTATCGTCAAGGACAATTCCGGAGTGCTGCTGGCCACATGAGTAGGTTCCAGTTCTTATACTCTAATTTACCGGTGGCGAACCCAACTCTGCACCACACGGCTACCATCAGCACACGGTGCGGTGTAGTGTCAACAGTCTACTGCTGCCAAATAGCAGTGTAAAAAAACTATGGTTTACGGTTTGATATGTATATAGATCCAGTATAATTACGAGCAATGCAGCATCCTCATAGTCCTCGGCGCTGATGAGATATCTGTAATCTATTTCAATTGATTTAGAAATTATAAAACTAATTGTTGCATGGTGTAGATATATTGGCAAACACACATATTTTTGTAAGTGGTGTGTCCATACATATTGTATCATGTCTTAAGCAAATAAATTACTATGGTATGATTGAGGTTATGATTTCTTGTATTTACGCGAATACTACACGTTTAAAATAAAATCCCGACATTACCCATATCCCATACAGCATCAGTGGTCCCCCCGTGACCACGGATGCTGTAAAGCATCCGAAACGTCAGGAAATAAAAATAGTTTGTAAAAACTAATTTAATACGCGATAAAATCCGAAAATCGTTTTATTTTAAATGAATGAGTTGTTTGCAAACGTCTGTGAGTGAACAAAGAAAAGCTCTTTGCCGAAAGGAGTTCGTTGCTTCTCAAAGTTCGTTAGAAATAACTAAGGGGAATGTAACAAACTATAAAAAGTAAAAATAAATTTAGAAAGCGAGAACCGAAAAAAATTTTGAAAAATTCTGCACCATCTGGCACGAGATATCGGGAATCGCCTACCCGCTTGCCAAGAGTGGCGATTATTACGAATCCTGCTTATAGCGAGGCTTATGCCATTGGCCTATAGAATTGTAGAAGCTATTATATATTACGAACATATTTCCAATAATTATTATTATTGCCAATAATTACTATTGGAGAAGGCAATACCAATTTTCAAAATTTTGTAATGCGCTATAGGTTATATATCTGTGCACACACATAGATATATAACCTATATATGTGTGTGTGTGCATCATCTTAGCGTTTAGAGCATATAGATATTGATTAAGCAAAGAACAAGCGGTTCCTGAAATATATATCTAATGTAACACTAATAAAAAACATAATTTATGTTAAAACAACAGAAATGGGTCGAAAATTTATCTGTAAGAAATTATGAAGTGTTATTCTTTATTTCTTGGAAACCGCTCTACTTTACCATATTCATAAATAAATATATAAAAGGAAATAACCTTTATTAATATTTATTCACATATAAAATTCATTGTCATTGAAACATTTTTATTCTAATACTATCTTATTGCTTATTAATCCCAATAAACAATTAAACACTTAGTTGCAATGCCTGATGAATTAAACAAAACAACATAAAACCGGAGACAAGAAGTACATAGGTTCAGACAGTAACAATTAATACAGCCGGCAGATCAATCGCTTGTCGAACTCTGCAAACTGGACCTGTTTGACTTGAGCGCAAGGTAACAGCGGAAGCGGTTATTCAAATAGCATACTATTTCATATCCTATTAATATCAGCAAAAAATTTTGTTATTAAAATGCCTTACCGGTTTCGCCTTATAGTATCATCAAATTATCAATTACAAGAATACGTATCTCCTATTTTATCTCTTTAATTGCGGGTATTTGCTTATAATTACAACTAAATTGTAATCATATATATATAGTTATTTTTTGATTCAACCTTAATTACGAACTCAATTACAATATAGGAACGAAAATTACAAAAACATACATAACGGCCTTTAATTATCCACCTCACCCATAGGAGTGTTTGTTATAATCGTCATGCTCAGCAAGCGGAATGGCGAAGAATCACCTCAAGCCGTTATCAAGTAATGCTCTGTCATACAGGTAGCAGCTGCTTTTTACGTAGACAATGGTATCCACCCCATATTTAAAAAAACCCCTAAAGTTAAAAGTAAATACTAATTTACTAATAAATTTAATCTTTTTTTTAAAGAAAACGGAGGCAAACGAGCAGGTGGCTCACGTGATGGTAAGTGATTACCGCCGCCCATGAACACCCGCAATACCAGAGGCATAGCAGATGCGTTGCCGGCCTTAGAATGTCCCCCCAGAATTGGAGGAGGGGGGAGTGTGGACCTCCGGTTACCTGCACTGACCAGACGAAACGCAGAAGTTTGTTAGACTTCTACTTCACGCCGGTATTCTGTGAGGTCGCGGTACTTCCCCGGTCGAGCCCGCCCATTCATGCAACAACAAAAGCTGATGCGTGGCTCTACCACTGTTAATAATCTTTGTCCACATCGAGTTTTGTTATAGACATGAAAGTATTATATGACTATTACATTATACCTTTGTGTATTGCAAAATGCCTCAGGAATATTTATTCACAAATATCGTTTACTCAAACCAACTGCAATCTATTTTGGAAGAGTGGTTTCTTAAGCTTTTTCTATTCAGACGCCCATTAGAAATGGACTTACAGTATAATAAATATAAATCTTGTCTGAGCAATTTAAAACTATTTTTAAATATTGAAAAAAATTTACATTTGTTATTCATCTTTGTAATACAAATCTTTAATCTTTGTACTTTAAAGGAGCTAATTTTTATCAATTTATCATCGATATGTACACGTTATATCAGAATCTATCGATATCAGCAATAGTACGTACATACTGTTTTAAATTTCAGGTTTATCCAGTGTTCATAATTTTCATAAAATAATATTACTGCGTTCTCCATACACGCGAAGCTGGATCATTAAATATCATAATCATAAATGGTTTCCGCACGTTATAACCCGCTCTCGTACGGGCGGGATTGCCATAATAGTTACGCTTGGCAAGCAGATGGGCATTTGCTTTACCAGATAGTTCTCCTCACTGGTCTGTTTCATTTTGGTATAGTATTTTCGAATTTGTTGGTGAGTGGTTGGGTGGTCGGAATTTCGAGTCGACTCGAGTTCGATCCCCAGTTGGCAGGCTCGTACCAATGGGTTTTTCAAAAACTTATGTACGAATTATATCGTTGGCTTGGACATAAAGACGGCGACGGGCTCACCACCTGTGACATTGTCCCGAAAATATCTACAGTGGAAGGTGGGTCGAAGGGACTTAATTGTCTAGACTAGACCTCTGTCTACCCCTTTATTGGGAATTGAGTGAAGATATTTATTTATTTATTTACTTAATACTTATTTCGTTGGTTTTTTGAAGCCCACAGGAAAACAGAAGCTGGTAAATTTGTGAGCCATACACGGCTATTTTTAATTGGTTAAGTTTGTTCTTACTTTTTCATTAAATGCATGACACTATCCGTTTTGTGAGGTATAAAAAGCTTTCTTAGATTTCAGTTCTTTTTTTTATTTAGCCGCTCGTAACTTGCGCTATATTCTTTGGTAATCGCTCCTGGCTGATTGATGAAGCTCTCCCCCCCCCCTCCCCCTCCCCCTCTCCGCGCTGGCCTCAGCCGCCGCCGGTTACGGCGAGTGATCCATAGCTTTGAGATCTATTACCCTGAACCACATTACAACGATGCTTTTATTTTAAACATTAAAGTATGCAATTTATACACCCTTACAGTTTGAAATAATCTTCTTCTGCGATAATAAAAACTAAACGATAAAAAACTAGAAAATATAAAGGTTATAGTCATAAATGAATGTACAATTAATAACTCATATGGAGTATGTCCTATACCAAGGTTATGCTTCAAGGAGTCATAACCTTAATTGTTTGTTAAGACAATATATTTATTTAAAATAAAAATAAATTGAAATAAACACTAGCAGGCAATAGGTGTAGTTTTACGTAGTCCATAGTGTGACCTTTTTTTTAATCTTCACGCAATACCCAATACAGGGGTACACAGAGGTCTCGTCTATACAGTTGAGTCCCTTCACTTCACCGAAGATATCTTCGGGACAACGTGACAGATGGTGAGCCCGTCGCCGTCTTTGTATCCCAGCCAACGATACAGTTCATACATAAGTTTTTGAAAATCTCATTGGTATGAGCCTGCCACCTGGGGATCGAACTCGGGTCTCTTGACGAAATTCCGACCACCCAACCACTCGGCTATCGTGACTGTGTAGTCTGATCATAATTCTCAAATTTGTTAATGCATATTGTACTGTTAGTATACTATACATATTTTAAGTATAGTATACTGCACATATCGTTATTCGGTATTTATAATTATGCTTCACTGCAGGAAATAAGTAAAATAATGACGGGGTTGGCTAGAATCGTTACGCTTGGCAAGCTGATTGGAGATCGCAGTACTAGACACGGCACCTTTTGATTTTCTTAAGCTTCGGAATGTTTAACCACATACATATCATCCAGAGATCCCTTCTACTATGCACTCAAACCATCTCTATCTATAATTTCAGGCCTACTCTTCTTGAATACAATAAGTATTCTGCCACATCAGGTATGGTACGTCAAGATAAATAAATCTTACATTTCAATAAATTTTACATTTCATCTACATACATGAAACAAAACTATGTTTGTATTTTAAATAAAACGGTTTTCGGATTTTATTGCTTTTTTTAATTAGTTTTTTATTTCTAACTATTTTTATTTCCCGACGTTTCGGATGCTGTAAAGCATGAGTTTGTAAAATCTAATTAAAATGATGAATTGAAAATTGTTTTATTTAAAATGTGTAGTATTCGCGTAACGTTTCGGATGCTGCAAAGCATGAGTTGATGAGTTTGTAAAATCTAATTAAAATGATGAATTGAAAATTGTTTTATTTAAAATGTGTAGTATTCGCGTAAACACAAGAAATAATTATATGTTTGTACTCTCAATACTTATTTACTAAATACTTCTATAACCGCAGAGCTCAACTCCTCGTGGCATGGTACCAAGAACGCTAGCTGCATTTCCACGTCGAATGGCTGGACTTACCGTTGAGTGAGAAAAGAACCTGCCCTCTTGTCACCAGCGGCTACGACCAGTCGCGAATACAATTCCATTAGCTGCATCACGCGAGGTACCCATAGACCGATTGTATCTACAGCAAATGGAAAAAATACATAGTATAGCGATGTCGTTTCTAAAGGAATGGCGGGCTGGTGCAGCAACAGGCAGCCCGCTTGCAAGAGGGCTGGTTCTTTTCTCGCTCAACGGTCTAGTCTAGCCATTAAACGTGAAAATGCAGCCAAAGTTCTTGCTACTGTGCTACGAGGAGAAGGGCTATACTACAATTGTAGTTTTTAGTTAATAATTATTGTAAATATTAACATAATTTTATATCTGTAAGTAAAACATTATAAAAATTATCACCTCGACGACGACGGCGACAGCTCACCACCTGTCACGTTGTCCCGAAAATATCTTCGGTGGAAGGTGGGTCAAAGGGACTTAATTGTCTAGACTTGACCTCTGTCTACCCCTGTATTGGGAATTGCGTGAAGATATTTATTTTATTATTTTATAAAAATTATGACAGTTAGATATTTGTGAAATAATTTGAAAATCGAAAATAAAAATTTCCATCCAACCGATTAACGTAAAACCAAGTAGAGAGTACGTGTAAACAGTCATCAGTGAAAAGGCACCCACTGCAGGGCATCGGCATTCCTCACTCCGCCCCAACCCTCCGGCACAATGATAAATTAACAATATTATTGAGCAGCGGGACCCGGCGAGAAAATTAAATTAGTCAAACACCTCCTTTATTACTGTGTAACACAATTTGCCATGTTAAATTATAGAAGGTTTGTCAGAGCACTTTGACATTTTTACACATGTCTCAAGTACCGCAGTTTGTGTTTCGCATTAACTAGCTAAAGAGTTATTATTTTTATTTTATTTTATCGCATAAGGCGGATGTTTCTTTTTCTTTTACCAAATAAAAATTT
The DNA here is from genome assembly GCA_029286605.1 of Sericinus montela. Lineage (NCBI taxonomy): Eukaryota > Metazoa > Arthropoda > Insecta > Lepidoptera > Papilionidae > Sericinus > Sericinus montela. Next base: position 1,380,018 of record JAGSMR010000094.1, on the reverse strand, counting down.
TTTACGATATGTATATTACACAATTTTATTCGCAAAGGTTATACTAATAGTTTAAACTTCATATGTTATTGTTGTCCATACCAAAAAAATTACAAAATTTTCAGCGAAATTAAGAAAACATGTGGAACTATTATAATACACATTACCTTACGTAGCTGTGTAGTATCGGTAAAAATAACCACCACATTTCCTATCATATGTGTCGTAAGCATCAAGGCGTTTCCCTAGAAAATCGCAAAGGATATTCGGGATAATCAGCAGGAAAAATATGTATTCAAAATTTAGGGGAACTACACTGGCTGGAGCATCAAGGTGCAAGACGGATATTGTGATCGTACATCCATACATTTGGCCCAATTGGCTATTCTTAGTTTGATAGACAACTCTTAATTTGATCTTTTATTGTTTTTGTCTGTATTCTTTTGTTTTTGGTTTACATTAAAACTTATTCATTCATTTGTTTATTTACTTATACATATATTACGACCTGTTCACTGCTGAACATGGGCCACTCTGGTAATAATCACCACATAATCACCACACTTCGCAAGTGCCTTGATCGCAGCGCCACACAACTCCCACCTTAAGTGCTGCTTCCCTTCACAAGTCTGTTTTATTGTGGTTTCTTAGTCTATTTTTGAAATGCTTATTACTACTACCATTGCCATTTGCATTGGATTTCCACTTAATTGTCGCTTTCGAAGCCTACGGAAAACTGGTAGTGATAATTTCTTATTCTGGCCGACGCCTAACGATAACTATATTTTGTTCTTTACTCATCTAATTTTAGGTAAATACCTGAAGAATGCCATAGCTTCATCAACTTATTAATAAAAGACGATAGTGTAAGCCTAAATCATACGTTATAGTGTTAATAAACATAAGATAGAATTAGAACAAATTTAAAGTAAAAAATAAACCTTAGGCAAGTTTAAATAATTGTTTTAATAACAAAACAAAATTTAAAATTTTATTTTTAACTCTTCAAAGCTCATTTTGTCACATTGTCCTTTATTCATATTTATGAAGTAAGCCTGTCTCTTATTGCTTTTGTGGCATTTCGCATTTGCTGAACATTAATGTACGCTCGTGGTTTGCTCGTTCATTCCTAGTAAGTTTAAGTGTTTCTTGGTAATGCGTCCTGTGAAGGTGCAAATTAATAGTTCTCTATGTGACCAGGTTTGGCACACATCAGTTTTGTTCAGTTACCATTACGTTTATATTTTATGTCGTTTGCTGCTCGGAGAAACAAATATAATGGACTGGAACAGTCTTGCATTTGTCTACTATCCACAAATCTTGCGAGAAGACTATAGATTTCTAGTTTACTATTGCAGGATGTATACTGTTTTGTAATAAATACATACATAGATAGGAACAACATTGCTCTGTTCACAAAGTAAGTAGCTAAATCACTTGTGCTACGAAATCGGTAATAGTAAATGGACACAATCACAACCAGAAACATCCTGACCCGATAAAGTGCAGAAAAATGAAAGAAAAGAACGAAATGAACTAGTTTTCTGCTTTGACCTGTCCGGGAATCGAACCTGTCGCAAGAGCTCAAAGCAGGGGACACCATGAATACTGGTGTGTTTGCCACTCGTCTATGCAAGTTGTTACATTCTTTTTGATGCTGTTTATTTTATAAAAATTATCACCTCGACGACGACGGCGACAGCTCACCACCTGTCACGTTGTCCCGAAAATATCTTCGGTGGAAGGTGGGTCAAAGGGACTTAATTGTCTAGACTTGACCTCTGTCTACCCCTGTATTGGGAATTGCGTGAAGATATTTATTTTATTATTTTATAAAAATTATCACCTCGACGACGACGGCGACAGCTCACCACCTGTCACGTTGTCCCGAAAATATCTTCGGTGGAAGGTGGGTCAAAGGGACTTAATTGTCTAGACTTGACCTCTGTCTACCCCTGTATTGGGAATTGCGTGAAGATATTTATTTTATTATTTTATAAAAATTATGACAGTTAGATATTTGTGAAATAATTTGAAAATCGAAAATAAAAATTTCCATCCAACCGATTAACGTAAAACCAAGTAGAGAGTACGTGTAAACAGTCATCAGTGAAAAGGCACCCACTGCAGGGCATCGGCATTCCTCACTCCGCCCCAACCCTCCGGCACAATGATAAATTAACAATATTATTGAGCAGCGGGACCCGGCGAGAAAATTAAATTAGTCAAACACCTCCTTTATTACTGTGTAACACAATTTGCCATGTTAAATTATAGAAGGTTTGTCAGAGCACTTTGACATTTTTACACATGTCTCAAGTACCGCAGTTTGTGTTTCGCATTAACTAGCTAAAGAGTTATTATTTTTATTTTATTTTATCGCATAAGGCGGATGTTTCTTTTCTTTTACCAAATAAAAATTTTTACGATATGTATATTACACAATTTTATTCGCAAAGGTTATACTAATAGTTTAAACTTCATATGTTATTGTTGTCCATACCAAAAATTACAAAATTTTCAGCGAAATTAAGAAAACATGTGGAACTATTATAATACACATTACCTTACGTAGCTGTGTAGTATCGGTAAAAATAACCACCACATTTCCTATCATATGTGTCGTAAGCATCAAGGCGTTTCCCTAGAAAATCGCAAAGGATATTCGGGATAATCAGCAGGAAAAATATGTATTTTAACATATCATAAAACAATTATTAATAACGGTTATTATAATTATAGCGTTGAATTTTAATGATGGGTATTACGCGTACATAAAATTCCTCCTCCTCCGATCTTCGGTAATAACGCAGTGGAACAGAGTGATGAGATTTCATATTTCTGTGCGTAATAATCACCACATAATCACCACATAATCACCACATAATCACCACATAATCACCACATAATCACCACATAATCACCACATAATCACCACATAATCACCACATAATCACCACATAATCACCACATAATCACCACATAATCACCACATAATCACCACATAATCACCACATAATCACCACATAATCACCACATAATCACCACATAATCACCACATAATCACCACATAATCACCACATAATCACCACATAATCACCACATAATCACCACATAATCACCACATAATCACCACATAATCACCACATAATCACCACATAATCACCACATAATCACCACATAATCACCACATAATCACCACATAATCACCACATAATCACCACATAATCACCACATAATCACCACATAATCACCACATAATCACCACATAATCACCACATAATCACCACATAATCACCACATAATCACCACATAATCACCACATAATCACCACATAATCACCACATAATCACCACATAATCACCACATAATCACCACATAATCACCACATAATCACCACATAATCACCACATAATCACCACATAATCACCACATAATCACCACATAATCACCACATAATCACCACATAATCACCACATAATCACCACATAATCACCACATAATCACCACATAATCACCACATAATCACCACATAATCACCACATAATCACCACATAATCACCACATAATCACCACATAATCACCACATAATCACCACATAATCACCACATAATCACCACATAATCACCACATAATCACCACATAATCACCACATAATCACCACATAATCACCACATAATCACCACATAATCACCACATAATCACCACATAATCACCACATAATCACCACATAATCACCACATAATCACCACACTTCGCAAGTGCCTTGATCGCAGCGCCACACAACTCCCACCTTAAGTGCTGCTTCCTTCACAAGTCTGTTTTATTGTGGTTTCTTAGTCTATTTTTGAAATGCTTATTACTACTACCATTGCCATTTGCATTGGATTTCCACTTAATTGTCGCTTTCGAAGCCTACGGAAAACTGGTAGTGATAATTTCTTATTCTGGCCGACGCCTAACGATAACTATATTTTGTTCTTTACTCATCTAATTTTAGGTAAATACCTGAAGAATGCCATAGCTTCATCAACTTATTAATAAAAGACGATAGTGTAAGCCTAAATCATACGTTATAGTGTTAATAAACATAAGATAGAATTAGAACAAATTTAAAGTAAAAAATAAACCTTAGGCAAGTTTAAATAATTGTTTTTAATAACAAAACAAAATTTAAAATTTTATTTTTAACTCTTCAAAGCTCATTTTGTCACATTGTCCTTTATTCATATTTATGAAGTAAGCCTGTCTCTTATTGCTTTTTGTGGCATTTCGCATTTGCTGAACATTAATGTACGCTCGTGGTTTGCTCGTTCATTCCTAGTAAGTTTAAGTGTTTCTTGGTAATGCGTCCTGTGAAGGTGCAAATTAATAGTTCTCTATGTGACCAGGTTTGGCACACATCAGTTTTGTTCAGTTACCATTACGTTTATATTTTATGTCGTTTGCTGCTCGGAGAAACAAATATAATGGACTGGAACAGTCTTGCATTTGTCTACTATCCACAAATCTTGCGAGAAGACTATAGATTTCTAGTTTACTATTGCAGGATGTATACTGTTTTGTAATAAATACATACATAGATAGGAACAACATTGCTCTGTTCACAAAGTAAGTAGCTAAATCACTTGTGCTACGAAATCGGTAATAGTAAATGGACACAATCACAACCAGAAACATCCTGACCCGATAAAGTGCAGAAAAAATGAAAGAAAAAGAACGAAATGAACTAGTTTTCTGCTTTGACCTGTCCGGGAATCGAACCTGTCGCAAGAGCTCAAAGCAGGGGACACCATGAATACTGGTGTGTTTGCCACTCGTCTATGCAAGTTGTTACATTCTTTTTGATGCTGTTTATTTTATATAAGTAAGATAGAGCCTCGTAAAGTACTATTTTGAAGATGCATTAATGTTTTCATGTATGTTCATTTAGTTTAGTTTATTATATATTTTAAAATAGTTTAGTTCAGATATTGGTATGTAAGTCTATCTTAAAATACACATATATTGTGCATACGTATCTATTGAGTTTTCTCTGCGTTGTATTCCTTTTTTATGTGTGGTGTACAATAAACTATATATTACTACTAATGTTTTCTTAATTTGTTCGTTCAACACAGCGGTGGTTTAAGAAAAAATTCAAAGGGAACAACCGCAAAATCGAAGAAATAATGTTTGGAATGTTCCATCTCAATGAGTTGAAGTAATAATGTTGATTTACGTCGACTATCGCTTATAAAAGAATTCATTTAATTCAATTAGGTAACTCGAAGTTCTTGGTGTCATCTAATATTTATTAAATTTTAAAGAGATTTCAACTATTTTGCATACAATATTAAGCAAAATATATTGTAAAATAGTAATAAAATAATAAATATCCTCTTTTCAATTAAAAAAGTTAGTTTATCAATCTGGCTTCGCTCGCTTGGTTGTGTGTGTGTGTGTGTGTGTGTGTGTGTGTGTGTGTGTGCGTGCGTGCGTGCGTGTGTGCGTGCGTGCGTGCGTGCGTGTGTGCGTGCGTGCGTGCGTGCGTGCGTGCGTGTGCGTGCGTGCGTGTGCGTGCGTTTGTGTGTGTGTAGGTGGGTGTGTGTGTGTGTGTGTGTGTGTGTGTGTGTGTGTGTGTGTGTGTGTGTGTGTGTGTGTGTGTGTGTGTGTGTGTGTAGTCGGTATCATTTACAACATCAACTAAACGTAGCATGAAAATACTTTTAAAAAATACCGTATACTCTGGTACCGTACCGTCCGTATACCGGCACTCTGGAATTTAAAAATTGATATAATTTTCAAGTTTAATACAATTGTTAGTAATTTTATATAAGTAAGATAGAGCCTCGTAAAGTACTATTTTAAAGATGCATTAATGTTTTCATGTATGTTCATTTAGTTTAGTTTATTATATATTTTAAAATAGTTTAGTTCAGATATTGGTATGTAAGTCTATCTTAAAATACACATATATTGTGCATACGTATCTATTGAGTTTTCTCTGCGTTGTATTCCTTTTTTATGTGTGGTGTACAATAAACTATATATTACTACTAATGTTTTCTTAATTTGTTCGTTCAACACAGCGGTGGTTTAAGAAAAAATTCAAAGGGAACAACCGCAAAATCGAAGAAATAATGTTTGGAATGTTCCATCTCAATGAGTTGAAGTAATAATGTTGATTTACGTCGACTATCGCTTATAAAAGAGTTCATTCAATTCAATTAGGTAACTCGAAGTTCTTGGTGTCATCTAATATTTATTAAATTTTAAAGAGATTTCAACTATTTTGCATACAATATTAAGCAAAATATATTGTAAAATAGTAATAAAATAATAAATATCCTCTTTTCAATTAAAAAAGTTAGTTTATCAATCTGGCTTCGCTCGCTTGGTTGTGTGTGTGTGTGTGTGTGTGTGTGTGTGTGTGTGTGTGTGTGTGTGTGTGTGTGTGTGTGTGTGTGTGTGTGTGTGTGTGTGTGTGTGTGTGTGTGTGTGTGTGTGTGTGTGTGTGTGTGTGTGTAGTCGGTATCATTTACAACATCAACTAAACGTAGCATGAAAATACTTTTAAAAAATACCGTATACTCTGGTACCGTACCGTCCGTATACCGGCACTCTGGAATTTAAAAATTGATATAATTTTCAAGTTTAATACAATTGTTAGTAATTTTATATAAGTAAGATAGAGCCTCGTAAAGTACTATTTTAAAGATGCATTAATGTTTTCATGTATGTTCATTTAGTTTAGTTTATTATATATTTTAAAATAGTTTAGTTCAGATATTGGTATGTAAGTCTATCTTAAAATACACATATATTGTGCATACGTATCTATTGAGTTTTCTCTGCGTTGTATTCCTTTTTTATGTGTGGTGTACAATAAACTATATATTACTACTAATGTTTTCTTAATTTGTTCGTTCAACACAGCGGTGGTTTAAGAAAAATTCAAAGGAACAACCGCAAAATCGAAGAAATAATGTTTGGAATGTTCCATCTCAATGAGTTGAAGTAATAATGTTGATTTACGTCGACTATCGCTTATAAAAGAGTTCATTCAATTCAATTAGGTAACTCGAAGTTCTTGGTGTCATCTAATATTTATTAAATTTGAAGAGATGCATTAATGTTTTCATGTATGTTCATTTAGTTTAGTTTATTATATATTTTAAAATAGTTTAGTTCAGATATTGGTATGTAAGTCTATCTTAAAATACACATATATTGTGCATACGTATCTATTGAGTTTTCTCTGCGTTGTATTCCTTTTTTATGTGTGGTGTACAATAAACTATATATTACTACTAATGTTTTCTTAATTTGTTCGTTCAACACAGCGGTGGTTTAAGAAAAAATTCAAAGGGAACAACCGCAAAATCGAAGAAATAATGTTTGGAATGTTCCATCTCAATGAGTTGAAGTAATAATGTTGATTTACGTCGACTATCGCTTATAAAAGAGTTCATTCAATTCAATTAGGTAACTCGAAGTTCTTGGTGTCATCTAATATTTATTAAATTTTAAAGAGATTTCAACTATTTTGCATACAATATTAAGCAAAATATATTGTAAAATAGTAATAAAATAATAAATATCCTCACGCAATTCCCAGTACAGGGGTAGACAGAGGTCTAGTCTAGACAATCAAGTCCCTTTGACCCACCTTCCACCGAAGATATTTTCGGGACAACGTTACAGGTGGTGATCCCTTCGCGGTTTTTATGCCCAAGCCAACGATATAAATCGTACAAAAGTTTTTTGAAAGAACCGATTGGTACGAGCCCTGGGGATCCAACTCGGGTCTCTTGACTTCAATTCCGATTACCCAACCACTCGGCTATCGTGATCTCAGTCTACTCTGTATCTTTATTATACCTAGAGTATTTTGAATGCAAGTAAAAACAGCCCATCTTTATTAAACACATTAATAAAGAGTTTGCCCAAAGTCGCCAATTCGCTCAATTTCGTCAAGATTGTGAACCAATGAGTGAGGAACAAAACTAGGTTAGTTGCCAGTCTGGCATATAAACAAAAAAAGAAAAATAATACAACATTTATTGTTATATACAGTTTTCAATGATATTTTGCATTCCAATTTGTATAAACCTAGTTCGTTTATTTCGAATCGTTACCCGTTGCTGGCCAACAGCGAGATTTATTTAGAAATAAATGCTATTTATGATTCGATCGTTGCATCGATTTAAACATCGATTTCTCGTAACATATTTTAGGGACTAAGGGGATGTGACAATCGGCACGGTCTGCTCCCTGGGCTGCTCAGGTTTGGAGGGTTCTGGCTGCTTCGCCGGACCGGTCTTTGTGATTGGTACGATCCTCTCACCACTATCTGGCAGTGGGCGTTTGGGAGCTGTGATCGTTAGGACTCCGTCAGAGGACAAAGTACTGGCTATGTCAGCGGTGTCGTACCCTGTGGGCAGGATGTACCGGCGTGTGAACTGGCGAGATACGAAGCCGTGTTCGTCCTGTTTCTCCTCGTGCTTGCCCTCAACAACAACACAGTTGTTCGTCGCTTTCACTGTGATCTCCTCAGGAGCAAATTGTTGAACATCCAGGATAACCTGAAAATTATTAAAATTTCATTCATTAGTATATAACTAAATTATACATACAAAATAGAGACAGATTCATTTGTAGATGTAGATTTGTAGACTATCTATCATCAAATGTAATTGATGATAGATAGAGATATAAAAAAGGGACCGTGGTTCTGACCTTCAGTGTACATCATCATTATCCACTTATGCATATTATAGTTTCCACGGTACTTAAGCTAAATAATTAAATATACGAAAGTAATTCCAATGTACAACCAATAGCAATATATAAACACGAATGTAACGGTGTATGTTATTTAATATTAAAAAAAGCTAGTTTTAACAAAGAGAAATATTTTTCATTTTAGACTAGTCATAAGAAAACTTTTATCGCTGTCAAAACAATTTATAGTGATGGTACATTTTTATTATTTATATTTTTTACTACACGTCAAAGATAAATTTAATATTAAACCAGCCTCTGGTTGTAACTTAGTACCGGAGCCTATAAACAAAAGTTCTAAAGTTACTTATCACGTAACCCTTACCTCAAATTTGTCCTTAGTCATGTTAATGGTAGAGGCGGATTCTTGCCTGGCAAGGCTTGTTCTCCAAGGTCTGAAATAGGAGTTCCTGAAGACAGAGCTTGAAGGGAAGGAAGAGATAGAAGAAAGCAAATCGTCTTTGCGGAGACCCATGCCGAAATGCTGGTCAAGCAGCCGGGAGGGGCGATCCCAGTCATCCCACCAGTCACGGAACATCATTGGGACAATGGACATCTGGAAAATAAATAAAGCTACATATAGTCATCACAATCAAAAGTGATGTGATCAAACTAGATGCAGATGATAGTAAAGTCGTCGATTAATTTATAACCACTTTTTTTTTCTGTTCCCTGAAGGAATTTCGTGAACGCCATTTGAAAAAGCCTTGAAAATAATAACATCGCGAAAAATACCAGAACAAAATGATGCTTACCGGAGACGGGAAACAGCGTCCGAGGTGGACTTTCTCAGGTTGTAAAAACAATACCAATACACACATTACATTATAAATGAAGGAAATACATGATATAAGTATAAATAAGCACTAGGTATAGATAGTAACATATAGGGTTTGGAGGATTTTACATAGTGGATTTCGGAGTTTTTTCTTCTTTTTGATATCGTGTGCGAGCTCACTTTTGGCGTTTAATAATAAGATGTAGTGAAGAGTAGGAAAAAAATAGATAAAAAATAAAATATAAAAAAAATATCTTCACGCAATTCCCAATACAGGGGTAGACAGAGGTCTAGTCTAGACAATTAAGTCCCTTCAACCCACCTTCCACCGAAGATATTTTTCGGGACAACGTGACAGGTGGTGAGCCCGTCGCCGTCTTTATGTCCAAGCCAACGATGAAATTCGTACGTAAGTTTTTTTTTTGAAAACTCATTGGTACTGCCACCTGGGGATCGAACTCGGGTCTCTCGACTCGAAATTCCGACCACCCAACAACTCGGCTATCGTGACTAAAAAATAGATGCCTGTCTAAAACACTGTAAACTTTATTGTATTGGTGACGATGAAGATGAAAACATTAAAATAAAATACTGGTTGTGAACTAATGCTTTGAATACCAATCACCTGGAATATAAACATATAAAAACAAACAATTAACCAAACTGTTTGTTTGTTGTATTACATATTTTAAGTCGTTTGTATCCATGGCCTTCCAGCCATGGCCATCCAGTATCCATGGCCTGCAATAGACACTTATAATAATCACCAGTTGGATTGCTTGACACATTTGTCGCGCAAAGTTTGGGAAAATATTTTACGCTATATCCTCTCGAATTGAGAATAGGTAATTTGATAATTCTTTTTTTTTTTTTTGACTAGATGTACATTACATTACTATATTACATTACATGGAAATTTAAGGTGAAGTTTTTTATACAGTTTCCTAGAAAACGGTGTTAAAAACCACATGAGATTGTGATACTGCAAAACACCTGAAATTTATCGCAAATTAAGATACAAAAAATTATGAACGTTTCATTACAAAATTTTGTTAGATGTTTACTACTAATGTCATCACGTCATATTTAATCACGACAGAAATACACATCGGTAAATAATAAATATTATTCTGGAACGGTTCCATAATGATTCACCTGTAACGTTTTTAGATTCAATGCAATACTCGCAACGAATTCGAACGCGCCAAGAATGTTGTGCGTCTCCGATCACTGCGAGAATCTTCAGTTTTATTGATTGTAAAATTTGGCGATCTATTTCGAGAAATGCGCAACAGGTCTATTTTTAAAATGAAAAAAACATAACTGTATTATAATTTTTTATGTTTAAACATATGCGATTTAAAAGTGAAGTTTGTTATCGTTGTTTTTATTTAACTGGAAACATGATTTCAACAAAAATTTAAATTCTATTAATAAGCATATTAGGCGTGTTTTATTTAAAGCTAATAATATTTCATATTACTAACGTTAAAATCATTTTATTTAATGATTGAAATGAATTAATCATAAAAAAATCGTACCTTTGCGTATTTATTCGTTGCAGGCGCGCGCTGCTCTGTACTCGAGAGACTACGGTGGCCACGTCTCCTCGGAGATTTAAATAGAAATTTCAGCAGCCCACGCTTAGTGATTCAGCGGGAAAGCACCTTGAACTAGCAATGATATGACCATCATTGATGACTTTATTGGGATTGTTTGGAACTGGGAAATAGAGATGAAGGGGATGATGGGAAACATTATAAGGAATAGTAAGAAAATTTATCACCGCGATATTTTCGGTTCTTAAACAGTAAAAGAAAGTTTTTTATTTAATACAAATTAAAAAAAAACTAGATAATTTAAGGTGTGCGTTGCAATATTAGTACATAATATAGTAATTATTAGCACATAATAAACTTTGATGAGGTTTTTAAAAGTTTCTCTAGTTACTATATCATATATAAGCGAAATACCAGTGACTCGCTCATTACGATATCTCTGGAACCACAAAGCCTAGAGACTTGAAATTTGCTAGGAATATTGTTTTCGCCGATTAATTAATTTATGAAATTCCACCCGCCATGGGGGTTGCGGGTCGTTGTAAAAGATGATATTTTTCTCGCTTGGCATAGATTTTACTTAGACATTTAATAAAGACTGTATTACAAATTAGAATACAAGTAATACAAATTAAATTTAATGATGGGAATGATTTTTTTTGGAACCGAGTCGTGATCCTTCTCTGCAGGCCGAAAGAGGACGCTCGAAGTTGCAAGTTGAAAGGTTATAAAAAGTACATCTACTCAAAGTTTAGAAAGAAGTCATTGGTTCGATGGCCAGGCACCAGTATCTGTATATGTGGAAAAGTAACCAGCTTGCAATGGCCCTCGCAACGACAAGGGCAGGAGACGAAGGGTTCGCAGTGGTGTATTCTCTTTGCATTACTATGGCAATGTATAAAACATTATATCTATAATATTTTATAAAAAAAAATCCCGTCCATCAACCGACTACTTCGAGTAATACAGCCAGAAACATAGAGTTGCATTTTAATATATACCAATACATTAAATTAAGAAAAAATATTAAATAAAGCACTTTATACACAAATTATATTGTATATAGCCGTGTAGCCTCCGCTGCGATAATGACAAATCTTTCTTTGAAGTAGAGGCCAATGAATTTTTTGAATGAAAAGTAATTGACACACAGATTTGGCGTCAAGCATTGAATATCAACTAAGTTTTGACCCTTCCCAAATTCTTATTAAGTATACGTAATTCTTTGTCATTGTTTTCTAAATCTATGCAACCGTACTATCCGATAAAGCTGTGAAACCCAAAGAAGGCTGACGGAAAAAAAACTTTGAATCTATAATAATATGCAACCGCTTTAATAAATTTGATGCAATTTCCTTCTTTCATTTTTATTATTGTTTCTTATTTGTATTTTTTTCTTTTTTCAAGGTTACTATTATTTTATCTCTGTTTCTTATTAAGGTACACGGTTCGTTCTGATCTAAGAATATAAGCTGGAATAAGTTTTTAAATTTAAACATTCAACTAGACTTCCAATGCTGCGGAATATCACGATTCTCCAGCTAATAGTTAAATGCTGAATGATGTTGACTATACCATAAAGATGTGCAATACCTTCGTCCCCAATTACCATGGGTCTGTATTCAGCACCTGTAACGTCTCAACAAGACGTTAATTGTGATTTCTATAAAAAAAAACGATATAAATTATACAAAATTTATTTCCTTTAACATTTTTTGTTTAAATAAAATTATTTAGCATTTACTTTTAGATCAAATAATATATTAATAATACCAGTTTATTTAGCAACAAATTTTTTCATCATTTATTAATTTGATTTAAGCATGGTCATCGTAATATTCTGCGTCAAAATAAATTAAATGACTGTATAAGCATAAAACTATTCTTGTAGGTGTCTTTCTAGAACAATTATCTTATACAATTAGTTCATTTTGTGCGTCTGAAACAGTAGCTAAATTTAATATTTTATTCAATACAAGTAGGTGTATATCGTATTGTTTTCCTACGTCATCACTAAATGTTCACTCCGTGAATGAGTGTACGTGTACTTGAATAGATTTAAACACGTGGGATTATCTTGAACTTGATTCTGTAATTAGAAAGAAAATATATTTATTAATGCATACACAATAGACCTTAGTTCGGTCCCCAGTTGGCAGGCTCATACCAATGGGTTTTTCAAAAACTTATGTACGAATTATATCGTTGGCTTGGATATAAAGCTCACCACCTGTCACGTTGTCCCGAAAATATCTTCGGTGGAAGGTGGGTCTATGGGACTTTATTGTCTAGACTAGGCTTCTGACTACCCCTGTATTGGAAATTGCGTGAAGATATTTATTTATTTACTATTTGACTGATTTTTCCTATCCCTTGGGTGGACTAGAGGTTCAAGAGCAACGCGCTTCACTTCGGGCCAAGATAGCCCGACTGCCTTCATCTCCACCGCTACCGATCGTACCAGGTTTCCTTGGGTCTACCAAAGTTTCTTTTTCCTTGAGGAGTGCATTCCAATACCTGCCACGGAATGCGAGTAGGCTCCCTCCTGAATATCCATTTACGAAGGGATATTTGGTGATTGATTGGTGTCTCGCTGTAGAGTTGCCACAAATGTTCATTAGATATCTTTTCAGGCCAAAATATATCCAAAATCTGTCGAGGGCAGCGATAGGCTTGACTTGCTGATTTGGATCTGCTGCGTGATGTCTTGGACCTTCTACTGCACCCATATAGCAGAACAAATTGTTCACGTTGGATCCACGGTACGATCGGATATTTTGAATTTTAAGCTCATATCATCACCAGTTCCTGTACCCTGACGCTCCCCAGGTATCCAAACTGCTTTACGCGCTGTATTTGCTCTGTTTCAAGCGTTAATAGCAGCAAGTTCTTTCTTTTGATTCGCATCTCTTGGCTATTAAGCGCGTTGACTTCATGACCTACTTTTCCCGCCTCGCAGAGGATGGTAATCCAGTTTAGCTTATCACCATGCTTGTGGCTGGGCAGACAGAGGTCATCGGTTTAGTCTAGTTAGATCAACTAATCTATCCACCCCCACTCAATATCACATCGATTGCCGTGCTTCACTTTATGCACTATAGCATCGACCACGGTGAGGAAAAGCAGAGGCGACAATGAACAGCTTTATCCTGAATGGAATGCAATGTATGTAGATAAAAAACCGTCATGAGCTACACTGGAGGAGTATTTCTTGTAGACGGATTTTAGAAGATCCCTGATTATCTGCGGAACTCGCATTTCATGTAAACAAGACTAGATACAGGGATAATGTACAATGTCGAAAGCTTTTTCGAAAACGACAAACGTGAAGTAAATCACGTTTATTTGGCCTAGACAATTTTGACACCTCGAAGAAGGTGCTCAACTGCCCTACAGATTTTGCACAACAATTCAGAAGGCACAAAGGGCAGCGTCGGTTTGGACATAAAGATGGCGACAGGGTCACCACCTGTCACGTTATCACAATAAATATCTTCGGCAAAAGGCGGGTCAACAGGACTTAATTGTTTAGATCTCTGTCCGAAGTTTTGTGAATGGCGTGAATATTTTTATACTATTATCAATAATAAATAAAAATATTTTATTTTTCATTTTATGTGGCATAAAATATTCTTTATTTCATAAAGCTAAGTCAGGTACTTTTGAAGATATTGAAGATTTTCTAACTAACCCTTTTTCTTTGCGGTTTAGTGTATTTAAAAATTAATTTACGAATTGTCTCTAATACCACGTTCTCTGATACCAAAATGTTTCTGCCTCGACTCCGACTCTGGTGTGGAGGGCAAGGAACGATCGTGCAGGAAACAATGACGCAAAAACTCGTTCATACATATTATAATCCACCAGTGGGCATCTGTTTGAGCTAACGATGTTTTAGCTACCATGACATTCTACCAGGCATTTTATTCACCTTCGAACTGCAACTTCAAACTGTTAAGTTCATCAGGCAAAGATAATGATCCCGACATATAAACAATAAAATTACATTAGAAAATAGTTAAACTCAATTCTTTTAAAATTTGAGGAACTTTCTTGATTTCTTTGGGATTCCATCATCATCCTGACTTAGTCATAAGGTTCCATTGTCACCGACTCAATTAGAAGTATACCCTTTTAAATACAAAATACAACAAAATCGATTATTGAGTTTAAAAAAAAACATAAAATAAAACATACAACTCAGATTCATTACTAGGATTCAGAACCTGCTTTTTGGCGTGGTTAAAAAAGAAAGAGTGCTAAAATTTTGTACCTTCTCAAAATATTATTGATTATTATTAGATTATTATTGATTATTAATAAAATAAAAAAAGAGTTTTTAATTTTTATTAATAAAATATTATTGCATCTCTTAGCATTTTTTACAAGATTTACTACGGAGAGTGCTTCGAGGAATTGTTCGGATTAATCCCAACCGCTGAAGCCTATACCTTTCTCAAAGGCCGGCCACGTATCTGCAAGTCCTCCGGCATTGCCTTCCTTCTCTATAAAAAAAAAAGATTAAATCTAGAGATTGGGTAATCAGAAATCGAACCTGGGCACCCGAGTTCAATACATGCATAGCTAAGCTCCTCTAGCGATATTGCCCTGGGGACTATTAGGTAAACCGCAGGTAATTTATACTTTCGCTATTGATAGTGTCGCCTAGAAAAACTTCCCAGTTGACGTCTCCTTTTCATAATCAATCTTAGCGCCAAATTTCATCTTCAGCGATGTAGTAATTTTAGAGATTTGGTGATTTGTCAATGTATGAATCAGTATCACCTTTCGCTTTTATGTATTACTAGCTGTATCCCGCGGCTTTGCCCACGGTTTATCACTTAACGCGGACCCCTAATTATTTTTAAATTAAAAGTAACGTTAGTTTTTCTTATAACATCAGCTATCTGCCAGTGAAAGTCCCATCAAAATCGGTCCAGCTATTTCAGAGATTAGCCGGAACAAACAGGCAGACGGACAGACAAAACTGTAAAAATGTTATTGATTATTATTAGATTATTATTGATTATTATTAGATTATTATTGATTATTATTAGATTATTATTGATTATTATTAGATTATTATTGATTATTATTAGATTATTATTGATTATTATTAGATTATTATTGATTATTATTAGATTATTATTGATTATTATTAGATTATTATTGATTATTATTAGATTATTATTGATTATTATTAGATTATTATTGATTATTATTAGATTATTATTGATTATTATTAGATTATTATTGATTATTATTAGATTATTATTGATTATTATTAGATTATTATTGATTATTATTAGATTATTATTGATTATTATTAGATTATTATTGATTATTATTAGATTATTATTGATTATTATTAGATTATTATTGATTATTATTAGATTATTATTGATTATTATTAGATTATTATTGATTATTATTAGATTATTATTGATTATTATTAGATTATTATTGATTATTATTAGATTATTATTGATTATTATTAGATTATTATTGATTATTATTAGATTATTATTGATTATTATTAGATTATTATTGATTATTATTAGATTATTATTGATTATTATTAGATTATTATTGATTATTATTAGATTATTATTGATTATTATTAGATTATTATTGATTATTATTAGATTATTATTGATTATTATTAGATTATTATTGATTATTATTAGATTATTATTGATTATTATTAGATTATTATTGATTATTATTAGATTATTATTGATTATTATTAGATTATTATTGATTATTATTAGATTATTATTGATTATTATTAGATTATTATTGATTATTATTAGATTATTATTGATTATTATTAGATTATTATTGATTATTATTAGATTATTATTGATTATTATTAGATTATTATTGATTATTATTAGATTATTATTGATTATTATTAGATTATTATTGATTATTATTAGATTATTATTGATTATTATTAGATTATTATTGATTATTATTAGATTATTATTGATTATTATTAGATTATTATTGATTATTATTAGATTATTATTGATTATTATTAGATTATTATTGATTATTATTAGATTATTATTGATTATTATTAGATTATTATTGATTATTATTAGATTATTATTGATTATTATTAGATTATTATTGATTATTATTAGATTATTATTGATTATTATTAGATTATTATTGATTATTATTAGATTATTATTGATTATTATTAGATTATTATTGATTATTATTAGATTATTATTGATTATTATTAGATTATTATTGATTATTATTAGATTATTATTGATTATTATTAGATTATTATTGATTATTATTAGATTATTATTGATTATTATTAGATTATTATTGATTATTATTAGATTATTATTGATTATTATTAGATTATTATTGATTATTATTAGATTATTATTGATTATTATTAGATTATTATTGATTATTATTAGATTATTATTGATTATTATTAGATTATTATTGATTATTATTAGATTATTATTGATTATTATTAGATTATTATTGATTATTATTAGATTATTATTGATTATTATTAGATTATTATTGATTATTATTAGATTATTATTGATTATTATTAGATTATTATTGATTATTATTAGATTATTATTGATTATTATTAGATTATTATTGATTATTATTAGATTATTATTGATTATTATTAGATTATTATTGATTATTATTAGATTATTATTGATTATTATTAGATTATTATTGATTATTATTAGATTATTATTGATTATTATTAGATTATTATTGATTATTATTAGATTATTATTGATTATTATTAGATTATTATTGATTATTATTAGATTATTATTGATTATTATTAGATTATTATTGATTATTATTAGATTATTATTGATTATTATTAGATTATTATTGATTATTATTAGATTATTATTGATTATTATTAGATTATTATTGATTATTATTAGATTATTATTGATTATTATTAGATTATTATTGATTATTATTAGATTATTATTGATTATTATTAGATTATTATTGATTATTATTAGATTATTATTGATTATTATTAGATTATTATTGATTATTATTAGATTATTATTGATTATTATTAGATTATTATTGATTATTATTAGATTATTATTGATTATTATTAGATTATTATTGATTATTATTAGATTATTATTGATTATTATTAGATTATTATTGATTATTATTAGATTATTATTGATTATTATTAGATTATTATTGATTATTATTAGATTATTATTGATTATTATTAGATTATTATTGATTATTATTAGATTATTATTGATTATTATTAGATTATTATTGATTATTATTAGATTATTATTGATTATTATTAGATTATTATTGATTATTATTAGATTATTATTGATTATTATTAGATTATTATTGATTATTATTAGATTATTATTGATTATTATTAGATTATTATTGATTATTATTAGATTATTATTGATTATTATTAGATTATTATTGATTATTATTAGATTATTATTGATTATTATTAGATTATTATTGATTATTATTAGATTATTATTGATTATTATTAGATTATTATTGATTATTATTAGATTATTATTGATTATTATTAGATTATTATTGATTATTATTAGATTATTATTGATTATTAATAAAATAAAAAAGAGTTTTAATTTTATTAATAAAATATTATTGCATCTCTTAGCATTTTTTACAAGATTTACTACGGAGAGTGCTCCGAGGAATTGTTCGGATTAATCCCAACCGCTGAAGCCTATACCTTTCTCAAAGGCCGGCCACGCATCTGCAAGTCCTCCGGCATTGCCTTCCTTCTCTATAAAAAAAAAGATTAAATCTAGAGATTGGGTAATCAGAAATCGAACCTGGGCACCCGAGTTCAATACATGCATAGCTAAGCTCCTCTAGCGATATTGCCCTGGGGACTATTAGGTAAACCGCAGGTAATTTATACTTTCGCTATTGATAGTGTCGCCTAGAAAAACTTCCCAGTTGACGTCTCCTTTTCATAATCAATCTTAGCGCCAAATTTCATCTTCAGCGATGTAGTAATTTTAGAGATTTGGTGATTTGTCAATGTATGAATCAGTATCACCTTTCGCTTTTATGTATTACTAGCTGTATCCCGCGGCTTTGCCCACGGTTTATCACTTAACGCGGACCCCTAATTATTTTTTAAATTAAAAGTAACGTTAGTTTTTTCTTATAACATCAGCTATCTGCCAGTGAAAGTCCCATCAAAATCGGTCCAGCTATTTCAGAGATTAGCCGGAACAAACAGACAGACGGACAGACAAAAACTGTAAAAAATGTTATTTTTGTGTATGTGCATTCATATACATGTAGTAAAAAACGGTTATTTCAATATAACAAACAGACACTCCAATTTTATTTATATGTATAGATTTAAAAGATGTTATAAGTTAATATACAAACGCTATATAAAATATTTTATAGCACGTCATCATTATTAAACCAAGAGGAAAGGATGTGACACGGTTCATGGTCCTTACACGGCGTACTGGTCGGGAGTCCCCCAAACCAGCCCAGGCTGTCAAGGATTTAGTGTGATTCTTTCCTCTCGAATAGTTGAATGTGTGATGGAGCATGAATGTGTAAGCCCAAGACTCCTCTGGATTAGGTTAAAAGTTGGACTCGCTTGTTTATCCTTGGGGTCTATGCACCGACAGATCTGCGCGGAGGTGGGTCATTAAAAGCCCAACAAGAAAGAGAGGAATTTTGGGACAACGTGAGAGAGGTCTTGAATAAATGCGGAGAAAATGAACGGATTGTCATGTTAGGGGACTTTAATGGGTGGGTTGGAGTAAAGCGTGATGGGTATGAAGGAGTACTGGGTACGTTTGGGGACGAGAGAGTGAATGAAAATGGGAGAAGCCTGTTGGAGGTATGCTTGGAATGGAATCTGTGCGTGACCAACACAATGTTTGATCACAAAAAGATCCGTATACATAAAGATTTGTATACAAGACATGAGGGTGAGTCTATAAGTATGATTGGTTTTGTAATTGTGGATGAAAGACTGAGGAAGAAAGTTCTAGACACTTGGGCATACCGCGGTGTAGGCCTTGACACAGACCACTTCCAGGTCATAGCACGACTGCATGGCCTCCGTAGAGAAACTGAAAGAAAGGTTTAAAGGCATAGAAGAGATAGGTGTGATTGAAGATTTGTGGGAGACATTTAAGAAAGGGGTCGTGAATGTTGCCATTGAGGTATGCGGGGTAGCTAAAAGAAGGAAAGGAAGAAAGAACTATAATATGTGGATGGATAAAGATGTACAAAGGGCTGAGCAAGAAAAGAAGAAAGCGTGGTTGGATTGGTTAGCAACAAAAGCTAATCAAAAACTTCAAAAGGCGACGGATGACGAGGTAAAGGAAGCGAAAACGAAGAATAAAAGAATTAATTCAGCTACGAAAGATGTTGTAACTTGAAAGAAAGAAGAACAAAAGGATGATTTTGATAGGAGACTCACTGAAGATTTCCAGTCAAATATCAAGTTTTTCTGGAAATCCATCAAAACAGCCAGAGGAAAAACTGCTACTTCGGAGCTGAGTACAATCAGGAGTCAAGATGGGAGTGTTATAATAGGAGAAGAACATGTGTTAAAGAGATGGAAAGAGTATTTTGAATGTTTGTTTGAAAGAGAAGAAGTGCAGGTACAACAACCGGCATCATCCATCGTTAATATAAATGTTGACGAAAGTGAGATAAGCATAGATGAAATAGTTAAAGCGTTGAAAAGTATGCGATTAGGTAAGGCTGCAGGGTATGATAGGATTACCGTCGAGATGCTGAGGACAGGACAGGGCATAGTGGCAAGTCAGCTGT
This sequence comes from Sericinus montela, assembly GCA_029286605.1. NCBI lineage: Eukaryota > Metazoa > Arthropoda > Insecta > Lepidoptera > Papilionidae > Sericinus > Sericinus montela. The sequence continues at coordinate 1,359,084 of JAGSMR010000094.1, read as the reverse complement.
ACCTTTTCAATTTGTGCTGGCGAAATGGGCAAGTACCGGGAGACTGGTGCAAACCCGTAATAGTGCCATTGTATAAGGGAAAAGGGTCACGGCAGGACTGTATAAATTACCGCGGCATAAGCCTTCTCAGCGTTGTCGGTAAATTGTACGCGAAAGTATTGATTGAAAGAGTTGTGAATGAAACAGACGATAAAGTATGGGATGCACAAGCGGGATTTAGAAAGGGTATGGGGTGTACGGATCAGGTCTTTTCCATGCGGTGCTTAGCCGAAAAGTGTCTGGCTAAAAACCAGAAGGTCTATTGCACGTTCGTAGATCTAGAAAAGGCCTATGATAGAGTGGTGAGGAATGAATTGTGGTCAGCATTATCCTTGAACGGTGTGAGCAGTATGCTTATACGGGCATTACAATCTCTTTATAGGGATTCTAGTGCTTGTGTAAGGATAAACGGGGTATACACTGAATGCTTTAATATCGAAAAAGGTGTTAGACAAGGATGTGTAGCGTCACCGTGGCTGTTTAATCTGTTCATGAACAATTGCTTGACAGATTTAAAAGAGAATGCAAGTGGGTTGAGAATGAATGAGTTACTCGTCAAATGTTTTCTCTATGCTGACGACCAAGTATTAGTTGCGTCTTCAGTCGAGGAACTCCTCGGCTGAAGACGCCAGTTACCATCTCCAGTACCGTGCAGTTGCAGGAGATGGTAACGCCAGTTACCATCTCCTGCAACTGCAGGAGATGGTAACTGCTATGAGTGGAGCTTTTGTTAGAAAGGGAATAAAGATAAATGTAAAGAAGACGAAAGTGATGGTGTTTGAAAGAGATGAGACAATGACAGACTGCAATATTGTTATTGGAGATGAACAAATTGAACAGGTGAATGAGTTTGTGTATCTGGGTTCAAAGTTTACAAGAGACGGAAAGTTTGAGAGTGATATCGAAAGGAGAGCGAATGCAGGATGGTGAATGGAGCTCTGCACTCCTTTATGAATAGTCGGAAGGTGTCTAATAAGGCTCGTTTGGCTGTGCATAGGGGAGTGTTGGTTCCAACACTCATGTACGGAAGTGAAAGTTGGGTATGGCAGAAAAAACATGAAAGCAGGATAAATGCAGTTGAGATGAGAGCGTTAAGAAGTATGATAGGAGTTAAACTGAGTGACCGGATAAGGAATAGTGAGATAAGGAAACGTTGTGGCCTGAAAGAAGATGTAATGACTTAAATTGAGAAAGGTATGTTCAGATGGTTTGGCCATGTCGAGAGAATGAATGAAGAACGATTGACGAAAAGAGTGTAAAATACGAGTGTGAATGGAGGTGTAGGAAGGGGAAGACCTAGGCGGACGTTTCAAGACCAAATCAGGGACGTCCTGAAAAAAGGCCAGGTCAAGAGTACCCTAAATCGAAGAGAATGTATGAAGGGAATAATGAAAGTGGACGAAGCGAAACAAGTATGTAAGGATCGTAACAAGTGGAAAGAAGTGGTCTCTGCCTCCCCCAACGGGAAAGAGACGTGAATATATGTATATCATTATCACTGTTTAATTTCCCAATGTCCCTATTCTTAAGTGTATTAATTTACAAAAAATACAACAGTAAAATTATTGCTCCAAGAGTATTCCACCCTCTTAACCATTTTTAAAAGTCGCATCTGTTACTTGTTTTCTATGTCAAATTATTTGAATTCTTATTGTAAACAATTAAATATTGATTAGAGTCCTCAAAATTACTGATTAGTATCCTCAAAACTTGAAATTTTATCGCCCTACGAGTAATTTTAAAAACCCCAAACTCCCCGTTAATAAGAAGTTAGTATGGCTGATAAATGCCAAAGAGTATATAAGCACTAAGAAACTGTCATTTTGTTATTTTAATTCACACGGAAAGGCAAAGGACTCATGATTATTCAGCCTTGTCTTTGTTTTTTGAATTATGAAACATGGAACTAAGCTTTTTTATATTTAATTTAATTTTTCCGTATTTGACACTGACATTTTTGCAAGATAATTCTGCCAAATAACTCAGAACTAAATTATTAAAGCTACACACCACTTTACTTTACAACTTATAATTTAGTCTACTTCATTTACGAAAAAGACACATTTATATTTACAATTCTTATTACCTAAAATTATAATAATCATAAAGCCCTATTAAACATCTCATATTTAATAAAATTGTAAAGGGGGTTGGAAGATATTTGAATGGAACTAAGTCGAGGACGTGTCTAAGCACCAAACAACGAATTTTAGAATTCTTGTGTTTAATATATTTTTTAAAAGAACAGTTATGGAACTTAAAATTACAGTCATCTTACAGGCCGACTACTCCTCGTGGGTAACAATCGTCACCAAAAGAAAATATAACCACAACGTTTTATTTATCACCACTTTGACATTTCTTATTACGGATGTCACAATAACAAATACGTCTGTAGAGTGTCAACGTGAATGCAATGCTTGGTTTTTATAATTGTTGTAGTTTGTTATTCTTCTGTTTTGTTTTATTGTAGACATAATTCAGTATCTATTTTATACAAAAAAAACTAAAACTATAGAATGATAGGCTTAAGTATCTGTCAAAGACAGAAAAAACTAATAGTCGAAAACGTTAATCTATTGCTTCATCTTGATAACGCTCGCGATACCATTGAAGCATGAATTAACTACCCATTCCTTCCTCAATTTCAAACCTATTTCATTATCAGAATGGAAACGATTGCGTACGTAAGACATGCATCGGTGATTAACTAAAATTCACTGTAGCTGTTGGGAGGTTACAGTAAATAGTTTGAAATAGTCCACAAAGTTTATATTTACGCCGGATTATAGAAGAGAGGTCTGTAATCATGTTGTCTTGGTTGCAACATCGGTGGACAGGCTTCTGGTTACTGGTAATGGCTCTGATAACATTAATGCTGTTTCTGTATGGTTTTTTTCCTTTGAAGTATCATTCAGGAAAATTTGCACATATGGATGACTTACCTAACTTTATAGATGGTGTCAGGTTAGTTAAAGTAAATAAAAAATTTTAATATAAATTTTCATAAATATTTTTGCAACTTATTTTGAAATTTTCAGTATTGATGGACAGGAAGTTTATAATGCGGGTGAAAACAGTGTAGTTCTCATGGTAATAGATGGTTTACGATATGATTTTGCTACTGAAGAATTTATGCCATTTACTGGTGAACTTTTAAAGAATAAGTCAGCATGTATCTATATATCAGTGGCTGAACCTCCGACAGTTACAATGCCCAGAATAAAGGTAGGTGACCAGGAAATATAAATTGTACATTTTTCTATGGAATATAGATATTAATGCCTATATAGAATGTAAATATTAATGCCTCAAATTTATTAGGTAAAATTATTTTTCAGTGACTTATTGTAAATTTATAGATAGGTTTAAGTCAAGGTAAAATACCTTATACCTTGACTTATATGTAAGTACTGAGTACCAAACACCTACATCTGAGATGCTGAGGTCCGTATCTGGTATTTACTTATTAAACTGAAATCTTTTAAAGTTTACTGCAGAACATGGCCTGTCCCCGTCTCGAATTTACAAACTTCGAATCAATTGTTTCTAGTAAAATGCAGCTAATTTAGTCTATTACTATTAAATTTTTGTAATATTCAGTAGGGGCAACATTAACCTAAAACAGTCCTTAGCAGGACAAAGGCATCTTACTTTGATTACTTGTCACACTTGCTTCTTATTCCAAATACCAAGCAATTATTTTATTTTTTAATCCAAAGTTTTACATTTATAAATCATACTCACAATGCCAAAGAAATTAATTTGACATCCCTAGAAATATATTAAATATGAATTAATATATATATAGATAGTATACAGTATTGTTATAATATAAATATTATACTTCTTGCCTATGTACAGTCACCAGAAAGGAAAAAGGAGAAAGCACAATGGAGGCGCACTATAAACTTCTGGCGGGATATTTTCGCAAGTGTCACTTTTCTTATCAATTGCTTATGCTTTTCATGTTGAGTTGTAACTGATGTTTTAAGAACTTGACTGATGAACAATGGTACATACATATATTTGCTGTATCTGGTTAAACAATCTATGCTTGTCATTATCACAATTTGTATTTTATTATATAGAATAGTAAAGAAATGCAATATAAAATAGTATAATAAAATATCACATTCAATTAATTATAGTTATTAAATTAAATGGATGAAAGAGTTACAACCCTACATGTAATTTACCCAAAGAAAAAACAACAACAAAAATTAAAACAGAAATTAAGGAAAATTTAAATATAGAAAAATTTAACTTTTACTAAGTCAGTTTTTTCTTTGGTATTGTGAGGTAATTTGGTGTTGTATTTTTTGCATGTAAATGGTTATTTTTTAAAGTTTTTCTTGCTTTGCTGCTCTGCAATTTAATAGAATATACTGATATTCTACTAAAATTACACCAATATTTAAATGCAAAACTCTAGCAAGTTTATGAAGATGAGTAGAGATAAACTATTGGACGGACCTATTAAATATATAAAAAAATAAAAGTTTTTTTGGAATAGCATTTAATAGAAATTTTATTGTAAAACTTGTAAACTGCAAAGTGTAGAAAATTCTATAATTTGGTTTTAGATTAGACGGGCTGATCTCCGCAACTCCCAAGACCTAGCGCATATTTTGCATATTAATTATAATTATTATTATAGTATATTTTGGTTTTTTTTTCGACTTCCATATTCAACATACTGTAGGTATAGAAAGTCCAATACAGTGTCATTAATGTACTTGTAATCATCATAAAAATTGAGGTTCTCATATGCTTCATCTCAGTTAAATACAGTTTTTTAACTGTTTACTTTAACATAAGTTTTGCAATTATAATATAAGATATAGTTTATATATATAAACTTAAGTAAAGTTTATATATATTAAAAGGTATAATTTATATATAATATAAGATGTAGTTTTTTTTATTTTTAATATGAAGCTCTATTAAGATGACTTACAACCTGTAAAAGTCCACTGCAGATTGTGGGCCTCTTCTTGTCAAGTTTGTCATTATTGACCATCACAGCACAGATGACACCTCACAGTCCTCTTTTAAGTAAACAAAATAAAGCAACATTAACCAAAACTACAAATAATCCACAATCTGTTTGTAGCCATTGCCGTTACCTAGGCTTTTTCTTTTCATAGTTCCCATTAGGACTCCCCTGAGAAGAAAGGGAGGGGTAAATTCTAAGTAACAAATTTGACTTTACATACAGAGGAGTTGCTCATACTTAGACTTATGAAGAGGAGGATTTACTTTTATGTAGCTGAGCATTATGCATTATGTTTATGTTATTGCGCTGCAATTGTTAGTTCTAGTATTGTTCTTTAAATACATTTCAACTGTTTGTCTGCTCTGCTTGTTATTTTCATTAATCATTAATTATTATATTCAAGACTTTCAATTAACATCATTGCAAGAATCATAAAATAGTTTTAAAATATTTCTTTGTAAAAAATCTAAATATATAAGTTCCTACAAGTATAATATGTTTTTATAAAGTTACTAATCTGTTTACATAATGTAAAAAAAGTTGATAAGTACCTCATTTAGTATTATGAATCGAAAGTCTTGAAAATACTAAAAAATACTATTCATTTAATTTTGTTTGTCCTTGGCGAAACAAAATTGCACCTGTAATTATAAATAGTAAGTTGTGCATGGTGCATATTTTCACTTAATTACATGCATCAGACATCAAATTGATATAATATGTTGAATTGCTTCAGCTGTATTTACTGTTATGTATTTAAAATAAATAAATAAATAAATATCTTCACGCAATTCCCAATACAGGGGTAGACAGAGGTCAAGTCTAGACAATTAAGTCCCTTTGACCCACCTTCCACCGAAGATATTTTCGGTACAACGTGGTGAGTGTGGTGAGCCCGTCGCCGCCTTTATGTCCAAGCCAACGATGAAATTCGTACATAAGTTTTTTTTAAAAACTCATTGGTACTGCCACCTGGGGATCGAACTCGGGTCTCTCGACTCGAAATTCCGACCACCCAACAACTCGGCTATCGTGACTGATATGTATTTACTTAAATAAGTAGTGGATTTTGATAATGGCTTAAGTTATTTAAATTAAAGGAATAATATTCCAGCCTTAGTGTATGACTGTGTTTATTTTAATATGCACATTTGGGGCGACAACAGGTTTTGGTGTTAACTCAAATTTCTACAGGGTCTATTTATTCTACTCGACAGTTTATGAGCTTACATCACCATCCAATTTAGAGTTTAAGTAACTAACACTAATAGTATATAAGTTTCGAAAAACCATTTTGCAATTTAATTAATATCTAACTTTTAACTTTATAATAGCGATGCGAGAGTTATTTCTGAAAGCAGCTAGTTTGAATTAAAAAATATTCTCCAGGCTATGATGACGGGTAGTATATCGACTTTTGCTGATGTGGCTCTAAATTTTGGAGCTCCTGCAGTCAGCGGGGACAGTGTACTCCGTGTAGCGGCCTCTAGAGGACGACGCTCCATTCTATATGGCGACGATACCTGGCTCAGACTCTTCCCTGGTCTCTGGGCAGAGTATGATGGCACTACATCCTTCTATGTGACGGACTACACAGAGGTGCGACTCTGTTGACTTTTAACGTAACTCTCTTCTAACGAACGAGGGATTCCTCCATTTGTTTATTGCATATGAAATGGTACTACTGACCATTGGCTTCCTCCCACAGATTGCCACAAAGAATGGGCCTATACCACCTGTATCCATCGACTCCCTGCAATATTATGTAGGTCAGCACTTCGTTTTGTGCCAAGACCTAATCTGCGTTTGCCAGTACGAGACAGTACAAATGTAAGCGACAAACGCATAGCATCTCCCCTAACTCATAGCATAACCTCATAGGCAAACGCATAGCAACTCCTTTCCCTATAGTTGCCAGTTTTACTAACTATGTGGCTAGCCTATCGCTATACTTCAGCGTACTGTTGGCTATATTTGGAGATATATAACTGGGGTAACCCTGATTCTAATGCAAATATTTTTTTGCAGAGCCTAACACAGAAATTCCAAGTAGACCAATGATTGCCTCTTGAATGTGAAAGTAGAATTAAGCACATATAACCAAAGTCTAATAATCTTATTTTGATTTTCTAGGTGGACAACAATGTGACACGCCATTTAGACAAAACTCTAAAGCCAGATGAGGAAAAGAAGCCAACATTCGACTTCCTAGTCCTTCACTATTTGGGATTGGATCATATAGGGCATTTGGAGGGTGCACGCAGTCCGAAAATAAAACCTAAACTGCTTGAAATGGATGACGTCGTTAGAAAAATATATAACGCTATGCTAACCTGGGTGTGTATACCTACATACATACAAAATTCCACTAAAGGATCTAAGATTGACTCATAAGGAAGATTTACCATCACAGTACTTACACCGTAACCGGTCTGTTTAATTTGGTCTATAATATTTTTAAATATTAATAGTCTAATATTTTTCGAGTTGATTATCCTGCCATCTGTCGTTAGCACCACCACTTCACAAGGCCTTTCCAGTAGTCGTTTGATAGCTAGAATATGTATGTAACACAGTGTTTTGGAATCTGTTCCAACTGAGGTGGATTCATCGATTACTACACTCGTATAAAACATCTCAAGAACTCAAAAATATCTTCGGTGGAGGGTGGGTCGAAAAGACTTAATTGTCTAGACCTCTGTCCACCCCTCTATTGGGAATGACGTGAAGATATATTTTTTATGTCAGGACCGTACGGGAGTGCTCATCATATGCGGGGATCATGGAATGAGAGATGCAGGCGGGCACGGTGGCTCCACGCCAGCCGAAGTCCTCGTGCCCTTGGTGGTCGTGAAGAGCGGCGGCTTTCAGTGCCCACACCCGTAGGTTTTTAAATCTTTCATGATCGAATGTTTTATGTGGCCACACCTACGCTTGTAAACATTGTTTATTGAATTTCATGGATAAGCCTTCATCAACATAATCTTTGGTATACCTTTATACACAGACAGAATTTTTGTTAAATAGAAATCCAAATAAGTATGTAATAAGCAATAAGTGAATGAAAAAAATAAGAATGAAAAAGAAAAAGTAATTGTCTGTGAGATAACTATAGGTCTATCAGATCAGTCAAAAAGGGAAAAAAAGAAATTGGCGCAAGCAATACTGGTGGAATTGGAGTAAAACATTTTGATACTTTTTTTTCCTTATAGCGGCTGATTCTGTGTGTGATACATGCAAATATAAAAATTTATCCAATGATCAAGGATAACTTTTTGAAAATCTTACTGTGGCGAATGTGGGGTTCGAAATGAATGAAATGATGCAAACTCTAATTACTCGGTTCATGAGTTTATTAATTAATTATAGGCTTAATTACTTGATTGAAATAAAATGGTTCCAAATACTGCGATTGCGATTCCGATTGCGAAGCGTTGCGATTTTGACAAATTCTCTTTGCCTTTGTCAAGGCCTTTGTCCTATAGAAGATATTTATAGACCGTTATGTATGTATTATTGACACAATATGCAATATTACTAATAATTACTTACCGCATGTAATGCGTATATTCTAAAAGCTATACAACGAATACGGCTGCGTAAATAGAATACTAATTAATTATGCTTAATTATTAAATATGCAATTTTAATGTATGTGTGTGTGTGTGTGTTGCTTCGCTATAATATTATGTACAAGCGTAATTCTATTGTGTTTGTACTACTGATAATATTGTTATTATTATACACGCTGCTAGACCGTGGCTGCACCTCCGGTTCACAACACGCCATGGTATCAAGTGCGTAAGAAAACAATAAATAATACAATAGTCAAAGAATATTTGAAAGAATGGCTTTGCTCAGCTGTAGGAATTTACTCTGCTAATTTACTTCACTTTTAAATCTCACGATATAAAGTAAATAATAAAAAAGTCACGATAGCCGAGTTGTTGGGTGGTCGGAATTTCGAGTCGAGAGACCCGAGTTCGATCCCCAGGTGGCAGTACCAATGAGTTTTTCAAAAACTTATGTACGAATTTCATCGTTGGCTTGGACATAAAGGCGGCGACGGGCTCACACCTGTCACGTTGTCCCGAAAATATCTTCGGTGGAAGGTGGGTCAAAGGGACTTTGTCTAGACTTGACCTCTGTCTACCCCTGTATTGGGAATTGCGTGAAGATATTTATATTTATTTACTTTTAAATCTGAAGAAATTACCTAATGCGAGACGAGAGAAATTTAATTCGATTTAGATGTGTTTATGACAAGAATTTGCAATAAAAGTGTTTAATATGAAAATAAAATTTTCATACATAATTATAATGGTCCTTTGGTGAATTATAATAATACGGATTATTATTATTCCAAATTATATTCTTGATTATAATACGGCAAGTTTGTAGTCTATTTCGGCAAGTGTCTAGTCTATTTTATATTTTTATTATTCAAGGCTCATTAGTTACTGTACAAATTATGTTTCTATTTGTGATTTTTTTTGTTTTAAATGTTAATTTAATTTTACAACATTACAATTTCTTAGACTCAATTGAAAAGAGGGAAATTTATATCTTAATTCTTCAAATATTTCAATGCGATAGTTTAGCAAACCTGTTTTTGTGTATAGCTGTTTCTTCAGTTCATTATACCCGTACATATCTACCGCATTGCTGCCTTCACAATTTAGGTTTTCCAAAATATACTTTTATATAGTGCATTGCAAAGTTTTGAATTGGTTTTGTTTTATTTTAAAGCTTATAAAATGATGTATGTGTATGTGTTATAAGATATATGTTCGGTCTGTTGTAAATTACAATAACAATATCTTTTGCTTGGCGTACCATACGACAGTTAATAGTGTCAAAATCGAAACCTATTAACCTTTCACTCATCAGCTCTATCAAAATCTTAAGATGAGGGTCATCGCTCGCCGATGTTGAGGATCCGCAACAAGAGAATATATGGCTCACACATACTTCACATTCATTATCAAAAGATTAATTATTACTTCATAAAGAAATTTAGTTAATTATACGTCGCTGATTGTAAAACAATCAACAAACAGGTGCATTGAAATTAATTACGCTTAAATCTTTTCTATTGCTACTGAAAATTGCTACTGCGAAAGTTAAATTTGAATTCATGTCCAAATTGACACCAAAACACTTACAAATGTTGTTTCCATTTATTCTTATTTATATTATGCTTATATTATATTATAACTATGGTGTATGTAAGATGTTAAATAAATACTTGTCTATGTCTAAATGCCTCCGCGTTACAGTAAAAATGAATGAAGTAACAGAAACAATAGGTGAAATATTACTGTATTTGTTGTAAAGCTTTGATATTTGGGGGACTATAAGGACGGCAACACATCTGCTATGCCTCTGGTATAGCGGGTGTTCATGGGCGGCGGTAGTCACTTGCCATCGCGTGAGCCGCCTGCTCGTTTGCCTCCCTTTTCTATAAAAAACAAAAGAAAAAGAAAATAATGCCACGCCATAGGCAGAAGTCGATTAGGTATCTGATGAGAAATAAATTGTGGAATTAGTGATCTTTAATTTATAAATAAAGAAGTTATGAATAAAGTAAAGGTAAATTATAAGTCACGATAGCCGAGTTGTTGGGTGGTCGGAATTTCGAGTCGAGAGACCCGAGTTCGATCCCCAGGTGGCAGTACCAATGAGTTCTTCAAAAACTTATGTACGAATTTCATCGTTGGCTTGGACATAAAGGCGGCAACGGGCTCACCACCTGTCACGTTGTCCCGAAAATATCTTCGGTGGAAGGTGGGTCAAAGGGACTTAATTGTCAAGACTTGACCTCTGTCTACCCCTGTATTGGGAATTGCGTGAAGATATTATTTATTTATATTATTATAAATTATAAAAAAAAAGAACGGCGTGAACCAGGCGCGGTCCGGGTCCGACGGTGGGTCAGGTGGACGTGGCGGCGAGCGTGGCGTGGCTGCTGCGCGCGCCGCCGCCGGCCGACAGCGCGGGCCGCGTGCTGCCCGCGCTGCTGCCCGCCGACACGCGCCAACGCCTCTACCTGCTGCACGCCGCGCACGCAGGTACCCGCAACCGTCTGCTGCCTTCCTCTACCTGCTGCACGTGCCGCACGCAGGTACCCGCACCGTCTGCTGCCCACCTCTACCTGCTGCACGTGCCGCGCACGCAGGTACCTGCACCATCTGCTGCCCACCCTTACCCGCTGCACGTGCCGCGCACGCAGGTACCTGCACCGTCTGCTGCCCACCTCTACCTGCTGCACGTGCCGCACGCAGGTACCCGCACCGTCTGCTGCCCACTTACCTGCTGCACGTGCCGCGCACGCAGGTACCCGCACCGTCTGCTGCTCCACCTCTACCTGATGCACGTGCCGCGCGCACGCAGGTACCTGCAACCGTCTGCCGCCCACCTCTACCTGCTGCACGTGCCGCACGCAGGTACCTGCACCGTCTGCTGCCCACCTCTCCTGCTGCACGTGCCGCGCACGCAGGTACCCGCACCGTCTGTTGCCCACCTCTACCTGCTGCACGTGCCGCGCACGCAGGCACCTGCACCGTCTGGTTGCCCACCTCTACCTGCTGCACGTGCCGCGCACGCAGGTACCTGCAACCGTCTGCTGCCCACCTCTACCTGCTGCACGTGCCGCGCACGCAGGTACCTGCACCGACTGCTGCCCATCTCTACCTGCTGCACGTGCCGCGCACGCAGGTACCTGCACCGTCTGCTGCCCACCTCTACCTGCTGCACGTGCCGCGCACGCAGGTACCTGCACCGTCTGCTGCCCACCTCTACCTGCTGCACGTGCCGCGCACGCAGGTACCTGCACCGTCTGCTGCCCACCTCACCTGCTGCACGCCGCGCACGCAGGTACCCGCAACCGTCTGCTGCCCACCTCTACCTGCTGCACGTGCCGCGCACGCAGGTACCTGCACCGTCTGCTGCCCACCTCTACCTGCTGCACGTGCCGCGCACGCAGGTACCTGCACCGTCTGCTGCCCACCTCTACCTGCTGCACGTGCCGCGCACGCAGGTACCTGCACCGTCTGCTGCCCACCTCTACCTGCTGCACGTGCCGCTGCTGGTACCTGCACCGCATGCCGCCAGCTCCCGGCGCGGACGTTGTTGTAGCCTGTCACGCAGGTACCTGCACTGCATGCTGCCAGCTCCTGGCGCGGACGTTGTTGTAGCCTGTCACGCAGGTACCTGCACTGCATGCTGCCAGCTCCTGGCGCGGACGTTGTTGTAGCCTGTCCACGCAGGTACCTGCACTGCATGCTGCCAGCTCTGGCGCGGACGTTGTTGTAGCCTGTCCACGCAGGTACCTGCACTGCATGCTGCCAGCTCCTGGCGCGGACGTTGTTGTAGCCTGTCCACGCAGGTACCTGCACTGCATGCTGCCAGCTCTGGCGCGGACGTTGTTGTAGCCTGTCCACGCAGGTACCTGCACTGCATGCTGCCAGCTCCTGGCGCGGACGTTGTTGTAGCCTGTCCACGCAGGTACCTGCACTGCATGCTGCCAGCTCCTGGCGCGGACGTTGTTGTAGCCTGTCCACGCAGGTACCTGCACTGCATGCTGCCAGCTCTGGCGCGGACGTTGTTGTAGCCTGTCCACGCAGGTACCTGCACTGCATGCTGCCAGCTCCTGGCGCGGACGTTGTTGTAGCCTGTCCACGCAGGTACCTGCACTGCATGCTGCCAGCTCTGGCGCGGACGTTGTTGTAGCCTGTCCACGCAGGTACCTGCACTGCATGCTGCCAGCTCCTGGCGCGACGTTGTTGTAGCCTGTCCACGCAGGTACCTGCACCGCATGCTGCCAGCTCCCGGCGCGGACGTTGTTGTAGCCTGTCCACGCAGGTACCTGCACTGCATGCTGCCAGCTCCTGGCGCGGACGTTGTTGTAGCCTGTCCGCAGGTACCTGCACTGCATGCTGCCAGCTCCTGGCGCGGACGTTGTTGTAGCTCGTCCACGCAGGTACCTGCACTGCATGCTGCCAGCTCCTGGCGCGGACGTTGTTGTAGCCTGTCCACGCAGGTACCTGCACTGCATGCTGCCAGCTCCTGGCGCGGACGATGTTGTAGCCTGTCCACGCAGGTACCTGCACTGCATGCCGCCAGCCCTGGCGCGGACGTTGTTGTAGCCTGTCCACGCAGGTACCTGCACTGCATGCTGCCAGCTCCTGGCGCGGACGTTGTTGTAGCCTGTCCACGCAGGTACCTGCACTGCATGCTGCCAGCTCCTGGCGCGGACGTTGTTGTAGCCTGTCCACGCAGGTACCTGCACTGCATGCTGCCAGCTCCTGGCGCGGACACTTTTGTTTTAGTACTTAGACGCGATATTCGATCACAAACTTGTATTCCCTGTGTCTTTGGAAATTCGAGTCAAGAGACCCGAGTTCAATTTCCAAGGCTCGTACCAATGGGTCAATGGACAAAAACTATATTAATATCGTAGGCTTGGACAAACAGTCGAGCTCATCACCTGTCATGTTGTCCAAGAAAAAGTGTCTTCGGTGGCAGGAGGTCAAAATGACTTAAATATCTAGACCTCTGTCTCCACTTGTATTGAGAATGGCTTGAAGATATTTTTTTTCATATGAAACTATCCAATGTATTTGTGAATGTATATCCCATGTTGAATGTATATTACTTTTATATGAAGAAATATGTACTTAAATTATGTATTTTTTAACAAAATAAACTGTAACGATTGCTCCAATGATGACTTAAAGTTTTTTTTTGAACATACCCTTAATATTTTTATCTCTTAGGTCGCAATACCAACACTGATTACTTCGGATTGATTGTCTAATCGTAGTGTACCTCATTTTACTTTAATAGAATTTCACTTTCAGAATTTTACAAACAATTCGAGCGTGCTGAGAAGCAGTTCGCGCAGTACTTGGCAACGGGCCAACAGAGCGCCGCCAAAATTGCCAATGAGTTCTACGAGGAGTCCCTAGAGGCGATGTCGAAGTATCTGACTGAAACCACCGCCGAATTCGACCTATTTGCAATCAGCTTTGCAACGTTTTTGCTTTACGTTGTAAGTTTTTAGTCGCCTGTTTTTCTCGTGATATTTCTATGTTTATTAGTCTTGAAATGCTATGATTGCAACCTGCCGCCAGACCCAAAAATCTCATGGCAATAGTCGTACAGACTACGTATCTCATGGAGTAATAAACAGGATCAAGATATTACTGAAAAAAGCACAATAAAAAGGTTGTATTACAATCACAGATTACCTGATAGACCAACTGGTCTATCAGGTAATATTAACAACTACAACTACAAACTTGTAGGTGGCAGGAATCCCGCTGAGAGCACACATTTGTGTGATGAATATGAATGCTTGAATCATGGATGTTTATATGTATATATGAATATTTATCTATATAAACATATACATAAATAAATATCTTCACGCCGTTCCCAATACAGGGATAGACTGAGGTCTAGACAATTAAGTCCTTTCGACCCACCTTCCACTGAAGAAGTTTTTGGGATGGCGTGACAGGTGATTGGCCTGTCACAGTCTTAATGACCAAGGCCACGATATGAATCGTACATAGGTTTTGAAAAAACCCATTGGTATGTGTCTGCCACCTGGGGATCGAACTCGAGTCTCTCGACTCGAACTCCGATCACCGACACTCGGCTGTAGTGACTTCAGTAGTCAATATATTTGAATACGTTGTATATACGTTTATATATAAATATGTATCTAAATATATTGTACTGTTAGCTTGGATTCTAACGCGGCGATAAGCTCGCCGCCTGTCGCGGTCTCCCAAAAGCTAAGCTTCGGTAGAAATCAGTCGAAAATCCTTCATTCTCTAGACCTCTCTCTCCTTTTTGGGTAAGCACTTCTGAGTAACTTTGTTTCTCACTTCCAGATCGCCGCATCGCTACTCTGTGTAACGCTGTACTCTTTGCAGCCAGACGCGCCTCGCATTCCCAGCGCGCACGGCCACAGGCCTTCACTGGCCGGCCTAATTATCGCATTCACCGTTATGTTCACGATTTTCTCCATATTCCTCGTCATCGCGTGTTTCATAACCGAAACCAAAAGCCGGTTCTGTTCCTTCGACCCCATGTGGTCGGTCGCTTTCTTCGCCGCCGCCGTCGCCCTGACGATCGTTTATTTCATCATCAAAACCGGAATCGAATCTGTAACGGACATGTCCGCGCTGAAATGTCTGAACGCGATCGACTGTTTACTGATCGGCGGTACTTTGTTCCATTCGTGGTCTTTCTTTGGGACGAGCTTCATAGAGGAGGAGCATCTCACGTGGTATTTCTTTTGGAACACGCTGATGTTTTTCGTGCTGGTACGCGCGGTCGTCGTCATAGTCGTATACCTGAGCAAGAGAATGTCGGGCGCGACAGAGATACAAGAGAAGCCGCAGTTGGAGATTATGATGAGCAGAGTCGGCATCAGTATTCTACCTAAATGGGTGTTGCTGATCGCTTTGCATAGGTGAGTCTTTTTTATATTAAAAAAAAATATATAAAATATCTTCACGCAATTCCCAATACAGGGGTAGACAGAGGTCGAGTCTAGACAATTAAGTCCCTTTGACCCACCTCCCACCGAAGATATATTCGGGACAACGTGACAGGTGGTGAGCCGGTCGCCGTATTTTATGTCCAAGCCAGCGATGAAATTCGTACATAAGTTTTTTGAAAAACTCATTGGTACTGCCACCTGGGGATCGAACTCGGGTCTCACGTCTCGCAATTCCGACAACCCAACAACTCGGCTATCGTGACTTTTTTATATTGATTTTGTTGTTGTAAATAGTAAATAATTATTACCTTTCCATGTTGCATAATCTTTCATGCTTGCTATTCTATTTTTATAAGATTGTTTGAAAAATACCAAAATAATAATACCTTCATTGCCCTAACCATTTTTTCTGTTCTACCTAGGGTTAGCTGGTAGAGAATGCAGTATAGAATTAAGCTCGCCTTTTGTAAATTTTTTTTGGTGCAATGAAGTTTAAATAAATAAATAATAATAAATACATGTACTAAATATATAGATAGAGACAACATCACATTGCCTGCCCTTGCTCTGATCCCAAAGTAAGCAACTTAAGCACTTGTGCTATAGAATCGGAAAGAACGAAGATACCACAAACACCCAGACCCGAGAAAATGTAGAAAAAATGTCTTTCTATATAGACCTGACCTGAATCGAACCCTTCATAGTTGGAATGAAACCCATGAAAACCGGTGTGTGCACAAAAACTCATGCACAGATGTCGTCGTACAAATGCAACTCGATACTCTGTATGTTTCTAACCCATTTCACTTTATTCCTGTTAGTATTATAAGAGGCGACTAAGGAACACTAAACATGGAATGACATAAAGACTAACAGCAGGGTAATCTTTTTGAAAAGAAAACTAGATCTGTTTTATGCAAATAAATAAATAAATAAATAAAAAATATCAAATTAAACAAATAGACGATGGTCAACTGTTTCCATCAATCCACTTGCCAAGCACTTATGGAAATTGCTGTCTTGGGAGAAACCTATATCCTGTTATGATCTTTGCCGGCAGTCGTAAGAAGAAAGTCACGATAGCCGAGTGTTTGGGTGATCGGAATTCGTGTTAAGAGTTTGATGTCCAGGTGGCAGGCTCGTACCAATGAGATTTTTCCAAAACTTATGTACGATTTGTATCGTTGGCTTGACGTAAAGGCGGCGACCGGACCAACTGTCACGTTGTCACAGAAAAATGTCTTCGATGGATGGTGGTTCGAAAAACTGAATTATCTAGACCACTGTCTACCCCTGTGTTGACGTTGGCGTGAAGATATGTACATATATGTGCAGGTAAGAAAAAAAGAAAGAGAGCAGACAAAGACGTTCTCTCGAATATCGTTTGAGAGCGAATAAACGAGAAGGTTCTTGATGATTTGAGATTGAGAGATGTGTACATTACAATATTCACGAATAATTGGCGATTGGTCTCATGTTTGTTGCACAAGGTACTTACGAACCATGAACCAGACCGGCGATCGGTGGATGTTCCTGCCGGACTCGGCGGACTGGTTGAATGCACCTGAAAATGCTCTGTATCTTCAAGCCCATCTGGTTATAGGTAACAGAAGCCTATGCTTTTCTTTATACCTCTTACCTTCTATGTTATGTGCCATGTAATAATATTTGTGACTTGTTTTAAAAGAATAAATTCAATAGCATGAGAGTAAATATAAATAAATATATATAATAAATAAATATATATATATATCTCTTCACGCAATTCCCAATACAGGGGTAGACAGAGGTCGAGTCTAGACAATTAAGTCCCTTCGACCCACCTTCCACCGAAGATATTTTCGGCACAACGTGACAGGTGGTGAGCCGGTCGCCGTATTTTATGTCCAAGCCAGCGATGAAATTCGTACATAAGTTTTTGAAAACTCATTGGTACTGCCACCTGGGGATCGCACTGCATGCTGCCAGCTCCTGGCGCGGACGTTGTTGTAGCCTGTCCACGCAGGTACCTGCACCGTCTGCTGCCTTCCTCTACCTGCTGCACGTGCCGCGCACTGGTACCTGCACCGTCTGTTGCCCACCTCTACCTGCTGCACGCCGCGCACGCAGTACCTGCACCGTCTGCTGCCTTCCTCTACCTGCTGCACGCCGCGCACGCAGGTACCTGCACTGCATGCTGCCAGCTCCTGGCGCGGACGTTGTTGTAGCCTGTCCACGCAGGTACCTGCACTGCATGCTGCCAGCTCCTGGCGCGGACGTTGTTGTAGCCTGTCCACGCAGGTACCTGCACCGTCTGCTGCCTTCCTCTACCTGCTGCACGTGCCGCGCACTGGTACCTGCACCGTCTGCTGCCTTCCTCTACCTGCTGCACGTGCCGCGCACTGGTACCTGCACCGTCTGCTGCCTTCCTCTACCTGCTGCACGCCGCGCACGCAGTACCTGCACCGTCTGTTGCCCACCTCTACCTGCTGCACGTGCCGCGCACGCAGGTACCTGCACTGCATGCTGCCAGCTCCTGGCGCGGACGTTGTTGTAGCCTGTCCACGCAGGTACCTGCACCGTCTGCTGCCTTCCTCTACCTGCTGCACGTGCCGCGCACTGGTACCTGCACCGTCTGCTGCCTTCCTCTACCTGCTGCACGTGCCGCGCACTGGTACCTGCACCGTCTGCTGCCTTCCTCTACCTGCTGCACGTGCCGCGCACGCAGGTACCTGCACCGTCTGCTGCCCACTCCCGGGGCGGACGTTGTTGTAGCCTGTCCACGCAGGTACCTGCACTGCATGCTGCCAGCTCCTGGCGCGGACGTTGTTGTAGCCTGTCCACGCAGGTACCTGCACTGCATGCTGCCAGCTCCTGGCGCGGACGTTGTTGTAGCCTGTCCACGCAGGTACCTGCACTGCATGCTGCCAGCTCCTGGCGCGGACGTTGTTGTAGCCTGTCCACGCAGGTACCTGCACCGTCTGCTGCCTTCCTCTACCTGCTGCACGTGCCGCGCACGCAGGTACCTGCACTGCATGCTGCCAGCTCCTGGCGCGGACGTTGTTGTAGCCTGTCCACGCAGGTACCTGCACTGCATGCTGCCAGCTCCTGGCGCGGACGTTGTTGTAGCCTGTCCACGCAGGTACCTGCACTGCATGCTGCCAGCTCCTGGCGCGGACGTTGTTGTAGCCTGTCCACGCAGGTACCTGCACCGTCTGCTGCCCACCTCTACCTGCTGCACGTGCCGCGCACGCAGGTACCTGCACCGTCTGCTGCCCACTCCCGGGGCGACGTTGTTGTAGCCTGTCCACGCAGGTACCTGCACTGCATGCTGCCAGCTCCTGGCGCGGACGTTGTTGTAGCCTGTCCACGCAGGTACCTGCACCGTCTGTTGCCCACCTCTACCTGCTGCACGTGCCGCGCACGCAGTACCTGCACCGTCTGCTGCCTTCCTCTACCTGCTGCACGTGCCGCGCACGCAGGTACCTGCACTGCATGCTGCCAGCTCCTGGCGCGGACGTTGTTGTAGCCTGTCCACGCAGGTACCTGCACCGTCTGCTGCCTTCCTCTACCTGCTGCACGTGCCCGTGCACGCAGGTACCTGCACCGTCTGCTGCCTTCCTCTACCTGCTGCACGCCGCGCACGCAGGTACCTGCACTGCATGCTGCCAGCTCCTGGCGCGGACGTTGTTGTAGCCTGTCCACGCAGGTACCTGCACCGTCTGCTGCCCACCTCTACCTGCTGCACGTGCCCGTGCACGCAGGTACCTGCACCGTCTGCTGCCCACCTCTACCTGCTGCACGTGCCGTGCACGCAGGTACCTGCACCGTCTGCTGCCCACCTCTACCTGCTGCACGTGCCGCGCACGCAGGTACCTGCACCGTCTGCTGCCCACTCCCGGGGCGACGTTGTTGTAGCCTGTCCACGCAGGTACCTGCACTGCATGCTGCCAGCTCCTGGCGCGGACGTTGTTGTAGCCTGTCCACGCAGGTACCTGCACTGCATGCTGCCAGCTCCTGGCGCGGACGTTGTTGTAGCCTGTCCACGCAGGTACCTGCACTGCATGCTGCCAGCTCCTGGCGCGGACGTTGTTGTAGCCTGTCCACGCAGGTACCTGCACTGCATGCTGCCAGCTCCTGGCGCGGACACTTTGTTTAGTACTTAGACGCGACATTCAATCACAAACTTGTATTCCCTGTGTCTTTGAAATTCGTGTCAAAACCCGAGTTCGATGTCCAAGGCTCGTACCAATGGGTCAATGGACAAAACTTATATTAATATCGTTGGCTTGGACAACCAGTCGAGCCTGCTATCACCCGTCATGTTGTCCCAGAAAATTTGTCTTCGGTGGCAGGAGGTCAAAATGACTTAAATATCTAGACCTCTGTCTCCACTTGTATTGAGAATGGCTTGAAGATATTTTTTTCATATGAAACTATCCAATGTATTTGTGGAATGTATATCCCTTGTTGAATGTATATTACTTTATATGAAAAAATATGTACTTAAATTATGTATTTTAACAAAATAAACTATAACGATTGCTCCAATGATGACTTAAGGTTTTTTTGAACATACCCTTAATATTTTTATCTCTTAGGTCGCAATACCAACACTGATTACTTCGGATTGATTGTCTAATCGTAGTGTACCTCATTTTACTTTAATAGAATTTCACTTTCAGAATTTTACAAACAATTCGAGCGTGCTGAGAAGCAGTTCGCGCAGTACTTGGCAACGGGCCAACAGAGCGCCGCCAAAATTGCCAATGAGTTCTACGAGGAGTCCCTAGAGGCGATGTCGAAGTATCTGACTGAAACCACCGCCGAATTCGACCTATTTGCAATCAGCTTTGCAACGTTTTTGCTTTACGTTGTAAGTTTTTAGTCGCCTGTTTTTCTCGTGATATTTCTATGTTTATTAGTCTTGAAATGCTATGATTGCAACCTGCCGCCAGACCCAAAATCTCATGGCAATAGTCGTACAGACTACGTATCTCATGGAGTAATAAACAGGATCAAGATATTACTGAAAAAGCACAATAAAAAGGTTGTATTATTAATCATAGATTACCTGATAGACCAACTGGTCTATCAGGTAATATTAACAACTACAACTACAAACTTGTAGGTGGCAGGAATCTCATGAGCACACATTTGTGTGATGAATATGAATGCTTGAATCATGGATGTTTATATGTATATATGAATATTTATCTATATAAACATATACATAAATAAATATCTTCACGCTGTTCCCACACAGGGATAGACTGAGGTCTAGACAATTAAGTCCTTTCGACCCACCTTCCACTGAAGAAGTTTTTGGGATGGCGTGACAGGTGATTGGCCTGTCACAGTCTTAATGACCAAGGCCACGATATGAATCGTACATAGGTTTTGAAAACCCATTGGTATGTGTTCGTTACCTGGGGATCGAACTCGAGTCTCTCGACTCGAACTCCGATCACCGACACTGGTCAGTGATTTCAGTAGTCAATATATTTGAATACGTTGTATATACGTTTATATATAAATATGTATCTAAATATATTGTACTGTTAGCTTGATTCTAACGCGGCGATAAGCTCGCCGCCTGTCGCGGTCTCCCAAAAGCTGCTTCGGTAGAAATCATCGAAAATCCTTCATTCTCTAGACCTCTCCTTTTGGGTAAGCACTTCGAGTAACTTTGTTTCCTCACTTCCAGATCGCCGCATCGCTACTCTGTGTAACGCTGTACTTTGCAGCCAGACGCGCCTCGCATTCCCAGCGCGCACGGCCACAGGCCTTCACTGGCCGGCCTAATTATCGCATTCACCGTTATGTTCACGATTTTCCATATTCCTCGTCATCGCGTGTTTCATAACCGAAACCAAAAGCCGGTTCTGTTCCTTCGACCCCATGTGGTCGGTCGCTTTTCGCCGCCGCCGTCGCCCTGACGATCGTTTATTTCATCATCAAAACCGAATCGAATCTGTAACGGACATGTCCGCGCTGAAATGTCTGAACGCGATCGACTGTTTACTGATCGGCGGTACTTTGTTCCATTCGTGGTCTTTCTTTGGGACGAGCTTCATAGAGGAGGAGCATCTCACGGTATTGAACACGCTGATGTTTTCGTGCTGGTACGCGCGGTCGTCGTGATAGTCGTATACCTGAGCAAGAGAATGTCGGGCGCGACAGAGATACAAGAGAAGCCGCAGTTGGAGATTATGATGAGCAGAGTCGGCATCAGTATTCTACCTAAATGGGTGTTGCTGATCGCTTGCATAGGTGAGTCTTTTATATTAAAAAAAAATATATGTGCTTATTTTCACGCAATTCTAATACAGGGGTAGACAGAGGTCGAGTCTAGACAATTAAGTCCCTTGACTCCACCTCCTACTGAAGATATATTCTCGACAACGCGACAGGTGGTGAGCTGGTCGCCGTATTTTATGTCCAAGCCAGCGATGAAATTCGTAAGTATGTTTTTTGAAAACTCATTGGTACTGCCACCTGGGATCGAACTCGGGTCTCACGTCTCGCAATTCCGACCACCCAACAACTCGGCTATCGTGACTTTTTATATTGATTTTGTTGTTGTAAATAGTAAATAATTATTACCTTTCCATGTTGCATAATCTTTCATGCTTGCTATTCTATTTTTATAAGATTGTTTGAAAAATACCAAAATAATAATACCTTCATTGCCCTAACCATTTTTCTGTTCTACCTAGGGTTAGCTGGTAGAGAATGCAGTATAGAATTAAGCTCGCCTTTTGTAAATTTTTTTGGTGCAATGAAGTTTAAATAAATAAATAATAAATAAATATATACATATATATATATATATATATATATATATATATATATATATATATATATATATATATATATATATATATATATATATATATATATATATATATATATATATATATATATATATATATATATATATATATATATATATATATATATATATATATATATATATATATATATATATATATATATATATATATATATATATATATATATATATATATATATATATATATATATATATATATATATATATATATATATATATATATATATATATATATATATATATATATATATATATATATATATATATATATATATATATATATATATATATATATATATATATATATATATATATATATATATATATATATATATATATATATATATATATATATATATATATATATATATATATATATATATATATATATATATATATATATATATATATATATATATATATATATATATATATATATATATATATATATATATATATATATATATATATATATATATATATATATATATATATATATATATATATATATATATATATATATATATATATATATATATATATATATATATATATATATATATATATATATATATATATATATATATATATATATATATATATATATATATATATATATATATATATATATATATATATATATATATATATATATATATATATATATATATATATATATATATATATATATATATATATATATATATATATATATATATATATATATATATATATATATATATATATATATATATATATATATATATATATATATATATATATATATATATATATATATATATATATATATATATATATATATATATATATATATATATATATATATATATATATATATATATATATATATATATATATATATATATATATATATATATATATATATATATATATATATATATATATATATATATATATATATATATATATATATATATATATATATATATATATATATATATATATATATATATATATATATATATATATATCTTCACGCACCCTAATACAGGGGTAGACAGAGGTCGAGTCTAGACAATTAAGTCCCTTTGACCCACCTCCCACCGAAGATATATTCGGGACAACGTGACAGGTGGTGAGCCGGTCGCCGTATTTTATGTCCAAGCCAGCGATGAAATTCGTACATAAGTTTTTTGAAAAACTCATTGGTACTGCCACCTGGGGATCGAACTCGGGTCTCACGTCTCGCAATTCCGACAACCCAACAACTCGGCTATCGTGACTTTTTTATATTGATTTTGTTGTTGTAAATAGTAAATAATTATTACCTTTCCATGTTGCATAATCTTTCATGCTTGCTATTCTATTTTAATAAGATTGTTTGAAAAATACCAAAATAATAATACCTTCATTGCCCTAACCATTTTTTCTGTTCTACCTAGGGTTAGCTGGTAGAGAATGCAGTATAGAATTAAGCTCGCCTTTTGTAAATTTTTTTTGGTGCAATGAAGTTTAAATAAATAAATAATAATAAATACATGTACTAAATATATAGATAGGGACAACATCACATTGCCTGCCCTTGCTCTGATCCCAAAGTAAGCAACTTAAGCACTTGTGCTATAGAATCGGAAAGAACGAAGATACCACAAACACCCAGACCCGAGAAAATGTAGAAAAAAATGTCTTTTCTATATAGACCCGACCTGGAATCGAACCCTTCATAGTTGGAATGAAACCCATGAAAACCGGTGTGTGCACAAAAACTCATGCACAGATGTCGTCGTACAAATGCAACTCGATACTCTGTATGTTTCTAACCCATTTCACTTTATTCCTGTTAGTATTATAAGAGGCGACTAAGGAACACTAAACATGGAATGACATAAAGACTAACAGCAGGGTAATCTTTTGAAAAGAAAACTAGATCTGTTTTATGCAACTAAATAAATAAAAAATATCAAATTAAACAAATAGACGATGGTCAACTGTTTCCATCAATCCACTTGCCAAGCACTTATGGGAAATTGCTGTCTTGGGAGAAACCTATATCCTGTTATGATCTTTTGCCGGCAGTCGTGTAAGAAGAAAGTCACGATAGCCGAGTGTTTGGGTGATCGGAATTCGTGTTAAGAGTTTGATGTCCAGGTGGCAGGCTCGTACCAATGAGATTTTTCCAAAACTTATGTACGATTTGTATCGTTGGCTTGGACGTAAAGGCGGCGACCGGACCAACTGTCACGTTGTCACAGAAAAAATGTCTTCGATGGATGGTGGTTCGAAAAAACTGAATTATCTAGACCACTGTCTACCCCTGTGTTGACGTTGGCGTGAAGATATGTACATATATGTGCAGGTAAGAAAAAGAAAGAGAGCAGACAAAGACGTTCTCTCGAATATCGTTTGAGAGCGAATAAACGAGAAGGTTCTTGATGATTTGAGATTGAGAGATGTGTACATTACAATATTCACGAATAATTGGCGATTGGTCTCATGTTTGTTGCACAAGGTACTTACGAACCATGAACCAGACCGGCGATCGGTGGATGTTCCTGCCGGACTCGGCGGACTGGTTGAATGCACCTGAAAATGCTCTGTATCTTCAAGCCCATCTGGTTATAGGTAACAGAAGCCTATGCTTTTCTTTATACCTCTTACCTTCTATGTTATGTGCCATGTAATAATATTTGTGACTTGTTTTAAAAGAATAAATTCAATAGCATGAGAGTAAATATAAATAAATATATATAATAAATAAATATATAAATATATATATATATATATATATATATATATATATATATATATATATATATATATATATATATATATATATATATATATATCTCTTCACGCAATTCCCAATACAGGGGTAGATAGAGGTGTAGTCTAGACAATTAAGTCCCTTCGACCCACCTTCCACCGAAGATATTTTCGGCACAACGTGACAGGTGGTGAGCCCGTCGCCGCCTTTATGTCCAAGCCAACGATGTAATTACGAGCCTGCCACCTGGGTATCGAACTCGGGTCTCTCAACTCGAAATTCCGACCACCCAACCACTCGGCTATCGTGACTTTAGCATGAGTGTAGAGTATTTAATAAAATTATTAAATGTGAATTGAATTAAAAAAAATTGACGGTTAATCAGTTCGTATATTTTACTTAATTGTGTAGCTATAAAATGTGATATCACTTATGATACACATAAAAATAACATCCATATTGATGCATGTTTAGGCATGTAAGCGACTCAAAACTTTTTTTATTATTTAATTGATAAGAAATTTAAACCCGCTGATTTAACGTGATCTTTGTTTTCAATATATAATTTTTTTATATTTAGAAGAACGAGCTAATCGTGTAAAGTGTTAAGATTATTTTAATTAACCTATTTTAGGAACACTTCTTACAATGGGCATATGTCTGTGGAACGTCAGACAAATGAACAATCACCTGCAAGTCCACACGATTATCACTATAGCGGCAACATTCTGCATCCTGTGCTATCGCATCGCGTCCGGTGCTTTGGACGCGCCGTTCACAGATATAAAAACATGGGACACAGTGGATATTGTCAACGTGTTCTGGGCAATCCTTACGGCACAGTTCTTTTATGAGATATTCACTTATGTGGGCCTTTTCAAAAGCTGCGGATGCACGCCACTGAACAGAAATGTGAAGTTTGAATATAACAAACCCAAGGCTAAATCCGAGGACTATTTCTACGAGCCGATGGAGAAACCATGGAATGTCGAAGGTGTGAAGCTCAAAATGGCGCGTTCGCTGTCTCACATGATGTTAAACGATTTGATGTTGATAATAATTTTGCTGATGCGACCACACAACGTTATAATGGTGCCGAGTTTGTTGGTGACCTGCGCGCTGACCTCCAAATGCTTGGACCACAAGCTCTTGGACCCGAACCCGGGAAGGGGGGCGGAGTTAGCCGACCTGGTGGGCCTGTCTCTCGCGCACATCTGGATTGGAATGGTTTTTTTCTTCTATCAGGTTGGTTTCTTGGTGTTTTATTAGATTTTTGTGAACATTTACATGTTGCTTATTATGCCCTTCAACTTTTTGAATTTTAATTTGTTTTTAATGTTCCCGCTTTTTATACGGATATACGGAGGTAGGCAGAGATCTAGACTATGAAGATCTTTTTAACCCAACTTTCACTAACATTTTTAAGGCTATAACATAATGTGATTAAATTAATATTTTTGCAAGTGGTATTAAATTTATCATGCTTAGTGAAATTTATACATTTAAATTTAACAATTATGTTACCTTTCGTAACTTAATTCGTGTATATTGTATACAGTAACGATTATTCGCCAAAAGCGAATGTATTTACCAAAACTTATGACTTAGAAATTAGAATGGATAAATATGTTTATTGGGTAGTAATAATGATTCTATATAAATATTCTAAATATTCATATAACAACGATCAAATACGATGTATATATATTCACACCATTCCTAATACTGGGGTAGACAGAGGAATAGAGGAGATTTATTAATTTATCTTTATTTTGTAAACTTAGACTATGGGATACAATAGGCGGACTTAATGCCTGGCGGCATTCTCTACTAGTCTACCTTTAATAGTGAAAAGTAGATGGGAGATGCAAACTATGAATAAAATGAGACGTGGATCGAAATTACTAAACTGTCCATACCACTGTCTACTACTGTATTTATTTTTTTTATAGAAAAGGGTGGCAAACGAGCAGGTGGCTCACGTGATGGTATGTGATTACCGTCGCCCATGAACACCCGCAATACCAGAGGCATAGCAGATGCGTTACCAACCCTAGAGTGCCCTCCAAATTGGGGGATGGGATGTGCGGGCCTCCGGTTTCCTGCACTCACCAGACGAGAGTAGAGTCTGCGCGGCTCTACCGCTGTAGAGCCGCAGAGCCGTGTGTGGGGATATAAAGGTATGCGTGTCCGTGTGGGTGGGGATAGGGCAACTCGAACAGCCTTTCGTCCGTGGACCTGGGCGCGGGCTACGTGGGTCTGCGCGCGTACCAGCCGGCGCGCGTGGCGGCGCGCATGGGTCTGCACGCGTACGCGGCGCCCGCGCTCGCCGGCGCCGCGCTCTACTGCCGTCTGGCGGCCGCCGCCGACGTATGGCAACGGTCAGTTGCACACATTGTAAATTATTGTTGTTGATTTCTTGCATCTACGTGAATACTACACATTTTGAAATAAATTTTATAAAGTTTTTTTGATGTGAAACTTATTTAGAATGGTTGTGATTTGAAACCGGATGCAACGGAAAAAGCGACAGGTGAGAGACGCAAATACAAAAATGTGTACGATGACGCAGTAAAAGAATGAGACAGAAATATACATACTATTTTATAAATAAACTTTGTAATTATTCCACTCTTGTTATAATTTAAGTTGAATTAAGTTTAAATTGTATGTATTCATCTCGTTCTTTTGTTGATTCACTGAAGTTTCACTTCCATCGTGTATGAATCGCACACATCAAATTATTTTGCAAACTATTCTTATTTACCGACGTTTCGAATGCCTTTACAGCAATGAAGTAATTAAAATGC
Source organism: Sericinus montela (assembly GCA_029286605.1). Classification (NCBI taxonomy): domain Eukaryota; kingdom Metazoa; phylum Arthropoda; class Insecta; order Lepidoptera; family Papilionidae; genus Sericinus; species Sericinus montela. The sequence continues at coordinate 1,331,139 of JAGSMR010000094.1, read as the reverse complement.
GATGAAATACGAAAATCGTTTTATTTTATATAAAATTAAAAAAAATATCTTCACGCAACTCCCAATACAGAGGTAGACAGAGGTCTAGTCTAGCCAATTAAGTTCCTTCGACCCACCTTCCACCGAAGATATTTTCGGGACAACGTGACAGGTGGTGAGCCCGTCCCCGTCTTTACGTCCAAGCCGACGAAGTAATTCGTACATAAGTTTTTGAAAAACCCATTGGTACGAGCCTGCCACCTGGGGATCGAACTCGGGTCTCTCGACTCGAAATTCCGAGCACCCAACCACTCGGCTACAGATTATAAAAGATTAATATTTACTCAGTTTATAATATAATGATTTCTTGTGCTTACGCTAATACTACACATTTTAAATAAATTTTATCCCGTTTTTTAAATAGTTTTTTTTTGCAATCTATTTTTTTACCGACATTTCGAATGCCTTTACAGCAATAAATTAATTAAAAATGCGATGAAATACGAAAATTTCGTTAAATGCGATGAAATACGAAAAATCGTTTTATTTTATATAAGTTTCTAATAACTTTACATTTCTCTCACGTTATTTGCGTGTAGTCTTCGCCTATAATTGTAATGGCACTTAGCTAATTTTACTTTTTGCATGTTTCTTATGTTATAACAGTGTACATTATGTTGGCGTTCATTACATAAATAAATAAAAAAAACAACTTCAACTTAACTTAAAATCTAAAATATACTGGTTTCTATACACATTATCACATAACTCTGTTACTGAACATATCACGAATCCTTTATTAGTTTAAATCTAAAACTATGGGTGCTGCGCTAAAAGAAGTTTTCACTTTAAAAATATCGTCACGCTATTCTCAACACAGGGGTGGACAGAGATCTACACAATTAAGTCTTTTTAACCCTCCTGTCACCGACGACACTTTTTTGGGATAACTAAACAGACTTACTATTCGAATCGTACGTAAATTTTTGAAAGAACCTATTAGTACGAGCCTTCGAATTGGACTGGAATCGAACTGGGGTCTCCTGACTCGAATTCAGATTACCCAAACACTCGGCTATCGTGACGTTTTAAAAGATTTGTTGTAATAATAACTAACTTATCCATACTAGAACATAATCAAAATAGCCCAGTGGTTGGGTGATCGGAAGATTCTAATCAGGAGACTCGAGGTCGATCCCGATCTGTGATAAGCTCTTACCAATCATTTCAGAAACTTGTGTACGATTTATACCGTTGGCTTGTGCATAAAAAAGGCTCGCCAACTGTCACTTTGTCCCAAAAAATGTCTTCACTGAAATATGGGCGAAAGGTCCTTATTATCTAGACATCTGTCTACCCCAGTATTGGGATTGGTGTGAAGATGTTTTTTTTTAATAACTAACTTTACGACCAGCACAAGGCCACTGCGGGAAATAGGGATATAATGTCCGTAAGGGACGATTTGCCATAATTAGATCGCGGGATCTTGATTGGCGATCGCGATACCACAAACTTTGCACCTAAGGTGCTGCTGAACGCTGAATTTAGGTTTGACGGCTATGGCTCGAAAAATACCCGCCATCTGTCGGTACCCAAATGGTATTTGCTTTACCCTTAGTCGCCTCTTACGTCACCTCCGAGAAGGAAGAGAATATAAATTCTGTCAGGTTTTTAAACCAAATTTAACAAAACTCGCAGAAACACCAAACATAAAATCTCAGAAACTTAAAAGACTTAAAAAAAAGGCTTAAAACAATGGGCTTAAAAACAACTTAAGTACGATGGGTGGTTTTATAACTAAACGTCATCTCTTCCAGGTAACCTGATAATAGGAACTAGAGTATAACAATAATCCTTATACGCCGTCGTTCGTGATCCATAAAATCCATAAAGAACTGATGATGATGCTTTTAGTTATCTACGTGTTGCACTGATCACTTTATTTATTTATTTGTATATTCTTTATTGTACACCAAAAAAAACATTAACAATATGTCACCAGACACATGTTATTAAAATAAGCAATAGGCAGTATTATTTTGACCGCAATATATAGACAGGATTGAAAGAAGAATGAAAGAAGTGGGTGTGTCTGCGTTAAAACTATATCAGAATTAATTATAGAATAAAAATAGAAACGGAGAAAAAGAATTACAAACTATATATACACAAAATATACGTATTAAATACAATATGATGTTATAAATACTATAAATAATTTACACAAATACATAATCATTTTTGTATATAATAAATAATATATATATACAGTATACTAATAGAATAAATAAATAACATATTTATTACTATTTACAACGATAGCTGAGTGGTTAGGTGGACAGAATGTCGAGTCAAGAGACCCGAGTTCGATCGCCAGATGGCAGGCTCGTACCAATGGGTTTTTCAAAAACTTATGTACGAATTATATCGTTGGCTTGGACATAAAGACGGCGACGGGCTCACCACTTGTCATGTTTTCCCGAAAATATCTTCGGTGGAACGTGGGTTGAAGGGACTTATTTGTTTAGACTAGACCTCTGTCTATCCCTGCATTGGGAATGGCGTGAAGATATTTTTTAAGGATTTTTTAAGGATTGTACAAGTAATTATGTACAATTGTACATGCTACGGTTAGGCGACTTTTGTAGTCTAGAAAAGACTAGACCTCTGTTTATCCTTGTATTGGCAATTGCGTGAAGATATTTATTATTTTTATTTACAACGGCTGATGAAGCTTTATCCTATTTAAAAAATATTGCAGATATTTGGAATCGGTGTGGCGTGTGTCGAACATATACGCACTACACCGTGTGTACGCACTAGCCGTGTACTGCGTGGTCGCCGTCGTGTTCCGTCACCACTTGTTCGTGTGGTCGGTGTTCTCTCCCAAGCTGCTCTACGACTTTGTCACCACCGTCATATCAGTGCAAGCACTGGCGACAATCGCACAAATCATCATATTGACTGGTATCACCAGCCGGCTCGCAAGAGTTTTTGCCTATAAGTCGACATTGTAGTCGAATGTAGTCGATTAAGTTAAATTTCACGATAGACTGTGTGCGAACACTTTATAAAGTACAGAAATGTAAGTATTATGTGCATAGGCTTCTTTTCATTTTGTTTGTTAAGTTTGGGTGTAGGTAGATTTTTATGAACCAATTGAAAATGTCGTTCTATGGCAACTCGACATTAGTGATTCCTTTTAAGGCATGGGTTATTCCATTTATAAACATGAAACAAAGTATTCATGCAAAGTCTAAGTCACTTAATTTTGGTAAAACTTATGCTATATATTTAATATATAAGCTTTGAATTTAAACAGTGTTTAAATTTTATATAATAAAATAGCGAACGAAATATTAGGGTAACAATTTTTAGTGGTAATTATTTTATAATAAAGAAAGCAATACATTTTCTTCAAATTATATGATAATTATATGATATGTATAAATAATGTCGATCCTATATAAGCATTCTTGCACTGTCATGACAAAATGTGTTTTTAAATTTTGTTACAGAGCAAAAATCATTCCTGTTTCGGACATCCCTCCTATATAATGTTTTATATTTTCTGCATTCATTTTATTTTATGCAAAACTAGTTCATTTGTTAGCTTAGTGTACAAGTTACAACCTACAAATAGTACCAGTTATTTTTAAACAAGTTTATTCATTAAATGTTACTAGGACTTACGAGGGGTGATTCAAAAGTAATGATAATGAAAATAAAACGCGGTAATTAAAGTCAAAATAATAATTCATTTTTATAAAGAGGTATAAATTAATTATAAAGCTATTAATTATAAAGAGGTAGAAATCACTAGGAGCTAGATGTGGCTAATAGGGAGGGTGTTCAAGCAGTTCGAATCCCGTTTCTTGAATGGCAGCCATCGCAACTGCGGCTTTGTGAGCCGGTGCGTTGTCTTGGTGAAACAGCACTCCAGGTCGCAGTTTGCAACGTCTTTTTTCCTTAATGGCCTCCCGTAATCTTCTTATTTGGTCTGCGTAGTAAGAGCTCGTAATAGTGGCTCCCTTTTTCAAATATTCCATCATAATTATGCCTTGAGCGTCCCAAAAAACAGATGCCATAACCTTTCCCGTCGAACTTTGAATTTCTTTGGCCTCGGTGAGGAGGCTTGCTTCTAAGTCATCGATTGTTGTTTAGTTTCAGGATCAGGTGGATCCAGGTCTCGTCCATAGTGACAAAACGGAACAAAACATTTTCATGATCTACTTGGAACTTTTCGAGATTGACCCTCGAAATGTCAACTCGATTTTTCTTTTGCTCGTCCGTTAACATTCTGGGTACCCAACGCGCAGAGACCTTTTTCATATGCAACTTGTTCGCAAGGATTCTTTGAACGCTGCCATATGAGATCCCTGTGACCTCAGCTAAATGCCTGATGGTCACTCTTCGATCCGCCAACACAACATCTTCGACTTTTTTCACGTTGTCTTCAGTGAGGGACGTGGATAGGCGTCCTTCGCGATGTTCATCTTCAGTGGAAGTTCTGCCCAGTTTAAACTCCTTGGCCCAGCGTGCAACTGTAGAATATGGAGGAGCAGAGTGCCCCAATGTTTCCACTAAGTCACTGTGTATGTTTTTGAAGACATATTTTTTCAAACAGAGGTACTTGATGACAGCTCTAATTTCGTTTTTCTCCATGTTGATGTTAACTCTTGAGTTCGTATTCAAATGAATTTGTCTCTCGGAAATCGTGATCTATTTATATGATTTTTTTAGGCTGACGGAGTGAGTATATAAGCAAGCAAAAAACATTTTTTTTGGGATTTTTATGCGGACCCGAATTAACCAATTATCATTACTTTTGAATCACTCGTACTGTATGCTTGTTTGTATTCATCTTATGATATTTGTATTATTTTTCAGTTATTCTAATTATACATTATGCTAATTTGTAAAAATGTTCTTTTGTAAACTGTTTGACATTAAAATTATAAGTGATTATATTGTTACTTTAATTTTATATTGTGATTATATTGTATTTTTTTATAATCTTTCTTTACGCATTCCGGACTTACGCTCGGGAAATTAAGTTTTTCTAATATCAATACAATATTTTTATAAATTTGTCTGATTATTATCCTGTCCGACATCATCAGGATTTATTTTATTGAAAGGAATGGGTAAATTCTAGACCTTCGTCGGGCATGAATACATAGATAAGGTCTACAACGTTGTCTCGCACCTTGAAGGTTAAGGTAAGAATACAATTACAAAAAACATTACCAAAGTAATGCCGACCAGACATGGGTAGCCTGCAGTGCACCTGACATCCCAACATACAAATGGTGGTGACGGTATGAGATTATGGAGCTTATATTAGTCAAACATATTTCTACCGTAGTAACACCTTTAGTTGCTAGCTAAACTATAAACCAACTTTCTATATATAATTCAAAATAATGGTCAAGAAAAAATCTTTTAATAGTAAAAAACCGTGACTTCGGTAGGACCAATATCTGTAAATAAAATATTTAAATACAGATGTTGAGCATTTGCTATTATTGGTACCTATAAAGATATAGTTTTTGTCATATTCATTCCCTTCTTATCCGTCCATTTTATTAATTAATAATAAAATTCAATAAAGAAGGCAACAGGCTCACCACTTGCCATGTTGTCCAAAAATGACTTCGATGGAAGGTGGATCGAAAGGACTTAATTATCTAGACCTTTGTCTACCCCTGTGTGGGGTATGACGTGAAGATATTCTCTTTATATTTTTTATTTTTATTTCATATTTTCTACTTTTTAGTTTGGCTCTAGATATAAAGTTTTTTTATTTTTTAAAACTATTATTTAAATATGTAAATGCGGATAACATAGCATAGATCCTAAAGTGCGCACTAGCGTGTAGAGGAATTAGAAAAAAAACTAAAGTACCACACCAAGACCAGAGACAATATAGAAAAGTAGTTTTCTCCATTGACATAAATTCAAAATTCCTATTAACGAGGATAGCAGCTTTTCGGGTACTTTACCATTACATTTACGCTCTGCTATGATGGGATACATCACAATAAATAGCCATGATAAAATAGCCATGATAGCCGTGGTCAATGCCTAGGTGGCAGGCTGTACCAATAGTGTTTTTAAACTTAAGTACGAATTAAATCGTTAGCTTGGACATAAAAACGGCAACGGATACGACACCTGATACGTTCTCCCAAAAAAGTCTGGACCTCTGTCTACCCCTGCATTGGGATTGGCGTGAATTTAAAATTAAATTCATATCATTTTCATATGATCCATAAAATCCCAAAACTGTAAGTTAAGTGAATTTCGTGGAACACTTCATTTATTAAAAATTAATAAAATAAAAAGTGCTATACTACTAAATAAATTATAACAATAAATTATAATTCATACAAACAGTAAAAATGTCCTAACTACTGAAAATAAATAAAACAGCATACTTTGAACAATTTATTAGTTTACATAATATATGAATACCACCTTTTTCCTCCATTCTACAACATGTAAATATTAAAAACCCATACCTAATGAATTTGAAATGTACCGTTGCCTTAAAGCACACCTTTTTCTATTTACATGATCTACCTATGATTCATGAAGTTAGATGACAAATATAGAAGTTTCTACAATTTTAAAAATAAATGCCTGATCTGATTTGATAGGTCATACATAATGTATTAAAGGCAATCTCCAGAAAGAGAATAGACTGCGATCATATAAATTTACAGAGCAGGCTAACATTGCTTCTATATCAATTGGAAATATGTACATAAATTTCAATTAAAAATTACTTTTACCAAAATACAATTTTTGTCAATATCATTATTATTTAGTGCGTGTCAAATTCTGAAAAAATTAACTGGCATGAATAATATGTCTCTTGTACAACAAATAAAGTTATTCCTTGAACATTTTATAAAACAATTCCAAAAAAACACTGATATTTAGTGTATCGTCACAAAATGTCAAAGAAATTCTTGCTTATGTACTAAAATGTTACACAGCTAAGCTTTATTAATGGTCATTTACGAATTTCTAATGCCAAGCTGTATGATATTGGTTTTATTCTGTTATTGCAAAGACCAAAGCACCAATAAAAAATATGTTGATAATAAAAAATGACTCATGGGATCATAAGTCAAAGAATTAAATTTGTGTGGATGGTTTTGGAATGCAATATTATAGACAGATTTGTAGGCCCAACAGAAAAGCTGGATAATAACCTGAATAAAAATACTTACGTGAAATGAATACGTACCTACATAATACTTAGTATGCTAACATTTAATTCGCTAAATATTGATTTATTATTTTATGAGGTATTTTGGATCAGTGTAAATGAAATGCGTATTTTTACAATAATATTTTTCAAGTTGTCTAAAGTCTCGCTTATTATGACAAACTTCAATCATCAATGCTATGACCTTTTGCGTCAATATTTTATTCAGCTGCCCCATGGTATATGTTCCAAAAATATATATTTAAAATTTTGACGCTAACTTAAGTCTTACTTAGACTTATACACAGTTCTTCCTATCGTTAAACGTCGAAGACATGGCTTGCAATACATCTACCATAATTAAAGATGCACAGAATATTTATTTACATTAAATTGTTGAACAGATGTTTTTAATTAGTATTTTCAACAGTATGCCTTTACGTGTATATAAAGCAAATGATTGAAGAAATTACTCAAAAATATATATATGAATGATTCTAATATGTTTATAAATATAAACAAGTTTTTACAATTTTTTTTTCTATTTCATATATGTTTTTGTATTAACTATTGTCCCTAGAGTACAAAAAATTAATTGTTATTTTAGTGAACAAGTCCATAGTGGCGATAATTATTGGAAGAATTGATATAATTGCTGATCTACAGCCATAATCTAACTCAACTACATCTGGCTTGACAAGAAATTTAATACTTCAAAAAGATTAATACAACGGGTGTAGTAAATAGACAGAGCTCAGCAATGGCTGGCTAGGAAGCACTTGTGGTTACTTCTTCACACAAACACACTAGTTGATGATTTACAATGTAATCTACGAAGCATTTTAATATCCCTGGGGAATGTTTGACATTAAAAAAGCGACCATTACTTATCACTGTATAGGTCAATGTTGATAATGATTATTTTCTAAATTAAAGTCAACTAATGGCGCACCTTTTCCCGTAATAACTATCGAAAATCTCATAATCCTGCAAAGAAAAATAAGGTTAGGAAAAATTCATACATCATAGACATAATGATAGAGAAAATTAGAAATCCTATTCAATTCCTAATTTAATAATTTGAATGCATCAACAGGCGAGTACAGCTGAGAGTTAAAATAAATAGATATAAATATCTTCACGCAATTCCCTATACAGGGGTAGACAGAGGTCTAGTCTAGACAATTAAGTCCCTTTGACCCACCTTCCACCGAAGATATTTTCGGGACAACGTGACAGGTGGTGAGCCCGTCGCCGTCTTAATGTCCAAAAGTGAAAGTCATAAGTAGTAATTAAAAAGGGCATGGCATGCTTGAGGCATTTTCGGCCGTATGATTTCGACGTATGAGAACATATTACACTTTGCTCCCATTAAAGTCATAAGAGGCAACCTTGAATGCCTTTTGCTGCCTTGCCTTTATTGCTGGGATAACCATCTCGAAGAATACTAAACCAACTAATGGCAGACCGGAGATAAGCAGCAACGTCTAAGGTGCGAGGTGTCTGGTACTGCGATTGGCGATCCGCTTGCCAAGCTTGGTTAATATGTAAACATTCCTTACAGGAGAGGCCTATGTTCTGTACTGGACTTTAGGAAACATGTATGTATGCAAGAGTAATTTTAGATGAGTTCCGAGGAATGCAATGTGTCTTAATTTCTTAATTCCACAGTGACTCTTAAAAGTCTAGTCTTTGGAAGTTTAGGGTATTTTTATAATCGTTACGTCATTCGGAGTCACATTGGCAGTAATTGAATACATTAAAATAAATAAACATCTTTACGACATTCTCTATACAAGGGTAGACAGAGGTCTAGTCTAGACAATTAAGTCCCTTTGACCCACCTTCCACCGAAGGCATTTTGGGACAACATGACAGGAGGTGATCCCTTTCATATGTTTTTAACTATTGTCCCTAGAGTACAAAAAATTAATTGTTATTTTAGTGAACAAGTCCATAGTGGCGATAATTATTGGAAGAATTGATATAATTGCTGATCTACAGCCATAATCTAACTCAACTACATCTGGCTTGACAAGAAATTTAATACTTCAAAAAGATTAATACAACGGGTGTAGTAAATAGACAGAGCTTAGCAATGGCTGGCTAGGAAGCACTTGTGGTTACTTCTTCACACAAACACACTAGTTGATGATTTACAATGTAATCTACGAAGCATTTTAATATCCCTGAGGAATGTTTGACATTAAAAAAGCGACCATTACTTATCACTGTATAGGTCAATGTTGATAATGATTATTTTCTAAATTAAAGTCAACTAATGGCGCACCTTTTCCCGTAATAACTATCGAAAATCTCATAATCCTGCAAAGAAAATAAGGTTAGGAAAAATTCATACATCATAGACATAATGATAGAGAAAATTAGAAATCCTATTCAATTCCTAATTTAATAATTTGAATGCATCAACAGGCGAGTACAGCTGAGAGTTAAAATAAATAGATATAAATATCTTCACGCAATTCCCTATACAGGGGTAGACAGAGGTGGTGTAGACAATAAAGTCCTTACGACCCACCTCCCACCGAAGATATTTTCGACAACGTGACAGGTGGTGAGCCCGTCGCCGTCTTAATGTCCAAAAGTGAAAGCCACATAGTAATTAAAAGGCACGGCATGCTTGGAGGCATTTTCGGCCGTATGATTTCGACGTATGAGAACATATTACACTTTGCTCCCATTAAAGTCATAAGAGGCAACCTTGAATGCCTTTTGCTGCCTTGCCTTTATTGTTGATAATCCATCTCGAAGAATACTAAACCAACTAATGGCAGACCGACAAGCAGCAACGTCTAAGGTGCGAGGTGTCTGGTACTGCGATTGGCGATCCGTCACAAGCTTGGTTAATATGTAAACATTCCTTGGCAGGAGAGGCCTATGTTCTGTACTGGACTTTAGGAAACATGTATGTATGCAAGAGTAATTTTAGATGAGTTCCGAGGAATGCAATGTGTCTTAATTTCTTAATTCCACAGTGACTTTAAAAGTCTAGTCTTTGCAGTTAGCATTTTTATAATCGTTACGTCATTCGGAGTCACATTGGCAGTAATTGAATACATTAAAATAAATAAACATCTTTACGACATTCTCTATACAAGGGTAGGCACAGGTCTATTCAATTAAGTGCTTTCGGCCAACCTTCCACCGAAGGCATTTTTGGGACAACATGAAAGGAGGTGATCCCTTTTCATATGTTTTAATATGACATAGACTTTTCCCGTCGAAAGACGAATTCTTGAAATTTGTAAATATCAATTTTATGTTTTTTTTTTTTTTCATAGCAAGAGTATCAATTTATCTCTAAAAGAAATTATTGAAGCATAGCAACATGTTATGTATATAAATATTTTGATAATTTGTACGAGTTACTAAACTTATCATTTACCTTCTCAAAGCCCTCCCATTTTATCTATTTCATTACAAAATCATCAATGCGACTGCATTTTGTATCTGTAGACTAGGATGCTGGCAACACCTACCAGCAGACTTAAAAGAAGTGATCCCCACACTAGCATCTGTCAAAATGAAATTGTTTCATATAAATTAAATTATAAAATCTATTATGTAAATTACTATATAAAACAAGAGAAGAATTAATAAATTGTTATGTATAATAGTCATAGCTTTTAACACAGTTTTTTATTTTATTTATTTATCTTCACGCACAATCCCTGACGGGGTAGCCAGAGAACAGATCGCCAAGTGTCACGATCCCTACATACTTCTTTCGCTTCTTTCAGATTCATCATCTTCTTCATACATGCACGTCTAGGTATCCGAGTACTCTTGACCCTCCTCTCTTCGAGCAATTTGCTCACATGGTCTTCGAAAGTTAATCTCGGTCTACCTCGACACCTTTTAATATTAACTTTCGCGCTATATATTTTCTTCACCATTCGGTCTTCACTCATTCGCTCAACGTGCCCAAACCATCGAAGCACGCCCTTATCCATTTTTGAGACAAGGTCATCTTTCAAACCTGCCATATTGCGAATCTCTTCGTTTCGTTTTCGGTCGGCCATGGTAAGGCCGCACATTTTACGAAGAGATCGCATCTCCACTGCATTCAACCTGCTTTTATGCTTCTTCTGGCATACCCAGGTTTCGCTGCCATATAACAAAGTCGGTACCAACACTGCGTTATGTATTGCAAGGCGTGCACTTTTCAAAACGCCTTGCCTTTGATTAACGCAGTCAGGGCACCATTGACTTTGTTCCCGGCAGCGACACGCCTGTCCACATCTAAATCACATCTTCCATCCCGGCTAAACGCACTCCCAAGTATACAATTTCATTCACCTGTTCTAGACATTCCTGATTTACCCAAATTTCGCACTTCGTTCTTTCTTCGTCCCTTTCAAATACCAGAACGTTAGTTTTATTAGCATTCAAACGGAGACCATTAATTTCACATTCTTCTTTCATACACGTGACTAATGCTCGCAGTTCTGCTCTGATGGTGCTATAAGCACTGCATCATCAGCATAAAGCAGACAATTTACTTTATGTCACCCAATTTCACACCCAAACAGCTATCTTTCAGCTTGTAAACAGCTGTCGAGATACAGTATGAATAGCCAGGAAGACATGACACAACCCTGTTTTACGCCCGTTTGACGCTAAACATGGGTGACAGGTCATGCCCTACCTGCACACAGGCTTTACAGTCACAGTAAAGTGACTGCACAGCCCTTAGCAATCGACCATCCACACCATACCCCGGCAACAGTTCCCACATTTTCTTCCTTACAACCTTATCAAATGCTTTCTCAAGATCCACAAAGCACAGAAAATCTTCTGGTTAGCAGCCAGAAGCTTCTCCGTGATCATGCGGAGAGAAAATATTTGATCCGTGCATCCTCTTCCAGGTCTAAATCCGCATTGTGCTCCCATAGAAATCTTTCCGATTTCTCTTGCATCCTACGTGTTAAAACCTTCGTGTAACTTCTTTACTTGCTAAACTGGTCAAGCTGATCGCCCGATAGCACCCGCAGTCATAATGTGAACCTTTACCTTATATAAAGGCACAATGACCGCGGATCGCCAATCATCCGGAACAGCCCCTGTTCGCCAGCACAAATTGCACAGCAAATGAAAGCTGTCCCAGACGCGTGGCCCACCATACTTGACCATTTCAGCAGTAACTCTGTCTAGTCCCGCAGCCTTACCACATTTCAAACTTCTAATCGCACATTCAATCTCTTTCATACTGATGACCTCAGTGTCATCGAGGTCCGGGTCTGGCGTACCAGTCACGGCGTCACCCCCGGATCCTCACTAAGATCATCACACGCATACATCTCTATAAAATTCGCTCCATCGCTGCATGACGTCCGATTTTCTGAGAGGACGTCATTGGTTCCCGAAAGCACTTTATTCATTCTAAGGCTGTCGCACCACCTGGGTCCTTCCAACCTCTTTCCAGAAGAGTTTGAGTTCTCCTTGAAGTTGTGCGACAACCTTTCGTCCGCTTCCATTCTACTCCTTTCACGCACTTCCTCAATCAATGCTTTCGTGTGAACTTTCTGAAGCTTATATCTTTCTTTCCTCTTCTCTCATATCCTTATCATTACTAGAGGCCAAGTAGTCTAACCATGCTTTCTACTTTATTTACAGCTTCTTTCACTTCGTCATTCCACCATGCATCACCCTTTTACTACTACCTCTTTTCACATTTCCACACACGTCTTCCGCTGCACTAACCATTCCATCTCTAAGGCTCTGCCATATTTCTTCCACACATTCTTTCCTAACACCAATGCTGTCCAGCTTTTCGGCTACCCTTGCTTGATATTTATTCCTAGTGTCCGCTTCCTGAAGCTTCCAGCTGATGCTGCCGACTGACTGTGGTTCTGGTATCGTTGTCCGGTGGCGCCAACCCGCGAACAGACCCCTAAATCTAGTAATCACTAGGTAGTGATCCGTTCCCAGGTCAGCACCTCGGAACACTCGCGTATCCATCACCTGTTTTCGCAGTCGGTCATCCACCAGGAATAAATCGATCATACTTCTCTCATTCTCTCTTGTTCTAGTATACATATGGATTTTCTTGTGACTAAACATAGTGTTTGTCACAAGAAGACCCTTTCCTTGCATACAGCCAGTATAAGCTTGCCAGCATCGTTAACCCTTTTATCGCCAACATTCCAAGCACCGACTCGTACCCTGGCCGAGCGGTACCAACCCATCCATTCAAATCACCACATACAACAATTCTTTTCGTTTCCTCTAACCAAGTCTAGAACTTCTCTTACATTCTCCCAAACTCCTCCAGCTCAGCTCTGACGACGAAGCCACCGGCGCATAAACAGCCAAAAGGAATAACTTCGTCAGTCCCAATTTAAAGCGAACCCAGAGAAGTCTCGAGTTCACAACCTTATATTCAGTCATAACATCGACCAACCGAGACGACAGCAGCACCCCCACTCCTGGCAGGCGCTCTCATCTCCGGGACTCTCCGGACCATAGAGCTAACGCCCCGCCAGGGAGCTCTTCAGTACCACCCTTCCGCTTGGTCTCCGACAAACACACGACATCTAATTCTCTTTCTTTCATTATTTCAATCAACTCATTCGTCTTATCTCTCATGCCTCCTCTAACATTCCACGTGCCAACTCTGCACTCCGTCCTCCACCTTCCGCCGTGTCGGGCTGTGCGTGACGGGTGGCGGTCCCCATCGCCGTTTTGCGCGCTGCTTTCCACATCAACGGGACGAACTGGTGTGCGTCGCCTTGGGGACGCCCTAACCTCGTTGGCATGGGTGCGCAGCTGTAGAATTGCAGCCCTGAAAGGGCTGGCAGGGGTCGCGACGAGCACGCTTCTACAATGACCCCTGTCTTTTCTTCTGTCTTTTCCTGTCTGTTCTTTTAACACAGTGACTTTAATTATATTCAATGTAACATAAAAACAAATAAATAAATATATTAAAGGTAGATACCAATAAAGAGGTAGACAGAGGTGGTGTAGACAATAAAGTCCTTACGACCCACCTCCCACCGAAGATATTTTTGGAACAGCATATCAGATGGTAAACCCGTCGCCGTCTTTTGTGTATTTTGTGTAACATAATAAAAGATACATTTATTCCGGGGTGATGTATCATGGACGATGCACATTGTGCAGTTATAGTGATGACAAAAAACACCGGTACCACCTTGGATTTGGATGGTTTCTTGTCCGGCGGAGATCCGGGTTCGGGCCGGGCCGCCGTGCCCAGCATACGCTTCGCCAGGCGCCTCTCCACGGATCTGTCCCGGTTGGCCTTGAGCTCGCAGCGCTGCAACTCCTTGCGAGCGCCGGAGTCCCCGGGCGCCAGGGCCGCCGCCGCCCTGGCCGCCTCCAGGGCTTCCGAGGTCTTGCCCATGGCAGACAGGATGCGGGACTTGCGGTACAGTGCCTTCGCATTCTTCGGCTGGCAGGTCAACACCCTGGTAACGGCCTGGAGAAAAAAAGAAAACCTTGCACCTCACATGACCGACCCGAATTACTGGTTTCACAAGCAACTAGTTGTACAAAATTGTACTATCGACTGGTGATCGGAGAATATTTAAAAAATAGTTTATAAGAACTTTTCATAAACTTATGTGCGATTTATATCGTTGGCTTAGACACAAATACAGCGACGGGCTCACCAGCTGTCACATTGTCTCAATGTCCTCGGTCGAATGTTGGTTGAAAGGAAAATGAAAGAAAAATTGTCTAGACCTCTGTCTTCCCCTGTATAGAAATATCTTGGAATAAATATATTTTTTTATATATATATTTCATTATTTTATGAGAAGAATACACTTCACAGAGTATTTAAATGGTTTAATACTCTTGGTTGATACTATTGCTTGAACATTTTGATCACTCCCTAGCTGTTACTGATGGTTTTACTTATAGTACACCGTGTACTACAGTAAGTAAAACTCGGAGATTACAGCTTTGCGCCAGTTTTGGAGTCCCTCCAGAATTTAAATATTTTACAAGTCAAAAATAAGACCCACTATACTTTAAGAGATAGTTTCGCCAGCTTCTACTTTAGAGAAACCTCATTACAAAAATGTGATGGATTTAGAAAAGTTATAATCGATAGATAAATTGTTTCTCATATGGAAATGATAGTGATTTGATCAACATTGTCAAGTCATCCGAAAGAACATTTGCGGCGAAACCTACCTCTGGGGCTAATATTTCATCAAGTAATCTTGTTCGACTAAAATTATTTTCAGATATCTCGGCTGAAAATAACTTTAATCTGAGATTTCATGGCCTACTTTTCATCAGGTAAACTTGACGCTCGTTTTTACCCTAACTTGATAAATAATTCTAAGATTCCGGATATGGCTAATACAGATATTTAACTACTTAGCAGTCAAAAAAAGGTGATTATTATCCAGATTTTTCTTATCAAAACATGAAAACTTAATGTCTTCTAAGAAAATTATTAAACAAAGAGCTCTTCTGAAGAAGAAGAAGATGTACAATATATACATTCATCCATCTTTATAAAAATTCAGATTTCATGTTGGTAGCAACAAAACTCGAAAGTCAATAAATATATTTCCAAAAAAATATGTTAGTTTTCTTTGACTTCTTTGTCTAGACCTCTGCCAACCTCATTGTGGGTGATTGCATGAAAATATGGTAATATCTTAAATCTGTGAAAGTCAAAACTTGGTAGGTCAAATGCATTAAATCAAATCATATTCTTGGTGAATTAATATCGACAAAAATGTATTATATACTTTACTACAAGTTTAAGCCTGTGCAAAGCATGAGTTGGTTTATCTAGTATGCCATAGAGTTAAGAATTTCATTACCTGTAATGCTGCATCATAGGCACCGGCCTTCAACTGAGCTGCGGCCATATTGTTATATACCCTCAAGCGCTCCTCCAACAGTTCTTGCAAAGCATCCGATACGTCCGCCATCGCGCCAGATGGTGTCGGATCTGTTATTCCTCCCTCGCTTTCATCCAAAACGTCCAGCGCACGACGGTACAGTTGTATGGCCAGTTGGGATTCGCCTCGGCTGTACCACCAGTTGCCACGTGTACGGCGACGGATACTATAAACATACATATTTAATATAGGAAGCGGCATACATACCTATATAAACCTCCTTGGAACTTACACATTTCCCGACATAGGGGTAGCCGGAGGTCTAGACAATTTTTAAACCTTTCGGCGTTTATTTTGGGACCATGTAATAGGTTGTGCGCCTGTCACCGTCTCTTCGTTCACGCCAATGATATATCTTATACAAAAAAAAATTGAAAAAACTTATTGTTATGAGCCTACAACCTTGGGATCAAACTCGGGTATATTAACTCGAATTCCGAGCACCTAACCACTCGTGACTTTTAATGTCAACTCTTTGATAGTAAATTATTATAAGTTTAGCCAATCCACGGCGAAACAGGTCTACTACAAAGATATAATTGCTGCTGGTGCCAGTTTAATTGGTATATGTCTAGACATGTGGTGGTTAGCCAAAAATAAAATAACAAACAATATAGATTATTATCTATTCAGTCAAGCTCGATAGGGGACATGAGTCTACTCAAATAAAGAAGGAAAAGATTACAAGGCTACCCAGTTTTTATGGTCTCAGTCCTGGGTTGAATTCCAGTTTCAAGAAAACCACTATTGCCACTTTTTCTCAGGTCTGAGTATTTGTGGTGGTAAGTGTGTTAGATACTTAGTTTGGGATCAGAACGCCGTAAGTGATGCAGTATATAATATAATATCTTCATGCAATTGCCAACACTGGGGTAGGCAGAAGTCTCACAATGAAACCTTTTCACAAAAGGTTATTAGCGACAATGTGACAGGTAATGAGCCTATTCATATATGTATTTATAATTTATAATGCTGGGATAGATTTGCAGCTGTCTAAAAATTTATAAAGCGTTCCTACATCTTTAGTAGTCACAAATATAATCCAAAAAATGTCTGTCGGCCATAGTTTAAAGAACAAGTATTACAGATTTTTGTACATGTTATATGTATAATTTGTTATCTAGCTAGCTTAGTTATCAAAGAAAAAGAACAATTTAATAAATGAAGATGTCAGTTACACCAACAAGATTCGATCAAGATCGATCGATCCTCACTTTTTTAAATTTCTCTTGTTCTTCGATTACATATGTTAATTTAACTATTCCGATGCCAAGTGCATTTGCTTTAAGATTTGCTTTGTTCTTTTCACTCGCGAGAATAAATTGGGTCAAAGAAATCTTGTGGCAAAAAGTTGAAGAATGAATCAAGTTGTTGTTTTTTCATATTAATTAATTTCTTGATTACTAAATTTCAAGTAATAATGATATGTGAGTGAATGCAATAAAAATTTCAACATTTACAATAAATCAAGTACCCATTTGTTAATCAGTTGACAATGAACTGCCTGACAGATAACTAATACAGTTTTGACCTTGACACATTTATACAGCAACTATAGTCAACAAATAAAAAAATGTCTGTATTGTTTAAAATTGTAATTACACACCCAATTTCCATCCTCTCAGCTATTGATAAAGTATCATGCTCCGGTTCTTCGGACCAATCATGCAGTTCAAGTTTTGCTTCCAACCATGTTTCAGGTCCGATGACAGGGCCTTCGTATTTTACTCCCTCAACTTCTCCTACCAATCCAAGACTCTCACCTGGTTTTAAGCCAGATTCTCCATAAGCAAAACGTGGGGCCATTTGAAGGAGACAAGCTTCCCCTTTATACATGAGAGTCAAAGCCAAATCTAACCCTTGAAGAACCTGAAATTGCTCAGTATCACAATATCTGAATTCATACTTTTATTGCTAAAAGTAACTTGGTAAGGCTTTAAAAAGTTGTATTTGCATACTTTCTGTGTTAATTGAAATAAATGTCTGCTAAAAAGTACTTATTTTTGATTTGTTTATATTGATAAACTAGCTGCCCCCCACGGCTTTGCCCACAGTTCAATATTTAATGTGGAACCCTAATTATGTTTTTAAATAAAAGTACCCTATGTTACCCCTTATGACATAAACTATCAGTCAATAAAAGTCCTGTTAAAATCGGTCCAGCCATTTCAGAGATTAGCAGGAACAAATGGACAGACAGACAAAAATTTTAAAAAATGTTATTTTGGTGTATGTACCATATATATATTCATGTACATGTAGTATAAAATATATAATAAATATCTTGACGCAATTCCCAATACACGGGTAGACAGAGGTCTAGTCTAGACAATTAAATCCCTTCAACTCTGATATTTTCGGGACAACGTAAAAGGTGGTGAGCTCGTCGCCGCCTTTATGTCCTAGCCAACAACGTAATTCGTACATAAGTTTTAGAAAAACCCATTGGGACGAGCCTGCCACCTAGGGATCGAACTCAGGTCTCTTGACTCGAAATTCCGACCACCCATCCACTCAGCTATCGTGACTTGTAGTAAAAAATGGTTATTTCAATAGTACAAGCAGACACTCCAATTTTATTTATATGTATAGATAATAAGGTATACACAGTTCATTTTCCATTCATATAATTCATTTATTACATACATATGTAATAAACTAATAAATTATATATTAACTATAAAAGTAACTAATAAATTAGGTTAAAAATTAAATATTTGCTTACTTCATTATCACCCAAATAAATCTTAACATGGTCTCTCTTTTCTAAAATATCTCCATTACCATCCTTAATTTTTATTTCATAACTAATTCGGCAAATATCACTTCTGTGTGGCCTCAAACCTTCTGATTCATCTCCTGATTTAATTATCTGTAAAATTAAAAAATATGTTGCCACAATGACTATGGTTTAAAACATTGTATAACAACTAAAAATTTGATCGCTAATTCACCTTTTTAAGTAGTGCGCCTGATCCCAAAACATCTTGCCATTCCTCTTTTGGCGTCTCAGCAAACGTTTCTTTTTCCGCAGCCGCTGCTTCAGCCAGCTTAGCTTCCTCAATTTCAAGAGCTGCTGCTGATGCTAAGTCTTCGAATGAGCTGCTGTCCGATTTATCTACCATAGTACTTTCTCCTTCGCTCATCTAAAGTGTAATAAATAAATTGATATTTGTTTAGATCTGAAGCAGTCTCGTGATTTTTGCGTGTTATTTTTAATTGTCTGTATATATCAGTAAGCCACTCGAGAAACTTATGTACGTACCTTTGAAAACTTAATAGTTTAGATTATAATTGAGACTGTGTTTAAAACAAGTAACTTTTACGCATCACAATAGAAATACGCAAATATATTTGTAAAATACGTGTACATCAAATGACACGATAAAACTTTAATTCAACCTTGAATTCTTGTCGATGAATTGAATTGCGAATGTACCTAACGAGAATTAGATGAATAGGATTGCTAAGAATGTATTAAATAGAGTTTTTTATAAATATAATAAAATAAGACGTAGTGGGATATTTTTCCCTTTATTAAAACGTAAAGCAAAGAGCATATAATGATTATATACTCTTTGATTTTGTTTACATTAAACTTGTCAAATATGTATCGATATTTTAGTCGATAATTATTATTTCGAACCAAAAATATCGTCAAATATCCAAAATATATCCAAATACGACCTTAGTTTATTATTTTTATATAGAAATAAATTTATATATAAAAATAGTATATAAATATCAGCACATTTAAGATCATACAAATCCTATTGATTTGA
This sequence comes from Sericinus montela, assembly GCA_029286605.1. Lineage (NCBI taxonomy): Eukaryota > Metazoa > Arthropoda > Insecta > Lepidoptera > Papilionidae > Sericinus > Sericinus montela. The sequence goes on along the minus strand of JAGSMR010000094.1, from coordinate 1,311,253 downwards.
TCCCAAATAAACATTATTTTGTTAAAATCTATACATTAAAAGAATTTATGAAACTATTATGTTATTACTATATTTAGAGTCAGCATAGCCGAGTGTTGGGAGTTGGGACTTCGAGTCGAGAGACCCCTAGTTCAATGTCCAAGGCTTGACCCAAAGGGTTTAAAACTTATTTACGATTTATGTCGTTGGCTAGGAAATAATGAAAGCGACGGTTTATCCCAAAAAATTTCTTCAAGAAGGTGAGTCGAAAGAACTTAATTTTGTAAACCTCTGTCTACTCCTGTATTGGGAAAAGTGTGAAGATATTTATTATAAACAATTAGTCACGATAACCAAGTGGTTGAATGATCGGATATCGAGTCAGAAAACCTGAGTTCGAACCCCCGAGGGTCGTACCAATGGGTTTTTTCAGACGTATCCGACTTGTATCGTTGGCTCACCACCTGTCACGTTATCCCAAAAATGTCTTCATCGGAAGGTGGATCGAAGGGACCGGGACCAAAGCTTCATACCCTGTATTTGTCTATGCTTTCATACTCGTATCCGAAACAGCAAAAGTGGTAGAGCCACGCATCAGCTTTTGTTGTTGCATGAATGGGCCGGGGAAGTACCACAACCCCACAGAATACCGGCGTGAAGTAGAAGTCTACCAAACTTCTGCGTTTCGTCCCCCAATTCTGGGGGAGGGGGCACTCTAAGCAGGCAACGCATCTGATACGCCTTTGGTATTGCGGGTGTTTATGGGCGGCGGTAATCACTTACCATCTGGTGAGCCACCTGCTCGTTTGCCTAAAACCCGTTTGAAAAAAAGGAGGAGCATGTTAGATAGTGACTATATACTTCCCAGTATATTATTATACCCTTTTAGGATGATGTTCTCAGTTCGATTGTACGTTATTTCTTTTACTGTTTATTACCTCATAACTGTGTCATATATGAACCAACTTCGAAAATTCTTAAACTTGTAGTATACAGTTTAGCTCCAAATAATACATCTGGTGGTCGGTACCATAAAGTCACTACTTCAGCTGAATAACATTTAACAGGAATACCAAAAGCTCTAGCCAAACCAAAATCAGCTAATTTTAATTCACCATTTTTATTAATTAACAAATTCTGTGGTTTTAAATCACGATGTAAAACATTATGGCTATGACAAAACGCCAAGCCTCTGAGAAGCTGATACATAAAGGCTTTCACAATTTCCAGATCTATTTCACCATTGAGACTATCAAAATATTTCTTTAGATCTTGATCACAATGTTCAAACACTAATGTTAATTTTTTTTCACTATGTAACACATCATACAGTCGAACAATATTCTTGTGTTTAAGCTCTTTAAGGAGGCAAATCTCACGTAAAGCTGATGATGGGACACCTTCATCATCGTCATCTAATCTTACACGTTTGAGAGCAACTATTTCATGAGTTTCTTTATTTTTTGCTTTGAATACAGTTCCATAAGTACCTTCTCCAATTTTCTCAAGTTTTTCATATTTCTGCATAATGCTATATTCAAATCGAACGGGATAGATATCGTTGTAGTTTACCTGAAAATGAACCTTATTCGCCCGTGTTTTGGGTCATAAGTTCGTAAAATTCACAGAACAGAATATCACACTATATATCATTCATAGGAAAAGCACTTCGTAATGAAGCCTGTATACTGAAATTGCTTTTCTAATTATTGGGTAATGGGTATACGCTTACATGAATAAAAATGGCACTGACTTTGTAATTACTAAAATTGTGAAGTATACAGGTAAACGTATTCTTACAGATAATTATAATAGTAATTACACCCACGAATGAAAAGATATGTAATGCTTATGCGTAAACTGCTGCCGTAAGCCGCAGAATCAATCTATAGGAACCTACCTCCACTAGACTAGAAACGTACTGATTATATACTCTATGCATTATAAATGTAAAGTAGAGATGGACATATTTACTGGAATAGGTTGAGATTTTGGAATAAGTTTGCACTGCGACGTTCGTATCGTATACTCATTATCGAATATAGCGATCAAAATGTTTCATTTACTTAGAAGTATCGACGATAATATTCTAATTATTTATTCATTGATGTATATTAAATGAATCGAAATTTTAAATACGATAGCTTGTGTTAAAATATTTGAAAGTTAACAAACCTCAAATGTTAAAGTACCCATTTTAAACTGACTGTCTTAAGCTTATAGTAGTAAGAAGGAAGTTTTTCGATTTAAATTAATTTACCCACTGTTTCAAGTTTAAGTAAATTTAAACACAATGTTGTTTAATTACTTTATTTTGTTATAAAATATTATTATCTTTATAATTCACAATGTTGTGCAGAGTGTAAAGATTTGAGAATAAGGATTTTGCTTTATACGTACTCGCAAGATTTAGTACATATTTTATTTAATATGTATCATCTCTAATGTAAATTATAACGTAGTGATTGTACAATAACAACGTAGGTACTCTTTTTTATGGAAAAGGGAGGCAAACGAGCAGGTGGCTCACGTGATGGTAAGTGATTACCGCCGCCCATGAACACCCGCAATACCTGAGGCACCCGGCGCCACCACTAGGAGGGGATGATTTCATGTCCCCTTCTGAAGTAAGGAGAGTGGCACAGCGCCTGCCGCTACGGAAAGCGCCGGGCAACGATTGCATTACCACCACTGCAATAAGACAGCTGCCTAGGAAAGGGGTCGTAGCACTGACCCGTTTGTTCAACGGGGTGCTACGCACCCAACATTACCCTTCCAAGTGGAAGGAAGGGAAAATCATAGTGCTGCTGAAGCCGGGCAAAAACAGAAGACACCCGGCTAGCTACCGTCCCATCACGCTACTGTCGTATGTAGCGAAACTATTTGAAAGGCTGCTGCTGCGGAGACTGCGTCCACACGCAGAGCTCCGAAAGGAGCAATTCGGATTCCGCAGCGGCCACTCCACCACGGTGCAGCTGACCCGAGTGCTACACTACCTAGCGGCCGAAACCCATCGTGGCCGCTCTTGTCTGGGGGTCTTTCTCGACATAGAGAAGGCCTTCGACCGGGTGTGGCACACGGGTCTAATCTACAAGCTATTAGAAAATACCACAACACCGCCAGCGCTCATACGACTAGTGGCGTCTTTTCTGGAGGGACGGAGCTTCTGTGTTAGCGTCGAGAGGATCGACTCGGCAGCACGAAGAATAGAGGCAGGAGTGCCACAAGGCAGCTGTCTTTCTCCGCACCTGTACGCAGTTTACACCAACAACATCCCCACACTTGAAGGTCGCGTCCAAGAATGGGAACAAGATGTCATGCTCGCCCTCTACGCAGACGACAGCGCGTATTTTACGTCCCGTCGGGCAGACATTGCAGCCAGGAGGATGCAGTGTCTGCTGAACCTGCTGCCTGAATGGCTGGACAAATGGCGCATGGCCGTAAACGTTGGCAAGACATGCGCCATAATTGTCAACAGACAGGGACGTGTACCACCACCACTCAAGCTCCGAGGCCAGGATGTAGAGTGGAAGAAGACTGTGACCTACCTTGGATGCCAAGTTGACCGCTCTCTACGTATGACCCCTCAGGTCGCATACGTTATACAGCGCGCAAGAGCTGCGAGGGCGTCCTCCGTTCGGTTCTGGCATCCAACCTGCCAACGAAGACCAAGGTAGGGATCTACAAGACCTACATCCGCTCGCGAATCACATATGCTGCACCAGCGTGGTACGCGTTCACATCTCCTGCACAGCGGAAAAGATTGCAGGTTCAGCAAAACATTTCCCTAAGAACGATTGTGGGAGCTGGTCGTTACGTCCGGAATGACGTCATCGCCAGAGATCTTAAAATCGAAACAATTCACGACTTTGTGGTCCACTTGGCGCGGAAAATGTATGACCGCGCTGATAATGGGCCACATGAACACCTGCGCGACCTGGCGTCCTTATCGGACCTCCTGCCGCAGCACGCTCGACCACCAGAGCGGCGACCTCTCGCTAGGGAATTGTTGCAGCCACCACCGGACCTCGTTGAGGGGGAGGACGGGAAAGAGTGAAAGACCCGACGTAAACTACGCAACACTTCTACATATATACCGCAGAAAGCGGTACCCAGGACCGGGGGAGCAGCAGCCCCCTGAGAAGATGCCCGGGCAATGAGGCTTGCCTCGAGGCCCGATACCTGCGAAAGCAGATGAAATCCGCTCACGCTCACCTGAGGCATAGCAGATGCGTTGCCGACCATAGAATGCCCCCCCCCCCCTCCCGAATTGGGGAAGTGGGGGTGTGTGGGCCTCCGGTTACCTGCACTCACCAGACGAAACGCAGAAGTTTGTTAGACTTCAACTTCACGCCGGTATTCTGTCAGGTCGTTTTTTGTTTTCTATGCCAAAAATGAAATTCTGGCCCATTCATGCATCAAAAAAAGCTGATGCGTGGCTCTACTATTTATGAATATTGCGATACATAACGCTGTGCTGGTACCGACTTCGTTTATGGCAGCGAAACCTGGGTCTGCCAGAAGAAGCATAAAAGCAAGTTGAATGCAGTGAATAAGCGATCTCTTCTGCGACTGTATACGAAACGAATAGATTCGTAATATGGCTAGTTCGAAAATGATTTTATCACTAAAATTGATAAGGGCGTGCTTCGGTGTTTTGGGCAACTTGATCGAATGAGTGAAGACCGAATAGTAAAGAAAATATATAGCACGAAAGTAAACATTAAAAGATGACATGATAGCTCGAAATTTACTTACGAAGACCATGTAAGTAAATTGCTCGTAGAGGGGAGGGTCAAGAGTACTGGAATACGTGCATGTATGAAAAAAAATGATAAATTTGAAAGAATCTGATCTGACACTTGGTGATCTGTTCTCTCTGGCTACCCCGTTAGGGATTGTGCGTGAAGATAAGTAAGTGGATACCGAATGTTTACAAATAAAGAGTAAGTTAAAATTTATTTTAGTTGTTAATAATGATTATCTGAAAATAATTAAAATAAAAATCATTTTATTATATACAATGATGTAAAACTCAATGTCAAAATGTTATTTATAAATAAAATAAAAAAATTTACATAACTATAATTCACTGTCAATCAATATCGAATTATGTCAAATTAAATTAGGAAGCTCAAAGTAAAAACTAAAAAGAGGATAAAAATAAAAATTATTACAAAATTCTATAAATTTTTAAAAAGAGTCACGATAACAGAATGATTTAGTGATCTAAATTCAAGTAAAAAGACCAGAGTTCGATCTCTAGGAACACTTTTGTATAATTTATATTGTTGACTAGACATAAAGATGGTGGCAGGCTCGACACCTGTCACGTTGTCCCAAAAACAATGTGTTCGATGAAATGTGGGTCGAAAGGACTTAAATGTCTACCCCTTTATTGGGAATGATGTGAAGATACTTTTTTGTGTTCTTTTTTTTTAATTAGGAAGGTAGAAGATAATTACCTGGATATGAAAATAGTTTACGTGAGTGCATGAACTGATGATCCAGTTCTTATTGCACCATCGGAGAACTGTAGAACGGTAGAACTGTAGACCAGTGAATGGTGCCGTCTACGTTAGTCAAAGGGTAGAGTATAGTGAAAAGAGCGAACCTTTTGACCCACTGCTAGTACCAACTTTGTCATATGGCAGCAAAACCTTGTTTAGATTTATAATATAACCTTATCATTTAAATTGTCAAAAGTGCGCTTCAATGGTGTGGGTACGTTGAATTAATGAATTAGAACGGAATAGTAAATAAAATATACAGCATAAAAGTTAATAACAAACGGGGTTGACATAAATAGGGTCTTGGGAAAAGGAAAGCCAAAAAAAAAAAAAAATTGATACTTGAAGGTAACAAAACTTTTTCGGGTAATAGTAAGAGTGGTCAATCAACCGTAAGTGTCAACATAAGACTATAACAGTGGTAGAGCCACGCGTCAGGTTTTGTTGTTGCATGCATGGGTCGGCTCGACCGAGGAAGTACCACGACCTCACAAAATACCGGCGTGAAGTAGAAGTTTAACAAACTTCTGTGTTTCGAGTGGTGAGTGCAGGTAACCGGAGGCTCACAACTTTCTCAAAGGCCGGCAACGCATCTGCTATTCCTCCGGTATTACAGATGTTTATCGGCGGCGGTAATCACTTACCATCACGTGTGCCACCTGCTCGTTTGCCCACCCTCTTCTATAAAAATAATAATAATAATATTTGCAGGACCATATTTTATTTGTATAACAACAGTTATGTTTATGAAGTAAAGTTTAATTTTGAACTTAGATTTAGTATATAACTATCTCAAAAATATATTAGACCATAACTCGGCCTACCGGTGACGTGCAGCAGTCAAAAACCCCATAAAGGAGTATTAAGTAGTAAAAATAATAATAATTTATTTGCTAGAATCTCTCAAGTAGATATACTAATAGAGTATAAATATTAAGATTTATATCAAATAATATTAGTTTTACAGTAGCTAATAGCGTAAATAGGAGTCTTTGAAAGGAGACTATATATTTGTTCCATTTGCCGTAGAGATGATCGGTCCGTGGGGTCCGCCTACGCCAGTTTCTAAAGGAATTGTATCCGCGACTGGTAGTAGCCGCTAGTGACAAGAGGGCTGGTTCTTTTCTCACGCAATTGTTAAGTCTAGCCATTCAACGTGGATATGCAGCGAGCGTTCTTGGTACCATGCCACGAGAAGTAGGGCTCTACGATTATAATAGTTTTTAGTTAATAAATATTGTAAATATTAACATAATTTTGTTTCTGTAAATAAAGTATTGTAAATCAACAAATAGAAAGACGTTGAAAGTCGTCTTCCCTCAGTGTAGTCATTGTAATGCTGTCAGTCAAAGAGTATGTAATCACAACGTTATGCTGTCAGTTATACTTTCAGTATAACGTAGTGATTATATATTCGTTGGTCGTCTTCTCATCTCTTTGTTTTTGTAATTTTGTGTTAAGTTTTGGTAAATTTGTAAACAAGGAGAATATAACACTTTCTTTTTTATTTTTATTTTTGTAAATATAGGAAGGTGTACATCATTTAAATGGACAGTCAACATAATTATTTATTAATATCAGATATATTGGTTACAAACGAAAAAATACCATGTAGATTTTTGCACGAATTACCAAAAATGGGTAATTTACATTTCAATTATAAAATTATACTTCAATCAGTGTGCACAGCAAAGAATAGGGCTTTATGATAATTGTAATTTTTGGGTATTAAGTATTGTACGAGTTGATAACGCTGAATAAATACATTAAAACATGAATTTAATGCCATTAGTTTCTGAAACCAAAAATAACCATTGAATTTATTTCGATAATATAACCCCTATACAAAACAAAATTTCTAGGTTTTCTAGACCCTTCATCTACCGACGATGACTTAAAAACAGGATCAAATGTGGAAATACCTTTATGGTTAGCCGAATCTTTGTATTCTCGAAGACCTCCTTTGGTTACTGTTGATTTACCAAAAATATATAAAGAAGCATATAGAGAGATTCTAAATGCCGACGCCTGTACAGTAGATTTACATAAACTAGGGCAGCACTTTTATGAACTGGGATGTTATATAGCAAAGCATGATATAAAAGGTGAAGTTGGAAATACACTGGTTAATGTAAGTAATTCATGTACTATTCAGAAATAGAAGAATATTTTAATACTATGTTAGAAATTTAGTTTCCAAGAGCTAAAACTAAAAGCTTTTAACTTTCCTTTTCCTAAGCTTAATATCAGTCCCAAACTCATTTTGGAGTGTTTTTATGTATTTTTTTTTTTATATATTAAAGGATCATTTATTTATAAGTCACGATAGCCGAGTGGTTGGGTGGTCGGAATTTCGAGTCAATAGACCCGAGTTCGATCCCCAGTTGGTAGGCTCGTACCAATGAGTTTTTCAAAAACTTATGTACGAATATCATTGGCTTGGACATAAAGGCGGCGATGGGCTCACCACCTGTCACGTTGTCCCGAAAATATCTTCGGTGAAAGGTGGGTCGAAGGGACTTAATTGTCTAGACTCGACCTCTGTCTACCCCTGTATTGGGAATTGCGTGAAGATATTTATTTATATTTATTTATTTATTATTTATCATTTATTTATGAAAAATGATTAAACACCCAATATCAATATTTTTAGTGTTTTATTTGATATCCACCACTGTCTTTAAATGTTAATGCTACATATTGGATGTCATCATAATGAAGAGATGTTGTAGTCTACTTATGGAAATTCTTAGGGAGTGAATTGTAGTGAAATAATGTATAAAAGAAATAAAAATATCTTCATGCAATTTCCAATACAGAGGTAGACTCTAGACAATTAAGATCCTTTGCCCCACCTTCTATCGAAGATATTTTCGAAACAACGTGACAGGTGGTGAGCTCGTCACCATCTGTATGTCCAAGCCAACAATATAATTCATACATAAGGTTTTGAAAAACCCATTGGTACAAGTCTGCCACCTTGGGATAGAACACTGGTCTCTTGACTCCAAATTCACACCACTTGGCTATCGTGACTTTTTTGAAATTGACTTGATTGAGCTTTAACAAGCTGTTTAGTAGCAATATTGACATGCAACATATAGTAAATTATTAACTTATAGTGAATTACAAAAGATTCAAGTTAAACAAACCTATGACAATATAAAGGAAATATTTTTTTGGCATTTGTTAGTTTTCTAACATTCAACATTAACTTCTTTTAATCATTGTAAATATATGTTTCACCTCAATTCACTATGACAACTACAATTAAGTTATTAAACATTAGGATAAAGTAACATTACAACTTCTAGTTTTTTAATTGTTATAGTTTACACAGGGTTTCACAATGGTATGTAACATACTTGATAGAATACCTTGTTAGAATACTTTTTGAGAGGAATTCGTGAAGCAAGATCCACAGATACTCTCTTTTATTTTACTTAGTTGATTAGGAACGCAATTTATTATTTACAATTAATTATTATTAAATACTTATTTTCATAACATTAATTCAAACACTTTCAAAATTATGAAATATTTGCAGTATTAAACAATAAGTTTCATTGTGACAACATTTACCTGGACCATAAGACGTAATTTATTATCATTATTATCCACCCAAAAAATTTATAAAAATGTGGTGTAGGTAATTTTAACATTGATTTATTAACTTAATGCCTTACATTTTCAGACTTTCAGACAGAGATTCAGAATGATACTATCTGCTAGTGCATCCACAGACTCTATTAATTCCCTGCAACCACTGTCAGATAGTGAAAGGGAACGCACAGCAGGTGCTGCATTAACTGAAAAGGCTTTATCTAGTTGGCTTAAACGAGGTGAATGTCCCTTGACTGCTGCCAATATGGTAGCTATTCACCGGAAGCGAAAGAGAGCCGAGATGGAAATGCTATGATATTTTTATTAAGATTTCTCCAAATATCTTTTTTATTAATATTTCTCCAAATATCTTTCTAGATTCAAAATAGTTATTAAATTGTAAATAAAATTTATCTATTAATTTTTGATAACTATTGTTTTATTTATTTGCATTTGCGAAAAATCTGACTTATGCATAAAATGTACATATGCTATTGCCTTTTTATACATTGAGTACCTATGTAGTAAGAAGCGACGAGGATCATTACATATTACATATGTAGATATAGATAGGGACAACAACACATACATACTAAATGCTCTGATCCCGATGTGAGATGCTAAAGCACATGCAGTATGTGAATCAGAAACAGCAAGGCATCACAATCACCTAGACCCGAGAAAATGTAGAAAAAATGGTTTTTCTACATTGAGCCGACCGGGAATCAAATCCGGGACCTCAAGATGGCGACACATTGAAAACCGGTGTTTACGTTTCGTCTTCCACAGAGGTAGTAAAAGGGATCGTAAAACAAGGGATTTTGGTAAATTTCTACAAAATTCATTACATTATAGAAATTAGCAGCTTCTTTTGTTGTTGCATAAAAAGGCTGGCTCAACCAGGGCTGGAACAAACTTTCCTGAAGTAGCAAAGACTTAGTAAGTAGCAGCAGTAAGAGATTGTGCTTCTGCTTTTTGTCTTAGTGCCTTTTGCCTTGCCTTTTCCTTTTAAGAAAGAAATTATTAATAAATTACGGCAACAAAATCAACGCCAAACAAAGTTCCCTGATTTCGTTTGTCTAAAGGCAATGTGTAGTAAAAAGTGCACGCTTTGCGATACATAATGCTACTGGTACTAACTTTGTTATATGGGGACGAAACCTGGGTCTGCCAATAGAAGCATAAAAACAAGTTGAAAACAGTGGAGATGCGATCTCTTCCTTAAATGTGGCAGGTTTCAAAGATCTAAGCACAATAATTGATAAAGGCAAGCTTCGATGCCAAACTTCGCTTAAAGAATGAGTGAAGACCGAACGGCGAAGAAAATATAAGAAGCGAAGCGTGTCGTGGTAGGCCGAGACTAACATTCAAAAATCATGTGAGCAAATTTTATGCGTGGTTGATGCAAGGTGTCACAATAACTATAATTTAAGAAACTTATTTAAAATAACATTGAAACAAGTTGTTGAAACATTTCTCCTTGCGAATGTTTTGTACTTCACCGTAATGATCGTGCGTCGTTTCATAAGGTATCGAAAACTCTCAGTAAAATGCAAGAAATAAAAACAAGCTTGCGGATTGTTGCAATGGTTTCGTGGCTTCGCAGTTGGCAGTGTAAATCCTTTGGTGAATACTTAGTGATGAATGAATACTAATCTAATATATTATATTAGATCATATTATATTACACTAGATGGGTTGATTTCCGCAACTCCACGTCTGAGCGCGTATTTTCCGCATGGGTAGGAATATCTAAGCTTAATCGAGCCGACCTAACTCCTCGAGGAATCCCTGCAGCCCCTTGAAGCTACCGGTAAACTCGGGGAGAGACCTCGGTGCACCGAGGATGATTGGCCCTGTATCCCGCGTCTGTTGGACACCACAGTAAGACGTGTGCCGCCTGCCCCTCCGTCTCTATGCACGCTCGGCAGCAGAGGGCTGTCAGTAATACCTAAATTAAACAGATGCTAGTTAAATAGAACATGACCAGTTAAGGCACTAGTTAACTTTCCGAAATTGGGGCTAATGCAGACGTAGGAGTATTTTAGTTACTTAACTATTGACTGTCGGTAGTGCTTCTTTAGCTTGCTTTCTGAGTGGCTCACCCAGAGCTGTACATGTTGTTGCCTCGTACTGTTACGTACCTACGATCGAACGAAGTCGAAGGGTAGGGGGGTGGTGTGTTCCTGTGCCATCGGATAGGTACTAGATCCACTTCTAGCCAGTTAATCAGCCTCATCGTTACCTCTAGAGCGACTGTGACTCTTTATCAACTGGAGGATTACTTTTTTGAATCTTCCTACGTCATTTATCCTGTGGTAGTATTCGTAGATTAGTCCTGAGATTATAAAATTACTGTTTTGGCAATTTTATTGATTTTTAAAGCATATTTATGCTGAACTTTTATGTGATTAAATTAAAGATAAAAAACTTCGGGATTCGAAAAACACGGATCGGCGAAGGTCGCGGGTTCGAATCCCGCCCGTGTCAATTGAAATTTTAACCTTTTTCTCTTTAATTTAAATACTGTTTAGGGCTTGTAATACCGCCATAGTGTCGGACTATATCCTTATTAGTTTTAATTTTTTTTCTTACGTCCCTGTTGGCGATTGCTATTGTTGCTTGTATAATGCCAACACTTGGCTAGCTTGGAAGAGGGTGATGAATAATAATCCTATTTTAATATTGCCCATTTCAGTCATCGACCCATCAGTGAAAACTCTCAGCTCTTATGGATCCAAAGCCTCGGACTTATGGTCCTCATGTAATTGAATTTTATATTTCATCAATTGCAAAAATAAGAAAGCGGTGAATTTGGTATCGATAACGGGTCTTCGAAAGTTAGTCTCGGCCTACTTCGACACCTTTTAATACTAACTTTCGCTTCATATATTTTTTTCACCATTCGGTCTTCACTCATTCGTGTTTATATATTTAATATTTACTCATTTATGTATCTAACAAAATAAATATAAAAATAGCTAATTTTATCTTAATAATAATCTTTTTATCTCATCACCTTTTTTACAGCCTCTCAAAAGTCTAATGCTGACAAAGGCCTCCTTTAAAGATTTCCATAAAAACGGTCCCGAGCTACCTGCATCCGTCGACTCCCCCGCAATGTTGTGCTGGTCTTCAATCCATCTTGAGTCGGTCATCCTACACTACGCTTGCCTGAATGAGGCTGCCTCTCGAAAACTTCATCTCCAACTGTTGTCAGGGTTAAACTTTCCAATATGGATCATCGATATTTGAGGTTTTAAGTGGGGGAGGGGATGGGGCAGGGGGGGGGGGTAGACCCCCCTGCCCTTTCCAAGTTGGTTTTAGGGGCGAAGGGTGGAAAGGGGGGGAGGGCTACCCCCCAGTGGCATTCCCACCCTGCGGAACCCCATGGTTATGGAGATATCCATGGTTAAAATTTTGAGGTTAGAATAGCGATATTTAATCTGATATTTTCTTTCCTTAACATTCGTTTTACTTTATTATATTTCCGTACCATCGTTTTACTTTATTATATGAACAAAAATATATACTAAATTGCATTTTGACACTAGATTAAATGTTTTTTTTGTGTTTTTGGATGGTGTTAGAAGCGGGGAAGTCGTGCTCTGGTGCTCCGTGGCAGCTCCGGCGCTGCGGGATGAGCAGTCCCTTCGCCCTAGCGTATGGAAGCGTAGGCACCTGAGCTAACACGATCTCAGTGCCTGCGCTTCCCTACGGCGGGCGGGTACTGCTCACCCTCCGCGCCTCCGAGCTCTTTTATACACTCTAGGGGTAGGGCAAACAAGACCACGTGGATAGTGGGGTGCTCTGATTCGGTTTTGTTTTGTTTGATTAACTTAGTACGTTTTAAACGATTTCAACTGTAAGCGCAAAGTGAAGTAAATGACGTTTGATAATCAGTTGTCAAATTTATTTGACATGTCAATTGACTTGTTATTTGCTAATATGTATGGAAAAGTTAGTTAAAATAAATATATCTCGTGAACCGTAAGTTTCCGCAATCTAAAAATTTACAAAACGCATTATTTTAATGAGTACTATCTACAATAAAAATACGAGCATTTAAATCGATGGTCCATATTTGAAAGTTTAGCCGTAGTCAGTTCTGCGAGCTATGTGGCTGGCCCATTGCCATTTCAGCGTGATGAGATATGGCGTAGTTTCCCAAATACTACCCAGCAGTTATATATATATATATATATATATATATATATATATATATATATATATATATATATATATATATATATATATATATATATATATATATATGAATATTTCCTGAATCATGTATCAATAAGTTTCTGCATTTATTAAAATCCTGAATAATAAGTAGCTGACATATAAGTGCATCAAAAGATCAATCAACGGAATTTTCGATGAGTGACTGATATTTTAACAAATTTAATTTCCTTTTCAACAAACGAGGACTATCTTCATGCAACCAATATCTTTTTACTTTCATTACTTTCCTTAACGAGATCAGAAAATAGTTGAAATTAGGCAAGAGAAGAGTAATTTTAATAAGTGGCGTAAACACCGGTTTCAAAGTGTCGCCATCTCGAGATCCCGGGTTCGATTTCAGGACGGTTCTGTGTAGAAATACCACATTTTCTACATTATGTCCGGTCTGGGTTTTTGTCATGCCTTCATTGTTTCCGATTACCATACCTCAAGTGCTTTAGCTTCGTACATTGGAATCGGAGCAATGGATGAGATGTCCCTATCTAATATAATAATATATATTTTAATCAAAAATCTATTTGAGATACAATGTTTCTGACAATGAAGAGATCTACATATATAATGAAGTGGAGCATATAACGTAATCATTATATACTCCATACTGAAGAGTATTCCAGGGATATAATCTCATACCACATGTGAAATCACGAGTATTGTTTTTTTTTTCAAAATATGCTCGTTTTTTTGTTTTCTATAATTGTAATAACGTTGTAAATTACAGTAATTCAACTAGAGAAATTACGCTTTCAATTTCATCATCGGTTTTTCGAACATCGATTATAAAAACCGATATTTTAAACGTAAAACATCGATTAATATCAACCATCCCTCTGTTCTGAACAATACATATACATAACCCGGTATCTGCAACTCTGCTAATGCAAAAAAGTACTGGAATTGTTGTTTATGTATTTTAAAGAATTTTTAATTGCAAGTGTTTCAATTACCCTTAAAAAGCTTCTAGATAACGATCTATAACATTAGGCAGATATAAGTAATTGAAAAATTCATTTGCGGAAACCGGCATCTAGACAGCCCTCCAAAATGTCGGGGTAAGTTTCTGCTCAAACAAAAGACACAAAATATTTACAATAGGAGTTTTTGCAGTTTTTACAATTTACAAAATAAAATCTCTTATAATAATAATAGACAAAATGTGAATAATCATGTGTATATTGAACGATGGTTACTATCTTTATTATTAATTTTATTGATTTAGGGTACCCTCATATTTACTTTATGTTAAACCAGTTTAATTTTACTATTATATTTTATTTATAATTATTAGTATTATGTTAAGTATACGTTTTAAGTATTTTAGTAATAAAATTATTACAATGAAATAAAAAATTTGGTTAAACTTTCCAATATGGACCATCGATATTTGAAGTTTTAAGGGAGAGAGGGGGTAGAAACCTCCCTGCTATTCCCAACATGCAGAACCCCATGGTTATGGAGATATTCATGGTTAAAGGTTTGAGGTTAGAATAGCGATATTCAGTTAATAGTTCCAATATGGGCCATCCATATATCAAGTTTTAGGGGCAAAGGGTGGAAAGGGGGGAGGGCTACCCCCCAGTGTCATTCCCACCCTGCGGAACCCCATGGTTATGGAGATGTTCATGGTTGAAATTTTGAGGTTCGAATAGCAATGTTTAATCTGATATTTCTGATAAAGACGGCGACGGGCTCACCATCTGTTACGTTGTCCCGAAAATATCTTCGGTGGAAGGTGGGTCAAAGGGACTTAATTATATGATACCTACGGAGTTTCTATCGCCTGTTTTTTCTCCATTAGAGGCTCATTACGAAACAGTGGTAGATTAAAAAGACTATCGATTAACGAATGTATGTTCTTATGTCGATGAATAAATGATTTGATTTCAAAAACTTGTGTATGGTTTATATTGTTGGCTTGGACAGCGACGAACTCACCACTTGTCACATTCCAAATATATCTTTGGTGGAAGGTGGGTCGAAATGACTTAATTGGCTAGACCTCTTTCTAACCCTTTATTGGGAATGGCATGAAGATATATGTTTTCATAAATATATTATTTTACTACTTGCACATTTAGTACAATACAAATACAATATGCTATACAATAATAAGTATATTATTAGTTTTCTGGTTTTTATGCGAATACTACACATTGAAAATAAAACGATTTTCATTCCATGGTAACGGGGCGATCCGTGGTCCGACCACAGATGCTATAAAGCATCTATAATATAATAATAATAATAATAACTTTATTGGTAATAAGCTTATAGTACATTAAATGTTCACATAAGAAAAACATATAAAAAATTAAGGTTAAATATAGTGAGGGTGAGGATCTGTTCTCCTAGCTAGGCTATGTAATAGTCTGTATTAAGGAGCTACAGTCCCCTGCCCCCTTATAGTGTATATGTATAAAATTGTTTCTTTTGCATTAGTACTACAGTTAAAATCTAACAAAGAACATAGCAGAGCGCAAATGAATAAAAATGTTTATTTAGTTGTTATTTAAAATAAGGTCTACTTATGTGCCACATGAGTGGTTAAGGTGTTTATATGTTTGGTGTTTGTGAATATAATAATAATAAAATAATATTAATAATAAATAAAATAATAATAAATATAATATTATTATTGTATATAAAAATTTAAACAATGTAGGAAATGAATTGACTTAAAATTATGTTTTACTAAGTTTTTTTTTCATCTAATTGAAGTTTCAATTTGTGCTAATAAACGTAAACTGTTAGATTTTCTTTCATTGCCATTCTTGACAAGTTCAAGACAAGACAAATATTATTTTGTAAAATTATTATTAGATTAAGCTGCTATGAACAATCTGCAGCAGAACAAGGTAAAAGGTAACTGACATAGCTGTAAGGATCAGGGCACCAAAGTGGTACTGGGCTAGCCACTTAGCTAGACAAACTGATAACCATTAGGAAAAAAGGTTCACAAGTGGCAGCCTTTTTTTATGGAAGTGGGAGGCAAACGAGCAGGTGGCACACGTGATGGTAAGTGGTTACCGCCGCCCATGAACATCTGCAATACCGGAGGAATTGCGGATGCGTTGCCAGCAAAATAGTAGTATGTAATAGTAATAGTGCAAAATGTTGTGGGAATTGCATGCATGCAGGTGGCTTTCTTTCTGGAAAGCTTTAGGCAAAGCCTATGTTGAGCAGTAGATTCTTGATAGGCTGAAAAGAAGAGGAAGCTGTTATGACTAGCAGTGTAGCAAGCATATTATTTATTTTAGTAAATTAATTTATTTTATTATAGGAAAGCATATACCATGAGAGAGATGAAAGCTATTGTAGATTATTTAAATGAAAAGAGGGCATATGGTGAAATTAAAGGAAGAAAAATGTGGATGGATTTTGAGAAATCAAAGGTTAGTCATTTTCTTGTAATTTATTGTTATACTGGTATAGAAACAGTTCATGTATGAAAAATTCAAATAATCTTAAAAATCTTATCTTAAATTTCTTTATGTCAGAAGAAATGTCTATAACTCACTGCTCACTGAATGATGAGTGAATGAACTATGTGAAAATCACTAATGGCTAAGTATATTCACCTAGTAGAGGAGTTGTAGGTGCATTGCCATCCTAAAAGAAAGGAATGGGAAAAGAATGAATGTTGCAGAATTTACATCTCGAATTACCTTAGAATACCACACCAAAAATGGGCATAATTTTGGTGAGGTAATTTCAAAATTTGTGCATATTTCTTTTATTTGGATAGGTGATGGGCTGCAGTGCCTGAAGTGTGAGTTGTCTGATACTATGATCTACTTGCCAGTCTACTGGCCAAATGTGCCCAAATCCTTCCTGGGGGAGTTACCTATACCCTGCAGCAGAGTTTTACAGGCTAATGTGAAATGTATGAATCATAGTTTGGTCAATTATTTTAGCATTCTGATGTTGTAAATGCTATGCTTTAGTGACTTTCAAGTGGGAAATTTGTCACTACTTGTTAAACTATATTTCTCTATGATAATATGTGATCCCTAATATTTTTTCTATTGTAGTTGACAGACCGAACATGGCAGAGTTTAAAAGAAACATTTTTAAAGCGCATTCTTCCTGATATTCACAATCCCTATTATCAGTTATCTTTAACTCAAATAAGCAGTTTTACGCAGGGGTAAGTCTTGAGATAATCATTTTAATTACCCATTATATTTATTGGCAGCCATACATAGCTTTTTTAAAACTATCAGCATTATAGAAGGCTTGTATATTTATAAAATTCAAACAGCATTAGAAAAAAAAAAACAATACTTGACTCCTAATATAAGGTGTACACTAGGAGATAACACTTTAGGGATATATCCTATGTAAATACACATTCTGCAATGCTTAGCCAGAAACAACTAGGTCTGTGTCTCATTAACATCTTTGTATTTATAAACAAAAGATACCATATACTCATTGTTATGGCTTCTAGTAGCATATTATTTGTATGGCAGAACAGCAATTTGTAATATTTTGGAACTGGTAACATTTCTTAGAAAGGATTTTTTCTTTATTAGATCAAAAAATTCATATCTCTCTAACAGTGGTAGAGCCACACACCAGCTTTCGATGTTGCATGAATAGGCCGGCTTGACCGGGGAAGTACCACAACCTCACATAATACCGGCGTGAAGTAGAAGTTGCACAAACTTCTGCGTTTCGTCTGGTGAGTGCAGGTAACCGGTGGCCCACACACCCCCCTCCTCCAATTCTGGGGGGGGAGGGACTCTTAGAGAGGCAACGCATCTGCTATGCCTCTGGTATTGCGGGTGTTCATAGGTGGCGGTATTCACTTACCATCACGTGAGCACCTGCTCGTTTGCCTCCCTTTTCTATAACAAAAAATATAAGCTAACAGAGATTAACTTTGTTAGTTTTTTGTTTGCAATCACTAACTAAACATTCTTACTTTTATTACCAGCTTTTATTCTTTTTTCGTAATGTGGTTCGTGTTAGAAAAGACACGCATATATCTTGAGTGTGAAGGGACCACTAAGTTATCAGATACCCAAGTTTCTAAATTTCATATGCTGAATGAAATAAATGAAATTGCTTTAGGTGTTTAGGTTGTCCAGTCAATGAGATCAAGTATGTTGATGTATCATTTATGAAATATCAATAACATGTGTAAAATAATGTGTCTCCTCATATGTTAAGTTTTAACTATGCTTATAGACCAAAATTAGTGCATAATTATACATGTCCACATATTATTACCCGCAATGTATATGCTTCATCTTCTTTATCACAAGTCCACTGCTGAACATAAACCTTCCTCAAAGTTTTTCACAAAGAATAGGAATAGTCCTCAGAATCCAATGCCTTTCTACATCATTTTGCATGTTGTCACAACTAGGTTGCCACTCAAGAACCTTTTGTCCCCAACGGTTATCATTTCGTCGAGCTATCAACCTGATCCATTGCCACATGAGCTTTAAGAACATTTTTTAACAAGCTTTTTAAATATTGTATTTAGAACTTACATGAAACTACTTTTAGCAAAAAAAAATTTAGGTTTTAGTTTACAGAATTATGTCTAAAGTGGGGTATATTGTACTACTGGATTAAAATAAAGGTATGCCTTTATTACGTATCGTAACATCCGGAAATTCACCAGATTCTATACTGCTATTACAACAACAAAATTGACAATAGAGGTGCAATCAAATCAATAATTAAAACATTCACTTAAACAGACATGCCCCACAGGTCTGCTATTTTCTAACTCAATAGTGTTGTGTTATACATTGTCATGAACTGTTCAAGTCTATTACATGTAATGTATTACATATATGTAATATTTGAATGGGCTAGGCTTTGAAGTATTGAAATTTAAGGTATAATAAAAAAAAATTATGGATCTAATATTTGTGTGTTTCTTGTAATAATTCATACACTTACATTGAGTTATTTAAAATGGCATTTTTGATTTAAGATATGATGTTGAAGCAAAACTCAAAAATAAGTTGGAAATAAGAAGTGTAAATGAAGAATCAAACATTGGTATGCAGCAACATGTTTCATTAATTTATTTTTTTGGTTACTGTTTATGTGATGTTATTAAGGCTAGTACTATTATTTTAGCAAAAAAGCAGCTAAGTTCAGAGCAGCCTAGTATAAGCAGTCATAAAGAAGACGAAGAGAAACCAGGTGAGGAATCCATAAAATCAAAGACTGTATCACATCGTAGATCTTCTGCTGAAACAATTATTGTGGATCCCTGTTACGAAACTGCTGAAGATATTCAAAGAGACTTGGAATCCCCTACAAACGATAAACAAACTGAAAAAGATAACGACATTGATAAATCGCCTTCGAAATCTTTGCGCGATTTCATTACTTATTCAGAACCATTAACACCTATGCTTCAAGAAGTAATTGAGGAATTTGCAACTGACGAAGAATGTGAAATTCCAGAAACTGAAAGGCAATCAAAGGCTGTCAAAGGCATAGATGCTGATCAAAATATTAATCGAACAAATGGTCATGCATCTGATATTATTACAAAAGCTGAGACTAATGTGAAAAGCAATAATGCTGCCTCAGAAAACATGTCTAAGAACCAAGAGGTAAACCAGCTTGATGAGATATCTGATAAAAACGAAAAAACTTCCACTGGTACTAAGCAATCAACACAAAGTAAAATCGCAACAAAACCTGATGAAATCATAGAAATTGAAGATTCCGAAAACTATGAAAAAGAAGAGGACAATGAATTGCGTGCGTCTAAACAAACTGAAGCACATTTAGGTGAGGAAAGTGGAAACGTAGAAGAAGAAATTTCTCATTGTAACAAAGAAGCTGACAAAGAAGTTGACAATGTCGCAAACAATAATTTGGAAGCACATGATAAAGAAACAATTAATGATAAAGAGGAAAATGAAAAAACTTCTCAAGCAATTGGCACCCAGAATAACTCTAACACAACAATAGATACTTTACTCCCAAATAATCAAGAAGAATTAAATATAGAACCGGAATTAGCAAAATCTGATAACTTAAATAATACTTCAAATAAAGAAACTAAATCAAAAAAATTAACCTTAAAAACCAATATAAATAAGCAACCAAAAAAGCGTGTGATTTCTCAAGAACCAACAATGCCTAAAAACAAGAGGCGCAATTTGATGGAAAGTTCAAAACAAGTTTCGGTTTCAGATAAAGATGCTAAAATCAATAGCAAATTACAACTCAAATCAATTACAAAAACGAATCTACGTATTAATCCCAAAAGTAAAAAAGATAAAAAAAGCACAGGCGAAAAATTAGGTAAAATGACAGAAGTAACAGAAGAAATTACAGATGAGGCCTTCAAAGTAACAAAAGATAAAGGTGATGAAGATACACTCTGTGACACCAACAAAATGGTTACTTCAGAATTCGAGAACCCTTGTTTAAAAAGTGTCTGTTTATACGATGGGCAATATACTACTAAAAAATACAGTGAGTCAAGTGATGAAGTTCCTGCTACAGCAGACGAGAGTTCTCAGGAAAAGAATGACGCTAATACGAATGATGGTGGAATAGTAGTATTAAATTCTCATTCCGAATCAGAAAAAAAGGAAAAACCTAAAGATAATTTGGTTCGTCACAACGTGCGCAGAACTGAAAGGGATAAGGCTTTAGCAAACGTATTTGGATTTACGAGCGGTAAGTTAAGAACCCCCTAGGTCCTAGGTGGTATGAATAATCCAAAGAGTACGTTAAATTTTGTAAGTCAGTATTTGTAAATTTCATATTTTTACTACCGTTAAATTTGAAAATTAGTTTTACATTTGTAAAGAACAAGAGATAAAATATTAAAGACCTCGATAGAATAGTTGGTGGTGAGCCTGCCTTTGAAGCTATGGGTGACGGGTTCGAGTCCCGCTTAGTGCAACCATTTGTGTGATGAATTTAAATTTGTGTACTCCAGTCTTGTATGTTTATGTGTATTTGGATATTTATTACACATATATCTAAGTATGTTATACCATTCACTAGGACATTAAGACTGTGATGGGTGCACCAATTTCTAACCCTTTATTGGGAATGGCACGAAGATATATGTTTTCATACATATATTATTTTACTACTCGTACCCCAGTTCTGGGTAAATTCATAAAAATAAAAACAGAGATAATTTAGTGTCTAGAAAAGCTATATCTAGAATGTTCAGTTTAACAAAACACAGGTTGTATTATGCATACATCATAAAATTTGCACAAAATCTGTATTAATAAAGTATAGATGTAGTTAATATTCAATAAAAAGTACTTATTGCCAATAAATGTGTCATTTTGTACTTGTTATATTAAATAGCATTAACTTCAGTAGGCGTAAAACGTTATGGCAATAGATGCAAGGTCGTCAGGCATAACATTTAATTTACATGTAACTATTAGGAACTGACTGATAACTTGCAATTTCTATATATTCTTTACAAAATCTGTGTATCAATGTTATAAAGAAAATCAACTTGCAAATTACTGTGGCAGTTAATTTAAAATGTTAGAAAAAAATTTGAGGTATTGTCTATGGATTATTTTTATTTACTTTTAATGTTCTATTATTTTAAAGGTGTAGTTACAAGCAACCGTAAGAGACGAATCAGTTATCAAAACAGAGCTTCACGTCAACAATCACAGTAAGTATTACAAATAACTTAATTTTATTATGGATCAGATATTTTAAATATTAATATATCTTCGCGCCATTCCCAATACCCAAGTATTGGGAATGGCGCGAAGACATAGAGACGCCTAGAAAATCAAGTCGTTTCGACCCACCTTCCAACGAAGATATTTTTGGGACAACGTGACAGGTGGTGAGCCTGTCGCCGTCTTTATGTCCGAGCCAAAGATATAAATCGTACATAAGTTTTGAAAAAGCTATTGGTACGAGTCTACCATCTGTGAATCGAACTCTGGTCTCTCGACTCGAATTCCGATCACCAAACCGATCGGCTGTTGTGACCTATTGTCTACTTTTTATTTACTTAATGTCCTTTATCATTGTTATTGTTCACACATTATGACGACCTCCGTGGACGAGTGGCGTAAACAACAGTTTTCATGTTGTCGCCATCCCGTGGTCCCGGGTTCGATTCCCGGTCAGGTCAATGTAGAAAAAACAGTAGTTTCTGTAGTTGTCCCTATCTATATGTATTTATTTATTTATTATGATCCCTGTTAGGGCTATCGCAGAGAGTCAATCGTTGCTGTCAAATTTATAATCTCTTTCATACACGTCTGGATACCCGTGTAGCTATGAACTGTCTAGTCTAGACCTGTCTACCCCTGTATTGGGTATCGCGTGAAGATATTTATTTATTTATTTATGATAAAGGAAAAAAGTCTCGATAGCCTAGTTGTTGGGTGCTCGGAATTTCGAGTCGAGAGACCCGAGTTCGATCCCCAGGTGGCAGTACCAATGAGTTTTTCAAAAACTTATGTACGAATTTCATCGTTGGCTTGGACATAAAGGTGGCGACGGGCTCACCACCTGTCACGTTGTCCCGAAAATATCTTCGGTGGAAGGTGGGTCAAATGGACTTAATTGTCTAGACTTGACCTCTGTCTACTCCTGTATTGGGAATTGCGTGAAGATATTTATTTATTATTTATTTATGATAAAGGATAGTTAATTATTCAAATACCGGTCTACTAATAGTTTAATATATAGTTAAACGATTTGTATTCATTGATCAGGTCCAGTGGGGCCAATTAACAAAATGCGACTTTTTATGAAATTAAATTGTTTGTTATTTGTTCGCAGCACTAAAGTTAGTTCTGGGTCAAGTGAATGGACTTCGGAAACCGACACAGAATTTATTAGCTCGCCACGCGGACGAAGAAACGGAACCGCCAGGAAATATCTGTTAGTTAATTTATTGTTGCTATTATCTAAATGTGAATGATTGATTGTACAAAAAATACTTTAACAAATTTTTACCAAATACAACTGAATAATACTGCCAATAAGCTTGACAAAAGTTAAAAAAATTAGCTGAAAACCCCTTTAATAGAAGGGATCCTGTTGCGTATAAAGTAGGCGATGACCTTACCACCTGTCACGTTGTCTCAAAATAAAATCCGATGAAACTATCGGTCGAAAGTCTCAATTGTCAAGAGAGGCTCTGGCCGTTCCTGCCCATTGGTACGAGCCTGCCACCTGGGGATCGAACTTGGATCTCTTGACACGAATCTCCGATCACCCAACCACTCGGCTGTCGTGACTATTGTTTTTTTAGCAAATGAAAATGTAAAAATTGTTAAGGAAGAGACAGAGGATGAGACCTATTGTCAAGTATTTTTTTACAATACGTGATAAAAAAACCACCATGTTACACACATGGTTGTTTTTGGTGGTGTAAGAAAGTAGGTGTAAGAAGAAGAAAAAACTTCGATACGTTTTATAACAATTTTTTTTTTTATTTTTAGTAAACCAAAGTCCGCTCGAATTCTATCACTAGAAGAAGAAGGCGGTTTGTTTGTAATGTACGGTAAGAAGATCTACCCCGTGGTGAAAGATGGCAGGGTTATGAAAAATTACGTAACTTATTCACCTGAGCGTAAGTAGCCAAGTACATCTATTTCTGAATACATGTATGTAGTTTTTTTTTTGTTCCATCGTAATTCGATACGCAAGTGGATTTAGGAACCTTAAGGAGATGGGAATCCGTACGAGGGGATCGGTACATCATACATACATACATACACACATACATACATACATACATATATACATGCACACATACATACATACATACATACATACATACATACATACATGCATACATACACATATATATATATATATATGTATATATATATATATATATATATATATATATATATATATATATATATATATATATATACATATATATATATATATATATATATATATATATATATATATATGTACATATATATATATATATATATATATATATATATATATATATGTATATATATATATATATATATATGTATATATATATATATATATATATATATATATATATATATATATATATATATATATATATATATACATATATATATATATATATATATATATATACATATATATATATACATACATATATATACATATATATATATATATATATATATATATACATATATATATATACATACATATATATATATATATATATACACATATATATATATATACATACATACATACATACATACACACACACATACATACATACATACATATATACATACGTACATAACGGCCAGTTAAAGTCCACTGCAGGATATAGACCGGATCGACAATCGCAGTACCAGACCACTCGCACCTCAGACGCTGCTGCCCATCTCGGTGTAATTATTTTGGTCTGATATTTTAGATATGGTTATCCTACCATCTATCGGTTGCCATAACATTCTTCAAGGCTGGTTCCCTTAGTCGCCTCTTACGACACCCACGGGAAGAAATGGAGTGGCAACGTTCTTACGTCGTTGCCACACGGTTATTTATCGTTAATCCATAAGGAAAGGCCATGGAAAGAATGCTGGGCTATGATTGATATTTGTCTGCGCGGCAGAATCCATAATGATGATAGCCGCAGCAGAACTAGTGTAATCAACATATATCTAGGATATAAGGATCTAGGGATACTAAGCCCCAAGTCTGCTTAACTTTGATTTGGTATTTTCCCATAAAATATCTCAATTTGAGGGTCGCCCTCTAGTTAACACTGTTTTTTTTATAGAAAAGGGAGGCAAACGAGCAGGTGGCTCACGTGATGGTAAGTGATTACCGCCGCCCATGAACACCCGCAATAACAGAGGCGTAGCAGATGCGTTGCTTCCCTTAGAGTGCCCCCCACCCCCGGAATTGGGGGTGTGGGCCACCGGTTACCTGCACTCACCAGACGAAACGCAGAAGTTTGTTAGACTTCTACTCTACGCCGGTATTCTGTGAGGTCGTGGTACTTCCCCGGTCGAGCTGACCCATTCATGCAACAACAAAAGCTGATGCGTGGCTCTACCACTGTTAAAACTGTGGTCATTGTTGCAAAACATATTTCTTGTGAATAATATATTTTACTGTATCTGCATATTTTTTCGTTTGCAGATGATTCAGAGGAAGAGGAAGAGTCATACTGGAAGTTAAAGTATATAGAGGAGAAGAAACGTACAGCAAAACTAACAAAGTAATTTTGTGTAATTTTTTTATATATAAGTAATACCCCTCAAAGGACACTTATGGACACTTAAAATAAGGCAGCATTTGATAGAAAAAAAGTCACGATAGCCGAGTGGTTGGGTGGTCGGAATTTCGAGTCAATAGACCCGAGTTCGATCCCCAGTTGGTAGACTCGTACCAATGGGTTTTTCAATAACTTATATACGAATATCGTTGGCTTGTACATAAAGACGGCGACGGGCTCACCACCTGTCACGTTGTCCCGAAAATATCTTCGGTGGGAAGTATTGGGAATTGCGTAAAGATATTTTTTGAGATAATTATGGTGCTTGATCAGTGGTCAATGTAAATTTTAAAGCATTTTCATTAGCTGTCTTCACTTTCGTGAAAAAAGAGATGGCAGACTCTCACGCCGATACCACTCGGAAAGTTTCTGTTTTATTTTTATATCGGTGTTTATTTCGATACTATTATACTTGATTGTTAAAATTTTGGTAGAAGTGTAACAATAAGACCATTTTTAGACATTTTATAGACATATGTCTAGGCAATTAAGCCGCTCGCAACCGATCTAGTATAAATAACACATAATTTTGAAGTTCAATATAAAGATAATTTTACAATGTCATGTATACAAAAAGTCACGATAGCCGAGTGGTTGGGTGGTCGGAATTTCGAGTCAAGAGACCCGAGTTCGATCCTCAAGTGGCCGTACCAATGGGTTTTCCTAAAAACCCTATGTACAAATTATATCGTTGGCTTGGACATAAAGACGGCGACGGGCTCACCACCTGTCACGTTGTCCCGAAATATCTTCGGTGGAAGGTGGGTCGAAGGGACTTAATTGTCTAGACTAGACCTCTGTCTACCCCTGTATTGGGAATGGCGTGAAGATATTTTTTTTCATGTATACATATATTTGTATCTCCTGATATCTCTTTTGCTCAAACAACCGTGACTGGAAGTGGGTTTTGTTTATTATATAAAATGCGTGTGCAATGTTTATTATGTAAAATTGTAATGAAATAGTTTGGTTAAATTTTAGATTTGTGTATTTTTTTTTTCAGATTGCTTCATCAAAACACGGACGATGATCAACAGTCCAGTGAAAGAGGTGTATCTTCCGACTTCATTAAGCCCAATCCTCCCAAGTGAGTAGTCCAAATATATTTATATAATTATCAAATAGTATTAAGATTAATCTGAAAGGACTGTTCTTGACAAAAATCGAATGAAACATTTTGTTTGTTTCAGAACTCCCAAATCAATCATGAATCAATTCGAAAGTACAGAAAAATTGCCAGGTAGGTTAAAATCATATAAAAAAAATATAACAATACTCGAAGCTCCTTTTTTATGTTAATAATATTATTATTTTTGTCTGCAGAACAAAAATTAGCAAAGGAAATATTGCCTATTGATCTGCAAAAACCTGCATCCACTGTAGACAAAACCTTAAGAATCAAAATGACGAAACAAAATAAAGTAAGTATCTATTTAAAATATATTTAGACAATCATAATTCAACTTACACAATTCCGAAACTATTAAAACTGATTTTTCAATTACTACTTTTAAATCGAAAGTTTGCACGATTAGAATCTTCCTACTCTAATACAAGACTATGCAGAATTTTCGTTTTATTATCTAGTCATTTCTTTTTTAAAATCGATTTTAGATAAATATACATTAGTACATCAATTCTTCAACATTTTTTTTTGCAAAACTTAAATGATGTGGCAAATTTTCTTAGCACTTAAAGCTTTCACGACATTCTCTCAAAATTTTTGTTTATAATATTAATAATAATATCTTCACGCAATTCCCAATACAGGGGTAGGCAGAGGTCTAGTCTAGACAATTAAGTCCCTTTGACCCACCTTTCACCGAAGATATTTTCGGGACAACGTGACAGATGGTGAGCCCGTCGCCGTCTTTATGTCCAAGCCCATTGGTATGAGCCTGCCATTTGGGGATCGAACTCGGGTCTCCTGACTCTAAATTCCGACCACCCAACCACTCGGCTATCGTGACTTAAAATTATTGTTGTTGTTGTTATTATGTATAATTTAATTATTAATTACTCTAACAATAGGAGTTACAACTAGAAGGACATTGGTCGCAAATACATCCAGTCTTGGAACAGGTGGTTCAAATATTTCGCACAGAGATTGAACATGGAACTGATGTTAAAACTCCATCAGAGCCGGAGCTGAGAAAAAACAGCAACAGTGGAGTCTCTACCCCAGTTGTTGCGCTTGCAATAGATGAAGGTAATTAAAGCAAATAAATAAATAAATATCTTCACGCTATTCCTAATACGGGGGTAGCCAGAGGTCTAGTCTAGAAAATTGAGTCCCTTTGACCCACCTTTCACCGAAGATATTTTCGGGACAACGTGACAGGTGGTGAGCCTGTCGCCGTGATAAAGGTAATTAATTGTCAGAAAGATTTATTGCGCGTTTAACTCAGAAGTAACATAAGCAACTGATTAACACAAGCAGGCTTAGTAGGTTTTAATCTATTTATATTATATATATTTGTTTATGTTAACATATTAAGTGTTCGTCGATGTTATATTTTATTTAATGTATAGTTAAAATACTAATATCAATCTCAACTTAGTCTAATAAAAAAATCTTCTAATCTGAAACTTTAGAATTAACGATTATATATTATAAATCAAAGGCACCAAACAGGGTCTGTCTACCTGTCGTCTTGTATATATACAATTGATGTTGATTCTTTGTAATCATTAACTAAAATTAGAAACATTAACTAAATTTAACTAAATCATTAACTAAAATTGAACTGTTGCTTGTATTCAATAATAACTCAATATAATAAATAAAGTGATGTATAAATATTGTATCTACATACAGACATGTCTTTATTAACTGTTAGAATTAGCCATGCAATATAAGATTTGAGAAAATCAGTTTCAGAGCATCATTTTCATTGAAACAATTATTTAACACACTTTATCGAGTAAAGTAAGCGGCACTTATTAACAGATTAACAAATATTGTTATCACGGTAGAAATATTTGTAACTATGAATTTAATATTGAACTGCTGTTGGTATTGTGAGATTAACATATAACATTTGACGACCCGAAAGTCTACTGCCATTGCGAGGTCGAATGACGTAAAGATATTTTTTTATTTAAACTGAGTACTTTTTATTATGAATATAAGCTTATAGTTTGATATAATGTAATAATCATTTGCAGAAGCACGCGAAAAAGTCAATAAATTGGAGACGGAAATATTTAAAGAAATTGAAGAGCATGACAAACAAGAAAAAGAAGTCATTGAAACTCAGCCCATTCAAGAATCTAAAGTGGCGAAAAGGTAATTAAATACTAAGTGGTAATTTGTTTACCACTTTAATTATTATTTTCCTTTCTCATGTGTTTTTTTACTTGTCTATAATATAGGAGAGGAAGACCGAAAAGAAGCTTACCACCCTCAGCAACAAACTCGAAAACTCCTGAAAAGAAACGAAAGATATCAACTGAGTCTACTAAATTGCAAATTGAAGAAAATATGGGAAAAGGGCAAATTGAGGAGAAAGTTGAAGAAGGGCGAATTGAAGAGAATGTAAAAATATTGGCACCCATCGAAATTGAAAATGGAACGGAAGGTATTTTAAGAAGAAAAACAAGGACACTTAAAAAGGTGCTTCATGGTATGTTCCTCAATTGAATTGAATTACTTGAAAACATGTGAGATGAGACTACATCACAAGACTACTAAATCTCAACTACTACTAGATAACAACAAATGCTTTGTAATCGTAATCCAAGTAGAGCCAGAGACACACATATATAAATTTTTTAAGTATTATTATTATGGATATGGCTGCAATAAATTGGATTAATTTATACGCACCTTATCTATACATAAATATAAAATCATTTCCCTAATAACCTTTATTTTTTATTTTAGAGAACACTGAAAGGAATGAGAGTAATGTTATCAACACCAGAACAAAAAAGGTAAAAGAAACGCGGGCAGCAGAAGAATTAATTGAAGACGACACTGACGTACGATACAAATTTCCTTCGCCACCGCCGTCAGGAAAGAAAACTTACCTCAGGTCTGGTATCAACAAAACTCCAAAAGAACAAAAATCTAAAAATAGATAGTAAGTAGTGATGATATTTAAAATGTTTAAATATTCGCCAATTGAATCATTGAAATGTCCGGATCAACCAGTGACATTCTAACTGCAGGGGTTTAGCGCAAGTCGTTACCATGATTCCATTTTATTTTCTTCAATAACCTAATGGTTTTTACATGAAGTACCAGCGTCATGAACAGTTAACACCATTGCAATACCGTCATTGCGTTTTACTACTACATGGCTATGTAATAAATAACACTGCAGGATATTATGCTTCAAGTAAATAAACTAAGAATTGAAAAGCAACATCTGATGCTGTTAGTTGGTTAACAACCATTCCGTGTTAATGTAATTTTATAATAAGAACATTCTGGTTTAAACGTTCATTTATAATGTCAGCATTTATTGAAAATTTATAAATATAAAAGTAAACTATAAGTCACGATAGCCGAGTGGAAATGTGATCGGAATTTCGAGTCGAGAGACCCGAGTTCCGATCCCCAAGGGGCAGGCTCGTACCAATGGGTTTTTCAAAAAACTCACGTACGAATTATATTGTTGGCTTGGACATAAAGACGGCGACGGGCTCACCACCTGTCACGTTGTCCCGAAAATATCTTCGGTGGAAGGTGGGTCGAAGGGACTTAATTGTCTAGACTAGACCTCTGTCTACCCTCTGTATTGGGAATTGCGTGAAGATATAAAAGTAAACTGTTAAAGTACAGAACAAGAAGCGTGTATACATAATAATAATAGTTTTTCTTTGTTTTGGACTTATTGCATGTAATTTAGAACATTATTTATTGTAATTTCAGTTCCAACTACAGATAGCAATATTTCATGAAAATCAGTAGGGTTCTTTGGTGTAAACTTTTAATTTTATTTTAGCGACTGAAATAAAACTTTTATTTTGACCTTTTAACACACTTTTTCGATTTGGTGAAAAATAACGCGTTTTGTGGCTACAATTTTAGCGTCCATGCGCAAAGCCCATGTGGTTAGAATGTCATTCGTCGTATCTCTGATTATAACTCAAGGTTGTTTACTTTATGAAATATCAAAGACAAGATTTGAACTGAATAAATTTAACTTATGTTTAAGTAATATTATCAACTTTGTAAAAAAAATTTTTTTTAAATTCGAAGTATCATGAGTTTATTTTTTAAAATATTGCGTACAAACAAAGTACATTTTTTAATTGTACTAATCAAATCAAAAATTTTGCTTTGTATGTATTTTTGTCTTACTGTGCATTTATATAGTAATAGTATCTTAAATAAGGTCTTTTCAAACACATTTATGCATGCAATTTCAATCAAAATCAAATGTTACAAGTATTTCTTAGAATCAATTAGGTAAGCTAAGAATATCTTTCTATTTTAACTTCATTGTATGTCTGAGAATGGGAGCAGGTGTGTAATTTAGTCGTATCAATAAATAGTTAAATATCAAAATTTGTTTTTTTTTTCTGAAAAAACAGATTAGTTTTTAATTATGTACCAAAAATAGCATCGGTGCAATGGGAGTGGCATGAAGATATTTATTTTAGTTTTTAATTTTGGTTAGTGCATTTCGCTAACTCGTAATGAAACAATAGGTTATCTATGCTACTTTAATCATTCTATTACATTACGCTACTTCATATATAGCACTATTTATAAGATTATTATTACGAAAATTTTAGCACACTTTTCCTACACACACACCGAGACAAAAATAACTATTTTATTTATGACAATCTAATGTAACGATACTTATATCCAAATGTCACTTCAGCTGCAGCCTGCTTCCATTTATTCCTGTATGCATTTTGCTTAAGCTTTTCATTACATTCAGCAGGACGGTAATGTTTTTACGGTGTACGAATGCTTGCATGTAACTTCATCCACAATCTACCCAAAATTTGTTATATGTTGCCAGTGTTTTTTTTATTTATTTATATTGCTACCTTTTGGTTAAGTACTTGCATACTTTGCATTCGGCTCTGATGAGCTTCTGCTGCTCGCTTGCATGCTTTAATTGTAGTTTTTTCGTATTTAACAGCGTAAAGAAAATGGCCGGAATATTTTCATCGCCCGATAATTTATCGATAAACTCTATAGAAAGCAGTCAGGGCTACCAAGATTCAGACATTAGTCCACATATAGATCTTAGAAAAAAGAAAAAAATAAGAACTGCATATAGGGGAAAATATCACACACGACAAAGTTTCAGAAGGAGAACACAATTTAAAGTGGATGAAATTTCTGACCAGTCCAGTAACTCGTTGCCAGAATGTCCATTAAAATCTATGACATTTCAAAATTCCACTTCGAACACAGAAATATATAGATCAGATTCATATCAGTTGCTAATACCAAAAGTAAGAAATTTTTGTAATCAACTAGCGAAAATTGACGAAGTTGATAAAGCGCACCAAGATGATAATACTGATTCAGAAATGGCCGCAATTTCGGAGAGAAGCAATAAACCTGAATTTATATTTAATCCCATTATGAATAATACTAGTAAAAATGAGTTAGGTTCTTCTGGTGATAAGACTGACATTGATAACTCTAGTAACGTGTCTTTACCCCCATCTCCTGTTTTATCTATAGTTGAAAATATATCTGTCAACCAAAATGCTCTTAGTAGTGTCGGTGATGAAATAATGGTAGAAAATGAAATCGAAATCGACCAAGAGAAAGAAGTTAATTACAGCAAGCATTTTAAAATTATGGATATAGATTTTTCTATGCCCCTTATGGAACAAAAGTGTGAGCTTGAAACTAGAAGCAAATATAACTCAAAATATGACTTGAGTAAGTCAAAAATGACTTCAGCTATTACAGATTCTTTGCTAAATAGAATTGGCACCGTCAACATTGGTGAAAATCCAACTTTAACAGATACAATAAATGAAAAACTACATAATCTTTTATTAGAAAGCGCAAAAAAATTAGAACAAAACACTGAAGTTCATATAGAAAACAATAATGAAATGGATGTAGATACGGACACAAGTGAAACAGTTACTAAAACGAAATTTAAAAAACGATGTTCAACACCACGCAAACGTCGGAGCACTACGAAGTCGAAATTACGAAAACCAGACATTGAGGCTTTCATTGAAGAGGAGCATACAGAAGCGTGTTTACAAGGACGACGAAAATCGTGTCCACCCTCCGTTACTATCACCAGCCCAATCAAACACACTATCTATAGCGAAAACGTTACTTTGGATAGAAACTCGAATGTTAATAAACGTAGAATGAAAAAAGAAAACGTTATAAAAGTGAAAATTCTTAGACCAAAATCCAGAAATAACACCAACGATGTGAATATGGAACAAGTAAACGTGAACGTTTCTGAAAAATCCTTACATGGAGACAGTGTAATGAATGATACAGAATCAGGCGTATTCCTTCAGGGATACAATGACAGCGTTGATCTTATACATAACCATTCAGAAACGTGTCTTCAAACTAACGAATGTATCGGAGAAAGTGTTCAGTTCATAGAGAATACTACAAAGTCGGTCATATCCGTGGATTCTAGCTCTGAGCAGTCAATAGACGTGGAATGTGACAGTCAATCTGCTAGCAATAAAATAATTTCAGGCCGACTGTTTACTAATGATGCTCGTGATGCGAAAAGTTTACGTAAATGTAAGTATAATCTTGACCAAACATTGAATTTAATAAAAGTATGGATGTTTTTCTATCCGATGCTACAGACGCTTTTATTAAAATTGTTCTTTATGGATTTATAAACGGCGCGGACGGTACGGTGACGTCATTATTACATATTTCTTTTTTTGTAGTTAAAATGAGAGTTTTTCAAATGTGAAATTCTAGTTTCACATTTTAAATTTGACATTTTACGTGATAGTTGCACAAGTAGTAAGTCTTGAAACGAATGTCCTTTAATTTTATAAAGTAAAGTTTATAAGATTAAATGAAGTTTAGGTGTTTAAAATTAATTGTTGAACATTTGTACGCAATTCACTTTATTTGATTATTCATTAATTAACCGACCGGTTTCGCGGCATCATTAGGGTATTGACACAGAGTTTATGATACTACGTACTAATATTCAATTTTAATGTTTAAACTACCCACAATAAACCTGTGATGCCGTAAGGCAAAAGGCCGGTCGGTTAATTAATGAATAATAAAATAAAATGAATTATGCACTTGTACATAATTCATTTTATTTGATATTCAACAATAAATTGTAATGCAATGCAATTTCAACAAGTAACAACAATCGCAAGTATAAATTATTTAGGTGTTTTTTTTCTCAATTACGTCATAATCGCTGAACAGATTTAAATTAAATAGGGAATTAATTAGGTAGGGGATAAATAGGGGAACGTAGATAACAATATATGATATTTTCCTCCAAAAGGAACCCAATTCCTGTGGAAGACTTCAGCAACATGATTTTGCTTAACAAATTTTAATTTATTTTGTCAGGGTACTGAATGGTACTTTTTGTTTTTGAAAAATAAACAAATCCTGCGAGAATGCGCAGAATTCGCGGACAGAAACTAATATATATTAATTATTTTATAATTCATTAATTTACTTTATCCTAGGAGTCGAGATAGTCGAGTGGAAAGGTGGTCGGAATTTCGAGTCGAGAGACCGGAGTTCGATCCCCAGATGGCAGGCTCGTACCAATGGGTTTTTTAAAACCTATGTACGATTAATATCGTTGGCTTGGACATAAAGACGGCGACGGGCTCACCACCTGTCACGTTGTCCCGAAAATATCTTCGGTGGAAGGTGGGTCAAGGGGACTTCATTGTCTAGACTAGACCTCTGTCTACCCCTGTATTGGGAATGGCGTGAAGATATTTATTATTATTTATTACTTTATTCTATAGTTCGTCTTGTTTTGTTAAATTGTTTAAGTACATTAGCCATAATTAAACCACGCACAACTTATTCCGAACTCCATATTATTAAAGTGGCATTTTCCATATGTATTACTATAAAATTACGAAAAACTACTACCAATTACCCTTAAGTAACCCTTAGTTCGAAATATTTTTATGAGAGAAGATAGGAAAAAAAAGCGCAATCGCTTTTACTGATGGTAAGTGATTATCAACGCTCATGTCCACTCACCTACAAAGATTGTAGGTGCGTTACCTACCTTTAAGAAAAGAATTAGAGTAGGCAAAGGAAAACGAGGGAAACTAAATTAGGCTGGTATTCTGTGAGACCTTAGTCCTGCCCCGTCTGAGTTGCTCATTGCAATAGCGGAACCAGCCGCTCTAACACGTAGTTTTAAAACTGATACTAAACTGCCTTACAGCCCATCAAATGTACACTTCTGATCATTAGCCTCCTCTACAATACGCCACGAAGAACGGTCGTCAGCCATTCTTATTTACAGTTAAATAAAATAAAATAAATATCTCCACGCAATTCCCAATACAGGGGTATACAGAGGTCTAGTCTAGACAATTAAGTCCCTTCGACCCACCTTCCACCGAAGACATTTTCGGGACAACGTGACAGGTGGTGAGCCCGTCGCCCTCTTTATGTCCAAGCCAACGACATAATTCGTACATAGATTTTTGAAAAACCCATTGGTACGAGCTTGCCACCTGGGGATCGAACTCGGGTCTCTCGACTCGAAATTCCGACCACCCAACAACTCGGCAGTCGTGACTTTACATTTCGCATTGACATTTACTTATTTACAGTTAATTTTCATTTCGCAGTTATTAGCGTAACTATATCCAAAGAAACTGAAAGCAATGAATGCACATATCACACTCCAATGAACAGCGAAGCATCACCAAATAGTTTGATGACGGATGATTTATCCGACTCACCCGTTGAAAAAACTTTCCGGCCTTCTAATTGGTACTTTTTCTCCGAAGATGAAACTTCAAGCACAAACACAGACTTCTGTATCCAAAAGCACTCATATAATGATATCAGCTATGGATCGAATCTTAATCAGATATTTCCTGTCATTTGTGCTGTACCGAATTTATCCACTATATCTGAAATGTCTAAAGAAAATGATACGAAACCAATGGATATCGATTGTGATACGGAAAATCAACCTTCACAAAGTATATTTGATTGTAATTTTGATAGCAATATTTAATAGATAACAATTTTCCTAGAATTTTTATATTAATCTTGGAATTTATTAATTAAACATTCATTATTAATGTAGAGCATTTTAATTTTGTTTTTTAAACGCCATAAAGGTGTATAATTTATTTAATATGTCGTTTTTTATAATCCCATCAATATTTAGTTTTTTTACAACACCGGAAGTAAGTGAATACCCTCCCTTTGTGGGAGAATATGTGAACTGGGATGGCCGTTAATAACGAAAATAACAGCAAAAGGAGGCTTAAAGACAGGCATAGTGTTAAGTATATTATTATCATAAATAAAAAAAAATTTAAATTAAACCTAAATTACCTGACAATTAATTCAACGTGAGAAATTGAATTCTAACGTTTAATAATTATCTTCTTTCGTATGGTTATGACGTAAGAATATATCACTCATACTTACAACAAAAGCGCGAAGCCTTGAAAGTGCAATTGGCTTCCCACTGATGGTGGGATAATCATGTCAAACCAAAATTCAGACAGCAGCGTTTACGGTGTGAGGCTACTGGTACTGCGATCGTAAGGATTATTTAGTATTTGAATGAATAAACGAATGAAATGAATGAATAAAATAATCTTGACTGTACACCAAAACATTAAATAAACAAACGAAATTCAGAAATTAATAAAGGTACAATTGGTTTTTATTATTATTATTATTGGAATATTTATTTCTATGCTATAGATAAAAATATCTATAAATAAAAATATACATAGATGAAAGTGTAGAGGACGGTATGCGTCCCCCTGAGCACGCCGAAGGTATACATAAGGAGCCGACCACGTGAACGACCCAGCCGTTAAATGCACATGCTTTGTTCCCGCCCGACAAATGGCTGTTAAACATAAAGTGTTTAAAAGTCAGACAAGAAAGACAAAAAAAAACATAAGCAACTGTTTTAAGCACTTTTGTCGGGCGCGCAAAAAACCCATCACCAACTGACTGTTTCATATCCGCCTTATCAATATTATGCGATATATCCTGGTATCGGTATTTTTGGGCCTCGAAGAGGGGTCCGTAAGTTGCCGGGCAGAGACAAGTCTTTACCCTCAGAGTGAGTCAACTTGCTCTTTTCAACATGAACCATGAATAACAGTATCCGTTGCGATCTCCAGCTTGATAGAATTGCTTAAATCATAATTGATTCTAAGCAATTCCATCAAATGGGAGCACCCGAAGGCGAACAGTTTAAGGTCATTCATGTAGAAAAGGTGGATTACTTTTGTCTCTCCTTGCCGAAGCAGAAATCCTCTCCCTGATCCGTCTAGTAGCGTGTTGTGGGGATTCAGGGTGAGGCAAACCATATTGGGCTCAAACAATCTCCCTGGAAAATACCCCGTCGTATCCTTATCCGGTATTCCGTAGCCGTCATCTGCTCGCCGATATGAAATGGGATCGTACTCCATTGCCCTATAAGTCTACCCGAAGAAGTTTCTTACTGAACTATCGACTTTGTATAACTCGAGGATCTTCTTTATCGACGTATGGGGCACCGAGTCGATCGCCTTTCTGTAGTCTATCCTGGTAGCAAAGAAGTTTCGACGGTTGCGCCTTCCTTGCAGATCAGCTTCATGAAAACCTGTTCGGTCGAGCACAGCGGGACACACGCCAGAAGGTGACAGTGTCAGCCTGACCTAGTCCTTGGCCCGCCCACCAGTTTCTGATTGTTTCAACGATTTAGTCTCTTTTAGTCACTTTGAAAGAGACAATTCTGATTATACGGTTTTGACCTCTCCGTATACCACTTCTCCCAAGCTTTTGCTTCGCATCTGCTTGGTTCATATCTTGTTTGAGTTTTGGTATTGCGAACGCTAGGGAAATAAATATTAGAATGGAAAAAGAATAATCGTCAACAAACACCATTTTGACGAGAAAAAAAACTTTTTTTCCATTACATTGCCTTATGAGATTTATTGACGTTGAATTCTATATGAGTAAATTTTCTACTACAGAATAGAAAATTTCCTCATAAGGAACAGATTTTTATTTGATCCCTGTCTGACATGGACTCCGCAAATTAATGAATTCAGTCGAAAAATGTTTGCTACACTGGGTTCTTTACGCAGACTACGTAACTTTTTGCCATTATCTACTAAAGTTGTGCTTGTTCAATCTTTACTTTTGCCCATCCTTGACTAAGCTGATATTTGCTATCTCGACATAACTGAGAGCAGCTTAACAAACTTGAGCAACTTGAAAACCTCAGTATACGTTTCATATTTGGGCTTCGCAAATATGATCATATCTCCGAATTTCGCTAGCAGCTCGTGGCTGCCAATCCGCCTTCGTAGGAATACGCACATCCTTTCAGCTCTGTACTCCATGCTGTTAAACCCATACATACCGCAATATTTAAAAGATCGATTTGAGTTTTTGTCTCTTTCTCATGATCGATTTCTTCGTTCCACTATCAACCTTTCCCTCCGAACTCCTCAACACTCTTCTTCCTTTTACAATAAATCGTTCACTGTTACCGCTGTCCGCTTGTGGAATGCTTTGCCTCTACACATTCGTCGTGCTCCATCCCTTCCCTCTTTCAAAAAACTCCTCAAATCTTATTACCTTGATATCTGACTCAATTTCCCATATTATTATTTTTTTAATTCTATTTTCTCAGCTTTATTCTGACAGAATACAATCTATTCATTACGGCTACCATCATCTAGTCATTCCTTTTTTAATAATAACGGTACACCACCCCTTTTTTTTATTACTTCTATATCTGCCTTGGTATAGCAAGGTTGTCTGGAAGAAATTGCTTTTTAGTAATGAGATCGCCTTTTGTATCATTTTGTTGTTCCTTGGCATTGCGTTCTTTTTCTTAAATTGTGGTGTATAATAAAGAATATATAAATAAATAAAATGTGTTCGTGGAACTCCACTAGTCGAAAGTGAGTCTTTTTAGCCGTCTATACTATTATTATAGGTCGCCTTCTTTCGTCATCACAGTCTAAGCCAACAATAATTCGTACTTGAAAAAATCCTTTTAGTACGAGCCTGTCACATGAGGTTTCAACTCGAATTCTGATCACCCAACCACTAGGCTATCGACATTATATAAAATAAATATTATAAATATACCAAGCACTGGAAAAAAGGTACTAAATATTTAACTAGATCTTTGGAGGACACGGAGAGAGACGAGTCCGGCGCGTCTGACCAGAAGGGAGAACGTGAGGACATATTACATGCACTAATTCGACTGGACCCACCGAGTGTACTGGACCCGCCACTACATTCGAAACTAGGTAATATTAAAACTAGGTATATACCACCACCGACAACGCGACACGTGTTTCACCTGACGCGTAGCGTGTAGACTCCACGATAAGCGACCGCAGAGAGAAATGAGTAACTCGATCTGTCTGATAACCTCAACCGGCCGCCATAACCACCGACAACCGCCGAGGCACGAGAATGTGTGGATTATGTCAACTTGTCAAGGTGACAAGGTTGACAAGGTGTTTTGGTGATTGATTTTAATTTTTAATTGGGCCAAATAGCAAAGAGGTTTAATGAAATAAGGGATTTGTTTAGGAGATCTGAAACGCCAGCACTTTTGAAACTTCTACAAATTGTGTAATCCCAGTTAAACAGTTTAGATACCATTATTAGTAGAAAGAACTTTTTATCGTGCGTTTGATTAATAGGAATCACGCGCTCGAGAATAATCTTCGAACATGGTCCACGATCTTTCATTCATATATTCTCGCCTCTTTCCCGTAGGGGTAGGCAGAGACCACTTTTTTCCACTTGCTACGATCCTTATATACTTATTTGGCTTCGTCCACTTTCATTATTCCCTTCATACATTCTCTTCGATTTAGGGTAATCTTGACCTGGTCTTTTTTCAGTACGTCCCTGATTTGGTCCCGAAACGTCCGCCTAGGTCTTCCCCTTCCTACACTTCCATTCACATTCGTCTTATATACTTTTTTCGTCAATCGTTCTTCATTCATTTTCTCGACATGGCCTAACCATCTTAGCATACCTTTCTCAATTTTAGTCACTACATCTTCTTTCAGACCACAACGTTTCCTTACCTCACTATCCCTATCCACGATCTTTTGCTGCAAAAAATTTGGAACAAAAGATCGTGCATGGCATGCATGGTGGTTACTGCCAAATTCAGGGTTCCTGAATTTTGCAGTAATTTATGTGAAGTAGAATACTTCGCGAGTTGGTCACACACAATTTATTCGAGTATTTGGGACCTTGTACGGGAAAAGGTTTATTGAACTGAGATCCTTGTATGCTTCAAAAATGTTAATGTCAAAACCCTTATGTATGTAATAATTACTTGCATAGTAGTAGAGTAATTATTTCAATGATTTTTGATAGTGAGAAAAGAATCAAGCCAAGATTTATTTTGTAGACAAAACCTTGAGCATTCCACTTGAGAGACATAGTAAGTAGGTAAATATCATAGCATTTTAAAATAACAGAAAAAATTCTTACAATATAATTATTTATATTGTATTGGAAAAAATATAGCGGATAGGCTTTGGAAAATGGTACAACAGTGAATATGTCCTGCAGTAGGCCGACACCATGGTGACGATGAATTAGTTGTTTCTAATACCATCCATATAACAGACATGGGGATGTTGTTTGTTTAGCATGTAACTTTTGGACCTGCTGTAAGAATTTATTTTTCTGTATAATTTTGTGTAAGTTTAAATAAAACATTTTGTGTAATTATGAATAAGATGTGTATAAAAATTTTATTTCACAAAAATATTCCAACCATTAGAAATTAAAAAAGAAAAAGTTTTTTAATGTTGTATTTCTTCTAGTGAACCTTTTGTTTCTATTGTCCTATACTTAAACTGTAATTTAGGATTCTCAAATATATCAGGATTTGAATCAAATTGTAAGTAACGTAAACTTCATTACATATTTAACTTTTCTATTTTCAAGAGAAGGAAGAAAAATTTTACATTTTCTATCATATGTAAATTACATCAAATCCACCTTTAATTTCAAGATGTTAGGGGTTTGTACATGGCACACGACTTGCAATGTTATCCATTTTGATACAGGCTTTATGCAGACTTTAATGCTATTATTAAGTAATAACCCATATCAAATAACCATTTCTCTTTAAGACATTGTTCTGCTGGTTTAAATCTCAATAACTTCATTGCATAGAGACAGAAGGGATTTACAATGTGTTTATTTTCTAGTTTGGTTATTATTTTAGCATACCTTCTATTCTATGCCATACAACAATTCTGGATCTAACAATGGGACCTTTGTTATGACATTTTCATTACTATCATTGTTTGTATCTTCGTGGGATGAATTTACAGTTTGATTGGCTACCTTTGTTGTCTTTGTTATACTTGTAATAGATTCATTGGTTTCTCCATCTAACTTCAATATATTATTATGACTTTGTCCTGATAAAAAACTATAAACTCCTACTCCTATAGATAATATGCCAATTCCAATACACAATTTTGATTTAGCTTTATGTTGATACATTAACATTTGCATGAGTTTTCTATCCCACACAGCTTTTGGCATATTTATATTCAGTTTTATTAGTTTGGAGACTAAATATATTTTTTTTTAAATATCATAGGATCGATTTTAATAAAGAATTCAAATAAATCAACAAGGTACACTTTTTATGGTTTAATTTCTATCAGCTTCAATTGAAGTAGAGAAATATGTTGCGTGTTGAAATCAAAGAGTATATAATCACTTTGGAATAATAACAATTTATTAAGAACCTTTTTATAATTTTTAAATATTTTTATAACAATGTCAAAATTTTTCAGGTACTTAAATGTACATATCAACCATTGAATTACTATGAACTAACGTACCTCAATGATATTATTTTAAAATCACCATATTATGACTATAACGAAGTGATAACATCCTGTTTGGTTATCAAACACAAGGATAAGCAAAGGTCACACTATTATAGAGAAAAATATGCCTATAAACATTTTTGATGAAAGATGTTTCGATTATTACAAATCGATTTTCATAATTATCTCTAATTGTCGTAATCGATTTATAAATAGCAAAATATTTTTACTAAATGAATTTTATATTGTTCACTTAAAACGATTTTTGTAAAACAATTTTTGAGATGGATTGAAATTCGCATCTATTTTATTATACTATCCAACAGGTAGCAGAAATAATTATATTTTATCATGGTTACTGAAGTACTTTAAAGTACGATTAATTTCATTGAAGCACTCGTTCTCAAGTTTTAATGTTTATTGTATGAAATGTTTAGACTAATAAGGCGTGTCTTTAGGTAAAAAGCAGCCAACATCAATTCCTGATATCAAACTCTTAGTAGCAAGGGCATAAGAAAATGCCACCTCCTTCCTCACAAGGGAAAACCCGACATATGTCGTAGTCGTAATCGATATATGGGCGATATAACCGTCGAACTACGTGCTAGTAGCACGTCAAAATATGTCATTCCTGTGACGAGCGTTAAGGTGCAAGGCTTGACGATTATGGTATATCCTTTTTAAGGGAAAGGCCTATCTTCTGCAGCAAATTTTTTTACATGCATCCTTCCTTTCCATAAGATATTATTATCTATCTAAAGTTTTATCTCATGAAGTAAATAAAAAAGACTAATAGTATGAGAATAATACAGTCTAACTAATCCACAGAATGGCAAAAATTATCTTCTTTTTGGAGGAGTTGATAGTATTGCCTTACCTTGGCAAGTAGATTGATTCACAGGAACAGAAAACTCAACGCCTCAACAGCCCTGAATCAAGTGCGTGTTATTCACATTATTGTAGTTCTTGGAAGGTTCAACATAATTCTAACAATTTTGACGTTGAAATTTGTTTACTCACTCTCACCACAGGACCTATAGAGATGCTGGCACATTCTCTATATTAATATAACTAAACTGATCAATAA
Source organism: Sericinus montela (assembly GCA_029286605.1). NCBI lineage: Eukaryota > Metazoa > Arthropoda > Insecta > Lepidoptera > Papilionidae > Sericinus > Sericinus montela. Next base: position 1,268,559 of record JAGSMR010000094.1, on the reverse strand, counting down.
GAAGGTCGTTTAAGTATTGTATAAAAAATTTAATATAGATTAACAACAAAAATTTATACAAGGATATTTTAAAAACTTCGCTGAACTATATTACTGTTATTATAATTATTTTGTTGATGTGTATATATACATACGCTTTTATCCACAAATCCTACTTTGCCATCCTAATTTGTTGAAACCACATTCATCCACTGGTAGATATGTTGTTGGAACATCTTGTTAAATTTTTGGCATGGTGAAAAACTGTATGTGTTACTGTATGTGCCGATAGACATTTTTGGGTAGATATTTGAGGCACTGTGAAAACTTTCCAATACATCTGCAATAATACCCTAACCGAATCCCTGTTATTTCTGAGGGTTAGCGGGGCTACTTGCATCGTTATATTTTTTAAATCATGAATTAATTTGGCTATAATATGCCAGAAGCATAACAAGATTATTTAATCGTATTTATAAAAATGTGTTAATTATAACAAAATATTAACTTCTGATTATATATAATTTTCTGTTAATATTTAGAGTATAACAAAAATATGCTTTCCTTCGGTGAAATGTAGATAGTAAAAACTAAATTGTCTAAGCTGCTGACAATTCCAGTATATGATGGACGAAGTAATGGACGAAGATATATATAAACATATACCGCCATCTGTGTACACCGAGTGTAGCTATATCTTTAAAAAAACAATGACCAAGTCTGTCACCGAATATAATTACTAATTAGTGTATCGGTGTGCGAAGAGAACAACCGAAAATCGGCTGTTGCCATTTCAGCGGATCTGGAGGTTTACGAGCCTGCGCAGTGCTCATCTTTAGAGAATACCGATGCGTCGCGCGTCATTCGTTCGCGGGGACACAGCGCGTCGCCACCTCTAAATCGTGGAGGCAACATATAAATACGCGCTTAAGTGACGGGAAAGACAGGAAGGGAAGTATCGCGCCGCAGCGCGTGCAAATTGCCTCACAGAACGCGTGCGCGGTAGAGCGCGTGCGCGGCGCCCGTGCGCGCAACGACGAGCCGCGAGTATGCGAGGAGCGCGGCGCTGCCGCGGGTAGCGAGCCACGCCGTGCGCGCCATCGCCATGGGATGCGCTTCGTCCGCCGAGGAACGTGCCGCCATAGCGCGCAGCAAACAGATCGAGAAAAACCTCAAGGAGGACGGCATCCAAGCTGCCAAGGACATCAAGCTTCTGCTCCTCGGTAATCATCCTTCTCTTTCTTTCGTATTGCGTTTGCGATGCGCGCGCAACGCGCACTCGCGAGCTGTATCGACTGCGGCTCCCATTTTATAGCGATACATGTAGACGTTATTGCTTGTTGATTTCTTTTATTTATAATAATTTTGTAATTTAGTTCTAAGCCTCAACTGCGCTTACAATTAGACATTTTATAATCGCCGATTAAAGTTAAAAATAACAGGAAGTAATAATATGCAGAATCACATTAGTCATGTATTCCCTAAGCTTACCAGTCTTTAGAACTGGGCAGTAATACATATACTTATATCCATATAAATAAATCATGATATTTACATATAAGCATCCATGACTCGAACGCAAAGATCCATATTTGTCATATAAGTATTTGCCTCTAGCGGGATTCGAACTCGCAATCCTTAGTTTCGAAAGCAGGATCATTACCAATTAGATTATCTGCTATATTTACTACGTCACTGGTAGTACATATTAGTAAACACAATATTGAGACCAATGTAAATGTAATTGGTTCATGGGGCGGAGTATACGCGTCTGCCATAAAATACCAGTAAATATTTAAAAGCTGCCTGACTAGTAATTGACAATTAACATTTACAATCTTTATATGATGGCTTATCATAACATAAATGAAGATGTTAATAATACACAACTCCCAACAAGCTATTTCTAAAAAAAAGCTGTTCATAATATTATATTATTATTCAAAAAATCTCTCAAAAAGAGATTATATATAAGGTGGAGGATGATGTTATTTAAATGGCCCTTTTTTTCAACCAACGCCATATAATATATCCCAACCAAGTATTATTCGCGGGCGAAAGTAAGCAATAGGGGTGGCGGCACACCGAAACTCCTTTTTAAAGACCATGAAGGAATAGCTTGTAAAGGGGAAGAGGAATTAAGAGTACTCGGATACCCCCGATGTGCGTGTAGAAAGAAAACGATAAATCAGATATTCGCTTCGTATGTCAGGATCGTAACATTGCAGAACTATTCTCACTGGCTATACCGTTAGGGATGATGCATGAAGAAAAAAAATAATAAATAAAGATTCACCGAGAAAAGTCATAATTCAATAAAAATATGTAGAATTTTTGATTCCTGTGTGAGCTTCGGATTAAAAGTAATCAAAATACTCTTTTATAAAAGTGCACGATTGCTAAATTTAATGAAATAATCAACTACTTAACGAGCCCACACAAACAAAAAGTAGCTCAATTTTTATATAATTGAATAAAGATGATAGATAATTGGGTATATTATAAATTGTATGGCATATGCCATTATTACTCATTGGAATTAGGCTATACCCTTTAAACCAGTACACAACCATTGATACACTGCTATTTGGCGACAGAAACAGTTCGTTGGGTTCTAAAATATAACATAAATTTATGTGTATGTAATATTATGTACGTATAAATTTATGTTGGAATACATCATTTATATCTCTTTCTGTCCCCGTATCATTAATATTCTCTTTTCTAAAAAAAAAAAAAAAAAACATAATCACGCAACAATGAAATATGTTATATAGTCGATTATTGATACAAATCCTAGTTTTCATTGTAGTAAGTGCACTTCATCTCTAAAAATTGAAATAAAGAAACATTTATGGCACACAATATCTGCGCCAAGAACATAAATAGTTTGAGACAGGAAAATTAGAAACTTAGTGGCAAAATTAAAACTAATTACTGTACTCGGAAGAAACGCCTAAAACCCATTGGTACCAGCCTGTCACCCGGCGTACGGACTCCGATACACTCAAGTTTGTTAGACTTTTTCTTCACGCCGGTATTTTATGAGGTCGTGGTACTTCCCCGGTCGAGCTGGCCCATTCATGCAACAAAAGCTGATGCGTGGCTCTACCACTGTTATATATTCTTTAGCTTTCTTACTTTACGGATTGTTAATGCAGGTAATGACCACCTGCATTAATTACCGCACGAGTAATGTCGCATTGGAGAAACAGGCCGACTCAGCTTAATACTGCATTTGAATTTGAATTGTAGCGCTGATTTTCTTTACACCTCAGTTCCGTGGCTAACGACTTACGGACTTGTGGAAAATAGCTTCTAGACTAGATTCATCTACAACGAAGTTACAGTAGGTTGAGAGGGTCTGAATGGCTTCGAGATAATAAAAAAAAAAAATACATGTATATATACTATGTGTAATAGTACTATGTGATTTGGCGACAAGATTCATAAAAAAATATTTTCACGCCATTCCAAATATAAGGGTAGACAGAGGTCTAGACAATGAAATTCTTTCGACCCACCTTTTACCGAAGATATTTTAGGGACAATATAACAAGTGGCGAGCCTGTCGCCGTATTTATGTCCAAGCCAACGATGTAAATTGTACATAAGTTTTTGAAAAATCCCATTGGGGAGCGACCTCGGGACCCTTGGCTCAAATTACCCAACCACTCGGCTATCGTGACTTTTAGCGACATATCGTGAAAAATTTATAAAGTTGAAAAAAAAAAAAGAATCAGCAACTTTTAGATGTAGCTGAACCTTCGATCTTAACATAATACGGGAAGTAGATGGACGCCAGTGGCCTGAGACCGTTGTTTGTGGCAATGGTTGTTGTTGTTTGGCTTTCATATACATCCGCATTAGCCGAGACAGTCCCTTTTCTTCCTGGCTAAAGGCGTTGGAACATGGACGTGTCTATGGCCTGCAATAACGCATGGCCAACCGAACCCTCGAATCTGCATGTCGGAGGGCATTGGGCCAAAGTGTCAAGGGATTAAAATGTGTATCTGGACCTTGGGCCGGCCATTTTCTGCAAAGTTATGCCAGGCCAGAAATGTATGCTACCGCAAAACTTTATTTCTTTCATAGTTGTATGTTTATTGCATCTATGCATTACATATATGTATATCTATATATTGCATATATGTTATTTTATTCAAATATAACTATTACATCAATATAACAATATAACATTTACTTTAATAACATCATTGCGATGACGACCGGCTCACCGCCTGTCACATTGTCCCAAAATTTTCTTCGGTGGAAGTCGAAACGACTTAATTGTCTAGACCTCTGTCTTCCCTTGTATCGAGAATGGCGTGAAGATATATATTTATATTTTCTTTAATAACAGTTAAAAACAGAAAATATGGGAAAGGTATTATTTGAACCCATACTTTTGTGACACGTGTTCAAAAAATCTTTTAAAGTTTGGGTTTCCATACATGGAAAGTGATATCACCCCTATGATCTACTTCGATTGAAGTCTTACTTCAAATTCAGGGACCTTCTTTAACGTATTTTTTTCAGCTCTTAATATATTAAATACTAATGTATATAAATTACGTAGATGACTTGAAATTTCAGAGAAGCATACTGTAAACGGATTTTTATAAAATCGTAACATGAACTTAAGAGTTCATGTCATCAAAAGGTCATGTAAGCATGACCTTTATTCAAAAAATTCCTGATCTTGGTCCTTGAACATGGGTCTGCGTCTTCCTTTTCCAACAGTTCCATTCACCCTCGCTAAAAAATAATCTCTTCATTCATTCTCTCTACTTCCATCTAGACATACCTTTCTCAATTTAAATTACTACGTCTAATGTTAAGCCACCATGTTTTATAATAAAAATAAAAATTAAATTTCTCAACCCACATCGTTTCATTTTATACCAATCATACTCATCATTCCCTTCAGTCTCTTTAGCTGTTTATTCTAATCTCATACATTTTTCTGTCATTCCGAACTTTCGCTGACGCACATAAGTTACCACCAACTCTCTCTCTCTCTCTCTCTATGTATACCTCAACTAGTCGCACTAATTGGGACATTTTCTGACTGCTCATAAAGGCGTCCAAAGCACCATTTACTGTGTAATTCTGCTTACTTACGTCTACTTTCATGGCTTTTCCTCCAAAGCTGTATTCATGATCAATACCGTATTACATAGTCATCGGCGTAAAAAAGATATTAGACAATAAAAATTTTTATTCTCCATACATACACTCTTTAAAATTTGTAAAGCAATTATCAACAAATACGTTAAACAGCCATAAAGACGCTACACATCATTGTTGAACACCTTTTGTTCTCTCCGTTGTCTTCTATGTGATTCTCCGTTAGTTCTGGGCAAGCACTGAAAACCTCTACCCCTTATAATGTTAACTTTTGCGCTGTATATTTTCTTCACCATTCGGTCCCCATTTATGCGTACATCCAACCAAACCATCATCAGGTTTGAAAGATGAGATCTTTCAAACCTGCCATACTGAGAATCTCTTAGTTACTTTTTCGGTCGGCAAAGGTAATGCCGTACAAATACACGAAGAGATCGCGTTTCCACTGGATTCACTGTTTGATACTACTTCTTTTGATAGACCCCGGTTCGCTGCCATGTAACAAAGTCGATACCAGCAGTTACCAGCGGTAGCAATATGTATTTTGCTCTGCCTTTTGATTAACGCAGACAGGGCACCGTTAGCTTTATTCCAGGCATCCACACGTCTGTCCACATCTGAATAACAAATACTCTTTGAATAGAACGTTGTATTGAAATGTATTTGGTTTTAATGACATCATTACTTAGGTAGGTATAAAAAACTGTATTATACAAAATGTTTTGATTTGACTTTGAGTTAAGAGAGTGCGCCCTGATCCTGAAAGAATAAGTAGAATCTATCTTCTCCTTCGTGTGTGAATCAAGTTCACGCATGTGTGAGCGAGCCCGAGCGAAATGTACCGACCGCACCCGAACGTCAGTCGAGCGGGGCGCGGTCGCCGTCAGTCGTCACGGAGTGGAGCTGGTGCTTGTCATCCGGCCGCCATTATCTCATACGGATTCATAAAATCAATTAAACGCTGCCATTAGCGTTTCAGTGTAAAGTGTATTAGAAAATTGTGAAAGTTACAATCGTGCACCCATTTTACAATATTAGTGAGTTTGAAATCGAAAAGTGTATAAGTGATACGGTTAGGTTAGTGTTGGGTGCTAATATTGTGTTGGGTGAGTCCGGTAAAGCCGGAGCGGCAGGACGCGTGTGGAGCGTATGCGGAGGGAGCGGTGAAAGTTCGCCCGGCTCGGGAGTCGGGGCGGAAGGTGGCAAAGGTTCACGAACAGCTGCCAAAATGGGATGCGCGCAATCGGCAGAAGAGCGCGCGGCAGCTGCTCGTAGCAAAGCAATCGAAAAGAGCTTGAAAGACGATGGGATACAAGCGTCCAAAGATATAAAACTGTTGCTGCTAGGTACGGTTCTTCATGCTTTTTTCTTGGTGCGGCATGTTGGCCGCACCCATGTATTGTATTCAAAGTCAGACGTAACCGCAACGGTAGCTGATGGTTGTGGTTACGTTTTAGAAACTAAATATTCAATTGAAAGTGTACGGTGTAACGAATTCAGATGCCTTAATTTGTAAGTCATGGGTCACATTTTTTTCATTCCACATTCGTGTTCCAACTTATCAGTATTCTAACACGTATTCGTGTTCCTTGTACAGAGGGGGCACTTTCCTCTGAACACGGAATGGGTTGTTAATAAGATATTAGCAATTCAATTTTTAAATCAGTTAGTATATATACTAAAATGTAATTAGAACAAATATGATACTAAAATTACTGTTTTAAAAGATGTTTTTAATGCCAAGTATATAAAGGTGGTTATTAGATGTAGCTCTAAGTTCTACTTTAATGTATCATCTTGGGGTTCATTTACCTCAGATTAATATGCAAAATTGTGTTACAGCATTACTTGTGTTACTATTCAGTAAAACAGGCTTCATTTGATTTCTAAGCATATAACTTTCAATGCAACCCTTACTATAATAGTGAGAGTTCATGAGGCAAATGCTGACATGTCTATGATTTTTTTAACTTTTGCTTTAAAATTAAACAAATTTACTAATAAATTTGTTCCATTTTGGGATAGTACAGTTATTTACATGCAGATTATGTATTCCCTTTAAACTACAATATGACAGTTTTAACACTGTTTGTTTGGTGGAAGAAAGTATAGGGTAGAGGAAGAAAGAAAAAGAAAGTAGGGGTAAAAGAGTGGTACTGATAGTTGATTTCTGGACTGGAAAGTAATTTAGATTACCTATATACTTTTTATTACTATACTTGTTATCCAACATTGGGAGTATGACATTTCTCTATTGCACCCCTGATCAGCACATATTTTTGTTTTAAAACCACTTCTTTATTTAAAAATTACCTACCTACCTATAACCTGATTTTTGATGGTATGCTTATCAGTTCATGAATTAGAAATGTTAACTTGTAAAATGTAAATGTAACATATATAAAATATAAAACAAAGTACAAATTTTTGGGAATTTCTTTCAGAGACCTTTTCAATGCATTATTCTCTTATTATTATTTCTCTGTGTAATTTCTGAATGATAGTTGTTCTAAGTACACTACATATGACTATGTATCCAATTGTTCCACTGTCTCTTGATAAGGGATTCTCATTAGAATTTGTCACTGACATGTTTTCTGTTTCATTGTGGTTAAGTTATCTTAACTTTGTATTAGCATATGCTACATGTTTGATCATGTTTGATCATATAGGTTGTGTGACTAACAGTAATTTGCTGTATAAATAAGGTTGACTGAAAATCTTTAGTTCTTTACTCACATAATTTAAACTGATGTCTAAGATGTCTGATGTCCCTACAGTTAGAAACAATAGTTTCATTGTGGAAAGCTTTATTACTGTGTTGGGTACTTAAAAAATTTCTTCTTCTTGATCTAAATGTATTAGTCCTTAATGGTTAACATAATAATAGTAATGTTATTTGACATTGCTAGTATTCTTTTCTTTTTTTAATTTCCTCTCAGTTTGATGTAATATGAATATTGAGCACAATTTAAGAAAGTTGTCCATAATTTCTCATTCTCTCTATGTGCATGATTTAGGACATGTAAACATGCTAAAACAGAGAGAAATCATTTTTCCCGAAAGCAAACTATTTTATAATCTAAATTTTAATACCTTAATTAATAATGGTATGTATGATAAAATTATTAGTTTCAAAATATTTAATGAAATAAACAAAATAATTTCTCGCCATTCCCAATACAGGCGTAAACAGAGGTATAGACAATTAAGTCCTTTCAACCCAATGTCAACCGCAGACATTTTTGTTACATTGTGAAGGGTGGTGAGTCCATCACCATCTTTATACCTAGATTAGATTAGACGGGCTGATTTCCGCAACTCCATGACCTAGCGCGTATTTATGCGTAATCTTTATACCTAAGACAACAATATAAATTGTACATAAGTTTGTGAAAAACCCCATTGGGACTAGCCTTGGGGATCAAACTCTGGTTTCTTGATTGAATTCCGATCAACCAACCACTCGGCTATTGCGACTTTCAATGAAATTATTTAAAAAATTTTTACATATTGAAATGAGTTAATAAAATATATTATTGGATTAAGTTTTGCTGTTCTATCTAACCAATTTTTATGCTATTATGGTATGATACATTTGAAATCATACAACAGACAATAAAGCCTTTTATACCTAACTAGCTGCTCCCCGCATCTTTGCCCGCAGTCTAATACTTAACGTGGAACCCTAATTATTTTTCTTATTCTTATATGTATACATTTGTATCTTGGACTTTTATGGACACTAAGATGTCTCCACACAAGATGTGGTGTACCAACTGTCACATTGTCCCAACAAGGAGACGGTATAATATGGTAATAGTATCTGTGACTGGTCATAGCCCCTGGAGACAAGAGGGTTGCTACTGTTCTCACTCAGAGGTTAAATTTACCCATACACCATGGAAATGAACACAGCATTCTTGGTACCACACCATGAGGAGTATGTCCATAAGATTGTTCTATTTTTTGGGTAATAAGTCATAAATAAAAATTTTACTTTGTTCCTTCAAATAAAATATTGTAGGAAAAAAGCTTAAACTAGTAGTAGATAGGATAAAGAAATAGGACATAATTATAAAAAAACATAGCCAACAAATAAGTTCCATTGAAACATTGCTGCTTTTAATGTACAGTTCATTAACCCAATTTTTTTTTAGTTTTTCTGATGTACATTTGGAAAGTGAAATCATTATAAACAATATTTTTAATGGCATTCCATTAAATTAACATATTTAGCCTAGTAAAATAAACTCATTACTTAGCTAATGAGTTTGGCATATTCTCTTTAATTTAAAGTTTTTTTTAAGTCTATTAGTCATTTAAAGCAAACAGTAGATGGTTTGTTGTTATGATTCATTCATTCTTAACGCAATTTATACAAGCTATATAATAAAATAATTTGAACTTTACACATTGCTGCCCATTGTGTCTGGTTTAACTTTGGTTATTCAACCATTTAACCATTTGCCTTTTTTTAAAGGTTTTACTTAATCTTTTGACACCCATGTTAAAAATTGTGTATTTATTACATATTATTAAGGTTTTCTTATACTACAGGAACAACAGAAATCTGTTATTACAGTTATCTCAGTTTTTTAAGGCATAATAATCAAAATTAAAGATTAGATTGTGATCAATTAGAGTATTAAAAAAGCGTAACATATTTGTCAACAAACAATTCTATGTATTATATTTTATAATATTCTAAAATAAATAATAATAAAAAAAAATTAAGCGTTTTTGCCGTAAAATATCCCTTGCCGTAAACTTGCCGAAAACCGTATATGTATTTACAAAGCTCTCTTTCTCTATATTTACGATTCGTAACGAGGTGCGAAGTTCTTTTTGGCCTTAGGACATTCGCTAGAACTTGCTCATTGAAATCTGTCGATAGTGTTTTGCATGCACACAGAGATTTCTGTCTACTTCCAGGGCAAAAGCCTGTATATACGATAACAATGACTTAAAAATGATGAAGTTTTAGAAGGCATAGACTAAGCTGATTAAAGCTTGTAGCCTTAAAGGAGCGCTCTTTAGGCTGATTTAGATCCTACAATATAGTTAGTATAGTATAGTAGTGAAACCGTGAAGTATAAACAGGTCATATTATAAGTAATAATTAATTTTATTTTACTATACTGAATATCGGTGGCAATTTTTTGTTGTTTTGTATTATTCCCGCTATCTACGAACACTGATTTTGCGGCCTTTTATCTGGTGTCTGCAACACCAAAAGGGTAGACGAATCTCTATCGTATTTGATCTATTTTGTAATTCATTCTGTGTTTGCGATGTACACAAAAAAAGTTTTAGTTAGAAGAACTATTAGACGGTAACTTACAAAAACAAAAGCGAGTCAATTTCGTGTTTGAACTTGAACGCAAATCTCGAACTCCAATCGATAAACGGGGCGGCTGTGTCATGTTAACGTTGAAGAGGCGTCGGATGTTTCAGACGGCTCTTGTAGTTGTATCGGGCGGGCACGCGATCGTTGATATGGTTTTCGTTTTATCGCGATGATATAACAAAAAAAAACTGTTGCTCATGGCCTGCTATTGTCGATAGAATATTTCCAATGGAAATAGGGATATATTTTAACTATAGCTGTACTATTTTAAAATATATTTTCTTCGGTGAAAAGTGGGTGGAGGACTTAATTGTCTAGTAGAGGCTTAGACAATTAAGTCCTTTCGACTCACCTTCTACCGAAAACATTTTATAGGGCAACGTGGTAAGCCCGTCGCCGTCTTCATATCCAAGCCAACGATATAAATTGTATATTAGTTTTCTAATACACGCATTGGTACGAGCCAAATACCTGGGGATCGAATTCGGCTCTCTTGACACAAATTCCGATCACACAACCACTCGGCTATCGTGACTAGTTAGTAGTAGTTAGGGGCATCTTGCAAAATAAATTATGCGTTGGTGAGGATACGACTAACGACACCGTTTTCACACTATGTTCTTAAAAAAATTAGTCTGAAATTTACGTTTAGTATATACGTAAATATAGTATATACGTATGTCTATGTTTAGTAATGTACGCACTAAGTTTGCCATATAATATACATCTCCTTTATGGGACTACTGGGAGATATTTCACTACAGTAATAAGTAGTGCCCTTGTACAAATATTATGTTTTAATTATTCTTTGTTTTGTGGTGAGTACATAAATACATAAAAAGAAAGAATGTGTCATACAAGTCATAGATTGTAAAGTTGAAGTCGAGGGTTAGAAATATTAAAGAAATAGTGCATTTACAATCCATACATTTACACACATTTACAATAGCATACATAGCTTTCCTGGACTTATAAACAGGATGTTTGTGATTTTTTATATTATGAAATGGCAATTTAAGCTTTTTAGTCTTATTATTAGAATCGCATTTCACAAGTCTCAAACAAGATGCTTGCTTGTAGGTATTCGATTAGGTAGGTCTATTAAATCAAGAATCGTCTCAATGTAGGTGATATGGGTATCAAGAGGTCAGAGACCGGCCATTCGCGCCAGTCTGCCAATTAGACACAACTGGGGTCAGGATTCTCAAGACCCGTGCATGGACATGATTTTGCCACTCCCGTGTAATATTGTCCCATAAGACGAGAAACGCGAAATTAGTACAGATGCGAAAATAAGTCTAATTATGAGTAAATCTATTTTTTGCCACGCCTTTGTAAAAACAGACAATATTAAAAAATAGTTTGTTATAATAATATGTAAATGAGATGTGGTTGTCAGTTTCAAATACACAGCATCAGGCCCATATACGAATCCATTAATATTTATGATAAAATTCCCACACAAATATTAAACGAAAAAAATTTTTTTTACATTTATAAAAATTTTATCTACTTGTATTTTTTCCTATTGTGGTAAATGATTGGCACTTTTTGTACCTTTTTCATTTTTAAATCACATAATTAATAAATAAATACATAGATAGGGACAATGTCACATAAATTACTCAGACGATAAGGTTATTTGCTTAAGCACTTGTACTATAGAGACTCACACACCACCACATCGTCACAATCACCCTACACCCGATTCAATGTAGAAAAAGCGGTTTTCTACATTGAACCGTTGGGAATCGAACCTTTGGACCTGGAGATACCATCAAAACTGGTCTCGCCCATGGAGTTCCTCAATATATATTTGTATTAAATGTTCCTGTATATTTATATTTTTTGACTTTTAATACGAGAACAATAAAAACGTAAGATGTACGTAAGCCTCGTTTCTGTGAAATATATCCAAACTAATCTCGATGGGGTTTTCATGTTCGTATCTTATTATATAACATAAAGACTTTATAACTATATGTGCGTGCTTTTTGTAAAATGTATGTAAAATGCCGTTTCCGTAGGTCACGCGTACATAGTCGCGGAATAAACGATAGCTAGAAATATTTACGTACGCTGATGCTTTCTTCGAGCGTTCCACAGCTCTGCGATTTTATTTTCTAACCTATTTTTATTCTAGCTCTGAACCATGCATTTATATCGAGATGAATGGTATACATTCGGTTGGTAATTAACCGTTTTTATATTATATCCACTGCTATTTCATCTGCGGCGGTTGAGCCAGCTTTTATTATGAACTTATTTAAATCCATGCATACTGTTAATTTCATAAGGAGTATTCTTAAGAGAGTAAATTTAATTTACATTTATTTATTATATACTTATTTAGCCCGTTAAACTGGTTAAGATTAATCTTGATAACTGTATCTATTGATTCGTTTGGCTATAGGATGTCACTTAACTCAGTCTGCCTCTTGGCAAAGAACTCCTCCAGTAGGTTCCATTGCTTTCTGTCTTGAGCAACTCTTTTAGGACCCGCAGTAAGTTTCAGCTCATCTTCCCAGCGCATTTGTTGTCGTCCTCGACATCTCTTACCATCTCTTGGATACTTGGTTATAATTTGGATTCGTTATACTAAGAGATTATTATTAGTCATTTAATCCTTTTATTAGTGATACTATTTTAACTACGGTGATTACATAATTAAGATATATTGAATTAATACTCTTGTGACTTTAAAATCACAATATTTCGTCTATGTTCACAGATGTTTTCTGGAATAAGTTTATAAATAATTTTTATCCTTTTCAGGTGCGGGAGAGTCGGGCAAGAGTACTATAGTGAAACAAATGAAGTGAGTATATTCGTTATCATATTTATGCAATAAGCAACAACACAATCACATTTAAATTTTTATCTACAATTGTCTAAGAATGAGTCAGAAATCTGCAACGGTAACAAAATTTAATTTCAATTAAATGTCATTTTTAATGGATAATAGAGTTTACATTTACTACCAATATTTATCTACTTTTGTTATTGTGAGTCGCTGAATGATACCGATAATGTTTTAATTTTACTGTAAGAAGTTTTACGTAGATTATATCTATATTGCATAACGTCTTTAAAATCTAACAGCATTTTGGTGTGAGACAGATATGTCGCGGCCCTATCAGCTTATCTCTATATCTACGACTTGTCAACAAGGGTTTTAACATATGATGATAACAGATTACGTTTGATGACAAAGTCAAGTAATGTCGATGTTTTTATGAAAAAATATCATTACTTACGTTGAAATTATATTATATTGACCTAAGTATATACCACCCGCTTCTCGTGAGTGGCGTAGGAAGCGACTAAGAGAGTATCATTGAAGATGCAATTGGCTACTGTCGGTAGCCAATTGCATCTTCAATGATACTCTCTTAGTCGCTTCGTGGTGGCGGGATGGCCATCTCTAAAAATACCATTACAAAATTTAGCAGACCGATGACGGACTGGTAGGAATCTTAAGGTGCAAGGTGTCTGGTACTGCGTTTGTAAATCCGCTTGCCCAGAGGGGCGGTTACGGCGAACTCTCCTCTAAGGGAGAGGTCCGAATCCTGTCCGTGTTAGTTGAAATTTTTACATTTTTTCTCTTTAATTTAATAAATACTGATATCTAAAAAAGAGAACAGTACGATGTCACGTGCTGAAGTAAGTACCACATTGTATCCAATCTGTTCTTTTAAATGACGCACGATACGTCGCTAGCGATTATTTGCCAGTTGCTCTTAGGTGCTACCAAATACGAAACGAATGCTCCTACTATAAAATTAAAATAAATATATTCAAGCAATTTTCAATACAGGGGTAGACAGAGGTCTAGTCTAGACAATTAAGTTCCTTCGACCCCACCTTCCACCGAAGATATTTTCGGGACAACGTGACAGGTGGTGAGCCCGTCGCCGTCTGTATGTCCAAGTCAACGATATAATTCGTACATAATTTTTGAAAAACCCATTGGTACGAGCCTGCCACCTGGGGATCGAACTCGGGTCTCTCGACTCAAAATTCCGACCACCCAACCATTCGGCTATCGTGACTTATAGTGCTCCTCCTTATTTTATAATTTACTTACAATATAATAAAATTTTTAAAATATTTTATTTAATATTACAATACAGTCCAGTGCAACTTCAACTAAAAGAATTAAGGAATTAATTATATCTCATAGAAATGAAAAAAAAGGAAATATAATTGTATTTATTAAAAAAATAAGGTTATCTTCAACAGACTAGGTCACTGTTATAATGGATCGACATGTTCTGCAGTTGGAGCTATGGTAAACACAAGCGGCCGCTTTGTTTTCCAAACATGGACCTTACAGAGTTCTTTAGAAATCTGTTCGCGTACCACTACGTATGGCATTGCGCACAATGCTTTGTTGTACACCTTAAACTTTAGTTTTTGTCATCTGTTCGTTCACTTTGATTGTTTCAAGCGAAACAATGTCTACCGCTTGATCTACCTAAAAGATTACTGATCTTAACATTAAGGATGCTCTATTTCGTGTTCAGTATCATCATCAGTATACGTGATTTTTAGTTCGAAGTTACTTAAATGTCGACTTTCAAGTAGTATTTACGGATTGAAAGAAGCAAACAGTATTTTTTCCTACACTAATCTAAATACTTATTTCTATATGACAGCGAAACTGTATGGTTTTGCCAGAAGAAGCATAAAAGCAAGTTGAATGCAGTGGAGATGCGATCTCTTCGTAAAACGTGCGGCATTACCTTGGTCGACCAAAATGGAAACGATGAGATTAGCAATATGGCAGGTTTGAAAGATGATCTTATCACTAAAATTGATAAGAGCGTGTTCCGATGGTTTGGGCACTTTGAGCGAAGGAGTGAAGACTGAATGGTGAAGAAATGTACAGTGCGAAGGTTAAATTAAAAGGTGTCGAGGTAGGCCAAAACTAACTTACAAAGACCATGTAAGCATATTTCTCAAAGAGGGGAGAGTCTAGAGTACTCGGATACCTATACGTGCTTGTATGAAGAAAATGTTGAATTAGAAAGATGTGGAAGAGGTATGTGAGCGATTGTGAGTGAAGATAAGTAAGTGTAATTAAAAGTCTACATAACAAATACATAGGTTTATAATTATGGTTTTATAATTAAGTGTGTCCAGAAATGACGTACGTTCCATACAAACTTTCAATCTTCATTTTACTACTTTACGGGGGTATTTCCTACAATGGTTTCGTAGTCTTCTAATCAAAATGTATCGCCTTGAAAAATTTAATCTTCATTGAACAGGCACTTATAGAGATTCATCTTGCAGTTTTATACATTTTTTTACATTACTTTCCATGGTGAGCTAGAACGTTTTGTTCTAATCTTGAACTAATGTAAAGGAGCACCAATGTGTAAATAGAGAGTAGACGCAAAAAATTGGAGGATGTCCGTGCGTGCATTGAAGCGTTTACAGTTCTTGCATGCGGAATGTTTTTTTTTTCTTGTTTTGCGGAATGTTTTTAGATTGCGGAATGTTTTTAGATGATAAAAGACTATATTGGATGTTTAACAGTTTCCACCGACTAATCAGAAGATTCACGCATATCATACTTATTATAATCATCATTGACATCACCGACATACTGCTAGATATGGGCCTCCCTAAGTTTATGCCCTCAAAGTATTATCGTATTCACTACGTACCTCGTACTTACGTTTTTCTACACTAATTGGTAAAAAAATAAATTTTATGATGACCGATACCCGAATTAGCAGTGCTCCGACTTCGAAGCTAAGCGTTAGGGGTTCGAATACCGTTAGTGGCAAATATTTGTGTGATAAATAGGAATGTTTGTATACGGCTCATGGATGTTTATATGAATATATACATATTTACGCAATAACCGTGCCGTTAGCTTTGTCAATAAGACGGTAATAGACTTATTAGTATAGCTTATTTGAGTCAACGTGACAGGTTGAAACATCGTCTCGAATAAGCTTCGATGAAAAGGGGATCGATAGGACTTCATAGTCTAGAGATCTGCCTACTCCAGTGTGGGAAATTGGGTAAAGATATGAAAATAAATTGAACCGATATCAAAAAGAGCTCAAAAAACAAAGATAAAGCTTTCTTAGCTAAAAGTGTTACTTATTAATTGAAATGACATATTCTAATAAGCACTATTTACTTTTTTTGGTTGAAGGTGATGCTTTATATAATAGCGGATGTCTTAACTGTATATAATTGCAATGGCAACTAATACAAATTTATCAACACTTGCAACCGATGCATATACTCATTTCCCGCCTCAAATTTCCTTATTTATTCTTTTGTCAATTCTAATAAAATAGTCGGATGGTGTCAAATGCTCTCGTCAATTCATCTTACGTTGTTGACGCTAGAGGTTTTTGATGACTTTATCGGCGTCTGAGAGTTTCAAGTTAGATAAGAGTGACGTCAACTGTTCTGGAATTTGAATATGCTGTGTATTTACAATCGAGATTTTGTTGAAAATTACCAGAAAGAAATAGATTATTTTCTTTGTTGCTTCTGGTCCTTCAAATATTTTACGAAGGGTACTTGCTTTAAAAAAAATTAAGAAAAACTTTTTAATATTTTGCCTTGTACACACAAGAAATAATTCGTGTTTACGTAAATCGTGTCACTATCCATACAAATTGGTCGATGCTACATTGTTTCTATTCTCATAGTGTTATTTTAGAGAATAAAAAATTAAGATTAATACCTTGGCGTTTGACGTCAGCCATTGTTACAAGACTACCTTTTAATTGCTATATTCGAAGAGGTAAAAGTATTTTAAATCTGCTTCACTACCGTTGTTAGCTTTATGTTGCCATATGAACGAATAATCATAAGTGCAATATTTTACACGTTTAATTTTTCATATAATACGACCATTCTTGATATCTGTAATGTATCAATGTATCTAAGTATCTTCTAATGTCTAAAAAGTAGTATTTGTGTCGTTTTTAAAATTCTCTTTAACCTCACTTGGGTTTATTATAAATCAGACGCTGCTTATGTTTAATATTATAGATTAAACGTGACATATATACTATGATACAAAATATTTGATTCTAAAAAAAAGGACAAGCTTCATGAATTCTCATCGTTGGCTTGGACATAAAGACGGCGACGGGCTCACCCCCTGTCACGTTGCCCCGAAAATATCTTCGGTGGAAGGTGGGTCAAAGGGACTTAATTGTCTAGAATTGACCTCTGTCTATCCCTGTATTGAGAATTGCGTGAAGATAAAAATCATTATCAATATTAGAGCCATCGGACATATCATTATCAATATTATACATATTCAATAGCTATTCAATTATTTATAAAACCGTCTTATAATAAAGCTAAATCTTAAATAAAACTTTTTTAAGTTCACTGCAAGGCATTTGCTTCTCCCGTAAAAGGATTTATCATTTTCGGCATGCGTGGCAAAAGTATTGGTAATCACAGACATACTACTAGCCTCAGGTGGAAAGATAGTATCATTATACACACTACCTTTATACGTCTTTCCACCTGCGCCTTCGCACGCCTATACTTTAAATAGCATTTTAAATGTGGCAATCAATAGCTTTATTACTAACACCCACACGTACAACTTCATAATTGATTTTTACAATCATTACAAACAAATATCCTCCTTTAAAAATACCTACGGTTAACGTACGGCGTCGGAACATGATAGATGCGTGTTCATGTTAATTAAAAATAATATTATGTTAGGTGTTATGTTCAAATCTAATGAGATAAAGCTATGAAATATAAAATAAATATATACAATAATAATATGATTTAACATTTTAAAAATAAAATACACTTATAACGTTGATACGAGACATTCAATGAATATTACCCTCTTACTGTACAATACTATACAAATACAAATATTGATATCCTAGATAGATAACTGTTATTAGTATAGTTATAGTATAACTGTTCGATTCTCATCACTAATCTGCGTGAAGAGTTTTTAAATATGTATAATAAGCTATATTGAAAATATCCTTAGGTTTACTTCTAATGATAGTGTCCAGAATACTAGCTATCTATCTGCGGCCCGCGTGGAATAATATAATTTGGAGGTGATAAATCCGTTCATAGTGAACCGAACGAAATTAATTATTGCTTACTTGCTAACTACGCTAAATTTCAAGTCAAGCAAGTATATTATATAATTTAAGAGGTCTCGTAATGAGTAGTATTTTTTATAAAGATTTAACTACATTAAAATATTTTAAGTTTTTAATACTCGCACTTTATGACGCTTGCATTGCATATCACATACATTGCTCTGATCCCAAAGTAAGTAGCTTAAGCACTTGTATTATGGAAATAGTAAAAACGAAGATACTGTAAACATCCAGAATCGAAAAGATTCTTATTCTTATTTCGATTAGCGAATGATTTGATTTGAGTTACGCTCTAATATAGATACAATTTTTTTAACTGAAATTTTATTGTCAACAGAATTATACACGAGAGTGGTTTTACGAATGAAGATTTCAAACAATACCGGCCCGTGGTATACAGCAACACTATTCAGTCGCTCGTCGCCATCTTGCGCGCCATGCCCAATCTGGGTATCACCTATGGGAATAAGGATCGTGAGGTAATATGAACATTCAATTTCAAATTTTGAATTTACCTAAATGTCACCATCTATTTAGGCCTTCTGTATACGGGTTGTTTAGCGGTGAAAATGCTACAAACGAATATTAACAACCTCGCGTTACTTCTATAAATGATTGAAACCTCAAAATAGTCCGCGTCGGCAGCTATTATTGATATTAATTAGCAAGAAATGAACATAGATAATCATCATAGTCGAGTTTTTTTTTGCCGATAGCCGACTTTGGTGATCGTTATTTGAGTCAAGACCCGAGTTCGATTCCCAAGGCTCGTACCAGTGGGTTTTAAAAAAAACTTATGTACGATTTATCTTATTGGCTTGGAAATATTGGCCGCGACGGGCTCACCACCAGTCACGTTGTCCAAAAAAATGTCTTCGGTGGAAAGTGGGTTCATTTGCAATTCGCCAATTCTGCATTCATCAATCCGCTTGCCAAAAGGACTTAATTGTCTAGTCCTCTATACCCCTGTATTGGGAATGGCATTTGTCCCAAAAATGTCTGCGGTGGAAGGTGGGTCGAAAGGACTTAATTGTTTAGACCTCTGTCTGAAGATATATTATATATGGAATAATCTTACGCGTCTGTAAATATATATCGGAAACTGGTTATCAAGTGGACTCATTACTAATTTCGGTATCAAAGCGAGTATGTTCCTCTTGCGTAAACTATAAACTGCTTCGATTACGAAGCGGCACTGTTCTATAAATATGGTTTTGAGTCTACAGTAAAAAATAATCTCGATTGCGTTACGATCTCTTCCACGTTAAGTGCCTCCTTCTTACTTCCGCCTGCCGACAATCCTGCTTAATGTTTCATAATATGTTATCGATGGTTTACTTTGTCTTGTATATAATCTGTGTGGTAAAGTTATTTAGGTAGTTTATATATACCCATACTCTTTTGGTGATCATTATCATCATAACGAAGTGTAAAAGTCACTGCAGGTCAGAGACCTCTCCCGTATTGGAGGTTTTGCCGTAATTGTAATGCTTGGCCAGCGGATTGGTGAATGCATTACCAGGCACTGCTCAACTTTAACGCTGCCCGTCACCGTTCTGAAAAATTGTGGTATGGTATTTTTTGAGATGGTTATTTCACCATCTGTCGGTAGCCAAATGCATTTCAACGCTTTTTCTTTCTGTAGATGGTTAAATATAGTGTTATAAATTTATATAGTTACGATAGCCTAGTGGTTGTTTATATCTTTGGCTCGGACATAAAGACGACGACGGGCTCACCACCAGTCACATTGTCCAAAAAAATGTCTTCGGTGGAAGGTTTCTGCATTCATCAATCCGCTTGTTTAATTGTCTAGACCTCTGTCTACCCCTGTATTGGGAATGGCGTGAAGATATTTTTTTTTACATTTATCTAAATATGTCTCTTATATGTAGAAAACAAACAATATCAAAGTTCTTGTGTAAAAAAGCCATCAGAAGACGCGAAATAAAGTTCAGCTCCGTAAAGAACGTGTGGCAAATTTTAAATTATGGAAAAAAACAAGAGAATAGAAATAACTATAAGTAAGAAAAGAAGCTGATTGTTATTTTTATTTTGTTGTATTTAAAGATATATGAAACATGTATCGGTGTAAGTACCCCTTTTTTCCCCGTGGATATTTGAAAAAGTGACAGGCATGGGATCAAGGAGCCTCACAGTTATGGAAAATTAGTATGGAGAAGCCTTTGTCCTCCATTGGACTATTATTTTGCTGGTTTAGGTTTCTATGTACTGTTGTAGAACAATCATGACTCGACATTGGTACTAAACATAAAACAAGAACCCCTCATGTAGTCGGCTCGACCGTGGAAGAAGTCACCAGGATGCAATAGAATACTAACGTATGCTAGCTTACGAAAATTAAACTTAATTAGTACCGAAAGTCCAGTTTTAAATTAAATCTTGCATTAATATTTCTAACCACGATAACCAGTATTACATTTTTGCAGTTATGAGCTGAAAGTCGTATCGTGGAATGCGATATGAGAGTAATTAAGGCTCTGATTATCAATGCATTTCAGCGATACGTTCCTCAAGTGACGTTTAATTGGCGAAAAAATTTACAACATACACAATTTTATACGCTTTGCGCGAAATAAATTGCGTTATTTTAACGAACTCATACTGAATGTATAATTTTATGCATTGGTATAATTAAATACTTTTCGTATAATCTTATAACTATATAAACGTATAAACTTATACATACATTGTAAATGAATACGACAAATACTTTAATATTTTGCAGTAATATATTTAGCGAGTCCCTTATCAATTTTATATAAATATTACAATCGCTGCAAAAATTCGTCTGTACGTGACGACCGTTGTCCTAGTTTCATGGCAAGAACATAGGACTCATCATCAAGTAAAGAAATAAGTCCGGAAATAGTTAATTTGAAGTTTTGTGACATATAAAAATATTTTTATAAATTTGCATGTAATTGAAGACTTAAAGCTTTCTCAAGTCGATAGGGAGAACATTTGTTCAAATACAAAGTACGTATTCATCTATATAAAGTATCATTTTTAGAATTTGTAAAATATAACCCTCTGTGTATTAGCTAGAATGCGCATATACTTTATTATACACTTATTATATTAACTTACGCATTTATTATATATATATATATATATATATATATATATATATATATTGTAGTTACTATTTTGTTTGTCGCTTTTCGTTTCCAAACCAGATGACAAAACTAATTTAGTTTGTTGATTACAATGTACATACACAACGTGATAGCAAAAGAACGAACTGAATAAAAAATATTTTTATTTCGTAAATAGAATTTAGTTCGTAAATAGAATTTAATACAGACCTTTGAATATAGATTAATGTAAATATAATAAATATGTCTATGTTGGATTGTAAAAATAAAAAAAAAGATTATAAATATTTCCATGCTGATGTTTGAATTAAAAAAGTGGTAAACGATATTCTTCCCATTTTTTTATAAACTTAACTTTCTAACGTTGAATTTTTACTACATACACCGGTCTGAGGATTTTTTATTATTATTTTCGATTAACCCATGAGTAAAAATAAAATTTCTCATAATTTTATGATTCCCTTTGATCCATTATCAAGCGCTGTCGCGCGCTGCAAAATTGCTCATAGAAATAGAGATCAATAGAGATTATTACAGTTTGTGAACTTCGTCCTTTGCTGGATAGCCTTTGTACTTCGAGCTTACCGAAATGATTGACGATGCTATAAAGGACATAAGCTACGTGATGTTTCGAATAAAATGCCAGGATTTCAGAGGCGCTTTTGGCACGTCTTCATCGTCATCTTGTCAGTAAAAATTGTCGGCCACATTTTTATTTTAAATTCTCGTCATTAATTCATTGTCTTGCAGCATCATTTTTATATGCTTTTTATTGACATGAATCTGATACTTTTTTGTTTTCTGTTTTCATATGATCTTTTTTTTGAGGATTTTCGTGGTAGAAATTTTTGTCATTAAATTATATTTCTATATTCGTCACAATCTACCGATTTTCTTGATTTAAATATCCATTATATTTATTTTTAAGATATCACTTCGTACGTATGTTATGTAATTTTTACATAACATCGATATACTCTGAATGACCAATAGAGAGCTCCAAGTGGCCACTCTGGTCTTTGGCGTATTCCGAATTTCCACATTTTTCACAACCAAAATAAGTATCTCATAATGCTTATTATTTTAATATAATCAATTTTGTAATAGAGTTTCTTGTAAAAGTGTCTTTACACAAACCTTCAATCATGTATAGAAGTTTTACAAAATCTTAACATTGCCTAAGCTTTGAGAAAGTTTTATTTACTCATGATAAGACACTGATTTTTAAAACAAAAAACTTAGGATTTCTAACATAAAAATTTGAATTTGTTGACTATCAACAATATCTTACTTTGAGCTAACAAAATGAACATTGTTAAATTTCTAATTTCTAATATGTAAGACTGATTTCAACGTTATTGTATTAAAATATGAAATAATAGATGTTTGCGGTCTATACTTTTGTATGTATAGAATGTATCACTGGGTCATATTTCTTTATATTAATTTGGCAACATTGTTTCAGAGTGACGGTAAGATGGTGTTCGATGTGATCCAACGAATGGAAGACACGGAGCCGTTCAGCGAGGAGTTGCTGGCAGCGATGAAGAGGCTGTGGGCGGATGCCGGAGTCCAGGAGTGCTTCGGCCGCTCTAATGAATATCAGCTCAACGATTCCGCTAAGTAGTGAGTAACTTGATTTCCTTTTAATGTGTCAAGGAACCAGCTAGCGCACACACTAAACATGAAATCCCAAACTGTGTTTTGAATATAAGTTTTAATTGTTAGTCATTATTATTATTATTATTTAACTGTAAACATAATTTGAGACGATAAGGTCTTTCGTGTTCATATTTTGAAACAATTTAATACGTTTCTACTCGTACGAGAGCAGAAAAGAAAGATAATAGTAATACATGAAGCTACTCTCCTGGTTAAAATTGTGATTCTCTATAACACACATTTGTTACACTGCCTAACATAGTTCTTAATAGGGAGTATAGAGCCAGTATAAACACGGGTTGGCAACCTGTCTCAGTCCTCAGGGAAACGCCAAATAGGTAGGCCTGAAGGCGAACTTTTTTCTAGAAAGTTGACATTTTGTCAAATTTTCACTAAAACGTAGTAATAAATTTGTTGAAATGTATTTTTGAACTTAACAGGAATGGTTCAATTATTTTTTTTATGTAAATGAGCCTAGCGCTAGCGCGCATTTCTTTCTACTGGCACTAAAAGTGTCTACCCAAAACTACACCATAGATGTCGTTGAATGTCAACGATTTTGGTGTAATCATTGGGAAGATTTCCACAATTAATTGCAATTTTTATTGCTCTTATGCGTATACCCGCGTCTAGAATTAAATTTTACCTATGCATATTAAAAACAGTTGCATTTATAATCACAATATTATGACAATTACAAATAAATGACACTGCCCTTATCGGCTTTTTAAAGTAATTTATTTCAATCATAGATAAATTAGACATTATCTATTGAATATCTACGTGTTTGTTACGGTAAGCTCTTGTCGCTTTATCGGGTGTAAAACTAAATTATGCGATTAGTATCTTATATTGCTACTTATCGCCTCACTAATAAAGATATAAAAAATATATATTAAATCAAACTAAAGGTTTGAAGGTTAAAAAGAGTCAGTCGTAATTTTAAAACTAAATACACTACTAAAATCCTGAGTAACTTCATTATTTGTTGTGTCTTATATTTTACACTGCTATTCTCTATTCGCCCGACGCTTTAATGTAAACTTTAGGGGTTCTTTTGGTATATATGTCGGCGTGACGTTGTACGTTAGATCCCCGTATCGCCACTGCACGTCGTATTTGTGAAACGTCTGAAACAGATTTTAAAACTTTTATTAAATATTTGATTAAACACTTATATTAAATTTTTGTTCGCTGAATAAAGAGATAATTTTTTCTTTTTCCATTAAATTAAATATTTCCAAATTTAGCTTATATCCTTTTGAGGATGGTCGCTGTTATTGCTCAAAGGTGCAGTAATATTAAAACATTGCAACTGAAATTGTGAGGAACATGTATTATAAAAATAAGTCAAATACTTCGGTGAATTACATCCATAAAAAAACATCTTAATCCATTTTATTAATATTCGTATGTAAGTAAATAAAATAAAAAAAATATAAATCTCAATTTTTCGGTTTCGAGATCAACTCGACATGCCTATTTTCTAAAAGTGGTTTTGTGTTAAACTTCGTTAGCTACAGTTGTAATTCTATTTCAATAGAGGTTCCAGTAACCGCGTGATACAGACGTCAGAATAATATAATACACTCACCTTTGATAACGAAACCTGGGGTGCCAGAGTAAGCATATAAGTAAACTGAATGCAGCCATAATCTTTTATATTATGTTTGAAAAATGATCTTATCCCTAAAATGAATGAGGGCATGCTTTGATGGTTTTGGGACGTTAAACGACTGAGAAACGAATGGTGAAGAAAATATTCAGCACAAAGTAAGCCAAGACTTCCGAGGACCATTGTGAACAAATTGATATTCGGTTATGAAGAAAATGATAAATTTGATAGAACCTAAGAGCTATGTAAAGATCGTGACACTTGGTAAACGGTTCTCTCTGGCTACCTCGTCAGAAATTATCTGTGAGGATATAATAATGGCAGTAGATATTACAAATAATACCTTGGCTAGTAATAATTGAAGCTCTGCTTCCGCAAATCTTTTTCCTATACACATACGTCGTCCGAAGCCAAAGGGGAGAGATGCGAAGGGGTGAATTCCTAGCTCCTTTTGTTTTCTCCATATTGACATAGCTCTAGAGTGCTGACAATCGCTTGTCTCCAGCTTTGTTTCCCCTAAGTCTTTAATTGATGTTCCTGCTATTGTATTCTGATAATTACACTTTTTTTCGTTATTCTGTTTGTATGTTCGATTTCTTTCCATAAAATCTTCTCTCAGCCATCTCTCTGGAACGTATTCTTGTGGCGATGGAAAATGCCGCTCGTCATTTGATAGTATATAGTGTGGAAACACTACGTGCGACTAAAATCAAATACATTTGCAATATTAATTAAAAATAATAAAAATTTAAATACTATTCCATTTTTATTGCCATCATATATGCTTGCAATAAAAAAAGAATTCAAATTGTTTTGATAATATTTACAAATAGGAATTAGAATATAATATTAGAAAATTGTGCTCATTGCTCCATTCTTTTACCTCCCATTGGAAAAAGTAAGTGATGCAACAGCCTCTGAAATGTGATGGACATTGGCTAGCACCAAAAAACAGAAATATTATTAATGATAATTGTTTTAGTTACATTGTAAATGTCAATATAGTCGAGTGGTTGCGGGAATTTGTGCCAAGAGACCCGAAAACCCTAGGTGGTAGATTCATACCATTAGGTTTTTTTTAAAAACTTATTTACGATTTATATCGTTGGCTTGGACATAAAAACGTCGAGTTGTCCCGAAAGTGTCTTCCATGTATTTAAAGTGTGTCTTTTAGATATAGTGTGTCTATAACATTTTTTTATAAAGAAGCGAAAAAGGTGTATAAGGATCATGACACTTTTGGCTCTACCATCGGGATCTATGCGTGAAGATATTTATTTATATACATATTTTTTTAAATAAAGATATATGTAATATCTTTTAAAATTAAATACCCTAAACCCTGCTCACCTCTCTATGTGAATGAAACGCTTAAGAGTTTAAGTTACTTTATTTTTAATATAAAGTCTAATGAAAAGCTGGAAAAGGTGTAAGCACGCTTCAGTTAATAACATAAAACGTGCTAGTGTTGTAATATGAGTATAAAATTATGTTATTTATGTACAATATTTACTTGTTAAAAGTTTATATAATATAAATAGAAGATTCCTTGGTATTATAATATTGAAATTAAATTAATATTTAGTAACCATTACTTTGAAATTAATCTTTAATCTGTGGTTAGATATATGATACGGCTATGTTAAATTATCCTTGTAATAACGGTAATTTGAATCTCCATGTTATATATCGTTTAATCTAATATCAACATCAGGGTATGGCAGTATTATTTACTGAACTATTTTTGTGTTGGATGTTCATCGATCTATATATATTTTTGTCATCACGTATAACTGAATGTAGAGTCTCCACCATATATTACCAAAAATTACAATTCCTAACACTTACCCCTTTAGGAACTTGATATCCTGCAATAACAGCATCTGATTGCAGGCTTCTGCCGTTTCCTAATATCACTGGTTTTATCCTGTGACACAGACAGACGAAGAGGTTTAATTTTCAGGGGTACGACATTTAAATTGAAGCAGTTATTGAAGCTAAAATAGCTGTTAATTAAGTGCACTTCTGTCTATATATTCATATAGTTTGAAAAATATTTATAGTACAAGATATTCTAGATTCACACATAAATACATGGCACATCTATTTTATGGGTGGGCCTTTTTGTCTGTATTTGGAATTTTTTTAAATAATAAGTGTGTGCTGGCTTGGTATAAATATCTGCTAAAATAGTGGAAAAATGCATACTTTTGGCATAACGTTAGTTTGTTGGATTAGTACACTATCCAAAAGATACAGTGCGTTAAATGTCTCGCTCACAAGGAAAACGTCCACTAATAACTCCCTATAAAATGTATGAGTAATTCGTTACTCTTGATTACTGACTGGGTTACAGGTCGCCATTTACAATTAACAGGCATGGAAGAGTAATATAGCCTTGGAAGTTATCATCACGTGGTTTTATATAATTTTTGTTTCTTATAAAGTGCCTCCTGTTTTTCGAAATAAATATGATCATCATAATTCCAGTAATTAATTATTAGCCCACTGCTAACAGTCTTCACACCTTTCTGATAGTCTTCATTAACAAAATAATTGACTTTTCCAACGCTGGAATTCTTATATTATTTTGGGATTGAACTGTTAACCACTATACAACGCCTAATAGCGATTTTACTCGTCTACCATTATTTTATATTTGAAAGTAAATCGTTTCTTTGTAATTATTTGTAGAGTTTTCACGTCTATATAGGTTACATTGATAAATAAATGTACTTTTTGGTGCTGAAATAAAAAACAAGCGCCGAGAAATAATTCGCAGTTTGCAACTTCCTTTTTTAGATTTAAGAAAGAACGTTATGGGTTTTGAAAGATCAAGAACTAGTAAAATCGATTGCTGGCTTTAAATAGATGACAACAGGAAACATTTCTTCATTTCACCAATTTATAAGAACATTACATCGTCATAATTATTTAATTTTCATATCTTAAAAGGTTTAGATCAAACAAGATGAAATATGAGAGACAATATTGTATTTGTGTTAGTGTTCGATTTTATTCTAAAATAAATTAAGTTTTAAACAAAAATACATATGAAACTTATATAATAGACTGTTTTGTACTTAATATAGCTTATAGTTTGATAAAGACTAAATATTTACAATTTCTATCGACAGCAATATATTTAATTTCAATGGCCATTGTTATATAAAATAGTATGATATCATGAGAATATGACTGACTGTTTTACACGTTTCTTACTGTTACCCAATGTTTGGACTGGATGTTTGAGTGTTATAAAAATAATGTCATCATTCATGATATATATCTGTGACTAATTCGTATGGGCAATATAACAACCTTCTAGAGAAAAAGAATTTTAACCAAACACTGTTTGTGTAAAGATATTCTATGAATAATTTCTTTATGTACAAAATTTTGAGAAAAAGGAAAAAATATCCAGAAACTAGTTGGTTTTTTTATTTATACGGACGTCTTACCTCAATGCTTCTTTTATACAAGCTCGCAAGTACGGCAGTTGATCCAAATCTTTGCTAGTTAGCACTGCACCAGCACAGAGATGAGCGTCGAGTTCCTCCTGTAGCTTATTTTGTACCCTTAAATTTGTAGCTAACAGGTAAATTGTACTGGCAGCTGCTGCCGCTGTAGTGTCCACGCCAACTAGCAACAAGTCCAAAGCCAATATGGTGGCAACCTTCTTGCCAGCCGTTGCGGCAATTTGCGCGCAAATGCCTCTATCGGTCAACCTTCTTAGACAGAGTGACCTGAAGGTATCTAAAGCTTCTATATAAGTATTGTAAGCGGAGGTCGGATATAATCGCCACATTGGAGCGGATAGCTCAAGTTCTGGAACACTGTGGAAGAAGCCGTGGATGCTTTTGATAATTGCCTGGGCATCCGCGTCGTGGTCTCTTAAGCAACCCAATCTGGCACCTAGTGCCCACGCGCCAACCGCTGGAAAAATATCTATGTTTTATAAAATAGTTTTATAAATATATTTTTGTGTCACTATTACTCGCACAGATGCTTTTACATTGTTGCAATCGTGTACTTTATTCGAACCTTATTGTCTTGGAAGTTTTGTCAAAATTTAACAATACTATTATACACAGATATCGGTGCTTAGTGATGACTATTGAGGCCAATTATTTCCTGTGTACCAGTTTTATTTCTGTAACATACGCGGTACCGTCCAAAAGTTTGGAAGCCCATCTGTTTTTAAACAAAACATGAGATGACTTGTTGCGGAAAAATCAGCAATAAAATCAAGTTTTACAACTTTTTACTGCTGTTTGCGTAAAAGCAGAGGAATTGTCATTTGAGATCATTACAATTTTACCAAATTCCTAGATTTTTAGGCAATACTTTTATTTATGACATGATCCATTGGATGAATAATGAAACCTACATAAGAGAACGGAGAAAGCTTTCATTGACTGTTCAAAACATTCCGATTACTGCTTCGACTCTAGTTTTTTTTTCTTTAAATGTAAAACACAAGGCAATCACTTCTGAACACGTAGCACTTTTACGTGAAGAATAACACAGTGAAAAGTGCAAGGTAAATGGCAGAAACGGACCGAACTGCCCTGAAATGCGCAAAGTGACATAAAATTGGACGATAAAACGGCAAATGTCATGTAAAGTATCCAAAGTTTCAGATTTTCTAATCTAATAGACGATCAAAAGAAACCTACTATGACACAAAGTAATGGCAATGTCATGATTTAAGGGCGTTAGCAACAGTAAACCCGAGCTTTTTGTGAGGATGATGGAAAAACTGAACAATTGAAACAGGTTTTTTGCAAATTCTTCTAGAATCCACCATACCCCGTGGACTCAATCTTATTGGGTCCTCGATACAGTTTTGAAGGAGATAATATGTCAACAATTTGTGAGGAAATAATAGAAGAAACTAAACAGACGATGAAGCTTGCGTTTTACGTAATTTTAATATTGTATTGCTTTTATTTCGTTGGTTTTAATTATTATTTAATTTAAATGAAAACAATTATTATTATTATAGAATTTTTTCTTTTTGCCCCCAAACTTTTGTGTAATAAGTATAGTGGTATAATACTAATCTGTATACTTTTTTTTCTCGTATTAGCATTTTTATATACGTCAATGAAAACAATTTAGGAGTTGAGTATTTACAATCACAATAGGATACATAGATGTATGGTTTCTGAAAGATATTCTGAAACGCGGGTGGCATATAGCATTAATATTTAAATTTAAGTCTGAAACTAGCCGTATGTTCTTATTCATAGATATAATAAATGTTGTCTAAAAAAACTAACTTACATTCTAGAGCCCACTTGTACAGTTCGGTGAGAAAATTCTGAGGCAGTTCGCGATTTCTATCGAGAATGTTCTCCATTCTAAAAGAAAGGGAATATTTTATATTTTAAAACATAAATACACGAACGAGTTATATTTACGTTAATACTACACATTTAGAATAAATGGTTATTTACGCAATAGAATGCGCAAAAGCCGCATCAAAAAACATGCTCGTCTAACTGATGTAAAATATAGACACTAGAATGTCTGTGATCATATTTTATATCTCCTAAAATAATTTATTTTAATCAATTTAAATAATAATTTATTTAAATGATTTTAAAAATCACATACCCTTTCTAGGTTATATATTAAAAACACAGTCACTTCAATATAGATTATATTAATCAATATATATTCGTTGGGTGCTACCACCTGCTTGGGATTCAGTAATAAACAAAATGAAGTCCAAAACCCAGCATAATTATCATTACGATTTATGCGTAAGTAATTTTTATAAAAACATAAAAGTTAGCGTTGCCGAAGCTACCAATGGAGATTTGACATTAAACACCTCATTCCTTCGTGATCATGGGTGCTGTAAATCACTAGAAACGTCGGGAAGTTTAGAAACTATGTGGAAAGTCATAAATAATCGTTTTACTTTTAATATCATTGTATAATAACTATGCTGTAAAAGCTAGATATTTAATTTTTTTGGTAATTTCTCAGCCTACGAAAGATTTACAAAACGATAATAAAGAAACAATTTAGATTGGTTAAGATTTTCCTCCATTCCCACAAAATTTTATTGTTAATCAAAAACAAGCTTATTCACTCGGTAGGTGTTAAACATTCTGCGATGCAAAGAAGTTAATCGCATCGTTGCGTTTTCATTGAATGAGGCTTGTTGTTTCCCGTTCTGAGTCAGACAGCGCCGCAAAACAAATGCGCGGGTCGACTGTCGAGAACGGGATGTGCTCGTTAAACCGAGATTCTGCAGTCAGACTATTGAACCCCTCTGCTATGGTGACAAGATTTAGCATCGCTTTGATGGACTCGCTACAAAAATTTTAACCTATGTTAAACTATGATTATTATTGAACTATGAACTGACTTTCTTAACACGGATATATATTGATGTTAGGCTCCATGGCAATATCAATTCTACAAACAACATAACAATCATTATTTTTTTTAAATTCATCAATGTCAACTTGTTAAAATCATCGAAATCAAATGATGTTCGTATATACGTATAAAGTACAACTCTGAGAAATGCCTTATATACGCTTCAGTTTTCTATAACTTCTTACTTGTCATGTACGTAATCGGCGTTCATCTTGCAATGACTCGGAATGCCAAGATTTTAGCTCTAATTTCCTATAGAAATACAATAGCTTTTGGTGCATAACTAAGAATTTCGTTCCATGTTTTTGGAATTCATTTAAACCGAAACAATTATTTCGGAATAACACCTGTGGATCGA
This sequence comes from Sericinus montela, assembly GCA_029286605.1. NCBI lineage: Eukaryota > Metazoa > Arthropoda > Insecta > Lepidoptera > Papilionidae > Sericinus > Sericinus montela. The sequence continues at coordinate 1,236,815 of JAGSMR010000094.1, read as the reverse complement.
AATATTCGAAAATATGCAGATTAGAACATGACAGGACGTTATTTTTTCATCTTTACGTAAGTCCTTACTGCGCATTGACAAACATATATATAATATAGAATACATATACAAATAATTATAAACACAATAGTGCATACATTCATTTTCATAAAACATTTGTCATTACCAATTAGACTATACGAGCCATGATGTTTTCTAAATACAAACTTTAATATATGTTATTTAAGTAGTTTTCAAATAAATAAAATTATGACATTGTTACTTACCTACAAACGAAATCATCTACTACGTAATTTAAAACGGGCACCATGGATCTTGCAGCTTCCGGAGCTGCGAGTGCTTTTGAGACTTTTGATCGAAATTTTGACCAAGGCAAGCCATGTCTGTAAAATTACTAAAGTCTAAGTTAGTAATCTATACATATAAATAAAATTGAAGTGTCATTTGTCATTCCAAATTTACAGCTTTTCACTAAATGCTTTTGAAAGTCTGTCTGTTTGTACCGGTTAATCACTGAAACGGCTGGACCGATTTCAACGAGACTCACTGGATTTCACAGATAGCTGATGATATCAGGAGTAACTTAGGCTATTTTATTTTAGAAAAATAATTATGGTTCCGATTAAGGGTTAAACAGGGGGCAAAGCCGCGGGGGGCAGCTAGTTTACTGATGAAATAAACGATATTTGGTAAATAAATAAATGATATTTGGTAAACTATACCTCTTTCTACATAATTTGACATATTACCGTTAACAAACTGAGGAATCTCTTAACATGTACTAAAGCTCGTGTATTTGTTCGATGAATACCATGAATATAGAATTTTTATACTAATTACGACCATATATAATATGTTATATAATGTATCATCATGAATCGTACTTATCACTTATCTATTCATCTACTTTTCAACCCATCGGGAATCTTGGTCTAGCATTTCATGTCGTACGTGATCTTTGAGTACCTATAAACGAGTTAACTTCATAAATCAAACAATTGGTGGAATATTTTCCTTAATTTTTAACCACTTATTTGAGGATAAACCATAAATTAGCCAACTTATTTAAACTAAATAACTACACTGTAAACAGAATATTAAACAGAATATTTAATAATAAAAATAAACTTTTGTTTTACTTCTTGGTAACATTTTGTTATATTTGCTTAGTAAAAGGTCAAAATAATATAGGTTTGCTTTGAAAAAAGTATTTAACTTACACTCCGATAAGTCCCGGTTCGTCTCCAAAGAAATCTTTTCTTAATTCCTGCTTATAATGCCTGAGGCAAGGCGCCACAGCTCTGTGAGGCATTGTGTCTTCCCTTCTATATATCCTTGCTGTTTCCTCAGCGCAGAACGGAAACACCAGATCTGGATGACCGAACAACTTCGCCACTTTAGCCGCTCCATTCGGCCCAGCCAGAGCTTTTAAATGCCACAATGTTTTATCCAAATTCAAAGTATGCCAAGGGTTCTGTCCTATAGCGAAGCGCCATGAATTACCCAAAATGGGCAACGGCTTCGGGCCAGGCATCATGGTGAAGCGACGCGTGTTGTTCATCGCGGCAAGAGAACTAATGGCGCTTCCAGCCCCTATTCGCAAGCGTGACGTAGTGGGGCAGCCACCACCACACAGACCACCGGCCACATAATACGAAATGTTACGTCTACATTTTCAGCACATTCTATTCGGTAACAGTGGGTGTACATAAACAAAGTCGTTGACTAGGCGTGAACATGATTTGCAAGTCATTCGTCAAGCTAACCTATTAAACCGATCGTACCGGTCCGATTCTCAGGAGGCATCGATGCAAATCGACCTAAAGACGGTACTATGTTATGTCAGACGCAAGTGCTAATAGAGCAGTATTATCACAAAAATACGGATTATGCCACCCAGTGCTACTGTCACTTATCTCGTATACGCTTATCAATCCCGTGTTGGAAATCTAACGGCAAGTAGTTTTTATTACCTATTTCAATTACAAGAAAACTGACCGATTTCAGTTTCTCTATTGTGACGTTCTACTATACTTATTTTTGAAAATTACTACATAACAATGAAGATCTAAGTAAAATACGATGTTTAGAATTAGTAATCCCGTTATTGGAATTACATACCTAAATCATAACTTCAAATGTGTCGTCCTAGATATTACTTGCTTAGAAATGTAAGCTCTCCTTGCTTTACACGATAGTCATTTGCGGTAGAAGTATAATAAACTCGTGATATCAGGACCCAGCTGATGACGTCATCGTGTTTTCAATTATCCTGGTCCTCCGAGGAACCGGGAGCGCGCGATTACCTCATCCGGTCGCTATGGAGCGCTGTTTGCACACCTTCCGCAATCTCGTCGCCTAAGATCGTATTCACAATAAGATATTTTCTCTATTGTTTCGATTTCTACAATTTGCCTAATTTCTCCATTTAAATCTAAATGTATACATACTAATTTAAATATAGCTTTATTGAAAAAAAAAGCTAAGTAGGCACTACTAAGAAAATAGCAACTTAACAGTAAATCATACATAAATCAAAAAACAGGCTTTAATTACCGAAAGGGTATAAAATATAAAATTATTTTGAATATCGTGAAAGAGTATTAATCTAATGTTTTTTGATAAAGATTATAATACACTCAAACCTCTTTGTGATCATCTTTGGTCTTTCTTTGGTGAGTATTCAAATACACAAATATAATTCGGATGCCAGTCAAAAATTTACCACCAGCTTCTCGTGGCTCCTGGCAATGGCTACCACCAGATAGCTGAATAACCATTTAGAAAAATACCAGACTCAAACTGTTGGAAAGCAGCAGTATTCAATGTGTGAATTATCTAATATTGCAATCGCCAATCCGCTTAGTGTTTTCAAGGCTTGTCAAGTGGCAATGAGCTTTAATTGCCCGTTTAGTCAAGGCAGAATGTAGGGTCCACGTATATTTCACTTATTTTGTAAGGACGATCACATGACCCGGTGCGTAATACATTTGCAAAAATATTCACACCTACATAGTAACACGCTTTAGACAATTGGCAACGTGTGAAACACGCTCGTGTTTGCTCTTGTGAAATGGGTCGGTCACCGGACGAAGTTGAAACAGAGATTTCATAGATTTTTTTGGATTTTCTTTTAATTTTATTCTCAAATTCATTATATTCTGTACCTAAAATATGATGTTGGGAGACTACAGTCTTCACCGGTCGTGTGTTAAAAATCTTCTACGAAACGAAAAATTTAAAGAAACCTTTGAGAACGGCAATAATTGGGAGAACACTTGCAATTTATTGTAACTTAGCTATTACTTTTTTATCTATGCTATTCAGTGCTACATTATATTTAGGTGTCAATGTTTGTGTGCATAAATTTGATTAATTTGAGATAGGCCCGGCAATTACTACAAAAATCTGCTTCAGTTAACATTCAATCTATCAAATTAAGTAAATACTTAAAATAAAAATATGATCATTGGATAAAATACTGAAATCAGAAAAACCATTCTGATAGCGTGAAAAACCATTTCATCGCTTATAAATGGGTTGACTATTATATAAACTTAACGAAATACGTTTCATATTATTATAGAGTAATTATTATTAAGTTATATGTTAATATCTCATGTTCCAAAGTACATTCCTTAAAGCGCAAGTAACTTGATAAGGACAGTAGTCGCATTCGATTTACTTTATATGGAACGCGTTCGGCGTCATAAAGAACAAGGAGTTCTTTATGATCCTATCACGGCATCTACAATGTTTGCTCCTGTTTCAAATTATGGCAGGCAAAAGAAATTTTGAATGTTTAACAATGCGTTTCTGTTTACTAGCAGCTTCTAGATGTTAGATTTTGAACTGAACACGCTCACAGTCGAATCAAAAATGACTATGATTCATTGTGTTCGTGAATCATTGTTGTTATTTATTTTTAATGATGTAAATATTTTATGTAATTACGGAATATTAGGATTTCCATATGAATCGACAACGAAGAAGCCGCAAACAAAATTGAATTTGAATGACGTCCACCGTGTGCAGTAGCATTAGGTATAACGTAAGCTTTCTAACTATATCAAAAAACAATAGGTGCATGTCTTACTCATGAAGATTAATCAAGAGTTCGTACCGAATAAAAATGTAATTCAGTATCTAATCATAAATATTAAGAGTATATATAGTTTGTAATATCCGTAAATAAGTATCATTAAAAATATTACTGTAAATTGTATATGAGTATTAGGTTATAAGTTTATCAGTATTACATTGTTAGTATCAATATTATATAATTATAGGGTTACGGGATTCCGTTATTTGTATATAAGTTCACCTAGCCTTTCATGTGTTTGCAATATCTACTTGAATTTGAAAACTACTTTTCTAATAACACACGATTGAGGGTTAGATCGCGAATTACTAATACGTAACAACCATGGTTGCAATGACATGTTATTCATGCAGTCATGCATGAGACACTGTCATACCTCTTGTGTAAAGCCTGTGTCTGATTGTTTGAAAATGATACTTCCAGAAAATTATCGACTGTTGTGTCTCAATTGCTTAACATGATGCCACGTTATGCAAAACAAACTACATATCTGGCGTCTACAAATTGCTGCGTTTATTGTAGAGGGTTGGGTAATTTATTGTAACAAAAACAATGGTTTATTCATCATATAAAAAATATTTAATGGAGACATATTGTTATATAATCTTTATTTGATTCCGTTTTATTCCCCTCATTTTATTTAATTGATCCCGAGGCATCACCGGTCAAGGCCTTCATTTTTATTTGCTGATATATTAGCATGCTCTTAAAAAGTAACTGTAAGCACTTAATTCATACTCTTTAATTTTATACTACTTTATAGCTGATAAATTAATTATATTTTATCGTATTATTTAAGAAACATGAAAGATAAATAAATTAATATTCCAGTACTAGAATCGTAAATTACACTAATAACATTTTGCACTATGGATGTATAAAAAAGTATTTGCTAACTTCCCTTTGTTATAATTAACATTTAAATCATGGGAATTTCCTGTTTTATTGAAGTGAATGCTTCTGAATTCACGTTAACAATAAGCCATTAATAATACATCTTCACTCATACAGGTAATAGTACATATTCATGCATTTCCCAATACAGGGGTAGCCAGAAGTCTAAACAATTGTGTCCTTTCGACCCACATTACATCGGACCTTATTTTGAGACAACGTGACAGGCGGTGAACCTGTCGCCGTCTTTATGTCCAAGCCATCGATATAAATATTATAGTTTATATATTATATACATAAGTTGCTTTAAACTTGCCGTGTGATATCGGCATAAGAATAATACCACCTCCTCACTTCCCATGGGTGTCGTACCAGGGGACGTGGGAGATAAATCTTGTAAATGACATAATACCAGATCAAAATTAAGTTAAATACTTCATGCCGTGTATGAACGAGGCGGTAACTAACCGTTAGCGATCTTTCAACGATTTTGGATACAGTCCAGGAACTCTGGTCGTAAACAAAGATATACTGCATAATGTCATCGTGTAATGTAACAGAAAGAATAAATAAAACTTTTGGGACGCCCGCTTAGCATCGATGCGGAAAATAGTGACCTACGATTTTTGAAAAATATTTTTGTGAAATTGAATGAAGTGAAGTGTGTTTATAACGTTATTGATTAACGTAACAACGGCATTTTGGATTGGGGGGCGAAAAATAAGCAAATTTTTCAAGTTATGGTATTTTCTTCCCCTTTTGCAACGACAATTATTTACTTCAGGTCATAGCCTCTATTATTAGAAGGATCGCGGAATCATTTTAATTCAGTTTGAACATCGGCTTATTATGCATTTTAGTTCAGCATTTTGCTTGACCCATGGGCATCCTGGGCTGAGAAGGTGTCCAATTTGAGAGGCACCGGATAATGAAATACGACAACGGCAATGAGCAGAGTTTTAAAAAGTTTTTTCAGTGGAAAATTTGTGGATAGTTACATAGTATTTTGCTCTTATTAAGTATATAGTCTTCCACCTGCAACTTATTAATGATATTTTTGCTTACTATTAATTACTTACTAATTATATTTGAGCTCTGCTCAAATATAATTAGTAAGTAAAGTAATGCTCTCTATGCTCACTGTATAAAATAACAGAGTTAAAACATAGGAGCATAATCAGCAAGGACTAACAAATTATTTCATTGGTTTTCATATTAAGGTAAGCCTTATTTGCTTTTTAAGGGCAGTAAAAATCTCATTCTTGAAATATTTTGTGCGCGTTTGTGGCTAATTAGTTCGCGTGTGCTTAACTAATTTTATGATTATAAGTAGAAGATAAGAGAGAAATGTGAATACATTATTATTACGATGTTTAATGTTTTAGGTAAGTCACAGAAAGGCTTATAAAACTTTGTGAATAAGTTCTTCAACACATTTTTCGTAGGTATAAAGTGAAATTAAATTTTTGTAGATATTAACTTATGAATGAGCAACTTTTTATTTTACTTTTAGTCATAAATAGATATTTTTGTCAATTTCATTCATAATTTTAAAAAATGTTTCAAATGAAATTTTTCTATACATAAATATTTTTCTTTATGACCGTCGACTAGTAGCGTACTACACTCCGGTTTTAAAGTTCTTGTCTACTTCCAGGTCCAGGGTTTTCCTCATTTTTCGGGTCTAGGTGTTTGGTTTGGGTGTTTATGTTACCCTCATTGCTTGCGCTTCCGTAATAAAAGTGCATCAGCTACGTATTTTTGGGAGCAGAGCATGTTTTATACCGTATGTGTAAAATATAGTAATATTTCACTTTAGCTACCACACTGTAACTTAAGAATTTTTTAATCCTGTTTAATTTACTTTTGATCTTGCTTATATTTTTAGTATATTACGTTAACGTTATAATGTAATGTCAATTTGAATTAAAATTATGCCAAGCTGGAAGATTTGATTCAGATTCTGACACAGCAAATAGTTCACAAAGATAAAAGATGGCTAACGGCTAATTTCTTGTATAGAATGAAACATGTAGAAGATCATAAATTAAAGTAAATAACGAAGAATAAAAATTTATCGTGGAAGTCAATCCTTTTAAAAGACCAAAGAATTATCAAGGTTTAAATTTAGTTTTGATACCAATCAACTCCCATTATTTACTTATTATTGATAAAAATAACTCAGTACTGTAATTTAATAATTATTCATAGCATTTGGCCGTGTCATGAGAATGGATTAAAAAAATATCTTCACGCCATTCCTAATACAAGGGTAGACAGAGAGTAAATATGGAAAAAATTTCTTTACTAAAGTTGCCTACCTTACTTACCTATTACATACACATTCAAACAAGATTGGGTAATAAGTTTCACATTCGTAAATTAAAATGCAGTCTGCCAATTTTCCTAGAACGATTTTAAGACAGGCCAAGGGTAGCATAAGATTTATATGGCGATAGTACTACGGTCGAGTTGGTTCCGAAAGCTTTAACGTGAAAATGAAAAAAAGGCATTCGATTAAAAACTGCGATAAATATCATAATATAAATTAGAATCATAATTAGACACATTTCGATTTACTTATCTCACGGAATAGTGCGATTAATTTTACAATTGTAGGGCACTATGCCTTACCCTGAAGCTAATCGAATACTAAAGTCAAAATCAAATCGTTAGCCCTGTTAAAAAAAATCGTTTGTTTTAATTATTACTTTGTGTGGCTATTTGTATCTTGTCATATGAAGCAAATTAGTCTCTCATTGAAATTTTGTTTGAAGCAAATTAGTCTCGTTGAAATTGCTGTGGCGTCCATTTGCAAATGGAAATTCGTGAACTTTGGCTTCGCCGCCGCAATAGAAACTACGGCGCAAACGTGATAAAGGATCGGTTGCGCGTGTGAGCTTGACGCAGGCGAGCCGAGGGGCTCGTGGGGTGTGGAACGGCGGCGTGCGGCGGCGCGACCGGCTATTGATCGCTACCTGTTGCCGGGCGATGGCTCTTCCGATCGGAGCGTACCGAGACCGACGGCGATCCACCAATACAACACTTATTCCCACGTAGTAAAGCACTTGTTCCAGCGAACGAATATCAATGTCATGTAATCCAACGAACGCTGGGCGACCGAATGCCCGCCGCCTGCGTTACCCGAACCGGAGCCAGGATTTCGCAAGCTAACCGATCCATTGAACGAAAACTTTCATCGCACACAAACCTAAGTTATATTGACCGAAGCGACCGTCATTACATTTTTTGTTTGCCCTACGTTACGTAATTGTTGCTTTCGGAACATATTACAAACTTTATTCAGGAATGAAGGAACGTATTCATGCATAGTATTTTTAAAATACCGTATTATAGTTCAGATTTTAGTACGATCTACTCTAGATAGTATACTGTTACTTCAGGATTGAATATAGGCTCATCGGGAAACATTCAATGCAAAGCGCATTTAATCCCAAATAAAAATCAATACTGAACATAAATGTCCAGTCTTGGGTGACCAAACTACGTATGGTGACAAATAAACTGTACCGTAATACATTTTATTACATGATGATTTACCTTTTTTCGTATATAATAAAAATCTTCGATTATACACCTATCCTGGTTAACTTTGTATGTAGAACACCATTCAAAATATTAATTTTATCAAACATGACGCCTTGCCTTGACACTTCTTGAGTGGCATGATTCAATTTTAGTAATTACTTCCTGTCCAACACTTCTTTGATATTGTTTACGTGACCTGAGCTAATTTAGTTCTTAATTTTTATTTTCTAATTCATAGCTTTTCGTGTTACATAAATAAATTCACGCTGGTATTCCATAAATACAGTTATTCCCGAGAGTGTGATAATTTCAGCATATCTGAATGTAATTCATCCTCTACTGACCCATTTCACGTTGACGGCGACTTGACGTCAGCGAGACTGTTCATATCACTCAAGTCTGTAAAACATTGTACGCCCAAAGTTCTCATCATAACGTAAACGAAATTATAAACATTAACCAAATGTGTCGCTTTTAGCGCTAAACTTGTTATAAATCTATCTGATTATTTCGTATTGCTATTTTCGTTTAAATTACGTCAATATTTATTAATAATAAAAACAAACACATATTAATCCATACGGAAATCATCGCATATATTGCTGTGAGTTGCTTGCTTCCTCGAGTAATTAGCTAAAGCACCTGTGTTATAGAATCTGAAACAACGATGATACGACAAACACAAAGAACCGAGACAATGTAGACAGTGGTTTTCTATATTGCCCTTCCGGGAATCGAACTCTCGGAGCCAGTGACACGATGACAACCGTGTACGCAACTCGACCACAGAGGTCGCCATTACACATATTATCAATATTAAGTTTATCTTATTTGTTCTTGATGCAATGGTTAACATAAGCCACCATAATCATCTGAACCATTACTTCACTAAACAAAATATGAACTGTTTTTCAAATATTAAACATTGTCTAAATTTAGTGCGAAGATATAAATAACTCATGTAAATATTACATCCTACAATAAAAAGCTTGTTATCTTTTCTGAATCTGGTACGATGTTGTTTTTATACTGTAGGGCTCTTGAAAATGCAGGCAGCGCTAAACAACGTATATTATGCCCTCACCTAGGTGAAAGTGAAGAAAACGGCTTAAAGCCACTTGCATTAAAAGTGTATTTTTTTTCTCTGTATCTTTTTTTATATATATTCTGTATCTTTATTTTATAAATTCGTAAATTTCTTGGGAACTACTACCAAATTTACCTATTACAACTTCCAAAATTGTAACGTTGAACGAATTCGTTGAATAATAACGTCCTCCTAAGGAAGGCGCCAATAGTCAAATTTATAAATGATGTCACCTATTCAATCCCCACTTGTCATGAATATTCAACAACAATTCCTAACAGGCTCCACGCATAGTTTTAAATACGTTATTTATATGAATAACGGCCAGTGTTGCTATAATTATTTATTTGTTTAAAAACTAATAAATTAAGTAAATAACTTTAGAATTTTGAGTTTTGAAGTTTTGTTTCTTTTGAATTTTTTTAAATATGTTAAAGAAGTAAAGTATCTATAAGTGCTTAATAAAATGACTTTTTTTCTTTTGGGGATGATCCATATTATCCATTTTGCTGACATTGATACTTGAGATAATATCTCTTTAGGCCCTCGTTCTCGACTGGTGCAGGCGGGTAGCAAACTGAGATTAAAATATCGAAATTAAAATGCAGAAAGTAAGAAAAGATGGTGATGTTATATTACGCGAATAAACTAAAATTAAAATACACACACACACACACACACACTTATATATATGTATGTATATATATATATATATATATATATATATATATATATATATATATATATATATATATATATATATATATATATATATATATATATATATATATATATATATATTGTGCCCCTATAAAATAGGCTACGGATATCATTTACATATTTCATTAGAAATCGAAATCTATTCTATATCAGTCTCATCTTGACGAAGATTAGTCAATCCGTTGGTAAATTATAGATGAAGTTAGGTGTAACTGTGGATGAAGTTACATGGCATTCTATGTATAAGCCCATTGCAGAGTCAATGTATAGGATAAGATTTAGTTTGCCGAAATAAACTATTTTCCATGTAGTTAAGGCATAAGAATATACACCACCTTGTTTCTTCCCATGGGTGTCGAAAAAGGCGTTAAGAGAAAAGCCTATAAAATACCGTTGGCCATAAAAGTTCCTAACCAAAAATCAGATAGCATCGTGACTATCAAGACAAATCTTCCTTTACAGGAGAGGCCTTAAATAAGGTCTAACAGAGAACTTTAAAAAACCTTGATATCGGTATGTAAAGTAAACTATCCGTAAACTATATGAAGGAGAAATAAATTTTGAAAATTTCGAATTGAAAAACTAGATTAAGGAGAAAAAAGAGAGAATTGAATTTATATAATTTATAAAATGCTTTGTGAATTTAAAAAGAATTTATGTGGAAGATTTTGTGAAAGATTTAATAAAACACGTTGTATATTGTACATCAATAAATACGAGTAAATTACGTCATTGGAAATCCCGTATACTGAATTGCTGAATCATTATTTTACACGTTCGAAGTTAACGGATATAAAGAAAAAATTTTTTAATTTCCACCATCTTATAATATTTAGATCACAACATTTAGGGTTGTTCAAAATTACGACTTCTTTATGCAAAGTTGTTATAAAAACCTTCGTAAAATCCATACTTTTATAATATGGATTTTACGAAGGTTTTTATATCAAATGTTTGAAACTTTACTGGGAGAACACTTATTCTAAGCTAACGAATCCTTTCTCCCTATAACTGTATGATAAAGAAGATATTCATCTTAAATTTCTTTATCATACAGTTTATATCATACTTCTTTATCATACAGTTTTTTTTAAAACTGTATGATAAAGAAGATATTGGTTTAAATGAAGTAAATTATATGAACTTCACTTCTTATACCATAATTACTGCATAATGTCATCTAACCTATCTTTTAAAAACAGACTAAATGCCTGCCAACAAAGTGGTAAGCGTTAACCACTTGTAGCTCCATATCGGCAAGTGTAGTGAGTGCCCTTCTGGCTCCTTCTAAGTGTCTACAAACTTAAATTGCATCTAGCTGGCGCGACGCCAGAGACTTGTCTCTTAATTTATACCCACGAAATTCTCGTACTTGCCGCATCATATGGCAACTAACCACTGCATATTATTTAATGTCTACGTCCTATCAAAAGCTATTAAAATGGTTCTAATAATCTTTATGAATATTATATGAAATCTATCAATCAAATGTGTTTATATTTTGGACTCCTGAAATTAAAACGAACATTATTACTTAGTCATTTCTTTCCGTCTACTAAATATGTTAACATCAGTTGTTATTGCAGAATCAGAAAGTCTATTAGATCATGTAAATTTTTTGACGTATTGTTACTATAGAGTTGTATTTTGCTGAAGATACGAGTTACCAAAAATGGGCCACCACAAACTGCCTAATATTTCGTGGAATACTTCTAGCACTCTTCATAATGAGCAAACAAGTAAGGAAAGGTCTACGAATGTCTGCGATATGTTAATGAAATCGCCTCAAGCGGATTTTGTCACTGCACTTCAGTTGTACGCTTGTGGACCGTGAAAGGTTTGTTTACATTGTTTCCTCTGGTGGAGTCGCGACATCTGCAAAGTCGGTATGACGATGGGCTGCTAAGTAGTATGCAGGGTACCAAATTCCAAAGCACTGCTAGGTGTATACAACTTCCTGATCCTATAGCTTACGGGACATGTGGGATTAGAGCTCGATTAGGTAGACTAGTGTGTCCAGGCGCCTTTAACCAGAAAATTCTAAATTTCTAGAGAGCAGCATTTTCTAATATGTTAGATATCTGGAGTTTGTGTTCAAAACTGTTCTTTTTTAGATATTTTTAGCAGTCTTTAGCGACACGGAAAGTTATAAATGACTAGTTTTTCGCCTGAGGCTTTGTAAATGAAGTAATCAGAAGCATTATTATCTATTAATATTCAGACTAAAGTTAGAAATTAAATATAAAGCTGAGTAGTACTTATAAAATTTCATTTAATTTATGATAAATACATTGAATGTGCTTATTTTTTCCGTCATCGTGTTAAGTAACGCTCGGATCAGTATTTTACATGCAGAATTAAAATACTAGTACGGTTTAACAATTATAATAAACTAAGTCTTGTTAACCCTGTATGGTTCCGGATCAAAAGTTGTATTTATCAACATGTTATACAAGAAATTGTTAATTGAATTATGATCGAGGATTACGTACTATTACTAGTCAACAATTATATTTTTTTTCAGCACTATTATTACTATAAATTTTAGAGGTGCCAGTACTGTAAGAAAACTTGGTGTCCGTAGGAGTCAACTTGGAACACCTTATAAAGCTCAATTGAAATAATATAAATAAATATAGTAAATATCTTCACGCAATTCCCAATACAGGGGTAGACAGAGGTCTAGCCTAGACAATTAAGTCCCTTTGACCCACCTTCCAGCGAAGATATTTTCGGGATAAGGTGACAGGTGGTGAGCCCGTCGCCGTCGTTATATCCAAGCCACCGATATAATTGGTACATAAGTTTTTGAAAAACCTAAATAATATAAAATATTTAAATTAATAAATTTGCAGACTTTTGAAGTTTTCATAATAAGTATTGACGGAATGTTTAAGTAAAGAATTACTAGAAAAGCTAGAAAATCTCATAAAAATAGTGTTTACCGATTATTATAAAAGCCAATTAACAGACACATGACTGTGGTACATATATACATATACATAACTCGAATATATAGCTTGAAAATATCTTCGGTGGAAGGTGGGTCGAAGGGGTCTAGACTAGACCCGTACCCCTATATTGGGAATTGCGTGAAGATATTTATTTATTTATTTGAATATATGGCTATAACGAAAAATAGCTCAAATCAATATTAAAAGCGTTTAACATTTTGCAAGAATTGTAATTTTGTAACTGTTTTAAACTGTGTATAGATACACTTATATTAACTAACAAATAGGAAATATATTCGATACATATAGGTATAAATAGCTTTTTTATGTCAGTGACTTCAAATAAACTACACGGAAAAGTTAATTAGCGTCGCCCTGAGTCACCTATTTGGTTTCGTGATACGAACTGAACACTCTTAGCAAACGTGCGAATTATTGTGAAAACTGTTATAATATTATTCAAAAATCGCGTGTTGTCTGCGGCCAGTTCGTGAACTCGTTAATATGTATGTGATGCCGCCGCTGTGTCGACTTTCTGACTACTTATTGCGACTTGGCTGGCCGGCCGATACAAATATTTGAAAACAAAAACTCCTCCGTCCGTTCATATTTGTTATAAAACGATAAAATACTACAAACATCATAATACCTTATACAGATACCGAAAATATTGAATATGATTGGTGTTGTAAATCTAAAATAGTTTTAAAAATCTGTAAATTATTACTATAATATTTTTCAGATAGATATAAGGCTGCTATCCCTTCTTAGGAACTTTATAAGGCATGGCGAATCGATCGTATAATGTATAAACAAAGAAAAAACCTGCAACTAAATCAAGTGTTTAATAGTTATTTATATTTAATTATTTGAATATAGCTATAACGAAAAATAGCTCAAAAAGGTCTATATTAAAAGCGTTTAATGCAAAAATTAAAATTTTGTAACTGTTTTAAACTGTCTATAGATACACTTATATTAACTAACAAATAGGAAATATATTCAATACATATAGGTATAAATAGCTTTTTTATCAAGTGTTCAATAGTTATATTACATATCGTCACTATTATCTGGTTTGGTTTATTCTTAATCCTCTATAATACGTCGATATCGACGTATATATAACCAGGGTTCCGATTTCATAAAATATTTATGAACATCGCATTAGGTACTTGAATTGAATACTGAATATTGACTTAATTTTTGATAGCAATGCGAATACCTAAGTATCCTTTGTCTTTATTTCTCATATCTACAACAAGCCGATATCACTTATGTTTTATTTTTATATTAGGTAGGCATGCGCAGTCTGTTGAATTTATAGAATCGATGTAGATATTTTTGTACATTATGTTAAAAGATGTAAACGAGTCACACTTCAAGAACATTACGTACTATCTGTAGAAAGAGATAAAAATGTAGATTGACGCAAGTTTACGAAACTGGTGTATTCAGTGGATCATTTTTCATTCAAATTGATAGAACTCGCTTATCCATATATAATTCCCGTTACCTAAAGAAATAAAATATAAGTTCTATTCATAATTCAACTCTACGTTTAGAAATATCTAAAAGATTAGCTGGCATAAGGATATGAGACCTTACGCGCCTTGAAATGCGCTTGTAAATCTTGACTAAGAAGGAATGCTACAGTGACGTATAACGCTCAGTCATCATATGATTTCATGTATTTATTAGTCATAATTAATTGATCTCAATTATCCTTGGTGCTCTTGGATCAAAGGATAAGTCTGTACTCATTTAATTTGCTTTCATTACAAACCTTTATAAATGTAGAAGAATGTTTAATATTTAAACTAGTTTTTTCACTAATTTTTATTAACCATTTATTAATTACGCTTTCGTCCGATTTTGTAAACAGATGTCCTTTTGTGTTAATAGATACTTGGTTTTATCTATACGCCTTTTCGTATACCGGGGACGTCTAGTCAGATTCCTACACAATTGTGGGTCTACATTTGTGCAGCAATTTCCGACCCATATTTACCAGAGCTTTGTACATCAATTGAAGCATGAAATGTTATGTATAAAATAGCTGTGGAACGTTTTGTTTAAACTATTACAACCAATGATACAATAAATGTGAATGACACTGTCTGTCTGGATAAGGAAGGACACTGGATGCTTTTTATTTCCCGAAAAATATAAATTTTTCGCGATATAAGGTTTTTCCACGCGGGGGAGACTGCGGGTTACAAGACTGTCTTTTAAAATAAAAACTATTTTAAAAGAATGTCGATGAAATATTTTTAAGTGCATACATAGGACCTAAAGTGGCGTAAAAAATTATAAAGATATTTCTTTTCAGTTTCCTTGACGACCTGGATCGGTTAGGTGCCAGGGACTATCAGCCTACCGAACAAGATATTTTAAGAACTAGAGTCAAAACTACGGGCATTGTCGAAGTGCATTTCTCATTCAAAAACCTTAATTTCAAGTGAGTATTTTACCAAATTACTGCTTTTGGAATTGTGCTTACGACGCACAAAAGTTATTTTGCTATAGAATCTTACACACACGGCTATAAGAGAATTTATATTTCGTCGAAATAAGATAAATACACATTTTCTTTAAAATACTAGAGGAAGAAAGTACAGTGGCACATGTTATGACTCTTTGAACTGCTACCTTTTACCTGTTTTCCCTCTTTTTCTATAGGCCCTACTTTTCTTCTTTTCCTTCCCTTTCCTAATTAATTTTTATAAGAGTTGTTAACGCACCCAAAGCCTCTCTTGGGTGATGTTAATGGACAGGGGCGTCGTTATCCCTTACTACCGATTACTCGTTTGCCACCTTCTTCTATAAAAAAAAATATCCTGCCTACATTATAATTGGCGATAAGATAAGAGTCATAAGTGTACTTGAGGTACGAAGACGATATTTTCTTCATTTTCTTTTAGATTAACAGCACTGAACACATACATCTGTTTTAAGCAGCGTCCAAATCTGGCGAATGTGTCGTTGCAGTTACTACAAGTATCAGCATTGCTAGTTTTTAGCACTGTTTTATGCAGAACATGAAATAGAAATGATGTTTATCGCTATGGCAACCATATGAGGTGCGAGGTCTCTAGTACAGCAATCGCCAATTCGATTTCCAAACGTTGCCATTGTATCAAATTCTCCTTATGGGAGAGGCCTATTTCCTGAAATGTGACTTTGACAGGGTGTTACGGAGAGAGTTAAATATCAAATTAGTAATTTCAATTTAAACTTCGTTTTACGTGTTTTTTGAATATAAATTATTTTATTTTAACGTTAAAAAGTTTATCAACTAATCACAAGATAATAAATTATGATTCCAGATTGTTTGACGTGGGTGGTCAGCGGTCTGAGAGAAAGAAATGGATCCATTGCTTTGAGGATGTCACCGCAATCATATTCTGCGTGGCCATGTCCGAGTATGATCAAGTGTTGCACGAAGATGAGACGACGGTAAGATATTTCTAGTTTAACAGTGGTGGAGCCAAACTCGGAGTGGTGAAGTCTAACAAACTTCTGCGTTTCGTCTGGTGAGTGCAGGTTACCGGAGCCTCCCCCCTCCTCCAATTCTGGGGGGAGGGGGCACCGTAAGGCTGGCAACGCAACTGCTATGCCTCTGGTATTGCGGGTGTTCATGGGCGGCGGTAATCACTTACCATCACGTGAGCCACCTGCTCGCTTACCTCCCTTTTCTATAAAAAAAAGTCTTCTTAACATCACAAATTATACTAACGAGTATAAAAGTACAAGGTATTTCCAGTCTTCATATTTTCTTCATTCACAAATTATACTAATATATAACAGTACTGTAATGTATAACAGTACAAAATCGTTTGATAAAACATGCTTTTTAAGATGCTGTTCGACGACCTGTAGCAGACACAACACATTGCCAAAGTCTTTTTGTACACTATCTCTTTTGTACCTATTTGTTTGTATCTATGATTTTTATTGGTTCATAACTATATAACATTCATTCTGCCTACTCTACTTAAATATTTCCACAAAGCACGATCTGAATTGCAACTCTCGACGTCGTACGACCTTTGTTTTTCTCAAAGCGTCGGTGGTGCATTATGCATGTTGACACTACATTGAGGAGAATACTTTATTTCGCCGACTTACTACTTTATATACAGTTTATAACAAATGTTCCTCATAAAACATTCGTTGTTTCTGATTCTATAATACAAGTGCTTAAGCTGCTTCCTTTGGGATCAGAGTAATGTATGTCTGTTGTCACTATGTGTGTATATTTATTTAGTATATCCTATTTTTTTAAACTGTTTTCTAAAAATAAAAAAGAAATTATGAATTCAAACGATGCCATTTAGATCAGGAAGTGAGCTTGTTGAGAGCTGTATAATATTGTATTCATGTTATTGTCAGTGTTCGAGAGTTTGTGTCAGTACAAGTATATCTTATTGTAATCTTATGACACCAATACCACTAAAAGTCACGATAGCCAAGTGGTTAGTTGATCGGAATTCGAGTCAAGAGATCCAAGTTCGATCAGCATGGTTCGTGCCAATGAGTTTTCTCAATAACTTATGTACGATTTATGTTGTTGGCTTGGACATAAAGACTGCGACGGACTCACCACCTGTCACGTTCTCCCAAAAAAAGTTTCTTCGGAGGAAGGTGAGTCGAAAGGACTTAATAGTCTAGACCTCTGTCTATCCTGTATTCGGAATGGGGGTGAAGATATTTTTTATAACACCAATGTTCCGTGTCAAGCGTCGTTATGATCCTGGGAAGAATAATTCAGTTCTTGGGTTGTTTTTGTTTTTATCAGTAGCTGATATTGAACTATTAATGACATAAAATTTCAATAACAATTTAAAATTTTACTGGTTTAACATTATCAAACGCCCGCCGAAGTAAAGCGGTCGCGATGCCTAAGAGATTCACTTTACATCGGACTCAAGCATCCGGTAAAAGTGAATAAAAGATAATTTTATTTTTTATGACATATTTATTTTGGCTATGTTCCCGTGTCGTATTCTTCGTCTTTAGGGTTCTAAAAAAAGAGTACAAAACAATTACGAGTGTTTAACTGGATACATAAATACCACACGAAACTGTATCCATAAAACGTTGACTCACACTTTGTTAAAAATTAATGTGATAGATAAATAAAAATTATTAAAAAGGTGAATAAAATTGTTATTTTTTTTTTCAAAATCACCATAAAATCTAGATTTTAACTTTATTCACTATCTGCCGGATATTTCCGGCGTATTATTTTGACGGCAGGTGAATATATTAAGTATTATAGCGGACTTTTCTTCGAAACTGAAGACTCTAATTCCATTAGGTGCGAATATTGTTTGTTTTAAGTTCTAAATAATAACAAATGAAATGTTTTGTTTTGTTGTCTTCGGTTAAAGGTAAGTCGATAGGACTTATTTGTCTGGACCTCTGTCTACCCAAGTATTGGGAAAAGTGTGAAGATTGATTACCCTTTTATGTAATACCACATATTTCTATTTTCCTTTTAAAGTACTACTACATAATTAACACATCGCCTTAGTTACTACTGCATCTGTGCCTGAAGAGGATAGTAATTAGTATAAGTAATGGTAATAGTGTAGCAGTAAGTAAACATGTGATAGTAATAATATTATAAATAATTTATTTAGAATTGTTTTATTTCAAAAAATAGAAATCAATTAGGTCTTTTTAGGATATTTTTTGTATATTTCACTGAATATGTCTACCGAAGAAATCCCAAGCCAAAAAGTAAACACCTAGCAGCAATAGAATAGAATAGAAAAAAAACATTTATTCAGCACAAGCAGTTTATACACATGAAAGTATAAGTACATATTGAGTTCTAAATATACAAGGTCGCATTGTGCCGAAAAAGGGTTGGCTCAACATGTGTTGTAGGAGTACGGCCTCACACAGCGCTGATTTTCAGCCAAGAAACCTGTTCATTGGCGTCACGAACGTAGCACAGTTGTTACGTTCTGAAATGAATAGCTGAAATGTTTCTCAGAAAAGGCTCTACGACTTGTATTTTTATTTTCAGAATCGCATGCAGGAAAGTTTAAAGCTGTTCGATTCGATCTGTAACAATAAGTGGTTCACTGACACCAGCATCATTCTGTTCCTCAATAAGAAGGATCTTTTTGAAGAGAAGATACGCAAGTCGCCCCTGACGATCTGCTTCCCAGAATACACAGGTTGGTTAACCGTACATTTTTTCTATGCACTTGAGCGATAATGGACTGTACAATATAAGTATTTGTTAATAAGATTGCAATGTGGACACTAGCCTATATACCAATTTGTTATATTGTAGAAATTTATTGACTTGTCTCTCCATCTCATCATCATCTCCATTACAATGCATAATAATTAGCCTGTACAGAACTTATGTGGTGTCCTATTAGTAAGTTTTTTTAAGACAAGTCATTGATTCTGGAGACTATCTTCCAGATACAAACCTTACAAATTTAACCTATGAGCCTTAAACAAGTTTGATGGGAGTCATTTCAGTACCAGTCTCGATTACTTGTTAATATAAATAAATAATAAATATCTTTACGCAATTCCCGATACAGGGGTAGACAGAGGTCTAGTCCAGACAATTAAGTCCCTTCGTCTCACCGTCCACCGAAGATATTTTTTGGGACAACGCGACAGATGGCGAGACCGTCGCCGTTTTAAAGAGTCTAAGTACGAAACTGCCCCCCGTGGATCATCGAAAAGTGAACCCCGGACACTTTTTTTTTAGCTTTTCTTTTTAAAAACATAACACAAGCTAAACTCCCCGTAACAAATGGACAGGCGCTCAGGAGTACGGCGAGGCGGCCGCCTACATTCAGGCGCAGTTCGAGGCGAAGAACAAGTCTACCACTAAGGAGATCTACTGCCACATGACCTGCGCCACCGACACCAACAACATCCAGTTCGTATTCGACGCGGTCACCGACGTCATCATAGCGAACAACCTGCGCGGCTGCGGCCTCTACTAAACCATCGGGGCCTCTCCGACCACCACTCCGCCCCCCCCCCCACCCACCACAGGAACGTGCCCGCGGTACCACTTGACAGCTGCTGCTGCTCTCCATCAGTCACCTGCCGTCTTCTACATTTTGTGTGTTCAGTTATCAATCTTTAAAAGCTGTCAAGTTGAAGGGCATATAGGAACTTGTCATTGTTCAAATTACTTTTTGTGTCATTTGTATTGGACTGCGGGCCTGTCGGTATGCAGCGATTACAATTATCCCGAATAACAGATTGCATTACTCAAATTTGTAACCGGCAGGCGTTATAGTAATTGTTGATTAACCAAATGGGGGACACATTTTTGTGGTTGGTTTGTCGTCACACTGCTCACACCCTCTGTGTATTGACTCTGAAACGAGTCAACTCTCAATCTTCTAGTTAATGTCTCCGGTGTTTGCCGCGTGCAATCATATCACGGCCGCACGGGATAGTACGGGCAGAGTGTGACCGGGCCGCAGCTAAGCCTATTATATAATATATTTTTTATGGGAAGTAAGCTTACTGGTTATATCGCCGTTGTGCAAATATCAGTCGCACATGGCTTCGGAGCATCCTCTATGTTTCAGTACGAGCTCGCGCCCGAACCACCGTAACTAGATCAGATTTATTTTGCAACTGTAATAATACCTCTGTTATTTATTGGGTTTCGACGTTTAAATTACAAAGTGCGAAGATGTGCATCCCGCGATATGACAACACAGTTACTGACTTGACATTGGCGTAGTTCTGAAAACAGATGCTATAAACTTAAGGTAGAAGGCACAAGAACACAGTGTGAAAGTAGCACTTATTTTTAATAGCCCATGTGCAGCTCTGTTTTGCAGCGGCTTTGAAATCAGATCAGAATTGCTTTAAACCGCAGTACAGTACATGGTACGTTCAATTCTAAACTTTGGTGCTGGGCCTCGGTGGGTTTATTTTAGTTTTTCGCTTCGCATGATCTAGTTGCGGCGCTTCGGGCCCGAAACGTCGTTCGGCGCTCGGTCAGTTTGTGTCTCTTTCTTTCCCTGCGACCGCGAGCTCGCCGTCTCGCTCTGATCGCCGAGCGCGGAACGACGCGTTCTCGAACCTCCGTGCTTATATACTCACTCTCTTACGGACCAAAAACAGAAAGGAACCAATATTTAGCGCTGAAAAATCCGTTGTGATTGCACGATCACGTCACAGGCCTACTTAAACTGATACAAAAATATCATTCCATTATTACGTATTTATCACTGACGACGAGAAATTATTTTTGTAAACTTTTGAATGCACAACTGTACCGCACAGTCGGATTAAGAAGATGTCTTTTATTTTGCATACCTATGTATCTTTTACGGAACAGTATCCTATTCCCAAATAACTATACGTTTTAAGTTAAGCCTCATGTTAAGCACAAACTGATTAATTATACTTGTAAGAGCATTAATTTGTTATGCCATATACTATTTTTAATAGTTTTGTGTTCATATTTTTTCTATATCACTTTACAATAACATTAGGTGTAGCCTTATAAGATCTACTATTGTATTCAATTATAAAAAAAAAACACATTTAGTATTTATTTCATCTAGCGTATTGTACCTATTAAAGATGAATAAACTGTCACATTTAATTTTACATTTAAGTGAATAACCGATGTTTGTAATCATGTTAATCTTTATGGTTATTTCGTGAATGCGAGGTGGATTCTGTATCGGCATGGAGTCAATGGCTACAGCGGCGATAGATTTCTATATACAGTTATTTGCGACCGGACACAGACGCGTCGTTTCCTTCGAGTCTCCGTAGTCTCACGCCGCGTCGCCACTGTGGGTTCTGTTTACATCAAATGTAAGATATGTGAGTATATAAACTTTGTATACACTCGCGATTTTGGCGTAATCAAACACTATACATATATATACTGTATAACATAATTTATTATTAATAATAAAAATAAAAAAATCTTACTTTTAAGCATTAGGGCAGTAATTGTATCAATAACATTAATGGATAATGCAATTAGACAGTAACCTTTACTATTGTCATAGTTAGGTGGTTTATTTTCGTTTTACGTTTATGGAGTATGTAAAAAGTGATTAATTGATTAAATGAAAATGTAACGCCTACACTGTGACCGCGCGGGTCACTTGCCGGCGATACGATTTGCTGAATAAACTAAAACCAAACATGTCACCAACACTCGACAACGAATGAGATAAATTTCTTAAATATTTATCTAGTGTTTGATAGTTAGCACTCACGATTTTCGCATCCAGTTTTTCCAAAGTTGTAATACATATACGAATTCAAGTTAATTCATAATAAAGTTTATCAAAATCAACTTTAAATGTAACTGCAAGTTGTCTGTTTCCTTTAATTAATCGGAGACATTAATTTTGACATTAATAAATAAACATTTAATATTTCCTAGAAATGATCCATTCTCCCGTGCAGTGGCCCGCGTTCCGAGCGACGCTCGCTTGTTGCTAAGTAGGTTTTTTACTGTTATATAACAATATGTGTATGTAAAATCGAACTAATAATAATATTAGCGCAGTTCTACACCCAACCAGAAATACATTTAAGCTTCACACTACTTTTAAAGCAATTAATAATGAGGTCGTAATTTCGTCAGTCGGCACGAGTGGTCTCGCTGAGACGCAGGTCGACTCCTTTCGCGTATTCAATTCCCGCGCCTAGAAAGAGAGACTGTTGCGTATTGAGACGACCTTCTTTATTGTGAGACAACGACAAACATAACTATTCTAGTTCTGCTAATAATCGGTAAGACGTAAGTCAATAGTTAGCAAGCATTCCACTCGTGGCTCCGGTCCGACCTGCGAACCCCTTAAGCGCGTATTTAATGCATTTCAATGTGTTCTTCCGCCGCTGAACTTTTAATTCGTATGCTTTAAATATTTCGAGTGAATGTGATGTAAATTTTGTACTCTGCCGCAATGTTTATTCGCTCGAAACACCTTTAGTTTTTAAGGTTTGTGACAGTGACCGAAACGCACACGCCACGCACTCCGTTCCTTTCGGGAATCGTGCGCACAAATGATGCTACTGCGTTAATACATTCGCGTTACAGTTGTCCCGGAGCTCAAAATAGAAGTACCCATCTAAAAAACTAATACTTTATATTCGATATGTGGTTTGTGCGTAGGCTTCTTTATCGAAGACTGAAATGTTGCGGCTCAAAGGTTTTCGCGCTTTATTAGATTCATACCGGGGTAGGTTATTCGGGTGTTTTAATAAGGAATTAGCGGTTAGTCGAGACAGTATAGCGGCATATTCTATGAATTATGGGCATGGTCGGAGATACTTTACCCCGGGATTATCAAGTCGGCGACGTTCAGTTATAAACTTTTCTATGAAATAAACGCTGTCTTGTCACAATTGTGTCGATTTAATGACGTCATCACCATGCTTCATTCGTATTTGCCAAAGTTAATACTAACCTCACTATTTATACCTAACTGTAATGTACTTCGATGGCTAAATTGTATCTGCGATTCGCGGAGGCGCGGCGCTTACCGCCCGACGTCGAAAATAGTCGTATGGTGTACCGTTCAGAGTACAATGTTGAAGAACCTTATTTAGAATTGATGACATGTAACATTTATTTCTAGCGCGTGTGAGGGACTGCTGCGCGTGTGACATCGTCACTCTAATTAACTTATATTAAATTCATAGGAAATGAAAGCTTTGTGTCGCGCCCGGCCGGCGCCGGTAGTCACGGCAGGCAGTCCCGATTTGAACAAATGTTTAAGAAAGTTAAATCTTTAGTCACTAGTGGGTAATTTTTGAATGTGATTCATCAATCTTATCTTTATTTTTCTATATCAAGTGACATATTTTTACTTCATTTCTATATTATGTTCCAACTTATATTTTGTATTGCATTTACTGAAAGCGAAGTATTTAACCAACGATGTAATTAAATCAATATTTTTCTCTTTTTTGTATCTCGTCTCTGCACTGGTATTTTTATTAAATTTACTATAAATGTACTTTAAGTGTATAATTTTAAATAATTACTGAAAATGATTATATTCTAATTTTTATGTTCAAATAAATTTTGTTGTTTCATTTATAAATCCTTACACCCCTATTTATATATATTGTGTAATTGTAATAATAAAATAGAATTTGCTACCTACAGATGCCGAGATAACCCTCTAGTAAAACACTAAACCATAATAAATCTGTCGCTATTGGTCTGTCGATGGTAGGACACCTTTGATGCTGCTTCCCGTCATTAGGGGCAGCAGTGTCTATAGCAGCAGGTCTGATACTGCGATCGCCAATCTGTTTTCCGAACGCGGCGATTACGATAAAAGCTCTCCTACTGCAGAGGCATGTTTCCTGCAGAGAACTTCTACAGTATTTTTGTATTTGTTTATCACTTTTTGTTACGTTTTAGTACATTTTGGCCATCATTTATTAACTTGTGAAAACGACTAGTGAAATAGATCATTCTGATTTTGAGGAGTCGACTAGTCAAGAAAAAAAGTAGAATTGTCACCCTAGAAGTTTTATGGAGTCCCAATTAAATACTTCTGCTAGTTTTAAGCCTAGTTAAGCACGAAACATAGTCGACAACTTAACAAATCATTAATAAACACAACTAAGTAACGAAAGTAAGAAAATGAATAAACTGTCTTAAAAATGAAGAACTAATTTATGAAACTGTATGTATGAACTAATGTATGAAAATGTAGTATTGGTAGTAAAACATCGGACACACAAAGGACATCGATATTTGAATACGATTATGGTGATCCATATGGAACCTCAATAACGAAAACATACCGTAGATAAAAATGAAACTTCCCATGTCTAATAGAAAAAAAAAGCAACGAATATAAATTAAGAAACGAACAATAGTTTGGTATGGAAAAAAAGTTCTCTTAACATGATGTTGGCAGCTGATATTAGTATATTGATTTCTTGGCTTTTTACTATATAAAACATACATTACATTATGATAAGATAATTATGAATATAGTATATAAATGCGGGATGGATGAAATGGCGACAGGTCTCAGGAATAACTTGCGATCCACGCATGCCTCTTAAACTTAAGGGCAAAGTTTACAAAACGATCGTGAGACCTGTCGTATTGTACGGATCAGAGTGCTGGGCAACGAAAGTGACGGATGAAAGAAGAGTGCATGCTGCAGAGATGAGAATGTTGAGATAGATGTGTGGAGTGACTAGAAAAGATCGCATAAAGAATGAGTATATAAGGCGAATCTTGAAAGTAGCACCAGTGACAGAGAAAATGAAGAGTGGTAGGTTAGCATGGTTCGGGCATGTAATGAGGAGGGAAGAATGTAATATAGGCAAAAGAATGTTAGAGATGAATGTGGATGGACGAAGAACTATGGGGAGACCAAAAAAACGATGGATGGATTGTGTGAAAGAAGACATGGGAAAGAAAGGAGTGAGTATTGAGATGACGGGAAATAGAGGAGAGTGGAAGAAGAAGACATGTTGTGCCGACCCCACATAGCATGGGATAAGGGCAGGAAAAAGAAGTATAGAAAAATGCAGTGTGGTAAAGAAAAGAAAAATATTTATTTGGCAGAAAACATGGCTTTTTGCAAGTTCTACGCTTATCACGACGGCGGTGTCGACATGCATGGTCCCTAAAACGTAGTGGTTACTTGCTCTTTGACGTGTACTACTCTTTGATGCGTATTTGGAATGGCAGAATATGATTTTATGAAGGAATGGCAGCATATGATTTTTTTTTTCGAAATGATGACTTCGAAAATTTCGATTTCTGAATGTATTCAAATCGCAAACTGATGGATCGATTTGCCAAAAAATCGTGATCAATAAAATCGATTTCCTAAAATCGATTTGTTCCGTCTTCATGTAACTTCCCATTAAATCTATTATTAGATTAATCTCTCATCGCCATGCCGATATGTATATCTATGCCATGCACTAAAGGAGAAAACGATTGTTGAATTTAAAATTAATAGCTTCCGTTGCATTAACCTTCACGCAATTCCTAATACAGGGGTAGACAGAGATCTAGCCTAGAAAATTAAGTCCGTTTGACGCACCTTCCACAGAATATATTTTCGGGACAACGTATCCGGACAACGATATTTCAAATTGGCCTCTAAAAAACTTGGCGTGCTCAGAAGAGCACGACAGTAGTACATGCCGACCCACCGCTCGAAACTTTATAAGGCGCAGGTTTGGAAGCACATAGAGTACTTTTCTTATCTCTGGGCGAGGGTGGGGTACCCCATGTCAATAGCTTCTTCCATATGACCGTATATAACGAAGAGCGGCTCAAATCTTCGACGACCATGTTCTATCTGATCGGCTAAATCGCTTGGCTTTGTGAAAAGATTTTGCATTTCTTTGCATTTTTTACAAGATGTACTACGGGGAGAGTTCGGATTAATTCTAGCCGCTGAATTTCACCATCAAACCTTACGGCCTTATCAATATTTCCAACGACACCACATTTGATATTTGGCACAGTAGGTTTTTGCGAAATTTTCTGCCACGCACTGGTATTTTTTCCGGGCCGCTACGACTTAGTGCCCTTAAAAAAAGAGCCTATATCCTTACCCCTTTAGCTTTTACCACCATGTGAAGCACCTGCTCGTGTGCTCCCTATTCTATAAAAAAAAACAAGTGAAGAAAAATCGAATGAGTTGAAGTCTCTTAGGGTATAATGATGACAAAATCTGGTATGATTTTGTAACTAATATACATTATGTAATATATTTATTTAAATATTTATTTATATAATGTATTTATTTGTATAATGTGTTTCTGTGTCTGTTTGTTTCGGCGAATATCTTTGGCTGATGGATAATGTCATAAGGAATAACTTAAACTACTTTTGGTTTAGAAAAATAATGTTTCCGCGTTAAGTGTTAAACCGTGATCAAAGCAACGGGGCCAGCGAGTAATTCAATAAAAATACAATTTGGTGTTCTTAGGTTTTCAATGTTAGTTTTCCGAAATTATATTGTCTTATAATTTGTTTGATCATAACTTGATTATAAACTTATTGTTTCAATTTCACAAAACAAAAAGAATAATAAACCCAACAGAAGTGGGCGAAGATAATCAGATCTACTATGTACTTCGTATGTTTATAAAATGTTTTTTTTTTTTATAGAAAAGGGAGGCAAACGAGCAGGTGGCTCACGTGATGGTAAGTGATTACCGCCGCCCATGAACACCCGCAATACCAGAGGCTTAGCAGATGCGTTGCCTCCCTCCCCCAGAATTGGGGGTGAGGGGTATTTGTGTAAGTTGAATCCTTGTAAGATCTTAGAGGCAATATTCTTGCACTTGAAAACTGTAAATTGTGCATTAAGTTTCTCTTTTCTCACCTTTTTATCTATAAACTGCACAGTGCTTATAGTGATTATATGCTTTGTATCTTTAGCTATACTCTGTGAATATTTTGTCTTTGGTTTGGTTCATTGTGTATATAGTCTTTGAGTTTGGTATTCGGCTTTTGATTTATTCGTGCTGTGGATAACCTTATCTTGTGTTATAACGTTACATTTTTAATTATAAATATGAAAGATGTAATAGATGTAATGGCTTTGCAAAGTAGTAGACGTGAAAGACGTTTACCAGATTACCGAAGTGCATCTGGTCATAGTATGGCTACGAATTTTATTTTTGAATGTGGTATCAAACTAGGTTTGCAACCTGCTACCGTCGCCGCTGCCGCTATCTTTTATCACAAATTTTTCAAGGAATCTGACAAAAATGACTATGATTGTTACGTTATTTGCACTGCTTGCCTGTGTGCAGCAGGAAAGTCACGAGATGAGCCAGTGCGTCTCAGAGATGCTGTGAACGTAGCTCATAATTCAATCAATCGCGGAGCAGGGCCTTTAGAGTTAGGAGAAGAGTATTGGTCTATGAGAGGAGCTGTAGCACAGGCCGAACTATTAGTTCTGCGTTTGTTAGGTTTTAACTTGGATACGCCATCTCCTCATCGGTATTTGTTACATTATTTACGTTCCCTTCAAGAATGGTTCCCTGCGGCTCAGTGGCGAACTGCCCCGATAGCTCGTACTGCTATGGCATTTCTGCAAGACTTTCATCATTCACCTGCCATTCTGGATTATAGAGCGCCACATGTAGCCGTAGCCTGTTTGACATTGGCTCTACATGTTTTGGGAGTCTCTGTACCGTTAGCTTCCACATTAGATGATGATGCTGCATGGTATTCTGTAAGTATTATTGAGCATTTTTATAGTAATTATACAAAATGGTTTCAAGAAGTGAAAAGAACATACAAAGACTATTCTCTCTCAAAACAAATTTAAGAGAGAACAACTTGCCATTAGATAGATCACTGTTATGATTACTGTATTATATTCTTAAACATTTATACTGTATTGTGGGACACAAAAGTACATTTATCCTGTATGTGATGAATACTTATGGCTCCATGTAGATCAGAACTGCAGGGTAACAACAGGGGGCTAAAAAATAATTTTATACTTAATTGATATTTATCCAACTGTACTTCTTAATATATATTTTTAATAGATATATTTTTTTAATAAAGTTACACATAAAGAAGAATTTTGAATAAAATTTGGGCAACAGTTTCACCTGGATTAATACAATTACAGCTAATATATTTGAATGATTACAACCATTCATTAATAAAACATGCTATTATAATAATGAACATAAATAATGTTATTTAAAGGGGAGAAACTAAAATATGCTTTTACTTTCTAGGTATTTACCAAAGATTTGCAGAAAGAAAAGAATTGGGAAATCATGGAGAAGATAATGCAAGTTTATAGCAGGGAATCTGAGCCAATATAATAAGGAATGGAATGGAAGACCTTCAAAATGAGTTCAATGTAAATGTAATTAAATGCTGACCTAATGATTTTCATAAAAAGTACTGTTTCAAATGTACTTTAATTAATAAATACTAAGATGCTGATTTTTTTTCTTTTTGTTATTTAATTATCTTATTATTTTATGCTTTCTGTATAACAGTACCCAAATACTTCCACATCATCATACTGTCGCTCGCGCTAGGCTTGGAAAATGGATCAGTGATTGGAGTACCATTACCTTGCACTGCAGAAGCAGTTGCCTGTCATGGGTCTCCTTAATTTCGTCTGGTATTTTCTGGGATGGGTATCCCGCTATTCGATGGTAGGCATTGGCATTATTAAGGCTTTTGCCACTTATAGTACCTAAGGTACTTATTCTTATACAGCTCATTAAAATGAGCCAATCTTATGTTTTATATTTATAAACTTACTCATTGCTATCTCGAACATTATTCTAACAATTTATACTTTTGTATAAATCGTTAGCAATCAAAGGTTATTTATATAGGTGTTATCAGTCACGATAGCCGAGTGGTTGGGTGATCGAAATTCGAGTCAAAACACCCGAGTTCGAATCCCAAGGCTTGTCCCGATGTTTTTTTTTTTTCAAAAAAAAAATCTTATGTACTTTATATATTGTTGGCTTGGACACAAAAGACGGCGACCAGCTCACCACCAGTCACGTAGTCCCAAAAATATCTTCGACGAAATTGTCTAGAACCTGTACTGGGAATGGCGTGAAGATATTTATTTTGTTTGGAGTTATATCCAATATTAATAGTGTTGATTTGTATGGGACTCATCTGCTGATCTGCCGGAACTACTTAAATATGCATATAAGTTATTAGTATTTTTACAAAAATAAATATATAGTTGGGGATAACATTATATACGTTATAATTTTCAAAAGTACTTATAGCTCAAGAAGGCACAAAGGAAACACAAACACTCAGACCTAAAACAAAATTATGTAAAAAAGTTGTTTACATTGAAGGGTTAGGAAATCAAATCTAAGACCTCGATCAGACAGATCAAACTTGATAACTTCTTAGGACATCTTCAGTTATACAAAATCCCATGTTGATATGATTTTGCACATAATATTCGAATTGAGCGGGATAAAGAGAGGTTGATTATAGAGTAGTATATTTTAGCCACAATAGTGGTTGAGTGATATAAATTCCATTCAAATAAAAAGGGAAAGTACCTGAAATACAATAACATAGCCAGAATACTATATAATTTTCAGAATATTTCCAGATAATATATGAAAACTAGAAAGCTAGTACATCTATAACCTAACAATAGCTAAATTACCTATTTAATCAGATGTTGATGCTTTACTGTTACTTTTTGTGAAAAAGAGCAAAAAAATTACGGCATATAGAAGTTATATGGTGACCAATACCGAGGGATTCATGTAATCTTCAATGTAAGGAAATACAGATACAGAGAAGGAAAGGAGTAAGGAGCTCCAGTAACTACTTACCGAAAGTATATTATACTCTGTGCTCATCTGATATAAAGCTGTTTAGCTATTCTGTAACACTTATTTGCCAGAGCCACATTACATTACAGTACTTTAATGAATAACCAGCACTATTAAAAGTACCAGTACTATTGAAAGAATAACCAGCAGCAGTAGCTATCATAATTATATATAAGCTACCTATAATATGAGGGTAATTTGATCTTTGCTTACTGTGTCGTGGAATTCCTATCGTTGACCAACTTATATAACTTAATAACCCAACTTATTAAGTCGACCGAAAGCAATAAAAATGTAGTGTAGTGAGTTCTGTCACTGGCTGACATATTCTACAATAATAAAAATAAATGTTTTGCATATCTGAAGTTGTCACATTTCATAACTTTACTGTATAGGAATCAGTCGAGGCTGACGGATTTCATGATTAACGGTACCTACAACTACCAAGTACATCATACTTCGTAGATTTGTTCCTTTTCGACTTCTTTTGGCAAGTAATTAAAATTGTTATACTTTGCCTTGTAATGATATAAAAATAAATGCCTTAATGGCATACATCTATTAAAAACAGTAAAACTATTAAATCGGTAAAAATAAAAAGGAGTCTGAAAAACGAAAGAAAACCATTTTGTTACATTTAGCACATGTTTACATCTAGTTAATAAGAGCATAACACAAATTTATAATAGATATACCAAACGAAAATAGATTAACTATTATTAAAGGAAAAGGCAAGTTAAATGAACAACTCGATTTAGATCTACAAACAAATATAATTCAGTTTTCTAACATTTTACGATACATAATTTTCATAAATGTACAGGGTAAGCTCAAGACGTGGGAAAAGCGGTACTAGTTTTGAGTCGGCTACCAGATGATTACTATGCAATTTAATACACATTAGACAAGGGCGCTGTACCGCTCTGATATGCTTTTAATTTCATGGACAGGTATGACATAACTTACGTTTAATGTGAAGAGATGTGGATTATGAATTTTCAATGTGCCAATATCTGGTTAAAACCTACATTAGACACCAATGACTAGTAATATATAAAAATACGCTAAGTTTAAGCGTATTAAATTTCAATTTCCCAGTACCCTATATAGTCTGAATTATTTCATATACCATAATTGAAGCATTGCCAAAAAAAAAAAACTTCTGTGCGTCCCATTGGAAGACAACAGAAATTAAATACTTTAAATTTACTCATTTAATTAAATCTTGTGCTGCATCAGTAAATAAAGAAGAAAGTTATACATTTTTCTGACAACATAAAAACAGTTATATTACCAACAAATAAATTTGAATCACATGGACAGATAGATATAAGTAATGTCAATATAAGAGGAACATGTCTTATACTATTGTTTTGTTGTAAACAATTTCCACATAGACGAATTTTAATATACGATATCCATATAAACGACACTAACGACAGTAATTAGTTATTGCACAATACTATTAAACATCTACTGGATTCAATATCAACACACCGGGGACACACAGACATACATGGGGTGGGACACGAGACGCACCTCACCTGTACAATATAACAAACACAATGTTATACATGGGAATATCAAAACTTTATATTGGTATCATATAAGAAAAACATTTGATATCCCACACACGCATAAAACACAAAATGAAAAATGTCGCCGGCACGGAAGTTTTAAAACAGATCAAATAAAATTTATAAAAAAAAAAAACAAAAATAAATAAGGACATGTATAAGCTAGTTACATTATTGTAATAAAACTTAAACAAGCTTTAAAACTTATTCACAACATTCACAATTTGACCCATCCACTCGAATGCGCAAAATACACATACCTCACAAATACGTGACAATAAATCCACATAGAAAAAGGCAGTTTAAGTAAGTTAGATACAAGTTTTAATATTAATGATGTTATTAGGAAAAAGACAAGTTCTTTTGTGGAGATGTACTTGCATAGAATAGGCACTTGAAGTGAGAATTCTATAAACACAAAATAAATTACTCTGCATTAACAAACATAAAGCTTAGGTTAGAAAAAACAACAGCATCTAGGGAATGTATTAGCTACTTGAAAAAAAAAACCTTACAGGTCAATGTTATAACTATGAAAAAGCGAAGCACACACTATATGAAATAAATAACAATCAATAATTTTTTTTAGAAGTGATTTAAGTGCAAAGTAACTATTAAAATAAAATTTAACATATCTTTGTGATCTACCCTATATAAATAAAACGAAACCTATGGCAGCTGAAAAAAAAATTGTACAAATTTGTACATGACGTCAAAATCAATACACCTCACACGCCAGGATTCGACTATTTTCCATTAAAATTTCCTAATCTACCAATATTTAAATTACAATTAGAAGTGACAAAAACTAACCACTACATAGTTAATATAGACTTAAATATTTAGTGCTACATATGATTTTTTTATGCACTCATCTACTTTGGCTGGAGTCACAAATAAATGTCGATTTATTCATTGATAATAATACTGGGCCGACGACACCCACGCGACCGGCCATGTTAGTTAAGCATAGCTTATTTTGATGGTTTTACATTTGTGTAACCAGCAATGTTTTTAAATTGTTGGTATTCTCCCACATGAGCTAAGATACCACAAGTAATATTTTGTATAGTACAATTTAAAATAAATGGCCACACTGAATTTTGCTCTCAATACAATTCTGTTGATGTCATTCAATCAAATACATTCACAATTTTCAGATCTTTCATTGTAATCTTGTTATAGAGCAAAACGCATAATAGGAACTCTATAAAATAGAACTGTAAAAAAAAATAATAAAAAAGGAACACAAAAGAAAATATTCTCTATTTTTAATAAAATCACTAGTATAGATATAATTACTCTGCATAATAAATATATTGCTTTATTAAAACAACAATTTGATAGTCCCCATGAAAGTTAATCAATTCATTGAAATGACATATAAATTAATTTGCAATTGTTATTTTGATATTCAACAACTGATTTAGTCAATCATCATATACATAAAAACTTTGATAAATCTATTGTAATGTTAAAATAAATAGTGATAATTAGTAGGTGAATAGATTAAATCTAATCACGATAGAAATTATTAACTATATATGCTTTACCTACTGGTATAATATATATTATTCAGAAAAGCCTGCGTTAGTGAAAATATCTTAAGTTATATTATGATAACGGATTTAGCAGTTGAGAGTTACCTAAGTTAAAACTGGACAGAGCGCTTTCATAACATCGCATGGACAACATCACTACCAAACATCTTTTATGATAAAATTTCAATACTATGCCTCATTATGAAGATATAAATACTATTTTAATGTTAGGTATTTCATCAGTTCACTCCATATTACAAGATGTTGTTGTAGTCAAAGAATTCTTAAAACAATCTTAAATAAACTGTTGTAGAAATTATCGATAACATTTTATTTCAATTCCAAAACCTCGTTTAAAACAAATATCTTTTTAACCTAAATCTGTTGGTTGGAAGTGTTTTAAACGACAGCTGTGTGTACTTTTTGGTTCCATTGAAGACATTATGCTATATGCATAACAATTGTCGCAATTGCTTTACATTATTCATACGTTATGGCACACGACTAAGTAAATGGATGTCCATTAAAACAAATAACTTTTCTACAACAACGGATCTGGGTCACCGGGCTTGGAGTGTAACTTATATTTACAAGGCTATTAAGGCATTTCTCTATCTAAAATAAGCGTATTATCGTATCTATACGATATTACGAAGCGCTCCACAGTTTCAGTGACCCCTTCCATTCAACGTTCAACTGCTCTAACACTAAAATATTACTACGACTAACCGATAAATTGCAATTATCCATCAACATGGCACTGTCTCTTTGATATTTATGTAAACAGGTACCGCTTTATGTATTCATTAGCTGCATTGATTAGTTGCTGTTTAGTGAAGCATTTATCATATAGTAAGCGAGAGCCTCCGGACAAAACACAAATTGTCAGAGGCAGAGATTATGCTGTTGTGAAACTGGTTAGGAGATAAATAACAATGTGTGTATAACCGAACCATACTAAACACAAATTTTTATATTCGATATAAAAAATTAAATCAGCCCACACCGATGGGGATATAATGGTGTACAGCATAATCCCGTTCAAATAGGGGCAATAAATAAAAATAAATAGGATGACAAACGTGAGTTACGTTGCGTGGAAGGGGGTGGGGGGGTCGCCGGTGGGGGGCGAATGCGTTCATCGCACGTCGGTGAGATTGCTCTTGTCACCAAACAGCTTCACCAGCTGTTCCTCGTAGTCATCAATGTTGCGCTTCATGATTTCCATGCACGGACCCAGCAAACGCTCGAAGGTCTCCACATCCAAGACTGCAAATTGAGAAGGGTGTGTTGAACTTCTAATGGTTCTTTTTAAATTTGTATTATCTTATATATAAAATTCCCGTGTCACAATGTTAAGTTACCTTACTCCCCGAAACGGCTCGACCGATTCTCATGAAATTTTGTGTGCATATTGGGTAGCTGTGAGAATCGGACATCTATTTTTCACCCCCCCTAAATGTTAAAGGTAGTCCAACCCTAATTTCTTTTTTATTTTTAAATATTATTTTTATGACATTAAAAAATACATATAAAAAATACATAAAAAGTCACGATAGCCGAGTTGTTGGGTGGTCGGAATTTCGAGTCAAGAGACCCGAGTTCGATCCCCAGGTGGCAGTACCAAGAGTTTTTCAAAACCTTATGTACGAATTTCATCGTTGGCTTGGACATAAAGGCGGCGACGGGCTCACCACCTGTCACGTTGTCCCGAAAAATATCTTCGGTGGAAGGTGGGTCAAAGGGACTTAATTGTCTAGACTTGACCTCTGTCT
The DNA here is from genome assembly GCA_029286605.1 of Sericinus montela. Lineage (NCBI taxonomy): Eukaryota > Metazoa > Arthropoda > Insecta > Lepidoptera > Papilionidae > Sericinus > Sericinus montela. Next base: position 1,201,273 of record JAGSMR010000094.1, on the reverse strand, counting down.
ACCCCTGTATTGGGAATTGCGTGAAGATATTTTTTTTTTATTTATTAAAAAATACATAAAACCCTGAATTCTCACCACTCTACGATCAACCCCTATTTTTATATGGCAAAACAACGTTTGCTGGGTCAGCTAGTATTATATAGGTAATCGCGTTAGCCGAGTAGTATTTAGTCACGTAGTTAGTTATTAAGTCACAATAGCAGAGTGGTAGGGTGGTCGGAATTTCGACTCAAGAGACCCGAGTTCGTTGGCTTGGACATAAAGACAGCGTTGGGCTCACCACCTGTAAAAAGCTGGGTCGAAAGCACTTAAATGTCTAGAACTCTGCATACCCCTGTATTGGGAATTGCGTGAAGATATTTTTTTTATTTATTAAAAAATACATAAAACCCTGAATTCTCACCACTCTACGATCAACCCCTATTTTTATATGGCAAAACAACGTTTGCTGGGTCAGCTAGTATTATATAGGTAATCGCGTTAGCCGAGTAGTATTTAGTCACGTAGTTAGTTATTAAGTCACAATAGCAGAGTGGTAGGGTGGTCGGGATTTCGACTCAAGAGACCCGAGTTCGTTGGCTTGGACATAAAGACAGCGTTGGGCTCACCACCTGTAAAAAGCTGGGTCGAAAGCACTTAAATGTCTAGAACTCTGCATACCCCTGTATTGGGAATGGCATGTAGCGCTTCGCTTCTTGCTATGTCTAATGGGGATAGCCATTGGGATTGGCGTAAATTTTAATTCACTATATATTACTCCGCTTATATAAAGGGTCTGAACATTACACTCTTATCAACTTACGGTTCGTATCACTTCTTCGTGCCACTGTTAAATGTTAAGATATAGTCACCATTAACATTACCGTGAAATGATACTCACATGCCACCTTGGTGGGTCCCATGGCGTAAACGGAAGCGGCTCGCGGTTTGTGGGTCACCAGAGCTAGTTCTCCGAAGTAATCTCCCTTGCCTGCGCCGAAAACTCACATTAACTTTTACAGGCAAAATTAATATTAGTCGAGACCTTCTCAAATTACCTTTAACTAAGGTAATCTATATTATTAAATAAAAGAGAAAAAATGTTTTTAAAATTTCAACTTACACGGGCGGTATTCGAACCCGCGACCTTTGCCGAACCGCGGCAACGTTCTTACCTCAGAGAGTTTTTAATCTGTATCCTCTATACTTTATTTACGCCTTGTTTTTGGCATCGGCGCCATCTATTGTCGCTTTTGCAAGTGACAGTGTGACATTTCTGACTTTTCAGTTAGGAATTCAGTGAAAGGTGAAAGGTGCTTCGAAAGGACAATATTACCTCTAGATACCTCTAATAGACCTCTGATGACTGGTAATGGGAATGGCGTGAAGACATTTTCTTTATATATAGCTGTGGAATATAGTAGACCTCTATTGACTAGTATACTAGTATACTCTATAGACTAGAAGTCACGGTCGGAATTTCGAGTCGAGAGACCCAATTTCGATCCCCAGGTGGCAGGCTCGTACCAATGAGTTTTTCAAAAATAAAACTTAGGTACGAATAACATCGTTGGCTTGGACATAAAAACAGGTGGTGGAAGGAACACAAAAACAGGAAGGTGGGTCGAAGGGACTTAAGTGACCTCTGTCTACCCCTGTATTGGGAATTGCGTGAGGATATTTTTTTTTCTATTTACTAGTAATGGGTATGGCGTGAAGACATTTTCTTTTTTAATATATAGCTGTGGAATGTAGTGTAACAGTATGGAGGCGTACCGAGGCGCTTGATCTCGTGCTCGTTGCCGTCGTCGCGCGTGATGCGGATGCTGACGGAACCGTCTTCCACAAAGTACATGCCGTCGGCGGTGTCGCCCTGCTTAATGATCAGCTCGCCGTCGATCAGCGTGCGCGGCAGCAGCGCGTCCGCCAGGTTGGCTCGCTCGTACGGCTGCGTGAATACATACACATTCATACGTGCATTCCATTTATGCCTTTAGCGCTCGTACGGCTGCACAAATACATACGTATACACGTTCATACGTGCATTCCCTTTATGCCTTTTGCGCTCGTACAGCTGCATTAATACATACGTATACACATTCATACGTGCATTCTCTTTATGCCTTTTGCGCTCGTACGATTGCATTAATACATACACATTCATACGAGCATTCTCTTAATGCCTTTAGCGCTCTTACGGCTGCATTAATACATACATATTCATACGTGCATTCCCTTTATGCCTTTAGCGCTCGTACGGCTGCATTAATACATACACATTCATACGTGCATTCTCTTTATGCCTTTAGCGCTCTTACGGCTGCATTAATACATACGTATACACATTCATACGTGCATTTCCTTTATGCCTTTAGCGCACGTACGATTGCATTAATACATACACATTCATACGTGCATTCTCTTTATGCCTTTAGCGCTCGTACGATTGCATTAATACATACACATTCATACGTGCATTCCCTTTTATGCCTTTAGCGCTCGTACGGCTGCATTAATACATACACATTCATACGTGCATTCTCTTTATGCCTTTAGCGCTCGTACAGCTGCATTAATACATACACATTCATACGTGCATTCCCTTTATGCCTTTAGCGCTCGTACGGCTGCATTAATACATACACATTCATACGTGCATTCCCTTTATGCCTTTAGCGCCCGTACGGCTGCATTAATACATACACATTCATACGTGCATTTTCTTTATGCCTTTAGCGCTCGTACGGCTGCATAAATACATACACATTCATACGTGCATTCCCTTTATACCTTTGGTTGCTTGGAAGAGATCGCTATGCAGCGATAAAGCCGCCAATTTGTACCTGCTACTTGAGATTTTTGTTTCTTTTGTTTTTTACATGTGCTGTACAATAAAAGTATTATCATTCGCTCGTGTATTCATTCATACATACATAGATAAGGACAACATCACATACAAAATGGCTTCAGTATTTGTGCTATGCAATCAGTAACAACGAAAGTATCACAAACATTCAGACCCGAGACAATGTTAAAAATGTTTTATTGTTAACTGAACCGACCGGGAATTGAATCTGGGATCACAGATCTGGAGCACCACGAATGTGGACGTGTGAAAGCCATTCGTCCACGGAAGTCGTCATTAAGGCGATTTTAATATAACGGTGCTAAATAATAAGTTGCGGGTCAAAGCGCGACGGTAAACTCATTCGGTAGAGTTCGAGCGAATAATTGCGAAAATTTAGATTTACGAATTAAACCATGCAGCGATTTTTGTAGAGAGTAAGAGTGGACGTTTTAGGATAAAAAAAGTCATGAAATGCGTCCACACTTTCATTGGTCTTATTTATTTTATTTAATTATATATAATATATAAATTCACAGATAATAAAAGATATATAAGTTATAGATACGTCAGTACAGATAATACAAACATATACGTAAATAATAAGAAGTAAATTTTACAAACCTCTTCTTCCTGATTAATTTTTATTAAACCACTTTATTATTAGAGACTAATAATAAAGTGGTTTAACTTTAGACTTAATTGTATAGACGTGTCTATTCCAGTATTGGGAATGTCGTGAAGATGTTTATTTATTAATTACGGTTATTTTGGTCTGGTGTTTATCGGGAGAGGTATATGTCATTAGTTTGTAGCAAATTGAATTTTAAGAGCTTGTACCTTAGTTGCCTATTACGATACCGATGGTAAGGAATGGGAGGGTGTAATATTCTTACGCGCCGTAGCTCCGAGACAAACAATTTCAGACCAAAATTAATCATACTGATGACAGGCACTGGCGTCAAGGTGCATGGTGTTTGGTACTGCGATCGACAAACCGCTTGCCAAGCGTTGGCGATTATGGCAAATCCTCATTACGAGAGTGGTCGGTGTCCTGTAGTGGACTTTAACTTACATATGTATATGTAGTGTGATGATACAAAATATCTTAATGTTAGCAATACATGTTAGCCCTTTTTGGTGTGTCAGGTGAAAGGGTTAGATGTTGTTTTAATAAGATAACATCTATTTACATTGGAAGTCAAGCTAAATTTTATAAATTACTGTATTAATTCATTACTGTACTGATCATCTCATGGTTCCCCATACTGGGGTAGGCAAATACCTACACAACGAAGTCCTTTGACCTACTTGCCACCAAAGCTTATTTGAGACAGCGTTAATTATTGATGATTTCAATTGGAAACACGCCAGCGCTAATCAATTGCAATACCATTAGCATTATAATAATGTAACTAACGCTAATTAAACAACACATACGGCCACATTAATCAGAGCGCAGTGAAATTAGCGATAGATCACTAATAAGACGGGAGACGCGTTGTTAATTACGCACACATTAACAAAACTCTGTATACGTAACACGTATTGATTGATTGACCGTTACGCGCAACGTACGCGCGACAGAAAGTTGGCAGTCTACGGAATGGAACCTTCGGTTTCATGCGCTGTTAGACCTAATGCTCTGACGTACGTAACGGCAGTTTTAGTAAAATATTTTATTAGTTTATTCCTCAAATAAAACATGGTTTATCGCGGATACGAATTCGCGCCAAAAACAAACTTCACGTTAACTAGGACAGACGTGCGCATTTATTTTCAACTCACACAAACAAACATAATTTTAGGAGCATCGCACGTATTTTATTTGATTCAAGAATTCATATTCTTACATTAGGGCGTGGCTCGCAACTCAGAGGACAGGCGCACAACAGCTATATTTATTGTCTATGAGAAGTTTAATAACTGAATTTCAGTATACATTAGAAATATTAACTAGAATTGAACAGTCAATGTTGTTATGTACTCTTGTACAAATATGAATATAGGACGTGTAGCCCTTTACTCCCGAAGATGTCGTAAGGGGCGACTAAGGCACGCATAGTATATAAATTATGTATACACATGAATTAATTTTATAATCTGCTAGCTGTATCACCCGCGCGAAGCTCTTTATCGCACAAAATTGTCTTTTCTGAGATAAATAGCATCATATGACCTTTCCATGACTTCAAGCAAATGTCACACCAAATTTCATAAAAAGTGGATTAGCCGTGAAAGCGTAACAGACACATGAAAGAGTTTTTCATCTACATTTTTAATATCAGTACGGATAAAATTCTTACTATAAAGAGGTGTAAACTGATTATCTGTCTAAATTCCATCGCGTGTCCTCTATTTGTGTTGTGCAATGACTTTGGAACGACGTCATTGTTAGAACGATGATTTTTATATTCATAGAAAAATTTTGTTATTGACTTGAGCTACAAGTTACAAGTAAGACTTTCTGTTTAATTTAAGAAAGGTAATATTATTTCCTATATTAAATAGTATCTTAAAAAATCAAATACTAAAGAAACAAAAATATAGTCACGATAGCCAAGTGGTTGGGTGGTCGGGATTTCGAGTCGAGAGACCCGAGTTCGATCCCCTGGTGGCAGATTCGTACCAATGGGTTTATCAAAAAACTTATGACAAAATGACGGCGAAGAGGTTACCAACTGTCCCGTTGGCCCGAAAACATCTTCGGTGGAAGGTCTACCCCTGTATTAGGAATTGCGTGAAGATATTTATTTATTTAAAAATATAAATAGCCTAAAATATATAACATAAAAAGTATAATTTAATTTTATGTAAAATTAAACTGATAACGTTTACTTGCTCGTTTTATGTCAACTTCTCTGCAAACTCAATCAGACTTATTTACTTTCAAAATGAATCGTAAACATAGTAATTCAATCCATACCACCGTGTATCTAGGTTCTAGAATTTGTAGTGTGGGTACAGAAAATGGTAAATGTGAAATTTTGGGTATTTTTATTACAAAAAAACTTTTCATATATATATATATATATATATATATATATATATATATATATATATATATATATATATATATATATATATTGTAAAATATAGAATGGTCAAATCGTTAGTGGTTCAGGGACAATGTATAATGTATAAACGAGAGCGCCTCGTATTAAGTAATAGCAATATAAAAAACATTTCCAAAAAAGAATAGTTCTCGTTCGTAATGTTTCATTATTCCTTTACGAAGCGAAACGTGGGTTGGGGAGACGCTCACATTTTCTTAAACGGAACTCCGTAATGAAAACAAAAAGAGTGCTGTCTGTGTATTACGTCAAATAATTCGTCATCTCTTTGGGAATTGCGTCAAACGGAGAGAATGTCAGGCCATTTCGCTTCTCGATTATATGGAGAACACGATCCTATGTAATGGTTGAACGTCTGATCGCAATATTGTCGTACCCCCATCAATATTTACATCGAACTGTGATGTGTTTGCATTGTGCATGCACAGGATTTCCCGAGTGTCTTGAACCCTTAGGTTCAAAGCAAGGGGTGCAGATTAAGCTGGTCAAGACGCAGAATTAACCTTCACTATACCGGGAGCCCGAGCTATCTTTCGTATTTTACCTATTAGTAAACAAATCTGGCTTGAGCCAAACCACTATGAGCGTATTTACTTGCATATACCATCACACTAATAGGTATTATTCATGCGATGGTTTTACAATTTGTAAACATTTGTAAAACAATTACAGATATCGTCACAAAGTATAATTCTTTGCGTATAATTGGATAATGATAAGAGATAGATAAATGTAAACGTAAATCCTTATATATATAAATCCATAACTCTAATACAAACATTCATATTAATCGTAGAAATGTTTACCCTTAGTGGTATTACACCAATTTATACAGGTTGTACTGGAAAGAATAGGTGAACCTGCAATACCTTACATAAGAGCTAGCCGTATTGTATATTGTATATTACACTACGACTAAAAATAACTTAAATCTAACAGTTTATTTCTGCAGTTACACATGTTACTATTCCTCAAAACCTATATAATCATAATCATGCAGAATGCATGCAGTAAATTAAATATCAATAAACTTAAACGTTTTTGAAAAATGAAATTGTATTTCAATTCCCAGCATGAAATGAAGAAAGTATTTATTTTTGTTAAAGTTCGAACGTCTTAGTGTATTTAGTTTTGATCTGTTATTTTCGAGAGGATTATTCCGACCTTTTACCTTATACATTCTATAGATTCGAGAGGAGAGTCGGGCGCACGAACATATCGAGAAAATTGCACCCAACAGTTAGATGATAAGATAATCTATACAATTATACATTTCAGACATGGACTAAGACATCCAGCTTGTAAAAGTAAGTGTACTTAGTAAAGAAACTTTTTGTACTTAATACCATTTAAAAATAAATAAAAATAAAAATTACATCTCTAATTTCAGTTTCTAAAAGTAATTTTGTTAAGAAATAAAATTTTTAGTGTATGTCTGAATAGTCGAATTGGTTTTAGTAAGTAATAAGCTTTTATTGGAAAGTATTTTGTTACAACTCGTGGAAACCTTATTCCAATTCCACTTCTGCGAAATAAGATGATCCAATCGATAAAATAGATATAAAGTTATTATTTCCATATAATGAGATATTTACGTTATATATTTTTGAGAATATAAGCAAATATTTTTATCGTACAAAGAATACCATGAGTAGTTTGGAATCACCAGATTGATGGCAACATCGTCCCTTTAACACCGAACAAATCGTGCTAATTAAACCCAATGTTACTTAGCCAAGTTGTAACTTAAAAACCTTTCTTCCACAATGGTACTTAGTTCAGAGGGCTACGACGTAACGCGGTAATTCGAAGTAAAATATTCATAAAAATTGTCATGCACACAATAAACTACAACAAATAAATTACGTGGACCTATAAAGTTTGTCACGTGTTACATGGTCCATATTCATTATTATTATAGCGGATGATGTACTGCAGTTGCAGGGTAGTTACCCGCCAGGTCGGGTGATCGTGACCTGGGGAGGACGTCTCCTCCACAAGTCTGCGCTATCGGTAATCGTATATATGCGTGTAACCGTGCGAACTTCGATAGCGCGATGTAGGACGGCGATTTGTTTCCCGAATCCGCCACTATCGAGCTTCTTATGTGGATACATAGATGACGTCACATCATCATAATGGTCTGCAAGACTCCATTGCAGGATAGACCTATCACGTACGGGTTTACCATAATCGCTATGCTGCCTAGGGTATTAGCAGTATCAGACACCTTGTAACTTATATGCCTTATTATGTCTATTATATATCGAAATGGTTATTATTATCCCACCATTTGTCAGTAGCAAAATACAATTCCAAGCCATACACCAAACCTCAATTCAAAACATAGTCACTTCTTCAGACGCATACGGAAGGAATATGTATCGGGATATATTCCTACTCATGACCACACGTCAAATATTATTAGTCTATTTAAACGGTACATAATTTATACATGAATGGTTGAATTAGTCACGGCGGAGAAACATGTAATTTTATCACGAAATTCGCCATAGTAGGAAATGTTCGTCCGTTCCATTGTATTTTGTGTGACGCAAACGCGAACAAATACGAAGGTTGAAACTATTTAGTCAGATATAATACATTTTATAATCATATAATTTGTTTTACCTACACAGAGTTCTCTCGTATGACACGTATAATGTTGAGCGACAAACGCGCCGAGGCCCGTGTTTACTTTTACGATTTGATTGATGTTAACTCTTGTTTAAACTCGCCCCTGCAATATTTTCGGAAGAATGAGCAGCAAAGTCGCTCATTTGGGAAACGCTCAATCTGTTCCGTAATGTATTTGTAGTAAGTGCTCCCACTAGCTAGCTAGGGTATAATTAGAAGCGTATTTGTGTTTATGTAATGCGATCTTTGCATGTTATTAAATTTAAAAAAAAATAAGATAGTTGAAGGAAAATCTTCTTTGGTGGGCATGTGGGATTAGCAACACAAAGCCAAGAAAGAGAGAGTTTTTATAGGCGCACTTAAAAGAGCAAACATCATGGGAAATACGAAAGCTTCGCAAAAAATATCGTCCATTAATAATAACAATAATAATAATATGGCGTGGTTTTTCTACATTGACCCAAATTGATCGAACCCGGGACCTCGAGATGGCGACACCTTGAAACCCGGTCCACAGTGGTCGTTCAAGGCTGTCCCTGCGTTTCGTCTCGTGACTGAGGTAACTTGAGGTGAAAACCCGTACTCTTATCACAATTCACTTCCTTTCTGGTCACATGTCCAATTCCCTTTTTAAAGATCGTCAATTCATATATTCTGATTTTGTATCACTCGAATCAATTGCTCGTTTGCCATCTTTTCAATAAAAATCTCGACATGCGATACTGAACAATGGACTCAGGATCTTATATAATTATTATTATCAAATTTTGCCCGCGGCCTCTTACAAGCCACTCCACGAACGAACCAACCCCTGTACCAAAATCGATCAATACTGGGTTCAGCAAGCGTCAAAGCAAGCAATAAAATAATAAAACTCAAATTCATAATGTAAGTGAGGTTGCTATAATATCTAGATATTTCTGATACCGGATACATTGAATGAGGTTGAAAGCATGAGGTTGAAAGCAGCAGCTAAAAAAATTAGCCGACGGACCTGCTATGGATAATACCTTACTAGGGTATATATATATATATATATATATATATATATATATATATATATATATATATATATATATGTATATATATATATATATATATATATATATATATATATATATATATATATGTATATATATATATATATATATATATATATATCGGTTCAGTACATTTCATTAACAAACGATATATACAAACAGGACGTGCAGAAATCATTTAGATGACGGAAAATGACATTCAGTATAAAAATACAATCATAAAGCGTATCTCTAACTTGACTTGTATTAAACTAATCAAGTTTTCAGACATAAAGCGACCCTTTCCCTCGATCCCCACCCTCTTACATAATATGGAGATTGAATTCTGAGAGAAGTGAAATGCTAGTTACGACCAAGACCCAATTGGAAGTAAAAAAAAAACTGTATTAATTTTATCGAGTAAATAAAAATAAATATCTTCACGCAATTCCCAATACAGGGGTAGACAGAGGTTTAGTCTAGCCAATTAAGTCCCTTGGACCCACCTTCCACCGAAGATATTTACGAGACAATGTGAAAAGTCGTGAGCCCGTCGCCGTCTTTATATCCAAGCTAATGACATAATTCATTGGTACGAGCCTGCCACCTGGGAATCGAACTCGGGTGGGTCAACCACTCGACAATCGTGACTTAATATCGGCTGTTGAAATCTCACGTAGTTCGCGATTCACAGACTTATTTAGATAATTTTAGAGATGATTTAGATAATTTTATCGAGAGAACAAAAATAACACGCGACAACATCTCGCGAAGCATTAAGCAATTGGATAACGTACTATGAATGTACGTTGCATAAACACTAACAAATTGCCCGATGAAAAAATTCTCGCAACGAGTATTCCTTTCAGCGTCTGCGGGAAATGAGGCAGCTGTTGTTTCCCATTTAAATCTTTCAACAGCTCAAAACATTCACAAGTTGTAACGCTTTGTTCGTTTGTATAATCCCATAAAATGCAACTGTTACAGTCGAGTAGGTATTCATCTTGGCTTTTTAAAAGACGGTCTTATCTCGACTCATACTCCACGGTTCGTGACGCAAACTCCTTAAAACTACGTTGTTAGTTCCAATTAGAAGAAGCCAGATGAAAAAAATAGAAATTTTAAACAATTCTTTTAAAAATTGTAATGAATATAAATAATATTAAATAAATATCTTCACGCAATTACCAATACAGGGGTAGACAGAGGTCTAGTCCAGACAATTCAGTCCCTTTGACCCACCTTTCCACCGAAGATATTTTCGGGACCACGTGACAGGTGGTGAGCCCGTCGCCGTCTTTATGTCCATAATAAATAAGATTTTAATAATAACTAAATCTAGTAATAAAGTAGTAGTAAGAGACGGCGACAGACTCACCACCTGTCACGTTGTCGCAATAATGTCTTGGGTTTCACACTGGGTCGAATTGACTTATCCGTCAGGACCTCTGCCTACCGCAATATTGGGAATAGCGTGAAGATATTGACGTAATTACAATAATACAGAGTACAACAACCCGATAGCCTAGTTGGTAGTCACGCTACCTCTGAAGTTGCCGGGTCTTGCGGGTTTGAATCGGGTTAGGGGAAAACATTTGTGTGATGTTTGTACTCGAGTCATGGAAGTTTATAATTATTTATTATATTTTATCATACATATTGTATATTTTATTATTATCATACATATAATATATATTTTAGTTATTAAAGTTTAGTAGTTATGATAATATAAAGTTATGATGGCTGGGTGATCGGGATTCGAAGTCAAGAGACCCGAGTTCGATCCCCAGGTGGCAGACTCGTACCAATTGGTAATTAATTTTAAAAAAATTAAGTACAAACTATATAACTTGAACATTAAGATGGTAAGATGGCAACGGGCTCATCACTGGTCACGTTGTCCCAAAAAACGTCTTCGGTGGATGGTGGGTCAAAAGAATTTAATTGCCAAGATCTCTGCCTAACCCTGAATTGGGAAAATGCATATACAAATACTAATTATATACATATAAGTATATAAGTAATTATATGCATATAAGTATATTCATAGTTTGTTACTCAAATTCTTACAGCAACATAATTGCTGATATAACACTGTGGATGAGTATTAAATGGAGTGAAAGTTAAAGAGCTATTTTCTAGATTTTTGGAGCAATTTTATAGTTTTATAGACATTACATATATTATGGATTGATTACTTGCGAATTTGAAAAGTGACGGGGATGAGATATTTTTAAATTAATGCAAAATGTACAAGTCGGTATAACAAAGCTATTAGGTATATCCAAACAATGTTATCAGCATAATAACCCATGAATACGTCACTACAATTAGTTTCGCTGATTAAAATATTGTAGCTAAGATATTATTATAATTGGCGCATGTATAAAATGACTCCGTGAAAAGAGGACGTAATGATCGTTTTTCTACCATGTTTTAGGCTACCTTGAAGTACAGTGGAACGAAAGATTGTATTTACTTGAGATGTATGAGTTATAGCATAGCCATTTTAGATGTACATTTGCAACAAATCGTTCCTTTGACTGAGTATGTAACTCTTTAGGCAATAAGTAAATGTTTATATAAACTTTTTGTTATTAAATTAAATAGAAAAATAACTTTTTATATTATATTTCCTGACTGAAAAGTCAGCAATATTAAGCTGTAATTTGCAAAAAATAACAGTAAAGGCGCCGATACAGGCATAAATAAATAAAGAGATTTAAAGTTTCAACTGATGCGTGTAGGACACGGTGGCTCAGAGGTTGCCACGGTACGGCAAAGGTCGCTGGTTCGAATCCAGCCTGTGTCAGTTGAAATTTTAAACATTTTTTCTCTTTTTAGAATAGACAGAAATCTAGAAAATCAAGTCATCTCGACCTACTGTCCTTTCAAAGATAACTGGTACAACGTGACAAGTGGTGAGCCTAACGCTAAAATTAATAATTTAGATATTTAAAGTAATAATATGCTGGTTTCCTTGTCAATATTCTTTTATTTCATTGGAACATTCAAAACCTATCTTTGCATTTCGATTGTTACGATAAAAAAAGACAAAATGGTTTCCTTTTTACCGAGTTACTACAGATATATGCGGAAATTTCAAGGAACGAAATGGAAAACAAATTTTACCCAAATAGGCTCACGAACGCACGTAAAGGATTAATATCCGCTGTCAGACAAATGTTACAAGATAAAAGCATCTTGATGATGGTTTCACAAAATACAGGTAAGTTATAATATTCTTTTATTTACCTTTTATTATTATTTACATACATACAATCACGTCTCTTTCCCGTAGGGGTAGGCAGAGATCACTTCTTTCCACTTTCTACGATCCCTACATACTTGTTTCGTTTCGTCCACTTTCATTATTTCCTTCATACATTCTCTACGATTTAGGGTACTCTTGACCTGGCCTTTTTTCAGGACGTCCCTGATTTGGTCTTAAAGGCGGTACAGCGGACTAGCCACTATGCCCTGTCCTGTCCTCAGCATCTCGACGGTAATCCTATCATACCCTGCAGCCTTACCTAATCTCATACTTTTCAACGCTTTTACTATTTCATCCATGCTTATCTCACTTTCATCAACATTTATATTAACCATGGAAGGTGCCGGGTGTTGTACCTGCAATTCCTCTCTTTCAAATAAACATTCAAAATATTCTTTCCATCTCTTCAACACATATTCTTCTCCTTTTATAACGCTCCCATCTTGTCTCCTGATTGTAGGGTATTATATTTATCTTTACTTTTTATTTTATCTAGCATTAGTGTCTCAATCGAGTCAGTATGACACGATGAACACAAGACGACGCTATACAAAACGACGATATAAACAGCATTGTTACCTCAACTGATGTGTCTAATGTTTGCTTCGGAAAACGGAACATGTCTATGAAAGAAGATGGGATACTGTCAACAATCTTCTGGCCTTTCTATCTCTATAAGAATATCATCTATTTCACAAACTCCTATTCTAAACAGTTGTAACCTCGTAACCTTAAAGAAGTCTATAGACAGGCCTGTATATTAGTATAACAATAATATAATAGATGCTACTTTTTAGTCTTTTCTATATTAATTCAGTATTTCCCGTATTGTAGATTTATAACTCGGGATGAGAATTAACGGTGGCCATTTAGAATCACCTTTGATGAATAGTCCTTTCCGTCACAGGTTAATGGGCTAGGGTTGTAAATAAATTGTTCTTATATCGTAATTCGCCTCAAAAGAAACGAGAACAATTATTGGACAATCGCCGTAACAAAATACATTTAACATTTCAATATAACTGTAGTACAAATAATAATATAGGTGACCCCGATTAATAATATAGGTTAAAAGTCACGATTGGCCAGTGGTTGGGTAATTGGAAATCGAGTCGAGAGACCCCAGTTCGATCCCCAGGTGGCAGGCTCGTACCAATGGTTTTTTTTCCAAAAACTTCTGTAGGATTTGTATCGTTGGCCTGGACATAAAGACGGCGATGGGTTCACTATCTGTCACGTTGCCCCAAAAAAATCGTCGGTGGAAAGTTGGTCGAAGGGACTTCACTGTCTAGACCTCTGTCCACTCCTATATTGGGAATGGCGTGAAGATCCCGTAACTTTCAGTACCAAATACACCTAAAAACCTAATTTCAAGAACTTTTATCACATTATTTTTTATTCATGTGGATTTTGTCTATTATTTTACTTGTCTATTTTTTCGTATATTTCTTTTTGAATTTTAGTATGTATGTATAAAGTGTATATGTATGTATATGTGTATGTATGTATATATGTATATATATTAGAAATTTTTCGTACACCTCACCCTCTTCTCGCAGGTCATTGTATCCTCTGCAACGTGGAAGAAATCGCTTTAAAGCGATAAGGCCGCCAATTGTACCTTAATTAATTTTTGTATGTCGTTTGTTCATTTAATGTTTTTGGTGTACAATAAAGCATATTTCATTCACTCATTCATTCATTCATTTTACGTAGATCGGCTTGCGACAACCGTGAACACTACACCCGGCAATAAAAATACACACGGATCAGAAATGTCTCACCTGAAGCGCCTTCAGCATGGGCACCTTGTCCAGTAGCTCCTCGTAGAGCTTGCGCTTCTTGAAGGCGCTCTTCAGCAGGATGCGGCGGAAGGTGTGGCGGTCCATGGCCCAAAGCGCGCCGGCCGACTGAGCTCGGACGGACGCGGCGCGAGGCATGTTGTACATCAGCGCCAGCTCCCCGAACGAACCCGAGCCCTCGTACGTGTGCACCACCTGCGCAGCGTGCGGCTATCGTGAACCACGGGCACCCCCCCCCCCCACCCCCCCCCCTCTCCCACCTTCAGTCTTCTGATACTCCGTCCACACCGGCTTCATCGGGATATAGTTACATCCGGTAAAGAGGATTTCCCATAGTTGCTATTCGTGGCAAGCGGATCGCACCATAAACACTGGACAGGTCTTTTTTTTCTTTTTAAGTTGGCCATCTAGCCGTCTATCGGTAATCGTTACGATCTGTAAGCCTTTTTCGTAAGTCATCGCTTACGATACTCACAGGAAGGAAGTGGGTGGTATATATGTATATTCATATGCAAATATCATATGGATGAATAGACTTAGCGGCTTGTAAAATATATAGACGTCTCTGACAATGTCCTATCAGAATCGCCGTAGCATACTCTTAATAGATTAGGGATCATAGTATCATACATACATAGATCTCGTTACCATGCGCGATTTGCCAGTCAACGGTCTACTGGACTTAATTTTTAAGGAAACTTCAGACTTCTACCCCATTTACTTAACCTTCAGGTGCAATATTAAATTAATATGGGTACACTACTGCACACACCACTTATGGAAATAGGTGGACTGACTCATATGGAGAATACGGTATTTTGTTCAAAATAAACTCACAATGGATTTTCCTCGGTATAATGTTATAATATGCCCTCGGTATAATATGCCCTCTGCATATGCTAAAAGGTTTTAATATTTAAAGGATTTCTAGACGTGTAGAATGAATTCGTGAAAATATTTATGAAATATTTAGTGCGCAGTATGCAAGGACCATGTTTTCACATAATGATAAACGCCATCGATTCTAGACAAAAGATGAGCTACCCACTAATAACTACCCACATTTGATTTTATCGCGCAATTTAAAATACATTTCTGTTTCACATAAATAAGAAATGCTTTATTCTAAAAAATGAAGCATCTTATTTAAATTTATGATATTGTCAGTGTTGAAATGATTCTGCAAAAAATCTTACAGTTATCCCCTTATAGATAAAGTTGGTTTATATGATTTGTCTCCAAAATATTTATTGTGCGTAAGTCGAATTTTAATTAATAAATCTTTTTTCTGTAATAATATAGAATAGATTGGATGCCCGCAATTTTGACTATGAATGTATTAAACTAATGTTTGAGGCGAGACTTTTTAATTTACTACAACAAGCCTATAAATTCAGTTTCCATCTGCGTAGAGTGAAAATGAGAAAAATACATAACAGATACATATTACATTCAACACTAGTATATACAGGAGTTCAATAACATGGCAAGTTAATACTTATATTTTTTTATTTATCGAGGTAATCGACTTGATCATGGCCTTTAATATTATCACTCAAGGCAAAGATACAAAACGCCAATGTTTCTTACATAAAACGGAGTCATTTTTTTGTACAAAATAAATGATAGCAAAAAAGATGATTTCTTTATAATTACTAAACTACAAATGTTTACGTTCATAAATCACATAATTGCATCAATTTTAAAGAGATAAAGATTTATTTCGGTGCTAATATTGCCACATTTTGAATTCAATAATGATAACGGAATTTACTTCTTATCTTAATAATCAATTAGATAATATATCCACTTTGTACCTATTTAAATGCAGTCTGATAACTGGAACTGAGGTTATTAGAGATTTTTATAAAGACTATGAGATTAGTGTTATATGTTGTATGTTATGTAACATGTAATATGTTAATTTGGAATGACCTAAATAAAATAAATTGAAAATAAATCTTGTATATATTACGCATATAACAAAATTCAATGAAATCCTAATATCCTATAATCCAACTTTATCATAAAAAATGACAATATTGATTAGCATGATTTTAATAAGTCACGATAGCCGAGTGGTTGGGTTGTCGGAATTTCGAGTCATGAGACCCGAGTTCGATCCTCAAGTGGCCGTACCAATGGGTTTTTTCTAAAAACCTATGTACAAATTACATCGTTGGCTTGGATATAAAGACGGCAACGGGCTCACCGCCTGTCACGTTGTCCCGAAAATGTCTTCGGCGGAAGGTGGGTCGAAGGGACTTAAATGTCTAGACTAGACCTCTGTCTACCCCTGCCTTGGGAATTGCGTGAAGATATTTTTTTTAATGATTTTAACGTGTTATCGAAGATGGATATCAAGACAAAGTGCTAATTCAGGACAATCAAACTGAAGAAATGATCAGGTCTCACCTTCTCCACTCCATCGTCGCCGGTGACGAGCACGTCAAACACGCCGTTCTCGATGACGTAAAAGTTGTCACCGTCATCGCCCTGTCTGATCACGTACTCGCCGGGCTCCGCGCGTTTCTCGAACATAGCGTCCAGCACCTGATGAGTGGACGTGTGATAAAAAAAAAACATCCACACACGTGTACTTTAATTCCGTATGTTCTATGCTCCTGTTTAACTGAATGATCCAGATTTGAACCGCGACCCGGCAGCTCTAAATTTGTGCAAAGCAAGTTCTGAAACTTATCGCCGTTACTACGAGCTCGATGATGCCGGAAATCATCATAATGAAACTTGCGCGTTTGAGAAATAATAAAAAAAAGTACCTATTATTTCCATGAACACGTGGGAGCAAAGCAACAGACTTGTCTTGCTCTAATCTCATATTTATTTATTTAATATTTTATGTATACAGTAAACACCAAGTTTACAATATAATCACAATACGAAATTTGCACAAAGGCCCTGCTTATTTCTTTATAAATCTCTTCCAGCTGACCTGTGACTGGATCATAAATACTATTTCATAACATACATACATACAACAAACATAAATAAATATTTATATATAAATATACATACATATGTCATATACACACATATATTCATACTGCAAAGGAGAGATAGTGATCCTTAACTCTATTATTAAAGGTAGAATCAGATCTCTCTAAATAATTTGAGAGAAGGCATTTTTTCAGTAGTGGGTTTTATCAAGTTGTTTTGTTTTACTTTTTGTCATTTTTTGTCATTTTAATTTCTATTTAGTTCTTCTGACAGGAGCTCCAGAGGAGGTCATCAACGTTCGGTGTTGCTTAAATGATCAATCACGTGTATTGCCACAAGTATAAAAAATATGTAATGCGCTTGAGCTTACGCTTTTAGCACACTTTAGAAACCTTCGTCATGTTACATAAGGGCATTATCACATTATTATGACTGTCCTAAATTTCTTGTGCAAATAACGACCTAAAAATATAATGATTTTGTATAAATAATGGAAATATGTAAATGTTATTGGCCTAATTAAATGCTTTTAATACAAATATACAACAGTCCATTTAATTGTACTTCAAGTTCTGTATGAAACGCGATCTCTCAGCGCCATATGCTAGCGCAGTCTTTACATAAATTCGAATTCATTTATGCACTGAATAAGCTAAAGTGGCACTCTAACATGTCGTAGTAGTCTATTGAAAGCGTATTTAATTTTGCAAACACAAACAAGATGTTTATCGAGTGAAATTTGGATTAAAAATGTATCTAAATTTTGAAAAATATCTCTAAAAGAAAACTGTTAAAAAATCTGTTTGTTAATATAATTAATATCGCATTATGTAATAATTATGCCTAAATAAATGTTGTGACAAGATAAACTTTCGTGATGAGATTTTACCAGATACGAATACCAGACAAAAAAAAGCTTGTCTCCAAAACAGGAATCTTTCCAAAAAGGAAGTTTTTTCATAATAACGTCGCATCCAGAGCCATAAAAAAGTAATTCTAAATAATACCGGCACATTGGCCAGACAACCAAACGGAGTCTAGAAAATTTTAGACTGTACATAAACGAAACTATTTTTATGTAAACGAACCAAAAAAAAAACTTCATGAGTATTATGTTTAGGCATTTTTTTGTAATTCATATTTAAATATATATATTTTGCTTTTATCCATTTATATAATTTTTTTTATCTTCACGCAACTCCCAATACAGGGGTAGCCAAAGTTCCAGACAAATTACTCGTTTCAACTACAGTTCGCACCTTTTATGTTTAAAAAATCGACCATCACGATAGCCGAGTGGTTGGGTGGTCGGAATTTCGAGTCAATAGACCCGAGTTCGATCCCCACTTGGTAGGCTCGTACCAATGGGTTTTTCAAAAACTTATGTACGATAATCGTTGGCTTGGACATAAAGACGGCGACGGGCTCACCACCTGTCACGTTGTCCCTAAAATATCTTCGGTGGAAGGTGGGTCTAAGGGACTCA
Organism: Sericinus montela; assembly: GCA_029286605.1. Taxonomy (NCBI): domain Eukaryota; kingdom Metazoa; phylum Arthropoda; class Insecta; order Lepidoptera; family Papilionidae; genus Sericinus; species Sericinus montela. The sequence continues at coordinate 1,182,199 of JAGSMR010000094.1, read as the reverse complement.
ATTGTCTAGACTCGACCTCTGTCTACCCCTGTATTGGGAATTGCGTGAAGATATTATTTTTAACCATCGAGCGAAAGTTATAACGAACACGGACGTGTTTTGTTTAGTAAGTGACTTGAGTTGAACATTTCTCAGTCAAGTCAATAGTTGAATTGTTACGTACATTGGATACATCATCGGTTGCGTAAGGTGGGAACGGATAGCAAGAATAACTATGTGTACGACATTCAAATGGATAGTGAATACATAAGTATCAAATAAATAAGTACTAAATAAGTATAATATAAGTATAACAGTAAGTAAGTATAATATTAAGTAAATAAGTCTAAGTATCGCATAGTGTAAAGAAACTGTTACATAGTATTTTACCCAAGTGAAGAGCTGAACTGTGTACTTCAAGCGAGAGTCCTGAAAAGCGAAAATTGGAAAAGCCTTGGAGAATGTAGTTGCAGTTTCTGTATTACATAACTTCCAGATAATATGTTATGTAAAGTTATCCATCGATCAGACCTACCGCAATAAATACAATAAATCAAATTAGAAAATTTATGTGATGATTTTTTTATTATGAAGAAAGATTTTCTTTCTTCATAATAAAAAATTCACTAGTGTACTAAAATTGAGAAAGGTATGCTGAGGTGGTTTGGCCATGTCGAGAGAATGAATGAAGAACGATTGACGCAAAAAGCATATAAGGGGAGTGTGAATGGAAGTGTAGAAAGGGGAAGACCTAGGCAGACGATTCGACACCAAATCAGGGACGTCTTGAAAAAATGCCAGGTCAAGAGTACCCTAAATCGAAGAGAATTAATGAAGGGAATAATGAAAGTGGATGAAGCGAAACAAGTATGTAATGATCGTAGCAAGTGGAAAGATGTGGTCTCTGGCCTACCCCCATGGGAAAGAGGCGTAATTGTATGTATGTATTTTTTATTATTTTTTACATACCTTAGCGACTAATACCTACCTAAAATAGCTAAAAATGAAATAGTAATTTAACCGAAGTAACATCACTTGTGTTATTAATGCAAATAAATATATATATACCTGTTGCATTTGCTGGGCATCCAGGGAACGGAAGAGCAGAATGCCGCGGACAGCCTCAGCGAGTCGGGCACGCTGTGCGTCCGATTTCGGGAACACAGCCGGAGCACCCTCATCAGAGTCATCTTCCTCCGGATCGTACGTCTCCGCGAAAACCGACTTACGTCGATTGTTGAAGCGCGCCACTGGCGGCTCTGGTGGACAATTTGCTGATCAGTTTATGATTATATAAAAAAAAAAATTTTTATTACTCAAATTATCATATAGGATGATATAAAAAATACTGACCATTATAGTCAATGAAATGTAAATATAGTCAAAGAAATGATAAAAGGAGCACCATAAGAATGAGAACATTTCACTATATTTAGAATATAAAGAACCAATCATCAGATTCCAATTAAGATTACAGTGCCCAAAGACATGGACATCTGCGATCAATTAAAAACATTATAAGTTTAAAAATAAGCAATATTTTCCCTTGACCTAAATGTAAGAGTTCCACAAATATTAGCAAAATTTTTTTTAAATCATGAATGCTAAACAGAAGTTGTAACTAGTGTTTTGGAGGAAATGTAGTTTTGTCATTTTAATTAACCAAATGTCTCATAAAAGGCCATAATTTTTACAGACTTGATGAGACTTAAAACTGACAAGTAGTACAAGAAATTGAAATTCTTTTGTAATGCACTAAGTTTTTAAAATATAATTTTGTTTAAATTAAACACACATTTGACTAAACAAATGTGTAACAATAAAAGGAACTTTCTAATGTACTATTATAAATAAGAATTTATTTGGACTAACTATCAATATCCTTTTAATAAATAAGTCTCTAATATAAATAAATAATATCAAATAGTAATATCTTTACTCTTGATAAAAGTTATAAATGGAAAATTACTGCAACTCTGGATTGAAGCTACTGCCAGATAGGTAGAGAATTTTCTAATATATTCACTGATCAACATTTTTGTATATGTGCCTATATTAATAGAGCATGTAAGTAGGTAATAAAAAATTCAAATTCATTTAAAATTATTACAGAAAATTATTAAGTCATTGAAAAAGCCAATTAAAAAAAACTTTATTTAACAAAGCTCAGTGCAACTACAACTGCTATAATTTAAAAAAAAATTGAAACATTGAAAATATTTGAAATATAAACAAAAAATATAGTCAGTTTAATTACGTTTAGTTCAAAGTGTTATAATAACAAACACACAAATGAGATCAGAGTACAGTAAACTGTTGATTTATGTTTCCGCAAACAATTTCACAAAATCCTTGCTTTTTAGCTTGTTGAATTAGAGTAGCATGTTAGCAAAAAAAGTCACTTATCACATTGTCTGTTATTTATGAGATTTAATTCAAAACAAAAGTATTACAATTTTCACTATGCAAATGCACTAAGGGTCCCTTTTAATAAATTTGGTCTTAATTAAGCTTACATTTGGCACTAAATGTATTTCACTTTTTGTGTTTTCTATAAAATATATTATTATATCATTGAAAGAGACAGTTGTGGCATCATGCCAAATGTTTAAGTAGAAATGATTCACAGCAGTTGCTTTATGAGTATTTGCAAATATTTTTGATTTTTTCATGAGAAATAATGCTAAAAATAAAATTACTGATTTTAGTTAAAATATATTTTATATAAATATATAATTCTTACAACTGCTGTTGTTTGTAGATATTGATAGATAACTACAATTAAACTAATGAATGATTTCTAAAACTGTAATTATATAAAATTGTAACTTAATCTTTACAAAATTTATTCAAAAAAATAGAAAATAACAAAATTTTGAAAAATTGGTATGTATATAATACTTTTCAATTCTATATTTACCAGATACGAAATACCAAAAATATAATTAAAAAAAAAAAATTAAGCAATACTACTAGATTTTCTATCATGACAAGAGTCCTAAAGCTCTAAATTATGCTTGGTCTAGATATTGCTTGCAACCAAAGGAGAAATTTCCCTAGCAAAAAACAAGCATATAGGATAAATTTTGAGTTAGAAAAATGAATAATTGATAATTTTGATAGTATAATAATTTAACATGTTAACAAAAAGGAACTTCTAACGTTTTACTCAAGCAATCTGTTTTTGAATACTCATCAATATTTCAATGGAAGGTATGATAGCTATTGCACTGCAGCACTACAAAAACCCACCTTCCTTTCAACTCTTTTGATAATAATCTCGAGTCGATGTGATTGTGTAAGGAAAATCAGAAAAGAGTACCTTCTTCATCAGATATTATGGATTCATCGGGCGTGCCGGCGGATGGGCCTCTCACAATAGTCGTGGTCCTGTTGTTCTGTAACCTTGTGAAGAACTCGACAGCGTAATTAATCACGTCCCCTGGTTGCTCCAACAAATAACTTATAGTAAATTCCAGTAAGATCTCTCTAAGGTCATCTGGGACTTGAATTCGACCGCCTTGAGGCCTGCTCATTTCTAACGTCGTCGCCTCACTTTCTCGTTACTATCCGGCACGTAGAATGTCAAAGCGACTCGTTAGAATTAAAATTTCAATATCATAGCCATTGAATTAGCTAAAGCGACACACCAAAGAACAAATCCTACGATGGAGAAGTAGCACTACATACAAATGTTAGTAATAAATAAAACCACACTATTAAACTAAGACTTTCTCAAATAATAGTCCTTGCTACAGGTAATTAAATATCATGACACACTTTTCAGGAAAAATTCCTCGTCCTCCAGTATGACAAAATATAAAATCTCCTTTCACTGAAAAGAAAAATGGCGAATTCTGGATTTTTGCCCTACTTCACATCGCTAATCGTATATACTCTATGGCTAATACATAACACTTTATAATTTGTGGGCTAATCACTGCATTTGCTTAAACTTCACGTCGTAGCATTGTTATAGATTAAAAACGTAGCATTCCGACCGTAGACGGGGATAACGTAGTCATTAAATACAAACAGTATTAACGGTAAACGTGCCGTAAAGAGCAAAAAAGTACATCAAATATTTACGATTTATTATTTTAATTTTTACTATAAAACATCTCAGGGTAAAAGGAAAACATTATAGATTTTTTCTCTTTAATTTAATCAAACATTACAGATGTCTTTATCATAATCATAACTGCATTTAAAAGTTCACAGCAAGACTAAAGCGTCTTCCATATTACGAGGGTTTACTAAAATTTCCATGGACCAACCATATGACTTGGAAATTGGATTGACAATCGCAGTACCAGAATCTTTCCACTACTACTTGATTTTCGTCTGGTATTTTCGAAGTTGGTGATCCCGCCCTCCGATGATAGCTTGTTCTTATACCATTACCACACAACATATCGACATGGGTAAAATTTTCATGATAAACAAGAATTTCACACCATGTTTTAAATCCAAGATTTTATTTATTTACCTTCACGAAATTACAGTGGTAGAGCCACGCATCAGCTTTTGCTGTTGGATGAATGCTGTTGATTGGGCCGGCTCGACCGGAGAAGTACCACGACCTCACAGAATACCGGCGTAAAGTAGAAGTCTAACAAACTTCTGCGTTTCGTCTGGTGAGTGCAGGTAACCCACACCCCCCCCCCCCAATTCTGGGGGAGGGGGACACTCTAAGAGAGGCAACGCATCTGCTATGTCTCTGGTATTGCGGGTGTTCATGGGCGGCGGTGATCACTTACCATCACGTGAGCCACCAGCTCGTTTGCCTCCCTTTTTCTATCCAAAAAATTCCCAATACCCCCTGTATAGAGAGAGGTCGAGTCTAGACAATTAAGTCCCCCTTTCACCGAAGATATTTTCGGGACAACGTGACAGTTGGTGAGCCCGTCGCTGTATTTGATTAATGTTAATCCAAGGTGGCGCACATAATTTTTTAAAGATGTCAACTGGGATGTAGTTTTCAGGGGTTTTCTAGGTGCTTTAAAACGACTAAAATTGATATCAATTTTATAATCAGGACTCCGAGATAACAAGATGATGACCCGTGTCGTTTCTTCAAAAACAAAATCGATATTTCCAATAATTTAATTCGTTATTTTAGATTTGAAATTTGACATAAATTTTGTAATTCGCACCACGAAAATAACTCCCACGTCGATATTTCTAAAATGTATATATCCGCCATCTTGGATTTAAAACTCAATGGAGCAACAGATTCCGATTAGATTATTTGGTTACAAAAGAATACTCATTTTATATTTTTTAAACTTTTTCCTGTTGGCTCTTTTAAGAGTTTCGTCAATTCTTGTTGTCCTAAAGCACTCGCTTAACGCTGAGGCCGCACCTGGGAGACAATATATTGCTTCGTATATCCTCGATAACCTTTGGTTTACCATAAAACATCTCAGGGTCAGGGTCAGGGTATATTTAGCTAGTGAGCGCTTTAGACGGATTAGTATAATAATTAATAATAAATAAATATCTTCACGCAATTGCCAAAATACGTGTACACAGAGGTCTAGTCTGGACAATTAAGTCCTTTGACCCACCTTCCACCGAAGATGTTTTCGAGACAACGTGACAGATGGTGAGCCCATCGCCGTATTTATGTCCAAGCCAACTATATAATTAGCACATAAGTTTTTTGAAAATCACATTGGTACTAGCCTGCCATCTGTAGATCGAACTCGGATCTCTTGACTCGTAATTCCGACCGTGACTTTTTCTTATAATAATTGGCAAGTAAATTTTTCATAGAGAGCTCAGAAGACTATTACTGGGTCTAGAACTTGAGGCCCGGTTTCTCGATTTATTCGGTTTCGGGATGCCTATAAGGTATGCGTTTGTCCAGAAGAAAAATAATCCGGAAAGGTGCAGCTCCTGAGAGGCTTTGTTATTACTACTACTAATACGTAGTTTAAGAAATGCTCAAAACATTTATTTACGTTCCCCAAGAACAAATTACGGGAAAAAAAATTTACTTTACGAAGGCGCTCAAATTTACAACAACTACTGAAACATTTGAAAGAATCCAAATCTATATAAATATTTAAAAAAACTCTTAAAGCAAAACATTGCAAATCTTAAATAAAATATACAAATTAATAATTCGTGCATTAAACAATTACGCTCAGTTCTTCATAAACACTTCCAGCAAATTTAACTCCTACTGTATTTAAAATTGTGTTCAACTACCTTCTTAATATTCTTTTTTTTTATCGCCAACTCTTAAGTGGCATTGTTTGTGTTAGTTTTGAACTTGTAAAATTTAAATAGATTAGTATTAAATTATAATATAAGTTGCGATATACAGATAAATAATACATGTGAATTGTTGGTGCAAGTGATAGGTTTGTCAAAGGCATTTTTGAAGTTATTGTAAAATTGTAAGTACGTTCACATTGACTGTTGTTATTAGTTAGTACATTTCTCATGTAAGTGAATGCAAATGTAATTCTTTTGAGAAATAAAGATTCTAAACCGTAATAATGCTTTTCAAAAATTTAGTAGTGACTTAAATACAGTTTTGCTAATTTTTTAAATTTTCCTTTTGAACTTTTGGATTTTAAATTTTATATAATGAATAGGTCTTATTCATTTAAGCATAACAGTTTATTGATACTCTATTTACATATAAACATTTTAGCATTAGAAAAAAATCACTTTTTGTTTTTTCTATCTAAAATCCTTTTTCTTATATAAGCATACCTAGTCAATATATTATTCACCGGAAACACTAAAATGTTATCAGGTGAGTCGTATATGTTAAATTCAGACAATTCCTGTGGAGGTAAGTTATCTGAAAATAAATCTGGGTCTGAAGTTCTAATGCAATTAAGTGTAACACACTCGCATCTTCGCAAGAACATGCAAATGTCCTGAACTGCCTTATGAGACAGCATTTCGCAGTTACTAGACAAAAACTCTATGGAGCAACCTGGACATTCAAAAACTTTGTTGACTATAACACTAGCCCATTTAAATAAAACTTCAAATCTCAAATCCCATTCTAATGTCAGCCATGGAACTGGTATGACGCTTTTGCCGTCAACTTTGAGTGTCCACGTCGTTAGAAAATCTGAGAGTATTACACGATTCTCGTAATAGCCAATCCTTTTGATTATTTCCTTTGATTCCAATTCAGATAATCTTTCAAGTAATGACTTGTTATCCCAATTCAGTAATTCCTGAAACAAAATTATAAAAATAAATAAAAAAAATAAACACTTAATACCACTTTTGGATACTTAATGTAAAACGTCAATCTCTAAAAAAACGCGATGATAGATACTTTTTAAATAGGTTTATTAAGCAGTGATGCCACAAAGCAGCATCTGGTTGTGTGTTTCTAGAGGTTTCGATACGGAAATCGCATTGCCTTTATGGTACTGCCGTTGATAATTCGAGAAATTGAGTATGAAAATCTTTTTTAAAGCAAATCTTTCCTAGATGCATATGACATATAGTGGAGTGTGAATTAATAAATTCTAGCGCAAATTCCCAGGGTCATTGTCCAATACACTGTGCACATAATAGTATACGGAGCTTCTTGCCAAAACAAATCACAAAAAGTAACAATTTATTCTTACCTGTAACTCTTTGAATGTACAACCCTTTTCACATTTTTCTTTCAAGCATGTTATCACTTCATCTTGATCAATGTCTACTTTCTTCGTTTGCTCTACGGCGTAGTAACTGTAAGCAATGATTTACTAATTTTAATAATTGTTTTCTCATAAACCGTAAATATATACACAACTAAGACAAAGTATAAATACCTAAAAAGATATTTGATAAGATCTTCTATATCAATGTCTTTATACAAATCCGAGAATTCACTTATATCAATTTTATTTCTGCAACCTGCTAATCCGGATTTTAGTGAGTACTTATTTTCGATATCAATGACATTAAGTTGTTCTTCCTGCATTATAGAGCCAGAATGGCCACTTATTACAGGAGTTGTGATTGATATAACATCTATAATATCACAAGTATGCATTTCACAAAATATGCAGTTAATTTCTGGGGAACCCTTCACTCCATTTGTAGGTATTCTAATATCTAAAGTCTCTGCTAAGTTGTCTATAAATTCAGAATTGAGCCTACAGATCCATCTACGTTGGTAAAAAGCTGATATTTTATATGACGATTGCACAATATCTTCGACTTGAATCTTGTGCAAGTGGCTGTTCAGAATTTTATCCCTGGCAGCAATCGCACCACTTTTACGCAAATGCTCCAAAGCTGATCGCAACATCGCTTCAGGGTGCTCTTTAAAAACTGAATAAATTTTCGAAGCTACTTCCGCACTGACAATGTTATTAAAGGACAACATTGTGGTCATAATAATTCCCTCTTTCAATGACGCAAGAATAGGTTCACATTCAACAGGAGTCCTGTAAATGTTATGCATTTTGCTTACAGACGCAGAAGTCACATTAAAGTTTTCTATGAAATCGTCATATTCCAATGCTACACAAGGTGCAGGCTGTGTGAATGATTTAGTTCTAGATATGAGACACATTGTCCATATTAACTCTAACATGGGAATACGACTTTCTTTGAATAATTTATTTAAATTTGTAGAGCATTTTTGTCTTAGTTTTTTTAAAAGATTTTCATATTTTTGTAGTATGTTTTGTCTCCGTCTTATTTCATTCAATATGCACTCCTTTTCATGCATTAATGTTGACATATGTTCTATAGTTGCTGCTCTTCTATGACAAGCTGTTGCTGTCTTCTTCTCATCATGCGGATATAAAATATCCTTAGCCACAGTGTTTCTAACTTTATGGCTATCCGGGTGGCATGTTGGACTCATTATTGTAATAGCAGCTTTACATAGCATTATTATCCTGTCCTCCCATTTTGACCATTTTATTAAAGACTCTGGTACTTTTCTTTTCTTGCGTTTGTTAAATGCTACATCATCTACAGATCTTAAAACCTTTTTCTTTATTATACATTTAACTTTTGGTTTCTTTACTACTTCCAATTTAATTCGTTTACCTCGCTTTTTTCTCCTTATAGGCTGCTGGTTAATTTTAGAGCTTCGTATATAGAATGTGCGCCATAGACGAGGGATGTCCATAAAGAAAGTTGAATCGAATGCGCAAGGCCCTAACCCATCTCCGTATCGCTCTCCATTATCATATAAATATACATCTTCTGTTTTTCTTACAGGAGGTTTAATGTTTTTTCTACCGCGTTTAATTACTAAGTCTACATTAGTGCTTGTACTAATGTTATAGACATCACTCCAATAATTCGTTACATCCTCGAATGTTTTAAAATAGTATGATTTCTCCAGCTTTTTTAAATCCGCATCTTGTTTAGGCCAAGTGCCAGTTGTGTCCAATATTTTTGCTGAACGATTTACATAAAATACGTAACTTAAAAGGTTTCCTTCATAATCGGCTGATGGAGTCGGAACTGTTTCAGTGACCAACTGAATTAGTCCTAACATGGCTAAGGCTTTTAAGTTAAGTCTTATCGAATTTTGTAAGCTCTTTGATTGTAATAGCTTTTCATATAGGTTAGCAGGTGCGGATTTAAGTTTTATATCAAGCAAATTATCGTCTATTTTCATATTTGATATATCAGAAATGGCCATATTACTAATGTTACCCACTGCAAAACCAATTGTCATTTCTGGTAATATAGTAAGAACAGAAGCGAAACCTTCAGGTAAATCAAAATTTTCATTCTTAACTTCATTGAAATATACAACACTGATAATGAGTTCGTGTAATTTTTGTATTTTCATATATCTAGGGTAAGCAAACTGTGATAAGGGACGCAAGACATTTTCCGTTAATGCTTTTTTAACTTTCGTCTTTTTACTGGTGAGGGCTTTCATACTTATCTCTTTGTATTTAGCTTTTATAAAGGTGTCACTAATTTTCATGCTTGGGTCACAGACTAGGGTTGTGTATTTTTGATGAAATCCAGGCCATTTTATTCTGAACAGTTTTAATTGTTTATCTCCAACTAACTTTTGAACAAACAGTTTTAAAGCTTTAGTGTCCATAGGTGGTTCACCAGTCTCTTTAGAAACTGCAGTGCTCAATGTTTGATATCCAGAAACGGCACGCTTTTCCCTAATGACTTTGATTAGGCCATTCGCAAATTTTAGCTGTCTCAATGTCGGATTTTTTTTAGAATTAAGCAATGATTCATTTGTAACATTTTCTAAGCCTGCAATAGCTTTAAGTTCAGTTATTTCTGTGTCCACATTATTGGTATCTTCATTCGCGTTTGTTTCTTCAACTTTCATTTTCTTCAACGGTACTTCATCTGTATCCGGACTTTCTTCCACTCCAGTTGAGTTTAAATATTCCATTAATTTATTTTTTTCTTCTGCATATCGGTTGTCCATTTCAGCGGTTGCAGCTACGGCAATGTATCTGAAACCAAAAGTGAATCCATACTAATATAACATTAGAACACCTAAGAAACAGCCAGGAATTACCCTGTAAAATTTTATCAAGCGGTTTTTTTTTGGATAAAAAGTAATGTAAATTCTTCCCCACTCCTCAGGTTTCAAACTTCCTCCCATTACAAATTCCATCAAAACCAGTTTAGCGGTTTAGCCGAGAAAGCGAAATGACAGGACAGAACTTCATTCCAATGTATAATATTACAGTAAAGAATGTTAGTTTTGATTATTATCAGTGGTCGGAGCAGGTTATTTAGGCTGAATGACAGCAAACATTGATATGCCTCTGATTTTCGATTGATTTGATTTTATTTATATTTATTTCAGATTTTTTTAATTGAGTGTGATGGATTCCATTTAGAACAACTTAAATTTTTAGGAATAGCGGTATTTCACTGCATTGATTTTAAGGTATACTTTCAGATAAAAATAATATCGTTATAGACTAGTTTTACCCATTTGTCACAAATTCCTAGAAATCCCATGCAGATGTTGCAATATAATGACCATGGTGGAGTCTAATACATCGATCTTGGCTTTGAAAAAAGGCACAAAATTACTCCTTATATTATTTAGATTTCTTTTGTTTATTTTACAACTAATTAATTATTTAAACATTACGGCATAGTTCTTAATACTAATGAGGCAAGTACCTGAAATTGGTAACTACTACAATCACAGATGATTATTATACCATACCTTGCAGTTCTCTGTCTACCTTTGTCCTCCAAAAATTCCTTTACTATGTTCTTTGATTTCAATGTCCTGCAAATTGTTCTGGTAGTGTAAAATTCTACACCCAATATCTGAGCTAATTCGATTTGTGTCAACCCTTTAAGACCAGCTTCTAAGAATCTCTCATATGCCTGTCTTAATAAACTGACTCCAATTGTGTATTGACATTCTAATGGCGCAGCACTAGTCTCATCGTCAGAATGATTTGACTCATCGCTTGATATATTTAATGCTATGTATTTCTTTTTAATCACCTTTTGTTTTCTATTTTTTGAGGCTTCATTAAGATTTTGCTGTATTTCTTCCTAAATTAAAAAATGAATATTTACACAATGTTTTTTAAAAACAGTATACTAATTTTAAGAATTGGTTGTACTTACAAACTTAAACACATTAATAGTTTTTTGGAGTCTTTTGCTATGTTTGTGATCTAAACACCCACTTTTTATCAATGAGTCAACCAATTCTGTATGATTTGGTCTTTCTTTTAAATAATCTATTAGCACACGAATTTTTCCAACTTTTGGAGATGAAAGAAGAATTGGTTGATGAAATCTCTTAATTCTGAGTAATATACTTTTCATTCCCCTTCCCTGAATTATTTGTGAATGAAACTGTGTTCTGATTAAGCCCATATCTTGTAGTAGTTTTCTGTGGTAGAAAAGGTGTTTTGGATCCTTCATTACCTTTGTCAAATTGGTTTTGCCCACAGTCATTTGTCCCTGAAATAAATTTAAGAAATTTAGCTTTATAGTGAATTCATTAGAATAAAAAAATTCCTCATCTAGTTTGTTAACTTGTTACAAAACATGTATTTTTTTTTATAGAAAAGGGAGGCAAACGAGCAGGTGGCTCACGTGATGGTAAGTGATTACCGCCACCCATGAACACCAATACCAGAGGCTTAGCAGATGCGTTGCCTCCCTTGGAGTGCCACTCTCCCCCAGAAATGGGGGAGGGGGGTGTGTGGGCCACCGGTTACCTGCACTCACCAGACGAAACACAGAAGTTTGTTAGACGTCGACTTTACCCCGGTATTCTTTCTGTGAGGTCGTGGTACTTCCCCGGTCAAGCCGGCCCATTCATGCAACAACAAAAGCTGATGCATGGCTCTACCACTGTTAAAATTATATATTTAATATTTTGTATTTAATATATGTATGTATTATATGTATTTAACATATGTATGTATTATATGTATTTAATATCCAAAATATCAATTATTTACTTCTTTATAAAGAGTAAAGGTCATAAATAAAATAGGTTTTCTAGAAACAAGCAAATCCATTGACCTAATAACCTACAGACATCAAATATAAGTTGATTTTTCAGATATCACTGCATGGATATATCTGACGTAAATCCATGCGCCAGATTTATTGGCCATTTACAATCAGATGTGCGATTCGTATAGATTAAAGCGTTCTTATATAAAAATTATTGCTTGCTGAAATGGGTCTTTGTAAAATAAAAATTTTTCAGTGATTATTTTTTTTATAAGATTAGTAAATTCACATGTTATTGGAGTTTAACTTTATTTGTTTGGGTGTTCAATGTCACTAACCATGCACCCTTTTTCTTTTTAATGCTACATTACTTTCTTTCATAAATTAAAATTCTTCCTTAAATCTTATCTTAATTTCTTTCTTAAATTCGTGATGATGGCACACATTCTTTCTCGTGGCTTCTAGGCTAGTAAGCAATCGATTTCCGCATTCCCAAACTTCAGTTTCTTGACTGAATCACTTGAGTTGAGGCATTAAGCTTCTACAGAGTATTTGGTCAATGCTAAAACCGAACCCAGTGCCCATAAAATAGTTGTACTAACATGGTATGCTATGATGATAAATGTTGCTAGGAAATGTGGCTAGTAATTTCAAATTCAAATTTCTTTCAAATTTAATGATGTGTATGAGGTAGATATTGTAAGTTATGGTACATTTTTAGTTCCAACATTTTTAGTATTTAAATTTTGACTGACAGAAGTCAGAGACCTAAGTTGATAATGAAGAATTATAAGTAATAATGGAAGATGATAATGGAAAAACTTGCAATTAAACTACCCCGACTGGTCAATCGTTCTAGCCCTCTGCTGCTTCAGAATAATGCTCAATCACAACAGTCGGCAGCTAAATTAAGGGAGCTGTGGCTGGAATGTCTTCATCACGCATCATACTCCACAGACCTTGCTCCTACTTATTACTATTTTTAGAATTTGAACAACTTCATGGAAGGAATTAAATTGAATTCCAATGAGGACATTCAAATGGCCTGCAAAGATTCTATAGATTCTCATTCTTTTTTTCTTTATCATTATTTTTTTCAACAATGAATTACCTTTGTAATGCAAAAAAATGTGTAGATGGCTATAGTACATACTTTGAATAAAAATAGTTTCATAAAAATATTTCGTTTTTATATACATTAGCCATATATTTTACATTTCATATGTCAGGTTAGCTCTATACATATAATATTGTCTCTTTACATTATAAACATATCATGTAAAAATAGTTCCATTTTGCAAAAACATTCTTAATTTCAATTTATAGATGAATGTCTTATTTGAATTATAAAATATTTTGTAAGAAATTGGCGCAGGATAATAATGCCTTTAAAGCATAATAAAGCAGAAGCATAAATCAATTACTTACATTCTCTCTGGCTTTACCAACTAACTCCAGTATGCAGTAATGTACTTGGGACAGTTGTGACAAGTACAACATTGGGACATGAGATGCTAGAGCCCTCCATCTCTCTTCTAATGTTGCAACAATGGCTATACGATCACCATACTTCGACAGTACACTTTCCAATGACAAATTTCGAATATACTTTTTTTTTACTAATATTCTTCTGTTGTAATAGATGGATGAACCATACTCATTTTCAATAGGGCAATATTCATAAGGTCCATCTATGAAATCAGGCTGAAACAAACAAATGAAAGCAGCTCAACTTTTGACTAAATTTACAAGCAATAAAAAATATTTTCTGAAAGTTACACCTTAATAATGCTAAATTTATTTGTATATATTATTTTGATCAATCATTTTATATATAATACTCAAAAAAACCCATTGGTACGAGTCCGCCACCTGAGGATAGAACTCAGGTTTCTTGACTGAAATCACGATCACCCAACCACTTCGCTGTCAGGAATTTATTAATTTTGGTTAAAACATTATTCAAATGGTTATTATTGTTGACTGATAAGTAGCAGACCACAGGATCTAATTATGAATATCAAATATATTGGTATTAAGCAATATTTATGAAGAATTTTTTATTAAGGAGAATAAGGATTATTAATTTTTTGGATTATCAATTTTAGAAAGCTCATGTTATTTCATATTATTAAATGTTTAACATTTTTGTTTAACAGTTATATTGCAAATTTTAATAAGGCACAAAATGCTGGTGAAACTGCAACAAGTGGAATTGTAACATTCTGTATTTAATCTATTATTCTGTAATAATAATAATAGATTGTTAATGGTTACTATGACTTATCAATATCGAAAACTACAAACTTTTATTATAATTCTTGTCTGTTTAACTGTAAGGGTAAATGAGGATAAAGTTACTGTGGTTAAATTAATTGATACCAGCTTATCTTATCATTAGTTTTAGACATTAAAATTAAGATATTTGCATATTATTACTTACAGGATCGATAAGTTGTCCTGAATCCTCTTGTATAATTTTAAATCTGTCTAAGATTTCTATGTTGGGCATGGGCTCCGGTACTTCATAAAAGGTAACAGTTTCAAAATTTACGATGAATTTCCAAAAACGTATTTTCATTTTTTCAGTCACAGGTGATGAGATCCGTTTTTCAATGCGTTTCCATAAGAATTCTATTCCTATTCCTTCAAGTCCCTCTAAAGCTATTTCATCTAATAAAATTTCCTTATAGTTAAATGTAAAATGACTACGGAAAGAGTTTTCCATTGTTATAAAAAAAACAACGATATAAGTCTGTATCAGTATTATCAAGGTATCAAGTATATCGAGAAGTGGTTATATTTTCTACTTCATTGCTATACGGCGTTTCTGTATTATATATATTGTCTGTGACTATCGAGAAAATATAAAATTAAAACCAATGCTACTGCAACCTGTAACACAGTTTTTACTATCACAGGCTGCAGGGATTCAAGTTATGTATGATGGCCATGTTGCGTTAAAATAAACACTTTTCTTTTCAAATGTCATCGGTGACAAATTACTTGACACTGACATTTTCTTATAACGCAGAGCAGAGCGGTTCATGCGATCATAGATCAAGTAGATTCTGGTACAATGACCATGGGGCGTACCGAAATCTCCGACATCTAGTGTATACTTTTTGAAAATAGCTTCTGTGAAATATACAGTGATCCACCATTTTCCGATGATTTTTTAAATGTCTCATTTCATAACACAATATTTTTACAATTTATATACGCTAAGAAATATCAATATGTAATATGATATATCACTAATAAAATATTTTAATTTCATTAATACTTATAAAGTAAATTTTTAACAGTGGTAGAGCCACGCATCAGCTTTTGTTCTTGCATGAATAGACCGGCACGACCGGGGAAGTACCACGACCTCACAGAATACCGGCGTGAACTACTGAAGTACTTGCTTAAAAAGTGTAAAATTGCCTAACAGATAAAAGTGTAATTTATGTAATATCATTGTGTTAAGTAGTTCTGAAAAATGTTTCAGGAAGTCGCTGGATGCAGGTTGCTGGGGACCGTTCGTTGTGGAAAGCTTTGGGGGAGGCCTATGTTCAGCAGTGGATACTTGATAGGCTGTAAAGAAAAAGAAGAAGTTGTCACAATGTCACAAACACAATATATTTAAAAGCATTACTTGGTTATCATGGACTAGATAGCATTAAGTGTGAATTGATGAACAATAAAGTAAAACCTTTTAATTTGGTTGAAAATTAAATGAAAATGTTTTATTGAAGTACATTTTAAACTCCGGACGAAAAACTATCTTTAATATGTTGTTCTTCAATATTTATCGAGGATAATACAAAATAAGCTATGGTAAAGTAAATACCTGATCAAAACCAGCAGGTAGCCTATAAACC
This sequence comes from Sericinus montela, assembly GCA_029286605.1. Classification (NCBI taxonomy): domain Eukaryota; kingdom Metazoa; phylum Arthropoda; class Insecta; order Lepidoptera; family Papilionidae; genus Sericinus; species Sericinus montela. Next base: position 1,165,928 of record JAGSMR010000094.1, on the reverse strand, counting down.
AATAATATATTTTAAAAGCACTATTAACAATAACTTCCGTACGTCGTATAAATGGAATTAGTAGTTAGTTTGCTTCTACCTAGCTAAACCTCAGTTTGTTTACGTTTTTTATTTTTCCTTATTTTTCATGAATGCACTTTATATTCGTGAAAGATTTTGCTTTGATTTTAAATGAAAAATTGTAAACTATTTTATCTACATGTTTTATCAAGTAATTTTATTCTCTTGACTAATTTACTCGAAAATTGGCCTTAATCTTAAAAAAATACTTCTATGTTTATAGTACATAAGACTAAAATAAACAAATATTTTCACGCAGAGTAATTTCAAATTCATTATTTTCTTCACATACGCACGACTAGGTATCCGAGTTCTTTTCAGCTTCCCCTCTTCGAGCAATTTTCGAAGTGTCGAGGTGTGTACTTCGACACTTTTAAATGTTAACTTTCGAGCTAACTAAGATTCGTGCGACGTAGGTACTTGAGATGAGACGTGTTTACTGGAATAGGTTTCTGGAATAAAATTTTGCTTGGGCGTTTGGGTACTTAATAACGAATATAGCGTACGCGTGTCAACGATTTAGAAGTATCACCGACACACACTCGACTAATACTCACACAACTTCATAAGTTGATTTACTAAGTCCTTATTAAGTCTTTTCGATCAACCTCCCACCGATGACAGTGTTGGGACAACGTGACTAGAGGTGAGATCGTCGCCGTCTTAATGCCCAAGCCAATGTATATGTATCGTACATAAGTTTTGAAAAATATCATTAGTACGAGCGTTGATGATCGAACTCGTGTCTCTTGATTGGAATGCCGATCACCCAACCACTCGGCTATCGTGACTTTAGACGCGTTGGATCTTAACAAGTAGTTTTATAATTAAACTTATTGGTTAATGTATAATAAATTGAATTCAGAAAACTTAAGCATTAGCCTTCGATTTTCTAATAGGCATATAAATACTGCGTTTACGAACTTTAATTCATTACATGTTGCACCAGCAAATGATTGCGTGTCGAGTAAGTGGTAAATACGAGTACTTTTAACTTATTTTTACCATTTGTACTTTTACCACTCTCTAACTTTCATGGATTAAAATAGCGATGACTTTCAAGAAGCTGAAAGCAATGAGGTATCTAAATAAACTGTTCACTATATATTTTTTATCTCATTACATAACTATTTTTGAACCTTATAAATAGCGAATACATTATTCAATATCAAATATCAAGCTCTCAGCCTAGTAGTTCAGGTTGGACTTAAAAGATTACTTCAGTCCGGCGATCATCGGCATCGGGGAATATTGTTAACGGAACTACAAATCGTTGTTTTTACGTCTGTCTTATAAAGGAAAAAAGAAAATTCATCTGAAAAAAACCTTCAATAAATACTCTGTTGATTCAATTATGTAATTTTCAAACTTCAATATCGTTCCTTTAAATTTTTATCTTTGTTTCAATCGTTTTCTTTCATGGCCAACTATAGGGAAAGTATACTATAGGAACATCATTAATTATGTCGTCTTGTTTACAGGCGAAACGCGCGTCACTGAATTATCTGTTTTCTGGCGTATCTTAACTCTGTGCTGCACGTGTAGTTGTGTTAATAGAGTTTGTCTGTGGGAGGGAGGGTGGTGCTTCTCTTCTTCGTGCAATATCACACTCTCGACCTATCACGAAAAGGCGCGACTGTATATGAGGTTACAAGGACTTAATGTTCTGGATAATTAAATATACTACAGAGCGTAATGTTGCTCATGCGGTTGCGGGATTAAAATTTTTGAGTGTTGCCTCTGCGCGATGCTGGCGACGCCTTTAGTTCAGTGCGTGCAATACGATGAGTTAGGTAAAAGAGGACATGAGAATACATGTATTCTATATTTATTAAGTTATGTTTAATTTGCGTAACCAAGGATTAATATTTTAATTTCCAGTGTAATATTTTAGGGTACTCGTCTTCATCTAACTTGTACATTTTATATTTTAAATCTAATGGTCTATTTTGCAATAGTCTGGGTTGATATTAATCTTACTAAGTTTTGCTGCCATCCAGCAGATGTGTGTTTTGTGTGTTCGTTTGAAGAAAGAAACGAATAATCAAATTTCAATATTTTATTTACTAAAGAAAAGGAATACATTTTATCCTTTGCTAAAATATTTAGCATATATTAATAATATTTTAATGAGAAATGATCATAACATTTGAAACAATGAAATGTAAAATATGGATATCTTTAGCAAATCCGAAGTACGATAATGCTCCATATTTTACAGATCAATGTTCAACAATCTATTTGTTTCTAGTTATAAAAAAATTGCACTCTATAAATACGGGCAGCGAATACGGTGTAACATTTCTATCACTGCATTTGCATTTTGAATTATTATAATATTTTATAAAACCCCTACTTAACCCTATGGAGTGTCTAAAAAGCAAACCAATGCGGTTTTATCAACGTAAGAGATTAATTAGTATTAAAAGTTAAAGTTATTCTATATTAATGAGAAGGTAACTTATTTCATAAAGCGGTAAATATGGACTTCCCAAATTACCATCAAAATCAGATAGAGAGTGAATCGGAACAGCCACTTGTCGGAACGATTTATTTAATGTATGAAGTGAAAAATATTCCAATATTTAGTATAGATAGTGTGCTCAGAAATTGTTTAAAATCAACTGTAAGAGCCGGATACAAAAGTTGGAGATTTATAATCAAAAATAATGCCATAAAATATTTACGTTTATAAACATAGCTTAGGATATATTACATTAAGCATATTTATAACTTGAGAAGTAGATGTAAAGGTTAATACGGCATTATGGTAATTAAATGAGCGCAGTTTTAGATATCTTTCGCAGTAGGATATCTCTTTGATTTGTAAATGGATATTCCAATTCGAATCCTGAGTTTCCAATGGGCGGTGAGTAGTCGGTATATTACAAAAGGCACGCTAAACAAACTCATTTAGGTGGGTTTTTGGGAATAGGTATTATTATGTCGATAATAGGTACTATAATATTTACGCAAGTAATATTACTTAGGCACTTCCCATAGTTCTGTTGTCTCAGTATATTCAGATTACATTGTCTTCAGACTTATTCCAATACGTAAGGTTTTTTTTACGAGAGAGTAAAAAGACAGCGTAACACACGAAACATAAAAAAATATGAATAAATAAATGAAGTAAATACATTTATTTTGGTCATATTTTGTACATTCGTTGTAAACTGTTTATATATTTAATCGCTGGAAGTATACGCGACAAAAATATTTTGACCGGATTATACTTAGCACAAGTGAATACTCTAAGTATACGCTGTCGTGCACTCTTTCGTAATAATAAAAAAAGTTAGATTTTGTCGTTGGGTAAGAGATGTGACATTTCTTCGAATTTGAAACTATTTTTGAAAATCATAACTACGTAATGACGAAAGAGCATATAGAAGTAGAAAAATATTGCACATACTTCATTAAACTGAAAATCCCACCGAGTGATGATGGAACGATAGCCACCACTAATTGTTATCGATTCACAGTCGATGAAAATTTAATAATGGTTTCGTAGAAATGTGTGGTCGTCGGCGGCAATCGTTTCACCATTTCGACTACTGCGGTACACGTTTTAACTCAGCTCCAATTTTATATTTACACACGATATAACATGGCTAATAATTTGATGCTTAGTTTAACGTGAAGTGAACGCGCAATATATTTACGCTACGATAAAAGATGCAGATCTTTATTTAAATGTATCATTTGTTATTATTACAGGTATATTTTATTATACTTAATAAAAGTCTTCAATTTCTAACACTAAGGCTTCGAGTTCAAAACAAAATAAAGCGGTCTATATAATATGAACTACGGTACGTACGATACGTTCTAATATACCTCTCAATATTTCATAAATTAATAATTTATGCTTAAGAGAGAATTTCTAGGCATGGATTACAATTAACTTTACGAGTATAAAAAGGTGGTTCAGTAATTTAAATGTAGAAATGGTTATTGTACATTCCTTCAATATTATTTTTTTAAATACAAAAAGAAAACAATTCTTAACAATTCTTTTCGAAAACATTATGCGCTTAGTTCCTAATGCTTATAACTATTTACTCGACAAAAAGTATAAATTACATTACAGAACTCGCTATTTACACGTACACGTTTACGTTTCTTACGTATGTTTGTAAGTATTCTATGCCTTTGCCGTTACGGATATCGAAAATAGTAACTTAGTTTAATTGACATTACTGAGAATAGACTAAAATGTCAGCTACTTCAAAAAAAAAATGTATTTTTAAGAAGTACCTAGATTCTGAAAGCCGATGGTCAACGATGGTCACATCTGATTCCGCGTAGGTGCAGATTCAATACTCTTTGAAAGTCTTACGTTGAGCTGCAGATACACGCCACAACGTAACAAATTTTCAGTAATTGTTTGGTAAATTATTGTAAAACTATTTTTTTATTATAATTTTGAAAGTGTAATATCGTTTCATTATAATGTATGAATAATATAAGTTTCCATGTTCATTTTGGTTATCGGAACTGGCTCAACATATGTTTTGTTGTAATTTCATTTTCACATTTCTAAAATAGTGTTCAGAATAATGTTAAGTTTAAATCTCCAATACTATTCTCAATATCCGTAATTTTTCATTGCGTTCGTCTGGCCATTTAAGCATCTAAATACTTATCAAAATTGTTTAATATTTATTAAATCAATACATGTGCGTCTATTTTTCAAATAATACGAATTGGCAGTAAAGTTTACAATAAAAAAAATCATTCGTCATCGAACACTAAATACGTAATATTTATCAATTTATAATTATCGATTACAACTATAAATAAATAATTTACCTTAAACGTCATGGCATCTTTGGTACGTATAATAAAACAAAAATATTAATTATGAGTATTTGTTTTAAAGGCAATCTTGAGAATGCCTTTACGCTATGGCGCGAAAATCTTAATGTTATTCGGTCGTTACTTTTCTATTGTAATTGCTAATCTAATGCGTTCTAAAGTCCGCGCTAACATCAGTCCGAAAGAAAACTTGACTCATTGTAATAGGTTACAATAATAATAGGTTACAATCCTGCCACACACACTTAGGCACTAGGTTATTATTACAAATAGAATTGACATTTTCTTTACACACATTCAATTGTCAACAATGAGCGATGATGGCTTTGAACACTATCAGTTATCAATAAAATGTTTCAAACATTGCACAGACTAGTTATGGAAAAGCGATATTTTTAATAACAAACTTATATTCCCTTCGCGATTATAATATATAGCAACAGGAACGTTTTTTTTAGAAGAGAGAGTTTCAATGCTTGGCCCACTTGTATGGATTGTTCTAATTTAGAAACGACCGTCGAACAGAACAGGGATTTGTCGTATTGTATCAGATTGTACGTACATAATGTATGATCAATGGATCACAGTAACTTTACAATGGCGCACCAACAATCTAAATTGGCAATGTGGCAACACAGTGCCCTCTTACGCTCTAATTCTATGTATACATAATTGCTAAATCTATAACATTATTGAATAATTATCAAAACGACTTCCTAATAATCTAGATACACCCATAAGAAGCACTTTAATGAATGAATATCAGAACTTTATATATAATTTATACATGGTAAATATAATTCATATCATTTTGTGGTTTAATTATTAACTTGTTTCAATCCTAAAGTTACACACCATTGTTTAATGTAACATAACAACTTTAATGATAGCAGTCTATAAAGCGTTTAGAAAGCACTTACATGTAGTTTAAGCTTTGAAGTTATTTATGTGTTAAATTTTAAATAATAAGAGATATCAATTTGAATCAAAGAATACTGATATAACAAAATAAAAAAAATACTAATATAACATAATATAAGAATGGTGAAAAAAGAACTATTGCTAAAATTACGAATGGCACTATCGTTAATGTTGCCGTGTTACATCCTGTCACCATTCGCAACAGAAACTTACTATTTATTTAATGTTATACTACGGATGTTAGTGAAAAGTAATTTGTGACATCATTGCAGATTTTATAAAGTAACAGTTATTGTTGATTACTGACAAAAAGCTCTGATGTCACAAGTTAACTTAGAGAACTTGTAATGATGCTCACGATTTCATAATAACTATTTTTTAACATTTTACCAACAAAACTTATATTTTCGCCTACAATATTAGTAAACTATGTATATTCTAAACAATCTACAAATTTGTTACATTACTCATCATACATACGTAGGTCTTGTTTCGTCTTTAAAAAAAAACAAAACTTTATTTTGACATTTTCTTTCCTGACTATTGTGAGTGATCTATTTAGATCGTTGATAATCACGTACGTATTTTAATTCTTATCATGGAAGAAAGTTTTAACACTATTTTTAACAAGAGCGTAGTAATTTACATTCCATATTTTGTTTTAACTCCACGCATATTATCTCGTAATATTTGAATTCTCTGCCAACTTGATTATCTTCATGAAATGTAAGATAGTACGAGTAAACAATTTTCTTTGCCTTGTACAATTTTGTATTTGGTACACGTTCGAAAACTTTCAACGAGCAATGAATAAGATCGGTAAAGTAAAACATTTAAACTTTTATTCTTAAAAAAAATGTCTACATTTAACAACATTTGGAATGTCATTCGATCTGGCCGAAAATAGCGGTCTCTTTTTTTTTTTTAAATTGAAACTTCAGCATTCGTGTGTTGCTGCGTCGGTTCGTGTGATGGGGGCGCGGGGGCGAGACGTGTGCGCGGGAGGGCGGGAGGGGCGGGGCGGCGCGCTAGTTGCGATAGATGTAGGCGCACGGCTGCGGCGCGGGCGGCGGCGGGGTGGGCGGCCGCTCGCCGGACGGCGACGGCGACGAGGACGGGGGCGACGGCGACGACGAAGAGCCGCCGCCACTCGCCGACCCGGAGCCCGAGCCGCTGCTGCGCTGCGACACTATTTCAAAATGTCGGCGGGTTCATTCGCACAGTATTTTTAGCGACGAGTCAACAACTATATGAAGCAGCATTTAGTACTATATCCCATTTTTCCGATATAAGCCTGTTCCTTACGGGAGGATTCGATAATCGTCACGCTTGACAAGCTATTCGCTTATCGCTAAACCGGTATCCTTGAAACTTAGACGCACCGGTGTGCTCGATTTTTATCTGGTATTTTTCTCGCCATCTGCTCACATGGTCTTTAAAAAATAGCCTACCTCTAACATATTTTCTTAACCAATCGAACGTGACTCATTAGGTCAACCCCTTCAAACCATCTACGCACGCCCTTATTCATCGAATCGAAGTGATCGCATTTCCACTGCATTCAATATGATTTTATGCTCGTTCTGGCAGACCCAGGTTTTGTTGTCATGTAAAAAAGTCGTTATCGCAACACATGCACTTTTAACAACACCTTGTCTTCCGACTAACGTAGACAGGGAAGAGCACTGGACACGCCCATCCACATCTAAATCACATTTTCCATCGGGATGTATATGTATATCAGCTTTTAGCCGGGGCTCAAAGCGCTACCCAAGTATACAATTACATTTACCTGTTCTAGACATCCCTGATTTACCCAATCTGTATATATTTTTTTTTGTTGTTTTTTTTTTTTTTCAAATTGTCATTACTCACCCAATGTATGGTGATGGTGCGTATTATGCTTATGGTGGTGCAATTGGTCGCGCGTGTCCGCCCCGCTTGTTTCTCAGAGGTACACCTTCTTCACTGAGCGCGTGGTCGAGAAGCCGTTGTCGTTGCCGCGCCGGTAGCCGTCGCCCTGCGGTCCGAATACTCCTGCGTTAACTGACATGCCGCAGTCAATATGAGTGCGATGACACATGAAAATTAAAATGGCATGTTAATGGCGGGAAAACTATCGCGAGTTTTATATTTTTTTATAGGAGTATTTTATTATGGCAATTGAAGTAAAAAAACAAGTCCATTTCGTTTATATTAAAACTCGCAATACTTTTGCAATGATTTAGGCGATAATGAGATATGGTTAATGATATGAAAACATGCAAAAAGACTGTTTTCGTTAAGTATGCAAATGAGTTTGAATGAAATTTAGTATGAACAAACTTTAGTTGTAATGATAAAATATTATGGCTAGATTTTAAAATGAAATTAATATAGGCATATAAATATGTATCAAAATTTAAAGTTAAGCTAACATTAACAAAATTCTTATATCATTCGAAGTAGAATAAAATAAACGTCGGAATGAGCGGACATACATGCAACATGCAACATGGACTAAGATGACATGACACAACAATGATTACATTTTTAATTACCGTACTTCACTTCGATCTATTACATACTTTTCATGTTAACTGCTACTTTTCCTGTAATGCTAAGAGTCTACACAAATACGTAAAACATTATTTAATATAGGGATACTCGGCACTACCGAGTGACGTTACTTAATTCACTCTTAATGAATGAAGGAATTTCATTATTGCAAATTATCGTATAAATAACTTAGGAGACAGAGAGAGAGAGATATTACAAGTGTCTCGCGTATTTCTAGTACGTAAAAAGCGATTAAATAAATTACTTGCAACACGCAAATTGCAATACACAAATGTTTGCATTTCAAAACAAAACGATATGAAAATATCTTGAAAGTTTTCAAACAAAGAAAGGGATCACTTTTAAAGGAAATCATAATAATTTATTACTAATCTAATAACGCTAGGGTTCTAAACCAACAAACCAAGTCAATAATAACTAATATAATTAAACTTCTAAAGCCATGCAAAAGAATAGAAAGAGAGCGCAACTGACATTGACCTGGTGGGAGCGAAGTGTTCCAAAATTATCACGTCGGTAAGCGTCGGGTTGGAATTGGAAGAGTGTCTCGTGGTGTGGATGGTACGGTGGGTGTTTCCGCAGCGTGGCTCGTGGGGACGCCGGCTTAGGCTGCGGGGCTAGCACTGGCTCCGCATACGTCACTTCTTCAACTTGCTGAAGGAGTTTCGGCTCCGCTTGGATCCTAGGATGAAACAATTGATTATGTGAATGTAGGATGAAGAAAATATAGAGTGAGTGGAGCATAAAGTTGGAGAGGAAAGTGCAAATACGTGATGTAAATATAGAAGATGTTGCAGGAATTTTAGCGATAGTTGCAATTGCAAAGTATCTATGATTAATTCCTAATTTTAATTTTTAATTCTGTCATTTTTATTTTCTGCCATTGGTTATGATTACTTTAACTTTATATATACACGAATATATATACAAATAAGACTAAAGCGTTTATACAAATAAAGAAAAAAAAGAGCAATTTTAAACTTATAAATTATTTAGCATAACAATTCCACCTAGGAAATTCTTGTCAACTTTTAACCACTTGCTAAAATTTATGCATCTGCCACATGATATCCACGTGGTAGATTTTCTTTATGAGTTTGAATAAAGATTGAGAATTAATAAAAGAGCACGATTATAGTTCAAGATTATTCAGTGAAAATAGTATTAGTGAGTATAATCGAAATATTTATAAAATTGTGAAACAAAGAGAAAAACTAAAATGAAAATTTCAACGGATACGGGTGGGTATAATTGCGAATACCGATCCGTAATGATTAAAGTTCAATGACGTAAACAGCGATCAACCTAGCAAGACTTCACTTAGAATGTTTGCGAGTTGAGACCAATCATGACATGTTTATTACGACAACACGACAAATATCACAGCTATGGTAATTGCAAACCTGTTAATGTTCTGTCTCTGTTCAAAATATTCGTATTCGGTGTCGGGATAGGGCATGTTGTCGTCTTCGTCCTTTTTACACCGCCTGCCGCAGAAGTATCCAGCGGCGAAGCCCGCAGCCAGCGCGGCCAGGGCTCCGGCAGCCACCGCCAAAGACAGCGTTTCCACGGAGTACGCAGCGGAGGGAGGGTCCGCCGCTAATACCTCCGGGCCTACTGGCGTAGACAGAGAGATATATATTTGCATGCCCATTACGGTAGAACATATAGATACGAATGATATTGTTAACACCTATAATTGTACTATGTTACACACATACATGCATACATATCTTCACGCAATTCCCAATACAGGGGTAGAAAGACCAAGACTAGACCAGTCTTCTAATTTTCGGGACAACGTGACAGGTGGTGAGCCCGTAGCCGTTTAATGTACTATGTTCTTGCAAATAAATAATTTGAATTTGATTTCATATATTTTCAAAAATCTTATGTACGTTTTATATAGTAGGCTTGGACGTAAAGACGGCAACGGGCTCACCAAATGTCATCGGAGGAATATGGGTCGAAAGGACTTAAATGTCTAAACCTGTTTACCCCGAAAATGGGTATGGGTTGAAGCTATTATTTGAATCTAAACTGTAGAATATATATTACAAAGAAGTGGATGCGTTAATAGTTTAACGGTTTAAGGTGCGGATTGCGAATCTTAACGCGGTAGGTTTGGATCCGCCATTCGAATATTATCGTCACTCCAGACACAAGCATTGCAGCTTAGTTGCAATGGTTAACAGGAATACTAGTAATGTTATTTGGCATTACTAGTATTCTTTATAAAAAAAAACGAGTAGAGAGTAATTTGGTATAGGCGTAAAACAAGCCATCACTACCTTTGTCGGTTCGATAGTTGACAAAGACCTTATCTTCGTAGGTAAAGGTTACGAGTTTGAATCCCGCAAGAGGCATAAATTTGTAACATGAAGAGAAAGAATGGGCGTTTGCACTTATTGATATTTATATTCTTTAATATGTACAGCGATAGCTGATTAATTGTCGAGTTATTTCAAATAAGCTGTGGTAAAGAGTGTATCTAAAAACTAATTGACTACCAGTACCAGGAAATGTGTGAAAAAAAAGAAAACAGAATTTCTGTTCTATTTGAAATTATCTGATGAAGGTGCACACCTTCGTTGTTGTTGTTGTTTCCTTTGGCATCTTTGTCTTGCACGATATTGATGACTTCGCCCTTATTTTCCCCGCGTGCGTCGTCATAAAGTCCGGAACTGAGACCCCCCAGTGCCCCGGCGTCTTTACCTGCAAAAATAATATTTAATATATTTGTATACAGATATTAATATTATTTATAATTGTAATGGATCCATTACAATAATAAATAATATTTTTGAAATTTATGAAAATCATATTAATTTTATATTTTTAAATCAATTGATGAAAAAATATAAACTATTAAAATGAAAATTTTGAGTTTTTTTAATAGTAAGAGTTGGCATCCATCACGTGGGTAACGTTAGAAGCCACTAAGGCGTTGCTCGGCTAAGGCCTTGAACTAGTAACTGATTGATGGCGAATCTACAGAAAAGATCAGAGCAAAGCGGCGATGGGTAAGGGTACTGCGATCGCTAATACACCTGTCAAACTTGGTTAATATGGTAAACTCTATTTTTAAGAGATACACTTATATCCTACAGTGAACTTTTTCAACGTAATTTAAACGTATTTTATTTTCAACGGTCTATAAAAGTACTAAGAACTTAGTTACGTAACGTTATTTGTAAAAAATGAAAACAATAATGCACGTATAGGATGATACTGTAAAATGTTGACATTGTGGAAATGTAGTTGGATACTCACTATGAGGGCAGGCAGGGTGACTTCCAGTGCTGACACTCTGGTAGAAGGAGTTCTCGTCGAGCCAGCGGCTGACGCCGTGCGAGTAGGAGCGGCAGCGCCCCGCCTGCTTGTCCCACGCACAGTATGGATCTTGAAGTGCTACGCACTCGCTGCAAACAAAAAAAATCAAAATGGTTCAACGTAGAAAATACTTTACCTACATTTTCTCTGTGTTGGTGTTCATGGTACCTTCGTTGTTTCTGATTCGACACGCGTGTTTCAGCTACTTACTTTGAGTTCAGAGTAATGTATGTTACGTTGTCCCTTTTTATGTGTGTATTAATTTATTTATTAATAATAATATTCTTTTACTAGCAGTTACGAGTGGTTGCGTGATCGGAGTTCGAGTCAAGTTCTCGTGCCAATGGATTTTCAAAACTTTTATACGATTTATTTCGTTGCCTTAGACATATAGACGTTACTGCACTCACTATATGCCTGATGTTCCAAAAAATTTCTTTGGTGAAAGATGTGTGATTGTCTAGACCCCTATCAACCACAATATTGGGAATGGCGTGAAGTTTTTTTTTTTTATTTTACAAAAAGCGCATGTGGAATAAAATGCAGTATACTGACGAGCAGGAGCTGATCTTGTCGCTGGAGCATCGATGCAGGCGCAGGCTGAGCAGCTGCCGGTCGGAGACGGCGATGAGGCGCGCTGAGTCGCGCCCGGCGCGCGCCACGCGCAGCGCGCGCACCGGCGCGCCCGCCGCGAAAGCCTGAAGCTCCTCGATCACCACCGGAGCCGCGCGCTTGTTCGAGTCGTACGACGCCGAATTTATCGCCTTTATTATTTTGCCGTTGTCTGAAATGCAACCTTCGTGTTTGGAACGACCCCCCGTGGACAAGTGGCGTTTGTTTGTGGCTTAAATACATAAGTGGCTTGGCGGTTTATATAGTGTCGCCAGCTCCCGGTTTGAGTCAATTTACAAAACCACTTTTATAACATAGGTAATGAGTTTAGGTGTTTGTGGTACCTTCTTTGTTTCAGATATCAGAACGCATGTGCTACTTTTGGATCAGAGCACTGCATGCAGACAATGATCTATACGCATGTATTATTTATAGACGACCTCCGTGGATGAGGGTTTTTAAGGTGTCGCCATCTCGAGGTCTCGGGTTCGATTCGCGGTCGGGTCAATGTAGAAAAACCAATTTTTCTACATGTTCTCGGTTCTGGGTGTTTGTGGTGCCTTCGTTGTTTCCGATTCTCATACTTCAAGTGCTTTAGCATCTTACATTGGGGTCGGAGCAATGTATGTGATGTTGTCCCTATCTATATATGTATCTATATATGTATTATTTATTATTAATATATGTGTGTGTATTCTTTAAATATCCTGCGTAAGAATTATTTAACTAGTCGAGTCACGTATGTTTATATATCTGTATTTAAATATTTATCTATACAAATAAATACGTATATTTTACCGTTGGTTTGGACATAAAGACGGCGATAGGCACAACACTCTAAATTGATTGGACTTAATTGATTAGACATGTGTAATTCAGTATTGCGAAAATGCTTGAAAACAAATAAAAACCTATACTATAAAGGTGAATACTGTAAAGGTGGAAAAGATTCGGAATTACCTGTGCCGATAAATAACACGTCGTAAGCCTTCCCGCCGGGCGTTTTCACTTGAGGATCTACTGCTATTTGAGTAAACCGATAGCTGAAAGTTGATTAAATTATATAATTAATAAATTCAAAGTATGTTGAAGATAGTGTGAAGGCATAGATTAAAAACAACTTATCACAAGTGACGCCACTCTGCCTTTTTAAGAAAGTCTATTTACATCATCTATTTCAAACCAGTCGTAATTTTGACTAAAGTTATCACACTAAACTCTTGCTACCTTCAGGCATATGAAAAGATAAATATGTCAGGCATTGTTTTTCTCTTCTTTATATAAGGATCAACAAACAATTACACTACATTATTATTTAACACTACATTATAATTATAAAATATTGTAATAAGATATAGTTATAGTAAGTCCGTAGTTTGCTAAACACAAAACATGTGGGGATACAGATGATGTGAAGAGTTTATACAATATGCAACTTACAAGGAATACTAACCACACCAAAAAATCATAGCTGCAATGTAAATAAGCTATTGAAAATATTTTTCGTTTATACAAAGTTTATACAAAGTTTGTTGCATGCAAATAAGTCTGCTGAAATAATTCCATTATTTTATTAACAGATGCAAGCACACCAGCATTTGTCTTATTTTTGGTAATGGCAAACAAATTACGTTTACGAGTCTCTTAAACAAAGCATCCGCGATTAGGTACATGTATGTATAGATTCTTTATAGGTTCGTTAACTTAGACTTTTGACTGGACGAAAGATGTTTCTTCTCTGTTTCAATAATATTAAGGAGTTTTTGGATGAGAATATTAATAGAACTTACTGGAAACTTGTTCTAATGACGATAGGTTCGCCGAAGAACGTCGGCACAGATTCGTCCATCAAGGCGTGGGTCTTGATGAAGTTGAGAGTCTGGTCGGGTAACTGTCTGGAATCGTTGTGACATGTTCCTGGACGAGGTTCAGGCACCTGCAAGGGGGTTAAGCACATAATTTTTTTTACACTTTCTAAAAATATTTTTTTATAATGTTAATATTTGTTTCGGATGAGAAATTTAAATATCCACTGACACGACCGAGGTATTTGTGTGTTTAAATTTTATTAATATTTTAGTAGGGTGTTGTTGTTAGTATGATGAATTTAAAGAAGCATAAGCGTCGTGACACTTGGCGGTCTGTTCATTCTAGCTACCCTGTCAGGGACTATGCATGAAGATATTTATTTATATTTTGTGGAAAGAGTTGAGCTATTAGCCAATTTTGTCCAGACCAGTTTCATCAGTGATCTCCAATATTGTAACGCATGGTGTACAACTAATAAGATATACTACACCATGCGTCACTGAGTTCTGGTTCTGTTCAGTTTTTAATTTCGATACCTTTTTTCTATTTCAATGCTGGTTTTCTAAACAGTTAATTAAAGCATTTGAGACATTTATTCATCATGTTTAGAAGGCATCTGTAATAAACTTCGATCGAAGTTGATTGTAAATGTCTGTCTGTTCCAATAGCCACTTACAACCAGGTGGAATTTTAGCGTTTCTTAAGCCAATCCGATGAAAAAGATCAGGTATGGTTGACGCTTAGACTTATCTAGAAATAAAAATAGTTTTTCCTTACCTTAGCACTATTTACAGGTAACCAGTTAGAATTTAGAGCACTTTGCTCTTTGAAAGTTCCTTCAAATGTATCAGCAATGTCCTGCATGCTGAATGCACAAACTGCGCTGCCGGATATACTGTTCGGTGGAGTTGTGAAGGTGCCGTAAATTAATTGTGCGTTGAGACCACCATATACACCTTCTATGAGCTCGGTTGTCGATTCTGAAACATAAAAAAATGTTACCATAGAATCGATTAGTAAATGTGTTTGTATTAAGACTAAATTTCCTTGTTTTAAGCTAATTCCATTCATTGAATTGACATTCATTTCAATTTACACTTCTCACTTTACAGCCTGCAAAATTCTAGCTAAGGACCTACTCTTTCATAGGAAAGGATTAATGTATTTGCTACGCTTGTCAAGCCTTTAGGCAATTCCCACCTCAGCCTTAGACGCTGCTGCCCATCACCGATATTCAATTTTTATCTAGTATCTTTCGAGATGATTGAACATCCCGTCATCTATCGGTAGCTCTGGATATTTTAAAGAATTGTTTATAACCTATATTTGTTTATAATAGACTTTTTGTATAGGCAAAAGCAGGGTAGGATGTACCCATCCACAAGATGGAGCAAATCACCTAGAGAATATTGCATGGAGTCAATGGATGCAGATGGGAAAAGGATCTATGTGACAATTTTTAGGAAGGCCTAAGTTCAGCCGAGGAATATAGGATAGATAGGCTGCAATGGTGATGAAGATGATACTTTTTGTCATGGAAAAAGCACGGTCGCTGTGGTAAATAGTTGAATAGCATGGTTTTGCTTAGTAGATTCTAATTTGTAGAAATAGCAGTCCGGAGAGTATGGGCAGCTCTATAATGCGGTAAAATATTCCACGGAAAATTCAACTTTATGCGTGTAAAATATTGCGGACAGGATCTAGTATATCAAAAACTCACGTATCTCGTTGAAGTAAAAAGGAAAGTCGCCGGCGACGGAACAGTTGAGGCGCGACTTGAGAAAGGACGTCCATCTTTGCTTGAAACGGTGCGGACCGCCGCGGTCGTCGCGGCAAACTCTTGCCACTCGCGAGAATACCGCCTGGAAGAGAAGAGTATCATTAAGTTCCAATCCCAACGACATAATTGTTTTAAAATCCCATCGAAATTGATGTATTTTATTGGTAAAACATTGCGACCTTATTAACCAGTTACAAAGAGTTTTAATTTGTCCGATGTGTTAAAATATATTTTAAATACAATGAAAGAACATTAACAATTACGGTAGTAATTCTCTAGCTCCTTGGACGATTTAGCAACTGTTATTTTCCCCACTGTGAAATGTTTAAGAATAGATATATGCTGTGAGGTTATTTAGCTTAGTCACCAGAAGAGATAATGCATCTGAAACCTGTGTTGGCTGAAGTTATTTAGTCTGTTAGTAACAGTAATTAATTACAAGTAATAAACAGGACAGTTGGCTCATTATAATTTGGCATCATCATATAAATTTACTTTATATACATTTAATTTAGTTGTAAATATTCCTTTTAGTCATTTAATGGCATATAAACGTCCACATAATTGTCAAGCTTAGAAAGAGTATTGTCGGAGCAAGAAAGAAGCTTGCAGTCTCAAACAACTCGTACTGTAGACGCTGCTGTCCATCACAGGTCTAGTCAATTTGAATTCTCTGTAATCTTTTCAATTTATCTAGTCAATTTTAATTTTCAGTGTGGTTTTTCGAGGTGTTTGTCCTGCTATCTGTTGGTAACCATTGACATTTTAAAGGCTTTTCACTTAGTCGCTTCATATAATATCCACAGGAAGAAAGGGCGAGGAAAATTTTTATTCGGTTCTATAGCCTACCTTTCCACAATTGATATATTCAACAGCTGTTTCTCTAAGGAAGAAGTAGACGTAGTCACCGTGCACCAACGAGTTCACGAAGTCAGGAGCTGCGAAAAATTATAAATCAGAGATAATACATATATAACTGAGGGAGCAAACTGGTGGTATGAATATGCCCCGGGAAGCTATAACGTAATAATGCCCTAACGGAAAACAAACAGTTACTTTTCGTGTTTATTTAATTATATGTTTGGTGAAGCTTATCACTTAAATGTAATTAAATTAATCGATGTTAGTGTACGTATTGTTGTTATTAATTGGTTTGTGTAAACAAACCAATCGATTCGCAAGGTTACATTACTGTTTGGAAATTATATACATGGATAATTTAAATGCGATCCTAATCGGATCTATGTCTGTTGACGGATCAGATGTCAGTCGCGTGACTGCTGGCTCGTCGGCGCTTCCCTCCAAATTCAATTAACTTGACGGATGTCTGTTCGACAGCCGCATTCGAAGGCAATCGACCGCACCGAATGTACACAACGTCAGTTAGAAGTTCCACTTACGCACCGATTAATAGAATTAACAGACGTTGACATTAATTGTTAATGCCTAGACTTCGCATGAGAATGTTTAAAAGCAACCTCAAACGAAAAGTTGCTAGATGCCGAGAATATTCATGTTGCGAATAACAACCAAAATTAGCGTTCGTTGAGAGCGCTTTGGGACTATGTAGAACGACAAAACACAAATGTTATAGCCCAATTTGTAAAGACCGATTGTTCTTATTGGATTCTATATATTCAGGTCAAACAAAAGCGCAAAGCAAACATGTTACGGCAAAGTAATATATGAAACAAGGAAAATCGGACTAATTTGGAGTGAATTTAAATGGATAAAATGAGTATTTCAAATATTCAATGGTGAATATAATTAATAATAGTAATTTTATAAAACACATTCCTTGCGTTGAGTATTCCATATTTTAGAGTTTAAGAAATTTAAAAATACTGTGTAAGTAAAGAAACCAATAATTAAAATTATTTCACTGTGAACTTCACTTTTAGATTTGATAAATAACAATTCAAGTATTAATCTCAAAATAAATCAAACTGGACAGAGAAGAAAAAAAAGGTAGAGACTTAGATTACAAAAATGGAAACTTTTTGTATTACGATTAAAAGTAGCGAACACATTATGCAATTTAAGGTTATAATAATGTAACATCAAAAAATAAAAAATATATTTAACAAAGAATTATAAACAAATAAAATTTGAATGAAATCCACAATGCATTACAATTAATACAAAGTTATCATGCGTACTGCAGTGGCACTTCTTTCAATTGGTCTAATATTAATTTAATGGTAAATTCAAAACCAAATATCTGCAAATTTACTTCAGAATACCGTACCGAATTCCATTTATCGGAAGTAAGTAATTGCAGATTGGTTTGCTTTCCGAAACATCGAGCATTCTCAAGATATGCCGAAACCGAATTTCAGTTAATAATGATTAATAAACTCAGATTTATGGAGCATTATTCATATGGAATATTAATATACATAATGATGTAGATTCAAATACAATCAATATCAAATTTTACATAAGTTTACTAGCTAAGTCCGGCTACTAATGAATAAAGATATTCTTGTGAAACACTTCAATTATTATAAAGCGGGGTGCTTTGGATTTGAAGTTCCGTAGAAACATCTGGCTGAAAAATATACTAGTAGTATTTTTTAGAAGTGACTTTTTGTGTTAAAATATCAACGGAATTAATCTATTTATTTACTATTTTTCCCGTTTTGGGCGTTTATGTATACACACATATAAGTATGCAAACGCAAAATTCTTTCAATAGATTTTTCTAGAACCAGTTTGCCAGGTACAAAACATTCATAGACGCATGTAAAGCACGGATATGATGTAAAATTCTTCAATTGCGAAACACTTCAGCACCAAAATAATTGTCAAATGATACACCAATATTGAATATTATTTAAACATACGTCGTAATATTAACATACGTAAACGTCATCTTCCAATATGGCTAATGAATTAAATACAATATCTATCTATCTTCCGTCTTGATCTTCATGCAAACACGGCGTTGATGTCATAATCTTCATTACATTCATGTTAAATGTCACCTCACACTTCCAACTAAATTAATTTTATAAAGTTTACGCCGACGTTTTAGACTTAATTAGTTGATCGAATTGTTTGCGTTTAGTTGCTACAGGAATTAGATTTATCTTACATTTGTTATCTGTAATAGACGTATACCTTAGTTAGGTAGGTAGTGTGTAATAAAATGTCAATTAGTTCGGTTATTTTTTGAAAAGCAAAGTTATGCATCGTTCGTGTACTCGTGACTCTTAAAAAGTTATGCAACTTCCAATAACTTAAAAATTCATAACCGGTGGGACTATTTGTAAGGTTCAAGATAGTCTTAATACTTGTTCATTTTGTTTCAGGTATGCAGTTCTCTTTTGTTAAATAAATAAATAAATAATATTTAGATAGGACAAATTCACTTGCATTGCTCTGACCCTAAAGTAAGTAGCTAAAGCACTTGTATCATAGAATTGGAGAGAAAGAAATTACCACAAACACCCACACGAGAAAATATAGATAACATGTTTTATATATTTATCCGACCAGAAATCGAACCCGGGACTTTAGGGCTGGCGAAACCATGAAAACGTATGTTCAAATGCGTTTTGTTTTCGTTAGTGACTATGCATCTCTCCATGTGATCAGTAGTCCGTGTAATTCAGTTTTAGCATATTTGAAAGAACTTTATGTAATGGACACTTCTCAATATGACTGCTAATTGTCCAAAAAAAGTGTAAGAAATCCATAAACCTCATAGTTTAGTTATAAGATAGTTAGGCGTTCGTTTTAAGTAAAATTTGCATGGTATCTTAGCTTTCGTAAGAGATTTTGTAGAAGGGAAAAGCAGAATTTTTAAACATAAATTTAAAGAATAAAAAATATATTTAACAAAGAATTATAAACAAATAAAATTTGAATGAAATCCACAATGCATTACAATTAATACAAAGTTATCATGCGTACTGCAGTGGCACTTCTTTCAATTGGTCTAATATTAATTTAATGGTAAATTAAACCAAATATATGCAAATTTACTTCAGAATACCGTACCGAATTCCATTAATCGGAAGTAAGTAATTGCAGATTGGTTTGCTTTCCGAAACATCGAGCATTCTCAAAATATGCCGAAACCGAATTTCAGTTAATAATGATTAATAAACTCAGATTTATGGAGCATTATTCATATGGAATATTAATATACATAATGGTGTAGATTCAAATACAATCAATATCAAATTTACATAAGTTTACTAGCTAAGTCCGGCTACTAATGAATAAAGATATTCTTGTGAAACACTTCAATTATTATAAAGCGGGGTGCTTTGGATTTGAAGTTCCGTAGAAACATCTGGCTGAAAAATATACTAGTAGTATTTTTTAGAAGTGACTTTTTGTGTTAAAATATCAACGGAATTAATCTATTTATTTACTATTTTTCCCGTTTTGGGCGTTTATGTATACACACATATAAGTATGCAAACGCAAAATTCTTTCAATAGATTTTTCTAGAACCAGTTTGCCAGGTACAAAACATTCATAGACGCATGTAAAGCACGGATATGATGTAAAATTCTTCAATTGCGAAACACTTCAGCACCAAAATAATTGTCAAATGATACACCAATATTGAATATTATTTAAACATACGTCGTAATATTAACATACGTAAACGTCATCTTCCAATATGGCTAATGAATTAAATACAATATCTATCTATCTTCCGTCTTGATCTTCATGCAAACACGGCGTTGATGTCATAATCTTCATTACATTCATGTTAAATGTCACCTCACACTTCCAACTAAATTAATTTTATAAAGTTTACGCCGACGTTTTAGACTTAATTAGTTGATCGAATTGTTTGCGTTTAGTTGCTACAGGAATTAGATTTATCTTACATTTGTTATCTGTAATAGACGTATACCTTAGTTAGGTAGGTAGTGTGTAATAAAATGTCAATTAGTTCGGTTATTTTTTGAAAAGCAAAGTTATGCATCGTTCGTGTACTCGTGACTCTTAAAAAGTTATGCAACTTCCAATAACTTAAAAATTCATAACCGGTGGGACTATTTGTAAGGTTCAAGATAGTCTTAATACTTGTTCATTTTGTTTCAGGTATGCAGTTCTCTCTTTTGTTAAATAAATAAATAAATAATATTTAGATAGGACAAATTCACTTGCATTGCTCTGACCCTAAAGTAAGTAGCTAAAGCACTTGTATCATAGAATTGGAGAGAAAGAAATTACCACAAACACCCACACGAGAAAATATAGATAACATGTTTTATATATTTATCCGACCAGAAATCGAACCCGGGACTTTAGGGCTGGCGAAACCATGAAAACGTATGTTCAAATGCGTTTTGTTTTCGTTAGTGACTATGCATCTCTCCATGTGATCAGTAGTCCGTGTAATTCAGTTTTAGCATATTTGAAAGAACTTTATGTAATGGACACTTCTCAATATGACTGCTAATTGTCCAAAAAAAGTGTAAGAAATCCATAAACCTCATAGTTTAGTTATAAGATAGTTAGGCGTTCGTTTTAAGTAAAATTTGCATGGTATCTTAGCTTTCGTAAGAGATTTTGTAGAAGGGAAAAGCAGAATTTTTAAACATAAATTTAAAGAATAAAAAAAATATATATTTTAATTTGTACGTTATACAGTTTGTGAAAGTATTGTGATATATCAAGTTTTGAGACTTTAGCATGTAAACGGGTTAGTATACATACCATTTAATGTCATAGAGTCGTACGGCTCCGTTTGCAGTGGCTCCCTGTAAATGATTGGCTCCATGCCACTGAAGTCCGCAACTGTACCCGAATATAGTTCCCCATCTGAAAATAATAACGTTTTTGTCTATAATACGAACACAGAATAGGAGCCTGACAAGATAGACATATTTAAAAAAAAAATTCATAGTTGAAAACCGGTGTGTTGAGGTACACAATACTCAAAAACGAAGATCATTGGGCATATTAACAATTAGAACTAAAATACCCATATTGTAAAATAATACATAAAAGCATTTAGCATCATACCTATATGTTGACAAAGAGAAAAGAGTTTCTCTTTCTTCGACTACTTATTTTTCATCGTATTACTATCAAACGAATATAGTTAAATATTTACAAAAACTATTGGCAAAAATTATTAAAAGATATGTATAAGTTATTTTAGGTTTGCTACTCTACGTATGTTTTCTATGTAAGTATTTGCTTAAATAAAAAGAATTTCATAATAACCGTACTTTTTGAAGTAGAAGTTTTATTCTGTGGCTGAGAATGAGCGCAATAATAAAGTTCAACACCGACCTTAAAGTTTGAAGAATGAAAACAAAGGGGTCTGAGGTCTAAAAGTTGAAAGTTCTCGCTTATATTTCAATAAATTTTTAAGAGAAAAATTATTTTTCATTTTTATCGAAATACAGTTTGTGTTGCGATATTTTTTTGGAAAATTTAATAAAATAATACATACTGTAAATATATATACATACATAGATAGGGACAGCACAACATGCATTACTTTAATCCCAAAGTTATGAGGTAAAGCTAATATTGGAGAATCAAAAACGATGCAGGTAAACAAGCAGATAAATGAAAATGTAGAAAAAGAAGTTTTCTACATGACCTCGGAAATTGAAGTAGTTTTCGGGAATCGAACGCGGACTTCAGAGCGGAAACATGAAAACCGGAAGTAAGCCACTCGTCCAACAGAGGACGTCGTAATATGTTATGTTTATTGTTAGTACGGCAGTGTGATGAAAGTTTGCGATTACTATCTTTAAAGAAGGTTGGTCTTGGACAAAAATGAAAGCAATGAATTCTCTCTAAAATTCTTTATAAAAAATAAAATCACAGTTTAAAGATGCACAACTCATATTTCATAATTCTATTACATATCATATTATCGACCATTTAATTTTCAATAAGTATCACGTATATAATAAGTCACGATAGCCGAGTGGTTAGGTCGTCGGAATTTCGAGTCAAGAGACCCGAGTTCGATCCTCAAGTGGCCGTACCAATGGGTTTTTCTAAAAACCTATATACTACGAATTATATCGTTGGCTTGGACATAAAAACAGCGACGGGCTCACCACCTGTCACGTTGTCCCGAAAATATCTTCGGTGGAAGGTGGGTCGAAGGGACTTAAATGTCTAGACTAGACCTCTGTATTGGGAATTTCGTGAAGATATTTTTTATATTTTTTTATCACGTATATATTTGGTACGGTATTCCTTACGTAGGGTACTATCTTAATTGCTATTTAGCTTAAACAACTAATACAGATACTCAAAGATTACCCTTATTTTAGTACATTTATTAACAGATTGATTTACGGCGAAGCATAGCTTCTACTGTAGGATAAAGTTCACATGCCATAATCGCTAAACAGAATGGCGATGGTAGAACTAGACACCAATGCTGACGCTGCTGTCCGTCACCGATGTGCCAAATTTTGGTCTGGTTTTTTCGAGACGGTTTTCCCACCATTTGTCGATAGGCTATGGGATTTTTAAGGCTTTCCCTTTAATCGCTTTTTACGACATCCACAGAAGGAAATGGTATATTCTTATGCTGTAACCACACGGGATAAATAATAAGGGCTTAGCTAGTATATTATAAATGTAAAACAGGTATAGATTTAATTATTCAAATGTTATGAGCTACGCACACATACAAGCATAAAATAGCGTTAATCCTCGCTATGAGATACTGCAGATGGCTAAGAGCGGTCTCGTATAGTGGTCCCGCGGGTGTCGCTTTACTTAATTGGACCAGATCAATAGGAGATAACTAACCGTGGCCGCTGTAATGGACTACCGACGACCGACGGCGTGTGCGAATGCCGAGCTTGTATGTGTGAGTGAATGTATTACCTTATTGGCATATATTATCAACTTATATGTATGAATTTGTCATGAATCTCAAATTTAGTGTGCCCATCTTTCGTCATCAATATCATAAAAAATCAATACATATAATGACTTTGATAGTCACGATAGCCGAGTGGTTGGGTGATCGGTATTTGAATTAAGAGACCCGAGTTCGATCCCCAAGACTCGTAAGAGCTTGCCACTATCCTGAATTCCGACCACCCAACCGCTCGGCTATCGTGACTTGAATATATTTATTGACAACTAGGTCTTTCCCGTGAATCGTATACCCGTAAATAAAAGAAATAAAAATCCGTTAAGGTTCCTCTCCTATGCAAACCGCGCATTTTTTCGAGTTAAAATCACAGTTATCAACAACCTATATGTTAATCCAGGTTGTAAAATATTTTAGTGCTGTCGTTTAAGCGTTATTATGTTACAAACATTCATTTCTAAACATACATTGTTTCATTCATTATTTTAATTAGTAAGATATGTTTCACTGTCAGACCATTATAATTTTGTGATGGAAATTAAAAATAAAATGAAGCAATTTAAAAATAATAATATTTAAGGAGTGTCAATTTTTGGTTCGCATCCTAGTGATAAATGAGTATCAATTTGCAAGGGGATGCGTTAATGTGAAGAAAGTTGTACAATAGGACAGCGTGACGGTAATTGATGATGTATCCCGTTGTTGCATTGGTAAGAATTTTGGGGGAGAGTAAACAAATTCAATAACGAAGCGTGTACATGAAAATAGGCCTAAAAACTATTTGATATTAAGACTAGGATAGAATTAAAGCAAAAATGCTGAATACAGAATTATAGATAAAAATTTGTTACGGACTGACCACTAAAGTGGAGGCAGGCGTACCCTCCTGAGCAAAGTAGGGAAAAAAGACTTCCCCTTTTACAAAGGTAAGTAGGAAAGTAAATTATGTTAGTTTGTTTGGGATAATCTTTTTTCTATCCAACTTGTTTACTTCAGCGCCCGCAATGAAGTGCTCGCAACTAAGGAAAGCACATATCTGTCGTCGTAGAAACGAATAATTGTAGTCCCTTTTTTCACAAACCCTCTGTTTTGTTTTCGTTGGGCTTAGACGTTTTAGTTTGATTAATAGTTATGCTATAACTTGAAATTTTAACTAGAAAAATATTAATGATTGTAATCCATATTAATCGGATTGATATCTATAAACATTTATTGTTATTTATTTAAAGGGATACATTTTAAGTAATAGTTGACAATACTAATCAGAAAAAACTCATAATAAATTACTAAAGCACGCATCAAAATTAATTTCATAAAATATTCCACACGAGTCAACTCAATCACGTAGTATTACTACTAGTAATAATCCTAATCTTTTGTCTCTAAGTATATCTGATGTGTAGATGACTGAACCGCTATCGAGAGCGTGTATCAAACAAGAAGGGAGCCAATTTTAGCCATTGTCTTGGCACGTAGCGACATACAGCCAAGTTAATATTATGTATAGCAGTCAAGTTGAAAAACGTACTCGCATTCCTATTCAGCGGGGCTCTTTTCAACGCAACAATGAGTGGCTATTGTGCGCCACTAGACTGTGAAAGTGGGTCCAATCGATATGAAAAAGATTTCTCTTTTCCTAATTTCCTGACAATAGAAAAAGCAGGTGAGGTACGTTGGAGACGCGAGCGCGCGTATGAGTCCCGACGATATAATAAGAATTTATTGTCAGAGTTCAATAGCCATTAAGTGAAGATCATTATATTCGCGTCAAAGTCGTGTATTTCTATGAAGCAGTGACCGTATCTGAATGGACAAGGGTGAATATATCCTCTTTCTCTATTGTGATTATTAACTTCATCTGTAGGCACTTGATGTGGACCCTGCTAGCTCAAAGACGTAGGGAAAAGTGTGCATGTTAAAACCCACAATGAAGACATCCGCAGCAGAACCAGGGCAACCGACATAGCATTTGTATTTTAAGGATATGGTTACTGAAAAGTCAATGGGCCCGCCACTTACGAGTAGTTCGTAAAACTGACAATCAATGGAGGATATATAGGACATAATATTTTGAATTAATGGGGCAGGTGGCCTAAGACCGTGGCTAGTTTTACTGTAGGCCTATGTTAAAGCGGACTATTGATAAGCTATAATAAGGATACTAGTATGGGAATCATGTGCCGTTTCGGTATGGCTTTCTTGGAGTGGCTTAGACTTGAACTTAAATAGACTAATGAGGAAAAATAATAAGAAGGATTACTGTTCTATGACAGTGTACACTGGTAAGTTTAGTACTTCACGAAGTTGGGAAAGTTTGGAGGATTCCAAGTTAGGGAACAAAGACGAGGCGAACTGATGCTAACGCTCGGGTCTTCTCAAGTTTTCAATGGAATAAAGAAAACATTATTCGAAAATAAAATCATTAACCTAAAATAACCTTAGACTCGCTGTCGCATGTTCAGTTGTAGTTCAGTATATATATCGAATTCCTTTTCATCCCATTTAAAAATTACTCTCAGAAACGCTATTCCAAATTGGTTCTAAAATCAAATTGAGAGTAAGGATTTCCAATTTAATAAAGACAAGCCTTAAATATCCCTTATGTGTTTCATATCTTAAAATAAATAAAAAATCTTCTTGCATAGATAGCAATAAAACTTATCTGCTTTTCGAAGCGTAACAGACTGCTGTATTAAGTGGCACTTTGGCGGTCAATCACCAAGGGCAAACTAAACACCACACTCCCTCACGAGTGGCTTCTATATATATTGATATATCTTGAAGTGAATGAGATACTGCGGATACGACATACGATATACGGTGTATATTTTCTTTTCAATTCTATACAATTTTATATAAATAGTCTAATCTGTTATTAAAAATTATTTATTCTTTGGTGGTAGCAACAGAAAGAATTTTCATTTTTTCCTGTGTGGGTATGCTGGAAGATATTTTGGCTTTTGGAATAAGTATTATCCTTGCGAAAACTCTTTGTATAATTACTTACTTAATATACATAAAGTTTTGTGAGTACATAAATTTTTAAATAAATAAATAAAACAAGCAAGGAATATCAGTTGTTAGAAATCAAAAACGGTTAACATCATTTGTATTGTTCTTGGTTTCTGTAGCAATATAAAAAATGATAAACATTAAGTTAATCCATTGATTACTTTTTGGGTTTTACGGGCGCAAATATTCCGTATATAAATTTGATTTATATGTATATATAGAATGGATAGACGAATAGATATCTAAATCTTACAACTTTAAAAAAATACGAGTTGTTTGTACAATTAATGTGGCTTGATAACGAAAACGAAAACAGAGTTAAAAATTTTACATGAGCTATATACGTGTGGTTTGAACGGCCTGTAAATATTGTGATGTGTGGTTTCAGTGTTATAATCCGATTTTCCTTTCTGACCGTGGACGTCGTAAGCGGCAAGTAAGGAAAAAGTCTTGAATTGTTGTTAACTATCCATAAATGGTGGTGTAAGCATCTCGAAATATACCTGACCAAAATTCAGCAGACTGGTAACGCGCAGCAGCGTCTGCAAGATATCAGGCGATTGCCAATTTCGGCATCCTGCACGGGAGAGGCTATGTCCTGCAATCGACTTTTACAGGTCGTTTGCTTAATGATTTTTTATTAATTAGTTCACTGTAGGTCATAAGGCATCCCTTTTCCGTTACGGATCTGGTGAATTTCGAGATACTGATTACGAAATTTATTCATAGCCGTTGCGGATTTTTAGTGTTTGTCCCTTAGACGCCTTTGCGGTACCCGTGGATACAGCGGGAAGCAAATTTTGACGTCGATACGTTTGAAAATCCATCGGAAATTTGGGAATAGCTGAAAGTGCATTTTCTACGATACTATCGAATAACCAGTAGCCATAAAGCACACCCAGAAACACGAATTTTTCCTTTGTTTTTTGACACTTTACAAAAACTTTTTACAAACTAACAAAACTATTGAAAATAAATATCTTCACGCCATTCCCAATAGTGGTAGACATTGGTAGACAGAGGTCTAGTCTAGACAATTAAGTCACGTTAAGAGTAGACCTCTAGTAATTCTACTAGTCTACCAACGTGACTACGACGTGACAACGTGACAGGTGGTAAGCGCGTTGCCGTCTTTATGTCCAAGCTATCGATATAATCATACATAAGTTTACCTTTTACTATTGAGAAAATTATGGAAATTATTACAAGGTAATAGGTGTCTGGTCAACTATTAAGTACCATCTAGGTAGACATAAATCAATCGTGTTACCTCTCATTATACAAAGCAGTAACTGGTAAGTGCACATCTCTGTCGCTACTGGATGGAAACAAGTATATGGTATCGAAGCTCGAATTACATTAGTAGGTAAATCAATGAGAACCTTATATACACATAACGATATAGTTACTTGGATATTGTAGTAAGTTTACTCCCAAATCTACTTCATTATGTGTAAGCCATAATAATTACTACGTAATGTTACACAGGAGTTAACAATTATTGGCTTGTAGTATTAGCTTAAGCATCTGCATTTGATAATTAAATATCTTCTTTTATAATCATCGTTTAATGGTGGATGTCGTAATAGGCGATTTAGGATGTAATGACAATGACGCAATAGATAGTGTGATCATCATTTCAATAATATTAGGACAAACAAAAGAAGACCGGTGATAGGCTGAAGGGTCTTATTCTTTTATTTTTATTATCACGCAATTAGCCAATATTGGGTTACAAACAATTATATTAAACAAAAATGTTTACCTCTAGCGGGATTCAAATGGCCAACCATTAGCTTCGCGGGCTGGTTCACTATCAACTAGTGTATCAGGTCTTAAGTGTCTTATTCTTGGTTAAATAAAATACATTTCTTAACAAAAGAAATTCTTTAAAAACTAGCATTGACACCATTATAAATATAAGGTAAAATCAACACAACCCAAAAATAGGCGTACAAATATTATTAGTATGGTTAAACATTGCGTTTCACCATTGCGTTTAACTATTCCAGGGTAGGATTATGGGTAAAATCTAAACCAAATCGTATGGCCAAAATCGTACTCATACTGCGTATCATTCAATACAAGGTATGTACTCACCCGCATATACCGCAGTGGAGTTGTGATCTGGGTCGTATGGACATACAGCTTGACCGGATTTCTCCCTTTCCATGTGGTAAGAGTCGCGTTGCACGCTGTATTCTCTGCATAAGGGCTTGAAACTGTTGGTGCCGCAGACCAATAACCTCCCGGAGCCAAGGGACACCAGGACTCGAATGTAGTTTTGACAGCTCTCCTGTTAGGAAAAATTAAAAATATTTAGCACCAGGAGCAGTACTGGGGATCGGAATTTGCGTCAGCCGTCGCGAGTCCGATTTCGGAACTCGTACCAACAAGTTTTTGCAAAAAAAGTTAAGCAAAAAATTTTTACGTCGTTGGCTTGGACACACATCAAACGAACATGGCTTGGACACAAAGACCGCCCATCGCCTGTCACGTTGTCCCAAAAAATGTCTTCGGTGGAAGGTGAGACTAAACTACCCCAGTACTGGGAATGGCGTGAAGATATTAGATAAATGTTAGTTTAAAAAACTAGCATTGACACCATTATAAATATAAGGTAAAATCAACACAACCCAAAAATAGGCGTACAAATATTATTAGTATGGTTAAACATTGCGTTTCACCATTGCGTTTAACTATTCCAGGGTAGGATTATGGGTAAAATCTAAACCAAATCGTATGGCCAAAATCGTACTCATACTGCGTATCATTCAATACAAGGTATGTACTCACCCGCATATACCGCAGTGGAGTTGTGTTCTGGGTCGTATGGACATACAGCTTGACCGGATTTCTCCCTTTCCATGTGGTAAGAGTCGCGTTGCACGCTGTATTCTCTGCATAAGGGCTTGAAACTGTTGGTGCCGCAGACCAATAACCTCCCGGAGCCAAGGGACACCAGGACTCGAATGTAGTTTTGACAGCTCTCCTGTTAGGAAAAATTAAAAATATTTAGCACCAGGAGCAGTACTGGGGATCGGAATTTGCGTCAGCCGTCGCGAGTCCGATTTCGGAACTCGTACCAACAAGTTTTTGCAAAAAAAGTTAAGCAAAAAATTTTTACGTCGTTGGCTTGGACACACATCAAACGAACATGGCTTGGACACAAAGACCGCCCATCGCCTGTCACGTTGTCCCAAAAAATGTCTTCGGTGGAAGGTGAGACTAAACTACCCCAGTACTGGGAATGGCGTGAAGATATTAGATAAATGTTAGTTTAAAAAACTAGGTGACCAGCTTTTGTTGTTAGCTGAACATAAACAGAAAATAACCTTTTATAGTTTAAAAAATAAAAAAAGAGTTCCAGGTTCGATCATAGCCCGGTCAACGTATAAAAGCACTTTTTCTACATTGTCCTACGTTGGGCTATTTGTGGCACCTTCGTTGTTTTTGATGCCGTAACATATGTAATAGAGAATAAGTATAGAGAATTCGAAAGAGAATTAGATTTATTACAGAACATCTTTAATAAAAGATGTATATTAATAATTGGCATAAAAAGTTTAAATTACTATTTGTAACAATTTGCTACACGAAACTTACATACTGTAGGAAGGGATAAAACATAAAAAGCGCTTTGTTTTCCTAGGAAGCAATGTCACTCGCAATTTTCCCGCTTTTTACGTGAAACGAGTCTCCTAGGCGAGGGCCAGCGATGTTTATACATGGGTTTGTTTGTTAAATTCAAAATACTCTATTCCTAAGCAAATAGATACTGATGAGAGCCTAAGTGATTGGATTACGATGAATAAGGATTTAAATATTGTTCCAAGTATAACTGTAGAAATTTTTTGTTGCAATAACTCAAGTTTTATATCTGTATATTTTACAGTTTTTAGTATCACAGTATTTTTTAGCATAACAACTATATCCCTACCTTTATATCTACAATTTAGCAGGGAAAAGTGGAATAAACTTGAAAGATGGTAAGATTATCCACATTTTAATAACCATTTTTTTTTTATTAGATGCAATTAGTAACTAATTTTCTCGCCAAACTGGTATCCATTTGTCCACGAGTATACGCTCTTACATTATAATTTATGCACCATTATATAAAAGTTATTGCTTTTAAAAGATACAACATATTTCAAAAAGTAACAAAGAAACTACACAACACAACTTACTAAACAATGATTATCGATAGTTATTAAATGTTTTCCTGTAATTTTTTGTTAAATTGAACAGTTTTTCGAAAGCACTTCTTAACTTTGAAAATATATTCAAAGTTCTACCAAACTTGAATTTCTTGTGTCTTCGATAACTGTACGGTAATAAAATGTTTACATATGTCTACATAGATAAATTAATGATATATTTATCCATGACATCACTACAAATATTTATATACACACATCAAACGAACATTCGCCTACAGCGGAATTCTCACACATCCATAACTTCGAAGCCAGGGTCACTATCAAATAGGTTATCCGACCGTTAATTCAATATTCTACTAATTTATTACGTAATTAAATTAATTCGAATTATATAACTATGGCCGTGTGGTACCGGAGTAATATATAAACCCTTTTCTTTTCGTGAGTGTTAAAAAAGGCGACAGAGGGAAAAGGCCTTCCATATCTCTTTGGCTACCGCCAGATGGCGGAAAACCAATACGAAAATATCGGACTAAAACTTAAAAAACGATAATCGGCAGCACAGATACAGGGGCGAGATGAACGGTACTGTGATTGCCAAAAAATTTGCCAAGCGTGGCAACTATGGCAAACATTCCTTTATGGGAGAGGCTTCGTACCCGCAATGTTACTGGCCATTATGCTCGTATGTATATAACTATAAATTTATAACGAACATACGTGTTTTTATTTATTGCGTCTATATTACTTATATTTATTTATGAGAAAGTTTTGCGTTTCTCTTTCATAATAAGAGATTGTTAGTAACATTGAATTTATCACAAAAAAGGCGGTATTGTAAATGTGCGATAGCACTCGGCGACCGTACCTATGATTACATTTGCATCTCCACGCTCCTCTAGAATACTCCAGATGTCCGTACAGTAATCCTGTTTGAGTACAGTGGGCTCCGTAGAGGCTGATTGGATTTATGCATTCACGTAACGTTTTACTTGCGATTCCGATGGAATAGTCTGCTATGAAAGCAGATAAACCTTCCAGTTCGCGTGATGCTCGCTGGTTCGGATGCTAATATTATTGTACGAAAATTTATGGTATTTGTAATCTACTATGATTGTTTGATAATATTGCAATTTGTTGAGCAAAATATCCAGATATTTATTTATTTTCTCGCTTAACATACATGTTAAGAAATAATATCATAATAATATAGATATCAGATAATAATATTATCAGATATAGTATATATATATATATATATATATATATATATATATATATATATATATATATATATATATATATATATATATATATATATATATATATATATATATATATATATATATATATATATATATAGATATCTATTATATATTGTATATAGATATCAGATAATAATATATATCTAGGGAGATAAAATTATCATATATCATAGCGATGGTATCAAGTGGCCAATTAGTTGTGTGTTAAAATTATCGTAAAATTTTAATTATGCCTTAACAAGCTCTGCGCTTGTATTAATTCTGCTTTATAACAATGAAGGCATTTTTAAACTAGCAACGGAGTTTTCCGACGATTGTTTACCATCGTGTTAATGATGAATAGTTTCATAATACTAAATATTTTATTTACGATTATTTTTAAAGATAGTTTTTAAAAATAAGTTAGTTAGTTTTAGTTTTTAATTGTTTTTAAAGATAGACACAATTCCTAAAATCATCTGGAGCAGAACAAATTTCCAAACAAATCATTTGTGTCACTAAACACCAGTGTCAGAATAGTTTCCTTCCCGTTGGAAAAGTGTAGGAAACTATATGTATCATTAAGGACCTACGACTTCACGCCACTGGGTTAGACAGAGGTCTAGATATTAAGTCCTTTAAGACAACCTGACAAATGATGAGCCTGTCACCGTCTTTATGTTCAAGCAATTCATATTGTTAAATGCATTTACAATGTATTTAAGTCGTCATTATCTACATTTTAAATGGTTTTATTTGTCCATGGACTGCAACGCAAACTTGACGTCAGATGGACTGCCTGTTTGTATCAATTCAGCAACAAGAAAAATATTTGTATGACAATGGCTTAAATGTAACAAAGATTATGGAATCGCAATATGTAATTTCGTCGACAATGGGCTATAAGACAAATCGGCGTGTCGGTTATACGAAGATTGTTTAATTCACAATGTAACTAATGTAACGGGCTTTGGACGGATTATCGCGTCAAGTCTAACACCTTCACGGCAATAATCCCTAACAATGAAGACGCTCGCAGTATATTAAATAGTGATAATGTAGATTATGACAACCCGGCGTAGGCGTATGCTACGAACAAAGGCCATTCAGGACATTGATATTAAGAGAATCTACAAGAATCTACTAGGAGTTTTTCTTCAGTTTAAATGATATAATATAACGAAACGTTGTTTGTAGAGACGTGAACTATTCGTTGTTAAATAAAATGGATAATAATATTATGTTACATTAATTTGTTAAAGTTGTATCTATAGATCGCGAATTTACATACGAAAACGAAGCAGAAAGTGTAATTGTGGAAATGAAGTAAAAAGAAATTTAGGAAACTAAAAAATGTAGGAAAATATATTTGTTTAATCTCATTTATTAAGAAAATGAGATTAAAAAAATAAAACATTTCGATTTCGTTAGAAGGCTCCGTTCCGTAATTGTAACAAAAATGCCACTGTATCGAAAAAGGATCATTATAACGTAGGTATTCAATAAATCTAGGGACAAATTAATTACATATTCAGATATAAAATAATGGCTGTGTCTGTTAGTATAGGGCTATCTAAAATATATAAATCTAAAAACTAAAAGCTGTAATATTCCAAATTTTGATATTTAAATGTGTGCCAAGTCTATACAGTCTTCGAATATGTCGGCAATGAAACGATGTCGACACTCGAACACCGTCAGCTGCGGTTGTAACGCAAGCCTATAGAACGCATCTCTCGATTCCTCCCCATTATGCCATTTACTGTTCCCAATGTTTCTCAGTACGGGAACTCCCATTTGGAGCTCTATGTACTATATTCAACCATCGGGTTACAACTTTCGAACACAGGCGAATGCTTTGCCGAATGTGAAATCGAATTCCATTTTAGATTTTCGAATACTTATTATACGGTACGGGAAATTTACCCAGAATTTGGAGGAAATTTCAAAAGAAGTAGATAAAAGTATTATTATAACGTTACATTAATCTTTTACTCATTAGTTTTTCATCTCGTTTTACTGAAAAAGTGTGCTATTAATTATGGAAATTAATTTGTAATATTATTTATACGAGTAAATTCGTTTTGTTTTTTTTTTCTTAAATTAATATAACTTTTTTTAATATCACTTTTTGAATAAAAAATACCCAATTCATTTCTCCATATCTCCTATATGCAACTGATAGTTTGGTTAAGTTTTTATCACGTCAACAATAGCAATTGTGGAATTGTTTGGTAAAAACCATTACTTAAATATTTAAATAAAACTTCGTCATTTTCAATAATGAAATGTACATGACAAACATATGTTTAATATTTATTTACATTTACATATAAACATAAACGGCCTGTAAATGTAAACTGCTGAAACTGTGTTGCTCCAGTATGGGCGGTTTTTTTTTTGGTATTTTTCGTGATCGTTATTTTCTTGAGTCACGATTACGACACTTATTGGAAGTAAATGGTAGGAATATTTACCGTAGATGCGGTATCCAGACGACTTTTATACAATAAATACATCTTATAAGGTGCAATAATAAAAAAAACTTAAGTTCCCAATTTTTTGAATTTACAACTGTGCTTATTCATTCATTTCTGCCAAGAGAGACAAGAATGATAAGACTTTATATAAAATAAGAAAGTAGTGGTAAAAACTTCTTCAGCTATGGAGTTTAAACATAAATGACACTTGTTATACCCTGAATTTGAATAGGACAGCTATGCTACCCTACCCGAGTCCAAACTTGCCCGCTATTGAAGCATGAATTCCGTCCCACGAGCACACAGCAATCAACTGCTAGGTACATAGCTATGCACTACGCAATGGACACTCCCGTGTCCAGCTCAACTTTTTATGAGTGCTAAAATTTGTTTGAATTACAGGATGAATATTGCGTAAAATGTAGTTTGATATCGGGACTGACTGATTAAACTAAATATACTCTTAATAAACCAAATAATTTTATATTTGCTTAGTTATATTTATATGGCTTTCTTATAAGACGTTCAAAGTCGAAGTGAAAGTTATTCGAAATATAGATGTAAATATTAAAGATTTTAATTTTAAATTGTAAATGTTGCAAGAGATGCAATTAAAAAGTTATTTGGATTATTTCTTATGTAATAAAAATTGATAAATTAATAACATATGGCATTGCCGTTTGGCGATAAATGGGAAAGAATATGGTATAAGTGTACCACTAGTTAGACAACTAGTTAAAATCTTAATACTTAATCTAAAAACTTATATCAAAATCTTTACTAAATGATAAAATTTATCAACATTTAGCAGTCCTATAAAGTTAGATTTAAGTAGTAGCCAAAGGATGAATGCAAAACAAATTTTACGAGGGAACATAGCTAGTTCAGGATTAAATTAAAAAAGCTAGCAGATTTTCATGCTTAAATAATTTTTGTGAAAAGCTAATTAAATTAGCCTTTCATTTCAAAATTTCAAAAGCATCGCACGCATGGAGCGATATTAATTTCAGTAATTATTTCACTTAAATTAAAATGAACGCCTTGAGATGTAAGTAATTAACAGGATTGAGAAATTGAAAAATTATTAAATTTAATTATTACGTACGTTGACACTAAATTTCATAAAATAAATTTCAGTTATTTTATAGAAAATAGTTTAAAACAGTTTATTGTTAAATATTTCATATTTAATATATTTAATATATTATGAAATATTTTTGAGCATTTAAATTTTTTTTTTCATAAATATTTATTTACGGAAAAAATTATGTTAATATTTACAATAAGTAAGAGATGTAAAACATCCCTGTAATAATATTTTTTCCAGTGACGGTACTAGTCACTGGTATAGTTTTCTTCACATCTATTTAAACATATCTCAGAGTAGCTTGCAAAATTTTCATATTTTTTCTAATTATCCATATAATATTGTAAAACGTCTACATTATTAAACATCTCTGTAAATTAAATTTTTTTTATACGGACAGAGCTGCTTTACAGCAATGAAAGTTGAATGTTCACACCTAGCTTTCCTGCAATAAATCAATTTAAGTGGGCAAACGTTCAATTGAAAAGCTCGTTCTAGCTAGCCCTCGTAGACAAAAACGAACCGCGCACCTCATTTAGAGCCGAAGATATACTCGTCGAGCGTGTTTTCTCTATATCTTTGAGAACATAATAATTGTACAGGCGCAAATGGTGTTTCAGTACAAACTGAGAAGGGTGAAAGTTAGAGGAATACCAATGCTTGATATCTTTTTATTTTATTTATTTTTATTTAATCTTTATCGCACTAAAATGTTACAAAGGGGATCTAAATGCTATACTGCACTCTCTACGAGCTAACCCCTAGATAAAACAGAAAATATGGTTGGTTGGCATGGCTGTATTTGGCTGTGTTGGTATGGCTGTATTTTCTAAAATTAATATTAAGTAGTCCAGAGTAATGATAAGACTAGGTCACGATAAAGACTGAGACGTCAAAGACTGAGTCACGATAGCCGAGTTGGGTTGTCGGAATTTCGAGTCAAGAAACCCGAGTTCGAGCCCAATGCGCGAGGTTCGTATCAATGGGTTTTTCAATAAATGTTTATTTATTTATTATAAGTAATCCAGAATTTTTTATGGTACTTATTTTTATATATTCAACTCAATTATGTAAAATTACTCACAAAATGTATCTCGCCTATGTTATTTCGGCCAACAGTAAGTGTATCGGAGTTTTAATTTACCAGTATTCGCAGAGACATTCAGCAATGAGAGCCAGTTTCATATGCGACCCGGTTGCTCTGAATTCAATTAAATGCCGCAAGATGGCGCTGGGTGACATTAAGCGCCGGTAATACACCGGTATGAGTTCACTGCTCTATTTCTGGGAATCATTATCGAAGTTAATTTCAAAAGTATTTCTTATCTCGTGTAATAGCGTGGGCAATTCTACCTTATGCGATTTTTTTTATTATTTTTTCGATTTAGAGATAAATTTGGAAATACTAAGAGTGCTTTTTCTATGAAATCCGGTCGCCAATAGATCTTACGATCTATTGGCGACCGGATTTCATACGCCAATAGATTTTACAAACTTAGGAATCCCCTGTAAGGTGGATTTATCAAAATCACTAGTAGACGGATTAAAATTTTTAATATTTTTTCCCTTAGTCTCTTAGGATACTCATTAGAAGACAGGAGATAACGAACTCTTACGCCGATACCACATACATTTCATTATTATTTGTAAATGAAAAAGGATTTCGGTCAGGATTTTTAAAATTACAAATTTTGTTGTGAAGTTGATGACAAAGAGACAAAGCTTGTACTAATCTGTCGTACACATCTCACATTTGAAAAAAATTAACTAAAAGAGTGTGAATTTATACCTCGTCTTTTCCTTTAACGACGCACATCTGCACGTCGATGGGTGGGGAGTACCAGACCAGTCTACGCTGCTCCGACAGGTCTGTGAGGCTGAGGTTGTACACCACATTTCTGTAACAAATTTAACACATATGTAGTTTGCAATATTAATGCTCGTTAGTTTTACTATATCAGATTCTAAATAGACATTATATAGATACGGAAAATATTTTAAGCCCTAAAGGTGCGTTCAATTCGGTCGAATGCAATCGACCGAATCTAGAAATGAATCGCTTGCATTCTGCGCGCGAACCGTGCGTGTGCATTTTAAGTTCGCACGCTGTTCCTGCGCCGCATGCGTGCCTTTTGCACGCCAGCTAAGCGCCGCGCATGCGCCTTGCATGCCTCGCATACTTCTTCCCGCAAGCTCAACCTCTCAGTGGTATCCCATTGTCGAAGGCAGAATGTGTATTATTATGAAGTGGACAAATGAAAATTGTTTGAAAATTTACGACTATGAGATATAGTATAAAGCAATTGAAACTGCTTGTGCGCAAGCTGCGCGCACACTGTGAGAGCCTTGCGTGAGTTGCGCTAAAGAGACGCGACAAACACTTTCACAGCGGCGTACGGATGGCGCATTCGCCAGATTTGGACCCACTCTAACTAATCCTATTAAAAACCTAATAAACTATAACAAATCTATTGCAGTCGTAGGAGGTAATAGTTAATTTCTATATACTTGAGAAAGTGGAGTAAGAATTTTTTGGACTTTACTCCGCACGAATCCATTTTTATAAAAAAGCCCGGGGTGTGAAAATATTTGCGACGTAAATTCAAACTTATTCTTACGTTACGTTATGAATTACGTTCGTGCGCAACTTCTCTTGCGCAGCAATGAATACATTTGGCTGCATGGTAACAATTATTTGTTTCAAAAATTATGTAACGTATTTTAATGAATATATATTTATTTTGATAAATATATATTTTGATGCGTATTTTTCACGATGGTTATTCCACCATCAGTTGGTAACGAATTGCAATTTCAAGGCTTTTCCCTGTGGTACCTCTTACGACACCCACGGGA
Organism: Sericinus montela; assembly: GCA_029286605.1. NCBI lineage: Eukaryota > Metazoa > Arthropoda > Insecta > Lepidoptera > Papilionidae > Sericinus > Sericinus montela. Next base: position 1,127,360 of record JAGSMR010000094.1, on the reverse strand, counting down.
TGAGAGAGGGTGGTATATTCTTCCACCGTAACAACACATCAGGCGTATATGCAAGTTTATACACATAACAAAGACTTAAGTGACATGCAAAATGACGGCCGCGTTAGCCGTGAAAAGTGGTATCGGTAAAGCAATACTACCCGCGGGGGCTGGCGTAAAATTATCGGGCGCCCTAATTGCTAAACTGCGTTCGCGGGTTGGCAATTGCAGTGCCAATTATTTCACAATAGTGACGGAGTTGGCGCTCAGGCGGGATTGGGAAGATTGCATCGCCATTAGTGCTAACGCTTTTGCACATATTTAGTAAAGATGTTTGAAGTTGCAAATGGGTTGGGGTGACTAGGGTTTTTAAAGCCCTTACTTTTTTGCTATGTAGATATGTTGATGAAAACATTATACGCGTTTTCATACGGTTTTCTGAAAGGTTTTGTTATTAATAATAGTAACATTATAAATGGGTGAGATATTAAATTGCTACATTTTATGTTCAATTCGTTTAGCGATTTAGTCTTTTGAAAATAGATTTAAATAGAAAGTACCTAATATAAAAAGAAAGTAACGTTCGTTTATTTTAAGAAATAGATTAAATCAACATCTATATTTATTACTCTTATTTAGATTTACGTTTTTCTGATTGTATAAAAGTTTTTGGCTTAAACAGCTTTGTGCGTCTGTGAAGTAAGTGCTCCTTTATTTAAAACAATAATAAATAGCGCGCGAGTTGCACGGTTCATTTTAAAATGAAGCCCGTAGTCCTGTAGTTTGTTAGTGGAATGTTTGTTCGTGGTTTTAATCGTTTCACTTCGAGTTAGGGATTTCAGGTGAAGTTTCCCGGAACGACTGTTGGCGGAGCGTTTGTCCCGTGGCTGCAGCCGAGCGCGGCCGTCTAGAGCCTGCGACGACCGTTTAGAATTATATGTACCGCACTGGGATGTATTGTTTGGAAAATGTTTGAATAAACAATACTGGCTCTGCGAAACAAACAACTGTCGCTGCTTTGCTCATTTCAAGACGCCTGGTGAATTTGCTTTTCTATAGAGATATCTGTATATTCTGTGGCTAGTATCTATGGCGATATATTTATCTATATCTCTATAGATACTACTTTTACCCACGGTTTCATTCGCGTTGATATGTTAAAATAACTGTTAAATTCATAATCACTAGCATTAGAAAGTAAATATAATTACATATATAATTATGTCTCAAATATATATTATAAATAGTTGAATGTGAAAAGTCAACGAATCCCCATAGTAACCTACATTTTCTAACAAAGCAATAATGGCGTCGCACGCCATTTATAGACAACGACTTTTATAGGCAAGTTTTTCATACCTTGGAAATTTTCGTAAGGTTCTCTAATTAAAAAAAATAAATTTTCGCGGGATCCTTTTATTTTCCGGAGAATAAAATAACCCCTCTCCAATTTCGCGAATCAAATCAGTTGATCGGATCTCTAACAGAAATCATGCGTTTTCCCGGCATAGTAGTCTCCAATATGTTAATCGCCCTTAGATTGTTAATGCTTTTGTTCTGTTTTAGAAATGAGGTTACAAAATGGGTTTGCGTGACAAGTTTTAGCGTTATTTTGTTTAGTAAAAATTTTGGCTACGAATAAGCATCCCGTGAATATCCATGAATAAACATCCCAATTCCTTCAGTGGGCGTCGTAGGAACGAGTAAGGGAAAGAACCATCGCGAAAAATGCCAAAACAAAATTCTTTGGACCGCTGACGGAGAGCAGCATCCAAGGTTCAAGATGTCTAATTCTGCGATCGCCAATGTGCTAGCCACGCGTGGCGATTGTTGCAAACTCTCCTTGTGACCTTTTACAAGTTGTTGTGTATGTATGAATATGTTTATCCAGCTTATGAACTATGTATGTGCCCAATTTAATTCAAATCCGTCCAACCGTTTTGAGCCACTCTTCTTCATAAATGAAGTTAATTAATAACCATGCAATACGTGACTCGACTGTAAAATAGCGCGGGAAATATTTCATTTCCCGCGTAGTACAAAGTGTGGCAAGTTGCTACAATTCATTAAGTTTTCCCGAAGCATACCTGCTTCATAACGTAATTGCAAAAGTCTCCTCACCCGTTAATTAAGATGTTTGAGATGAAAATTTCATAAAGAAATTATGTTGTAAACTTTCTCAATTATAACATTGAATAGCCAGTATGACTAACCTACGTAATGCCTTTGAAATTTAACAGATTTTAAGCCTCGGAAATTAGGGTATTCTACAATCGGCATAAATAGTTTAAACAAGTAAGCTATTTAGGAAATTAATGACTGCATTTATTGCTTTATTTAACTTAAACAATACGCGGTAAGAAAGTTTTAACATTAAATGATATAACAAACCATATATGGTTGACGATAATTTCATATCTATACATATAAATAAAATATAAGTTTCTGTTTATTATTCCAATTTAACAGCTTTTCAATTAATACCAATGATAGTATGCACGGGACTTACATAAAAGAATACTTTTTTAAATTTTTGCTTGTCTCTGAAACAGATGGATCGATTTTAACGCGAATTTCACTGGCAGATAGCTGATGTTATAAGGGTTCCGTGTTAATTGTTAAACCGCGGGTAAAGCAATCATAAATAATAAAAATAGGCTGTTGCTATAATATAAAAAAAATCTTTATATCCCATCAAAATTCCTCTTCTTAACATAGGACTCCCTCAAATATTGACACAAAGAACGGTTCAGAACCTGCATCCATTGACTCCTCGCAAAAGTGTGCCAGTCATCATTTCGTTTAGTTTGGGGTTGCCCTATGTTCGTATGGGGTTGCTTATGAAAATATTTTTTTCTCCAACGGTTGCCATATTTAAATAAAAAATACTAGCAATGCCAAATAACAAAACCGTATCTCTGTTTACCACTCCAACTATGCTGCAATGCTTGTGTCAGGGGTGGTTTACGGCAATAGTTGAATGGCGGACTCACCTCAACCTGTGAGGTCATGTTTTGTAATCCGCACCCATGAGGCACACATTAGGCTATTGACGCTTACGCCATTTTAACGGACTATGTAAAAATATTCATTATTACATTAATAACTTTTGTTTGGTTTAGCTAGCTTGATATTAGTTCTTGCCCATATATAGAAAACACCCGTGAAGTAATAAATAGTATTTAGAAAAACCTAAACGAAAAAGAGTAATTCTTATCATTATGTTTTCATAAGGTCACGATAGCCGAGTCGAAGATCGGGATTCGAGTCACAAGAGCCGTCGACAACAGAGACAAAAGGGTTTCTTCAAAAACTTGTACAATATACAATTCATCCGTTAATAAATAACTATTCAACATTTTTGTTTATTTGGAAAAAAATCTCATAACTTGCCAAATGCTCAGCACAAACATATTGCTACATATAAGTTCTGCTGATACGAATAAGATCATATCAAGTACTTAGGTTTATTTTTGCCGGTTTTTTGCATGAAAAATTTAAATTGAAGGAGGTTGATATAGGACGTTATTATGCTTGCAATTTGCGAAGATATTGAGGGAACCAATTTGTGAGCCGCAAGACCCTTATCTATATTTTATACCTAAATCGCTTTCGTTGCTTTAAAGAAGTGGGTGATCCTATCCATTTAACCATAATTTAGTGAACGGTAATATTTTCATTAAACCGTATCCTTTTACACTGCTTCCCGGAATTTTGTCTTTGTTAAATCCGATTGTATAATAATAACAGTATCAGGCACTCCGTAAATAAGTATTGTTAGAGATTTTTGTATGATGTACTTCTATGACATAATATGTATGTTTTATGTATGTATGTATGCAGGAAAATCCTTGCAAAGACTGACAGCGGTACGTTAAAATATTCTATATAAATAAATACATACATAGATAGGGACAACATCAATTTTCTGGCTGGTGGTAAATTTATAAACAAACATTTCGGAATTTTCTTTGCAAGATTTGGATAGATCTTTCTTGGTTCTGTCCACGTTTACATCATGAACAGTGTCACCGTATGTAAATTACACTATCTCATGAATCCCGCCAAAAGAAGCCAGCCATTTTGGTTTTCGTTGTGCCATTCCACACTGCTATCTATTGTTTGGGCATTCTATAAGGTTTTTGATGAGTCTGACTGATGATATGATTCATAACCATTGCTTATATTAACAATTTAAAAATAATAAGATATTTATTTTTATTTTAAATTTGGTAAGTTGCATTTGCATGAATAAATTTAATTCATCATATCAAAACGGCGTCGGTGCCAATCAGAGTCACACTCATCAATAAACATGACGTTCAATGATCGAAATGAAATGAAAATATCAAATATGGCGCTTATAAAAGCGAGATTTACATAATAAATAAGATTATTGGTTTCATTTCTACATATTTTTAGGATAAAGTCGATGTGTCATATTTTAAGCGAATCATTATGTAAACAATAAGTAAACCTATTTAAAGGAGTTATGATTAACAAATCATACGCACAATGACTCATACCTATAATTGTAGATATACTATAATCAAAAAGTCACGATAGCCGAGTTGTTGGGTGGTCGGAATTTCGAGTCGACAGACCCGAGTTCGATCCCCAGATGGCAGTAGCAATGAGTTTTTCAAATACTTATGTACGAATTTCATCGTTGGCTTGGACAGAAAGCGGCGTCGTGCTCACCACCTGTCACGTTGTCCCGAAAATATCTTCCGTGGAAGGTGGGTCAAAGGGTCTAATTGTCAAATTGTCTAGACTTGACCTCTGTCTACCCTTGTATTGGGAATTGCGTGAAGATATTTATTTATTTTAGTTTACTATAATCATTATAACATATCTGTGACGTAAAACTTGTAGTTTTTACCTATCAAAAATCCCCCAACGTGTCCAGAGATATTCAGTTCAATAATGATACAGATAAATGTTTTTTTTCTTGTATTGTCAAAGCAGCAAATCTTGTAAAAGGACCTTAAGAATATCAAGGGATTTCTGAGCTCTAAAACATATAATATGTGCAGTATAAACAAGCGACGACAAACAATAGGGAGAAGAGGGTTTCGCTACGGTAGAATATTTATCAGCGGTACAAATGTTAACGAAACGACTTTATCCTGTTACAAAAAAATCCCCCTACGATCTGTTGTTTTAAATTGTAATCAGAGAAATGACCGGGGGCTTCATCAGCTTTCGGTTTACGTAACTTGGAAGAGGGAAGCAAATCTAATAAGAGATAGAACAGCCATCAATTTTGTTACACATTTAATTCCATGTATTCTTATTTAGAACAAAATGACATTAAAAGAATGTATTATAGCTAACATCACAGTATTACCAAGGTAACAACTTTCACAATTCGGCAGAAAACGGATATAGGGAAAAATAAATTATAAAGATACTTTAAAGACAGTGTGTGTGTAAAATTTACGAATATTTTACTATAAACAAAATCAAAAACAAAAATTACATTTAACAAGAAAGAAGTAATAAAAAGTTTAAGAAATATAACCAAACGAAAACGTAATGTCTCAGTAATAAATTTAGCAACAGCCAGTTCTAATTATTCCACACACTATAATTACATTACGTTTAAACTCAAGACAAAGACATTAATTTTTATGAATTGTTCGGAATTTACCCATTGACTGTTCAGATTGTTTCCTTTCGTGCGGCTCTACCACGTTAAAAGTTTTTTATTCAAAATATGAAACGCATTATAAGTTTCGACACATCGGTTTCCTTTTTCTTTCTTTCATAATAATTACGTAGGTTTCAATCCCAAGACTATATGAAGGGAAGGAAAACTTACCATGTTTAAATATTCCATACCTAATACCGATAAATAAATCGAAATATGAAATTCTGTCGCTAACCGTCGAATTCAGGCACCGGCACATGCAATTTGTTTGCGTGCACTCGACACGGTTTCGATATTGGAAAACTTACGAGCGTAGCTTAGAACAATATCAATAGGACATTGAGCTATATGCAGTATATAGAGCTTTAGCACTTTGGGCCGGATGCAAACACTGCTATTTCCAAACGTGACTTCGTCCGTATACCCCAATACTTACAATTTTCGTTCCAGGCTGTTATTGAACAGGCAAAAGTCGCGAAAAGTTTTCGTATTAAGGTTCATTCGGTTAACTCCCGTCGATTATACAATGTAAGTGGAAAGCTACGGAGTAAAATAGTGAAGCGTTAAACTTTGAATCTCCATAGGAAGAACTATAAAACGTAAGGATTAAAGGGGATTGATTAAACTTTATTAATTGGACGTTGCGATCGTTTCTCTTCGTATCGTATCGTTAGATTTGCATATAATGTTTACAGTTTAATTAAAGAGCATTTTTTAAAGAGATTTTTTATCTTTACGTGAACGTACTTTATTTAAATGAAACCTATTTGACCCTGATTATATTAGAAGTCACGATAGCCGAGTGGAAGGGTGGTCGGAATTTCGAGTCGAGAGACCCGAGTTCGATCCCCAGGTGGCAGTACCAGTGGGTTTTTCAAAAACCTAAGTACGATTCATATCGTTGGCATGGTCACAAAAAACGGCGACGGGCTCACCACCTGTCACGTTGTCCCGAAAATATCTTCGGTGGAAGGTGGGTCGAAGGGACTTAATTGTCTAGACTAGACCTCTGTCTACCCCTGTATTGGGAAAGGCGTGAAGATATTTATTTATTTATTTATTCTATTTGACCCCCTTTTAATCGAAGCTTATCTGGGACAACGTAACTGGTGGTGACCATATCGCCGTCTCAGTGTTCAAGTTTTATAAAAAAAGAAAAAAGTAATAAAATTAATAGATATATGTTTATTTAAGAATTTAGCAGAATTCTTAATTGTCTGGGAGTCCTCTATATTTTAGTTAAGTTACAAAGCCTTATCCATTACTGTCGTTTTACTTTTTAGAAGGTATTAAGAACCAGACGGTAAAATAAGTGAAATTATATCTGGGGTAACAACACACATTTCTTTTTTTGGAGTTTATAAATAGTTACTACGTAGGCACCGTTTGGTGCACCGGTAATTGGTTTTTAACCTAAACACAAAGAAACCAATAGTAAAATATAACTTAAAGAAAAATAATTTTAAATGACTGAATTAATAAATGATTTACTAACAAAAAATAAAGCTTAGAGTTAATACTACACTACATGCTATGTAATTCAGTAAATTGCGTCAAGAAAAATAAAAATAAAAATATAATTAAAGTTAAAACGAAGTAATATCAACATTTTTCTTATTTATTACTTTGTCAAAAAACTTTCGCTCATTTCTCAGGGCACGGCACACAGTTTACATGTAAAATATGCAAAGAGTTCTGAGTATCTATGTTTGTTATTCGTCTGCAATGCAGCTAGATTGCGCCAAAGTCTGTGTTAGTCGTCATCATTTGACTGTCAAATGGGCATTCGCATGGATTGTTTGAGGCACGCGTATGACCGCCATCTTGTGAGCGTTTTTACATGACGGGCGGACGCCGACGCCAATATTGGAAAAGTTCAAGCGAGCCAGCACGAGCCCACTGAGGTATTGCTTCACATATTCCGAGATTTATTGCGATTGTTTCTCAACAATATCCATCGTTTATTTCATTCAATAAATGCCGTTTTCTTTATTGGTCTTCATTTTATTGTTTACATAAATTGCGAGGTCCTGAATTGTTTTAAACTTTCAATAAAATATCATACTCATGCTTAAAAGTATGTTATCATGCTTAAAAATTGATTTAATTCGTTATAATCGTAAATATTAAAACAAAAAATTAATAATCGGCGTTTATGTATGTTTGGAATTTTTATTAGTATTTATGTACACAGATTTAATTAAAATTTATTATTTAAGATACTTCTTATCTCATATTGTAAATTTATCTAGCAAGCAACTAATAATTCAAAGACCACCGTCGACTATTGGTATCGCTAGCTCTGAGGTCCCGATTTCGGTATCCTGTCGGGTCAATGTAGAAAACACTTTATGCATTTTCAGGGGTCTCTGGGTCGGGTCGGGTGTTTGTGGAAAATTTGTTGTTTCCGATTTCATAAAACAAGTGCTTGAGCTACTTATTTTGGGATCAGAGAAACGTATATGATGTTGTCTCTATCTATGTATGTACAAATTTATTTATATGAGGGAGACAAATAACAAGTACTAAATGAGTATCTAAAGTTTGTAAGATTAGAGAGTTTAGTGTAGAGGCAAACAAAAAAAAATTAATCTTCAACTCTAAACCTTGAGTTTGTGCACGATTACCTCACGGCAATATATTTATTATAATATATATTTATGTGTATTTTTTATGTATATATATTTTTTATATGTTTTATGTATATTTTCTTATCAATATAAAATTTGCCTACATCTCGTAATATTTGCTTCCTTCAGAGCTATCACAGGCATCAGTCAAAGTTATTTTTAGTAAAAATATTTGGATACATTAAAAAACATTTGATTTTTCTGATCAAAATTGTGCGTATTCGAAATTCAAACGGGATGGTGGCAGTCCCTCCGCCGCTTGATTTACCTAACGAACTGAATCGAATACAAAATAAAAATAGTATTACACATCGCATGGTAACAATGGTCGACACATCGCAGAGACTTTTTATCTTCACGCAATATTCCACACTGGAGTAGGTAGAGGTCAAGATAATGAAGCTTATTTGGGACAACGTGACAGGTGGTGAGCCTATCGCCGTCTTAATGTCCAAGCAATTACAGCGATTGATGTGCAATAATATCACTGAAAATTTTTAATAAAAATATATGTATAACGGCCTGTAAGAGGTGAAGATGCGTCCAAATCTGGCGAATGCGCCGCCTGTGCGCCACTCGCGAGCTGCTCGCGCCTTTTTAGTCATTGCATTTGATTGGTGCGCCTCTTTAGCGCAACTGACGCAAGTTTCGCATAGTGCGCGCGCGCCGCACACGCGCTGCTTGTAGTGTACGCAATTCTGTTCACTTCCATACTGTATATCATAGTCGCACATTTTCAAAAAATTTTCTCCTGACCACTTCTCATTTTTTTATTTATCTTTACGTACAGAGTCTAATCGACTCCCAATGGAATGGTGAACGGAGAACCAGAGAGAACAGACCTTCAAATGTCCACTGCAGAACATTGGCCTCCCTCATATAACGACGCATTTTGAGCTTAAAAGTGCAACTGTTATGCTAATACGATGAAGCGAGATGGAGAGAATTTTTTATTTTTCTTAGGCATTAATTCAAATAATTTTTTTCAGCAATTTCTGTATTGATCTGTTATGTAATGTATGAAATTACTCGCGAAACCAATACTAATGTATCACAAACTATCATAAAATTTAATAATTTAACATGTAAAATATAATTATGTGCGTGTTATTCACGCTTTGAAACTGTATCAAATGAGTGTTCTATAATACGTATTTATAGAATATTGTAAATTTTAACCTCATTTTACCTATCCTTTTAAAAACACAGGAAACTTTCCAGTAAAATATCCACCAGTTACAAAAGATTTCAACAACACTGAATTCTCGGGTTCTGATATTTAAATCGGGCCTCGATTTAATGGTCGTTCGCATACAGGAAACAAATTCTTAACATTTTAATTAAAGCTTTCAAAATACCAACCATATTGTATTGGATTTTATTGTTGTCTCCTTTTCACAGTGGTGTGATTAATGACAAAGAGTTTTCTGTTTATAATTTTGGACAAAATATATTTTTAAGATTTTTGAGTGAAAAGCGATTTACCAGAATTCTTAAACAGTCATTTCATTAAATTTGGTTATTTCCTAAAAATATAATTTTAATACAACAGATTAATTGAAAACAAAAAACAAAGCTCCTGATAGATGCTGTATAAGTAAAGCAGAATTTTTGTGCCATGCGATAAACTCCCGCAAATACGAATATTGCGAGTGTTCAGCGAAAAAAATTTGCAGTAAATTTCAATTTGCGAACAATGTAAATATTTTACTTTACTTGTAAGCCTACGTTTTTATTTTTTTTGGTGTAATTATTAAGGTATTATTTTTTATTTCACAAGGAAATAGATACTGGGTATTCGCAATTTTGGTTGTTAAGTTATCAATTAACTATTTTAGTGATGATGTTTATAGCTGTCAGAGACTTCTGTGTACAATACTAATATTTACTTTTGACATAATTAAGTAAAGTAATTTTTAATACTTAGTTTTAACTCAGGGTTAAAGCTACAAAGTATCTAAAAAAAATAATTTGATAGGGATAACAAAAGAACCACTAATTCACGGACATAGTATAGATACCAATGCCAGATATACCATCAGCATTACATGGAGAACTGGACATAAACAACTTTAATCGAAGACGATGTGACATTATCCTGTCGCATCAAGATGGAATGCTTCACTAACTACAAATATACTAGCTTTCAAAGCAGAATTTAATATTTATTAGACTATTGATAAGTGGAGATAGTATTGTTATTTAGATTATACAATGAAGGGACCTACGAATATGCCTACTTACTGGAACACGACACAAAAAATACCAATTCGTTCGATGACGTAAAATACCTTGGCAAAATAACTTTTCTCGATATGATATAAGAGATAAATAAAAATAACTTGTATCGAAGTGGTATTTTTTTCTTTGACTCCGTAATAAATAACTTGTATGTTTTCTTTAGTAATGGCAAAAGCTAAAGGTAAACATTGGGATATATTTCATTGCGCTGTGACGCTTTTATAATAAATTGTCCAAAACAAATAAACGTTTGCATAGTCTATGCGACGCTATTATGGCGTATATCTTAAACAAATATAGTCCTTTACATCTTCATGAGTAGCTAAATAGCAGTTATTTGTGTGTCCTCTATGACTAAGTAGTGCGCTGTAGGGTGTTTTGGCTTGACAAGCTTAATTTTGACATGTGAAGCGATTCTGTGAAGGTTTTAATTGTTCTTATACTTATAAAATTTAAGATTGATCCATACTTCTATTTTATTGTTATATAGATTGCCACATTAGACGCTATTAAATTTATACATTATATTTTACCATAAATTATAATGATGTTTATAACATTAAGAATATTTTACGTTGCCACACATTATAACAAAACATTGAGTGACAGCGTAAAATTAATTTCTAATGGTGATACTGCGATATCTATTAGAAAATTACCAAAAATAACTCAAGGAACTTACTTAGAAAACAAGTGATTAAAATTAACTAAGTTAGGACTTTAACTAACTGGTACGTAACTTAGACCAATGATGCTATTAAATAAATAAATATTTTCATTCGTAATCCCCTGACGGGGTAACTAGAGAGTATGGATCGCCAAGTGTCACGATCCTTACATATCTCTTTCGCTTGGTTTAAAGTCATAATTTCCCCCCTCTTCTCCTCTCCTCGAGAAGTGTAAGAAATGTGGTCATGTTTTGAAATCTAGAAAGAACTGAATTTCGTGAACATTTGCAATTTACGCAGGTGCTTATAGGTTGCCGTAGCCACTATCATGTGGGCTTCGTCTAGTTTCTCACTTATATGCAGTAAAAATATTATGCCTGTACCATAAATATAGCTTCCTAGATAAATTTCATAAAAATGTCAGAGGTTTAATAGATACTGATAGAGTTTCCAAACCTATCTTATTTAAAAAAAAAAAACGTAAAGAGTAATAAATCGAGGAAATGCTTGCAAACTATCTTTTCCCGAGCTCTGTTATCGGGATCTCCCCCAGTAAGTAGGCTGCGATAATGTTCCCGATATACGCGGATCTCATGTCAAATGGGTGCGCTACGTTTTTTTTCTTCTCTTCCGAGCTTACGCAGTAGATTGATTACGTGACTCCTAATCTGTTTGTGTGCTTACTATCTGTGCTGTTACATTGGGATGAATACGGTGATTAACTATACTATTGTTTACGTTTTCAGAATTAATCCCTTAAGAAACTTCTTGTTTATTTTTATTTTAATATTTGAAAAACTTTATAGCACACATTAATATATGCGTATCTACGAATATTTATTTTGAAAATCCTGAGTTGTGTTTTAAAATACTTTTTTTTTGTGTGATTTAAAAATTTAATTCACGATCTTAATGATCGTAAATTAAATTGTTTGAAAAAGTTTAATGTTAGTTTAACAAATGTCAGGGATGATTATTTAATAATTAATGCACATGAGAATGAAGGTGGTGAGGATTGAAACTTCTTTATAATAGACGTTATAAAGAAATTTAACTCTTTCCAACATATTTACAATGACGCAGACAAGACAGAATATGTAAGATATATGACGACCAAAGATTGCGTTGAACTTCACGATAGCCTTTCCTACAGCCGGCACTTCTTAATTGTTAGTCACGATTTCAGGTGCTGGACTGAACCAGTGATCAACCATTTAAGGAAATCGATGTGTACATACACGCGTGTCAAAGAAATACTTAAAAAATTTTCGGGGACGTGAAATGTACCCGTAATGGAGCAATGTGGGGCGGATGTTTTCCAGCTGTAATCCTAAGATGATTAGATTAGAATAGCTAACTGTAAAAAACAGAATAAGGAAATCGTAAATTGTATGTTGCAGGAGGTTGCTAATTACCTTTATGGTCTATGTTTAACCCTAACTAATATTAATAAGGCGAAAGTGACTTTGTTAGTTTGCTTATTACGCTATAATGTCTAAACTAATAAAGTATATTAAAAATTCTTTCACCAATAGGTACAGCTACATTATGAGGGAGTAATTTAAGCTGTATTTTTTCAAATAGAGATCCTTACAAAAATTAAAAAAGGAAAATAGGGTACCAAAAGTTTGCCTATATAAATTTTGAGATCCCTATGACACTTAATACTATGTATAAGTGTAAAAAACTAAGCCGAACGAAGTTACAATAAGCAAAAATCGGCGGTCAGCTCACCATTCAAATAAGTATAACATCAGCTGTTTCGATTTGTTTGGGAATAGTTGTTATAATAGGTTTATTTACTTTCTAACGATTACGACTTTATTAGATATTTAAAGACTTTAACGCGAGCGAAGCCGTCTGAAAAAGTCAGTATTACAAACTCAATCTATTTTCATACATAATAATAAATTTATATGTATAAGAATAGATTAAGTTAGTTACTTAGAAAACAAACTGATAGTGCCACCTATTCTGAAAAACGTTAAGCAAAATTAATATTTATGGTATTACTACGATATGAAAAGAAAACAGCAGTTACATATTTTATTTTATACAATCTGTGGTATGGACCGGCGTAGCTTTTTAATATTTCAAGCTTCTTTGTAACGTTCTAACGATAACGCTTACGCCACAAATTTTTATTACAGATAAGAAACTTTCACAAAGTAAAATTCTTATAATAAAATTTTACTCCTTTTTCTGTTGAAAATAAATTTATCTATCATATGACAGTTATTTTATATTTAGGAAAAAAAGATTCGACGAAAATATTATTACCACTAACAAGGTAATTATAATATAATGAATATTTACATCTTCGAATCTCGGAAAATAGTCTAAAAATTGTGATAATATTTTATATTTAGATTTAGACGTATGTGTTTTGAATGCATTTTCATAATTTCACCTCATAACTCCGTCATATCTAAATTTCTACAAATTTTTTTTTTGCATGTGAATGCTTTCCATGTAGAAAAGGACCTACTTTTATCATTAAGCTAAGATCTGATGATATTATACAAAGGAAATCAAGAACATTTTTCAAATTTCATGAGCATTTTGAATGTTTCAGCTCTTTTCTAATGTATTTCATTTGTATGCGTCTCATTATGTAAGGTCTTCTTAACGGTCAATAATACCCGATTTAGGAGTTAGGAAATAATAACGATTTGTCGACATAAACTATGCATTGGGTAGTTATTTACAATAAGAGACGAATTAGAGCGCATAAACTTGTTTTCGCATACTGTACTAAATACTATTGTTTTATATATCTTTCAGATTTTATGAGTATGTTTGTCAAGCTGAACAGAATACAAACATAAAAAAAATTGTCCTATTTAACGTTATATAAGTGTTGTACTATGCATATATATCTAGAAAGAACAACGAAATAATAAAGCAAACAAAGCCGTTGTACCTTTAAATATTTATATCTTAGAACACACGAACCGAATCCCCGAGCTAATTTTGAAGCATTACAGTCGGTGTCGAGGGGCTGTATAAAAATGTACCAAGCAACCAAAGCAATGTGAAATGTGGGGAAATAAAATATAATATAACAAAGTGAAACAACACAAGGTCGATCTATAAAACATACTTTGTGTTACAATATAAAAATAAAATAGATTCACGATGCTTTCGGCTGAAACAATTTACAAATTATTAAGTTTGTAGGTATAAATATAAATGAGCCATCAAATATTATGGCGCCTTGTGACGGCGGGATAAGCCATGGTAAACTACTAAGAGTAAATTATATTTTAGAGTTGTATTTATAGGGTTTGGCATTTGGCTTGTGATAATCTCATTTACAATTGTTATTACTAATAATTAGGAAAACACACGTTTGCGGCGCTTTTGGAGGTGCTTTGTTCCGTTTAAGATTTCTTCGTTGTTTCAAATTGCACCGTTGCTCTACCGGAAAACCGTCTTAAAATTACTATGCATATATGCAGTTTTTAAATGGATTTTATTTTTGCGCTTGTAAATCAGCTAGTAAAGCTATTACTTTCGTGCTGTGATGTCTAGATATGAATTGTGATTGTGGTGTAATTTAGTATTGAGTAATGTAATTTTAGTGATAAGAGAGTAAAACATGGATGAGATTTTGTGTTTATGTATTAGATAAATTCTACTTGGAACAGTTGACGTTCAGGCACTTGCTTCGGCTTTTAATTATATACTCCTGTTACTTAATAAAATTTATGAATAAGTTCTCTTTTTTCGAATTCACTATCGTTATTGACGCAAAGGCGCCCGCAATTTGTAACTTGGCCTCGTCCTTCGGAGGTGGCGTACTTACACACTTAACAAGTTAACTGATCTGTTTTCCCTGGAACTACTTTATTTGTTTAGGCCACAACAAATAGGTGCTCCGTACAAACTTTCCTCGTGAGCGCCTCAAATTGCGTCTACAACTCTTGTATTGTTTAATCAAAAGAGCGTGGAGGAAAACATATAATATTGTTGATATATTTGGTTACTTATATAACTTGTTCACATGTTTCATATAGTAGATGTAGTAGTAGATGGAGTAGTATTATCTTTAGATTACGTCTTATACGCTATCTATAATATCCAGTATTATAGCCAGTTATCTTGTAAAAAGTTGCGAGGCATACTATTCTCTCCTATACTCCTTGTATTTGACAAAATAGTATTGGCAAGCGTATTGGCGATCGTGTTACAAGAAATTTCGCATCAATGCATACATGGATAAATAAGAACAACATCACATACAAGGATCTGATCTTAAAGTAAACGCCAAAATACTAAACTAAACAATGAGGGTACCACAAACACCCAGACCCGAGAAAATGTAGAAAAAGTGCTTTCTACATTGACGCGACCGGGATAGAACCCGGGACCTCTAAAATATCTCAAACCTCTAAAACATGGGGACATCTTGAAAACCGGTGCGTACGCCACTCGTCCACAGAGGTCGAGTTACATTATAAATAATTCTGATATAATAAGTCTGTTTAATTTCAGACTTTTATATTTCATGAAAGTTATGACGAAATTTGATAGCTAAATGGCACTACGGACGGTACCCTTAGGTTTGACTACTTTTATGCAGTACAAATGCAAGGAGCTTGTAGATGAGACCTGAAAATGGTTTAGCTTAACGGTTTTCGATATATAGCATTAGGGAGCCGGAAATGGACATGCTTCGTACTTCGAGAATTTAAAATATCTCATAAAAAATTGGCATAATGCGCAGACAAAGTCCCTAATCGGAAGCAAAATTTTATTTTAATAGATATTTAAGTGGGCAAAACCTCAAATGAAATAGTTAATTTCTCAATTTTTTTTCTTTCTTATACCTATATAGTATGACAACTTAGATACTCTCATGTAGTATTAAACATGGAATATTTATAAAAACGCGATAAAATATTTGACATTTAATTTAATATGTTAACTTTTAAGATATTTTACAAAAAAATTCTCTGGACCTATTTTGATTAACGTATTTTTATATTTGTACATAAATAGTAATACTATGTTAGTTTAAATCAATACGTATATATGATGCCGATGTGAGCAAACGCGTGAAAAGAAATTGTATGATTTTTTTTTGTAAATTCCAAATAATAAAATCCAAAAGTCGAAATGTATAGATTAAATAATCATCCAGTGAAAAGGTAAATTAAAATGACACAAGCTTCTATGAAGCAGCGTAAGTATCCGCACGCCGATATCGTGTGACACTCGTAAGAGAAGGTTTAGGAAATGAGTGGAAATCAGGGCGCGAGGTACCGCACTCCAGGGAGCACTCCGGGTCTGCCGGCACTCGTGATGGATGCGACTATTGCCATCATTATTTTTTTCCACGTTGCCAAATACTTTTTTGTTCGTTTTATTTTTCAGCGACTCACGTTGTCATACCAACGAATATGATTGATGTTTTACCGCGCAAGAGATCAGCTAAGATTCATCCGTAATTTTGGAATATTGGATGTGTATATTTATCCGAATGTCAGAAATTTACAAATGTTGATTTATGTTGATGAAATTGATTTCATTCTATAATTTACCAATGATGAGGTAACGAACTCAAAATTGTAACTTAGCATAATAAAGCTTAATCTAAGGTGATTTTATTGGTGTAATAGGTATATATTAGATAACAGCTATTGTAATCCTAACAGATTACACGACTTGTAAAGTGAGCTAATTTTGACTAACTACATACAATACACGAATATTACTGCTAAAATCAGCAGCAAGCCTCCTTAATAAGGAAATTTCTGATTGCATGGAAGGTGACTTGCAACAAAACGCTGTACGATACTGTAATTCTTTCCGATACGTAAAAATATATTTTTTTTACAAATTTACTTCCCGTGGTCACTGCCAGGCTACTAAAGCAGAAAAGGCCGTGTAAGTCGCAAAAGCCAACTAAGTATTAGCGAAAATTACCAAACCAAAACGTAAAGATCAATCCCGTCTGCAGCGTCTAAGGTGCCAATCCGTATGACACGCGATTAATGCAAATCCTACACCTTGTGTGTCTGTAAAGTGAGCCGTGGAAGGTCGATGTTTTTGCATATAGGCTAGTGACCTAGGTATGGCAGCAGCACTGAAAATGTAAGTGGCTAACGACAGATGGCGAGATAACCATATCGAAAAATAATAGACCAAAATTCAGACGACTGGTTACGGGCAGCAGTGTCTAAGGAGTAAAGTTTTTGGTATTGCAATCGCCAAATTGCTTTTCATGTGTGGCGATTATGGCAAAACCTCCCGTATGGGAGAGGCCGTGGATTTTACAGAACTTTATTACTATTTACGAGTATGTACTCGTACTTTAATATTTGCATACCTCAAAATCTACACATAAGTAGTCACCATTCAGACATTACTGACATATATTTTAAAAAAGTTCAGAAAACATTAAATAGATCCCTACAGAAATTGCTTACTCGGAGCGGTCTATGTTTTATACACTAAAATGTTTTCGCATTCAGAATTGATATTCCATCTGAGGCTCACGTGAATATGATTAATTAGGCACATTTTATTTATTCAGGCCGCCATATACGTTGTTATTATAAAGCAGCATAAAAAGGCAAAATGGAAATCGGATGAATGATTAAAAGCAACTTCGTTCTTTCGTTGTTCGTGAATGTAATTTTTCAAAAGTTCATTTGTAACAACATAACTTCTTCATCTCATAAAGGATTCTTCATCAATATTTGTTTAGAAATATGTTTATTTAGTTAAAGGAGTGTTACAGACTATAATGCAGAAGTAGAAGTCTACTTCACTCCGGTATGCACTGAGTGCCTGGCGGGGAAATGATTTCTTCGTCTATTTCTTATCGCAGCTTCTTTTAGCGACATTTCCTGTTCGTAGAGAGAGTACTCGGGCCTCCAGTCCCTTTCGTTATGATGACCTTTATATAGGTATATATTATATGTCCTCCTCCTCCGGTACGGTCGTACGGTCCTCCATGACGTCAGGTATGCGGTGCAACCCCACCACAAATATTTTTTTTATAGAAAACGAGCAGGTAGCTCACGTGATGTTAAGTGATTACCACTGCCCATGAACACCCGCAATACCAGAGGCATAGCAGATGCGTTATCACTCTTAGTGTTCCCTCCCCCCCAAACCTTGGGGGAGGGGGTTTTGTGGGCCTCCGGTTACCTGCACTCACCAGACGAAACGCAGAAGTTTGTTAGACTTCTACTTCACGCCGGTATTCTGTGAGGTCGTGGTACTTCCCCAGTCGAGCCACAAAAGCTGATGCGAGGCTCTACCACAGTAAAAATATTATAATGCCTGACTTATACTACTTGGAATATTGTATTTATTTGTTAATTTATCTTTGTCTTGGAAACCAAGACTACGACACCTACAACGTATATACAAACATATCTTTGTTGCGAATAAAAATTTTAGTTTTTTTATTCTTTGCAACCGTTACAAACACGAGACCCGAGACCACATAGAAAAAGTAGTTTTCTATAATCCTTCCAGATTCCGAACACGAGACCTTAGAGCTGGCAACAAAATGAATACCAGTGTAAACGCCACTCGTTCACGGAGATCGTCAAGTCATTACTTAAAACGAAACGATGTAAAGTTTCCAAGGACAAGGTATTTGACGACGGCCTTCGTCGACGAATACACCGGTTTTTTTTGGGATCGTCAGCTCTGAGACTCCAGCTTCGGTTCTCGGTTGGGCCAATGGAGAAAACACTTTTCTCGGATCTGGGTGTTTGTGGTACCTTCGTTGTATCTGATTCCATGATACAAGTGCTTAAGCTGCTTACCTAGGGATCAGATCAATGTATGTGATGTCGTCCCTATCTTAAAACTATACAAAATTTCTTCATTCCCAATACAGCGGTACAGGTCTAGACAATTAAGTCCTTTCGACCCACCTTTCACTGAAGACATTTTTTTGCGACAACGTGAAAGGTGGTGAGCCCGTCGCCGTCTAAATATCCAAGTCAACAATATAATTCGTACTTAAGTTTTTGGAAAAAACCAGTGGTACGAGCTTGCCACCTGGGAATCGAACTCGTGTCTCTTGCCTCCGAATCCCGATCACCTAGCCACTCGGCTCTCGTCACTAAATAATCGTCACTAAATGTATGTATTTATTATTAAATTTCGGAAGGTTTATGTTGTGGTCAATTAGTGTAAAATTTAAATAAAATAAATAAGTATCTTCACGCGATTCTCAATACAACGTTAGACAGAGGTCTAGTCTACACAGTTAAGTCCCTTTGACCCACCTTCCACCGAATATATTTTCGGAATAATGTGACAGGTGGTGAGCCCGTCGCCGTCTTTATGTCCAAGCCAGTGATATAATTCGTACATACGTTTTTGAAAAACCCTTTGATACGAGCCTGCCACCTGGGGATCGAATTCGGGTTTCTTGACGTGAAATTCCGTGACCCAACCACTCGGATATCGTGACTTCTAAAATTCAGATGATAACTAGATATAGTACCAAATATAAAAAAGTACTTATGTTGCCCTAGTACAGCTGGCTCATGGTCAAAATATCATTAATTTAGTTAAAAGGGAACAAAAGAGGATCGCACCCTCTATTGCTGAATAACATTACATCGAACGCCGCCCAAATAACGTTTTCGCGTAGTAAGCGACCTTATAATATTAACTAGGGCCATGAAAATGTGGTTAAGAAAAATGCTATAAGCGGTAGCGGTACACACTGCTTACTTTCGTACCTACATAAGTATGTAAGTACACGCTACAGTACATATTAACTGTGACTACACTCCATCATGTTCATTTGTTTGGTTTTTTGACTGATTTTCGTGTAAAGTTGCTTTAAAATAATAATAA
The DNA here is from genome assembly GCA_029286605.1 of Sericinus montela. NCBI lineage: Eukaryota > Metazoa > Arthropoda > Insecta > Lepidoptera > Papilionidae > Sericinus > Sericinus montela. The sequence continues at coordinate 1,107,351 of JAGSMR010000094.1, read as the reverse complement.
TACATATTAATAAATAAATACATAGGGTAGAAGATATATTGCTCTGATCCCAAAGTAAGTAGTTAAAGCACTTGTGTTATAAAATTAGAAACAATGAAGGTAACGCAAACAATCAGAGAAAATGGTTTTCTACATTGACCCATCCAGGAATCGAACCGGGGACGTCAGTGCCCGTGACACCATAGGAACTGCTGTACGCCTTTTTATACGGAGGTCGTCGTCAAAACTTCTAAAGTATAGCAAACATATACTAGTCCTTTTACAAAAATAAATTAAAGCAATTATACAAGTTATTTTAGAGTAGCCACGTTAGAGTGCATTATTAATTTCTAGATTCAGCGTCCAAAGTAAAAACTAAAACTAATAAAAACACTTGACATATAACGAGTTTCATAGCCACGAAAAACTTCGCTTATTGAATAAGAAGTTGTGTGTATAGACATAGTAATAAATTATATTAAAATTTAATATGAATCTTTCCAGTTATATGCTGAGGGGTTTTCGAACTATGTAAAAGTTGTTTGAACAGGTTCTATATGAAAAATTCAATACAAATCCGAAGAGATAAGAATAAATGAAAAAAGTTACTATGTAAATGGCGTCTGGAAAATAGTTTCCTTTTTAATACTGGGCAGTGAGACAAGAGCCGTCAAAACAAAAAGGGTCCGCTAGAGAACGTTCAAGGTGTAAGTAAATAAAAGTGATCTTCAATTGTTCTTTTTCAAGAGTCCGTGCTTATCGAGACGTCAAGTCTACACTGGTTTCATTTCAGCCATTTTGCTTTTTTTAATAAATCCCTCGCAGAGTGCGCTGAGAATTTCATCGGACGACGGCGTGACTATTGTCATGTAAATATGATTCCGAAAGAAATGCAAACTTTGCAAGAACGGATGAATATTTTAAATTACTCGACGCGAGTCCGCTTTCATTGCGGGTAATATTGTCCAATTTGTTACGTTAACTCTTTTTTGTCGTCCTGTTTGTGGGATTATATAAAACCAATGTCGATTTTGTAGAGTTAAGTCGTAGTAATATAAACACATTTTCATGTGTGTACATTGTTAACACAAAGGTAAAGTACAAGGTTAGGTTGACTTGTTATTTCGATGACTTGACTTACATTATTTCGATGGAAAGAAAAAATTCAATCAATAGATAAAGATATTTTACCTCTCACGAGTCAAGTTATACCGGAGCTTATTTGGACTTTACGCATGTCATATCGTAATATATAGTCATGAAAATAATTGCTAAATCATCAATCACTAATACAAAATTTGTTTTTTTTTCATTCACCTCTTTCATTCTCTAAAATATCTTCGGTGGGTCGAAGGGACTTAAGACAATCTATGAGACTAGACCTTTGTCTACCCCTGTATTGGGAATTGCGAGAAGATGTTTTCTTTTATTTTACTTCTTTAATTCCATTGGAATGATGTTCCATTTACACAAAGTATTTATATAGCTGTTGCATATCTTCACTTCTTTCATTCCAATGGAATTCCAAGTATATAAATACATTGTGCATTTTTTTTCAAGATAAAAAATAATTATAAGACAATCTATAAAATATGAATAACACGAATTATGCTTGAACTTGATGCGGGGTCATGTAAATACAAGTGCTTGCTCCGCAGGCATTGCAGGGGCGAGCAGATGTCATACCGTGCCTCTGCCTGTTACTAGAGATGGGACACCATAGAAAAAAAGTTTTAATAAATATTTAACTGTGAATTTCTAATAACTATTGAAAAGATAGATTATATGAAACTTTGGATGCAATTAATATTTCTTATAATTAGAATGACTAGGCTTAAGTTTCACAAATACTTCGTTGTTAAGTAAACTTGTTAAGACGACTCATTTTTTTCTTTTAATCGGTCTAGATACATGATTTTAGACTCAGTACTTAAATTAAATAAACCACTTTTGTTTATAACTTCTTTCATCTTTGTTTATAACATTTCTAGTATTGAATAGTTCGACCAAACATTAACTTGTTTTGTAATTGGGAAATATACTGCCAACTCAAAAATAGTTTTAGTATTAAAAATTGTAGTATATTTTTCACATTGTGACTTTTTAAATTCTGTTTCTAGTTTGATTAAGATATAACAATTATAAGACTATGTCGATACATTATTAACGATGAGTACCTGCACTATATTGTTAATAAAATGGCGACTGTAGGCCGCTAGGAGCGTGGGGTGTTTTTAAGTCTTGCCCCCATCCAAACACAAGCCAAAAATCTTTATAAATGCAAATGAAATAGCGCTATTGAGCAACCTAGTAGGACGGAAAGGGATAGAGTAGGTGCTGCATCCGTGTTAGCTCTGCGGTGTTAGTAGATACAGCACGTTCTTGCCGCTTCAGACACTGCGGTTAGGAGTACCTAAACTTTTCCACGAATTGGAGTGGAGTTGTGAAAAACAAATAAGTATCTCATTTGAATGTATATCTTCAGGTTTTGAAACTAAATAGGTGTTACTTTGGAAACGTATGCGGAGTATTCCTTTGCATACATAGAAGAAACTTAAAATTTTAATTAAGGTTCCGTGAAGTATTACTGCGATAAAATTCAATGTCAACTCTTTAATGACGATCCAAAATATGTAAAACTTTATGCGTAGCTATAAGTGTATATAGTTGTATTACAAATGCGAATGATCGATGAATGGATGAATGTTATGTAAAAACTTCGCTCCAGATAAAATATGGTACAGAGAATGATTACAGTCTGCAATAGCGCACTGATTCTGATTAATGGTTTATTAATTGCTTTATTGTCCAGATCAGGTACATAGATTGCCTATATTACAGAAAATTAAGAGATCGTGTAAGACTTCCAGGATACTACGCGGACAAATTTGCGAACGGAAATAAATTTATTATAAATAATAACGAGTTAAAATTAGGTCGACATTTAAGCCCGAAATAGAGTAGCAGGTTCCCTCAAATATTTCTAGCCTTTGTGTATGATACAAATGTATAATTGATAACATCCTTCAGCATCGATGTTACAAATCAGAAAGGATAATGATAGGATAAAAAACACATATTTTGTAGAATTACGAAAAATTATTATGCTTTTCATTATGGGTGTAATGTGGAGATATGGATGCATTTTACATCGTGAAATTAAAAGATACCGTGAAGATTTTGTTATGAAATGTAAAAGAAGCCAGAAACAGAATCTAGAAGGTTATATAAACCAAAAGTTTCAAAATATTAAGTATCTACTTAGTATATAGTGTACTGTTGTAAGTCACTCGTATACATATATTTTCGAATAAGATATTAACTTCGAATCACGAAGTATTTAATTTACTTTTACTATAATTATTATTATTTACATGATAATAATAAATTAGATTATTTTGTAATTCCTCTATAATTTGAAAAGACTCGGCAGTGAAATATGGTTGTACTATAAAAAATTTTTCATCAGAGTCAATCTTTTTCAACTGATAATCTCCTATTTTCAACATATACGCAGTATGATTTTGATAACTAATAAAAGTGGCTCTTAAATGTTAATGATGGCGAGTACCAAACTATACTGAATTTTAAATAGAAAATAAAAAATATACAGAAAAATTTATTAATTGTACAGTAACATGACATGAAGTTTGCTAAAAGATAAGCTTATCAACAAAAACTAATGTGTAAACATTTATGAAATATTGAAAATAGAAGTTTAAAAATGTTTTTCAAATATTTTATTTCCTTTCTTTTCATGGATGTTATAAAAGAGAAAATATAAAGGATATTGCAAAGGCTACCGAGAGATAGCCTTTCAAGTTTATCAGATAAGTGATGAGCAGCAGAGTGTCGACTGTGATATCTGCTACTACAATGGAAAAATGTATTGGCCGTGCGTGGCTATTACGACAAATTAATTTTTACGATAAATATGCATCTTAGTAATATAAAAAATATCTTCACGCCATTCCCAACACAGGGGTAGATAATTAAGTCCTTTCGACCCACCTTCCACCGAAGATATTTTTGGAACAATGTGACAGGTGGTGAGTCAGTCGCCGTCTCAATGTCCAAGCTAATAATATAATTCGTACATAACTTTTAAAAAAATCCATTGTTATGAGCCTGCCACCTGGGGATCGAACTAGGGTTTCTTGACTCGAAATTCCGACCACCCAGACACTCAGCATCTCACCATCCTGGCTTTACATGCTTGTGTTAGTAAGATAATGTTATCCTATCTATTAGTGCCCAAGTAAACTTTACGAAAAAGTTGAAGCAATATATCTTACCTGCCGCCAACTAACAAGTAGTTTCCATCTCTCAATAATAATCTGAAGTAATCCGTGTGAGTGTCATTTCCGAGGAACTTGTGTGTGTCGTCGACTCCTGTAACAAAACAAAAGAATTTTAGTTTATTAAATAAGTTTAGATTGGCATTTACAATGTATATCGTTCATCTTAATATTAAAAATGGCTATTATAATTCAATAAAAATAGCGAAATTTCTAAATTAAATACATGACGAGTTCACTACAGAATCTCTCAAATATAAGAAAAATTTGCAATTTTCTCAGTAAGTGGATTATCGATATTTCGAGCAATAAAACTTTATTAATTTTAAACTATATTAATAATATATTATGTTACAACATTATAAATAACTTGTAATAAATAAATATCTTCACGCAATTCCCAATACCCCAAGACGTATGTCTACTCTTGGTAGACAGAGGTCTGGTCTAGACAATTAATAATAATAATAATAATAATTCAAATTAATTAAGTCCCTGTGGCCCACTTTCCACCGAAGATATTTTCGGGACAACGTGACAGGCGGTAAGCCTGTCGCCGTCTTTATGTCCAAACCAACGATATAATTCGTACATAAGTTTTTGAAAACCCCATTGGTCCGAGTCTGCCACCGAACTTGAATCTCTTGACTCCGAATCCCGATTACCCAGCCACTCGGCAATCGTGGCTTTCGTCGATTTAATGTATACTTAACTAAATGTGTACCTAACTAATAATCCTTTAGATAAGTATATAATAACAAAAATTAATATTTGGAAGATTTTTATGCAGTGGCTATAAACTGATGTTTTTCAAATTTCCACGAAACTCTAATGTACAGTTATCATTTCATAAAAACTTGGCCTTCTTCTGGAGAAGTGTTATTTTTATTTAATTTGTTATAAAATAAAAAGAACATTTCGCTTTACAAAAAAGTTAACCTTGCCTTAAAAACGCTAGATGAATTCTAGTAAATTTCTTTTAGTGTCATCTCTCGTTTGAATAAGAATGAAAGAAATAAAATTAATTAATATTAGTCGTAGGTCTCTAAGCTTTTCTACGAAATACTTCGTAACGAGTATTTTATTTTCGAGGAATTGGTAGCGTATTGTACAATTTTTTAAATTCCATTAAACTTATACTTACGAGTCATGATATAAATACTGAATTTATAGGTATGTTCAAAATAATAAGTCAGTCTTTGAGTTTCCGTATTGGTTTTAAATAATTAAAATACAAGTCTGCCAACTTTATATACGTATATAGTTCATAATTATCAATTGGTTTCCTTCTTAAAATCCTATTTGTCCGTATGTACTCTTTGCAGCTTCAATATAATTATTGTCTCCATTATCAGCGTTTGTGGTTAGAGGTCTAAACGACTGTGTTTTGTGGTTAAATTATTGTAACTATGTTATGTGGGTTCGAAGTAATATTAAGCTTATTAAATGCAATATTTATGTAATCTGAAAATCATTCTATTACAAATTTGCAATTGAAAAAACAAACATAACGTATGTTATGTTTGTCTTTTCAATTATGATCAATTCCACCCTTACGGGAGAGGCTTATTTCCTGAAGGGACTTTTACTGGTCTTTATGTATATAAATACATGCCAATGCATGTATATACATAATGCAATCGCCATATTTGGTTAGTATCAAGGCCACTCTTAATTTGCTGAATCTTTCGAGATTATATCGCCTCTTACTACACCCACGAAAAGACAGGGGGTAGTATATTTTTACGTTGTAACCTACGCTATACAATTCGAAAAGCCTGTGTTAATTTCATTGTTGTTTATTATTCTAGTCGTTTAATTTTTGTATTTTTGCAATTCTGTATTATAACAGAGACTTCGTACATTCAATATATTTAGTTTAGATAAGACTGGTTTCGAAATAACTTACGTTTATTCTATACCGATAATATTAAAACATGCGCCACTATAAAGGTTTCGATTTTATCTTATTAGTATTTTATTACGACATCCAGCGGACCTTGGAGGGAATTTGCATTTCCATTAGGCAGTCAGTAACAATTTACTAAGCTCACTCGTTTGAGTGAGGTAGAACGTGATACCTCAACACGTATTAGGTAAAGGAAAAGAGTTTGTACATCGTTGTAAATTGAAACCACGTACGAAAAACGTAAGGATAAATTTTTCAAATGTAAGCCTTGTCTAAAAGAGACCGTATGAATGCAAATTTACGTATATTACCGAGATAATATTAACGCGGTGCGATAGTGGTACATATCTTGCGGGTGGTATTAGTAGGTTAGAACGAATTAACAAGCGTCATTATAATAGTCGTAATAGTGGAGAAGATTACATAGCTCAGGCCAGTTTCAACAGGAAAAGAAAACAAAGCCTGTAACTTTGGCTTGAAAGTAAGAATATTATGATGGAGAGGTCTCAGTGGGACAGGTTAAGGATCATGGGTGTACCGGTGGAATCTATATCCCTACTCGAATTCTAAATTGAGGAGAAATGAGCTAATCAGGTGAAATGAGCTAGTGCCTTATCGGATGAATACAGATTGCAATGTGGCGTGAGACAGGGAGTTAATCTCACTTTTACTGTTTGATCTGTATGTCAATGAGGTTATTGAACGGCTCAGTAACATTCATGTCGATTGTCATATTGATGACATTTGTTTCAATGATTTAAGCTATGCTGACGACATGACGTTGTTTAGTCCCACGATCAACGATTTTAACATGTATATGTATGCCATATGTATGTATATACAAACCTTGGGGATCGGACTCGAGTCTCGAAATTACACAAAATCTTTAAAAATTGTAGCCTTTGTGGTATTCTGTTGTATAACCTATATTACTGTAGGTTCAACAAAGTCATTTCGGTAGTTTTTACGTGACGGAGTAAGAAACATACATGCAGCCTCACAAACTTTCAGTTACAATATTATTATGTAATAACTTATTAATATATAATAACTTTTTAATATTAATAATAAAATGTAGGAATATTACTTCCGGATTACTTATCATTTAACATGGATCCATTCGTTATCTGTTTATTATTACTAAAAAGAAAATCTTTCTATTAATATAAATATTTTTTTTTATTTCAAAAATCTAAAAAGATAAGGGTGTTGGATGATATGGATATTGGTAGTTACATACCATCAATGATTCCTTGTTTGCCACATTATCTATTTGATAAAAAAATCCCTCATGTGTACTTGACTAATCTGTAAATGCCTTTATACTGTTACTATCTTAGCTTCCTAAGAACCAAGCACATTTCTGGATAAGTTCGGGAAGCGAGACTACCGACAAACAATACTTCATACATTACAAATCTAAATTCATGCGACTGGCGCGTTCACGAGTCACTTTAATGGCGTTGCACCTGCAGCTTTTGTAGCTTTAAAGTATTATCCACCTGCTTACTGTATCGAGTCTGTGCTTCGTGACTTTACATAGTAATAAGGAGAATTATTTATAGCATTTCTTCTAAGGATGGAGGAAATATAATTTAACATATGATCTCTTTTATTTTTTTCTAGTCATCCCCCTAGTTCCCTTATCATAGACAGACCTAGACACCTCATCTTTGGGCCCTCATAAACGACAGAGACGACTATAGGACCATAATAAATTAACCCATTGAGATCCGGATGGTGGGTTAAAATCTCAATCGTACTGTTTGATTAGGACCTAAGAATATACCACCCACTCTCTTCCCATGATTGTCGTAAGAGGGCGTACAGTGGACTGACAGTGGTCATTGAATGAGTAAAAAAGAGCCGTGCTTTGTGGCAGGCTGAAATAAGTGTATGTAGAATTAAATTAGTCTTTAACCTTTTCACGTTTTTCATTAGCCTATCTAATTTACTGTTTAACGTGGTGATTATTTTAGTTTTTCGAACCTTTTAAGTGTACTAAAATAAAATACTACCTGTAATACTACCCTTTTCTGTGATAAATGCCTGCTACAAAATAGCTAAATTCAAATTAATTTTTACTTTTATATTTCTCATCATAACCAAAATACTCTTAAATATATATACACTTTACCAGAAAATAATCATACATGATAAAACTAAAGTTCTGAAAATGGGCTTGAGGTGGCATTATTTATTCAAAAAATTTCCTCGTGCTACGTGACTGGAAAATAAATGAATGCATATTCTCGGCGTATTCAAACATCGCTGTACGTTATACACGTGTATATATCAACAAAATGTTGGCCCAACATGACCTGAAAACGAGTCTAGGTTACCTATTTTAGGAGTACCTCTGTTACTATACCTTCGTAGTACAGTGTTGACTCTTACACCCGAACGGGTAATAACGTTAGGTGGGTATTTTACAGTAGTCGTCTATATAGTAAGATGAAAGCGGGCTCAGTTATGCGTAACACAATATTCATAAAAACCTACGACGCTTATTGTTTGTAAGGCATAAAAGTCGAGTGAGAATAAGATGACACGTAAATATCTTCGATATCACGTTCGATAAAAGCAAAGATTGCTCAAAAGAATTTTTTATGTCGATGGATAAATTGATTACTTCATTGACAATGATACAAGAGTTAACGCCTCGATTATCGAGTATGGTTTATACATAAAATGACAGATTCTATCGCTATTAAAACGCATTAAGTAATAGAAATTATTGATACACTTCAATTGTTAAGTCATTGATAGGTACTTTGGTATCAATGAAACTGTTTCGTGAATAAAGTAAACCATAATGTGCCATAAAATACAGTGTAGAATTAAACAAAGTACTATCCTTTCAAGAAAAGCCATAAACACACTGAGAACAAATTAAGTTTAAACATTTTCCGCTAATTGTTCTCGAAGGGAACATTAAAAATCTAACTGGTGTGGATTCATTGTTACCTGCAGTTAAATTTGAACCACACTGCGTTGTAAATCTTTGAGAGATTTAGGACATACACTATAATTATCCGTCGGAGTTCTCTCCAGCTTCATCCTATGTATAGGAGCGATAAACATATGAAAATATATGCGCTATCTATAACAAAAACCATGTTTTCCGGTAAATATTCGAAATGGCTAGATCGATTTTGAAAGTTCCCTGACAGGTAGCTGATGTCATGAGAAATAACTTAAGCTAGATTTATTTAAGAAAAAATATTAAGATTCTGCGTTATTTTAAAACCGAGAGTAAAGCTACGGAGTTAGGTTTAAAAGCCATGTTGCATTGGAAATTTGCCCAATCTTTTTGCCGTGGGTGCAAGACGTTCAGAGGCTAATGAGAGATTATTTTAAGCAAATGTCTTATTTGCCATCATCATTAAATCTGGTATTACTACTGGCTATTGCACGAATTACGCTACTACAATTGACGAACTGTGAGTTAGTCAATTGTAGTAGCTAATTAGATAGTTTGGTATAGAAAAAATATGTTCCTGTTGATAATTTGATGACTTATTCATCTTCACAATAGCCTAATTCAAGTCAAGAGACCCGAGTTCGATCCCCAGGTGGTAGGCTCATACTATGCTATTGAACACACGTGCTATTTATATCGCTTGAACATAATAAAGACTCACCAACCTGTCGTCCCAAATCACGTTGTCCCAAAAAATGTCTTCGGTGAAAGGTAGAATGGTGAGAAGAAGATTCATCTTCACATATTTCCCAATACTTGATAGACAGAGGTCTAGACAGCTTAGTCCTTTCGACCCACCTTTCACAGGGAACAATGTGACAGATGGTGAGCCCGTCTCCGTCTTTGGTTCCAACCCATCGGTACATTATACATAACATATAAATAACCAAGATTCGAGTACAGGTGTTATTCATCACACAATTTAATATCCAGATCCTGTGTACATAAAAAAATGAAACGGTGTCACAATACGATGAATGGAAAAAATACAACAATCGTGGAATTCAGTGGAATCGGATTGTATGTTTATGGTAGTTATGTAAGAAATTATCCAAGCAAATATACGGAGTACACTTTCATACTTAATAAGCCGATACTGGGTCCCGAAGGAGCCATTACATAAGTAATATGGCTCGTTATAGCGCACAACTTAATACCAAGTCAGAAATATGCTTTGCTTTAACCTTATTAGCATTTTACTTAAATTTAGTTAAAATTTGCTGATACGTAAATATCGGCTTTGATAAGTGAGCCACGTACATTTGACTTTGTTAAGTAACTGAATTCCTTTAGTTATGAATTTATTTCAAATAGCACAAAAAAAAATATTGGAAGTTCGAATATTTTCCGGTAGAGGTCGCCAACCCGAGAGTAGCGTTACCACGGTACGGCCGCGTGTTTGATTCCCACCCGTGTGTTTTGATTTTTAAACTTTATCTTCAATTTACGAAGTCATTAAAGCCGAGTGGTTGGGTGGTCGGAATTCGAGCCAGACTAGAGTTCGATCCCCAGGTGGCAGCTCGTACCAGTTATTTCAAAAACTTATGTATGAATTATAACGTTGGCTTGGACATTAAGACGGCGACGGGCTCACCGTCGTCACGTTGCCCCAAAAATATCTTCGATGGAAGGTGGGTCGAAGGGACTTAAATGTCTAGACCTCAGCCTATCTCTCTATTGGTAAAGGCATGAAAATATTTATTGATTTACTCTTTAATTTAATAGCACAAAAATACATTTGTTTGTAAAAGCAGATGTTTTTTTAAAGAATGGTGTACTATAAAGTATATTTCGTTTATTCCTTTATTCAGTATAAGATGTTACCACTGTTTAATACTTATAAATAACACTGTTTTTTAAAAGTGTTTGAAGTTCATAGCAAGCCTGAACCTTAGACGGAACTTTTAATTTCCTTACTTAATTTTTAACACTAATTAGATTGAAATAAATCACACAATAAGAGGGCAGTAGAGTATTATGACCGCATAATGGACATGCAACTTTAATAGCGTTACACTCACATAATCAATTGACCAGTGTAGTGAATATAAGCATACCTTCACCTGGCCTAGTTATGGAAAGGCCATGGTTTAATACTGAACTAAAGGGTTTGATAATAATAGACAGCGTGGGAAAATTTAAAAAAGTATAGAGTTTATGAAATTTTTTTTATAAAACATAGGAGTGTTGATTCGCAGCATTTAAATTCGAGTTATACACACGAGTTTGAGAAAAACACACCTACCTTCCGACTAACATAACTAATTTACGTCCACCAATCTTATATGAAAGAGCTGGTTCGCGTAACTAAATAAGAATCGGATACATAGCGAAAGAAAACTATAAAGTCGGCATAAGGCTCACCACTTATCACATTTTCCCAAATATGCTTAGGTGAAAAGTGAGTCGAAAATACTTCAATGTATAGACCTCTGCCCACCCCAGTATGGGAAATTGCGTGAAAATATATGAGGTATAGTTTATTAGGTTAGTAGTGTTTGAGTATCACTTAATTACTTAGTTATGTTGTTTAAGATCTTTGTATCAAAATTTTTTTTAGAACACTAAGAAACAATCAGTTAAAAAGAATTGCCTGTGGGACTCCTATTAGATTTCATAAACTTAATAATTTTTTTTAAATAAGTAAACAAGAAATAATCTATTCTTATAAAATTTTTAGTTACACCAAAAAAAATCGTTAAAGAAGGATAACATAAAACACTTTTAAAAAAATATTGGTACATTAAGCTATTTTATTTTTAATGTTCCGTACAATATATGTTTAAACCAAATTAAGAAAAAAAAATTAACAATGTAAAATTAAAAATAAATGTAGTACAGTCGTACAAAACGTATTTTATTATCTACAAAGGAAGATACGACTCAGCTTTGCAGATCCCCACAGTAGAGAGCGATATAATCTGTCAGCAAAACGAACTTATCACGTAGGAAAAAACGTTCGCGAAACTTGTCTCAGCCAGGATCTTCGGCTTACAGAAGTTTTCAATCCACAGTCTCGATTGATAACCGAGATAACTTACAAGTTATTATTAGAGCGGCGGTACTTTCACGAAGTATTTTTTCTTCGTTTAAATATCGTTACGTCATAATTATTAAGCCTTGGACAATATATATTTTATAGCAATGGAACATATTTTTAATTGCATGGTAATGAATGATGGAAATATAATTTTATTATTTAAAACTACCATTTGCCTGCGATTTCGCTTTTTTGTTACTATATATTTGTCATATACGAATTATAAAGGCAAAAAAAAAAAACGATTAAATTTTGTGTAAAAGTTTTATAATAAAGAATGTTAAGTTAATACCGTGCTATTTTTATTTGGGGAAGCATTTTTATGAGTTGATCCTTGTATAATCGGTCATTGTTTTGTAAAAGAAAGATAGGTAGTGGCATTTGCTTCCCTAGTAAAAGAAAAGAAAAATGCAACAAAAAAACCCAAAAAGGGTTTAATTTAGTAAGCAGCAAAAAAAGGTCACAACGTAGTTAAAATATAATGCGGTAATTTAAACTCTTGTTTGGTACAATTTTCTTGCAGATTCTATAAGAGTTAACCTAAAAACCGAATACTGGACAGGACATGAAGAAAGAATAAAAAGAACATTATACTTGCGTAGTAACTATTATTTTATTTTAGTACTCACAGATGAATCAGTAAAAGTCAAATAAGGCTAACAGCACAAACGATCAAAAAGTATATTAAAAGTTTATCAATGGCTTGGACATAAAGACGGCGATAGGCTCATCACCTGTCACTTATCTCAAAAATATCTTCGATGAAAGGTGGGTCGAAAGGACTTTATTGTCTAGACTTCTATCTACCCAAGTATGACGGAATGGGAATGGTGGGAAGATATTTTCTTAATGTTAAATCTTTCCGTTGTAGTTCATTATAAAAGTAAATTTTATTTGAATGATTCTGAATAACAATTAGTCTTTGAATTTAAATGGCATATCTGTGTTCTCTTCAACATAGTTCGTGAAATCTAAACGCAGCGGAAATGTTTAGCTCAGTTGAACACACGAGCTGGAATTTGCTTTAGTTCGAAAACATTGGAATTTTTAAACAACAAATGAAACTAAACAAAGTTCTGGAGAACCGACTTCCACCAATTTATGAAGTAAATAGTAAACGTGAACAACGTGAAATTTAATTTCCCATTCGTAAAATGGAGATCCTTTAGTCATGAAATAAACAACAAAGCACAATCAGGGTATATTCTATGAAACTAAACTGACATCAGATTGTTCGCTATTTATTTAATTTAATGTTGTGCTACATAGCTACACCGACGGCAAAACCGTTATTTAAAATAAAAGAAGCCTATATTTTTCTTATATTTACATAATATCAGCTATCTGGTGGAGAAAGTCCCGTTGAAAACGGTTCAATCTGTTCAGAGATCAACCGAAGACTAAAAAGAATAGATCACAGGAGATGAAGAAGGAATAAAAAGAACTAAAAATTCGTAGTAACTATTATTTTATTTTAGTAACAGGTACTAATATAAAATAATAGTTACTACGAATGTTTAAAGTTCTTTTTATTCCTGTAAAAGTCAAATAAGGCTAACAGCACAAACAATCAGAAAGTATGTTAATAGCGACAGAAAGAAAAGTCACGTTAGCAGAGTGGTTGGATTCGTCGGAGTTCGAACCGAGAGACCCGATACCCAGGTGGTAGGCTCGTACAAATGGTTTTTTTTTTCAAAATCTTACGTACGAATTATATCGTTGGCTTGGACATTAAGACGGCGACGGGCTCATCACCTATCGCGTTGTCCCGAAAATATCTTCAGTGGAAGGTGGGTCGAACGGTCTTAATTGTCCAGACCTCTGTCTACCCCTGCATTGAGAATGGCGTGAAGATATTTATATAAATTATAACGACGTAAAATATAAATTTACACTGCCTGCCTAATACCTTAAAATACCGTACTTTGTAATTCGCTTTACGCTAGCGTGAAACAAAGCCGTTGTATATAAAACGAACATAATTTACGAATGAAAGCTCCTCGAATTAACTTGTCGTCCAGCAAACGCAGCTGCAACGTGCAACAAATTGGATCGGACATAGCTTTCCCATAATGCATGTGGTGGCCGCGGCCGGAAATTAGCTTAACTGCATTTGTAGGTCGAGAAATAAGAGAAGTTGGTCGAAGTGACGGCCCACTTAAAGTTTACCCAGAGAAACCGATAAAAGTCTTTAAGAGAAGCGATCTTTTAACAGATAACAAAACTACTAGTTTTCTCTCTACCAAGAAAATCTTTTACATCTCTGATTTTAAAGCATCTCTATCTACATTGCTTCTTTTGGTTGTATTTTTGTATTAGGTTTTTATTTAGTGTGCAGAGGTAGGCAACTTTTAGAAAGTTGCGGACAAAACCTTAGAATTCTAATAAAGCCATGTGCCATAGGTACATAAAAATTCGAAGATGGAGGGTGGACTATCAAATGATTTTTGATATTTTAATGTAAGTTGCTGGTTTTTTCATTCGAAAATTGACAAGTTACAAGAAGATTTCTTTTTTTAATCATATAAAAACTGCTTACTTTATGGTATAAGCGGACGCACCATGATATTACGATAAACTGTCATTATTTATATGTTTTTAGTTACAGTTTGATTGTAAATTTTTATGATTCATTGCTTGGTCTTTTTATTCCGCAGTCTTAGGGAACGCAAAAACAGTACTAGTATTTTTTTTTTCGTCCTAACCAACGATGTGAAACTTACATAAGTTTTTTTTGGAAAAAAACCCATTGGTACGAGCCTGCCATCTGGGGATTGAACTCGAGTCTTTTGACTCGAATTTCGATTATCCAACTAACTACTGTTTCCGTGTACGAAGAGGAAAGGAGATTATTGTTCGTTATATTCCGTATGGTAACATAATGACCACCGCTACGATTCTTTTTTCTCTGCCCATCAAGAGTGTATTTAACGACGGAGTAAATTTTTGTTGCATATTGTAAACGATTTTGTGGGACATTTTCCGAATTGCCCATAATTATGCTAACGTTATTTTTTAAATATTAGAGAGTTTGGCATGTAATATTATATAGCCGAATGTTTAATGAAATGAAAAATAAAAATAGGTGATTGGTTGCGTTATCTGAATTCGAATCATTTGGAATTGAGTTCGATCCCGATATACGTGTAGACTACGAAATTGACCTCTAACCACCTCAGGTTGGTCATGTTAAGCCACATCCATTGTATAGCATATTGACCATATTCAATTATGTTAAAAAGGTTTACTCATATAAGATTACATATTTTTAAAATATATTACAAAATTGTTCACACACACTACTGTAACATAAGCTTGACTGGTACCAGAGTTGACTGGTAGATCCTCTAAGTAAGCATTAATTCATCTCCTTTGTTGTTGTAGAAAATAAACAATAAATAAATAAATTAAACATATCACAGGAACTCAATATGCTGAAATTATACGTGTAAGTGTAAATAAATGGGAAATAAATTATATTGTTGTCATCAAAAAAGAATACAGAAAACTTCGTACGCTTCATTTTACTAAGCTTAGCCGAAGTGGGCGGTCTGAAAAAAGTAAACGACTGTGTCATTCTCGTAAAATCAGTTATCTCGGTCGTTTGCGACGAAAAATAACCTCGTCAAATCTGAAAAGCAACACGCAGATATAAATAACGACATCCTTGATAAAAGGATAAATTTAATGAAATGTTCAATTTAAATGTATGAGATAGACCCATGCTAAAAAGTGGACCTAAATATATCAATATATTTAAATAAATATTGGTTACGATGGCCTAATAAAAGTCAATTTTTTCCAGAGGGTTTCGAACGATAACTCGAAATGTTTCTTCTTCTTCTTTCTTTGTTAAATGGCCTTTCTTAGAAGAATTCTGCCAATGTCAAAATACAAGACCAATTATTTTATTCGATAATTTTGTAAGAGTTTGTGTGTATTGTATGAACTTGCTATCCGGTAGAGAATAACGATTACGACAAACCTTCTTATTTGCTACGGAGCTAAAGTATAAATCGTCAACATTTAAGTAATTCATAAGATATTTATTCATGAACATATAATCATTGCGCATGTAGTAATAGAGTAATAATATATCATCACCATTTCTTACTGTGGTCAAAGTAAGGCGACTAAAACAAAAAACAAGGGAAAAATAAGCCTTGAAATTTCTATTAACTACCGACAGATGGCCCGCTATCTGTCGGTAGTCAATAGTAATTTCAAGGCTTCAATAGTAGTAGTCAATAGTAATTGCAAGGCTTATTATCCCGATAATTCATCTCCGATATCTTGAGAGTATAAGACTAAAATTCAGCAAACCGGTGAGGGACAGCACCGTTAAAGATGCAAGGTGTGTTTAATACTGCGATCGCCAATCCGATTGTCAGACGTGTAGCTTATAGAAAACCTATTCATGCATCAGAAACTGCCACTTGGCTCTACGACCTGTTAAAAATAATAATATAAAATAAATAAACATTGACTGAATGTCATATATAATAACGTTTCACGCTCATAGCGTTATCTTCGATTCTTGTAACATTACTTCATGCGAAATCATTGTGCTTCAAATAACAAAGAAAACTAAACCTATTATATTTTATCTTTGAAATCTTGTTACACAAGCGAGTCGTTTCTTGGAGGAGCGCGATATAAAAACGGAAAAGCGGATATATCTGTCTTCATTACAATACGACCGATGATTCAGTTGCGACATAATGTTGGTAAAGTAACAAATACCAAGAAGTGAAATACCAACAAGATATGATATTACAGTTTATTTCTACGTTTCCACGTGAAAATTGTATCGAGTTGTACGCATCTATTAACAGTAATTTAATTATATAAAAAATATTACAGGTATATTGGGACAAAAGCGTTTTTCGAAAATTATCAACATAAATTTATTATATTAATGTCCACAAATCGTTAGTCAAATACGGCATTTATATATAAATAAATAACTTTTGTATGTAAATAAAAATTTTAATAATGTTAGGTCAATACCAGCCGTTAAAGTTTTATATAGGAAATATTACATCTACACGATTTTGGATCTACGCAATGCAACGTAAGCCCCTTCGACCCACCTTTCACCGAAACTGATTTCATAAAACGTGACAAATGGAGAATCGATCGTCGTCTTTGTGTCAATACAAACAATACAATATAAGTATATAGGTAAACATTATAGAGATTCCAACCCGCAACGACAAGTTGTTAATCTTAAATCAAAGGAAATTAAAAAATAATAATAATAATAGAATGGGTGTCAAAATGAGTAACGAGACAAGTGGCTGCTGTAGTGGATAGGCATGATGTAAACAATTTTAAACGAGGAATATTAGTGGAGCGCGGTCTCCTCCAAAGATCAAGATGGAACGCCAAAATGCCCGTTATTATACTGGCTCTCTTTACCTTTTGCACCGAAACACAGAAAACAGTTGTTACAGTACAATTCGAAGGTAAAAATTGGTAATACTGAGTAACCAACCCAGAAGACTCCTTTGTAGTAAGGGAGTCACTTGAAAGTGAATATTCGTGACGAAAATGTATCTACGGAAAATATATCTACACCAACATATAGAAATATCGTATTATTATGAAATTACGTAAATTATAACAATACTAAGGTTTTTTTTTATTTTTTATCCATAACATAGAATATCAGTAATCACAGGATAACAGATAAAAGGACATTAATCAATAGAATAGAAGGTTAAAAAATGTACGATGGAGTAATTACTGAAAGTATAAAATAAACCCGGCCACGATTTAGAGTATAGCTCAGGCTATTAAAAAATGATTAAATCTATAATCTAATAGCAATAAAATATCTTCACGCCCTTGTCAATACAGGGGTAGACAGAGGTCTAGACAATTAGGCTCAACTTTCGACTCACCTTCCACCGAAGATATTTTTGGACAACGCGACTGGTGATGAGCATGTCGCCGTCTCAATGTCCAAGCCAAGGATGTCATTCATACATAAGTTTTTGAAACTTACCAACTGAGGATCGAACTCGGGTCTCTGGACTCGAAATTCCGACCACCCAACTACTCGGCTATCCTGACTTTTAATAGCAATGGATCTAATAGCAACACAAGGAATATCAACATGTATATAAACACAACAAATAATGTAATTACAAATTACCTTAATTTCTAAGTATATTATTTTCCAGACATGACAACGGTTACCAAGGCAATTAATTAAACAGATGAAACACCTTTAATGATGTGTTTACATACGAGTATACTCAAGATAGTGTACACTACCTACAAAAGTATGCATAAATATAAATAATAATACTATTATTTTAAATTAAATTAAATTAAAAAGTCACGATAGCCGAGTTGTTGGGTGGTCGGAATTTCGAGTCGAGAGACCCGAGTTCGATCCCCAGGTGGCAGTACCAATGAGTTTTTCAAAAACTTATGTACGAATTTCATCGTTGGCTTGGACATAAAGGCGGCGACGGGCTCACCACCTGTCACGTTGTCCCGAAAATATCTTCGGTGGAAGGTGGGTCAAAGGGACTTAATTGTCTAGACTTGACCTCTGTCTACCCCTGTATTGGGAATTGCGTGAAGATATTTTATTTTATTTTTTTATTTTTATTATTTTAAATAAAATGTTTCGTATTTTATCGCGTTTTTAATTAGTTTTACAAATTTCCCGACATCTTGGATGCTTTATCACAGGAGGGCTGTCCCCCCGTGACCACGGAAGAAAATTGCTTTATTTAAAAATGTGAAGTATTGATTGTGACTCGATACGTTTGTTGCCTCTAAAATATGTATGTACATACATATGTAAACTTTCAAGTTTGATCGCGTCGTTTACTTGTAGGCGCTGTGTTCCACGTCCCTTGTTACTGCATGCTAACCATTTTTAGCCTCCAATCAGCATTGGGTGTAGACAGGAATTAGCTTGTGCATTTCATGAACATTGGACTCAAACAAAACTCTGCATACATTCACGATTCAAAGTTTAAATCTTGATTCTGACAATGTTCTTGAATAAAATTTTAATTGACGTGTGATATGTGACGAAAGAACCTCATCATCTTATGTTGTCATGGTAAAAATTAACAATTTTAATCTAAATAACTTTTTTAGTAAACAGATATTGTTTTTATTTATTATTATATTTATATGAAGTATTCACACAAGTATATTTTTTCTCCATAAATCATAAAAAAAAACATCGAATAAAAGGAAGTGAAGCCCAATTAGTATCGAGCTTTCTATTATCATTAACATTATGGTGGGCGGTGCGTATATCTACGTACAATGTGAGCTCGAGGTGGGCACTGTTGGGGGGGGGGGGGTCAGGGCATTTTGTCCTTGTGTACCGGCTCGTTAGCTCTAATGGTCACAACGGTTCCGCTCTCGACGACACTTACGTTATCACGCTTTCTTTTTACACACTACGAGTTGGAAAAAAATTATGCCTAGAATGTATTCAGTTTTAACGTCCATTATCAATTTTATTTGCATAAAATACGTTTACAGACCTTGTTAAGCTTAAAAATAAAATCTTAAATGTTTTGTCGACCTCTGTGGACGAGCGTTTACACCGGTTTTCATATCGATCTGAGATCCCGGATTCGATTCTCGGATGTAGAAAACTACTTTTCTTACATTTTTACGGGTCTGGGTGTTTCTGGTAACTAAAATGTTTCTGATTCCATTACATAAGTGCTTTAACTATTTACGAGTTGTTTGTGTTCTGTTGTCCACATTTATTTTTAATAAACATGATTTTTTTTTACAAAAAAGTAGAAAGTAACTCTTTGTTTTATGGTATAAGATTTGATTGTGGAAAGGCGGAGATTTAACTGTGTTAGGATCATCTTTTGTTTAGAAATATTCTGGGCTAGACCAAATTCTGAACTTTATTACTGTTGTCAAATAACGTGAAATGACTGTTGCATTCCGGTTGAAAAGGTATCGAGAGGCAATACAATAAAGATTTACAACTCTTTCCATAGCCGCCTTGGTAGTGACCCTATCTTCGAAGCTAAAGTTTGCCAGTTAGAAACCCGTTTAAGGGAAACATTTGTTTCTCTTAAGCGGGTTTCGGACGCGGACGTGGACTCTTAAATATATTTATTAAATATTTATCTATGTAAAGTTTTATATAGCCACGATAGCCGAGTGGTTGAGTGGTCAGCACCACTACCACCACTAGTGGTGGTAGTGGTGCTGAATCTACCTAGGAACCGTTTTTCCAAATAAACTTCGGTGGAAAGTGGGTCGGAAGAACATTGTCTAGACCTCTGCTTACTGCAGTATGTGTGTAATTATCAGTTGGTAAGCTTTTTTCAAATTCTAAAAATATATGTTACAAATATTAATTCATCTGTTTTATTTTCGAACATAAAGGCTACCAAGAAATTGATCTCAATTTAATTACTAAAGCATTTTCAAGGGGTTGAAACAACGTAACGAGCTTGTAACATAATACCAAATAGTTTACTAGTTAACTAGCTATACATTTATTGTTATAAAATGTATAGTTTAAACACCTCGAGGCTTTAAAATAACAATATAGAGTTAATCAATTTATTATAGTGTGGGTTTTCATTATAATTACTCTAATAAATTTACCTATGGCCTTCCTATTTACTCATCTCTGTTTTAAATTTTCTCGATATAATTATAAATATGTATATAACTTTTTTTAAGTAATTTCGGTGGTTTATGACATCAGAAACTTTAAAATTTTGCCAACTACTTAAATTAGGCATCAAGGTTTATAAATAAAGTCGACAGATGAAAGTACTACAATGAATTCTTACACACACAAGACAAAGAAAATCTGTATGTTTTAGGTGCAGCTATAGGTTAAGTTGGCACAAGTTAGATATTGATTTTAAATGATTGTGTATTCGCGAAAGTCAAGTATTAGACACATCTGCGAGCAGGGTTGAATTATGCAGGTAAGCAAGTTGGCACTGATTTAATTTCCTCCGCGCCGCTGCACTAACCCATTTTCCTCCGGAAGGAAGCACAAAGTTAAAATTTTTCTAAAAGAAACCGAAAAGAAATCTGTCGAGTGCTAAATATTATAAATATTTTATCATCTAACCTAGCAAGCGAAAGAAGTTTTTGTGACGTTTTTTCGAATAATAGTAAACAATAGAGTATATTCAAATATTAAATGATCATGTTTATTTTTAAGGTATCGACCGCCCAACCATTCGGCTATCGTGACCTATATATCTATTATACATAAATTAATTCTTGTATATCAAAAATAGTTTTAAATATTAAAAAGTTGAAAGGGCAGGGATTGGTGAGTACGTGGGAGGACATAGTACGGCTCAAAATTAAAGCAAAAATTGATAGTATAAAAACGATTTGTCGAGCAGCTTAATAAAGATCAGTTATGGTTAGGCTCATTCCACTATGTTAAAAGATGCGTTTAAGAAAAGGTTTCAGTACAATGAGAAAAAGTTAAAGTACAATGATTAAAGTACGTCACGATAGCCAAGTGGTTGGGTGGTCGGAATTTCGAGTCGAGAGACCCGAGTACGATCCCCGAGGTGGCAGACTCGTACCGATGGGTTTTTCAAAAACCTATGCACGAATTATATCGTTGGGTTGGACATAAAGACGGCGACGGGCTCGCCACCTGTTACAATGTCCCGAAAATATCTTCGGTGGAAGGTGGGTCGAGAGGACTTAACTGTCTAGACTAGACCTTTGTATAGGGAATTGCATGAAGATATTTATTATTTATTTATTTATGATTAAAGTAGTGAATATTTTGGACCAAATAATATTTAGCACCTATTATTTGTGTCCTTATCAAGGATTACTTCAACAAAGCTCATTACTTCATGCGTTAAAGTAACATCTTTATAGAAGAAGATGCTCGAAAATATGTATATAAGACGTTAGATATTCATTATGTGAATTTTAACCATGTTAGTTATACTGCTTTTGTGTCGTCACCTCGCCATGGCGAATGTGATTTAGTTGCGTCAGAACCCGGACAACGTCGGTTTAAGTCGTTTTTGAAATATCCGACTTTTTAAATTAGATCCTCGATATTCGAGAGCTTGTATGCCATTGGTTAGTATATATTGACAAGAAAAATACCTAAAAGCGATTATAATTTTTCTTTATCGACACTATACGCTGTTAGTATATACTTTAACACGAAAGTGCTTACTTGGCACTCGAACTAAATACATATTTACTGGCAGACGGAAATGCAGGATAGCCGGTAGTGGACAGATATGGATGCGTTTCCGGTGCCAAGGCATGGACCAATGTCGATTAATCTTGCCCATAGAGTACCTTTGTTGCCTGAAACGTACTCGCAGTATTCGTATACTGTTATACCACTGAAGCGAATTGTAAGACTGATGGGTTCAAATTACATACAATACAGCAGATCGGACGTTTTCTAATTGAATAGCCATACGTGTCGTATGTTGAATGTCTCCATTTTACCAAACTAACTAAATAATAAATACATTTCTTCACGCTATTCCCTATTCGGTGGTAGACAGGTCTAGATAATTAAGTCCTTTCGTCCCTTCTTTTACTGCTGCCGTCTTTATGTCCAAGTTTTTGAAAAGTACTCATTGGTATGAGCCTGTCACAAGAGAATCGACTCGGGTTTCTGGACTCAAACTCTAATCACCGAATCACTGCGCTATCATGACTCTTCCACAAAACTTTAAAAGTTTTATAATTTATAGATGAATATCGTGCTTATTCATTGCTTCACGTATTATAGAAATATCAAATGATTTCTTGTGTTTACGCGAATACTACACATTTTGAATAAAACGATTTTCGGATTTTATCGCGTTTTTTAATTAGTTTTTACAAACTATTTTTCGTTATGATCCGTGAGTCTCCCCGTGACCTTTATTATCACGTTACGTTTTATTTAAAATAGAAATATCTGTTGATTTATTACGTCAATATTTATTTACGATAGAAAAAAATCTCTTAGCTTTTTCTACTACTACATAAATTAAGTGTAATAAAAAATAAAGTCACGATAGCCGAGTGGTAGGGTGTTCACAATTTCGAGTCGAGAGACCTGAGTTCGATGTCTAGGTGGCAGACTGGTACCAAAGAGGGTTTTTTGGGACGGAAGGTGGGCGGAACGACTTAATTCTCTAGACCTTTGTCTACCACTGTATTGGCAAAGGCGTAAAGATATTAATTTATTTATAAAATTTCAACACGATATCCCGCTATTTGTTGTTAGTCATTTGAAGAACTTTTACTTAATCGAAACAATTTTATTCATTTCATCAATTTAATATTATTTTTTTATAGAAAAGGGAGGCAAACGAGCAGGTGGCTCATGTGATGGTAAGTGATTACCGCCACCCATGAACACCCGCAATACCAGAGGCTTAGCCGATGAGTTGCCTCCCTTAGAGTGCCCCCCTCCCCCAGAATTGGGGGAGGGGGGTGTGTGGGCCACCGGTTACCTGCACTCACCAGACGAAACGCAGAAGCCTGTTAGAAATCTACTTCACGCCGATATTCTGTGAGGTCGTGGTACTTCCCTGGTCAAGCCGGCCCATTCATGCAACAACAAAAGCTGATGCGTGGCTCTACCACTGTTAGAATCATAGAGATATTATACTTAAACGTTGTTACTAAAGAAAACATCGCAGTTGTTAAAGAAAAAGTATATAGAATATAAAAATTTTACGACAGTCTTTTAAACATAAATTTATGTCTTTCAATTTCTTTGCTTCTCGAGTATTACGATTTGAAAGTTAAGAAATTAAAATGGCCCCCGTCTTTATAAAAACCGATTTAAAAGTTGTAAAGTTTCAGATGTCAGTAGTAAACTTATTTTTAAAAGAGAATGAAATGTAAGATTGTATCACTGTAAAGTGTTGTGCGGGGTCGGAGGGGAGCTTTGTAAGGAGTGGGCTGTCATTTGCAAAAGCTTCGCAGACGCTCTGCCGAGCTTCAAAAGTTGTCACTAGGATTTATCTTATTTCAGTAATATTTTTGCCTCGCTATATCTTGGTTAGCTAGTAGCGAGGGTTTTGATTGGCTTTCAGCCTTTGGGGTTTTAGTTTAATGTAGCTTAACTAGATTTACAACATCGATCCTAAGTAAAGTTGTTTAACCAATAAGAGAATCAAGAAGAAATTATTATTATTTTGTGTAGTCTTTAAGTGACTACAAATTACAAATTATTTATAAAATCATACTTGGTTAATGTTATTTCATCATTCTTTATTTCTTACCGTTGCCTTGCGTTCAAAGTTATTGGTTGTAGGTTCGAATCCCTTTAAAGTGAATGTATGTATGTGCCATGAATATGAATGTGGACACAAGTCACGGTTTTATATGGGTTTGAAGAATTTACTTTCATAAGAACGTTGTGCCGTTCATCAACATGAGATTCAGAGACAAAATATTAATAATCTAATAGATATATAAATAAATTAAAAAATAAAATTAAATATCATCTCGCAATTCCCAATTCAGGGGTAGACAGAGTTCTAGTCTAGACAATTAAGTCCCTTCGACCCACCTTCAACTGAGGATATTTTCGGGACAATGTGACAGGTGGTGAGCCCGTCGCCGTCTTTATGTCCAAGTCAACAATATAATTTGTACATAGGTTTTTAGAAAAACCTATGTACAAATTATGGTGGCGAGCCCATCGCCATATTTATGTTCAAGTCATAATATCGTAGATAAGTTTAAAAAAACTCATTGTTACGAGCCTACCTCATGGGGATCGAAATCGGGTGCCTTGATTCGAATTCCGATCACCCAAACACACAGCTATCGCAACTTTTTGTTGTTGTAGGTATCGTGTATGCATTTGTCCTGTTACCTCTTTTTGAATGATGTCTTTTCAGTTACTTTATTTGTTGTTAAGAACTGACAATTCATATTAAGAGTATAGTAGTTGTTCGCAAGTAGATAGCACAAGGCAATATCTGTTGTCGATAGATCGAGTGCCTCCTCTAACTATCGTATCTTGAACCGGAAGTACAAAATGGCGGCGAGTGGCCGGCGAGGATGTGCTTCCGCTGCAGTGTTGTCCGCTGGGGGACAATTAATCTTGTGTACTTATTTTGTTCTCATTGGGGCGTGAACAGCAAACCACTGAAGCCTCTTTTTGTAAGCGCTTTTAGTGCACGAGTACAATATTTTCGTTCGTCTCTCTATGTAACTATTTACATAAATATAAATACACTTATACTTATGCCTTTAATATCTTGTGTTACAACACGTCTTACGATTTATATGATAATACAATAGCTATTTACTTTAACGTAGACAAATAAGCGTATATGAAATTTTGCTAAGTAGTCTTTATTTAAGTCTCCAGTAGAATATATATCAGAAAAATAAAAAAAAAATTACGTTCGAAGTGCGTTTACGATAACGATAGTTTCAAACGATCAAAATAATCAAGTCGTCTCTCGTTGAAGAGATTGAGTTCTTTATCACTTAAATGGAAAGGTTTCTCATTGGTTCACTGTCCTCTATCTGAGTGGAATATATCAGAGCGTCTACGTCGGTTTCCGTAATAGCGGCATCGTTAATTCTCGACGAGGTCCGTTTCACCCATTTCGCTGCGGGGGAGGGGCGCGTCGCTTTCGTTTTGTTCAGTCTGATTGTTGCTTTGTGATTTCGTATCGGCTCTGTTTCGAGCAAAGTGGAAGTTGGGGAGTGTTTTTGTCGGGGCGTTACACAAATCACTGTTGCTCACAATTCGTTTTGCCTGCAAAGAGTCATTATAGTGTCTAATTATTGTTAGCAATCACAGATAAGCGATTTCTTTGTCGTTTAATTATGAGAAAATTAACCTACGATGAATTTGATGTATAGAAAATGTTTTGAAATTATTTTGTTTCTACATTGTATTGTTGTCTGCGATTTCATCTACGTGGTATCCAGAAATTTCCTCGTGATCGGGATTAGTTTTGTCGCCCATGTTCTCAATCCGAATTCTCAATACAATAAACCAAAAACTGACAAAAGTCGCAATGGCTTCAAAAGAATATAAAATATCTCCCAAAAATAAATTAAATTGGTGGTTGGTTGATGATTGGTGATGGTTAAAATAAAAAAAATTAAATTGGCATAAAAGTTGGCACAAACGCTAAGTAGGCTCTGGCAAAGTACCGATTGCGGATATCCCATATGAATATGCAGAACTTAAATTAATCACGAATATGTAGATGGGTGCATTACTTTCACCACCCAGGTCACCACAGTTTGTTAGATAAGTCTGTCGGTATCCAAAAGCTTTATATTAATTTCAGAAAATGTCTTAGTTTTACGTAATAATGGGCAATATTATCATTCGTTCTTATATAACTTTAACTAAGCGTTCGCATCTTCCTCGTGATCGCGCTGTCTAGACACATCTATTTTGCAGACGTAGTTCCTAATTTTGAAATAAATTTAAAGTAGTGCTTTTTATTTCTTTTATAAAAGAAAAGAGGATCAGGTGCTTATTAATCAATATTTATAAGTGTAAATTATAATATTTTGTTTCATAGACACTAATTTTTTTAAAATTTAAATGTATCTTTTTTTATTTAAAAATAAAACAAAATGCCACAGTGAACCCGTTCACCCTTTTAATTTTAATAACCTTTAGGGAACATATGTGTTCTGTAGAAACCTCTAAAACAGCCTAAACTCATAGCGGTGTTGAGATAAGGAAACTCGAAGAATATTAAGATTTTAAAAATGTTTACAAATATCATTGATATCGAATCTAATATTTTAGAATTGTTTCAACCAATTTTTTTCGTGATTTACTGTATTGTTTAAAATGTATGCATATAAATGTATCAGATAATAGTTCAGCCAAGAGTTTCGCAAATGTTACTATGAAGCGATGTCTCGCGCAAATTAGTAATAAATGAAAACAAAGTTTACATTGTTCCAAATTCCTAATCACATTTAGAATTGTTGCGTTGAGAACCGTGTCATATTCATGCTCAAGCTGCTTCTGAAGCTCGACGCGGGCTTTTACCACCACTACAGCTGCATAATCCATAATGTATCTCAAGAACTTCAATTCATTTTAGTGTCGTTGCGGTAAATGAAAGATACCTTCTGTTTTACTCTGCTTTAACAACCTGTGAGTGGACTATTGTCAAATTCAAGCCTTTCTCTTTAATAGGATTTACATGTTTTCTATGTTACCTCACGTGGCGCTGCACATTATCGGTTTTTTATTCCCTGCCATCTGTCAAATTGATAAATATGAAATATTCCTTTTTAATGACATCCACCATAAGAAACAGTATCAGTGGCTGTAAATTTCTTATGCTGCTCAAGTAAATTTTGCATGTGTTTAGAACTCACACCTCACATTTATCGACGTAAGTCAAGGTACAGTAATCTCAGACTGTTTTGAAGAACGGGCGCCCGTACCCAATTTACACATTTCAGGCAAACAGAACGAAGTTACGTTCACGTCACGTGGCCAGTTGGTGGTGGGCCACGTGACTGGTTTTTCTTGGAGAACTTCAAGCATTTCTACGTCATGATTATGACACGATAACAAAAACGTGCTGTAACTGTACACGTGTACTTTTATTGAAACTTGATGCTGGCTTCACTGCTGAAATCGCTTTATTTAGCAATATTTATTTATTATATAACAATAGTTTTTTTTAGACTTTTGGAGTTTTTTTGGTTTTAATAAGCTTGATTAAATTATGGCGGTGAATGCACAGAGCAATGAAAGACACTAACGAATATAGATCTGTTCAATACTCTCTTCTCATTTTGCACTCACGGAAAAATGCCGTAGAAAACAACGACGAGTTACACTTAGACGAAAGTCTGGAAGGTTTTTCTCTTTGTAACCACCATATTACACGCAACAGTGAAACATGTCACTAGTTAGCCTGCGAGGGATAAAATCTTTGTTGATAATGCTTTCGTAGGATAATGTATGCTTTCAGCTAAATTGTCTGAGAGCGAGAAAGTATACGCGACTGAAGGAAAATATTACCACATATCTGTATTGCGCCATTACTGAGTTTGTGTGAATGTTGAAATATCATTGACATATCAGGATAACAAACAGTACTACACAAGCAAAGCGGAGTTCACAGGCCATATTTTCATTTCTAGAAATATCAAGTTGGTAGTAGTCAGACATATATCTTTTATAATTATTATTATAAGCTTATTAATTTGGTCACGATACCCGAGTTCGGTCCCCCAGGCGACAGACTCGTACCAATGGGTTTTTCAAAAACTTGTGGACGAAATATATCTTTTGCTTGGACAAAAAGACGGCGACGGGCTCACCACCTATCACGTTGTAGCGAAAATATCTTCGGTGGATGGTGGATAAAGGGACTTAATTTTCCAGACTAGACCTATGTCTACCCCTGCATTGGGAATTGCTTGAAGATATTTATGTTATTTATATTTATTAATTTGGCAAAATCAAGATATTAATGGTACCTGATATTGCAACCTCTACACTTTTCTAGGACCAATAAATACTCTCCCATACTTCAACTATTAAAGTCTTTCCTTTTAAAAGATTTTGGTTTAATAATGATATTCATAAGCTTTTGCTTATAGATGATCACTTTGATTGCTTAATGATAGGGATTGGAACCGGAGGATACGCTTTCGATTTCCAGGAGGTAGGTCGATGTGTTCCTTTTCAAAGATTGTGTTATAATAATGAGATATTCATAAGCTTTTGCTTATACATGATCACTTTGAATGCTGAATGATAGGAATTGGAACCGTAGGATACGCTTTCGATTTCCAAGAGGTCGATGTTTTCCTTAGAAATTTATGCTGGATTTATATCGTTAGCTTGAAAACTACAATGACCAAAGGCTCATTGGTTAAATAAGCTCTCTAAACTCTCTAGACCTCTGACTATCTCAGTATTAAGACGGTCGTGAGCTTATTATATTTTGTAAGCTTTAGATATACAAGACTTATATAAAGTCACGATAGCCGAGTTGTTGGGTTGTCGGTATTTCGAGTCGAGAGACCCGAGTTCGATCCCCAGGTGGCAGTACCAATGAGTTTTTCAAAAAACTTATGTACGAATTTCATCGTTGGCTTGGACATAAAGACGGCGACGGGCTCACCACCTGTCACGTTGTCCCGAAAATATCTTCGGTGGAAGGTGGGTCATAGGGACTTAATTGTTTAGACTTGACCTCTGTCTACCCCTGTATTGGGAATTGCGTGAAGATATATTTTTATATATTTTTTATTAGATGAAGAAGTATGAATTTAAGATGGTAATAATTTTGTTTTTTTTTTAATATTTACTATAGAGTTACGCCTACCAATCCCGTTACGCCGTCGCAAATAAAGTCAGGTATAAAGTGGACAGAAATAACTAAATTATTCCACTTCAGGGTTGGATTAGAATCATATTATTCTAGCAACCTTTTAAATTGAAGATGACGTTGCTAATGATGTACTTATTAACAGCATAAACTTGAATTTTAAACAGTCACGATAGCCGTGTGGTTGGGTGGTCGGAATTCCGAGTCAAGAGACCCGAGTTCGATCCCCAGGTGACAGGCTCGTACCTATGGGTTTTTTCAAAAACTTATGTACGAATTATATCGTCGGCTTGGACATTGAGACGGCGACGGGTTCACCACCTATCACGTTGTAGCGAAAATATCTTCGGTGGAAGGAGAATAAAGGGACTTAATTTTCTAGAATAGACCTCTGTTTAGCCCTGCATTGAGAATTGCTTGAAGATATTTATGTTATTTATATTTATTAATTTGGCAAAATAAAGACATAAATGGTACCTGATATTACAACCTCTACACTTTTCTAGGACCAAAGGTAAGAAGGAAGGTTAGGTAGGATGGTCAAGGAAACTTCATGGTCTAAACTATACATCTGTCTACCCCTGTATTGGGAATTGCGTGAAGATATTTTTTTGTGTGGTAACGGCGTAAGAATATTACCACTCCCTTTCTTCCTGTAGGTGTCTACTAAGGGAAACAGCCTTGAATATCGGTTTGGCAACCGATAAGTGGCGGAATAACCATCTCTAAAAATATCAGACCAAAATAATCAGACCAGCAAGAAGGGCAGT
Organism: Sericinus montela; assembly: GCA_029286605.1. NCBI lineage: Eukaryota > Metazoa > Arthropoda > Insecta > Lepidoptera > Papilionidae > Sericinus > Sericinus montela. Next base: position 1,077,051 of record JAGSMR010000094.1, on the reverse strand, counting down.
AGCGTCTGAGGTGCGAGTGGTCTGGTACTGCGATTACCAATCCGTTTGCCAAGCGAGGCGATTATAGCAAATCCTCCTTGTGGGAGAGGTCTATGTCTTGAAGTGGACTTTAAAAGATCGATATGTATGTATTTTTTTAAGAAAAATATGATTCTAATAATATTTTTCTCTTTATAGCTTCATGTTATTCATAAACAAATTTTCTTTACTTAAACTGAGACAGAATACAAATTATTATCTTTGATATTTTGTATTCAAGGTAGAGTTGAAGTGGTATATCACATAGATATAGTTGAAACATTCTAGACACGCGATAGTAAACACGCCCTCGCTTAGTATGTACTTAGCGCGAGTAATGCGCACTCCTCGCCAGATCTCTGCATCCGAGATGAGAATTATCGCGAACTGCCACCGAACCACTTACCGCATATTCGTAAGTCTGTGAGCATAATGCATCGAAGCAGAGCTGTTGATAATCATGAACGCGAACATTTTGTGAATAGAGACTTTCATTATTTATAATATAAATATTTATATAATATTTGATTTATAAATATATATAAAGCAGAGTAAATGCAGTTGAGATGAGAGCGTTAAGAAGTATGATAGGAGTTAAACTGAGTGACATGATAAGGAATAGTGAGATAAGGAAACATCGTGGTCTGAAAGAAGATGTAGTGACTAAAATTGAGTAAGGTATGCTAAGATGGTTTGGCCATGTCGAGAGAATGAATGAAGAACGATTGACGAAAAAAGTGTATAAGGCGAGTGTGAATGGAAGTGTAGGAAGGGGAAGACCTAGGCGAACGTTTCGAGACCAAATCAGGGACGTCCTGAAAAAGGCCTGGTCAAGAGTACCCTAAATCGAAGAGAATGTATGAAGGGAATAATGAAAGTGGACGAAGTGAAACAAGTATGTAAGGATCGTAGCAAGTGGAAAGAAGTAGTCTCTGCCTACCCCTACGGGAAAGAGGCGTGAATATATTATATTATATATTATATTATTAGTCATTATATAATATATGTATGTAATATTATAATATTTTATAATATAATATTTTCACAATTGTAATTTATAATTTAGTTGGAACCCTATCTCTGAAGAAAAGGACAGCGGGTTAAAATCTCGCTATGTGAATTAGTGTGATAAATATGAATTTATCACACAAATTCACTTTTGTGATTTTGTGTTTGTGCTTGAGCTATTGGTAAAAAAATATCTTCACCCCATTCCCAATAATCCCCAGTATTCTTTTTAGACGGAGGTATAGACAATTTATTTCTTTCGTTTGACGGTTTTCACAGAAGTTTTTTGAAGAAGTAATTTTTTGGGATAACGTGACAGGTAGTGAGGCTGTCGCCGTCTTTATGTCTAAGCCAATGAAATAAATTATACATAAGTTTTAAAAAAACCACGACTTAACACCTGTCACGATTATCTAGACCTCTGTCTACCCTTGCACGGGAATTGCGTGAAGATATTTTTTATACATTGAATATATAAATAGATTTTTAGAAATATATAATTTTCAGCACTGTAAAATGTTCCGAAACAAATATAAAGTATCACTTTCAGGTAGTATTTGTGTAACAGTACATAAAATTGATTACTTTTAAGGTAAAAAATTGTTACTTACATTATTACAATTTATGTTTACATTTTTGTTATTTTTATTTATCTTTAGTAACTCACGAGGTTTGATAAATTTCTGGTTAAAGCGCTTAATATTCAAGCGAAATGAAAGATCTCTTAGATTGCCACATTAATTTAGTAAGAAATCTCGAGCAGGTAAGGCGAGTATGAGTAATGGGAATCTCATTATTCCCAGGTGCCGCCAATTTTAATTTCCTGCACGGGAACCGACTGCAGACCTAACTTTAAGACGCGATTTATTTGCGCATATAAATGTTAACCCCTCTACACGATTTTAAACGTTTTATGTGTTTCATTTTGAAATTTGATAAACGATGCAAATACGACATGTGATTTTAATTTATTTTCACCGGTTTACATGTTAATAAATAGAGAAGTTGTTACTGTAATTAAGTTATACATTTTACTACAACAAATTGTATATAACAAAAAATGTTTTTTTTCATAAGAGTATGTGCAATACGTTTACCGCCTTGAGTTTATGTAATCATTTTAAAATAATATTAAAAAAATATAACTCAGTACATAAAAAACTTAATGAAACAAGGAGAAAGGAAAGTAATGTCAATGAGATTATTCACCATTCGCATGTAAATATATGTATATCAGGATAAAACAACAACCGCAAATAAGTCACAATAGCCGAGTGGTTGGGTGGTCGGAATTTCGAGTCAAATGAGTTTTTCAAAAACTTATGTACGAATTACATCGTTGGCTTGGACATAAAGACGGCGACAGGCTCACCACCTGTCACGTTGTCCCGAAAATATTTTCGGTGGAAGATGGGTCAAAGGGACTTAATTGTCTAGACTAGTAGTAGACTAGACCTCTGTCTACCCCTGTATTGGGAATTGCGTGAAGATATTTAATTATTAATTTATTATTATAGGATAAAACATGGAGCAATAACTATGGTTATTGGTTTGATATGAACAATATTTTTCATAAATGTATGATAATGTGTAATAAATGGGTTGGCGGTAGTGTTCCCGAACCATTTATTACACATTATCGTCGGTTAATGAATGTTTCGCAGTGAGGTCCGTATCGTAGTGAAATCATGCGTAATACAAGTCATGAACATTGGCTATAGCGCAAGTGTTGCTTGGCTCTCTGCCACGTATTCCTCTAATGGATATTGAATCAATAAGATTTGTGTTCACCAGTCACTATTTAGAATGGTGTGTTGAATTAAATAATTTGAATGAGATCCTGTTTGAATTAAATTCAAACGGCTTAATGAAGTTTGATACATATAGATTATTACCTGGTAACTAAGATATTAGGTCTCTTAGTCTCTGCTGGTAATAACTTTTCGTATTCAATAAAACAAGTATTTAATTCACCGCAGCTGATTTTATATTAACGTAATACATTTGGTACATAATAAAGAAAACAACACATAGGCTAGGTACTTCAATAAACCGTAATGATATTTTTTTCTCATGACACCGTCAACATTTTTGTAACTACATTTACATACAAATAAAATTGGGTTGTATGAATGTACACTTGATAATATTTTTTCTATTATTCTATTTTTATCAACTTTAACACCTGGATAGGTACTTCTTATTTCACGATACTTTTTATTCCAGAAAAAACGACGGCTTTTGTGGCGTGCAAAGCCTCGGGGCGAAAGAAGTTTTTTGTAACAAGCATTCCTCTATACAGCACAGAGATAAAGGAATAATGAGACGAAAACTAGCGAATTATTTTATATTTTCATGAATTCGCTGAACAAAAACTGAAATTTGCTGAAATGTTTTCTCTAAAGGTCTAGTGATATTTAGTCCTTTCAACTTATGTTCCTCTTGGAAGTGTGAGGTCCTGACACCTGACAGAATATAATTTTTTATGATCACGTGAAAACATTAATGCTTATCGATAATCATGCCGACTACTCTTGACCTTGTCAAGAGTATTCGATTACCTAGACGTGTATGACGATGTATGAAGAAAATGATGAATCTGAAAGAAGCGAAAGAGGTGGGAAAGGATCGTGACACTTGGCCATCTGTTTTCTCTGGCTAACCCGTCAGGGAATAATCATGCCTATCGATTGGTAGTCCCTGCGCAACCACAATGTTGTAAATTTCCCGCAAACAACTGTTACGCAAAAAGTTTTAACAATATCGTGCTAGAGTTAATATTTTTAAAATCGCTATTGCTCCACGGTCACAAAGTAAATCTACGCAAAAGAAATAAAACCAACTTGCTACAACTTTGAAACATTTTTCAATAGTATATTGCGCGGCTGTATTTTCAAAGTTTTCGTATTCGACGCAAACCTTAATGGGTTTCCTTGTTCTCGTTTCTTGCCGGAAATAGGTAAACAGTCTGTTACCTAGTGGCAAGTGGCTGGCTTCAAATGCAAACGTGGAAGTTGGCGAGATCGAACGGAGACAAGATGGATGACGTTCCCGCAGAGAAACTTCGTACAAAACGAGATAACGCCGATATTTCACTTCGAAATGCTTTCCAATAATGTGTTCTTCAATTAGAGAATTGCATAAATTTACGTGAAATCTTTTAATAACTAGCCAATTTAATTAAAATAAGCCAAGACAATACAAGTCACGACAGCCTAGTGGTTTGGTGAACTGGATTCTGGACTTGGATGGAATTTGCTTGTACCTTTGTCTATATCAGCATTGGGAATATCGGGAAGATATATTGAGAATTATTTTATATTATATATTAATTTTTGCCTGCTATTTTTTTGTCCGTTATATCGACAAAAGTCGATATAAATGCCGTGAATAATCTGATTTTAATAACATTTACTTAGAGGCCTCTAAAGCGATCTACAAAAAATTAGAGGGTGGTAATCATTTTGCCAATATCATTCTAGTATCTAAAGTTTGTCTAGTCAATTAGAATTAACATCAATAACAACAAAATGAGAGACAGCCTAAATTATTTTGTCAATAAACAATGTATGTATTATTAAAATTTGCAAATGATGCTTAATGCGTCTCATAAACAGAGAAATATAATATTTGAAAATATTTAAGACAAGATTCTGAATATTAATTAAAACATTTCCATTATCAAAAGCTCGGACGGGCCTTTGCAAAGTTAACTCCAATATTGGTGCGGTAAGTTGGCCTCGCTTGTTGTTGATTTGCGGGAAACTATTTTTAATTTCCCCTAGGGCCGCGCTCATTTATTAGTTTCGGGTGGTGGGCGACATCCGGGCTTCCTCGTTCACGCGACAGATGGCGCTGAATTACATGAAATGTTTTCACAAAAAATATGACCGCTTGCTAGTATTGAATACGCGAGGCGGCCGTTATTTATTTTTTTAGGAAATGTTATGTTTGTGCGAAGCAAACTAAGTATTATTGGAACTTTTTATGAACAGCGCGGAATGTAATAATTTTAGATTCGATTTTTTTTGGTTTTAGGAGGAAGTGGTAAACGAGCTATCGATTCAACCGGATAATAAGTGACTACCGTTAATGCACACTTTCCACCATAAAAGTCACAGGTACAATTCCTTTCAGAAAAATATGAAAGGATTCGACTTTTCAGATAAATAAATAGATTTTCCCTCACTGTTTATTTTAAATTTGTTGAACTATTTACGTTATTGTACGACTTTTATTAAAGGCTAACGTTAGTACTGAATATGATAAATTATGATACATAATACTAATATGATACCATAAGCTGCTTAATAAGAACGTCAAGTATAAAATTTTTTGGAGAAAATTACACCTAAGAGAGATAACCACAACTAACTAGAGAGAGAAGGAAACTTTAAGGAACTTTGAGTGATTGAAATCAGAGCTTTGTTACCTTTAAGTTGCCGAATGAGTGTAATGAGTTTTGTTAGCCTCAACAACAATTAGAAAGTTTTATAATGTAATTCATAGCCATAATAGAGCAAGACATGTCGGTTTGCGTAGGTAATGATATTAAAACTTCGACCCGACATAAGTTTGAATGTTCCCGCAAACTTCCCTTCTTTTACCGTCGCTAATTTTATTTAATGTTACAACAATTTCAAACAACTTTTGCTACGAAATTTAGGCTCTGTTGTTTGAAGTATCGGATCGTTTTCACTCGTCACGTTGATTGCGTTCGTCATTTTCTTTACACAGATATAGATAGATAGATGAAAAACGCACATTTAAAATAAAAATATCGCATGATAAAAAAGTCAAAAGGACTTCATTTTCTAGACCGCTGCCTACCCCGATATGAGAAAATCTTTATTTTGATAACAATATTTCTTGTAAGAATATATAATAACATATTAAGTTATAACACGAAAAATTCAAGTTGTAAGAAATATATTCAATACTAGTTACAGTGATTAGAATTTTCAGATAATAGTAGTTTAATTTTATCAATGCAAGAGAAATAATTAAAACAAGAATTCGGATACAAGTAAACATTGATAAAAAAGGAATTTGATCGAGACAGCTATCGAGAAATTGTAAATTATGACAATGAAATTTTCTTAGAAACTAAAAAACTAGAAAATTAATATTTGTAATATAGTTTGTATTGTTTTTTTTTTTTTGTAATATAGTTACCTTAAAAATGCGTTTTCCATTACCAAGTTGTCTTATTGTTGTTGTACGAAGATAAACGAACAAAATACACGAGAAACAAAAGACTAAGGACTCTAATTACCATTGTGGTGATGTCACCACATTAGAAGCATGTCTCTAGAGGTTTTTGGGCAAAGGGCATTTTGTTAGTAGCCAAACTTGCATAGTTTAAAACCAAACTTATAAATGATTCACAATAAATGTAAAAGTGCCCTTTCTCTTGGCACCAAAACCATGTACCAAAACCTGATTTTTAAAATTTACTATTCTTAGTGCGTTTTCGTGCAAAAGACTCGATATTTCAGTTGGTGGTGACTCTGCCTTCGAAGCTATGCTAATATAACAAAATATCTTAACGCAATTCCCAATACAGGGGTAGACAGAGGTCTAGTCTAGACACTTAAGTCCCTTAGACTCACTTTCCACCGAAGATATTTTCGGGACAACGTGATAGGTAGGGAGCCCGTCGCCACCTTATTTTCAAGCCAACGATGTAAGTAATATGTACATAAGTTTTTGAAAAACTTATTGATACGAGCTTGCCATCAGGGGATCGAACTCGGGTCTCTCGACTCGAAATTGCGACTATTCGACTCGGCTATCGTGACTTTTAATATAAATATGTATTACTATATTAGATCGTTGAGTTGGATACAAAGAACCCAGGACATTGTTCTGATTATGATTAAAATATTGATAAAATACGTAACATATAAACATCCTTGTCTTGTGTCAGCTCTTAGCGAAATTTTAACCCGCGACCCATATCTTCAATGACAGGATGGCAACCAACAAGCCTATGATGTTCGAAAAAAAAAATTTAAAAAGATGCCACCAACAAACCCATCGAGTTTCCCGGAAAACATGATGAAAGAGAAAAGTATATCTTTTCTTTCAACATTCATGTTGTAAGGGACGTTGCATCAGGTTAGTAATTTCACAGATGGTTGGCCTATATGCTGTCGCTGGATATGACGCGGGCGGGTCGCCAAAATGCCGCCTCATTTGGGTCAATGTGGCCCGCTACGTTAGCACCACGGCATATTCGCCGCACTGGCAATGTTTTTTTAGTGAACATATTCAACCTCAAAACGTATAACTTAATAGCTTTTTTATTCTGCTACCTGATTTAGTTCACGCACGATCTCTAATTTGAAGTAAGAAGCTTTAAGTATTAAATAGTAGTCTATTTCGTAAGATCAAACTGACATACATATGACGCATTATTCACAGTTGAAGAAATATATCTTAGTTCATTATTTTAATTATACAGAGTTTAACTAGTGGTTGGAGACTCCATTAGTAAAGCATTATCTATAGCAGGATACCCTGCTCTTCAATAAAATCAATGTACATGATTGATAAAATAAATAAAAAATAGTTGAAAATTGAGCACAAGTTATATTTAATTTTATATATACTTAATATGTCTTAAATAAAATCATATATCTTAAATGATATCTCATTTACGATCGGCTAGTAGTATACAGATAGCTTAGTTTGTAGTAACCCTGCCTCTGGTGCTAAGTTTGAGTTTAAGGCTGAGTTTTCTAGTTCGGTTTTCTATAAAAAGCGTGATTTTTAGTTTTTTTAAGCTATTATTTATTTTTTACTTTTTATTTTTTTTATTATTTATTAGAGTATCGGTGCTCGATTAATCTACAAAGTTTGAACGAAATCTGTCCGTTTAATGTGGGTCAAAATCGCACCCAAAGGATTCGGTTACAACATACAAACATACAGGTGAAGCTAATATAAAACTTGTAAAAAGTTTATGATAATTTCTGTTTTTGATCTCATTCCGTAATAATTTAAACGGAGAACATGAAGTTTGTTCACAATATACAAACAATTGCAAGGAGATGATAAACATTTCCATTGAAGAGACAAGACAAATTGCTTAACCCAATGTACAACTTGAAGACCAAATAGCGAAAGTTCTAACGGATGCCGGGCCGGCGCATTGCTTACATCTGCTAAGACTTTGTTGTAAGTCTTGTGAATTAAGGAAAATCACGTTCGTTTAGATATCTGTTGCAACGTTTGACTGAGTCGAAACCATTTGTTCGAATTAATTACAACTAATTTATTTTATATTATTTCTAAGATTTAACTATGTATATTTTTGAAATTGTACGTATTATCAGCAGGTCCTTAGACATCAATTTTGTTATCAGCCCTCATCGAAATTATAACTTATATTAATTTATTAGTTATTTTATGTTTTTCCTGATGTGTTTATTTTTTTTACTATTAATATGAAATACTAATTTCATGACGACAGTCGAGATTAATTACGATAGTCGAGAGGTTGGGTGGTCGGAATTGCGAGTCAAGAGACCAGAGTTCGATCCCCAGGTGGCAGGCTCGTACCAATGGGTTTTTCAAAAACTTATGTACGAATTATATCGTTGGCTTAGACATAAAGACGGTAACGATCTCACCACCTGTCACGTTGTCACGTTATAATTGTGTAATGCCTTTTATTATCTGTGAACCTATAAAACAAACAATATAATTGAATCTTATAGTATCGGTAACTATGTTTTTAAGTTTTAATACAGAATCTAATATTGTGGCCAGAATTATGTCAAAAATCTTATCTTTTGCTTCACATGAATATAAAAGCACGCAGATAATATAAAGTTACATAACGTTAGCTACAACAAAGAAAGTCGGTTACATGGCAGTACAAGAGGTAGTGGAGTGTTGTTGAGTGAGTTAGCGCTGCAGTGGGGCTTTATCGCTAAGGCTCCGTTACCGGGTCACAATCGCGAATCGATTTTCTATTTTAGACGTTCACCTGGAATCTGTTTATCAATTCAAGACATGGCTTTACACATTACAAGAACCGTACAAGAACCTCCGTGGACGGGTGTCCACGGAGGTCCTCATACACACATACACAACAATTTGCAAGTTGTCGCCATCTCTGAGGTTCGAATCCTGGATAAGCCAATGTAAAAACACTTTTCTACATTTCGTCGGATCTGTGTGTTTGTGGTCCCATTGTGCTTACATTGGGATCAGAGCAAAGTAAGTGATTTTGTATCAATCTATGTACGTGTTTATTATTTATTTATATATTAATGGTCTATAACAGTCTACTGCAGTACATGAGTCTATTCAAATATAAACGATTTGATATAATCACCCTCATCGGCAAGCACATTGATCGTAGTACGAGATATATGGATGCTGTATCGCTTTCAGTATTACGCAGAAATATAGTACTGGCCAAATCGGTTAGATTTGAAAAATGTCTTCACATATTATTTTTATATTAGAAATGCTAAAAAAGTCACGATAGGCGAGTGGTTGGGTGGTCGGGACTTCGAGTCAAGAGACCAGAGTTCGATACCCAGGTGGCAGGCTCGTACCAATGGGTTTTCAAAAACTTATGTACGAATTATATCGTTGGCTTAGACATAAAGACGGTAACGATCTCACCACCTGTCACGTTGTCACGTTATAATTGTGTAATGCCTTTATTATCTGTGAACCTATAAAACAAACAATATAATTGAATCTTATAGTATCGGTAACTATGTTTTTAAGTTTTAATACAGAATCTAATATTGTGGCCAGAATTATGTCAAAAATCTTATCTTTTGCTTCACATGAATATAAAAGCACGCAGATAATATAAAGTTACATAACGTTAGCTACAACAAAGAAAGTCGGTTACATGGCAGTACAAGAGGTAGTGGAGTGTTGTTGAGTGAGTTAGCGCTGCAGTGGGGCTTTATCGCTAAGGCTCCGTTACCGGGTCACAATCGCGAATCGATTTTCTATTTTAGACGTTCACCTGAATCTGTTTATCAATTCAAGACATGGCTTTACACATTACAAGAACCGTACAAGAACCTCCGTGGACGGGTGTCCACGGAGGTCCTCATACACACATACACAACAATTTGCAAGTTGTCGCCATCTCTGAGGTTCGAATCCTGGATAAGCCAATGTAAAAACACTTTTCTACATTTCGTCGGATCTGTGTGTTTGTGGTCCCATTGTGCTTACATTGGGATCAGAGCAAAGTAAGTGATTTTGTATCAATCTATGTACGTGTTTATTATTTATTTATATATTAATGGTCTATAACAGTCTACTGCAGTAAATGAGTCTATTCAAATATAAACGATTTGATATAATCACCCTCATCGGCAAGCACATTGATCGTAGTACGAGATATATGGATGCTGTATCGCTTTCAGTATTACGCAGAAATATAGTACTGGCCAAATCGGTTAGATTTGAAAAATGTCTTCACATATTATTTTTATATTAGAAATGCTAAAAAAGTCACGATAGGCGAGTGGTTGGGTGGTCGGGACTTCGAGTCAAGAGACCCGAGTACGATCTCTAGGTGGCAGGCTCGTACCAATGGGTTTTTCAAAAACTTATGTACATTCGTATATAAGTTTTTGAAAAACCCATTATATCGTTGGCTTGGACATAAAGACGGCGACAGGCCTACCGGCTTGATATTTATTTTTATTTATAGAAATGCTAGTATTGTATTTGAGTTCTGTATTTCTGTTAATACGTACATCGAAACTGTATGGAGAGGCTACATAAGTTTTTATGCCAGTATTAAAAAAGGAAATACTATAAAAAGTAAATGATCAAAAATATATTTATTTTTCATGAAACGATACTTGTATAAAAATTCATTGTACAAAATATTAAACTATTTGCGATCTAAAATTTTATAATTATTTGTTCGGTAACTGAGATCGATCAAAGTTTGAAAATTTGTCCAACAAAATAGGGTTTAAAACTTACTTCTAATAATACATTTAACATTCTATTTTACATAAAATTTGTCCAACAAAATAGGGTTTAAAACTTACTTCTAATAATACATTTAACATTCTATTTTACATAAAATTTGTCCAACAAAATAGGGTTTAAAACTTACTTATACATTTAACATTCTATTTTACATAAAATTTGTTCAACAAAATAGGGTTTAAAACTTACTTATACATTTAACATTCTATTTTACATAAAATTTGTCCAACAAAATAGGGTTTAAAACTTACTTCTAATAATACAATTAACATTCTATTTTACATAAAATTTCATCACATTTATATAAAATAAATAACTATCTTCGCGTCCTTTTCAATTCGGGGGGAAAGTAAATTGAAAGAAAATTGTGTCATTTTGCAGCTTTATACGGCGATACCATTAGCTACGTGCGACACGGCATAGATAAAATACTATCCTTATAATTTCAGTGGTTGATCCTTTAACCTGACTTCCCAAAAAATGGAAATCGAAAATCTATATGACGTTTGAGGTTGAAGGGGTAGGAAGGGGTTGCGGAAACGGAAGCGGCGCCATAAATCCGCTGTTCGAGTCCGCCCAAAGGTACTTCCGGGTGGAAAATGTGCGCCCGCCAAACACTGCGCCAGAATTTTTTATGCCAACTGAATTAAATATTAGGGACAATAATTATTGCATAAAGTTCATATGCAACAGCAAGATGCATCACTTTTTTTGGGTAGTCGTGTTTCGATTCTTGGAATTTTTGAATAAGTTTTGAATATCAGCGCTATCCATAGGATTGGGTGGGCAGAATAGCTAGGTCTAAATATTTGTAATACATCGGCGTACTGACATTCGTTCAATAAGAAAATATTACACATTTATCATCTTGTTCTATATTACTTTGTTTAATATTCATCCCATACTAACACTGAGGAGGTACTTGTGTAGTTAGTTACATTGTTATAGTAGTTCGATTACGAACTTCTCTTTGTTAAATAAAGTGATTGATATTGTATACATTTCAAAATATAATGTCTTACCCTTTAAAGATAGAGAAATAAGTAATTAATATTTGTTCACCCACTGGATATTTTACCTAGAAACGATTCTGTTGAAATTTGTCTTTGATAATACAACCTAAAAGATACCTAGATTTATCCGATATTTGAGGAGGAACACTGCCGACGTATCTCCTCTACGATTCACAAGTATTTTTTTTTGATATTTACAAATTTAGAACTTAAACAAAACAAGAACTCTATCAATCGGATTTCGAGTCGTCAGATTCGCGTTCGATCCCCAGATGGCCGGCTTGTACCAATGGGTTTTTCAGAAACTTATGTATGATTATATCGTTGGCTCGGACATAAAGACGGCGACAGGCTCACCACCTGTCACGTTGTCCCGAAAACTGACTTCGATGGAATGTGGGTTGAAAAGGGACATAATTGTCTAGACCAGACCTCTGTCTACCCCAGTATTGGGAATGACGTGAAGACGTTTTTTTTAAAAAATTCAAACAGTTGAAATGAACTACAAAAATATTCTTTTAAGTCTTAATACGTTCTACATTAATTCACAAATAATTTCGATTAACCAAACAATCGAGTTTTAGTTTGTGTTCTACGAGTATTAAACTTTTGGCAGAAATTCTATTGTTGCGTTCCAATGCCACAAAGCCGTGTGGTTATGGCGTTAGAATAATGCAACTCGTTTCTTTCAGTGCTTGTCGCAAGAGGCGACTAGGCCTTGAAAATGAAATTGGCTACTGACAGATGGTGGGATAACCATCTTGAATACTATACCAAAATTTAATAGACCGCTGACACATGTCAAATAACAATATGATGATTTCTTGTATTTACGCGAATGCTACACATCTTAAATAAAACGATTTTCGAAAATCGTTTTATTAAAGAAATAACAATTTTTTTAAAGTCAGTTTCATAAGATTCTCGAACAGAGAAGAAACAATTGGTTTTATGTAATATAATAATAAAAAAAGACTTTATAAGCTATTGTTTTGAGAAACATTAAGGTTCATATTTATATTTCAACGGTACGGGATCGATTGTTCCATATAGCTTCACCTTCTTGTTCTATTTATTTTCAAGTCATGTAATTCATTGGTTCGAATTGACAGAGGGTCGCTATGGGATCTCGATCGAAGATGATTCAATGAAAAATTCCCAAAGGCTGCATCTCGAAGTCTAAAGTAAATAAATTGAGTTTCTATTAAATTTGACTTTGACAAAATGTTAAGCATTTTTAAAATTCGCTGCTTTTATTCAATTATGTCATAAAATATTTGTTTGTAAAATCTTCGAATATTTTGTAAAATATAATAATAAAGTTATTACTTAATATTAATAAAAATTTTAATTTTTTTCTATTTTAAATTTTTTCAAACAATCAGAAAAATTATGGTTTAAGAATTTTATGTGCATTTTTAAATGACAATTGTTGTATATTTTTTATCAATAATAACGATTTTACGATAAATTGATCTCTTCCTTAATCGCTCTTTTTTTGCAGTTTACTCTTTCCTAATCGATATTCATATAAATATCGATGCAATCTAATTTCTTCTCGTGATTCCTCAATACACGGACAGAAATTAGTATGTAGAAAATTGTTTCTGACAATGATTGGATTCTATTTTTCTGAATCTGCTTTAAGGTCGAACGTTTCACTGTTTCCGTTTAATTGTCATAGATCTAGATAAATTATGCCGTCTCTCAAGTTAGAAAAAGTTATGCATATGTGCAAAATTTTATTAAAATAAGTTAGGTCGTTTCGGAGAGTAGCGTGTACGAACACAATGTCTCCCGATTTTTAACATAAAGATTTTCTGTCGACATTTTATAAAATAACTTGAAATATTATATTCAACTTTATTACAGCTTTAACAAATTTCAAAAACAATTTCATGTAATTCTTGCTATTTTTACGGTATCACGCAAAGCATGTTTCAACGAAAATATTTCTTTGGAGACCCCAACACTGTTCAAATGAACATGACGTGCTCCATTTCCTTTGTGTCTCTGTAATGTTAGGGATGATGAATATTCATGAAAATGTTCGTTTGTATTTCTGTTATAATCTTAATATTTTTTTAAAATGAAGAAGACAATCGAGCAGTCGGTAAGTGACCGCCGACTGCTCAGTAACACCAGAGGAGAGACATGTGCGTTGCCGTCTTAAAGAAAAGTATAAGCTCTCTTCTTGCATTCTTCTTCAATTCTTATACGTTCGGAAGTAAAGTTGGTGACAGCTGATTCCAAGTTGTGCATTTCCTGAGCTAGATAAAGATTGTCGTGCATGGCTGAAGATAATTAAAAACGCTGTGCCATAGATTGGTCGATCATGCTAATATCATAATGTCACTCTGTCCCTCAGTTTCTATGTAACTTATCGCCTTCCGCGTTTGATATTATTTTGGCAGAACGAAGATTGATTCGGCCCCGATGTCGCATCATCTATCACCGGTTCCGTAAACACGCCTTCGACTTGACAATACCAATAAGTGTCAATGTATCCTATAAATAGCTTAGACATCGTATGATTTTCGACACTTCGATCAGAGACTATCAACTTCGAGATAAGCGTGCTCGAAAATGATTTACTTTGGCCTCGAGGTTTCATGTCATTTTGTTTGCAAAGCGTCTATCATTTTAAACGAAGAAGGGTAGGCATAGAGTGATAGTTCCGAACTAATGGAAAGAACAAAAGCTTTTATGCTCGATGTGGAGTGGCAAAGGCGTGAGAACGAAATCAGTTCAAACACATGTGCGCCTTTGTGACTCGTTTAAGATATATGGCGGTATTTAAATTACTTTTTAAATATGTTTTTATTTTGATTAATCTTAAATACTTAAATTAATTATAATATAGTCAATGTTGTTATGTATATTAAAAAGACCTGTAAAAGTCTACTGCAAAACAGATCTCTCACAACAATACAAATTTTGGTTGTTTTTTTTGTCATTTTCGTTATCATGCTGTTTGTCGAAAGCAAACGGCTTTCCCCTTAATCCCCTCCTATAATACCCACGACAAGAATGTATAAGATACCACACAGCAAAGTTGTTTTTTTATACATATAAAGTATAATTATGCATACTGGTATCTATCTCAAGTAAGCTTCGGTGAGAAGTTCTCTGTGTGTGTTAGCCCAGTATGGGAACTTGCGTGAAGGTATAGAAAAAGTATAATTATGTGTTTATATAACCTATCAATAAAAACCTTATTATCTACATAGGTTATAAGTTTTAGATTATTTTTAATGCAGTTAAATCTATACAAACATATTGAGATTAAGATGATAACAGTTTCAAATAATATTATCAGTATGTAAATAGTATCATATACATAAATAGTATTTGTACACATAAAATAACTGGAATAAATTTGAATTATTTCCCGCAAGATAGTAGCAACTTTAAGATCGCACTTGCTTGAGCGCTGTGAGCGTCGCAACGAGTTCACAGAGCCTAGGGCCTTCGGGTGCGTATCTATAATTCCCATCTCGTGGTACAAAGCTCCGTTGATTACGCCGGCTGCCGCGGGCGACGCAGCCCGCCCGCCTGAACGCAGCCTAATGCGTTCCGCCCATCCCCCTACGCCTTTTATTTTACGATCGATCACAGATTGCAGGCTTTATAAACCAAAGTTGTTTTGGTAACGAGTGTAGTGTGCTGTGACAAATACATTCATCCTTTGAAGTTTGTAATTAGGTATGCGATCATGTGCACAAATGTTTTGCACGTATATCAATTGATATCAATCAATAGACGCGGAAGATTAACGTCTTAAAAACTTCTAAATATATTGCGTGTTCTTAATATTGTGATCCGCGATTCTCGATCGTAAACAATATCTTAATAAACCTCTTTTCCTGAATCAGCATTTTGAAAAGCTCATAAATTTTATTTCTCGTATAATTCGCAGAGTGTTTTTTGTTTCGGAATATTAATGAATGAATTCGCCTTGCTAGGTTATTGTTTCGCTGAATGCGTTAAAGTTTGCGAAGGCGCTATCGGTTGATGGATGGCTTAGTGTAGTATCAATCTTCGTCGGATGCAGACTCATTGTCGTCTACGTCGCATTTCTCGGCGGGAATGGTTTCGTTTCCCAGTATCTATATTGCCAACTGTGCTACTACTTGATTAAGGTTATCTGTCAAAAATATATCCGAAAGACTTTTATTCGTTTTATATTATATAAATAATAGTTTAGCACCCTTACTATGAAAAGCGAATGTCCGAGTGAACTAAAAACTGCTAAACAAAAAGGTGTAGTCCAGTGGTACCCTTGTTTGCTTCAAAATCCTATCAGTCATGCAAATATTTAGTCACATGTAATTTTTACAGTTTCAAATTGGGATGATTCCTTTTCTGTTCAACTGATATTACTGAATTTGATCTTTTCGTACGGGAACTACATTGCATTTTATAGCATCATAACCTTGCTGAATACCATCGCGAAGAAGAGACTTTCTTTAAGAAGATTTTTTTTACAAGAGACACTGTTTTTAAAACGTTATATATTCTGTTTGTGTAGAGTAGAGTAACGCAAACCTGCATATTGTTTCACTAAATTTCACGTTTTAGATAAATAAACAAGAATGGAACCAACATAAATTATTAAATTCGTGACCTTTGCTTTCATTACGTTATCAATATTAATTTAATTAGTGTCTCAAACCTATCCATATGTTATTTATTCTATAAATACCTCTGAAAGTTTCCATTCAAAGGGCATTTAAAGTAAATATTTATGATTGATGTTCTCAGGAATTTAAAATTTAATAGGGCAGTTTGTTTACTTGAGATTGTTTTTTAGTTGGAGAGCTTCGTCGTAGCGCTCTAGTGCGGTTTGGCGGACCTAATACAATATTCAACTTTTGTTTTTTATCATTTCTCTAACAATTTTTTTTACGACGATTTGATTATTTAGTTAAGCCAGAAAGGTAATCCTTAGCGACACAATAGTACGATAAAATAATAATATTGCATAACGTACGTGTATTAAAAGTAAACAGACGTAGTAACAGGGTTTATTAAAAGTATACAGTATTATACTGTAGTTTTTACTACAGTTACTAGTTACTACTGTAGTTTTTTACATCTGAATATTAAAGAAGGAATTTGTTTCAATTGCAAAAACACAAAGTAAATGTAGTGAAATAGTTTTTGTTAATATAATACGTATTTTTTTTTACTCTTTATTTATTTAGAGGCTCTTTATTTATGCCAGCTCCATCATAACCTAATATAAAATGTTAAACCAAACATCTATTTCAAAAATTAAATACCACAATCGAGAGATCGAATAATTTATACTGCATGACCTTGGCAACTATGCTTTTTGCTGCTTCAGAGCTTAGTTCAGCTAATATCGTCTGAACTCTTCCAACGTGGAGTCTATTTATGTTATGTGTTTGCACCTATTATTCGCTCTCCCTCTCGTGTTTCACACATTCTACAAGTATATGCTATACATCTTCCATTAAATACATACATGTATACAGGGACAACATCAAATATATTGCTCTCATCCCAATGTAACTAGCTAAAGCCTATTTGTTACGGAATCAGATACAACGAAAGTACCACAAACACCATAAAAACCGGAAACTGCGCAATTCCATTCGTCCACGGAGGTCGACGAAAAAATATAAAATTATGTTTTAATGAAGCCGTTGATATGGTAAGTAGTAACTGCATATAATGCCAGTAATTTGCTTTTATAAAGCCTGTACACTGCGTTACATACAAGAGTTTTCACTCAGGGCGTCGAAACACCGTAGGCAATATATACTGTAGCTACTTGCACTGTGGATGTCCGCTGTGTGGCCGCCTGGGTCAGAAAACCCTCCGGGTGTTTTCAAATGCCGAACAAAGCTTTGTATAACGAGACTCAAACTGAAGAAAGAGTGACACGTTGTTTTAAACGGTAAAGTTTATATTGGTTGCTACTGTGCAGTATGAGAGACGTATGTATGTGATCGTAGTATGCAATTTTGGAATAGTAGTAATTAACGTTGCTAATATTAATTAATTTCAGCCAATGCTTTGAGAAGTTTTGTTCTGTTTCTGCAACTCTACGACTACGCACATGTTTAGCATGTTGGTCTGAATATAAGGTTTAGGGCCAGCTCAAACCTTATATTCACGCCTAGCGTTATGTAAAAAGAGGTCATTGTTATTATTTAGTAATATTTCATAAGTGTTACTAATGGCTAAAAAGTTTATATTTCCACTTCAAGGCAATTCTTTGTAGAAAACAATCTTTATTCTCGGTGATTATGACTTATTTTATATACGAGAAATTTGAGTAGAACTTCTGGTTCATCAAGTAATGAGAAAACCGAAAAACTGCAGGAATTTGGAAAGGGAAGGAAAGAATGGAATATTCCAATCTTCTTTTCCCTTTCACAATTTATGAAAGACCAGCAGTGCATCTACAGTTACCCTGATGTTTTGGAAGTATATCTATGAAAGAGTTTAGGAAACAATTTTGAAGGATTTTCGATGATCGTTAAACTGTTAGAGTGTTAAACAACTCTTCGAGGCATTTGCACACATGGCCTTCGAAGGTTTGTCACACTTATTTTAATATTAAATTTTGGTCTACATATCGTCTTCACTGTACGGTCTTCACTCAATCGTTCAAGGTACTCAAACCATCGAAGCACGCCCTTATTACTATGAACTGATGAATAATAATATATACGAATAATTATTAAAAGAACATAAACAAGCCTGGATAACTGCTGAGAGTTAAAATTGTTTAAAAACTACAACTTATGTGGAGTTAGTTTCTTTTCTTGAACATTTTTAGGAGTAAAGCTTAATTATAAAACAATAGTACTAACAATTTTTAAAGATTAAAAGTGAAGGAGAAGGAGAAAAAAACAACGAAAAATAAATTGTCCATTGCTTAATTCAAGCGGTACCAAATTGACTCCTAGAGTACCTCTCGCGTTGAATATTAATTTCGTTTGTAACTCCAGCAATAAGACCGCAAGAAATATTTGCAATCAGAATTAGAATACTATTAAAATATTTAACAGCCTTTCATTTCCTTGTCAAAATTTCCATGACGCATTAGCCAAGTACGTCAATTTATTTATTCACAAAGGTAGAATTTTCTGGATAACCCAGACAGGCGACAATTTCATACTGTGACAACTAGCTTCAGTGCATTTGTAATGCATGGCCTCCCCACCCACTTCTACTTTAGTCCACCATTATACTTGCAGATATTTTGTCGCTGTCGTATGCCATGGAACAAACTTTTGAAGTACTGTCGGCGATGTAGTCTTATATATTAATTTTTGGGGCTTAATCACTCCTTGAACCTTTAAATAATGTTTTAAATATGTGATGAAATCGTATTCGTTCTATATTCACAATTTAAATCTCTGCATTTAAATGCCGTCTAGTATGGTAAGGAATAGCTAAGTTAATTTGGTTCTATAAATTGTACCTTCACATTAACCTTAATGTTGATTTAAAATAGGCTAGTGTAATTTGTTCAATTTTTTACGGTAATGTGAAATGTTACCGAATAAGTTATATTTTAGAGGAAGTTTGCTTACCGTTTGACCAAAGATAGTTTTGAATAACATGCAAATTTACGGAAAATTTATAAAACAAACATAGAGTTTCCCCAGCTGGAGAGATGCCTAAAAATCATTTCTTTAAAAGAATTTCTACTAAAATAAAAAATTGTTACGCAAGAGAAAGAAAGTGCAAAACAAAAAAATATGTATGTACCCCATTTCCCAAACCAGAGATAGACAAATGTCTAGACAATTAAGTCCCTTCGATCTACCTTTCGCCGAAGAAATGTTTTTGGCCAACATGGTAGGTGGTGAGCCTGCCGCTGTCTTTATGTCCAAGCCCATCATATAAATCGTACATAAGTTTTGAAAAAACCCATTGGTACACACCGCAGGGGTCTCTTGACTAGAACGCCGAATACCTAACCACTCTGCTATCGTGACTCATCCAAAAAGTTTATATGTTGATTACGTAATAAGGAAAAGTCGTCATCTTAACGTTTTCTTCACTTTTTTCGTCGCAGTTAAGTAAAGCTGTGTCTTGACAACGGAATCCAGTTTTTAAGTATTTTTTTTACCTAGTTGTTATTTCAAGTAACAACTGTAGAGCCTCCTCGAGTCCAAGCTTGTGAAATGCGGTCAGGTCAGATGAATTCATAACAAAGTAGCACTAGTGTTTTGATTAAATAAAAATAACCGCGATTTTATATTAAAAAACATTATTTAATATAACATTACTTGCTACTTCATCTGAGTTTACTTACCCAATACTGGGGTAGACTGAAGTTTACAGTGACTGTTGTTACCCAATACCCGCAGTATGGGAGGTATTGGGAATGATTAGGCAATTAAGTCCTTTTGACCCACCTTCCACCGAAGACATTTTTTAGATAACGTGACAAGTAGTATGCCTGTTGCCGTCTTTATATCCAAGCCAATGATATAATTCGCAAATAAGTTTTGAAAAAACCCAGTATTGGGAATGGCGTGAAGATATTTTTTTTAGATGTAAGCCTTTACCTTTCCATATAGCCAATCTGCTTTAATAAATAGTGCCTAACAAGTTTTCAATTATTACTTTGTTTGTATATACTTATTTATACACTGCTTACATATACTTATACCTAGGTAGAGAAATATAACTCTAAATTAGTCTGTAAAGATATATAGTAATATAGAAAGTCATGTAAAAATGTAGTAAATAAACAAATACTATTTTATTTATTTATTAATGTATTTATTTATTAAAAAAGTTTTCAAATGATTTATTCCTATTGATATATAGTCAAACAAAAAACATGTCGCTCAGAAACTTTAAGCAAAAGCAGCATTTTAGTTAATGGTTGAAATTTCGCTCATGGCTGCCATCGCCACAAAATATAAATCACAACGAAAATCAAACAAAAGAGTCCGTAAATGAATACTTTTCCAATTAAATCGCAGCCTTTTTTAATTAAACGAGTGCTTAAAGCCCTCACGGCTCATAGGGTTCAATAGGCTAGCGCTTTGCGCCTTTCCCCCTAATACCAATTGACATTTTTACAGCGGCGTGGACTGAAAATATATATTACTCAACATTTAACATACATGTATGTATGTTCACGTCACTCGCAAAGTATGTATGTTATAATCACTATATCAACGGAGACATTAAAATTATATTCAAATAAGATTTGAAATAAGGTGCGATAGGCGAGTGGTCGGGTGATCGGAGTTCAGGACCCGGGTTCAATCCCTCGTACCAATTAGTATTTTCGAAAAATTAAGGTAAGATTTAAATCGACGACTCGGACATAAAGGCAGGCTCACCATCTGTAGTTTGTTGTTTTAGTTAACATAAATTTTATAACAGTTTTAAAATAAATAATTTGAGCTCATCTTGTAAGTTGCAGTGCCATAATTGTTATGTGATAATTAATAATATTTTAATTGATTTAAATAAATAAATATCTTCACGCAATGCCCAATACAGGGGTAGACAAAGGGTTAGCCTACACAATTAAGTCCCTTTTACCCACCTTCCACTGAAGATGTTTTCGGGGCAACGTGACAGGTGGTGAGCCCGTCGCCATCTTTATGTCCAAGCCAACGATATAATTCATACATAAGTTTTTGAAAAAGCCTCCGAAAAAGTTGGTACGAGCCTGCCACCTGGGGAATGAACTCGTGTCTCTTAACTCGAAATTCTGATCACCCAACTACTCGACTATCGTGACTTTTTAAATGATTTGATTTGAAAAATAGGATTATTGAGCACACTTAAACGATCTAATTGTATCCTATTTTTAATTACTATTCAGAGATTGATAATATTATTTTTTTGCGTAACCATTGGACTTCTTTTTTGGGTTAATTTGGAGCGGGAGTGGTCAATACGATTGCGCCATTTCGACTCCCTACTCTCGGCGCATCCACTTAAAATTAACGAACTCTCTAAAAGTCGCTTGTGTCGAAAACTGTCCGTATGTGCTGATGCAGCGCGAACCATTAATAATTGTTTATTGCGGGTATGTACGTGATGAGAATTTCGCCGCCATATTAATAATAAGTGTCTGCTGCATGTGGCAGGATATTAATTCATTGAACTATCGCTCTGTTGCATTTTATAATATTTTGTGAATACATAAAAATAACTCATTATATTTTATATATTGAGTTGGTAATTACGAACAATGTGAGTATTGTAAATAAATCCATACATAAAATACATATGTATGATTACATACATTACATACATATGCATGATTCCGAAGAGCTTAAACACTTTTTTTATGAAATCCGAAACATCGAAAGTACCACAAACACCCAGACCCAAGACAATAGAAAAAGTGATTTTCTATATTGAATCGTCCGGTAATCGAGCACACCTCAGAGTGAGATGGTGTCGCCAGGCAAACTGGAGTGTGAGCCACACATCTACGGACCTCCGTGGTCATTGTAAACTATGAAAATTTTTGAAGAACCTCATAGGTAGAATGTCAGATAGGTAGAAAACTCCGACGACCGTAACAATGATTAATAGACATATATCGATAATTATAAAGAAATCACGAAACCAGCTGGTCATTTGAAATAAGTATAACACAAAGACCTCATAGCCAGGATTGCAAGAAACTGTTAGTAAGATAAAGAACAATGATTATTTAATAAAGAATGATTATATTTATTAAAAATATAACCTAGGAGCTTTGCATAATTTACTATCAAGTCGTATTCGATTCATCGCTTACGATATCTTTACGACGTAACTAAAGAAATACAGTCATTAATTTTTAAATAAAAAAAAATATCTTCACGCAATTCCCAATACAGGGGTAGACAGAGGTCAAGTCTAGACAATTAAGTCCCTTTGACCCACCTTCCACCGAAGATATTTTCGGGACAACGTGACAGGTGGTGAGCCCGTCGCGGCCTTTATGTCCAAGCCAAAGATGAAATTCGTACTTAAGTTTTTGAAAAACTCATTGGTACTGCCACCTGGGGATCGAATTCGGGTCTCTCGACTTGAAATTCCGATCACCCAACAACTCGGCTATCGTGACTTTTTCACATACATACATTTTTAATGTGCAAAATTTTAACCACGTACATACTTGTTAAGATTAACTTTACGGCTTTATTATTTAGAATGTGCTTATCGAATGATATCACATTGAATCAATTGTTACACAAACTTCACCGCTCTCTCATGGTTTGTTTTTGAATGGCTGCCGCTTTGACTTCTGGTAGCTTAGTAAGCGCTAGCCACAGAATTGTCAGTCCAGCACTTGGTTTGAATGTGGGGCGCTTTAACCGCTGCCGAATCGAGTGCGCATGCGTTGCTGATAATGTCCCCTCTCATACCTCATCGTCAGCTGACGCCCACTGAAATGGTTTTAATCGGACGTGTGTTGGTATGCATGTGTGCGTGGCTTACCTAGCACTGAGCCAAACGGGCTTTGTCACACGTTTGCATGAATGAGAGAGAGAGGAACGATCAATATTTTTGGGTCCACTTGCACAGGAACTTATGAAATTTTTAGTAGTTTTATAATGCATCAGTCGTGTAATTAAATAAAACCTTGCGTTTGCGCCGTATTTTTTGTCAGGATGCCATGTGTTGCAATTACCGCAGCAGATAAATGAGAAACGTGCTCGAGTGTAATTACGGCGGTCGGAGAAATATTTAATGAATAGCAAGAAATTAACAAAAACAGAGTCAAATGTTGTGAAATGTAGATAACAAGCTATGAAATTGTGTGTTAATGATCTCAGTAAGATATTCCCTGATAGATGTACAATTACAGCAATACTTTATCGTACACGATTTCTTTCTACAAAGCAAAGGTGGAAAATAAGATTTTTTTAAGACCACTTTGCGAATAATAAAATTTAGAATGAAATCGTGTCAAAAGTATTAGATACCA
Organism: Sericinus montela; assembly: GCA_029286605.1. Taxonomy (NCBI): domain Eukaryota; kingdom Metazoa; phylum Arthropoda; class Insecta; order Lepidoptera; family Papilionidae; genus Sericinus; species Sericinus montela. The sequence goes on along the minus strand of JAGSMR010000094.1, from coordinate 1,053,078 downwards.
CACATAAAGATCTAAAGTTATATTTTTATAAATTAAAGCTACAAGATACATATATGCATACAAAGTCAACGTCACCTTAAAAGTTATTTGATAGATGATCAAGCAATGATGAAGAACTACACATACATACGACACAACAAATAAAGCGTAGAATAAAGGTATATCTACCACAGATTAATATAATACAGTATGAATATGAAACATTTAAGGCAAATAAATATACAGGAAATAATTATAAGATATTAGGAAATAGTGCGGATGTTCAGAAATTTTAGTTCTTAAAATAATATTAAAAACCGCAAATGAAATACAGGTAAAAGAAATAGAAGATAAATTAAATCCGATGCATCGTTTTATCTTTGGAAGATCGAGCTAAGCTCGAATTAATTAAAATCGATTTATGTAGGCTTCACAAGATTGGATTTCATTCATATCTTCAATAATTTATATTTTTTTAGTAAATTCGTTTAGTATTATATACATATCTAGTTTTATGAATATTGGGTTAAATAAATAAGGACTAACTCTTATTTTTTATTAATATTAATGAAATCCAATTCTAATTACTTACATTCAAAGATTCAGTTTTCAGCCAATTGAGAACTGAAAATAATAACTTCAGAAATAATTAATACAACAACCATTCCTATAGTTTAATACTGGAGTACCTTGGAGTCCTTCGCCAAGTGGCAAGACTCACCTGAAACTGAAGAAATTACTTTATATATTATATATTTGAAACAAATTTTAACTTAAAGTAAGTTTAGCGTATAATGTTACCGTAAGGTTTATTCTATAGAATCTTAAGCCAATCCCCACCATTATAATGGTAGTGTTTAACCATTAAAACATTATCTTTACGGTGTTCCTAACAAACAGCTGAGATAAATTGTAATAAAATAACTTTAATAAACATGTAATACATAGGGAAGAATGGTCATTAATTAGTTAAAGTTAAAATAAAATTTTTTTTTCGCATATCATCGTGTTTTTATTTAGTTTCTCAAAACTATTTTTCAAAACATCAGTCCCCCCGTGACCAAGTATACTGTAAAGCATCCGAAACGTCGGGAAGTAAAACAGATTAAAAAAAAAACTAAATTAAAACGCGCAATTAAATCGTTTTATTTTAAATGTGCAGTGTTTGCGTTAATACAAGAAATCATTAGTTTAAGTTAAAATAAAATCTATATGCTTATAATAGAATACAGTCACAAATCAAATTAAAGGTAGTGCGAATATATCTGTAATTTGGGTGGAAAAAAAAAATATATTCAGTTAATCCACTAAAGCTCAAAATTGCATTATTAATGTAACTAATAGTTGAGATTGACACGTAACTGTTTTTCGTTAGTGATTTCATTGTTCTAAGTGTGTTTGTTAATAAGGATAATATGCCCATTGCTTGCAGCTTTACACACATATATACCCCTTTAAGTTGTAAATTCTGTAATTTTACAGAACAAAAGCAACCTGTATCTTTTCCTGGGGTTTAAGCTACCGCCATATAAAATTTCATAGAAATTGGTGTAGCGGTTTACAAACATATAAAGTGAATTTCAAATTAGTACACATCATACAACTAGTAAATTATGTTACTTGTCGAAAAGTTTTAGTGGTACTGAGTTATAAATTAAAGAGAAAATAATGTGTTATTGTTTTGCTTATTCGATGTGAGTACATTCGAATACATTCTCAACATTCCGAAGCGCACTTAGTCTTACTTGATACAACGTTTAACGTTTAAATGAAGTCAATAGCTAGCAAAGAACTCTTGAGAACGATTTTACTTCGGTTAGCCTATTTTCCTACAGAATGCGAGTCGATTCCGTTTATCCTACAGTATAATATAGGGCAATAAGTCAGCAAATGAATCCACTATGATACATTGCTATTATACCTTCAACGCCAATATCGTTCCATATAAGATTTCTTCCTAAGATTTATCTCCCTCAATGCAAATATCCTCCGTGATGGATATTGCGAGAGGTGGGGAGCAGAGTTTACCGAAGTGCCGAAATTAATGTTTTTTTGACGCCGACTGGTATGAGTTCTTGACGAGATTCAAGACAATCTTTATCCCAATTTATGAAGGAAGTACACATATTATTTTTTTCATATTTAATATAATTTGTGTATTAACCATTTGTGTATTTTTTGGTGATGGCTGAGAATGCCTTTAGCATTAAGCCCGTCTTTTGGTTATTTTACAGCTTTTTAAGGTGTAATAGAGGTTATTCACAAATAATAATGAAACAAAAATAATATTCCAATCTAAGAAAACAATAAACATGTAGTTACTTTAACAATGTTTTAAAGCAAATAATTTTAAAGGGACAATGACCATACAATCGCATAAAATGTAAAATCGGATTAAAGCACAGCATTATCACTGGAACAATGGAATTGAACTGGCGTGGTATGATTGCAGATTGGTACATCAGAATTGTATTAAGCGGAGTGAGCTGACCAAGCAGCGGTGGGGTAATGAACCAGCTTCCGAATTAATCGCCATTATTGATTCTGGATTAATTGGGGCATTGCCGTAGGTCCGCAATCACTGCAGCCGCGTCACTAGAACAAACTGCGGCGTAGGAAGTTATCGTTTCGGGCACAGAATGATTATGTTTGATACTTCTGAAAATAGGACAATGTAACCTTTTTGAAGTTAAATGCTAAAAAAATCGATAATATTATATTTTAATTAATATTACAACTATTCTGATGTTAAACAACGAATGATTTTATTGATTTAATAACATGCATACATTCGTGACATTATTTTAAAGAAAAGAAAATATCTTCACGCAATTTCCAATACAGGGACGCAATTTCCAATACAATAGAGGTCTAGTCTAGACAATTAAGTCCCTTTGACCCACCTTCCATCGAAGATATTTTCGGAACACCGTGACAGGTGGTGAGCCCGTCGCCGTCTTTATGTCCAAGCCAACGATATAATTCGTACATAAGTTTTTGAAAAACCCATTGGTACGAGCCTGCCACTTGGGGATCGAACTCGGTTCTCTTGACTCGAAATTCCGACCACCCAACCACTCGGCTATCGTGACATTATTTTAGCAGCGCTTATTAGAGGCGTAGAGATATCCTAGCAAATTATTGTCGAAATTAAAGGAAAATCTGTCCCTTTTTCAAAATTTATCCGTTGTAGAGAAGAATTCAAAAATACAAAAATAGCATTTGGCTAGTACTAAATAGTATTAAAGTTTCAATATTAAAATTCCTACTTTAAAAACATTTTGGTTTTGCGGTTATCTTTTTCCCGCGGTTAAGTTTTTCGCGACAAAATGGAAGCTCCATTTTTATATATACTACATAACTCTATACTAGATTTTAACTTTATATCAGAAAGAATAATCTCGAAGAAACGCGATATCGCATTTAAAATGTATGTTAAGATATCAGCAATTCATTAAGTGTATACGAAATAATAACTTGTTTAGTCATATTACTAAATAATTTCTTATTTTTCTGCCTATTAACGAACAAAAATTGACATGTCCTAACGAGATAATTAGTGATAAACATCACGCTTCTCTGCTTCTGGATATTTATTTTTTTATTTATATTGTAATGTGTAATGATATCTTCAAAAATGTTGCTAATTTGTTATTTATTTTGTGAATAAATGGTAGTAGAGTTAGCTATACTTTATGTACACTACATTCAATAAATATTAAATAAATAGATTTAATTACATACTTAAATAAAATATTTTTTCTGTTGTGTTCACGACAGCAAACAATTTGAAAGATTTAAAAAATTATACTTATTTGAAACAAGTTACGCCACACTGAAAGGGTTCTACATAATAACTCTTTATCTCTAGACGGCTTTATATCAAATACTTTTTCGAGAAACTTCTTTCGAAAAATGGTAAAATAAAGAAACTACGTAGTAGATACAAACGGACTGACGGACGGCAAATATAATCTAATTATAAGGGTTGTAGAGGCTGCCCAGTCCTAACAAACTATCCAATAGCAAGTTTTTCCTTTGTTCTCGCGCTGACAATGTACAGCGAAATTAGTCATGTTAAAAGAAATTGTGTAAATTGAAAACGCTCATATTATAAAAAGAGTAGGTATTCGTTATCTCTCGGCCGTTGGACATCTCCATTAATTACGCGCCTCTTGATGCTATAACTGTTTTTTTCTCTCTCGCCCCCCCCACGTTTTCGCAAGCAATTTATTTTAATCCGCTGACTGTGAATTATACTAACAGATTGAGACAGACGCGGCTCGTGAAAAACAAATACTGTATACATTTATACGTTTAGTCAAATTAGCAGCAATCTAGGTTCTATTCAACTGGAGAGCTTGCGTCTTCTAATGTCAATTCTATTTTTTTGTTTTCAATTTAATTCCAACACTCCATAAAGCAATGTGATCATCAATGTAAGGGTAGGTTTACATTTTAGTGAAACGTGTATAACTCGAGCGATAATTTTACAACGTATTTTTCTTAGTTTAGAAACTTCCATAAATACGCAGACACGAAACAAGGTAGTTTAAATTAAGTTTTCTACATGGCCTCATCCGGGAATCGAACCCATTGTCCAAGAGATGGTGACAGCATGAAAACCGATACGAAGAACAAAGAGAAAAATCAATCACGATGGTCGCTAATAAATAGAAAATAAAAAAAGGTTCTCTACATAACATGTTTTAAGGGAAAAGCTGTGAGTTTTATTCGTTGTAAGCTTTACTGTTGGTAAAAGCGAAGGAGGTATTTAAATAAAAACGTTTATATTATATGGAATTGCGTGACTGTTCGTCGTTGTAATCGGCTTTGCAGATATCAGAGGCAACGCAAAACAGTCTGCAAAAGGGGAACATTGCATTTTGTTGCACTTAGTTGCCAGCATTAGTATACTGTGTGACAATATTATAGTGAAAATATTCAGTTATAGGTTGAATTATTTTCATTCGATGTATGTTGAGTGCTAATGCAACGAGTACTAGCAGGCATGCCTAATATTATTTGATAAGAAATTCGTAAGAAGTTCTTTCGAAAACTTTCGTAAAATAAGAATTATTTGCATGAGAGACTAGGAAGTCAATGCTTTATTACTTAAATATGTTGATAACAATTTCGTACATATTTAATTAAATTATAGTATTACAAATAAAATAAATATCTTCACGCAATTCCCAATACAGGGGTAGACAAAGGTCTAGTATAGACAATTAAGTCCCTTCGACCCACCTTCCACCAAAGATATTTTCGGGACAACGTGACAGTTGGTGAGCCCGTCGCCGCCAATTAGTATTATAACTTATAATTTACTCGAACTCATCCAGGCAAAAAAAAATTAATATTAACGTGATCAACATTATAAATAAAAAAATATAACTTTAAGTAAAGTTTCACCAAACTGTTTGAAATACAGCTTTTGTAAAATATTATCCTGTGCCTTAATTTACATTTATAGCCTTTGTTCACTATAGTTTCTTTTTTGGATTTTATCGGAATGTATAAATGTTTAATCACGTGGAGTAAATTACAATTTTTTTCTTTGCTCTGTGCTTTGTGCTGCAGCTAGTAAAAGCTGCAAACCATTCAGAAAAAAATATCCGAAAGGCGTATGTTTGTATGCTTTATATGATTCCTGAACGGGTCAATGTAGAAACATTGACCCATCCAGGAATCGAACCCGGGATTTCGGAGATGGCGGCACGTTGAAAACATGTGTCGTCACTCGTCCACGGAGGTCGTCAATATAATATTTCTCTCATTTTACTTACGCATAATTAAATTAAAAAAATAAATAAATATGGTATATATTTTTATAGCTATCTCGAAATATTTACGTAATTGAGTTTTGATTTTCAGAAATTCGGATCCTAGCTGTGAGCGCGACAGTGATTGTGGTTTTATTGTATACTCGATTCCATTCATCACTAGAAATCGCTAAAGTGAACAATGCTCGAACCGCTCTGCTCGATTGGCTCATGTATGTGAAAAGCCAATAGAAATTGATTAAGTTGGCAACTCTGTTGCGCCATCTGTCGACTATTACTTGGGAGAGATGACGTAATGGTTTGTTTGGAGCAATGCATTTGATTTTATTGTGTTATCCAAACTCTAATATAAGGGAAATAAATAGACATCACTTAAATTTGGCATGATGTTAGGTGACGCTAACGTAGAAAATATTATCACACCTTTAATCTCTTATTTAGCTATTTCAAAGATTAGTAATTATAAAAAGATATTCTTTATATATGTTTAAATCCTAACGACTCCTAAATAAAATAAAATAAATCTAATTCTTTCGATGAATTAATATCATAAATATAAATTTATAAATATTCCGTATTGAGATAGTACTCTAAAATTTTAGGTTATCTATATAGTTGTATTCTATTAAAAAAAAAACAGCATTTATACCAGGCGCAACATAATTACTCATATTATTATATTAATTGTATTCCTCTTTAATTTAACCACCTACTGGTGTACCATATTTAAAACAAGTCTAAGCACGTAAAAGTACTTTTTTAAAAATAAAGCTTAAAAACAATAATACAATCAATTCCTACTGCGAACAACAAATGATGGAATACATCTCGAGCGTCCCTTTCAGTTAAATCTCCACATTTGTAGCAAGCATTCAGCGTCATTTGCAGCTAAGCCTAGGATTTCTAATGCAAATACATTCATCAGTGCTAATGCATAGGAAGTAATCAGTCGGAGCAAACATGGCAGCTAGGATATAAATCAAAGTGGATTAATCCAGTTCGGGCAACGATTGAAAAAAATCCAATCGATGTAGATGCGTTTATAATTCTTTTGAAAGTTATTTGTTAGGCTTATCTTGCTAGCGCTCTTGTAATTGATGTAAAATAAAAAAAATATATTCATTTACAATATTACTAATCATTTATTTTAAACAAAATTTTAATGCACACATTTAAAGTATTTTATGCTGGTTTATGTAAGGTTACTCATTCATACATTTAGTAATCATGAAATAAAAGTGGTTGAACTAGAAAAACTTGAAGATAAATCATGGCATACAAGTAGACTAGGAATGGGATATGTCACATAAGTAATAATTTCAGGAAATTTCCGCCTTTAAATGAAGTTTAAAACTTTGTGTAAAATTATATTATTTCTGGTTTAACGAGAGGAGATAAAATGGGGACGATATTTTGTTTAAGATATTTGTAAAAGAAAATCATTTTAAAGTTGCACGCACGGGAGTTGGTAATTAGTCTACGGATTATTTTACTTACAGTTAATATACTATATAAAGCAGTATATTAGTATTTAAAGCATATATAAAAATATGTTCTTTTATATTTCAGAATTCACTATAAGAGTATGTTTCATTTTATAAGTTTAGTTATTGATGTTTACTCTATGTAAGAATTGTGAAAGAGAGCTGGTTTTAATTGGCATTTGTAAATAAATTGTTAACGTCTTTGTATAAAATAACTCTTTGTGCGAAAATCTAAATATTTCGTCAGAAAGTTGAAGTAAACTCTCAATAGAAGAGGGCACCAATTTAGCAGTGTTTTAGTACAAATAATGCTTGATGAGTTCCGTCGGGCTCTTGAGTAAAGTTGAGAACATTCTGAAAGACGTTGGATCTATCGCGGACTTTAAGTACTGTTGTTTTGCATCGCATTATCGTCGTCAGAGGGTTTGAAAAAGCGAGAATAATTAATTTAGTTACCAATTTTTGTTAAAAAAAAATCAGAAAAATTTCCTCAAGTTAAGAGATTTTGAATTACATCTAAAATGTGAATTCATGTGACTTAAGAAGATACAGATTAGTGGATTACACATTTCTAGGGAATACATTAAGAAATTCAGATGAGACCGAGAGAGGTCGGGATCATACAACGTCAAAAGCGTTCCGATGAATTATTTGGCAGTTAGAAATGTTAAATATTTCAACAATCAGCCGCGCCTCTCGTTTAAAGTGCGAAAGCTAGCTTCCATCGGGCAATTAACGGAATTTGCAATTCCAAATTCGACGTCGTTAACGGTTAAATTTACCCGAAAGTATAAAAAAGGAACAGTACAAAGTAAACATAAACCAACTGCCGAATAAGATAATGTTAAACTCCCGCCATGCTGCAAAGAATGATAATTTTCTGGAAGTTTCAAAACTAATTTCTTAAAACGCGACTTTAAATGGATGGTATTGTGGTCTCAGCTCTTAAAATTTTTAAAGTAACGTCTAATTACGTTCTTTGTCTACTCTTTAAATTTAAATTTTGTTGGTTTTTAAAGACTTTCTCGGTAATTAATTTTACAGTTTATATCCCCCGTCGGCAGTACCTGTAACAAAGAAAAGTAAATGTATCAAATATACATATAAAACTTCTTAAGATATTTATAATTATTCATTACAAACATATCAAAGAAAGTTTTATTGTATTACCCATCACATACCAGAAACTTTTTGGTCTAGTGATTCAGACACAATTTATCAAAACAAATCAATATACAGCCAAACAGCACTATTATGTTCCATTTTCAAAGGTATAGAGAGTCAGTGTCATTACGGGCAATTAGGGAATGAATGATTATTTTTTTTAATAATCCAATCAAGTTATCCAATTTAATTAATAATAGACGATAATAATCGGTATCATTTCGATGGTTAGGGCACGATAAGCGAATGAGTGAAGACTGAATGGTGAAGAAGACGAAACTAAATTTCCAAGATAAGAGAGTCATTAATACTCGGATACCTAGACGTAGGTGTATGAAGAAAATTATGAATTTGAAAGAAATAATAGAGAGATGTAAGGATCGTGAGACATGACGATCTGCTCTCTTTGGCTACCCCGTCAGGGAATATGCCTGAAAATATTTATTTGTTACTTTATTATCGTATAGATATATATTGTTAGATTAATTATCAAACAAATATATAGAATACTAGCTGCCCCGCGGCTTTGCCCATAGTTTAGCACTTAAGGCGGAACCCTAATTAATTTTCTAAAACAAAAGCAGCCTGTATTACTCCTTATAACATTAGCTATGTGTCAGTAAAAAACCTGTTAAAATCGGTCAAAACGTTTTAGAGATTAGCCGGAACAAACAGACAGACAGATACACTGACAAAATTTGTAAAAAAAGTTTTTTTTTTATATATAGAAAAGGGAGGCAAACGAGCAGGTGGCTCACGTGAAGGTAAGTGATTACCGCTGCCCATGAACAGCCGCAATACCAGAGGCATAGCAGATGCGTTGTCGGCCTTAAAGTGCCCCCCAGAAACGCAGAAGTTTGTTAAACTTCTACTTCACGCCGGCATTCTGTGAGGTCGTGGTACTTCCCCGGTCGAGCCGTCCCATTCATGCAACAACAAAAGCTGATGCATGGCTCTACCACGGTGAAAATGGTATTTTGATGAATGTACCGTATATATATTCATATACATGTATTAAAATCGATTATTTCAATATAACAAACAGACACTCCAATTTTATTTATAAGTATAGATGTTTTGATAATATTGTCGGTGGCAATTTTAATGATTTTTTCAAACAGGAAATTCAAAACGATTATTTACTTTAGTCAACTCATACATCATAGGTTTAACAAATATAACTTTTCATTTCGCAAATATCACAGCGCCGCATTTTTATGTTCAGTAAGCGATTCAGACATTTCTCATAAGATCGTCTGTGATGCGAACCCCAGCGAATGCAATACAAGACAGAGCCGAAGGGACAGATTGAATGGGGAACGAATATTTCTGTCCGCGGAATATCATAGATTGAAAATAATCGACGCCGAGTCGATATCGGGCGATGTTCTCATTGAAATATTGAGCATGAATAACGCAAACTGAACTTCAAAATCAAACTTTTGCTACAATTTTAAATTTTGAGAACGTTTATTCATCTGAAAAGAATTGAGTTTTATCGCCATGCATTTCTAGAATATTTAGTATTTGCATTCGCTTTCCACCAGAGGTTATTTTGAGACAACGTGACAGGTGGTGAGCCTGTTGCTGTCTTTATACCAACCAACGATATAATCGTGCATAAGTTTTTGAAAAATGTCATTGATACCAACCTAGCTCCTGGGGTTCGAACTCAGATCTAGGTAGGCTTTTGTTAGCTTGACTGGAATTTCAATCACTCAACCACTCGGATATTATGAAAATAATGTGATATCCTTGTAACATTTACTCCCATAAATAACAAATCATGTTACATTACTTCTCTAAAGAGATCCCTTGACTTAAAGATATAATAAAACTTGACTTAAAGATATAATAAAGCTTCCGTTATTATTCGCAGATCGAAATGTTCAGACATTAAGCACCAGTACTCGATGATTATTTCCAAGTATTTTACGACATTTGATCATTAGAATTCCTTATAGATCTGCTCTGCGATGATTATCTTTACTTCTTTATTGAGAAATTTAGGGAATTAGTTTTCGAGACAGTTACTCTCGATTTTTGCCAACCATCATTGATAAATAGTAATAATAAATAAATATCTTCACTCCATTCCCAGTGCAGGGGTAGACAGAGGTCTAGTCTGGACAATTAAGTCCCTTCGAACCACCTTCCACCGAAAATATTTTCGGGACAACGTGACAGGTGGTGAGCCCGTCGCAATCTAAAGATTGCATTGCATAAATGTCCAAGCCAACGATATAATTCGTACATAACTTTTTAAAAAAACCCATTAATAGACTATCATTGATGGTCTATTGATGCAAATTTTATTAGAAAATTCCGTTTTACCAATTAACAGGGTATATTATTCATTCACTGGTTAAGCTTTAAAGAAAATAACAGTCACAACAATATCTACTTGGTATAAGATACACTAAATGTATGAAGTAAGACGATTATTTATGGAATTTATCGCGCGTTTATTTTTATTTTTTAAACGTTTTAACTTCCCGATACTTCGAGTGCTTTACAGCACACGTAATCACGGGGGTACCGTCCAACAGATTACTACAACATGACCTCAAGGTATCTACGCTATTTGCGGAAGGGATACAGACGACATTATAACATAAGAAACCTGAAAAAATGCCGATGACATGAATGACAGTTTGCTTTATTTTCAGCGACACAAATACCCAATTACTAACAAACATTTTATTCATAAAACAATATAGAAGTCGAGATTTTACAATACAATTGCATTTGAAATAGACTTTCGCTTTGCTCTAAAGAAGCGCCAGCTTAAAGCTCTTGATGTGGACCTCTGCAATTTATTTTCAGTACAACTCCTACAAAACGCAACAGAGCAACGAAATTTGAGCACAGCTAGCGAGATTAACGAGGTTTTACAACGAAAAAAATCCAAACTAGAATACTTCATGCAATATCAAATATAACGAATGTTACTAGTGCATACAGTAATATATTCATAATGAATACATATAAACCGGGCAATAATTTTTCAAATCACCATTACGCCTTTATTACTACTGCCTTCACTCCCATTAATTAGCGTATGCGTAAAAAAGTGGCCCATTGCAATAATTAATCAGAACCTATTCCCTTAGCTGACTTACAATATTCAAGAGTATACAATTTAACTTCCAAAGTTACGGTAAACAAAAATGTGCACTAAATCTGTAACATAGAGATGACACTTATTTGACGCTAAACAATTTTAAATGTGACTTAGGATTCAAATGTTAACATTGCCGGATTAAAGTCATGCAGTACCAATATTAATAGCCGAATACCGTGACCGGGATATTAGAGGGCAGAGTTTTTAATTCACACATCTGTCGCACTTGTGGGTCTTTGTAGAATAGGGTTATTGCCCCCTAATAAGGTCAGTGCGGGACTGCGGTATACACCCATGAATACGCAGGAGTTTAATAATAATTATTTACATCGCATGCAGCTATTATTACGGTATATGATTATTGTTTTGACACTTTGATAGTACTTCAAGATAAAATAGTAAAAAATTGGGGTTGGATTAAAGTATGTAAATAAAAGTTAACGCCCAGAAATTTAATTATTATTAAATGAACTAAGCTATAGTAAGAGGCGACAAAGATCTCTGATCAGTATTTATACCCAGTGTTTACCCAAATTGATAATAAAAAAAATTGTATCAATATTTAATAAATGTACAAAAAATTCACGATAGCCGAGTGGTTGTCGGAATTTCGACTCGAGAGACCCGAGTTCGATCCCCAGGTGGCAGGCTCGTACCAATGGGTTTTTCAAAAACCTATGTACGAATTATATCGTTGGTTTGGACATAAAGACGGCGACGGGCTCACCACCTGTCACGTTGTCCCGAAAATATCTTCGATGGAAGGGACTTAATTGTCTAGACTCGACCTCTGTCTACCCCTGTATTGGGAATTGCGTGAAGATATTTATTTATTTATTACAAAAAAGAATTTAAATAGAATTTCTTGCATGGTATTGAAAAATATGAGAAACTACACTTTTGCCATATCATAACAAAAAATTCAGTAATTTTTTTGAAAAAGTAATACTTGTCACGTTCTCTGCATATTTGTCATATGTCTATATATGTAGTAATGATGATCACCATTTGAGCAACCGTCGATGAAAAACACACACATTGATAAAAAAAAATATTTATTAAAAAAAAACTATGGCCAAATCAAAAATCATACTTTTGTGAAATGAAAACTGCACTTTTTTAAGTCATTTATCTTTTCAGATTGAGACAATATGTTGTTAGATTTCTTCTCTACTCTAAATTTGTTGATGGGTGCACCACACACATTTTTGGAAACATAAGCATAATTATTAAATATACAAGACTAAAATTATAGAGACTGGTGATAGGCAGCAGCGTAAACACAGTAGGTGTATTGTATCGCGATTACCATTCCGCTTGCCTAGTGTTGATTATGGCAAATCCTCCTAATGGCAGAGAGCTATTTCTTACTATGAACATTTACAAGCATTGCAATAAGTAAGACCGTAAAAACCTACAGTAAAATAAAATTTATAATAAAATCAGATATACCAGTCCTTCCCAGCCCTACCAATATATCTCCCGATTGAATTCAGTTATCATCGGTTATTACTGGCTCGCATTCATTAGTGTAATACGTCATGCGATTATTCATTTTTAAATACTATTTAGTAAATGTGTATTATTAATGTATTTAAGAGTAGCATTCGTAAATATGTCCATGTATTGTGATGTTGATTCTCAGGGATTTAAAAATACTATCGCGGTGTATGTACATTTTATGTACATTACGTAACACAATGTAGGTTGAAACATAAATTCTTGTAGTCGAGCCTAGTTATATACTGTTTAGAATGAAATTAAAACATGAAGCAAAAGTGAAATTCTTCTAAAAGTTAAAGAAGAAATGTTCCACATATTTCTTGAGTTAATTCTGAAATAACTTGTCTTTATCCCTGCCTGCGTGGAAATATATAAATTCAATCTTTTAGATACTTACGTGAAAGGAAAACAGCAAAGGGTAGAGACATTATAATATTTCAGAATATCTTCACAGTCCCAAATACATTTTTATATCTGTGTTTTTATATCTGTGCACACGATATTGTAATTTAAAACATCAAATTAATTCACACTCAAAAGACCTCAGTTGTCAGCCATTTTGTATTTGTATTATGCATGGATTTGCATAATTGAATACAGTTTACTGTAATTATTGTCTCGTTTGAGATAATTGAAAGGTATTTCGGTGAAGGTGAATATTTTTGTAGTAAGTATAACTTTTACAAATTTGGAGCTTGATTTAAATTAAAAAAATAAGTAAGTATATTGTATTATTATAACTTTTTATTTTATATGACATTTTGGCCGCCAGTGTCCAATGAGTTTTAATTACAGGAATAAAGAGATTATTTATGGTAGAGGGTACGGGTCAATTGCATACATTCAACACTCTTTGAAAATATAATAATTATTTCAAATTTGGATTTTTATGTCTGAACTTAAAAGCATAAAATATAATTTCATCCAATATAATTTTCACTGTGACAGAGACCGCGCCCGCTTTCTAGGTGTTTCGACAAAGGAATCCAGTTCCTGGCTACATGCTTTACCATCAAGTAACCTTGGTACATTACTAGATAACGAAAGTTTACGTATAGCTGTAGGAATACGATTGGGAGCATCGATTTGTCAACCACATCGATGTCCTTGTGGCAGCGACGTCGACGAGTTAGGCCTCCACGGACTTTCATGCCAAAAAAGTGCCGGCAGACTGTCTCGTCACGGTTCCTTGAATGAGGTCATCCGAAGGGCTCTTTTTTCCATTAATATTCCATCGGTTTTAGAGCCTTGTGGAATATTTAGGGAGGATGGTAAGAGACCCGACGGCTTGACTTTAGTCCCTTGGGAGAGAGGCAAAGCTCTTGTGTGGGACGCAATTTGCGTCGATACATTGGCGGCCTCTTATATCAAGGGTACTTCGATAAGGGCCGGGGCGGCATCAGAGGCAGCTGAATCGGGTAAATGGCGTAAATATGAGTCTTTGAAAGGAGACTATATATTTGTTCCATTTGCCGTAGAGACAATCGGTCCGTGGGGTCCCCGCGCGATGCAGTTTCTAAAGGAATTGTATCCGCGACTTATCGTTGCCGCTGGTGACTAGAGGGCTGGTTCTTTTCTCGCTCAACGGTTAAGTCTAGCCATTCAACGTGGAAATGCAGCCAGCGTTCTTGGTACCATGCCACGAGGAGTAGGGCTCTACGATTATAATAGTTTTTAGTTAATAAGTATTGTAAATATTAACATAATTTTTTCTGTAAATAAATATTTATGAAAAAAATTTCATCCAATTATCTGATTGATAACCTGTCACGTTGACCCAAATAAGTTTCGACAAAAAGTGAGTCGAAAGGAATTCATTGTTTAGACCTCTACTTACGTCAGTATGGCAAATAGCCAGAAAATCTGTAAAAAAGTTTTATACAATTCAACAAATACCTAAACAGTTCTTACTTTTTCATTTATTTTATTATCTTCAAATCTATTAAAAGATAATATCATTATATTATCTTCAGATGTAATATTTCATATTAGCAATATTTGTGAGGTTCAAATAAAACTTACTGCAGAAATACATTCGAGTACATACTGTGTTTTAAAATTAACGAATAGTAAAGACTGATTGATTCTATATGACTGAATTCTAGTCACCGCTATCACTGTCATGATCACTGGTTACATAGTGATACTGACACATTATGTATCCATATAATTAATACGTGACGTACTGATAAGTTTAAAACTTTATTTTATTATTAGTACTTTTAGCAAAGTTCATGTTATTAGGCGAATGGTTTCCAATATGCACTCATGCACCTACATTACTAAAGTATGATTTCCAAAACAACGAGTGCACATCTACACAAATAATAGTGCACACCTAAAACCTTCTATAGTGAAATAATAGAAAACTTCATTCAATCGCTTTGTAAACCAAAAGCTTGTAATTTTTGCATAGTTAACTGCAATTTCCCTTTGTTTGATGAAACGAAACTCAGTTGTAAAAGGTCGAAAAGCGAAAATGGTAATAAACAAATTGAATTCGTAATCAGCAAAGAAAACTGAAGTGTTCGTGCTCGGCGAAATCTCTAAAATTCAAAAACTAATGCCATGAAAAACAAACATTGAATTTGTTCAATTTCAGCCAGTCCGTATTCTATGAGCACGGTCTGAAAAGACTGCAATGCGCCGGGCGTAGTCACTAATTCAATAATTTTACCGCATGGTCCCTGCACACCTCGAAAATAGCATTTCGCAATTTTCTTGATTTTTAGACCGGGCCTTTCATATTCGGATTATGCAATTAACCGGCACGATCCTTCATGCGGATACGCTTCCTTGTCTCGCGTGTTTGTTTAACAATTTTACATGTCTCTGGCATTTTGCGAGAGTTAAATAATTGCGTCGTGAATAACATCAGATGTTGTGATCAAACTAAATTTAATGTATATTTGTGTAACTCTTGTTTTTTATATAGACAAGGGAGACAAACGAGCAGGTGGCTCACGTGATGGTAAGTGATTACCGCCGCTCATGAACATCCGCAATCCCAGAGGCATAGCAGATGCGTTGCCGGCCTTTGACAAAGGTATAGGCTCGTTTCTTGAAGGTCCCTAAGTCGAATCGGTCCGGAAAAACCTCTAGCAGCAGCACATTCCATAGAGTGCAAGTGCGTGGCAGAAAATTCCGCGAAAAATGCACTGTGGTAGAATTCCAAGCATTAAAATTCTTGAACAAGTACTGGGTTCTTGATAATGTTATAATCTCAAATAATAACATAATATTACAACCACCATGGATGAGTGGCGTTCACATCGGTTTTCATGGCGTCGCTAGCACTGAAGGGCCGACCTCGACTCGGACGGTTTAATGTAGAAAATAACTTTCTCTACAATGTCTCGGGTTCGGATATTTGCGGTACTTTCGTTGTTTCCGATTCTATACGAGTTCTATACGATATAACACGAGTGCTTTGGATATTGGGATCAGAGCAATGTATGTAAAGTTGTCTTTGTCTATGTATATATTTATTATTATTATTGGCGTAATTAGTGCTAGTAAATGCTTGTACACAAAGCGTCTTTTTAGTTTGTTCCTTGAGTATACTCTTTGTTAATTCGGTTAATTTGTATCTTTGTTACGTTGATGATTTGGGGCATAGTTAGTCTAATAACAGATTTTTTTCTTTTAAACGATATTTTTAAGTAAATGGTGGATGAAACCCCGACACACAGCTTATAGAAAATATATGTAATGATTATGATATTTGTTTTGAATTTAAGTAAGAGTGTTACTTTTTACAGTGAAGACATTTTAACTTATTTCAGACTGTTTTAGATTGGCCCCGACGTTACTTAAGTCTAACTGTAAGTTTCTTGCCAAAGAAGCTAAGTTGCATCGAATTTTAGCAATCATTTTCCGACTCGGTGGATTCCACATAAAAACAGAATGTGCTCCGTTACATACTATTATGTACATTCTTGATCCAGGGTGGGACAGTAAATGGGGCATAACTAGGCATTAGACAAATTGGCTGAGAGCCAGCCAGGCGCCCCGTGGCGTATCGGGTACTTGTCTTATATTCATACACTTACATATGTATACATTTCTAAAAGATAAAATGATATTACCCTGAATCTTCACTACGGGCTAAAAGTAATAGCGGGGTTTGTTATAAATAATTCGCGATATCCAAACTATAAGCAAAAACATCGCTAACGTAGGTTATTTATTTTGTTATAAAGTGTATTAAAGGATTATATTATATTGTAGCTTTATTCGAGGGTGTCTTAAGAGTCGATAAGATGGCAGGATTATACGAAAAGTACTAGGTGTAAACAAAAGATTAAAGAGTATGGAGCGTTCGGTTCGGGAATTTGACGTTAATTATGGACAATCTTCAACTGTTCCTGTCTGTTAAGGTAAGTAAAGTAAGCGAAGACATTAAAATACATAAGGGCAGCGATTTCGGTAGTATCGTCTTAGGCAGCACAGTGCATCGCTCCAAGGCATAGTCGTTAATCTTAATGCAAATTCGAGCCAAGCGTCCTTAATGGCGCCCGTATTTACTATTTACACGTCTTATTCATCAAGTTGAATTACTTTGTACGTGGCACAATTCGTGTGATCGCAACTTTATTCCTTGCTTCAGTTGTTGTATTATTGTGTCTGTAACTTGAGTTGAGCTCTAAATTAAAATAAGATGATATATTGAAATTTGTGATATATATATAATTGAATTTTACATATATATTGAAAAAATTTCTCGAAGTTAGAAGTACTCGAATACAAAGACGTGCATGTATGAATAATGAATATATATATATATATGTATATGTATATATATATATATGTATATATATATATATATATATGTATATATATATATATATATATATATATATATATATGTATATATATATATATATATATGTATATATATATATATATATATATATATATATATATATATATATATATATATATATATATATATATATATATACACAAAAATATATTTATCAGAGGGTTAAGGTTTTTTGTCTCAATCTGTTTTGCTAAAAACCGCCGTAAGTGGCGAGAGACATTTTACAAAAAAAATATGCCGGGAACATCACATCGCTGAGACGAGAAGAGAAGAGAAGAGAAGAAGGAAGAGAATAATAATGCTATCACCTAGAGGTTTTTCATTTATCAGTATATCATGATACAAATACCAAGTATATTAGTCTCCGATTAATGATTGCACCTAATTGTAGGAACTTCGAGTTTGGATCCCAGAAAGCGTGGATGACAACAAAGAATGTTTTTTTTTCGGGTTCACTTACGAGTGCGTACCGAGCATATGATATTTATGATGTTTAAAGTTAACTTTGAACCGTACGTCACGGTAACGACTAGTGAATTTCTATTTAATTGTTCGTATACTCGAATACTCGCTATTTCGGCGCAAAATGTTTTTTTTATAGAAAACTACTCGACTAACAGATCAAGCTTAAGATATATAAATCATACACAAGTTTTGAAAATACTCACTGTTACGAACCTACCTCCTGGGGATCGAACTCGGATCTCTTGACTCGAATTACGATCACCCAACCACTTAGCTATCCTAACTTAATAAATAATAAAAATTAAAAACATTTAAAGAGAAATTTTAATATTAAAAGGCAAGTTTTTGTGAAATGCGCAATGGATACGTAATTTCTTTATGACTGTAATCAGTAGCGTGCCCTTTTCCTTGTCAAGAATGCGGACGTTTTCAACGTGTTTCTTTCAAAGTTTTACTCACGTGAAAATCGCAATAAGTGTGTGAGGGGAGATTAATGTCTGCTGCAGACAGATTTGTAGACACGACAACTATGATTACTAACGGTGCGTCTACGTCGTTTGTCTCCGCGGATTATATAGCTTGTTTACTTGCGTACACAGTCTAACAAAGGTATTTAATAATAATTTACGAATTCAGTTGTCTATATACGTGGTTATAACATCTTCGCGAGTCAGTGTCAAATATTTTTAGCAGATATGTACATATTTTTTTTGATGTATTATCTAACATATTATGGGTTTTATCTACGCTGGATATTTGTGTTTGAAAGTGTTGCGAACTGACGAAAGCGAAAAGACAAAACTGGTAATTCACCAAGTAATAGGCAAAAGATATACCCCCCGACGTTCTTATCGTATGAGATGTGACTGAAGGGAAAAGTTTATGATAAACCCTCCCTTACGAAACCTCTTCCTGCAGTGAATGATTTCAGGTATATTACTATTAAGTATATTACATGTATATAAAAGATATTACTAAATATTCCTCTCATGTTAGTGTACTTAGTATCGTTTACTGGAGTTTAGTCATATAAATATTTAAATAGGGTTAAGTTTTTTTTAGCATAAATAAATACTTATATAGATAGGAACAACATCACATACATTGCTCCGGTACCAATGTAAGATGTTAAAGCACTTGAGTTATGGGAATCGGAAACAACGAAGGCACCACAAACACCCAGACCCGAGAAAATGTAGGCTTAAAGTTCAATTAATAAACTAACAACTCTCATGTCAAAGTATTGTAATAAAATACTAAGACATAAATGAAGCACTTTCAGACTGCGATAAGGTTTAGGTACTCAATATTAATAACCGGGAGAGTCTCAATAATAATAGTGGAGTTGACATTTTAATTTTGTAAAGCTATTAAATATCAAAATTATTGCTTTGCACAGTGAATATATAAATACATATGTTACATACATAAGCAAATATTAAGACACAGAGTTGATTTTCATCATTTCTATTACAATGTATAAACAAAATGTTGGTAATTATAAAAACATATTTGTTGTTTTCAGTTTAAAATATATTTAATATTCGACGTGTCTACAGTTGACGGTAAACTGTAATTGAATGATGTAGTATTTAAAACCAGGTCACTTTGTATATATAGATTTATATTGATACACATATATCCCTGGAAGAAAAATACATTTTATATTTTATGATGTCATATTACGCCACGATGCCTTTGCTATGTCTTAGTATTCATAGAGTATATATTAAACATATGTAGGATATATGTCACTATATCAAGATTGAGGCTTGCGGGAAGTCCTGAGTATGAATAAAAAGTGTAGTTTCAAAAGTGTAAGTCAAGAGCGCTACATGTGCGAGAGCATCTTGCCACCTAATTCTGTACGAAATATAGAACTATGCGTTATATACGTATACTCTACGAAATATAGATATATACGTATATTTTACGTTTCGAAGTTTTTTTGATAAAGAAAAATCGTGAAATTAAAAAATATTTATGATATTATCAGTGTGATTTAACTTTTGGTAACTGTTATAATGGTAACAGATTTATATTTAAAACAAAGGTATTATTTACAGATATTATCGCTTCTTTTTAACCTATTTTACTTCACGATCTTTCCTGATTTATATCCTATTTACAAAGTTTTTATAAAGGACCATTAAGTCACAATAGCCGTGTGGTTGGGAGATCGGAAGTAGAGTCAACGTTTTATTCCTAGTCCCAAACAATTTTAACAGTTGGTGAGCCCGTCGCCATCTTTATGTTCAAGCCAATGATATAAATCGTACATAAGGTTTTGGAAAAAAAAACTGGTACGAGCCTCGGGGATCGAACTCGGGTTTCTTGACTCAAATTCCGATCACCCAATCTCTCGGCCATTGTGACTATCTATCTTAATATATTTCAGTGTAAAGGCAAATTTCTAGACAATTAAGCCCTATACACCCACCTTCCACCGGCACTTATATTTGGCCAAAGTGACAGGTGGAAAATATATATAAATTGGCATTCCATGTTACTCGACAGAATTATATAGATAAAATAGTATAGGAAATACGGTAAAGATTTCCTGCTCATGTCAGCATAATAAACCGCTGCCCTCGATTCCACTCCTTTGAAATTTATATTTTTTTGACATTCATTGTCTAAAATATTACAATTTAATAGATCACGAAAGAGAAAACATAAGAAGTGTGTGACATTCAAAACCAGGAGGAATTGAAGTCAAGTATGAGCTTAAGAAAAAAAAAATCTCGCGACAATAGGCATTGTGCTCTCAATATGAGTGTTCCTTGACATTTTAGTAACGGAAGCCTTTTGTTTTCTGATATTTTTATTTAAATTAAACAAAAAAAAATATGGAATTACTAAAATATATTTTAGTGGTTTATAAGTAAATATGAAAAGCGTTTAGAGAGGAAGCGGAAACTTTATCTCGTTACGAACGGTTTCATCGACCGGAACGTAATTGTTCATTTTCCGGTTTCCGTGACCATTTGCAGGTGAAACAAAGGCATGACGGTTAATAGGTACATGTTTCAGTGTGAAAGTAAAAGATAAGGAACGTGAAGGAATTTCTTTTTTAAAGGTAGTTTCATTGACTGTTTTCTGAAAGATGAATACTGCATCTGCAGCATGAATAAGTACTCGACGGAGAAATTTTTACATACGTATATGGCAATACTATCACATACATGATGAGCTAAAGCACTTGTGTTCTGGAATCGGAAATAACGAAGGTACCACAAACACCCAGACCCGGAACAACGCATAACGCAGTGGTTTTCTGCTTCGATCCGTCCGGGAAACGAATCCGGTCTCTCAGAGTTGGCGACACCATAAAAACTGGTGATTATATCGTCAACGAAGGTAGTCATCGAAAGTAACATAAAATAAGTAACATCCATCATATAAAGTAACATCAAGACTTCTCAGAATATCAGCTTGAATTATAGGCAACTTATGCTTCGGCGTTTCATTTAGTGCCCATAAAAATATGGAAACCTCCATGAACGTATAATATATAACTTCATTAAACCTGAAATAGTGGCAGTTAGTCTATGGGCAAAAAGTATTAATACGTTTTTTTAAATAAGCTCCAGCGAAAGAATAAAGTTTTGTAGTGGTTTTTATTAAAATTAGTTGACTTTTATAAAACCTTGACAATTATTGCGATAGACTCACGATAATCGAGTGGTTGGTTGAGTGATCGGATTTCGAGTCAAGCGACCCGAGTTCGATCCCCAGGTGGCAGGCTCGTAACAACGGGCTTTAAAATTTATGTGCCATTTATATAGTTGGTCTTTTCGCGATGGGCTCACCACATATCACGTTGTCCCAAAAATATCTTCGGAAGAAGGTAGGTTGAAAGGACTATATTGTCTACATCTCCATCTACCCCTGTATTGGAAATAGCGTGAAGACATTTATTCATTATTTAAAGTTATTGCACATATTAATACGTTTTAAGAAACGATTACGTAGCGCAAGAATATCTGATTATTCTATAATACCGTATCGGAAATTTCTACAATAATTATTGCGTTGTCGTGGAGGAAAAAGATACGAAATTAATATAACGTGTGCAAAATGCCAATTTGTTGCAATTACTTTCAGATGCCGCAGTGTGGTCATAACACTGTAGGAAATAGACGATAGCTTGCATTCCCAATATTACATAACAAACATTCTTGTAATTTTGCCAAAAATTTATCTTAATATTTTGTTGTTATCACGCATTTCCCAATACGGTTTAGTCATAGGTTTTGACAACTTAGTCCCTTCCACCCTCGTTTATTATGTTACATAAAGATATATTACATAGTCTGAATAACTCATTAGCAATATTTTATCGCGTAAAAGTAAACGTTTTTCAGTAGCGATGTAAAACATGATGTTGGTTAGTTTATTTATTTATTTATTATTATTTACGGGATAGCCAGAGAGTAAAGATCGCCAGGTATGACGATCCTTAGGTTAGTGGTTTTTAATTGTTATGTTGAGTGTGTGGTTCGGTCGGACGGTTGCGAACAAAGTCGCGGGCAGAAATTATTTAAAAAAACAGCTATGCTACGGTAAACGACATCGTCGGAACATGCTCAAGTAGCAATGGTCCGGCTACGAGGTTGTAGAATTGACAACCACTGGGGAAGAAACCTTTTCGAGTAATAACCTCGCAGAAATCAACGTCTTGCACGTCCCTCAGTAAGATAGAGTGAAGTTCTGCAAAATTTTAATGATAATAGAGGTGCAATGGTGGCTCCGGGTCGGATATTTTCGTTATGTCGATAGTGACAAAAAGTTGCGTACTGCAATCCTAAAGACACTTTAATGCGGAAATTGGCAAATACTACTCTAGCCTGTCTCTTTCAGTAGATTCTGGGGATCTGCATAAGGTATTTGTTGGCAGAGATGGCATAGAGTGTGATATCAACCAGTTGATTCTTATAAAGAGAAAGAATGTTGTTATACTCGCAGTTTTTAACAGTATACTTTTATTTAAAATTAAGAAATTCTCGTTAAAGTAAACGTATACTTAATTCTACACAATGGCGCGCCAACAACGCCAGCATAATCGTACGTTAGTTACGTACGAAGCTACACAGTGCATATATAGCGTTGCTCCACGGTGCAGTCGTTAATGCAAATTCGTGGCAAGCGCCATTAATGGCGTCCGTATTTATTTACACTTCTTATTCACCATCATCGCCTCTCTGTCGTTCAAATTTGTAGCCATCTTGTTTTATTGTCTTGATGATTTAATTAAAATCAGGCTGGTATTGACTCCGACAAACGACAATAGAAATAAAAAACTAATTATATATTCAGTATGTTTAATCGAATAGTGAAAAAAAAAGAATGAAGGAAGCTCAAAAGTGCTCAACGGAGTATGGACAGTGCTATGTTTGATATTTCTCTGTACGGTATGATCCATA
The DNA here is from genome assembly GCA_029286605.1 of Sericinus montela. NCBI lineage: Eukaryota > Metazoa > Arthropoda > Insecta > Lepidoptera > Papilionidae > Sericinus > Sericinus montela. The sequence continues at coordinate 1,029,322 of JAGSMR010000094.1, read as the reverse complement.
TCGACAATCTGCAGTAGAACATAGCAGAAAGGATCTGAACACTGAGCGAGGTAGAGACTCATTTCTCTAACTCTAAATGATAACAATGATTGCTTTCTTTTTTATTTAAAAGATTCCCCGAAGAGGCTTCTGTTTACTCCAGGACTTGACAGGCGAATAAAGTCTGGGACAAAATTAAGTAATGATGTATTGACATAAAAGTATTTTATACTTATTAATGAGACTTACCATTAGATATAAACTTCATGTAATATTGTCACATAATTACCGGGAAAAAAATAATTACGTCTTTTTGTAACTTAGCCTTTAAAGCGAATAATTTTCGACAGAACAAGAGTTTTTCTACTTGTATTGTACGTACCCGTACGAACATGTTAAGTGGGCAGGTAAGAGCTTTAATAAATGTACAATTGAATGTAACTTTTAATGACGGTAATTAGACGTATTTTTCTTTTTTTTATTATATGAGTAAATAGATTTTTATTTTAAATACAGTAGAATATATAGTTCAGTAATAGAATAATAAAAATAATTTCACGATATTCCCAATACCGGGGTAGACAATTAAGCCCTTTCGACCCATTTTCCACCGAAGACATTATGTGGGACAACGTGCTGAGCCTGTTACCGTCTTCATAATCAAACCAACGATATGAATCGTGTATGTTATGCTATAATGTACAGAATAATATTCCATTTTGATTGGTATTCCTGGATAGCACTATTTGGTTATATGTTCGTATTCGTTGCAATAACCGCAGCACATAGCGCGATTCCGTTCGGATAATGGGCGTAATGTGATCAGTGCGGTTCCGTAGCCACGGGCACGTTTCCGTCGCTTTTTGACTGGTTATCGTTGAGGGAATCTGTCGAATTATTCTCATGAATATTTATCCGTTCGTCTGCCGCCCCCGGGTGCGCGTTATGGTTTCGCGATGCCTCCAGCGCTGCAATGCAGTGCCACTTATTGGGACATTGGAACCGCATTTTGACGATTCAGAAACATTTTAAGTTTTTTCTGATTGATAATAGACTTCTATTTTTCTTCAGTATTCATGTTTTTCTTTGTTAACCATACAGAGCTACTAAATATGTAAATAAACTGGCAAGTTTCAATGGTATACGCTTTTATGTATTCACAAGGTGACCCAGAAAATTTCATCCCGCCTCAAAATCAATAAGCAATGTTTTTAAATTAATAAAAAATTAAGACACCTACTACCCAATTGTTGTCTCTTGGTGGAACTTCATCTTCAAACGCATCTTTAAATACCTTATCATTACATCTTTAATAACCTTGGCTAATGCCATGAAGGCTAAACCGGTCAGGTATTTTAATGGAAATACATAAATAGTGGAATATGTAAAAGTGAATTTTAATGTGTTTATAATATTTACTTTTATTCTCACGCATTTTGAAATATTGGGGTATTCAGATTTCTAGACAGTTAAAGATGGTCAGTATGTCGCCTGAGTAACAAAGATTAATATAATAATATTTTAAATTACAACATAACAATAGTTTAGTTGTGAATTATTCAGTCCGTTTAGGTACTTAAACCTTTCTTTTAATTAAATTGACGTAATTCACTCGTTTTGTTTAGCTTGCCGTAACTTTTATCCAAGCGAACACATGAACGTAACTTTTAGAGATGTTTTACATACAAACCAAAATACATTTTTAAACAGGTCGTAGTAAATATGTACGTGATTGAGAGGAGAAATTCACCCTCTTATGGTGGTACGGATTTTCTATCCTTTTCCAGACAGCGAAAGTGCGGCAGACTTTATGTTCTTTTTTATGTTTTGCTTGCGTGAAAATCGCAATAAGTGTGTGTGAGGGGTGATTAATGTCTGCTGCAGACAGTACCGGAGACGCGACCACTATGATTATGAATGTTTGAGCGTCTACGTCGTTTGTCATGAGGGATAATATTGCATGCATATCAAGAATATTCAAATATCTATTAATATTAACATCATTTGATTTGGCTTTACTGCTAATACAGGCTACGCTTTAGCGGTTTATAGAAAGGAATAATAATAATGTTATGTAACCAGTAGGCCTGAACAGGGAGTTTAATGACAATTTGTTTTTAGATGAAAAATTTGACTGAAATAAACAATTGTAAAATATATATATTTGTTAAAACGTCGATATCTTAACAATAGCGCTAACTAGCTGATTCAAAAATCCTGTATCCTAAATTGTACCTAGTTATACATTATATGAAACATTTCATGACAATTACCCAAGTTGCGGTTTCGGAGTCTTCTATAGCATAACATGGTAAAATCAGGTTTTTATATGTAAAGGTAAACTATGTACTCATAAGTGAATACAAGTTTAAATCTTCATGCAGTTTCTGTACCAATACAGAGAATAAAATAAAATACCTTAACGCAATTCTTAATACTGTAGACCTAGGTAGACAGAGGTCTAGAGAGGCAAATAGATCCTTTTAACCCACTTTCCACCGAACACTTTTTAGGGCAACGTGACGGGCGGTGAGCCTATCGCCTAGAATCCCGACCGATTTCGGCCACAGCAACTTGGAATATTCCGAGCGTCGTTCGTGTGTTCATATTTAAAGTATGTTACTAGTATTATATTCTTTGATAAGCAATAGGGGCAACAATATAAAGTAAATTAAAAAAAAAAAGACAACTAGAGTTTGAACCGACAAATAAAAAGAACAGAACGCTGTGCAATCGGTCCGTGGGCTGAGAGCGTGTCAGTATCGTGACGTTAACCACGATCCGCACGCGACGTGACGATCGAATATCGGATTTAACGGGCCCCTTACAAAACCGCACTAATCGTATCACAAAGTTGTCACTCTTAGACACACTGGTGCGGTTCGTGTTGCAGTGTATTGCAGGGTTTATGACATGCGTTCTTTATGAAATAAAAGAAAACACAAAAATTCAAATTGCTTTTTTTTTAATAGAAAAGGGAGGCAAACGAACAAGTGGCTCACGTGATGGTAAGTGTTTACCGCCGCCCATGAACACTCGCAATACCAGAGGCATAGCAGATGCTTTGCCGGCCTTAGAGTGCCCCCAGAATTGGGGAGGGGGGAGGGTTTAGGCCTCCGGTTACCTGCACTCACCAGACGAAACGCAGAAGTTTGTTAGACTTCTACTTCACGCCGGTATTCTGTGAGGTCGAGGTACTTCCCCGGTCGAGCCGGACAATTCATGCAACAACAAAAGCTGATGCGTGGCTCTACCACTGTGATAGGGACAACATTACATACATAGCTCTGATCCCAATGTAAGATGCTATAGCTCTTGAGGTATGGGAATCCGAAACAACGTAGGCAGGCACAGAGTATCATGTTAACCTCAAAATATTTTAATTAATTTTGCTTATTAAAAGTAAGTATAAACAAATAATTAATAATTAGTCATAATTTAAAATTGATAAACTGATTAGTAAAATGATAGGGCCATTTGGGGTTCCTTTACACATCTTCATGTCAGTATATAATGTTAAAAAATGAAACAATAGTCAAAGAACACTTAAGTCCTGCCACCTACTTTTTACTGAAGCTTATTAAGGATAACGTAACAGGTGGTCAACCTATCGCCCATCGAATACTTATACGTATGCGACTAACCTAAACGTATATTACAATGCATGGCAGTGCCCACGCGTCCTTCGTCAATAAACAAATGCCTAGCAAAGTCCTAAAGACTGTTTTACCTCGCTCCTTAGACCGTATATCTAATATTTACATAGACAAATATAAACGTATAAACATCAATGAATCGAGAACTTACATATATATTCCTCGCTTAAATGATTGCACTTAGTGGAATTCAAACACGCAACCTTTAGCTTCGTAGGTAGGGTCACTACTGACTAGGCTAACGGGATATGAAGTTTAGATGTTGTGGAAAAGGTACAAAATAAGTACCACATGCATATGTAACATGACCAGTCTCAGCCTAATATTACCATTGAGAAACTCAGATTTCGTAATCTATTAACATAACGGCGACCTCCATGAACGAATTAAATGGCGTACACACTGGTTTTGATAGTAGCGTCAGCTCTGAGCTCCCGGGTACGATTTCCGGTCGGGTCAATGTAGAATAAACTTCTTTTTCGACATTTTCTAGGGTCTAGGAGTTTGTGGTACCTTCTTTATTTCAGATTCCATAATAAAAGTGCTTTAGCTCTTACTTTGGGATTAGATCAATGTATGTGATGTTGACCCTATTTATATGTGCATTATTATTTAAATCTATTTCTTAAGTTTATTATCGAATTGGTTACTCAGTCTTTCGATGTAAGTTTTTGCCATGCTTTCTTGTCTTGCCTTAATACGCATTAACGTACTGGACTAGCATTAAATTGTAAGATCTTTCATCCTTCGTCAACCTTTGTTATTTTTGCTTTTGGGGGTCAGTGCAAAATATGTGATATTGTCCCTATGGTCGAATTTATTTATTAAAAGAAAGAAATATGAACACTAGTACTAGTAGTATGCATATCATTATTCAGAAGGACGGGAGTCATTCTTATTTTTTTTTTAAATACTAAGTAGAAAATATATCTAAATATATCTAATATTATATTGAACAGAAAATGTCATTCACCACACCAGTGCGGTGTCAGAAATTTAACAAGTCAACAGGTTCAATGCATTTTAAATTTGAAACATGTTTTCAATGAATATATTATAAAAGCCTTTTTACGCTTGAAATAGATTAGAATTGTTAAATATTTATGATTTTTATATAGCTTCGCTCTATGACGTAAAAAAGTTGCACTATACCATACCATAATTATCTTTTGTAATGTCGGCAAGTTAAAACAACATTTATTAGTATTCAGTTCGTAAAAAGGCTTATTTATTATATTATACTGTATTAGCAGGTAACATCATATTGACAGGCATTAATGTATGGCACTAAATATCAAAACTAATCAGGAAGCTTGTTAACACTTAATCATAAACACGACAGATCACTTCAATGAATGTCAATACAGCAGTACATTACATTAGGTATCCAGATAAGCTAGACCTGCGGTGATATTCTCCAATCGTATCTTCATACAATGGCATCCTTGCGAGCACAAAGTCTTGATAGCGCGTAAGATCAGCTTACAGTAGCTCTCGTGTATCGGAACGTAGTTTCGACACGTCCTTTGCGATAACATAACAGTGCACTGTTCACTTTGGGATCATTTATTTGATAGTATTACCTGCTCAAGCACAAAGGTTCTTAGTTCACACGATGAGGAACGTTATATATTTTCGGGTCCTAGTGTGTTTTTTCTTACCTCAAACCCTGTCTACGATCTTGGAAATGCACCAGTAGATACTTATTATTTACGAAAGCATATGAACTTACACAATCTACCGTACCATAATGTAAGTTGCAAGTTATTTTGTTTATAATATTTAACGTAAAGGGGTACCTAAACCGATTACTATGGATATGGGAGTTTAGCCGTTTTTAATTATTTGATTAATAATGTCTCACGGAAGTTTTAAAAGTTTTGTTGCGTAAAGATATGAGGGGACAACGTTAACAACAAATTATTAAAGACTAACTATTCTCCAGCCCTCTGCCTACACCAGTCTGGAAAAAATAAAAAGTAGATCTAGGTAATGGTATAATATATATGTATAATCATGTATTTTAAACCACAGTTAACCGCTGGCGATTTTAGATCTCGTCAATTAAGTCCTTTCAACCTACCTTTCACTGAAGTTTATTTGTTAATATATTATAATCAAATACACCCAAAATTTGATATCGGATTATTGGTATATCCTAAATCGATATACCAATAAACTGCAACACTGGATTGTCATTAAGACCACGCTACCTCACGGCGAAGAGGCATAAATCTCAATCATAATTTGTGTGTGTCAGGACCGGACCAGTGCGGTCCAATGATTGATGCGCTCGGACCCGGCGCTCATTCCAAATTCAAATCTCCGAACGAGCTGCCATCTTGTAAAATAACAAACGGGAAATAAAGAAATTGATTATGAGACCAGTTCCATAAAAATATATGTAATAATCCCAAATATATAATTCTAAATACTAATCCTAAATATATGAAAAATAATAATCCTAAATACTTTCAAAATGTTTAATCTCTCTGTGAAATAATTTAAGATGCTACTTTAAATTATATAACAATTGTTGTTTTCTGTAATTATAAAGGCTGCCTGACGAATAGATGACCCAATAGCCGAGTTGGTAGTGATCGTGTCTTCAAAGCTAAGGCTTGCGAAGGGGTTCGAATCCCGCGAGAGGCAAACATTTGTGTTATGAATATCAATAAATGTTTGTATTCGAGTCATTTCAATGTGCATATGAATATTTATCTGTATAAATACATACGTAGGTGATGTATGTGGTTTAAATACATGAGTAGGTATATTATAGCTTGGACATTAAGACGGCTATAGGCTCACCACCTCATCATATATAGCCTTTAATGCACAAATATATAAAAAAAAAGAAAAAAAATTAGAAAACTGTGAAAAGAAAAAAAGATACCGCAACATTATGAAGGGGCGAGTTTCATTTATTAATAGATGGTTTATCCTCACTGAGACCCTTTAATGTACAAATAGATAGATCACCCTTAAAACAATAATGCGTTTTCGTGAGGCCTCGCGTCATAACATAAATTTTACGAGATTAAAAGGGTGACATCATGTCGTCGCTTCACTACCCGATGGAAATTTTGCTAGTTATTTTTATGTGGGTACGTTATTTTATTGCGAGGGCCAAGGTTTTATTTGAATGTATTCGGCTTATTACTTTTTAATGACTGTTGACCTTATTTTGGATGTTACAAGAAGGTAATGTCATTTCTTCTTTTTTAGATTACTGAATATCTAATGATGATGTATGTTATGTTGTAAATAGAATCGTTTGGATCTCGATTTTTTGTAATTTTCAATATTTAGTATCATATTATAAAGATGTGATTATTTTATTCAAGATTTTTCTTCTTCAACTATCTGCTAACAAACTTTTTATTGCCTTTAAATATTTTAGTCAATATTTTTATTGTTTACAACTTTAGTACTTACAGTTTTATTCAATGTTGCAAGTGTAAAGTTGCTCCTTACACTTTATAGTCTATTAAATAGTATTTTAGTACTTACGCCAATGCTTAATTTTATATCTATTGGCTAAAATTTTTTAATTTTCTTTAGCTTGATCGAGCTTGGCTAGCGGATTGGACTAAGCCAAGCTTGGACTATGAAAAAGTAGCCTTCCAAGCTTTAGTTAATAAGTGTTAATGGATACTCTATTGTAAAGATTTATAAACGATTATCTAATACAAAATTCAACCATTTGTGTCAAAAGCAACATTGGAGACTCTCAGTTTCAAGAAGTGAAGAGAGGTAAGAAATAAAATAAGAAGAGTACAAAAGCCAAGTTTCTTGAGCTAATATACATATCGAATGTTGGTCTATCGTGAACGATGCAGTCCGCGTAGAGCCTCAAGTGGTAAACTTCGTCGAATGTATTACTTTGTGACGCGCTCCCACTAGTTTCTAGTTTCGTTCCCCAACAAATGTTGCTTACGCCGCGTGAATTGGATATCGCTGGAGGAATGTTGATCAAACAGCGCCTCAGTACTGTATATTAATAGCTTTCGTTTCTCACTATTTTTTCTCATATTAAAAAACTTGATTGCTGCAATCCATGTCGAAGTTACGTATTTTCCCAATCCTGGGGTAGATAGAGGTCTAGAAAAAATCTTTTCGACGCATCGAAGCTTAATTGGGACAATTTCCAGGCCAAAGTTACAATGTACTTACATAGATAAATGTTCATTGCTTGCTGTTCTTAATACATACATTGATATTAAAAAAAAATATAAAAAAAAACATTGATATTCATCACATAAATGAGTAAACCTAGCGGGAATTGAACCCACGACCTTTGGCCCTAGTCTAGGTGATACGGTAAATATTTTTTTAGACTTCACGACGATCACGTTAGAATACTTTAGTTGCATACTACCATGTTATTCATTAAATTTTACGTTAACTTTGTACGTCTTTGTTATAGATATCTTAAATTAATGACCATACTTTATCCATTGCATGAAAAAGCTGCACAAAGTTCCTGCAGTGACAAACGCAGTTCATAAACATTTCTTTCTTTGTTATTTGTACAATGGACTAGGAAATCAGAGTAGAGATAAAAGCTACTCGAAGCAATAGATTAAAGCAGACCTGGCAGCGTCTCTCTGGGGATGTGGTACTTGTATCAGTTTTTGATTTTTTTTGGCTAATCGAAATTAATATGTAAATAATAAAAAAGAAGAAGAAATAATGAAAAAAGAAAGAATTAAAGGTATTGCAATCAAGCATAATCTCACTGTCACCAATAACTATCCTGTAGATTCACCAAAGTTATTACGAGTATTTAATAGTACTCACCATAGGTCCTCAATGATACATCTTCATTATTTAATACAGCTGGCAAGTTAAAGGAAAACTCTAAGTTCACTTTTAAATGTTTTTTTTTATTGTAAAATGAAAAAAAAAAATAGAAGGAATTAGTTAATAGGCCAACGTCCAACGATACGTCGTACATAAGTTTTGAAATAATAAAAAAAAAAACCGTCCGGCCCGAGCCTTGGATATCGAACTCGGCTCCCTTGACACGAAGTCCAATCACTCAACCACTCGGAAATCTTGACCCTTAATTTAAAGTAGTTTCTTTGTATCAATATTCCGATAATAACATCGTAAAAATGATTAATATCATACCTGCCGCATATTGCTATTCATTTAAGAATTTACCCTATGTAAAATTTTACAACATTAAATATAAGGAATAGATTTACGGTACCCGCAACCAAGTATTCTAATATCAAAATATAACAATCAGAATTATATAGTAGGAGTATATAATTACCATAATATTAATTTTAGTATACCATGTATTAAAGTAGCCTAGATCATGAAGTTTCCGTCAAAAATTAACAATGCAAATATTTTATTTAATTAAACAAAAAATAGCTTTTAACGTGAAGCTGGCAACAGAATAAACGAAGGCCTCCTAATTAAGGGCAGGATTATGCCCTGTCATATCCGTTCGTTTGACCTTAATGCGGATTAGATGAAATATTTCACATCGGGACATTTCCATTTGAATGAGCTTCGCACTCGCCGAAATAACTTATTTTACTTTGTAAATCCAGCTCAGTTTTATGTAGGCGGGGTTGCACTGATACGCTAACCATATTCAAAGCCACTTGTATTGTTAATGAGATAACAACCTGCGAAGGAATGATAAGCTTGTCCTATGACCTGAGCGTTCAGATTTATCGCAATATCATTAATGTGAATTTATGATTGCCTCTTCTATAACTATTTAAGTTTTATTTAAGTTATTTAAAATAGCTATTTTTTTACTTTAAAATAGCTACTCTTGACCTCCACCGAGCCTGAACCTGGCTGAGATAAGATTTACGGTGAAGCTAGTTTAATCGTGAGAATAAATAATATTTATTACAAAAAATACAGTAAAATTAAAATTGAAATAAACATTAAATTATGTTTGTCCATAATAGGTTATTATAGAATATACAAAATTTATAAACTGAATATCGTTATGAACAATTTTCATCATGTTTGTTGGGAAAACAAATTAGACAGTCCATTTTCTAACACTATAAGCGATCAGTGGATTTAATTAATAACAAAATTACGTAACGAAAGGGTCTGGGATTACGGATGCGCAATCTTGATAATAGAAATTGAATAGTTTTTGTTACAAGTGGAAGCGATAAAAAACTTTTAGCACAAATAGAGCTAAGGAATTGCGTTACATATTGAGATAATCTTAACATTATAAAACAATATTTTGTGCACAAATATATCAACGTGTGTACTGCTGGACTGATATTGATGATTTTTTGTTCGACCTAAATCCTTTGGTGCCAATACCTATTATTTGTTTGGATTTCTCACAAATGCAGCAAATCATTTCATTGTTAAAGCCACTAGTGCGTTCATGAAAATGTTAAATGTGTAATATTTGCAATCTTTAACCGTTATACGGAAACATCTAACGTTTACATAAAAATAAATTAAATACCTACGTACTTAAATTATTTTTATGAATGAAACACCATTCAATCCCATATGAAAAGAAAAGTAGGTACATATGTAATTGTAAATTTATCTTAGGGTTTTAATTTATAATGGTAAGGTATGGAACTGGTGTTTGCAATTATGCAGGCTCACTACTGCACCGCACATATATTAATTATACCAATTCATAACTCGTGAGGTTAACGAGACGGGAAATTCTGAAAAATAAGCGACCTCGATGAGGGTGTGACAGAGAAGGTAAGCAAAATTAAAATGCGGAGTGTAAGCCGTGTATTAATTGATACCGAAATAATGAGGTGATTCGTTTATACAATGACATAAACGAGATAATGACGAATAATTCGCAAATGTAATGTAAATGCATGAAAAAAATATCAATGCAACGAAACAAAAACAGGCCTTTAATTATCGAGGCATTAGGTGATGTTATCTTTCCAACTGCTATGTTAGAGATGATTGCTAAATACACATGAGGTAAACTCGTATATATTAAAATATACCTGTTTTTATGTATATACAATTCATTAGTATTTATTAACTTTATTATTACATTAAAATATAGCAATAAATCACGATACCCGAGTGGTTGGGCGGTCGAAATTTCGAGTCAAGAGACCCGTGTTCGATTCCCAGGTGGCGGGCTCGTATCATCGGGTTTTTTCAAAAACTTATTTACGAATTATATCGTTGACTTGGACATAAAGACGGCAACGGGTTCACCACCCGTTACGTTGTCCCGAAAATATCTTCGGTGGAAGGTGGGTCGAAGGGATTTAATTGTCTAGAGTAGACCTCTGTCTACCCCTGTATTGGGAATTTCGTGAAGATATTTTTTTATTTATTATTTATAAAATATAACACATTAAAGTAAAATTTTAACTTCAACTTTTTATCTTTTCGCATATGGGAGTAGAGGTATAGATAATTTAATATTTATTAAATTATCTAGACTATTAGCCTATTTAGATACAACGTGACAGGTAGTGAATCCATCACCGTCTTTATATCCAAGCCAAGGATATAAATAAATAAATAAATAAGTCTTGATAGCTGGTAGGGTAGTCGGTAGGGTAGTCGGAATATCGAGAGACCCGAGTTCGATCCCTAAGTTTTTAAAAACTTGGACTGAGATGTGTTTACCACCTGTCACGTTGTCCCAAAAATGTCTTCGGTGGAAGATGGGTCGAAACGACTTAATTTTTTATTCCTGTATCCACCCCTGTATTGGGAATGGCGTGAAGATGTTTTATATAACGATATAAATCGTACATAAGTCATTGAAAACATTCATCGGTACGAGGCAACCTCCTGGACGTTAGTCTCGAAATGCGGTCACCCAACCACTAGGCTATCGTGACGTTAACTTACAATTTATAATTTCAACTTCAGTTATTATAAAATTTCATTCGTTAAGACGGTGGGCATTATTTAAATAAAGCCGTTACCCAACGTCCTCTGAAAGCAGTCTCGAGTGTCGCTTTAGTCTGTTCTCGAGTCGACCAACTTTCCACAATAAGAGTACCGGCGATAGAGTAACAAGTCGGAAAAATTTCCTCTGCTCGTTTTACTGGCGGCGTCGGGAATCAGGGCGGAAATATCGACTTGAGAAATCTTAGTTTGTTAGTACAAACTGCCAATGCGGTCGAGGATGAGATTAGGTACGTTCACGGCCGTGACTGTACGACACCCGGAATATACTTTTGATTTTATTGACAGATAGAAAATAATATAATTATTCTCTCTGACTTATTCGTTTTTAATGATAGTAATTAATCGTAATGACAGGTAGGCCATGACATGGTAGTAGACCTCTCTTATATGCTTCTTTCAAGTTCATATAGAAAAGGCCGGCAAACGAGCAGGCGGTTCACGTGATGGTAACTGATTACCGCCCTCCCCAAATTGGGGGAGGGGGTTGTGTGGGCCTCCGGTTACCTGCACTCACCATAAGAAACGCAGAAGTTTGTTAGACTTCTACTTCACGCCGGTATTCTGTGAGGTCGTGGTACTTCCCCGGTCGAGCCGGCCCATTCATGCAACAACAAAAGCTGATGCGTGGCTCTAGCACTGTTACTTGCTACTTCTTCTTCTTCATCTTCTTCTTCTAGTTATCCGAGTACTCTGATTACAATTTTAACTAAAATAGTCTTTTTAACAAAAATAATGATCCTGAACAGAACAGTAACATAAAGATCCTGTTTAGTGTGGTCTACAGTAATATAAATTTATTAATAATTTTTAGACCGCGCCATGAAATAAGAGCTGCAGCACTAGTGCCAGCAAAAAAACTACGTCCTGAGAATGAAGACAGAGTCTCATAGCCCATAGACAGGACTGGTTACCAGCATAGTCATACCGGCCTTCTACCCATCTAAACCGAAACATTTGCAAATCTGCTGATTTTATTAAATATATATATAAAAACCTTTTTGTATTTGGCAACAATGTGTTATTGACCCACACGACTCCAGTATAGAGGCAACATAAAAATGACAAATCCTTCTCCCTCATACATTTATAAATGTCTCGTAAACCGGTGGATGTAAATTAAATGGAGGATAGATAGTAAAATTCGAGTAAATTATTCAAATCGCTGTCCAATCTATACACTCGTATTATGTTTGTTGGCCGCAGGTGTAGCGGCGATATTGAGTTTAATATATTAGCGTCACACACGGCATTATGCAAATCAGAGCACGAACTATCTAGCTCGCAAGTTTTGAAAATTCAGTTACGTACTTAAATGAAACACCCGTCCTTTATACATATATTCATTCCCCCCCCCCCCTGTCTACGGATGTTTATGTGAAAAATTGAGATTTGGTTTTCTTGGTTGGTTGATTTTACGGTTCGGAGATACCGCATACCTGATAATTTTGGTGGGAGTGCCATCATTATCGATAAACGTATGTATATTCTTATGCCGATAAATAAATGATTTGATTTGATTAATTAGTGTCATCAAAATGCGTTTGCTGATACTCTGCTCTACTGGTTTGGTGGTCATTCAAGACCCTATCATTCTCTACCATTTTCAGTTTTGTGAGATTTTTACGCCCGTCTATTGCTCAACTGTTTGATCAACGATTTAAAACTAATTTTCAACATGGTTATTTAAGGCAGAGGTTTGGCAAGTGGTGGCCGGTATAACATGCAAAGAGATCTGAGACGGGCCCTACACAAGACAATAATTATTTATTGTCTGGAATTGAGCCGATAAGCATTGACGTTATTACGTACGTATTGGAAACCTTTAAACAGCAGTAGACCTACGGTCCATTCAGTAAATGGATTTTAATGTTTCTATTACAATATTATTTATTCTTTTTACCAGTCATATACATTTCTCTGATCCCAAAGTAAGATGCTAAAGCACTTGGAGTATGGGAATCGAAAGAAACGAAGGTACCACAAAAATAACCAGACCCGAGAAAATGTAGAGAAAAAGTGAAGGTTTTCTTCATTGACCTGACTAGGAATCTAACCCGGAACCTCGAGATGGCGCCACCTTGAAAACCGGTGTTTACGCCACTCGTCCACGGAGGTCGTCTTTATAAATAAGTACCTATAAAATAACGTTTATAGACAAGAATACCCAATACTTCAATCCTCACATTCAATTAAAGCGATACCATCACGCTATACCACAACTATGACACTAATCCATCAATTGAAGAATCGGACGAGCCTCAGTCGCAACCCCACTTGTGTCACAAAGTAAAGAAACTACTTCTAGGGGTCTTCTATTAGTTTCGGCTACGGCTTATTTGGAAATACGAGAATGTGAAGCCTTTTGAAGTATCTCATTGTTTACTTTCAAAACATGTTAGTAATTGCGTTTGCCACAGACTATATAAATATTTATATGTGTATTCCAAGATACATATTTTAAATACAAATAGATTTCGCAGTCAATATTAGTTTATGTACATAAAACTTGAAATTAGAAATAGAAATTCAATCACATTTTTCATTAAGTCATAGGTGAAAACTGAACTCATGTATGTCTTACGAATAAGTTGTTTTTATAGAATAGGGAGGCTTACGTGATGGTAAGTGATTACCGCCGCCTATGAACACCTGCAATACCAGAGAATATGCGTTGCCGGCCTTTAACCGATGATGCTGGTACCCCCCTACGGTACATTTTTTCTACCGCTACCATATTTTGTGGGACGGGAGTTGCTACAAACCGAGCTTCAGCAACTTATTTTTTAGTCTGCAGGAAACTTGAACTGTAAAAATTTGCTGGATGCTCAAGAAGATCACTAGATATTCAAAGCAAGGTAAATGATCGGGGGTTTTAGTTATTCAAAATATAATTTAGTACTTAACTAAATCTAACCATCAGATGACGATCTCCATAGACGAGCACATCAGTTTTCATAGTGTCGCCAGCTTTGAGGTTCAGAAATAATATTTAATTTAATTATTGTTTCACTTTTAGCATACTTACACTCCTTCATGACTAATTATTTCTCATTTCTTTGCATATTTATCATTTAATTTCCAATTTCCTTTTTATTATCATTTAATTTCCTTAGATAATGTTTGACTGGAAGATATTTGGTGATTTCATATGCAACTTTATTATCTCTGTATCTTTTGAAAGTATTTTTATGTTCTTTGTATGCATTTAGGTGTACACTAAAGTATGTAAATAAAATAAAATACTTGGATAAGATAGTAAAATTATAAGTTTCACTTTGAAAATCTATAATACATATAGTTTAAACGCAAATAAATAAAATAGCAGAAGCTCTTTACAGAACATTTATGGCATTTTTATTTTCTGTAACTGCAAAATAAACATCTCGACTTGTATTGGAAAAAACGTAAAGTGCTTGAGTGAACATAATAGAGTGATTACTCACACGATTGAATAAACTTTGCCAAGTCTAACCGATCCGCGTATCTAAAGTGGTACGTCTGGGAGTCGAGCCAACAACGATTTCATATTCAATGGCATCAACTTTAGCGCAAAGTGCCCCGATCCGTCGTTATTGATATTTGACAAATAAAGTAATAAATCATACCACATTAGGAGGGCACCCTCCCGCATCACTCAATACAAGTATAATCTTGACCGATAAGGGACGTGCACGGATGCCATTATGTTTATTGCGAAAGATGTATGGCTGCAGACGTATATGTGGTGGTGGTAGCTAGAGGAGTTGCAGATGTGTGAATGTCGTAAATTATGATCGCATAGAAAGTACTCTAAGTAATAATATTTTAGTATACATCTCTGAGTATGTATATGTATTTAGTATGAAGTGTTTATAGAGCAATATGTTATAGCTTCAAAGCAAATATTATGAATTTAACCAGAATGTTAATGTGGTTGACATAAAAAGAGATGAAATAAAAAGTTGAAAATAAAAAAAAAATAACTCGAATTATAAACATTTCCAACAAGTAGGAGTAAAATTTGCACATAGTAGTGTAGACAGTGTAGAACATAAGTCGTCGTAGCTTGTGGATGATCTCATAATATGCAAGTTAGATTCTCTCTGGTGTCCCAAAAATGGTTTATAGCAATTTTAAGAGTTAATGAAACTTTTTAAAGTATACAGTGTATCTGAGATGGTCTTTGTGTGGAATTATTTATTTATTTACATGATAGCGACTCAAATTAGACTCATTAATTAGTTTTTCGAAACTAACGTACGATTTCTATCGCTAGCTTAGACACTACGTCTAATTCATTACAGGTTATGATGTCCAGATTGTCCGGATTCAGTGTATTGTGTTATGATCGTGAGGATCACAACGTAGAATATATAAATTTATACACTTATTATTTATTCGTCGTGAATCCATTTACTAATCTTAGAAATCCGTAACATACTACAACAGGGGCTGGTCGGAATGATCATCAATATTACTTGCACTTCGCAGCGCGGTAGTAGAGCTAAGGATGTTTTATAGTATCGTATATAGCCGATTTGTGAATGCTGAGGGAAGTTCTGTACGATCAATGGCGATTTTGAATCACTGCCTTTTTTTATATGAGTATATATAGGAACATTTAAGGTATGTACTTACAATATAAATTTAAGTAGTGGAGAAAGTTGCATACCTGTAAGTAAAGAAAAACAATTAATTATTATTGAATGAAACACGAAGAATAAAATTAATAAAATGTGGCATATTAAAGAGATTTTTTTTAATAAATTTTTTCTCCAATATCGTTACGGCGTAACAATCAAGCGTTCCCTTTCTTCGTAGCGTCTTAGATGCGAGTATCTCGTGACGTGTAGCAGATTTTACAGTCCGTTATTTATGTATGTATAATTGTCTTTTAACTACTTCGATCTATAAAGACTAAAGTTTGTATATAATATAAAAGAAAATAAATGTTCCCTTTGTTCCTCTCACTTCTCGTCCTAAGCGCTCCTGTGTTACTCGCACACTTGATATCATCATCACCATAGACGACTTCCGTGGATGACTAGCGATTTTCCAGCGTTCCGGAAAACCGTTGTATCTGTATACTCCAGTTCTCATGATCTCACTGTTTCTGAGGCCCGGATTTTGATTCCCGGTCGGATTATTGCAGAAATTTTCTACATTGTTGCGGGTACTACCTTTGTTGTATCTGATTTCATAACACGACTACTTTACCTACTTTGCGATCAAAACAATATATGTGATAGTGTCCCTATATTTGTATCTATTTATTTACGATTTATACAGCCTATTAAAATAAATTGCAGGACTCAGACCTATACAGTAGAGGAGGTTTCGCTATAATCTCCACGCTTGGCAGGCGCAACACCTTACAGCTACCAACTGTCTCTGCAGAATTTTGAGATGGCCATTCCGGCATCTTTTAAGCTCTAAGGAGAGATCTCTTAAACAGATGAGCCTACCCTTGTAAACACTTTTAATATGAATTGCACTAAAAAGTAATGCGTATTAGAAATATGTTGACTCTTAGCTTTTATTCATGTGATTTTTTTTCAATTCCTTTAAATATATAAGTATATATAGGTCTATGTAAAGTGCCAGACACAAATTTTCTATCCTTATTTTCGTACTTACTCTAATCGAGCTTCAAAGCTTTTGGGGATTGTTTATTTGGATTTATGATGCTTGGCTCTTAGAATGCTTGGCTTGATGCCAATGCCTGTATTTCTTGACAAAGAATAGCCATCAATAGATTAGCTTTAGTTTTTCCACGAAACTTTCGCGGCTTTTTGTTCTCGAAAATATTTAGGTCCGGGTAAGAACCCGGACCATTCTCAACATTTTCTTTATTATAAGAATAATAAAGAAAATGTTGATTATCTTTCGTATTTATTTTTACCTTAAACCAATTAATATTACCTAAAGTTTGACATTAAAGTTAAACTAGATGGGTAATGGTATTTTGAAAAAAAAAAAATAGCTACCGATATTTCTTTCTGTATTAGGAAAACTTATGTTTATGAAAGTTTTATGTTTGCTGCCTAAAATTTTTAGATGCGGAGAGAAACGTTAAAAATGTAAAAATTTGTACAGCAGTTGTAAAGTCGCTGGGCTGAGTGTAAAGGCTGGCTTTAAAAAGGACTTTTATTTAGTTTGTTAACCCTATCAGATAAAAAGATTGTGGTTCAGTTCATTATTAGAGTTTATTGTCAAAGTTCTAACTTTTTTAATCTATATAGGCATGTTAAAGGTTATTATAAACGTTAAAAAATAGACGTCATAAGTCATATCTTTAGTCATTTCAAGTAATCTGATAAAAAAATACCCTAAACAATGTTGCCAATGATAGATTTGTACCCTAACGTCAAATTGACATAATTGTTTCACAATTTTAAAAGTTTTATAACATATATAATTTGTGTTTAAAATTAATAAAAAGTAAAAACTTTTAAAATTATTAAATCTTTAATTTTGATCATTCATTAGCTCTTTTACTGTAAATAGTTTTTGAAGACAAATTTTCGATTGCAAGAAAATACGATTGTCGAACTTTAAATGGAAAACGATTAATGCAAGAAGGTAGAAACTGTCGCTTATTAAGATAATCCTTAGAAATGGTGCAAGTTCTGTGTCAGGGGTTTAAGATATCAGATTACTTTTATATATTTAACTTATTTTCATTGTGACAACTAATTAACATTTTTAAACTTAACATATATCGTAGTATTTTAACAATGATCTAAATATTAATGTCTTATGTATCTCCACACACTCCACACAACCACATTATGATTTTAGCGATAATCATTCATCCTCATATTGGTATTGAATTGAAGAAGAATACTCCAATATTTTCCAATGTAAAAATTTTGCATGGGATTTATAGAATAGGGAAACAAACGACCAGGTGGCACCCAATCCCGAGAAAATGTAGAAAAAGTCTTTTCTATATTGACCCTTCCGGGATTTGAACTCGGAACCTCAGAGCTGGCGACACCATGAAAATCGGTGTTTGCGCTACTCGTCCACGGAGGTTATCAAACAATGCAAGTGTAATCTTTTACGACGCAAGAAGATTTTTAAGAAAAATACTGTGATACTGCTTATCTGATTATGTTAATACCCTTGAACATAGGCAATCTGTGAGTTGCAGGTGGGTTTCAGAGCTTTAAGAAATACATTGAAAGGAGGCAAAGGAAGAGGCTGGAGGACGGAAGAGGGGCGCTTATCTTCAGTTACCACTCACCTGTCAAGCATATGCAAATAAAGTGATGGCATATGTATATTGCATGTTGTTCTTATAATGGTGAGATAAGAGTTACATGCTACATAAATAGACAAATACGGCATGATATGCGTATGAAAAACATAAGGCAAATAGTTTCTGCAATTTTAATAAGACTAGTGTATAATAGATAAAGATTTTGTATTCGATTGACTTAAACCACTTAGTGGGTAATAGAGATAGCGCTACGATATACATGTATATATAGAAACGATCAAACGAAAGACATATACACTCAAGATGAGTTCAAACACAAGGTTATTTAAAGTAATACGGTTATAGATAAATAATTATTTTTGACGATCCGATGGCCCAGTTGGTAGTGCTACGAAGCTACGGGTAGGTTCAACTCCCAAGAGACAAGCTTTTTTGATGAATATGAATGTTTATACTGCAGTCATGTCATCTATGTTTATATGTTTATATGAATATTTATGTATGAATTAAATATGTATAAATGTACGAGTTATGCCCCTTTAACCTGTCACGTTGTCGCAAACACGTTTCGGTGAAAGGTGGGCCGAAAGACTAAATTTTTTAGATCTCTTTCTACCACAGTATTGCGAAAACGAGTGAAAATAAAAAAAAATGATCTTTTAATTATTAAAAGAAATATTCTTATTAGGTGACATCAAGAATATTAATTAGTGCCAGTGTCAATATTACTTATTGTAATTTAAGTTCATTTCAGACAACTTAATTATGTTTAAATAAAAGACTAGTTTTTGTGACAGTCTAATTAAAAGTTTGAAAGAATAATGTTTTTCCTTTAAGGTAGTTATGACAGTTAACAATATTCATGAAAACTATATTCACAAAAAATTTTGCTTAATCAGTATTTAAATAATTAAAACTTCGTGAGACATTATTAATTAAATAACTAAAAACGGCTAAACTCACGTTTAAAAAATCGGTGTAGGTGCCGACTAGTTTGAACCTGTCGGATCATTCATCATGGTGAATGGGGTGAGTTTGCGCCCCGTCTCGGAGAAACGTGAGTTTAGCTGATTTTAATTACTTAAATAAGTCGGTATTTTAAATCAGAAATATGTTTACAATTTCTCAAATTTAAATGAAATATTTTCTATATAGTTTTTATTAAAAACTACCAATAAAAATTGACAGTTGTTGTGAATATCATCATTAAAAAGAAAACAACACACACACAAACCGTATTCAATTGTGTGTAGAGTCAATAGAATCAATCTTCGGAGTAGTCAAAAAATTTAATTCATATTTTTATGTCTCACAGCGATCTTCCTTTATGCCTTTATTTTTTCTTGAGTGGATTTGAGTCTTCCATTTTATCAATCTCAGGGATTATGTGAAGTATCTATTGTGAGATTCCTTTGCAAATTACCGTGGGCGTTAAATTTATCCATTATTATTTCGCTAACGTATCTTTTCCATTTCGCTAAGATTATGCCATTTCTATTTTTTGCGTTGATCATTATTTTTTCGAATTATTCATGCATATTATATTTCGAATACCATGGTGGCCCAATGTTTAAGGCGCTCGTTTAAAATTTTATTTATGAGAGTTAGAGTTATAAGAGTTAGTTTCCGTGTTGAATACAATTTTTTTTTAATATTAATTCAGCCCTTTGTGTCAATGACAACAAATTGTATCTGGTTAAAAGAAATTAGTATTATCCCACTATTTATATTTTTTTGGCTTTTGTATATTTAAAAAATTTTTGAACATGTTATTTATCTAGAGGGAAATTTAATGACTTTTCTATGATACTTTAATAAAGATTTATTTGATGCAAGTAACATCCGATGAAAAACTAATTACCTTTATTCTGTTGGATTAATTAATGATTTAATTATTTAGACTTTCACAAATTTTGATTTATACCTCGTACAATACAAATACATACTCGATACTACAAAGTAATTAAAATAAATGCAGAATTCAAAATTTATTATTAATGTCGAACAAAATAAATGGTTATTAGATTTAAAGTGAGCAAAATTATGACGTTACTATATACTAATTTAATTCAACGTCAAAAATGAAAATGTTACATTGAATATTTGAATAGAATTTGAAATGAAAAGTAAAATTTTACTTATTGAGGTAGTAGATACACATTTACTTGGTGAAGAGTTAACTAAAATTATCTTATAGTTGAGGGTAGAGAGAGTATGTATCTGGGTTCGAATCGTAATTGGAAAATACTTTGCAACCCAAAAATATGTATGACTTTCAGATTTAGCTGCATTGTTTACAGACATTTTTGGGACCATGTGACAGGTGGTGAGCCTGTCGCCGTCTTAATGTACACTATCTTAATGCCATCGATATAATTCGTACATAAGTTATTTTGAAAAAAAAAACCGATTGTAAAGAGCCTGCCCCCTGGGAATCGAACTAGGGTCTCTTGACTGGAATACCGATCACCCAACCAATCGACTATCATGACTCTTTTCGTCCTTTAGTTATTTTAAATGGTATATATGAAACAATAAAACTTAAGGCGAAAATGTGTTTAAAGATTTCAAAATAAATAACAATAAAGATCTTTATTTCAACAGACTCTTGCTGTATTCGAGTATCTGTATCGGATTTCTATGGTGTCCGCCCGCTCATATCAAAAAGTCGGCAAGTTTTGACATATCCTCCGGCCAACTCTTGCCAGAAAACTTTTCCATTAAAGATGAACTTTTACGCCAAACTTATTCTCTTACTACTTGTGTGAAATCTTCACGCAATGAGCGGAACAAATCTTACGAAGGGTTATAAAGCTAACATGTAATATTAAGAAAATGAATATTAATGTATTAATATTGTATGAATTCATTCTTTGTAATGAATAATGGCGTTTGTAAAATCTATGAAAAATTGTTATAAACGAAATGAAACATATGTATTTCTTTGAAAACCCAGATCCAGATAGAGTAAGTAGAAATAACAAAGAGGTTTATTTAAATGTTTAAAGTACAATGTTAAAAGTTTTCAATTATGTTTTAAAATGGAATTCTAACTTACACACGAAATAATATCAGTGATTAAATTTTTCTGCTACTACTTTATGACTTCATAACTAACTCCATGGACATGTCAGTCATGGTGCTCTTGTCTTTCTTTGATTGTTCGATGCTTGATTTCCATCAATTTGTGATTCAACCATCAATAGTTTGACTTTTGACGGGACTAAAAATTAAAAAAAGTAACATTTATAAACTAAGGTGAAGAAACTCCGTAGGCAAATGGGGTACAAACTCATTTTCATGGTTTTGCTAACTCTGAATTCGTAAGTTCAATTCCGGGAAAGGTCAATGTAGAACACATTTTTATTTTGGGTGTTTGTGGTACCTTTGTTGCTTCTGATTCTATAACACAAGTGTTTCAGCTGCTTACTTTGGGATCAGACCAATGTATGTGATGTTGTCCCTATCTACTAATGTATGTATTTATGTTTAAATTATTGTATGTTTTTTGTGAATACATTAAGAAAGTCGAGTATATTCCATAACATTCTATAACACGTCAATTTTATCAATAATAATTAATAGGTGGGCGTAAAAAGACGTAATTGAAGTTGTTTAACGTAATTTAATTTAAAATAAAAATATTACAGTTAGACAAAATTTCTTGATGATACATCCATTAAGTTTTTCCTTCAAACGTAGAGTATATTGAGACGATCCTTATTAAAAATAAAAAGTAGAAAGCATGTTCTCTACACATGAAGTCAAGAAGAATAAGATATTAATAATTTGAAAATGGATATTAAATAAGCAATATTTAAATAAATATCTCTCTTACTATGAAGAGAATAAATATATTATCATTCAGCAAATTATAAAGTAACGGTTATATTATATTCTACAGTATTTACATAAAACGGTTATATTTTCATTTATTCGCCGTTTTCAATATTGCAGTAATGTAGGAGTTTCAAATATATTTTACCATCAAACAAAGGTATTTATTATTGCATATTTTAACAGTAACCAAGTAATATCCGTTAAAAAACGTACAAATCGAATATTTTATCATTTGTTTGCAATTTTAAAAAAATCGATATTTCGTGTAAAGCATTCTGTTACAAAAAGGCCAGGTTCCTACGCAACGTAATTTCCGTTAGCAATGGAGCGTGAACTTTGCCGAAATTCCGGACCGAATTCCGTCGAATGTAGTTATTAAGCGTAACGGGGAAGGCGTGCGTTTTGTTACATGAATTGGTGGTCAACGTGTCCGTCAGTTGATTTTTTCAATTTGAAGAAAATAAAAGCTTTATAAATACTTGTGTCTTCCTGACAAAACACAAGTTAGTGACGTAGTGACGAGATAAATGTTCGAAAAAGGGTTGTCTTTCTCATTGGATGCAAATTAGTCCACTATGGGTACGTATTGATGAAAACACCGCTCTCTCTGCCTTTATAAAGAATAGCTTAAGCCTAACTAATATTTACTATTAGTATTGAGAAAATATTACACGGGTATTTTGTTAATTTTATGTAAATCTGATTTATCTTTTTAATATTGAAGTTGTGACGAGACTGCGGCCGGAATTCTGCTTAACAGAATGCCGGTATAACTTTGCGCTATTCCGGTCCTCCAAGTAATCTACTGCTACACAGTGATCGCTTTTAATAACCAAGATTATGTTTACAAGATAGATCATAGTTATATACATTATTTGTGGTTACAAGATAGATCATAGTTGTTACCTGAATAGGATAGGAAGCCTTCTGTATAGGAAAAGAAAGGTTTGCTAAGGAATTGCAAAGCATATTGAAACATTTTTTTCATGTAAATATTACATTTTGTACAAATGTAATATTATACATGCATGCATTGAAGTGAAGTATTCAAATTTTTGTGTTATTATTTAGTCATATATTTGCTATAACTAATCACAAAACATTATTCACTTAAATTCTATTAACTAAACTGATTCGAAAACTTTGAAACGGTCGGATTGAGCGATGTTTAAAAATGTAAAGCGGGGTTCACGTCAGTAAGACCTGAAAGGCAGGAAATGCATTTGCAAATTAGATTTTCAACCCCCTACCGCCGCCGGCGTTATCGTGTCTTCGACCTTGCCTTTTAACCCCCGGTCACATGCGGAGATTTTCGGAAGCTCCCCTTTGTCTTCGTTTGTCTATTACGGTTGTCTTTTTATAAAAAAGCTTTATGCAAACGAATTGATTCGCAAATGTGGATTCAATTTCTTTTTTCAATGATTGCATCCAGAAATAGAACATCTGTGGTATTTCTGTGGATTATAAATAGTAGGCAAGTTGTTTATTCATTTCTATACTATTATATACATTTTCGAATTTCGATCCTTCACCACCAAATAGCCATCGTGGCTTGAATATATAAATTTCTTCATGTTAATGTTAATAATTTCTAAGAGTACCTTTTATTTTTTCTTTTATTATTAATACGATTGCGGTACTTTCGCAAAAGCTTAAGAAATACCATAAAAGTTGTTAAATAATTTATATGTATACATTTATTTATTCTTTTATGTCTTCACGAAATTTCCCTTACTGCGGTTGAGAGAGCATTAGACAGTTACAATTTAGACGATCAATGCTGTACCGAAGTTTATTTGGAAAAAGGTTACATGGATAGGTAGCCGTACGCAGCAGTTTTCATGGTGTTGCAACCTCTGAGGTTTGGAGTTCAATTCTCGGACGGGTCATTAAAGAGGGCCAATTTTTTTGCATTTTATTGGGTCTGGGCATTTGTGGTACATGCGATATTTCCAACTCCATAACAAAAGAGCTTTAGCTACTTACTTTGAGATCAGAGCACTGTATGTGATGTTGTTCCTATCTATGTATGTATAAAACATTCCGTGGCTCGAGTATTAACATTCATAATCATAACCTCTATCGGGATCCGACCCCGAACCCTTAGCTTTGAAAGCAGAGTCATCACTAACTCGGCTAACAAGCCGTCAATATTCAACAGTTACCTATTTTCAACTATTAATTAATTTTCTTTGACGCCAACTGAGGCTGCGGCAGGCCTTTGTAATTCTACAGATATTGTGGACGGAAGTGAATCGAAAACAGAAATATCTGTTTTGGAACACAAAAAAAGGACATCCAAGTCGAGCAACCGGATTTGAATCAGCTATTCATCCCTATATTCTTCGAGAGGCAAAACAAAGTAACGGTCTGCGGCTGGCCATAAAATGTTGCAGTTTAGGGTGCGTCGTGTTTTTCAATTCCGATGCTGTCGTTTCGCCCCTTTGGCAGTAAACAACTATAGTCTGTGTATCAGGAGAGCAGCGGGAGGCAACGGTTTAAAAACGTCGGTTCACACTCGATTTGGCAAGGAAATTGCGCCTCGTCTCGACAACGAAATCAGGCTACCAGGCTCACATGAGTGAGCGGAGTAGTATTTACGCGATTAATTCATAATAAAACGATGGTAGAAATCTTTCACAAATTTTGCACTCGACCTTAATTATTTTTTTTTCTTACAATTTACACTTACTAACAATCACTTGACTTGACTTGTTCAACAAGAATACAAGTACACAATATTTTTGTTTTTGTTGGATATAAAACTGGTCGTCGCGGTGACAGACAGGACAGACAGGTCGTGATGATGATGACAACGTATACATATCTTGTCACCGACGCGTTACTAAAATACAGGGGAATCAAATTTTTGCAACAGGGCAATATACTAATACACTGGTATGATTTATAACATATGATTGTATTAATAACTGAAAATGGAAATTGGACATTAGACGAATTTTAGAATAACTATCTTGAAGAATACTGGAATACAATCAAGCACACCGGCGACCGGCAGCAACGTCTAAGGTTTGAGGAAGGGTAAAAAAATATCCGACCTGCCAACGATACGTCAGATATTTCTTATGCGAGAGATTTATACCCAGCAGTGAATTTCCACAGGAATATCGAATTTTGTTTGTAAGTAGTTGTTTATATAAAAAAACAGAACTATATAGCGTCTCTTAATAATGTAAATGTTTGTAAAATATAACAATTTTCAAAATATAATTCTAAGTAAGGTTGCGGCGGCCCACGCTAGCCGCTCGAAAATTCCAGCCGCATAGGGCCGCCTGGTATTGCTTATAACACCGTAACGGCCCGCTCTTCCAAATCTAATGGTAATGTAATTAGTTTCAAGTCCAATCCATTTGGGATTAAAATTTCACATTATTGATCAAGTCTAACAAAGTTACGCCCACAAACTTTAGCAAGTTGAGCAAAACAAAATATTGTGTTTTCCCAATAATGCATCTCGTTGTTATTGTATTGTATTTTTACTTCTATTGAATTGAGTTCAAAGATTATTCATTTCATCTGATAGGAAATTATTACAGCTGTTAATTGACATCGTGCAATGCATATGCGTTTTCCCCTTAGAGCTGTGTTTAAAAGCCTTATACGTCATTTCTCTTCTTCTTTTTCTTTACAGCATATTAAAAGTTCACTGCTGAACATAGGCCTCCCCCAAATATTTTCATAAAGAACCATCCACTCCATCTTGTGAGGGGCCATGGTACACTGCGCTTGCCAGAACGAGGCTGCCACTCGAGAACTTTTCTTCCCCAACGGTTGTCAGTTCTGGGAGCTATGTAGCATGATTACTGATTCATTATTCATTAAAGACCGCAACGTAATGGTTCAGTGCTTTTTGGCGACAGAAATACACACCTTGGTCTAGTAAAATTAATAAAATAGTAAATATAAATTCACTGGTGACGCGCAGTGCGAGGCGGGACGCGAGCGCGAACTCATTCCACTTACCCTGATGAAGGACCTCCGATAAGTCCGAAACTAGTCGGTACCTACACCGATTATTATAAAGTAAGTTTAGCCGTTTTTAATTATGTAATTAATAATGTCTCACGAAAGTTTTACTTTCGTGAGACATTATTAATGTCTCACGAAACACGTTGTCCCGAAAATATCTTCGATGGAAGGTGGGTCAAAGGGACTTAATTGTCTAGACTTGACCTCTGTCTACCCCCGTATTGCGAATTGCGTGAAGATATTTATTTATTTTATTATTATAAAGTTTTACTAATTTAAATGCGATCTTAAATTAAGAATATAAAACTAAAATTAACCTTATTTGCAAATTTTAACAAAGTTATTTGAAGATTTAAAGTGGTTTTTCTTTTGAGCGTAACTTTTCTTATGTTTATTATATTACGAAGATACGCCAAAACGACGCCGCAAGATTTTAAAAGGCGGTAGACGTTTTTAATAAAGCTGTATCATCCTAATCAAGACCAGGAAAAATTCAAGATGGAGCGACGGGTTATTGAATAAAGAATTAACCTTGAGTTGATCCTTTTGTACATTGTAGGTTTTCGCGCTTTGCATTCGTTTTGATTACGATTTTTTTTTAATTTCATATGTGATGTGACAATGATCATATTTTAGTAACTTATTATCACATTGTAGTCTCGGTGAACACTTCTGAATATTATCGTAGATTGTCTCTACAAGCTACTGTTTTGAAATACCTATTATTTAAAAACTGGTATTTATTGTTGTATATAAAATACAAAAATATATTCTTGTATTTAAAATATTGTAAACAGCTGCTTGTTGAGATTCTGAGTTTCAGTTTTTCAAAGCCAATTAATCAATAAAAACATATCTTGTGGGAGATTAGTCAACCCATTTACAAATCCAATGTTGTACAAAAATATTAATATTTTTATCCTAGCCAATGATATCAATCATACATAGGTTTCGAAAAAATCGAACTCGAATCTCGTGCTTCGAATTGCGATCAACTACAACAAGCGACAACTAGCGAGCAGCAATCATGACTCGGCAATCCAAAAAAAATATATATAAAATCTTGGTTTGCTAAGAAGTTCACCATCACACCCATGCCAGTTTTACGGTGGTAAATATTTCTATTTTAAATTATTAAATATCCGAGTAAATAGATCCGCGGGGGAATATGCAATGGTCATTAAGCAATCAGCGGTTCATTTGTTAACTAGTACGTTTAATTTGGCAGGAGCATTAGTCATCTTCCGTATAGCTTTGGAATACACATACATGCAACATTATGTATGGTTCCCCTGTAAAGGTAGATTTAAAATAAACGAGACGCTCGGAAAGGGGATCGCGATTGCAGTCCTATTCACATTGAAACTAAGAACCTGCCTCTCGCAACTAGTTTAACAAAATTTTTTTATTGGCTTTAGCCATTTCAAAGCCTTTTTCCTGTATCGCCTCTTACGATACTTAAAGACAGAAAGAAGCCTTACGTTGTGATGATGATGCCTCATACATTCTTACGCATTTACCGCATAAAAACATGTAATATATAAAATAAAGTATATAAATATGACAGAATTAGGAATTATAATGTCAAAATGTTATATACATTAACAAAATAAATATATTATCATTAATATTTAAATGTTTTATACTCGTATATTTTTACACAATATCACTACTTAAATTTTACAATATTTAAATTCACTATTTAAATTTCAAAGAATATTCTTAGAAAGGGATATCTTCATATCTTTATAGCAGTAAGAAACAAAGTGTGATTTGTAGTTTTTAGTGCATTGTAGTGATGGTAATTAATGTACATATCAGAATTTTTATAATCTTGATCCTAACATATTGTTACGCGTCGCGAGTTTCTCTAAAATCCAAAGTGTCATCAAGGAGCGTAAAAGGCGTGAAATAGGCTGGTGTAATTGGTTCATATTAAAGCAATCCAAGCACAGGCGGAGTGGAAATATTGGCCAATTACGCCGAAAAAGTAACGCAGTACACGTTCCAGGTGCTAATTGGGTAAATGGGAGCCTGAGTCGAGAAGACGCCCTTGGATCACAATGGGGAATATTTCAATAGGTGTCAATGATTCTTATTACGTACCTAATATGCTCGGTTGTCAAGGAAAGATGCGTGGAGTGGTTGCTATGGTAACATTTGTAATCATTATCAGATGGAGGAAATATTTATTTTTAGGACCGAGCTCCGGGTGTCATTTGTGAAAAATAATTTATGCCTTTAGTCCCATATTGGAAGTTTAAGCTGTGTAAGTTTCTTTAGGTCTAAATTGTAAAACAAACTAATCGTTAAAATATTTCATAATTCGTTTATCGGAATTTATTAGTGTCAAAAATGACTTTAGTACTAAAAAGGCAATTTAAAAAAGACATTACTCCAGTGGGCTCAGATATTGGTAACGAATTTGATTTCAATATTTAGTCACATTTTCGAATTAAATAGGAAATAGAATCTGGAGTTATTTAACAGAAATCCATTATTAAGGTTACATTAAAAGATTATTTTAAATAAGGGCTACCTAGATCGAATGGAGGTGTAATTGTATCAAAACAAACTGTTAAAATATCTTGTGGAAAGGGCGATTCATGCAACAATATTTTTATGAGTCAAACAAGAGCCATTTCTTCGCTTGCTTCGATTATTGATATTCAAGAATAAAGAAGAGTGGAAAAGAGGAGCGCTCTTTTGTCTGCCAACAAAATACAAGAAAATTTGGTAGTAATTCATCACTAACAACCACAGCCTGATTGGACCCAGTACAAAACTTTTACAACTGAAGTCTTCGCAGACCGATTGTCAAAGGGTACAACAGTTTAGGTTCATCGACCCGTTCTTGTTGGTAAATCGGAACAAATGAACCGACCGCGTCAACGAGGGGCAATGGGAGGGACTGCGGGGCCGAGATTGGAGCAACAGAATCGGCAATAAGTGCAAGGGTAACTGCAGGCAATCTGCCGGAATGGACGGCTCGTCGCTGATTTATAGGGCTGGATAATACGGCTCGATGTAAGGCGAGACCACTGTCTCCCTCGGCATAGAATTAATATAATATATTTTCTGTGCATGAATATTTTTGATATAATCAATAATGACTAAGCTGTAGAAAAACAATTTATAACTGTAAAAAAGTTATATTCTTAATACAGAAGTGTAAAATTAGATCAAAATGAGCTTTAATAATCTTGATACTTACTTTACATAAGATACATAAAGGTCTGTTTAAGTCTTTATTAGAGAGGTCCGACATCAGGTAGCTTGCACCTCAGACCTTTATGCCAATCTACAATCTGATTATTTTGCTCTAGTTCTATTCTATTCTATTCAAGAAGGTTATACCGTCATCTGACAGTTGTCACAATTATATTTTCCAAGACTTAGTCACCTTTTACGACACCCACGGGAAGAAAGAGAAAGGCGATATTCTTAAACCGTTACCAGGCGGAAATGTTTTACATTAATTAGACCTAAACGGTACTGTGAATTGTAAAAGCGGATAATAGTTAAGGAATTAAATCTACTATAACCAAAGTACATATTAGTAATAAATGAATTACATACAAACATATTTTGTATATTAATTAAATCAGCAATAAAGCTAAGACCAAAAATATTAAACTAAAGCTTACATAATACATAAGAAATAATAACTTATAAATTTTATTTGTATTTCAATTCTATGAAAAAGTCGTGTGTGCTAAATTTAATAAAAATATCTGAACAAATAATGGGCAAAATTTTTGTCTCAAATTATATGAAAATGACCCACACCATTGCTGGTAGTTTTGAACATGGGTAAATGGGAAAGGAATCAGACCGACAGTGGACTAGCGGTCTCAGCACCGGATTTTGCGTCTTAAACATTAGACGCTGCTCATCACCGGCATTCTTAGTTACCTCGCTATTTAACAATAGTCATTGTAGTTTCCAAGGAAAGGTAAAATTTATCCTCAAAAAAAGAAGTACACAATACAATAATTTACTTACTACTACTACTTACTAATAATACTTAAACATTTTTCTTTTTTTTTTGTATTTACACAACCAAGTTTTAATGTTTATAGCTTTGAAATAATCCACTGCGAGAAGTTAACGGGCGTAGGCGAATTGGACTAGCTATTGTACTGGGAATATCGATGATATAAGGAAAGAAAAGAAAGAAACGAAAGTCACGATAGCCTAGTTGTTGGGTGGTCGGAATTTCGAGTCGAGAGACCCGAGTTCGATCCCCAGGTGGCAGTACCAATGAGTTTTTCAAAAAACTTATGTACGAATTTCATCGTTGGCTTGGACATAAAGGCGGCGACGGGCTCACCACCTGTCACGTTGTCCCGAAAATATCTTCGGTGGAAGGTGGGTCAAAGGGACTTAATTGTCTAGACTTGACCTCTGTCTACCCCTGTATTGGGAATTGCGTGAAGATATTTTTTTTTGATATTTTTTTTTTTTAAAGAAAGAAAGAAAGAAAGGTTTTTCTCCAAAGTGACGCCATCAGAGAAAACATAAAAAAAACACATAATTTACAAATAACACTTGGCTTTACAATACAAATTACAACATACTACATATTACAAACTAAACAATACCTATACTCGTATGTGTCAAGGCGTCATTTGGGAACTGGAGCACACTCAGCATAATGCCATGAAAATTTTTTTTTCCATGGCGCTGATTTTCAGTGTGTCCAACTAGTGACTCGCCGAAATCAGTGCTATATGTATACTCATTATCTTTTAAACACAAAATTATTCTGACAAAATTATGCATTCAAATGCTCTAAGAAGGGCTATACGAACACTACAAAAGGGAAATTATTAAAATACTATAAAGGACTATATACTACAAAAGGGAAATTGTTAAAATACTATATAGTGCTATATAACAAAGTGACCAGATAATTTGTAAAAAAAAATATATGTAATTATTGAAGAATATAAAGAATATAACAAAACAAAACAAAAGCCGCATTCAAGAGGACGATTTTAATGCTGCGCTGTTATAATCTATGACGATGAGGTACGTAATTGTGCAAAGCTTTATGAACTTTGATCAAAGTTAATCTGACTTTGCAGTAATTGTGTTCTGTATTTATTTTTAAATGTATGTACTGCTTTCAGATTTCGCAAAGGAGGCGGTATGTCGTTCCAGCACTTGGATGCGGCGTATTTGAAACTTCCTCGAAAAGCGTGAGTGCGGTGACGAGGCACGACGAGAGTATTCCCTCTAGTACGCGTATTGTAAGTTTTTACATCATGTGACCATAAGAGTTTGTCAGCAAGATAAGGAGGTGTTTTATTTTTTAATACCCCGAATAGGAGAGTTGCCATGTGCAGTTTTCGACGATATTCCATTTTTAACATTTTGGCATTGTTAATGTAGGGGGTGACGTGCGTGCGGGGCGGTATTGTAAAACTAAATCTTGCACATGCATTTTGAACACGTTGCCATCTCGGGCCATATACAATGTCCATATAATTAAATTTTGAAAGGACAAGAGTGTCACACAATTTTACCCGAATATCCGTATTTAAAAACTCCCTTATTTGATAAAGAACCTTAAGTCTATAAAAGCAGTTTCTGCTAGTACTTAGTATGTGGTTCTCAAACTGTAATTTGTCAGTAAGGTGCTCAGTACGATAGCTTTAGATTTTATTGATGGCACCTTAGATGTTGATACTCAATGATGACCTATAAGAGCAGCTTAATTTTCATTTGGAAATTTTAGAAATGATTATCTCATCACATAATCATGGTAATTTCAACTTTCCCGATGGTTTTTTACAACCAAAATTAAGCAGTGGGGTCTATGGTCTGTGCATTCTGTAACAGTGATCGCCAAATCACTTGCGGACATGGTGGCTATGGCAAATCCTTTCTGAAAGTTGAAAATCTATCTTTAAGTTGAAAATGTAAGACTGACTTAAAATGTAGCAATAGCCGAGTGGTTAAGTGATCGGGATTCAAGTCAAGAGACAAGACCAATGGGTTTTGTTCAAAAAACTTAAGTACGAATTATATGGTTGGTTTGAAGATAAAGATGGCGATATGACAGTTAAATAATTTCATAATATTTCTAATTACAATGACAAGTGATTTACGAGAGCTATAAATATCAGTGTAAACGCGCGTATCTCCATCAATACCGCGGTTATAATAATGAAATATTGCTAGCCATCCGGTGAAACAATTCGTCGGGAGTCGTTGTTGGAATGTCGATAATTAAACAAACCGGCAGCTATTTCAACTCAACAACGCTCGATGGATCCATATATTTTGCTTCCATTTCCTTTTTAATCCGACCCGATATGAATCGTTCTCTTCCTCGTATAAATTACTACAGCTTAGATGAAGATTTCCCCGAAATCGATAAAAAAACAACAGCAATAAATTCGCCGCTTTGTGATACGTATGAAGATGACGGGTACAAGGGAAGGGCCGTGCGGTGGTATCGATGGAAATAAATGAAACGCATAGCCGACGTGATATGTTAGGATTAAGAAACGAACGTCAATAAGTAGCTTTCAAAATTCCAAGCACACCGGTTCGCGAGAGGCGCGGAAAAAAATTGAAAGGAGACCGGGAAATGTCGTCAGAATAATAAAAAGCACAATACTGAATAATGCAGTGGGCGGATCGCGAATGATATAAGTAGGCACGTAAGCTCGTTGCTGTTTGGAAGCAATTAGTATCAATGGAGCATAACAAGCATTCTGTTTTCGATACCGCTTATTAAAAGTTTATCTGCGGTTTGTGGGATGCCATAAAATTTTCAATTTTTTTTCATTATTTGACTCTGGTGTTGCCCATGATAAGATTGAGAGCTATAATACAGTCGATTAGTACGATAATGTAACCATGCGTAGCATTACTGATACCATTATAATATTTGTCAAACGTCCTAATAATGACGTGAAGATATTTTTCTTTAAAACACAATATTATATTGTGGTAACGAAAGTACCACATTTTAGAAAGAGAGAAATTCACGGAACGAATTCCGTGGGTGTCGTGACAATTATGGCAAAGCCTTTAAGCCAATGTCCTGCAGTAGACTTTAAAAAGTAGTCGTTATGATGAAGAAATAATGATAATAATTTTACCCGATGTCATTCTCTTACATCATCATCATTCATAAATCACTGAATATAAAACTATTTTTCAAAATACTTCTATTCTTCTATTATGGGACCGGGTTTTATGATTTATTGCAGTTGTTTTGACATGATAACGGTTTAAGTTAGGTTATGATTTGTGTAACTTTGTACAATGAAATAGATTTGAAAACTTGGGGAGAAATATCATATTTTTTTATATTCACGGAATTTTCCATACAGGGGTAAGTAAAGGTTGAGACAAGTAAGTCCTTTTGGTCTAAATTTCACCGAAGTTTTTCTGGGCAAAAGGCATTATTGCCATCTTAACGTCCAGGCTGAAAAATAAATAAAAACTAAATCTATCAGCTTTAAATGCAAATGCCAAATAACAATTACTTCAACTTAATTCTTAAAGTAAGCAAAGGTCATAAAAGTACATTAATATATATCAAAGTAAAGGTAGTCTATTAGTATCCTTTTTAAACAAGCCTTTTTGGTACAGCGACCAAGTTTACCATTTAAAAGCTTTAAAATTTTAACACGAAATACATTACTTAATTTCATTTGGAGTTTTAGGTGCCAGAGGTTTAATAATGTAAAAAATCCCTTTAAGCCCAACGAAGCTTTTCTTTTGCGTAGTTAATGTATGGTTTAAGGAACAGCAATGGTACGTAAAATTTACAAAGTGGTCATTACTGGGGATAATCCGGATAAGCGCGATAGCTAGCGAAGGGTGCTTGTTTGGTAGTTTCATTTTCATGGTAAAATGTATACGCATAGGTACATATATAGGAACCCTATAGCTTAGCGCTAGTAATCGGACGCTATAAATTCTGAGGTACTTCTAAGCGTTGTAGGTTCGAAACCGCTATGGGCTCATCGAAGTAACTAAATCTAATCTTTACAATAAATATGTTAGGTTTGATACCTTGGCAAACACCTTTACCAATGAATACGATGTGTTTATAGATGTATTTCTTTTTTACTTTTACACAAATGACAATTTGTATTCTTTTCGGCTCGCATTTCATCGTATCTTATTTGGGACAACGTGACACGAGCACATTTCAATCCTGTGAGTGTCCGATACATCTAGTTCGATAGATAGAATCCTTGAACTCCTCGAACTTATTCTGTTTCCTTTATAGGTGAAGGAGGTAATCGAACTGTTTCACCTGAACTGTGAGCTACCACCGACTCCTACTAACGTTCGCATCACCAGAGGCACAATATAAATGTTTTGTCTGTGATTGTGGTTGGGTCTTGTATGATAAATATGTTTATGTTTTTATTATTCATTTATAAACACATCATCATAATCATCATGTCAATTTATCACTTTCCAATACCATCCAGAGACCTTATTCTTAGGTTGCTAATAATCATGGACCTGATCCATCTATATCTTTTCCATCTAATTTTTTTTACATCTGGTGCTTCATGCTATTCCCAATACTGGAGCAGACAGAGGTCTAGACTATTACGTTCTTTCGAAATCCACCTTTCACCGACGATATTTTTGGGACAATGTGACAGGTAGTGAGCCTATTGCCATCTTTATGTCCAAGCCAACGATATAAATCATACGTAGTTTTGAAAAAAAAAACCTTGGGGTTGAATCCGGGTCTATTGACTCAAATTCCGATCATTCAACCACTTGGCTATAGTGACACCATTTAAAAAAAAATATATTTTTAGCTCTACTCAGAACACGAAATGCCATAAAAGGCTTGTCGTATATCATGATATATAAAGCTACATCTGTCTTCGCTTAAAAGGCAGCAATGCTACTTGAAATTTCGTCGTCATCGAAGACTTTCTCTTATTCTATTAGTCCGCAGGATATTTATTGCCATTACAAAAATATTACTAATTTATAAACTTTATGGACTATGTAACCTATTTAGGAACTATATAACCATTAATGTTGAAATTTATTCTTACAACTAAATTTCCTGTTTTTTTCCTTTCGTTTCATAGTTCCTGGATTTCCTTGATTAGTATGTTTTAAATAATATACACATAGTATGTCAAGCTAATATTGAACTCAAGTAGCAGAAAAACAATTTGAGGTTGTGCAGTATGTTTTTGCATGTGAAACAAATAATGTTGTATATGTACATTGGTGTCTCTCAGACACCACTTAAATTGAAACAAAGACAACATTAAAGTAAGCAATGGAAGGCCGAAAGGCGTTCAATAAACCTTAAGTGTGAATATAAAAGCAGCATAATAGCCCTGCTGGGGTGTTTACTGCTTCCACTTACTACATCTAATGGACCATATGCACTTTATTGTCGAAAATTGCATTTGCCAGATGAAAATTCCTAGTCCTCCATTTTGTCTTTACGACTGAGACGCGGTATTGTATTGCAGGAAAAAAAAGTTGGGGAGAAACGATGCGTTAAAGTGAGTGCAATAAATAAGCTTAGGCTCTGTTACTCAATAGAAGGTTAGAGATGTGTTATAAATGAAAGGTTTTCGGGGTCTTGGATTATTATTATAGTAAACTGAAAAATAATATATTTAACGGAGTACCTTTTTAATTTAAGATTAAAGAATAGAAATAGTATATTCTTTCAAACAAACGATATACTCAATGTTACAATGCGTTAATGTTTTGGTAAATACGCTCGTGAAAATATTCTTTTAAAAATGTATCTTTTCATTTCTCTAATTTTAAATTAGCAAAACTGTAATAACCTAAAGATTTTGATCCAATTTGTAATAAAGGCAAAGCGGAAGACTTAAAACAATGAAAGCCGAGAATTATTAAAAAGTGAGGTAATGACCGAGACTTAACGAGCGTAATTCTATTAAAACGAGACCTATTCATGTCACTGAGAACCCTCCGTATGAATCATTAAATCAACTAGCAATTAAACGAAGGATTTCCTAGTAATGTTAACATACCATTAACTTTTTACAGAGAGCTGCACCCCCAACGAAAATCTTTATGCTATGTAATGACACCGTAGCAAGAAGGTATATGTTGTATCGTACACAGTTAAACGCACTTGATACTTTGACGTTAATGTTTTGTAGAATTTTAGCTCAAAAATATTCTAGTTCTTTCATTCATTGCTTCACAGTCTGTTAAATTCTACTGCAGGATATAAGTTTCAGACTTTTGGAGTAATCGCCATGCTTTGCAAATGACAGCGGTTGGCCAAATTACGCCGTCTTTATATATTATTCAAGGTGATTATCTGATGGCATAACTGATTGCTATGTTATTTAGGACTGCCATTTTTTAGTATACTAGAGTAAGTTTGAACAGAATCATTTTTACAATTACTGAAATAACAACATTTATTGCATGTTGTAGTAGCTTCCAATTTTGAATTAAAAAGTTACAATGAAACTCGATTTGCGCAAAAAAGAAAAATCTCGAATGACTTAACTGGGGAAATTGTTTCGTAAAATATTTTAAGCGACTTTCTAACAATAATTTTATCGCGCCGCTTCAAAAACGCAATAAAAGTATATCTGCAACGATAAGAAAGTTTATTTTTATTATATATTGGCACGGAACGAACTTACTAGCAAAATCTTGGCATGTTATGTGGGAAGAGCCATGTTATATTGTAAAGAAATCATATTGCTAGAATCCAATTTATGTTTCAATAAATCTCCCAATGTTCTTTTGGCAACAACTACGGGACCGCCTTTTTGTTCTTTTAAAATCTGATATGAAAGTCAAGTTGATCTCTTAAATTCCTTTTCAGTAGTTTCTCTAAGATGAAATGTGGGATGAGGATTTTATGATCCAGCTTTAGTGCTAACCATAATAGTGAAGAGGATAATATTGTTCTCTTTTAAAGCAAACATAAGACTGTGATATCGATCGTTAGATAATTTAAGGCCATTTTTGTATGAAGTAGTTATTATATGTTTTATATGATTTAAGTAATTATTAAAAACAAACCATACTTAAGTATGGTTTGTTTTTAATAATTACCAAAATCGATTGTAACGTGTTCATGTTTAGCTTGGATTAATTAATTAGTCTTTGTTTGTTTTCGATTTCAAACGTCTGAAAATATCTCGATAAAACATGACAAGTGAAGGATGCGACGCAGGAAAAAGCTTTATATATTGGAATTACTACCGAAAAAATAAATGTCATCTTGAAAAATACCGAACGAAAACAAGCGAAGCGTTGACGAACAGAAACGTATACGATGTAGTAACCATGGCGATTCTGAAAATCCCTCCTAGCATTGTTAATAAAATAATGTACAATTCCGCGTGTAAAAATTAATGTCATACGTTACTTGAATAGAATAGAAAGAGGTGCAACTCACAATACCACAGATGTGTGCACTATACAGAATGCAGCACCACCACTAAAGGCTCTACTCTCGATACCAGTTAACATATTTGTACACCATCATTGATAAATATGCGACACGTGTTCGTCTCGAAACAAGAAATTAACAAGCGAACATGTTTATTTGATTTTTCTGAATAATTTACATTCATGATTTCATGCTAGTATTTCTAGACGGGATTTTTCATTATTCTTCCTCATAATCCCCAAACGCCATCGATTTTCGCGCAGCGAACACGGGACGAGACGTTTATTACAATTTATTCGATGTCGACGGGGACAAACAGTGTCCTTGCAATCGACGTTTTAGATTTACGATACATAGCACAGCGACGGATTAAAAAGGGCAACGAGAGAGAGAGAGATATATGTCTTTATTCCAATGCGCTATCCGCCATGAAATGTGAAAGCGTAAATGAAGCGAAATTCTGAGGCTTACGACGCTCGTTCCCTCGATCCGTTCGGCTGTTTGTTCTTATTTAACTAAGTGCATTGTACAGCTTTGTCTCTACGTGCCTAATACGTGCGCTGTATCTTTATGTATTTCAATAAAATCCTGAGTAATATATCTCACTAGTGAAAACTTTTATTGCTACTAAAAATTAAGTTATAAAAATGAGCACAAGTGAAGACTAGAAGCCTTTCAGTTTATTCACTGTAAGAAATAAAACTGAAGAGATATCTCTGTTATGTACAGAGTACTAACTGTAAGCATCCCTTACAGTTAATGGTACAAATTCTCAGCTCTAAATTTTAACAGTCAAAGTACTATTATCGTACTCATACCCTATGCATTTAGTTTCCTACCGAGGCGATTATAATGATTCCTTCCCTGTAGAGATCATTGCCCCGCAGTAAACTTTTATAGGCCGAAAAGTGTATTATGATATAAGTTAAAAAATAAGTTGTATAAAGTTTGATAAGAAAAAATAATAATAGATGAGCTCGCTTCAGTATTTCATGTATGAGGTGATCAAAGCTCTTGGATAAATGAGTGAAAAGGTTTTTCTTCTTACGATGCCCAGGGAAAAGCGTTTGGTGAATTTTTATTTCACTACACTGTATACAAATTGGAGTTTTAGTATTCTAAATCACGATCATATGTGACAAGACGAACGACTCACAAAACACCCGACACCGGCGCAAAACTCTACCGAAATGGCCTCGTTGAGATATGTTTTAGATAAAGATTATTTATACAGTGTCTTATTTTACAAATCCAATTTCCGCGCGAATACACGGGTTAGTTGTAAATAACGTAGACAAAGCTTTGCCCGAATCGCGTACCGTTCGATACATTATGCAGACCACGCTCCGCTGCGCCGCGCGATGAGCTCTGTAAATACACCGGGCACAACTGGAACACTTTCGGAGTCCTGTAGGCGCTGGAATCGAGGTAATTACACGAGGTAATTACAGATCGATACATTCTATACCTTATCTTATCACCCCTAAATGGAAAGACGTAGGCGTGTAAAAGATCAGTGCTTTAGGCGTTGAAATCAAGATAATTACGCCCAAATAACAACAGATGTCGATGTGTTATTTATAACATTAACCACCACCGACTGGTTAAGATGTACGCGGAAAAAGGTTAGATTTTTAGGTACAAAGGGATATATCAAATGTCTCTCGAGCTACAAACAAAGAGATAACACGATGATAGTGGCACGTTGAACGTATGAGTGAAGAGCGGAATAGCGAAGAGAGTACAAGTGGTACAAACAATATAATGGGTTCATGGTGGACCTAGGCTTACAGCGGAAACCGTGACAGTAAATTGTTAAAAAAAGAAAAACTCGTTACGATTTTGATACCCCGATGGGCGTGTATGAAGAAAATGACGAATGTTATAGAAGGAAAACAAGTATATTAAGATAGCATGGTGATCTACTCTATCTGGCTCTGGTATGATTCGTGGGGATATATTTACGAGTATATACACTGAGATAGACAGAGGTTATGGATTTTCATCTGATTCTGTTACCGTAGACTACGAAATAAAAATCAATGATGAACCAATTTTTACTTCTCTGGGGAATCGGCTCTGACATTAAATCCTAGGGTTAGTATTCCAATGGCATTACTCGGGCCTTGAAATGAAAACAAAAAAATACTCCGGGAATTTCTCTTTGTCTTAAACAGATAGATACGCTCAAATAAATACACCAGGCTTAGAACAATTAGTATTTGATTAAAAAAGTGCTACTTTACGGCGGCAGTGTTCCAACAAAACGCTTGGCCGATGTGCCACTGAACCGACAATAAAAGTAACAATTCACAGATTGCAT
Organism: Sericinus montela; assembly: GCA_029286605.1. NCBI lineage: Eukaryota > Metazoa > Arthropoda > Insecta > Lepidoptera > Papilionidae > Sericinus > Sericinus montela. The sequence goes on along the minus strand of JAGSMR010000094.1, from coordinate 989,000 downwards.
CAAATTGTGAAAATTGGTTCCAAGTTGTCTTTGTAAGACACTATTTGTTCTACGCTTCAGATAAAACAAGTTAAAATCTATCAGAGTCCTTCATTTCGCTTTACAGTTCACTGATCTGTCTTTGACTTCTACGGAACGTCTTGGTCGCGATACGGGTCGTTCATTGTTTAATATCATAAAACGTCAATTGATTGCTCCAAAATAGATTTTTATCGTAGCTGTTTGATTTTGAAATATATTTAACGTTCGTTGCTCGTTTGAAAAGTACAGATTTCCAATTCGATGGAGCAATGATTTAAATGTTTATTTCATAATATATTTACAAAGGGATAAAGCAAAATTTATAATACTCCGCTTACTTAGTACTTAATATCGGCTAAATGGGATCATGCCTACATGGTACAGACTCATGTCCAAAGGTAATAGAAGAATAATTTCATTTATTTAAAAAAAAATAAAACAATAATCAATCAGCGTAAAAATTACTATCCATTTTTTATACCAGTTTAAGTTTAGACATTAATACTGTAAGCTAAAATTATTTATCGAACTTATTTTATTTTTACTTTTAAAACATTTATTATTATTGAAATTCACGATAGCCGAGTGGTTGGGTGGTCGGAATTTCGAGTCAAGAGACCCGAGTTATGTGACAGGCTCATACCAATGAGTTTTTCAAAAACACATACGGATATAGGACATAAAGACGGCGACGAGCTCACCTCCGGTCACATTGTCCCGAAAATATCTTCGGTGTAGGGTGTCTACCCCTGTATTGGAAATTGCGTGAAGATATTGATTTATTTAAAAAATATATATAAATAATAATCAATCAGCACAAAATTTACTATCCATTTTTACACCAGTTTAAGTTTATATACACAGCCTATAATACTACAACCTATAATATTTTATCTTACTTATTTTATTTTTATTTTTAATGATATATTTTTATTGAAATTGATTTTCATAAAAATTGCTTCATATTCTCGCACAATTGATAGCTTTCTTTTCCGAAAACCGTTATCGCATTATCAGGCACACGTTTTCCACGTCATTAATTTTGAAAAATCGTGGCAATATCTTAACTACATAACGGAGGGCGTTATCCCTTAAGAGATAAAAAAACTGTGCTGGGAAACGGTCGATTAACAATAAAAAAGATAATATATTTGGAGCTAAGAAAGCATTATTTTTTAAAAAACAATGCACCAACTTTTGTGATAATAATAAACAGCACTCATGTCTAAATGCTTAAAGAAATGAAATAAAAAAGTTAAACATAATATAAATTTGCATAAAGCATAGTAGATGTCGTGATAGCGCAGTGGTTGCATGATCGGAATTTTAACCACAATTCGATCTCTAAGAGGACAGCCAATGAACGAAACTTCGAACTTATATATATAATAATTATATTATTATTATGTATATAAGTTCGATAAATAATAACATTTATTTATCCAAGTACATATTCACTAAAATATATGAAAGCACAAGTTCAACAGAATTCGTGATCATGTTTCTTAAGCTAAACAAAGAAATACACTACTCCGGTTAAATTTTTTAACATCCGTCAGTAATTCTACACGTGCTGTAACAACCGAACCAACACGCTCGTGCACTACTTATCGCGACACTCAAAAGGCACTTTTTCATTTTCCCTGTCCTGTTTTCTCGCTTCTTTAGTTTTTTGGTATGCCTCTGTCTCTAGGGCAAATGTGAAGGAAAAGTCACGTGATTTAGGGAAGACAAAAATATTATTTTCGTTAAGGGCTGCGTGTGAACGCTGCTGGGTTTGCGTGACATATTTTTCTAGTGTCGAGGAAGACAAATGTGATGATAAATCACGATGAAAGTCAGCTTTTCTTTTAAAAGTTTCATTTGTACGTCGGTGATTTTTTTTTGTTTTTCATTTTCTTTTTAGGCTGGTCGTTCAGTGTTTGTCACTGAACGAGCTATAAAGTAACGAAGCTTCAAACTGTAAAGAAGATAGAAAAAAAATTGTATAATTTAAAAGAATGATCATGTTAATTTAAGCCATTTTAGTGATTTTTAAAATATTGCTATTTTTAAAAAAATATCTTAATATTGTTAATTTTTTATCGAACGTGAACAAATGTTATAAAAGGGAGATTTGGCAAGAGGGTATAAGCGCTAATTTCCGCCGGCGTCGTGTTAAATGGTGTGTCTATTTTTGACGGGTGCAACACCCCGACGTTGGTATGGCTGTCAATATTATTAGCTATTTATATTATATAGTTTTATATATTATATAGTTTTAAAGTTATATTATAAAATTATTAATGTTAATAATTATTTAATAATATAAATTTAACATTTTTCTTATTTGCATAGTGAATATGTAACATATGTATAATTACTAGTCAAATTCGTCCACGCTTCATTTGAGGAAAGGCTAGAAAAAACGATTGTTTCTATTTTTTTAATTGCAACTCTTCAAAGGATAATTGTGTATAAACTGTAATTGTAATTTTTAAATACAATGGTGCTTAAAAAGTTTATGTCTGTTTATTTAGGTATACAATAGGTAACTTTTTTATCTTCACGTAATTCCCAATACGGGGGTAGGTAGAAGTCTGAACATAAGTCATTTTGTCCCAATTTTATCTTAAAACATATACTTACGAAGTACGCGATAAGAGCTTCTGAAACAATCATATTCATCACACAAATATTTGCCCCCGGCAGGATTCAAACCAGGGTCATCAATAAGTATTTCGTTTCTGATATTTTATATACAGAGATGAACATTTTTTCGTAAACAATCAAATGCGCTCGTAAATACAAAACATTTACAATTGTTATTTAATAAATATTTCAATATTTGCCAATGTTATCCCAGGATGCGAATTTATACATTTGTACATATATATATTTGGTTAACTCGTATATTTTAGTAAGAAAATAATCATAATAGACAGTAGGCCATCTTCAATAATGACTATCAGCTACTCTGTACTGTAACACTATGTGACCTCTTTACAAATACGCGTCAGAGTTTGTTTTATTTTTGACATTTCGATTCTGCGCGTATTTTAATACCTATGTGCTACATTGATCGCATGTCAAGTAAACAATTACAATATATATTTTTGAGGTGTTGTTTAAGAACTTTATATTCTCTATAGTGTTATTTAATGCAAGAATAATGTACAGAAACCTGTATCAGCGTGGTATGCTGACAATATTTTATAGTGTAGGTTCAAAGCCTTTAGAAATATGGGAGACGCACATGAAAAATGGTTACATTACGAGATTTTTAGATCAAGATATAAAGTCAATGGTTTTAGAAATAGGCGGTACTAATGTAAGTACAACGTATATGAGTTGCCCGAAAGGAAATCAGGTTTTAGGTATTACTATGCCCTTCCTGGTAATGATAGTTAAGAATCTCAAAAAGTATTTTACATTTGAAGTTACTATATTAGACAATACTGGAACAAGACGCAGATTTCGCGTATCTAATTTTCAAAGTACCACTCAAATATTACCATTATGTACTGTCATGCCAATCGGTTTAGCGGATGGCTGGAATCAAATTCAGTTTAACTTAGCCGAGTTCACTCGTCGTGCTTACAATAAACAGTTCGTGGAAGTCCAAAAATTAAAGATTAATGCGAATATTCGCTTAAGACGTGTATACTTCACAGAGAGACTTATTCATATGGATGACCTTCCACCCGAATACAAGTTGTATTTTCCTTTAGAAAATAAAGGGAAAAAAGAAAGTAAGCTACATGAAAATAAGACGCTTGATGTAAAGAAACCGCCTGCTTCTCAGGTAGACATTCAATTTTCTGCAGAAATTATGAAAAGTCAAGTTATAAGAAGAACTAGTTTAAATTCCAAAACATCAGTTCATTCTTCGAAAAAAATTTCTAGCGATAACTTAAAGGAAAATAATACAAAAGAAAATAATGTAAAAGAAAGTGATGTAAAGGGAAGTGATGTAATGGAAACTAATACAAATATGACAGAAAACCATAATATTCAGGAAGATATTGCTTTACTTTTAGAGGATGTTATTGAAAATATGTTTCGAATAATATTTGACAATGTCGATAATGATTTAGTAGCGGAGGCTCAGTGAATAAAGTATGTCAAATAAACAAATATTTATGCTATTTGTTTACATTATTTAAATTATGCGCATCCTTTATAATTACTAATAAAAAGTAAAGCTGTAAAAGTAAAAAAAAATAAAGTAGTAGTGGCTCACTCATCGGCTTACCCACTCTGGCTGAAAATATGTAACAGTATAGTGGTGTTTTAAATGCTGAATATACAAAAACCATAAATGTATTCATCAAAATTTGACTCGATTGTAAAGTAAGTCATAATGTAGACGTTATTAGATAGGTAGGCAGGCAGGTGAAGCGAGAGATTTATATCAAGATATAGCAAATGGAAGGATGTGGTTTCTGCATACTCGTAGGGGCATGATTTTTTTGTATATGTGGAGATTCTTGCATGGTAACATAATTGCTTTGTTTCATAGTCTTATCTATATTACCTAGGACAACCCTGTCTTGGAAACTATGGGTCGTGGGTTCGAATCTACTAAGATGACTGTCGTGGACCGACGGAAAACGTAACGAAGAGATTCGCAATATGGCAAGTTTGAATAATGCCCTTGTCAATATGGATTGAGCACGTTGAGCGAATGAGTGAAGACCGAATGGCGAAGAAAATATATAGCGCGAAAGTTGACATCGCAGGGAGTAGTGGTTGTCCGAGACTAATTTTCGAAGACCATGTGAAACTGATCGAAGAGGGAAGGGTCAAGAGAACTCGGATACCTACACGTGCATGTATGAAGAAAATGAAGAAATGAAAGAACCGAAAGAGGTAGGTAAGGGTCGTGAAACTTGACCATCTGTTCTCTCTGGCTACGCTGTTCATATATACATATTCTTGCCTCTAAGATATCATCGATGTTGCTAATCAGTAGATTATGTGCTAACGCTGAAATTTTGTTTAAATCGGTTAAGCCGTTTTGGAGAGATTGAGTTAAAAAATTTAAACATTAAAACTTATCACGTTTATAATATTATCTCATAAGAGTAGAATGAAATAATGAAATTTATGTGGATTAAAATTTTTCAGTATTCTTTTAGAGATATTTTATCTGTACCAGTAAAAATATCTATAAAGAATGACGTATGTTATACTAATACACTGGTTGAAAATAAATTTTTACAAAATATATTATTAATTAATGACACATATTATGTGTCATTAATTATCAATCATATTATAACCTTTTATTGTATTTTGCTTTGGAATCGTTGTTATATTATGTTCAAAAATACATATCAAAGCGGACTTTTGACAATATTTTACAGTTGTGGATCGAATCCTTTGGCAATATGGGATATGGAAGTTCAGAATGGTCACATAAAAAGACTAACAGACAGTGAAGTTAATTCTGTAGTCCTTGAAATAGTAAGTACTAACGTTGCTACTACTTACATAACATGTCCAAGAAGAAATCAAGTATTAGGAATAAAATTACCTTTTCTCGTCATGATTGTGAAAAATTTAAAACGCTATTTCTCATTTGAGATAACAATTCTCGACGATAAAAATATGCGAAGGAGATTTAGGATATCGAATTTTCAATCAACGACGAAGATCAAACCGTTTTGTACAACAATGCCGATTGGACTATCTGGTGGTTGGAATCAGATTCAGTTTAACTTAGCTGATTTTACAAAAAGAGCATATGGAACTCAGTTCATAGAAGCTCTCCGAGTACAAGTACATGCAAATGCACGGTTGCGTAGAATTTACTTTTGTGAAAGGCTTTACACTGAAGAAGAATTGCCTCAAGATTATAAACTATATTTACCATTAGAACGCAAGCAAAGAAATGTGAATAAAAGCAAAAAAGTAGAAAAAACAGAAGATGTACCTAATAAAACAATTGCTCCTCCCCCACCACCAACGCCTCCAGCAGAAACTGAACCTTTAATTCAATCTTCTGTGGGTGAAAAATCGTCAAAAACTAGTGTTCATACTGTTTCTCCTGATAACCTTATTATAACAGACGAAAAACCACCATCGGTTGAAAATGTTACTGTCGAGGAAGAAGTTAAACAAGAAGCGGATACCCTTCCTGATGAACCTCTTATTGAAGATATAAAGAACGAGGAAATGACTGAAAGTGACGTAGGTAAACCAGAGGAAGAATTACATGATGAAGCTTAGGAAGTATTCATGCTCATTAAAATTTGTAATAAAATATTTATACGATTTTTTTATTTTTTTAAAGTACAATGAGGTGGTTTTATAATTAGATTGTGTAATTAAATATTGTATTTCAACTAAGAAGAAATTATTATTTAAGATCACAAAATTTTCTTTTTTTAATACAATTCTAGATTTAGACGGCGGTGTTCAATTTGATCTTCCTGTTATTGGACATTTTAAAGGTGTACAATATCTTTATTTCAGGTTAATATTAATTTTTATGTTCTTCGCTTCTTAAATGGTGGATATTCATACAAAAATATCTTATTATTAAGGGGTAACTTATATATGTCTAAATAGAGCCACCTCAGCACAAACATCGGCGAAAAAAGTGACTAGGTTTCTCATTTATTTTCCCCTTTCTCCCAAGTGTGGGTGTAGTCGAAAATGACATTACAATTAATACTACCCAAATCTGGGGAAAATGAAATGAATACTTAATTTGAACTTGTATACTTTTTCATTTAAGGAAACGGGATAATAGAAAAATATCAATATGGGTCATTTTCTCAGGGCGCTGATTACGATATTAATGTCAATTTATAAATCCAAAATGGCGGTCGTAGAATTTTTAAAGTGTTGTATCCATGGGGCTAATTACGAATTTTATGTCGATTTTCAAATAAACGTTTGACTTCATAAAATTATAGGCAATGTATGGCACTAATTTCGATTTTATATCAATAGTTTCACCCCGAGAAATCGTGGAATGTCGAAACATATTTCGATATTTCTAAAAATTACATTTCCACAGTCTTGGATTTGAAAATTTACATCAGTTTCGTAAACAGAATTCCAAAGAATCTAGAAAATAACCCTCATGTCAATATTTTACAATCATTCCGTTTACGCCACATAAAAAAATAATTTTTTAAAATTATTTTTTTATGTGGCGTAAACGGAATGATTAATTATTACATCGAAGGTAGATAATAAAGTAACATGTATGTTTATTATGTTTGTTATAATAAGTTTTTTAATGGTTATAATGAAATAATAAAAAATATCTTCACGCCATTCCCAAAACTGATAGACAATTAAATCCTTTCGACCCACCTTCCACTGAAGACATTTTTTGGGCAGCATGAGAGGTGCTGAGCCTGTCGCCGTCTTTATGTCAAAGCCAACAATATATAACGATAAATTAATTATTTAAATACAAGTATTTTAAATTATTATAACAATTACACCTAATATATAATTAACAGCTGTTTTTTTTACCTACTACCCCGACCAGTTTTTTTATTTGTATATAATACATAAATAATTTATGGGCTTGGCATATCTTCCACTTTGTCTCAAGAATGCCACTAATTGCAACTACTTTTCTATACTACTTTCTAATTGAACTTAACTTTAATCTAAATTTATAAGCATTACTGATGACACAAGCCACAGACAGTGATTACACTGTCTGTGCCTTGTGGTTACACTGTCTTTCAGACCGAAACATATCAATGGCTATTTTGCGGCAAAAATGAATGAGAGTGAAGAATATCTGACTAAAGATTAACCCAGAAGATTATTTTGAATGTGTTTCAGTTCTAAAAGAGCATTGGAAGCTTTTCGCCAGACTAAGTATCTGCGTTCACAATTAATATGCAAAAGCTGCTTGTAAAATTTTGCAGTCAGTTGTTTCGGTCGTTTTAATGTCCAAAGTGTAATTAATATTACAGCCTGCAATTTATAGGTTCCATTGTTCTATTTTTATTACTAAATTTACCTCGCAGTATACAGATTTTTTTAAGTTACGGCACCTATACTTAAATATTTGTAGTTTACCATATTGGTTATAGGAACCGTACGGGCTATGAAATTCGAGTCGGTTTAACTTGAAGACTTGATGCCTGAAACATTCTCTACTGTCTATCTCTTATGTAAGAGCCAGGTTCTGGAGTGTTCATGGCGTCAATTTGATAAATAACCCTTTATTGTTGCAAAATTCCCTTATATGTTTTTTGTGGTTTACCCGATTACAATTATATCCACACATCATAATCTTATATCGTAATCCCGTACTAGTTCGTGACGATCTGTATCACAGAATAGTTACAGTCAGGTAGTCAGATTACCGTGTACCTTCGGGTAAGGTGCAAGTATGTTTGACCATTTATAATATGTTAATTTTGCAATGAATTGTACGTTGACCCTTCATTACGGGCTCTCGGTGTCTTTAAAATCCGTACATTGAAGTTACACTGCTATTTAGTGGCAGAAAGAGGACTGTAACAGTATGATACTAACCCAGATGACTCCTAGGCAGACAAAGAGTCTTCCACTGTTCTGTACTTAGTATAGCTCTCAATTGCCATAATTTTCTTCAGTGATTGTTATCACTAATTCTTTTCTGTATCAAGAATTTTCATGTTACCTGAAAAGGACACGTTATGTTATCAGTGTTTGAAATAGTAATAATATGTCGTCATTCAGACAAATTATCCAGTTCAAAAGCATATGTCTTATCACCGAACCGTAAAAATATATTATTTTAAATAATAGTAATTATAACATATTATTAATATATTATTTTAAATAAAAATAAATTTTCATACGCATACTTATTCATAAGCCCTCCGAAGTATTTGAAAGGTTATTTACACAAGGTAATTAAGCAGTATCTTAGGAATTTTAAATTCTGCTATTTTGCCCTCGTTTTATGGCCTCCTTAATAGAATTTTGTCATTAAAACCCTACAACATATCGAAGCATACCGTGTAGTTTCCT